>JAFJHL010000039.1:4800000-6000000 GCA_019425775.1 Rafetus swinhoei
GCCTGAGGAGAAAGGCGTCAATTGATAACCCTGAATGTCATTAACGAGGGGCACAAGGAACAGCGGGTGCGTAGATCACACCTGGCAACGTGTCAGACAAGACAAGGGTGTTTGTCTCAAAGAGCCGTGCTCGAAACTAAAGCAGGGACAAGCTCTAGATTTGGGTCTTAGCCTTTCCAGGCGACTGGACCTCTTTCAGGGGTGCCATTTCTCTCGCCTCCGCCTTAAGTTTCACCTCATTTAAATACTACTTGCATATGAAATCAGATGTAAAACAATACAAACGGGTCACACCCGCCGTTACTGACCGATTGCCGACGTCCTCATTTTCACCTGCTAATTATACAATCCATCATGTGGAGTGTATCGCTCTGACATGTCCGTGCACAGTGCGTAGAGCAGCATAAACAAGCTGTTGTATGAAATGTTAGTCTGCGCGGACTTCTCTGGGGCTTTTCACGGAGCCTGTTGTAAAACCAGGTCATACTCAGAGGAGTTGATGTCTCTCCGGGAGACCCCTTTGTACTCCCAGGGCAACACAGCCCCCAGCTTGAGACCCTACAAATCTGACGAAGTGGGTCTTTGCCCACGAAAGCTTATGCTTCAACACTTCAGTTAGTCTATAAGGTGCCACAGGACTCCTCGCCACTTTAGCAAATCTATGAGAGAAGACTTCAAAAGACCAGATGGAACAACGCACCGGACAAGAACAGACTCACAACCAAGCAGTGTCTTGGGGCATCCCTATGGGGATGTGTCGTGAAGGCAAATTCTGGTTCTGCAAAGAAAAGAAAGTCCCAGCCTTTTGAAGCTACCCCCTGAGGAAAGAGCGGTCATCGTGGTCTGTAGTGAACTTGGTAAGTGTGAAGAACAGATGCCGACCAAGGCCCTAGGGCGATCTCTGGGAAGCTTTGTAGCGTGTTCTTTGATTTAAAGTACTTTTTCTGTCCTGATTCCACCTTATGACTAGAATCACAGAAATGTAGGACTGGAAGGGCCCTCCGTCTATTCAGTCAACCGAGGCAGGGCTAAATATTATCTAGATCCCTCACCGAGGTTTTTCTAACCTGTTCTTAAAACCTCTGATGACAGAGACTCCACAACCTCCCTTGGCCATTTGTCCCAGCACTTTGTCATCCTGGCAGCTAGACAGCGTCTCCTAATGTCTGACCTAAACCTCCTTTGCGGCAATGTGATGAAGGAGCTGGCTTCATTCCATCAGGGTGCTCATTCGTCCTCGTGGGAAACTCTGCACTTAATAGCTCCTGGAAAGAACCCACCCACCCCCCTTTGAGAATCCAAAGATACTTTTCTTATGGTTTGGGCTGAAAACGTCAGAGTTTTGTTGGGCTCGAACCGAGAAAAGTGTTGGAATTTTTTAAGGCAAAAAGGGGGATATTTGCCATATTGTTGAATCAATAACTAATTTCCCACCCAGAGACGGGGATGGGGAACACTTCTGGTGGGAAATTTCTGACTGTTGCGGGTGGAAATTGTCTGAGGGAAAGGTTGGGTTCCAGGAGGCAAACCCAGAGCCCTTTGCTGGCCATCGGAGATTTCTCGCGAATGACGGTGTTTGTATGTGAGTTGAAAGGGGGAGGGGGTTGGTGTACAAATGTCCAGACTAGGCCAGAACAAAGCCATTCAGAATCCATCCCTAGCCCCGGTCAGTAGCACAGGCTGGGGAGGCAGGTATAAGAACCTGCAGGGATGAGGGGGGTCTGCCCCCAGCAATATTCCCTTCTCACTGCTCATGGCGAGAGATTTCATACAACCCTGCAGCGGGAGGCTTATTATCCCGTCCGCAGTGTTTAGTTGGGCTGAGCAAATCTAACTCTGGATGTTCCTTTCACCTAGGGAAATGCCCAGTCCCGCTTTGAATCTTCCTAAGTGTGAGCCTACATGCCATCCTGCAGCAATGAGTTCCACAGTGCCTGAGTGCGTGAGTCTGGATTTCAATGTCCCACTGGCATTCCATGGGCTGCCCCCTAGTTGCTGCACCAGGCGACAGGGAGGACAGAATCCCCCGAAGTATTTTCTCTGTCTCATTGTCATGGGGCCATGCTCCATCGTAGGCTTTAAACAACCCTAATCTCCCCTTCTCTCTCACAGGAGAGTTTTCCCCGGGCCGGACTTGGCCCCGATCCCGTGGGGTTTCCGTGTGGCGCTGAGAAGGGGTCGCCCAGGGCTGCCTGAGGGATTCTCTTCCCCGGCCCTACAATGAATTGAGCGCAGGGGGCCCCTCTCAGGTAGGGTCCCCGACCCGCTGATAGCTTTCAGGGCCACCAAAGAAAATGTGCTTCTATCGGAAAGTAGCAATTATGTATTATTGTGGAGTATGGGTTAGGTGTGTTCTGTGATATTTGTTCAGGTCTTGTCTGAATAGAAAACAATCATTGGATGGGTCACATTGTGGCTATTTGCATCCATGAAGACTGAGTTTAAGGTGCTTCTGCCCCACCCCCCTGCTCTAACCCAATGCACCCACCCCTCCCCCAGAGCCAGGCACCCCCAGCCCCCTGCTCTAACCCAATCACCCTCTCCCAGAGCCGGGCATCCCCTGCTCTAACCCAATGTACCCACCCCTCCCCCAGAGCCAGGCACTTCCAGCCCCCCAACTCTAACCCAATCCCCTCCCTTCCCCCAGAGCCAGACACTCCCAGCCCTCCCCCGGCTCTAACCTAATGCCAGGGTCCTGGAACCGCCACTGCCGCCGCCACGCGCGTCTCCCTCCAGGCGCTGGGGACCGTGCACAGAGCGGCCGGCCATGATCAGTCCGGGCACGCGGCTCAGAACAGCAGGCGCCGCATTTCCTAAATCAAAGAGCCACATGTGGCTCGAGAGCTGTGCGTCGGTCCCCCCGTTATAAACCTGGTAACCAGGCGGGGCACACTCAGATCATTTCTAAAGACGTAGTCGCCGGTCGCAAAAAAATTCAGTTGGGGCTAGACCATCCCTGCCAGGCGTCTGTCCAACCTGCGCTTCAATATCTCCAGGGATGGAGATTCCACAACCCCTCTCGGTAGGAAGTTTTTCCTGGGGTTGAACCTAAACCTCCCTTGCTGCAGTTGAAGCCCCTTGCTTCTTGTCCTGTCCTCAGAGGCCAAGGAGAACGATTTTTCTCTCTCTCCTCCTTGTGACACCCTTTTAGATACTTGAATCATGTCCCCTCTCAGTCTTCTCTTTTCTAAACTAAACAAGCCCAGTTCTTTCAGCCTTCCCTCACAGCTCATGTTCTCTAGACCTTTCATCATTCTTGTTGCTCTTCTCTGGACTTTCTCAAGTTTCTCCACATCTTTCTTGAAATGAGGTGCCCAAAACTGGACACAACACTCTGACGAGGCCTAATCAGTGAAGAGTAGAGCGGAACCTGACTATGGGCCATGGTTAAAAACACAGGGCATCTCTAGTCTTGGGAAAAGAACAATTTGCACAGTTGTTCTGGACTGTTGTAACAAGCACGGCGCTCGACTGTTCTCTGTGTCCACATAATCTGCAGCAAGGGAGGTTTATGTCAGAGGTTAGGGAAAGCGTTCCAATTCTGACACTAAACTCCGCAACCAGCTTCCAACAGAGGTCCATTCATTGGAGGTTTCTAAGAAGAGGCCAGACAAACAGCTGTTGGGGTGGTCTAGCTTTACTGGCTCTTGCCACAGCACTTGGGGCTGGACTGGATAATGTCTTGAGATCCTTTGTGATCAACGGTCACTTTCACCAAAATTCTGCCCCGTTCAGGTTGCTTCCAATCCCGAGACCAATCACTTACCCCGAGATCAATTGAACCCTTAGATTTTATCCCATAGACAAGTCCCGTAGCCACCCCGGAATAAAGGAAAAAGCAAGAGGAGCGTTGTTCACAGGTTAATGTGAGCAAATACATATGCACCAATGGGCTCTAAGAAATAGCATTTTCTAAGTTGTAAAGCATTCCAGAGAGTCGAAATTCCACCTACATTTTACGTGACTTGTGTTCTGAGCAAAACTGCCCCACAGGTGACCTGCTGTGGCCTCCAGCTATGAGTTTGTTAGTCCTTAGCATTTGCCTGTCGTCTTGGCAAGAGTGGGTGCTGGGTTTGGCAGTGTCACAGAGCGTCAACACAGCCAAATAAGAAACACCACGGGCCAGCGTCTGGAAGTAGGAGCTGGACAAATTCAGATGAGGCATCAGGTGTAAATGTTTGCAGAGAGGATGAGCAATGATTCACAGAGCTTAGTGAGGGTTGGGTGGAATCTCGAACACAGGACTTTTTACATCAGGGTTGTGCTGTTAATCCGTTATCCAAAGCGGGCTGGCGTAATTCATCAGTGTGTTGCATCACGGCCGACATCCTTCTATCCCCCGCTCAGGTGCAGCCGCGGCCCCTCACCATGGCTGATGCCAACTGGACGTCCGTCTCCGAGTTCGTGCTCCTGGGCCTATCCGAACACCAGGACCTGCAGCCGCTGATCTTCGCGGGGTTGCTGGCCACCTATCTGGTGAACCTAGCTGGCAACTCCATGCTGCTGCTGGCGGTATGGGCTGACACCCAGCTCCACAGCCCCATGTATTTCCTCCTCAGCCAGCTGGCCGTGGTGGACGTGAGCTTCGCCTCCATCACCCTGCCCCAGGCCCTGGTGCACATTTTGACCCAGCACCGGGCCATCCCCTTCGCCAGCTGCATGGGCCAAGTCTTTGTTTTCCTTGCCGTGGGCAACATGGAGGGCTACCTGCTGGCTGCAATGGCCTACGACCGCTATGTGGCCATCTGCGACCCGCTGCACTACTCCGCCACGGTGACGCGGTCCCTCTGCCTCAAGATGGCGGCTGCTTCATGGGCCGTGGTGATCTCGCACGCCCTGCTGCACACCGTCATGGCCGCCCGGCTGCGTTACTGCGGCAACTGCGTGCAGCATTTCTTCTGTGACCTGCCACCACTGATGCACCTCTCCTGCACCCGGCCCTTCGCCAATGAGCTGGTGATCTGCACCGAGGGCGTCCTGGTGGTGCTGGCCCCTTTCGCCTTCATCCTGGCCTCCTACGCCCGCATCGGGGTGGCCGTGGCCCGCCTGCGCTCTGCCCACAGCCTGCGCAAGGCCCTCTCCACCTGCGGCTCCCACCTGACCGTGGTGACCCTCTTCTATGGCACCGTGACCTGGGTCTACTTTTGCCCGGACTCCAGCTACGCCCACGAGCGAGACCGGCAGGTGGCCGTCTTCTACACTGTTGTGGCGCCTGCCCTGAACCCCCTCATCTACAGCCTGAGGAACAAGGACGTGGCTGCAGCCCTGACAAGGGTGAGGCGGAAGGTCCTGGTTTAGGACGCATGAGACCAGCCTGGGGTTCCATTCCTGCACTGGGCACGGACTTTCCACACAAGAGGTTCTAGGGAACCTTCGCCCTTGCCTACCCCAGGACACCTGGGCTCTTTTCCCCTCAGACATGAGGCTGGTGGAACTAACATATATATAGGGTCACATCCACCTCCGCACACAAGCACACAGAGCCCACAGAACATGTTCTCAAGGCATGTTCTGACCAACAGAGGCCAGGGACACCATTCCTGTCTATCTTGGCTAATAGCCATTGATGGATGTGTCCTTCATCTCGTTCATTTCCGAACCCTGTTACAATCACCTTCGCAACATCTTCTGGCTAGGAGTTCCACAGGTTGACAGTGCGCTGTTGGAAAAATACTTCATTTTAAACTTGCTGCCTATTAATTTCCTTTGGTGGCCCTTAGGTCTTGCATAAATGAGAAGGAAATAAACCTTCCTTATTCGCTTCCTCCACACTAATTATGTTTTGATAAATCTCTTTCACACCCCCCATTAGTTGTCTCTTTTCTAAGGTGAAAAGTTCCAGTCTTGTTAATCCCTTTCCTGAGGACCCTGCCTGCTAACGATGCCCAGAGCGGCACGGAACCATTTCTGGTAATTAATACGCTGGAGATGCATCAAGGAGGGGAGCAGGGGTGTATCCCAGAGAAGGTCCATCCTGCCATACGGTCTCACATGAGACCTACGCCTGGTGCATTAGCCTCCCCCTGCTCTCTTGGGCTAACACTCCTTGGCCAATAGTTCCACACTGGGAAGAACCAACGTGAGTCCCAAGACAGGCCTGTTCCTCATAGACCTGACAAACTCACGACACCAAAATCTGGCAGGTCATTTAGCCACTGAGGCAGAGGTGAGAGGGTGGGGGGCATGGGATAATATGACAAAATGGGAATTTTCCAAATGGGTTTGTGTGGCACCCTTGCCTGCCTCAGTTTCCCCCTTTTGAGCTTTGCTACCCAATGTGTGTGTGTGTGGGGAGAGACAGGATTGAATTTGCTCTCAGGACAGGCAACAAGCCAGCGGAGTGTATTCGTGCTCCCAGGCTGGGGCGGGCGGTGGTGGGAAACGAACCGAGTCGTGGCAGGGTCTGTCTACACGGCAGGGTTAGCGCAGGGTTAGTAGTAGGGGAGTGAGCACAGACTGGGTTTGTCAGTCCAGGGTTTGAACGTCTGCACAGATTGGTAACCCCAGGAATTGTGGGATGCCGGGTCCTAATGCAACGGGATGTGTCCAACTCCTTGCATCCAGGTTCCCCAGGCCCCTTCCAAAACGTGACCCTCTCCCAGACTCGATGGGCCAGGGGACAGGAAGTCGGGATCATGCCATGCTATTGGTGCACTCCGCATCAAGGTCATGTCTACCTGGGAAAGCAAGGGGGCTGGAACCTGGAACCTGGTTCATGGCTTGACTCAGCCACCCCCCAGCTCACCCGTTAGATGGTGAGAAAATGCACGGTGGGGTCCCCTGAGTTCTCTGGCCAACGGCTCCTTTCACACCCCTCTGCTGTGTCAGCCACTGTTTCTGGTCTGCTTGCACGCAGCCGCCGGGGTGTAAATCCCAGCCTCCGGCTATAATGCACCATCCGTCCAAGAATTACACCGTGAATTCCCAGCCGGACGGCACAGTCCCTCATTCCCTCATCCCCTTCCGGACAACATGAGCTCAGTGCTAGTCCAACATTTCATAAATCGAAAACGAGAGGCAAAAGGAGTTTGCAAGCCCCTTCCATCCAGACACAAACTGGTCCAGAGAAGACGAGAAAAGAGCTTGAAGAACCTGAGCCGGACAGATTGTAAGTTCAGTACAAGTAACGAGGCATAAAGGTCAGCGCTGGTCACAAAGAAATAAAAAGCACAAAACACAGAACAGTAATAGAGATGCAGCCGTGTTAGTCTGGTCTTGCTGAAACAAAAAGCAGGACTATGTAGCACTTTAAAGACTAACAAGATGGTTTATTAGGTGATGAGCTTTCGTGGGCCAGACCCACTTCCTCAGATCAAATTGTGGAAGAAAATTGGCACGACCATATATACCAAAGGGATATAATCAAAAAAAGTGAACACATATATGAATGGGCCTTAACAAAGATGCTAATTATCTTACCCATTACAAAGATAGCTTCCCCGATTATCACCCCTAATATCATTATCTCATGGACACTAACCTCCCTCGCCACACACACACCTCCCCCACTGTTCTAAAATCTGATTTGTCAATTTTATATGTGTTCACTTTTTTTGATTGTATCCCTTTGGTATATATGGTCGTGCCGATTTTCTTCCACAATTTGATCTGAGGAAGTGGGTCTGGCCCACGAAAGCTCATCGCCTAATAAACCATCTTGTTAGTCTTTAAAGTGCTGCATAGTCCTGTTTTTTGTTTCAACAAAACACAGACTGATCCCTGACTTAACAAGCGACGGGAGTTCTAAGCGAGAGGGTCTCTCTCAGCGCAGGGTCTTTTCCAGTCTTACTGGCTGGATCGATCAGCCAGGATCACTCCCCCATCCAAAGTCTTCCAAGTCGATATCATGAGCAGAGATGAAGGGGGAGAGAATTCGTCACCCTTTTCCCCACTTGTCTCCTTTGAGAATCAGCTGCAGTCGGGGTTCAGCAGACTCTCTGTGGCGGGAACTTCCACTTGTTCTTTTGCCAGGATATAAAAGTCTCTCTCAATCATTTCTTCCTGCCGAAGAATAGCCACTTACCCATTGTGACGTAGTGGGGTGTACCTTGCTGGTTGCTGTGCTGGGCGGTGGGTTGTGAGTGACCTCCACTGGCTGCTGTCTGCAAGACCCAGCAGGGCAGGGGATGAGTCATTATGCAAGGGGGCTTCAAACTCGTCAGACGGGTATCTCCCATGGAGCGGAACAATGGGAAGAAGGGAGTGGAGCCGGATGGGGCAGGGCTGGAAGTGAGTTAGTTAGTTTCTCTCTGGGATCATGGAGGAGACAGCCTAGGAAAGAAGCTGGAATGTAGGGTCTGGCCCAGTCTCCCATCTCAAGGGGGCTGAGGCATCCATAGGCCCGGTTCCTGTAACCAGATGACATCTGTGCTGTGCTGTATCCTGGAGAAGCAATAGACTCCCTCTATTCTACTGGCTGGTGGAGTCTATCCGTGCCATTACGGGGGTGCAGGGGACGGGAAAACCCCAACGCCCCGTCACACCCATACAGTGCCCATTTGATTACATTGACATCTGGCCGACCCATCGATTTGCCTAGCATCTCTGGGTTGAGCCGGCTTTGCTAAAGGTTGAACATGACTCAGCAACATCACACTGTCGAATTGCATAACTATCACATACAATGCGGTGACGCTTCTTTTCCGGGACGTGAATGTTCAGCACATTATGAGTTTTTGAACGCTATCGCAGTTGTCCTTGGTACAAAGTGCATCATACTCTGGATAAACGGGAGAGCCTGTCACACTGAGTACGATCTGGGTGTGGACAGAAAGAGGTTAGCTTGGTGCTTGATTTGAGCCCTGCTCTTTCCCTGCAGTGCAGACGTTCCCTAAGGACTTGATTGAAATCGATCTGGCCTAAGAAGCCACCTACACCAGTGGTTTCAGCCCATGGTCTGCAGGCCCTTGGTGGTTCACAGACCATGTGTAAGATTTCCAAAGGTCCCACACCACTGTAGGGACATTTGTAGGGGTCTCTTAATAAAAAACAGGTTGAAGAGCCCCTGGGCTGGACACACAAGGCCTGTTCCACTGGTGCCTGGGTCGATGCTGTCTGAGGAGGAGCTAGTCCAAAGGCCCACAAGTCTGAGGACACAGGAGCACAAGCTGGGGAGGAGGGGAGGCCCAAAAGGAAGAGTGGGGCACCTGGGCTGGGCCATGGAAGGGATTCCTCCTAGAGACTGTCCCAAAGCCGGTCCTGCTCATGGCAGGAAGCACAGACCCTGCTGAGAGATGTAAGCACCATAAGACATATGTACAAGTGAGACCCAGAGAGTAATGGATCACTATCGACACATCTCCCTGCCCGTCCCGGCTCCGAGCCAGCGCTGGACTTATCCCCCCGGAACGTCTCTCGTTCTGTTCCGAGCCGGGTTCCGGCCCTGCACCCCACAGCACCCCTGGCAGCGAGGGCCACAGGGCGACTGGGCACAGAGTCGACACGGCTGGGACAAGAGAGATAACCGGCCGGAGCTAGTAACGAGGTGAATGTTTTCTTTTCTCGCTCATGGAAATCCTTGTTCTCTCTGGAACAAGGCACCTTTGGTGTTAATACAAGTGCTCCCAGGTGCTGAACAGGCAGGGGGCGGGCCAAAGGCAAAACAGGTAAACTGAGGCATGCTGGGGTGCACAAGGAATTCCTTGGGGTGCACAAGGAATTTCGGAGTGGCCAGTGGCCGGGGACTGGATAGAACAGGGCAGCCATTCAGCAGACGTGGCGACTGGCTGCCAGAGACGGTCCATGGGGAGACGGCCCACCATGAAGGAGTCCATGGGCCTTGGTGGCCACGCACCTCCCAGCCGTTGGGCGCCTCAATCGAGCGCTAATGAATGTTTTCTCAGTCACTGCCCCCTGGGGGCTCGTTAAGCTAATGAAGGCGGCTCTGCTGCCCCCGGGGCCTGCATTCTGGGGTTTATCTTCATGGAGGGGCAGCGGATCCTCTGCAGAAGCCGGGGAAAGTCAGAGCCATGCGCCCCTGTGCGAGGTGAGCCTGGGGTCAGGGTGCATGTGGGGGCACCGCAGGGGAGAGGCTGGGGTGGCAATGCCAGCTGGACGAGGCGAGCTGGGGCTGGGTGCAGGGAGGACTCTGGGAGAGGCCTGGTGCAGGGCGACTCCACCAGCCAAGAGGCCTGGCAGGGCAGACCGGGGGGCAGACAGTGGGGAGTAGGGTCCTGCCACCGACAGTGAGTGTCTGACCGGCAGCAGGGCCAGGGCCTGGGGCGGGGGCCTGGGACCGATAGGGACCAGCCTATGAGCTGCCCTGACACCTGGACACACGCTGTGCGCGGGCTCCGTGCCACAGAGCGGGGCGAGGGGTTTGCCAGCGACGTTCCCCCCTCGTCCTCACTCTGTTTGTTTGCACTGGGCACTGGGCACAGAAGGGCATTTGCCTGGCACTATCGGCGCCGAGCCGTGGGCCAGGCAGTGTGTGGTGCAGAGGGGGCGCCCCAGAGTGGGGACACCCCAGCCCCCGCCCAAGGTGAGCACCACACGGTTGGGGGGGTCGGGGCCCCCAGAATGCTGGGCCCAGCTTCGTTGGGGTCAGGAGGACTCTGCCGCCCAGGAGAGTGGAAGCAGGGCCTAGACGCCCCTAATCCCCCTTCTCTCGTCAGAGGAGAGTTGTCCCCGCGCCGGAGCTGGCCCCGAACCTCCCAGGGCTGCGGGCGAAGGGCTGTGAGCGTGTTTGGAAACCGGTACCAGGTCCCCCCCTCCCCGGCTCTCTGATGAACTGAGCGCAGGGGCCCCTCTCAGGTAGGTTCCTGGACGCGCTGGGCACTCGCGGCGCCGGCTTGGAGATGCGCCGCGCTCGCCGCTCTGTGACTCTCAGGGGCTGCGTCCCCCCCTTGCGGTGCCTGGGCGCAGCGCCCCACGGAGAACCCCCGGCCACTCCCCACAGTGACACGGCTGTGTCAGCGCCACTGCTCTGGGCGGGCACACAGCAGCACCGTGGGTGGGACACGGAATGGGGAGACACCGGGGAGGTCTCCACCGGAGCCCTGGGTCCCGGCCCCAACCGGCTGGAAAGGTGGGGTCAGGCGGGAGATAGTCCAGAGGGGAGCGAGAGGCGTGAGGAAGGTCAGAAAACCTGGCGCAGGAGACGTGGCTACAAACACCGGGCACGGCCAGTCCTGAGAGAGGCGGAACCAGCCTCACATTTGCTACGGGCGGTGCAGCTGGGCCGGGCGAGGCTGTTCTCCGTGGCCACAGAACCTGCAGCAAGGGGGGCTGGGGCTGAGGCCGGGGAAAGCTTTCGGATGCTGAGGCCGGTCAGACCCCAGGAGGCTGTGGGGTGCCCAGTCCCTGCAGGTTTCTCAGAGGCGGGGAAAGGAGCTGTCCGGGATGGTCCCGCTTCACCGGGTCCTGCCACAGCCAGGGGGGCCGTTTGGGAAAAATTTGGGTGGTGAAGCGCACACCCCTCCCCTGCCCAAACTTCCCCCCCCCCCCCCGCCTAAGGCGCTGACAGACCCCAAGTTTGGGTGGGGGACGGTAGCAGGCAGGGCCATTCCTGGGGGGGGGTGCAAAGCCTGGGGCAGCCCCCCCCACACAAGCTCATGCCCTGCCCCACTCCAGCCCTTCCCCAAAGCCCAGCCCCCACCCCTGGCCAAAGCCTCTCCCCCCTCAGCCATGTTCCCCAGGGGATTAACAGGAGGCCTGGGGTGGGGCGGCTGCAGGGCTCAGCCCCCCTCCCGCACTCACCGTGGGGGCAGGGCCCGGAGCAGCCTCCAGCATCACGCTCCACAGCTGCCCTCTCCCGGCCGTGGCCCTCGGCTCCTGGGGGCTGCGAGAGGGAGGCGGGGATCCCCCAGGCTGGCCAGGACCCAGGGGGGCCCGTGCGTTGGATGGTTGAGGCAGTGACTGCAGGGGCCCCCCAAGCGCAGGGGCCTGGGGCAGCCACCCCCAAGCATCCCATGGGCCCGGCTGCAGGCTCTGGGACACAGTTTGGGGCTTGGGGTGCAGGGAGCAGGTTCCAGGAGGGCATGTGGGTGCTGGCTGGGGTGTGGAGCCAGGGGTGGGGGTCTTAGGGAGGGAGGGAGGGGCTGGAGGGGGAGGGCGTTTGGAGGCAGGACAGGGGTGGCAGGAGAAGGTGCAGGCACTGGATGGAGTGGGCGCACACGGGGATGTGGGGGTACCCCCCTCTGGCAATGGCTCCTGGAAAGGTGCAGGAGGCTCCAGGGGCTGATGCCCCCGGCCTCCCTGCTGCCATGTGCCCTCCCCACACGCGTCCTCCAGCCCTGCCTGCCCCCCAGGGGGGATATAAAATGTCTGGGGGGGGGCAGAGGCACCGGTAGCGCAGCAGGTTAAAGCAGCTTCCTGCTGCTCGCTCACCCCGGCTGCTGGCCAGTGCATCCCTGCGCCAGGGGTGGGGGAGCAGGCGGGGTCTCTGTGCTGCTCCGGGGCGGCAGGTGGGGCCGGAGGACACGGGGGCACGGAGCAGAGGGGGCGAGTTTTCATGGAGCCCAGCCCCAGGCCAGGAATATTCCTGGTGCGGGGGCTCCACAGGCCCCTACAGCTGCCCTCCAATGCCCACAGCGCTTGGGGCTGGACTGGGTGACGTCTCGAGGTCCGTAGTGATCAAGGGGCACTTAAACCCAAAATCCTGCCCTACTCAGGTGGCTTCCAGTCCCAAGAGACCAGTCACTGACCCCCAGATCAATTGGCCCCTGAGATGGTAACCCAAGGACAAGTCCCGTAGCCACCCCGGAGTAAAGCTGTATCGACGAGGGACAAGACAGAGGCGAGTTGTTTGCAGGCTGGAGTGAGCAGATACACACGCACCAGTGCGCTGTCCCTGAAATTCTGTCCGTAACCGACTTGTAGTGACCTGTCCTTTCAGGGCAGACCCACGAGGGAACCCCTGGGGATCTCTGGCTTCAGTTAGTGTCTCTGACCCTGTCCAAGATCAAGCAGCAAAGAGATGGAAGATTTTCCCGTGACTTTGTTTAATTTCTCTTAATGACTCTCCTGGCCCATTGCATTTCCAACAGGTGCCAGGGGCATTAACCAACCCTTGCATTGCATTCATCTCTGGGGGCCCATCTGATCTGGACAGACCTTCTGAATGGGCAGAGGGGAGAGTTCCCAAGTTCAGAGCGAACATTTTCTAAGTTACAAAGCAGAACTTACATATTATATTATAAACCGACACTGTGAGCGACATTGGTGTTGGCAGCAATTTCCAAGCCCTCCGTCGAGTGCAAACGCTAAGTGCATTCCTCCGAGACTTGTCCCTGTGTTGAGGGAACCTGCCCCAGCGGTGACCTGCTCTGGCCTCTAGCTGTGAGTGTGTTAGGCCTTAGTTTTGCCTGTTCTCTTGGCAGCTGTGGGCCCGTGGTGTGCCAGTGTGACAGAGCGTCCGTGTAGTAGAGGAAGGGACAGCGAGGGCAGGGTCTGGAGGTAGAAGCCAGACAAATTCCGAGCAGACAGAAGGCTACACTGTTACCCGCGAAGGCCAGGCAACATTACCAGACATTACTGAGTTTGGCTGGAGGCCCTAACGTGGGGCAAGTGTAAATCAATATCTGGAGAGGACCGGCGAAATTCATCAGTGTGTTACGTCACTGCCGACACCTTTCTCCCCCCCCGCTCAGGTGCTGCTGCTGCCCCTCACCATGAACGAGGCCAACTGGACATCCGTCTCCGAGTTCGTGTTCCTGGGCCTGTCTGAACGCCAGGACCTGCAGCCGCTGATCTTCGTGGGGTTGCTGACCACCTATCTGGTGAACCTAGTCGGCAACTCCGTGCTGCTGCTGGCGGTATGGGCTGACACCCAGCTCTGCAGCCCCATGTATTTCCTCCTCAGCCAACTGGCCGTGGTGGACATGAGCTTCGCCTCCATCACCCTGCCCCAGGCCCTGGTGCATGCCCTGACCCACCATCGGACCGTCCCCTTGCCAACTGCATGGCCCAGCTCTTCTTCTTCCTGGCCATGTGCAACATGGAGGGCTACCTGCTGGCTGCCATGGCCTACGACCGCTATGTGGCCGTCTGCGACCCGCTGCGCTACGCCGCCGTGGTAACACGGTCCCTGTGCCTCAAGATGGCAGCTGCTTCATTGGCCGTGGTGATCCCACACTCCCTGCTGCACACCGTCATGGCCACCCAGCTGCGATTCTGCAGCAACCGACCGCAACATTTCTTCTGCAACCTGCAAATCCTGCTGCGCCTCTCCTGTACCTGGCCCTATGTCCATGAGCTGGTGCTCGGCACCGAGGGCATCTTCGTGGTGCTGGCCCCTTTCGCCTTCATCCTGGTCTCCTACGCCCGCATCGGGGTGGCCGTGGCCCGGCTGCGCTCTGCCCAAGCCCTGCGCAAGGCCCTGTCCACCTGCGGCTCCCACCTGGCCGTGGTGACGCTCTTCTACGGCACCGTGATCTTACCCTATGTAAACCGGGACTCCAAACACGCCCCAGAGCGTGACCGGCTGGCGGCCATCTTCTACACCGCTGTGGCGCCCGGCCTGAACCCCCTCATCTACAGCCTGAGGAACAAGGACGTGGCCGCGGCCCTGACGAGGGTGAGGAGGAAGGTCCTGGCTCGGGGCAAATAAAACCATCCCAGGGCTCCATCGCTGCACTGGGCCTGGACTTTCCACCCAAGACGTGTTTGGAAACCTTCCCACTAAAGTCCTCCAAAACACCTGGGCTCTTTTCTCCTCAGACATGAGACTGGTGGAACTAACACTTATGCACGGTAGCAGGGGCACCCACAACTACACACACACACACACACACACACAAATACACAAACACAAGTACACACAGCCCACTTACACACACAAATACACACACAGACTCACACACACACAAATACAAAAACACTAGTAGAATCATAAAATACTAGGACTGGAAGGGACCTCGAGAGGTCATCGAGTCCAGTCCCCTGCCCTCATGGCAGGACCAAATACTGTCTAGACCATCTCTGATAGACATTTATCTAACCAACGCTTAAATATCTCCACAGATGGAGATTCCACAACCTCCCTGGGCAATTTATTCCAGTGTTTAACCATCCTGACAGTTAGGAACTTTTTCCTAATGTTCAACCTAAACCTCCCTTGCTGCAGTTTAAGCCCATTGCTTCTTGTTCTATCCTCAGAGGCCAGGAAGAACAAGTTTTCTCCCTCCTCCTTATGACACCCTTTTAGATACCTGAAAACTGCTATCATGTCCCCCCTCAGTCTTCTCCTTTCCAAACTAAACAAGCCCAATTCTTTCAGTCTTCCCTTCTAGCTCATGTTCTCTAGACCGTCCATCAGTCTTGTTGCTCTTCTCTGGATCTTCTCCAATTTCTCCACATCTTTCTTGAAATGTGGTGCCCAGAACTGGACACAGAACACCAATTGAGGCCTGATCAGTGCAGAGTAGAGCGGAAGAATGACTTCTCGTGTCTTGCTCACAACACAACAGTTAATGCCTCCCAGAATCATGTTTGCTTTTTTTGCAACAGCGTCACACTGTTGGCTCACATTTAGCTTGTGGTCCACTCTGACCCCATTCCATGAGGAGTAACAGCTAATTCGAGTTAGGGGTTTACTTTGAACTCCCTTTTCACTGCCACGTGTAGACACGGGCAGTTATTCTGGGCTAGTCAGTTTCCAAAATGGCAACCGCCCAGGAACATGCTAATGAAGCGCGGGATATTTAAATCCTGCACTTCATTTGCAATTTCGGTCACCCTCATTAGCCTCCCTAGTTCGAACAAGGGGGCTAGTGTAGACGTACCCTATGTGTGAAATGGATTGTTCCTTCCCAAGTGGAGCACTTTGCATTTGTCCTTATTAAACTTCATCCTGTTTACCTCAGACCATTTCTCCAATTTGTCCAGATCATTTTGAATTATGACCCTATCCTCCAGAGCAGTCGCAAGCCCTCCCAGCTTGGTATCATCTGCAAATTTAATAAGCGTACTTTCTATACCAATATCTAAATCGTTGATGAAGATATTGAACAGAGCCGGTCCCAAAACAGACCCCTGCGGAACCCCACTTGTTATACCTTTCCAGCAGGATTGTGAACCATTAATAACTGCTCTCTGAGTACGGTTATCCAGCCAGTTATGCACCCACCTTATAGTAGCCCCATCTAAGTTGTATTTGCCTAGTTTATTGATAAGAATATCATGCGAGACCGTATGAAATGCCTTACTAAAGTCTAAGTATATCACGTCCACTGCTTCTCCCTTATCCACAAGACTCATTATCCTATCAAAGAAAGCTATCAGATTGGTTTGACATGATTTGTTCTTTACAAATCCATGCTGGCTGTTCCCTATCACCTTATTATCTTCCAAGTGTTTGCAGATGGTTTCCTTAATTACTTGCTCCATTATGTTTCCTGGCACACAAGGTAAACTGACTGGTCTGTAGTTTCCTGGGTTGTTCTTATTTCCCTTTTTATAGATGGATACTATATTTGCCCTTTTCCAGTCTTCTGGAATCTCTCCAGTCTTCCATGATTTTCCAAAGACAATAGCTAAAGTCTCAGATACCTCCTCTATCAGCTCCTTGAGTATTCTAAGATGCATTTCATCAGGCCCTGCTGACTTGCAGACATCTCTCTTTTCTAAGTGATTTTAACTTATTCTTTTCTTATTTTATCTTCTAAACCTACCCCCTTCCCACTAGCATTTACTATGTTAGGCATTCCCTCATAAGACTTTGTGGTGAAGACCGAAACAAAGAAGTCATTAAGCAACTCTGCCATTTCCAAGTTTCCTGTTACTGTTTCTCCCTCCGCACTGACCAGTGGGCCTACCCTGTCCTTGGTCTTCCTCTTGCTTCTAATATATTTATAGAATGTCTTCTTGTTTCACTTAATACCTGTAACTAGTTTGAGCTCGTTTTGTGCCTTTGCCTCTCTAATCTTGCTGCTGCATTCCTGTTTGCCTACATTCACCCTTTGTAATTTGTCCTAGTTTCCATTTTTTATATGACTCCTGTTATAGTACACACAGCCCACACACGCACACACACACAAATACACAAACACAAGTGCATACAGTGCTTGTCTTTCCATGGAAAGGAAGGTCAGTGAAGGCATGCTCTCAAGGGCCTGGCCACATGGGATCAGCCCCCGGGCTGGGTGTAGTGTTTTACATCGTACCAATGGGCGTAAAGAGTCACAGATGTGAACCTAAGAGCCACCAGCCTGGGCCCGACCAAAGGCCGGTGTAGCCCAGGGGCACTGGCTCTCAACGCGTATTTCAGATGTCGGCTGGCGGGAGACAGTGGCAGGGCCTCGGGCAGCCCATTGGGACCAGACGGTTAGTCGAGTGAAGAGCCGCACGTGGCTGACCATGGCCCGGGGGTGGAACTAGCCCATGTCTGAGGTGCTTTTCTGTGAAGGTTCAGACCAGGCTGTGGGGGGCGGCTGCTGCTTCAGGGGACGGACTTCTGCCCGGACAGGTGACTTGCTCGTGATACAAACTCCCCCGTGGGACACACTTTCCGACGTGGAGAACAGTGGGATTCCCTCCATGTGGGCAAGGTCACAAAGAGAGCCCGGCGGTGCCTCCATTTTGCCTTCCGTCCGGCCAAGCACCTCGGAGGGGTCATAAGAACATCAGATATGAGAGCGGCCACTTTGGGTCAGACCAAAGGTCCATCCAGCCCAGTGTCCTGTTGGCCCACAGTCGCCAACTCCGGGTGCCCCAGAGGGAGGGAACACAACAGGGAATCTTCACGTGATCCCTCCCCTGTCACCCACCTCCAGACAAACAGAGGCTAGGGACACCATTCCTGGCTAATAGCCATTGATGGGGCACACCTCCATGAATCTATCTAGCTCTTTTTTGAACCCTATTACAGTCTTAGCCTTTACTACATCCTCTGGCAAGGAGTTCCACAGGTTGGTTGTGCGCTGAGTGAAGAAAAACTTCCTTTGGTTTGTTTTGAACCTGCTGTCTGTTAATTTCATTTGGTGACCCCTAGTTCTTATATTATGAGAACAAGTAAATAGCTTTTCGTTGTTCACTTTTTCCACACCAGTCATGATTTTATAGACCTCTAGCATATCTCCCTTAGTCTCCCTTTTCTAAGCTGAAAAGTCCCAGTCTTTTTAATCTCTCTTCCTATGGGACCCGTTCCAAACTCCTCATCGTTTTTCTTGCCCTTTTCTGAACCTTTTCAAATGCCAAGAGACCTTTTTTGAGATGAGGCAACCACATCCGAACGCAGCATTCAAAATGTGAGCGTCCCATGGAGTTATTTACAGGCAATACGATATTTTCTGTCTTAATCTCTATCCCTTTATTAATGATTCCTACCATTCAGTTTGCTTTCCTGACTGCCGCTGCACACTGAGTGGATGTTTTCAGAGAACTCTCCACAATGACTCCAAGATCTCTCTCTAGAGTAGCTGTAGCTGAATTAGTCCCCATCATATTCTATGATTCTATGATATTGTACGTCTAGTTGGAATTACGTTTTCCCATGTGCATTACTTGGCATTTATCAACATTAAACGTCATTTGCCATTGTGTTGCCCAGTCGCTTAGTTTGGTGAGATCTTTGTGAAGCTCTTCACGGTCACCTTCGGTCTGAACTATCATGAGCAGTTTGGGGTCAGCTGCAAATCTGGCCACCTCACTGTTTACCCCTTTCTCCAGGTCATTTATAAATGCTCGGAACTGCAGCCTGAAAGACCCGACGGCCCAGCCTCACAGGGGCTGTATCCTCGAGCCCAGTTGGGACACATCCGTTTAGTCCATCTCTGCCCCAGCCTGCCCCCAGCACTGCGCAATGGGTGTCTGAGCCTGGTGCCTTTCCAGCTTTGCTCTCCCTCTTTCTTGCTTTTCATTTCTAAGCCTAGAAATTGCAGGGTCTGAGGGGCTGGCACAGGGCGCTCCTCTGGGCGGGATCTCGGGTGTACGTGGACCTGGGCCAGGGGCCAGCCCTGTGGGAGCAGAAGAACCAGTTCGGATTTGCTGAGCTTGCTTTCCACAGCCGCTCATCTGTGTAAGGAGGGGCGGGTGCTGGCCCGGGAGGAGCTGGAGTGTCTAAGGGGTGGCGTGTGTGACGTGTTGGCGTAACAGACGGGCTCTTTGTGGCTGGTTGGGCCTTACAGCAGAGGGCCCCCCGGTCCGGGGCGGGAAGGAGCCCTGGTTCTAAGCAGTTGGCCCTGGTTTGACACTCCCAGCGGTGCCCACAGACCCCTCCCACACTACACTCCCCCACCCAGTCTCTGCAGGGGAGGTTGGAAGGTCGTGACACCGCCGGGCGTTTCACAGGGCTCTGCGTTCGCACTTGGGGGGGGAGGTGAATCTGCAAACGGCTTCCCCTAGCGTGGGACAAACACCCTGTTACCCCAAACTCCCGCTGCCCCTCCTCCACCCTGGCCTGCTCCCAATGGTCCCAGCTGCTAATGAGGCCCAGAGTAACAGGGAGCCGTTACTGGTCATGGGGATGGATGAAAGAGGGAGCAGGGGTGTATCCCAGATCAGGGCCATGCTGCCTTCCCGTCTCTGTCTCCCCCATGAGACCCGCGCCCAGCGCCCTAGCTTCCCCCTGCTCCCTTAGGCCAACGGCACCTTGGCTGCAAGGCCAGCCTGAGACAAAACCACCCGATCCGCCAGACAGACCCGTTCCTCGCAGACCTGACCAACTGGCTACACCACGTCTGGCCCGGTGTGGAGCCACCAAGCGAGCGTCAGAGGGTGGGAGACATGGGAGGATGTGATGAAGTGGGCAGTTTTCTAACGGGTCTTGTGTGGCACCATCGTGTGCCTCGGTTTACCCCTTTGTGCTTTGGTACCCAGTATGGGGTGGGGGTGGGGGCAGAACTGAGTGTGCTCCCAGGCCAGGCGAAGAGTCGGGGGAGCACTCTCGTGTTCCCAGACTGGGTGGGGAGGAAGGATCCGAGTCCTGGCAGGGTCTGTCCACATGGCGGTTAGCGCAGGGTTCGTAGAAGTGGAGTGAGCACCCCCTGCGTCTGTCAGTCCAGGCTTTGAGCATCTGCACCCAGTGGTGAGCCCTGGTTTTGTAGCACGCTGAGCCCTGGTACAATGGGACGTGTCCAGCTCCCTTCACCAGGGGTCCCTGCCCCTTTCCCAAACTTGACCCCTCCCAGACTTGATGGGCCGGGACCAAGGAAGTGGGGACCACGGGTGGCTTTTGGTGGATTCCCCACTGAGGCTCACGACTACATGGCCGAGTCGTGAGGTGGAGGTGGGCCAGGACGGCACCGGGACGCGTTGTTCCCCGCTATGGTCGGCAGGCCCTGACTGGTTCCCAGGCTACGAGTACGATTCCAAAGGGGGCCGCACCCGCACTGGCCATTTCTCCGGGGTCCACAAAGGGGAAAAGATTGAAGAGCGCCTGGGTGGAGAGGCGTAAGCACCGTGAGACGTACGTACAAGTGACACCCAGAGAGTGATGGAGCAATAGCGACACGCCTCCCTGCCCGTCCTGGCTCCGAGCCAGCGCTGGACTTGTCCCCCCGGAACATCTCTCGTTCTGTTCCGAGCCGGGTTCTGGTCCTGATCCCCACAGCGCCCCTGGCAGTGAGGCCACAGGGCAACTGGGCGCCCACAAAGTTGACACGGCCGGGACCAGAGAGATAACCGGCTGGCCCTCGTCCTGGCTATGAGTACCGGCAAAACGGCATCATGGGGTGTCAGGAAAGGCTCCATCCCCTGAGGAAACTCCCTTGCCGAGGGCTCTCACGGACGTTTGGATCCTGGTTCTCGCAGACCCACTCAGCTCCCCAAGAACCCAAATTCAGCCATTGGATCTTTGGCAGAAGAGGGAAACCGACTTCACTGGCCCGGGCAGTAACTCTGGGCAAGGCGAGGCTGGCGCGCTTCTGTCTTACACGAGGCATCTTTGGTCTCATGAGCAGGGCTCACGGCGGTGTCCAGAGCTGGGGGGAATTAAGGGAAGCTGGTAAGTGGGGCCACGCTGGGCCTTTGCAGGGGGCCGGGGGCAGGAATTTCGGTGAGTGTCCAGAAACAGCGGCCTGCAGGAACTCCTTGGTGTTTGTCAAGACACAGTCGAACTCGGCTGCCCTCGGAGGCGGGACTCGGCTGGTTGCCAGACGGTCTGTGTGGAGACCTCCCAAGATGGCGTCCATGGACCTTGAGACCCCCAACTGTAGGGCGGCCGAGTGGAGCGCTAATGAACGTTTTCTCATCACAGTCTCCCGGGACCTCGTTAAGGCTGGTTCTGCTGCCCCGGGGCCTGGATTCGGGGGTTTATCTTCATGGCGGGCCGGCCCTTCCTCAGCAGGCGCAGGGGAAGTCGACGCTGCACTGCCCTGTCCGAGGTGAGGCTGGGCGTGTGTGTGCGAGTCGGAGGGACCATGAGGGAGAGGTTTGGACAGCAATGCAGGTCGGGTGGGGCGAATACGGGGGATGGGACCTGGGAATTGGGGGAGCAGGTTAGCAGGGAAAATAAAACCCCATGTTCTCTGCAGTCCTCTGTCCTTCTCCCCCGTACCTGACTCTGAACAGAAAGACTTTTCCCCCAGCCCCACCTCGGGCAGCCGCTCACCCGCCCCGCCCGTCCCTCTCCAATCTCAGCTGCTGCCTGTGTAGCCGGGGGCTGTGACAGTGCTCACCCCGCATGCTGAATGGCTCAGGTCTCCGCTCTGCGTCCCTCCCACGCACGCGGGATGGGGGCTCCTCACACGCCTGGAGCTCTGTCCTCCATGGCACCCTCACCAGGAGCATCGAGCACCTGAGCCCGCTGGTTCTCCCCGGCACGAGGGCTCAGTCGGAGAGCTTGGAAGGGAACGAGCTTCGTGCCAGGCCCCCTGGAACAGACCAGTGACAAATGGATCCTTTTCATCCACCTGTCCTGGAGAGAAGGGGCCGTTTCCCGCTCTACCCTCCTCCAACCGTGTTGAACTCAGGGGAATTCTCTCTGGAGACGTTCGCATTCATTGCAGTTTCTGCGGTATTTTGGCCCAGAATCATAGAACACTAGAACTAGAAGGGACCTCGAGAGATCAAGTCCAGTCCCCTGCCCTCACGGCAGGACCCAGCACTGTCTAGATGTCTTCCCTGTTAGGTGTCTTCTAATCTGCTCTTAAATATCTCCAGAGATGGAGATTCCACAGCCTCCCTAGGCAATTTATTCCAGTGTTTAACCCATATTTAGCGTGTGGTCCACTATGACCCCAGGTCGCTTTCTGCAGGACTCCTCCCTAGCCAGTCGCTTCCCATTCTGTGTGTGTGAAACGGATTGTTCCTTCCTAAGTGCAGCACTTTGCATTTGGCCTTATTAGACTTCATCCTGTTTACCTCCGACCATTTCTCCAGTGTGTCCAGATCAGTTTGAATTCTGACCCTCTCCTCCAAAGCACTTGCAACCCCTCCCAGCTTGCAAACTTAATAATCGTACTCTTTATGCCATCATCTAAATCGGTGATAAAGATATTGAACAGAACCGGTCCCCAAACAGACCCCTGCGGACGGAACCCCACTTGTTCTGCCCTTC
Organism: Rafetus swinhoei; assembly: GCA_019425775.1. Taxonomy (NCBI): domain Eukaryota; kingdom Metazoa; phylum Chordata; order Testudines; family Trionychidae; genus Rafetus; species Rafetus swinhoei. The sequence continues at coordinate 4,822,436 of JAFJHL010000039.1, forward strand.
CAGCAGGATTGTGAACCATTAATAACTACTCTCTGAGAATGATTATCCAGACAGTTATGCACCCACCTTATAGTAGCCCCATCTAGCCTGTATTTCTCTGGTTTATTGATAAGAAGGTCATGTGAGACCGTGTCAAATGCCTTACTAACGTCTAGGTATACTACGTCCACAGAAGTACAGAAGTTAAACTGACTGGTCTGCAGTTTCCTGGGTTGTTCTTATTTCCGTTTTTATAGCTGGGCACTAGATTTGCCCTTTTCCAGTGGCAAAGAATGACATGAGAGCTTTCTAAGGGGTCAGGTGGAATGGGATGCATTATTGCTAGACAGAATCAGACTGGAAACAAAGGCATGAATTTATACTCATGAGTGTAATTAATGACGGGCACAATCTTCCAACGGGTGAGGTGGATTCACCACCCCTGCCAATTTTTCAGGCAACATGAGATGTCTGAATAAAAAAGTCATGTTAGGAGATAAATGAGGGGAGAGCTCTAGATGTGTCTCTTGGTCTTTCCAGCCAACTGGACCCCTTTGGGGAGTCTGATTTGTTCTCTTACCCCCTCCCCTCCCCCCAATTTTCACCTCACTTTCCAACAACCTGCTTTCGAAATCAGCTGTAATAATACAAATGAGTCACCCATGAGGTTACTGACAAATTGTTGATGTTCTCATTTTAAACTGTATCATTATAACATAAAGCACATGGAATATAACTATTGGACTTGTTAAAGCAGGATACTCATTTTTACATGCTGGCAACTCTGCAGAGGCTGACCCCTGGAAAGAAAGCACAACCCCCTGAGAATCCAAAGATGCTCTTTCATGGCTCTCGCTAAAATGTAATGGGTTTGCTGGCCCCAAAATTAAGAAAAACATTGGGCATTTTCAAGGCAAAACTGGGGATTTTCCATAACTATGGGCAGTTCCCATGTTGTTAATAAATAAATAAATAAATAAATAAATAAATAATTTTCCAGCCAGGGATGGGAGTGAAGGACTCATCTGGTGGGAAATTTCAGACTTCTACAGGTGGAAGCTTTTGGAGGGAAAGGTTATGCAACCTGAAAAATCAAAGCCCTTCAATGGTCATGGACGATTTCTCCCCAACGATGGTGAGTGTGTGAGTGGAAGGGGCAGGAGGTCGGGTGCAGAAATGGCCAGACTGGCCCAGAACAAACCCCCTTTCATTCACAATCCATCCCCAGCCCACATCAGTGCCACATGCTAGGGAGGCAGGTATAAGAACCCGCAGGAACAGGGGGGATCTGCCTGCAGAAATATTCCCTTTGCATTGCTCATAGTGAGAGAGTTCATCAAACTCTGAAGCGTGAGTCTTCATATCCCGTCCGCAGTGTTTAGTTGGACTGCGCAAATCTATCTCTGGATGTTCCTTTCACCTAGGGAAATGTCCAGTCCCTCTTTGAATCTTTAGCCTAGATGCCATCCTGTGGCAATGAGTTCCACAGTCCCTGAGAGCATGACTCAGTATTTGAATGTCCCACTGTAATTTTATGAGCTGTCCCATTAAGAACATAAGAACGGCCAGAGTTGGTCAGAATCAAAGGTCCATCTAGTCCAGTGTCTTGTCTGCTGACAGTGGCCAAGGCCAGATGCCCCAGGGAGAGTGAACACAACAGAGAATCATCAAGTGATCCCTCCCGTTACCCATTTCTTTCTTCTGACAAACAGAGGACAGGGACACCCTTCCTACCCAGCCTGGCTGGTCTCCCTGAATTTAGCTAGCTCTTTTATTAACCCTGTTAATGTCCTGGTCTTCACAACATCCTCTGGCAAGGAGTTCCCCAGGTTGACTGTGCGCTGTGTGAAGAAATACTTTTTTTGCTTGTTTTGAACCTGCTACCTATTAAATTCATTCATTCATTCATGACCCCTAGTTCTTATGTTATGGGAACAAGTAAATAACATTTCCTTATTCACTTTTTCCACACCAATCATGATTTTATAGACCTTTCTCATATCCCCACTTTGACTTCCTTTTCCTAAACTGAAAAGTCTCAGTCTGTTTAATCTCTCTTCATATGGGACCCATTCCAAACCCCTCATCATTTTGGCTACCATTTACTGAACCTTTTCCAATGCCAAGAGATCTTTTTTGAGATGAGGCAACTACATCTGTACCCAGTATTTGAGATGTGGGCATCCTGTGGTTTTATATAGTGGCAATAAGATATTCTCTGTCTTATTCTTGATCCCTTTTTAAATGACTCCTAACCTTCTATTTGCTTTGTTGACTGCCGCTGCACACGGAGTGGACATTTTCAGAGAACTCTCCACAAGGACTCCAAGACCTCTCTCTCTAGAGTAGTTGTAGCTAAATTAGTCCCCATCATATTGTATGGATAGTCGGGATTATTTTTTCCCATGTGCATTACTTGGCAATTATCAACATTAAATTTAATTTGCCATTTTGTTCCCCAATCGCTTTGGTCTTAACTATCTTGAGCAATTTGGTATCATCTGCAAAATTTGCCACCTCACTGTTTACCCCTTTCTCCAGATCCTTTATAAATAAATTGAATAGGACTGGTGCCAGGACAGACCCTTGGAGGACCCCGCTAGTTACCTCTCTCCACTCTGAAAACTGACCATTTATTCCTACCCGTTGTTTCCTGTCTTTTAACCAGTTATCAGTCTATGAAAGGACCTTCCCTCTTATCCCATGACAACTTACTTTCCTTAAGAGCCTTTGGTGAGAGACCTTATCAAAGGCTTTCTGGAAATCTAAGTACTAACTAAGCATGATTTCCCTTTACAGAAAGTGTGTTGACTTTCACCCAACAAATTATATTCATCAATGAGTCTGACAATTCTGCTATTTACTATAGTTTCAACTACTTTGCCTGGTACTGACATTAGACTTACCGGTCTGTAATTGCCAGGATCACCTCTAGAGCCCTTTTTGAAGATTGGCGTCACAGTGGCTATCTTCCTGTCATTAAGTACAGGCACTGATTGAAAGGATGGGTTGTTGCTGGGCCAGGCGACAGGGAGGACAGAATCCCTCAAGCTTTTTTCTCTGTCCCAGTGTCGCCATGTCATGATCCCTCTTACGCTTTAAACAACCCAAATCTTTCCTTTCTCTCTTCACAGGAGAGTTTCCTCAGGGCTGGACCTAGCCCCAAGCCCCTAGGGCTGCAGGCAAAGGGCTGTGAGCATGTTTCCAGACCAGTACCAGGTCCCCCCCTTCCCGGCTCGCTGATGAACTGAGTGCAGGGGCCCCTCTCAGGTAGGTTCCCAGACGCGCTGGGCAGTCGCGGCGCCGGCTTGGAGATGTGCCGTGCCCTCCGCTCTGAGACTCTCAGGGGCTGCGTCCCGCCCTTGCGGTGCCTCGGCGCAGTGCCCCACGGAGAACCCCCGGCCACTCCCCACAGCGACACAGCTGTGTCAGCGCCACTGCTCTGGGCGGGGGGCACAGCAGCACCGTGGGTCGGACACGGGATGGGGAGACACTGGGGAGGTCTCCGCCAGAGCCCTGGGCCCCGTTCTGGGCTCCGCCCGGCTGGAAAGGTGGGCTCAGGCGGGAGACAGTCCAGAGGGGAGTGAGAGGCGTGCGGAAGGGTCAGAAAACCTGGCGCAGGAGACGTGGCTACAAACACCGGGCATGGCCAGTCCTGAAAAGGCAGAACCAGCCTCACATTTGCTACGGGTGGGTGCATCTAGGCCGGGCGGGGCTGTTCTCCGTGGCCATGGAACCTGCCTGGGGCAGCCACCCCACAGCGTCCTATGGATGGGACAGCTGTGGGTGCAGGTTCTGGGAGGGAGTTTGGGGGCTGGAGGCGTGAGCTGTGGAGCTCTGGGGACCTGGGGCAGGCAGGCTCTGGGAGGCAGTTTGGCCATTGGGGTGCAGGGTGCAGGGTCTGGGCAGGTGCCACAGCGGTGTAGAAGATGGCCGCCACCTGGTCACGCTCCTGGGTGTTGCTGGAGTTGGGGCAGAGGTAGAGTAAGATGACGGTGCCATAGAAGAGCACCGTCAGGTGGGAGGTTCTGGGACGGAGCTTGGGTGCAGGTGGAGATCTGGATGCAGGCTCGGGGAGGGAATGTAGGTGCTGGCTCACACCTGGGGCAGGTGTAGGGGTCCTGGGTGCAGGCTCTGGAAGGAAGTTTGGGGGCTAGAGGAGGGAGGGCATTTGGAGGCAGGACGGGGGTGGCAGGAGAAGGTGCAGGTCCTGGATGGAGTGGGGCACACATGGGGATGTGGGGGTACCACACTTGCACCCCCCTCTGGCAATGGCTCCTGGAAAGGTGGAGGAGTCTCCAGGGGCTGCTGCCCCCAGCCTCCCTGCTGCCATGTGCCCTCCCCACACGTGTCCTTCAGCCCTGCCTGCTGCCCAGGGGGGATGTAAAATGTCCCGGGTGGAGGCAGAGGCACCATTAGCGCAGCAGGCTAAAGCGACTCACTGCTGCTCGCTCACCCCAGCTGGGGAGCAGGGCAGGGTCTCTGTGCTCCTCCAGGGTGGCAGGTGGGGCCAGAGGATGCACAGGACAGCAGGGAGTGGGAGGACACAGGGGGCATGGAGCAGAGGTGGGGAGTTTTCATGGAGCTCAGCCCCAAGTGCTGTGGGCATTGGAGGCAGTACCGTGGAGCCCCTGCACCAGGAATATTCCTGGGTGACATCTCGAGATCCAAAGAGATCAAGGGGCACTTCCACCCAAAATCCTGCCCTGTTGGCGGTCAAGTAGCAAAGAGATGGAAGATTTCCCTGAGATTATGTCTTATTTCCTCCATTCAGCATCCGAGATCCTAGGATGAATCTCCTGGCCCATTGCATTTCCAACAGGTGCCAGGGGCATTAACCAACCCCTTGCATTGCATTCATCTCTGGGGGCCCATCTGATCTGGACAGACCTTCTGAATGGGCAGAGGGGAGGGTTCCCAAGTTCAGAGCGAACATTTTCTATGTTACAAAGCAGAACTTACATATTATATTATAAACCGACACTGTGAGCGACATTGGTGTTGGCAGCAATTTCCAAGCCCTCCATCAAGTGGAAACGCTAAGTGCATTCCTCCAAGACTTGTCCCCGTGTTGAGGAAACCTGCCCCACCGGTGACCTGCTCTGGCTCTTGCTCTGAGTTTGTTCGGCCTTAGTTTTGCCTATCGCCAGTGTCACAGAACGTCCATGTGGTAGAGGAAGGGACAGTGAGGGCAGGGTCTGGAGGTAGAAGCCAGACAAACTCAGAGCAGACAGAAGGCTACACTCTTACCTGTGAAGGCCAGAGACCATTACCAGACATTAGTGAGTTTGGCTGGAGGCCCTAACGTGGGGCAGGTTTAAATCAATATCTGGAGAGGGCCGGCAAAATTCATCAGTGTGTTATGTCACTGCCGACGCCTTTCTCCCCCCCGCTTAGGTGCTGCCGTGGCCCCTCGCCATGGACGAGGCCAACTGGACATCCGTCTCTGAGTTCGTGCTCCTGGGCCTGTCCGAACGCCAGGACCTGCAGCCGCTGATCTTTGTGGGGTTGCTGGCCACCTATCTGGTGAACCTAGTTGGCAACTCTGTGCTGCTGCTGGCGGTATGGGCTGACACCCAGCTCCACAGCCCCATGTATTTCCTCCTCAGCCAACTGGCTGTGGTGGATGTGAGTTTCGCCTCTGTCACCCTGCCCCAGGCCCTGGTGCACGCCCTGACCCAGCACCGAGCCATCCCCTTTGCCAGCTGCATGGCCCAGCTCTTTTTCTTCCTGGAATTGGGCAACATGGAGGGCTACCTGTTGGCTGCCATGGCCTACGACCGCTACGTGGCTGTCTGCGACCCGCTGCGCTACGCCGCCGTGGTGACGCGGTCCCTGTGCCTCAAGATGGTGGCCGCTTCCTGGGTCGTGGTGATCTCTCACGCGCTGCTGAACACCGTCATGGCCGCTCAGTTGCGATTCTGTGGAAACCACCCACAGCATTTCTTCTGTAACCTGCAAATCCTGCTGCGCCTCTCCTGCACCCGGCCCTTCGCCAACGAGCTGGTGGTCTTCACGGAGGGCATCCTGGTGGTGCTGGCCCCTTTCGCCTTCATCCTGGCCTCCTACGCCCGCATCGGGGTGGCCGTGGCCCAGCTGCGCTCGGCCCAAGCCCTGCGCAAGGCCCTTTCCACCTGCGGCTCCCACCTGGCCGTGGTGACGCTCTTCTACAGCACTGGGATCTTACCCTACCTCCACCCAAACTCCAGCAATGCCCAAGAGCGTGACCGGGTGGCAGCCATCTTCTACACCGCTGTGGCGCCTGCCCTGAACCCCCTCATCTACAGCCTGAGGAACAAGGACGTGGCCGCGGCCCTGAGGAGGGCAGGGAGGAAGGTCCTGGCTTGGGGCAAATGAGAGCTGATCATGTCTCCATCGGTGCCCTGGGCATGGACTTTTCCACCCAGGAGGTGTCTGGGAAACCTTCCCACTAAGGTCCAGCTTGACACCTGGGTTCTTCTTCAGGTGATGTCCCCGTAGGTGCTCCACTGTTCGTGATGGGTAATCCCTGGTGCCGTAGTTCGAAGATTTTCTTAGCAGCGATGAGCTGGGCCGCGCATGCGCTAAAGGCGGCTCACGCAGTTGGTGGTTTGCCGCCCTGCCCACACGACCTGCCTCCTCCCCTCAGTTCCTTGTTAACCTTCCTCGGTCGCGGACGGAGCTCTCTCGCCGCAGGTGTTCATTTGCTTTGAACAGTTGTACTTGTTCCTATTTCCGTTTGTTTGGTACTGTTCCAGCTTAGAAGTTGTTGTTCCTGTCTAGTTCGTTTAAACAAAAAAACAACCTTGGTCCCGACAGACCACTTCACATTTCTCCTCATGCCTGCCTAGGTCGTCCCTTCTCTTTTCAAGAAAGAAAGAAAGAAAGAAAGAAAGAAAGAAAGAAAGAAAGGCTACGTCTAGACTGCCGCTCTTTTCCGGGATACCAGAGGGTATCCCAGAAAAGCACTGCTGCATCCACTTTTCCGGAAAAAAATTCGGAAATGCAGACTCGTTCTTTCGCCATTCCTGTAAATCTCGTTTCGCAAGGAAGACGCGATGGCTCAAAAGAGAAGCTTTTTCCTTAATTTGGCACCATGTAGATGTGCCAAATTTCGGAAAAGCCTCTCTCGAAAGGTGGAAAACGATACGCACACTGCAGTTTGAGTATCGTTTTCCGACTTCTCTTTGTAGAGTCGACGTAGTGAAAGAAAGAAAGAAAGAAAGAAAGAAAGAAAGAAAGAAAGAAAGAAAGAAAGAAAGAAAGAAAGAAAGAACCATCACCAAACTGCTACAGTGCTCTGTTCTCAGGGCTTTAAAAAGTGCAGTCGGTGTAAAGACTCCATACCTGCCTCTGACGGGCACAATGACTGTGTACGCTGTTTGGGGGACTCCCATGACCCCCCAAAATGCAATCACTGCCAGAGCCTCACTGCAAGGGCTAGAAAGGACCAGGAGCTTTGGCTCCGTGTGGTTCTTTCTGAGCAAACTCTGAAGCCCTCAGGGTAGCTTCAGCCCTCTTTGACTCCAGGGGACACGCCGAAGCGCAGATCAGTGTCTCCCTCACCTCACAAACATCGCAAGGCCAGGGTCTCCCCGACGAGGCCACTGTCCCTCACCCGCTCCCCCAGTCCAGTCAGTGGGGATGCACCAGGTACCAGGGACAACTTGGCACCCAGTGCTCATTCAGAGCTGGCGCGCTCATCGTCAGCGCCAGAGGGATCACGCTGGCAAACCCTGGCACCACCGCAAGCGGCACCGCAACGCCCGGCACCGGGAGGGAGTGGGGAACGGTCCTTCAGACGGCCCTGCAAGTCGTCAGCGCCGCCGGCGGCTGATGTGCCGACATCAGCGGGAATGCCTCCCCCACCAGACTCGGCAGCACAGGCACAGATGCCGAACAGCACCAGCCAAGCCGCGGGCATTCGCTCATTATCAGCTGATGCGGACACCCATCAGCCTTTGTAGCGGCTGTGCTCTCCCGCACCAGCCCCTGGCTACATTCAGTCTCACAACGCTCCCCTCCTACCACATCTCGGCATTGTCATCATTACCGTGAGGCACCACGCCCGCAGTGGTACCCCGACTGGCATTGTCCACCTCCCCATTATCCTCATTACCAGCCCCCGGGGGCCCGATGGGAGTATTGGAGACCCCGCGGACGCCGCTGTATGGGCCCATCTCCATCTCCCAGCCTCCCCATCCCACACCGTTCCGCATACTGCAGAACCAGAAGAGGAGGGTCAAATCCTCGACAAGCACATTGACACACAAGCCCCGCAGCCTTCCTCGGGGAACAGTTTAGCCTTATGTTCCCATGAGGCAGTAATACCGGAAGGCCCTTCCCCATAGCCCCACCAGGGACCCTTGCGCTCGGGGGAGTTCTCTGCCCAGACCTTGGCAGTCGCTGGGTGAGGGGCTGCTGGCCCCTGCGGAAAACTCACAGGGTGTTGACTGGCGAGCCCGGAACCGAACGAAAGGGGGCAGGTCGATAAAACCATTCGGGTCAGCGCCCAGCAGCAATGGGGAGAGGCCGACGCTCCTGCTCGGCCTGACTGCGGGTGGCCGGCTAATGAGGGCGTCAGCTAGGGTTGCCAGGTGTCTGGTATTTTCGCCTCCTGTCTGGTAAGAAAATTCAGAAAATACCAGACACCTAAAATGTCCAGTAGTTTCTGATTTTTTTTTCCCCGCCAGGGGGCGAAAATACCAGACACCTGGCAACCCTACACACACTCAGAAACCGGGCCCAGCTCCCAGAACCCTGCCAGGCCCCCTGGACCTCCCGCTTACCTGGTTCCACCGTGGCGCTGTCTTCTGGCTCAGATCAGGAAAACAAGATGGCCGCCGGCAAAACGTCTTAAAGAGACCGTGCTGGTTTTTTGTTTTTTTTTTTGCTTAATAACTCTCGGGGTCCTTTTCTTTTTTTCTCAACAACTTTGCTCTCCCCCTTTTTTCTCAACAGGATTTTGGGGGGGCAGGTGTTCGGTATTTTTGGTTAAACCATCTGGCAACCCTAGCATCAGCAGGTGAGGGCGAGGGGGGAACTGGCTTCCATGTGAGCGGGAATTGCCTGGGTCAGACTGCGGGGGCCGAGCTGACAGCAGGGCCCCAGCTGAGCCGGGCGAGCCAGAGAGGTGGCCCTGAAGCAGAGCCGGGTTGGGAGTGGGCTGCAGCCACTGGGACAGAGGGACCAGGGAAGCAGCCCAGGGGCTGGAGGCAGTGCAGCCGAGAGGAGCTAGGGCTGGAGCTGGGTGCGGGGAGCATCAGGGGAGAGCAGAGGGGAGCCAGGGAGAGGCCCAGTGCAGGGAGACTCCACCAGCCAAGACGTCTGGCAGGGCAGACTGGGGGGTCCCACCACCCAGAACAAGTGTCTGATTTGCAGCCTCCTTCTAGCATGGCCAAGGCCTGGGGAGAGGGCCTGGGACCAACAGGGACCAGCCTGTGACCTGCCCTGACACCCAGGACACACGTCGTGAGAGGGCTCCATGCCACAGAGCGGGGCGAGGGGTTTGCCAGCGACGTTTCCCCCTCGTCTTCACTCGGTTTGTTTACACTGGGAACTGGGCACGGAAGGACATTTGCCTGGCACTGTCAGCGCTGAGCCGTGGGCCGGGCAGCGTGCGGTGCAAAGGGGGCGCCCCGGAGTGGGGACACCCCAGCCCCTGTCCGGAATCCTGGGCCCAGCCTTCTTGGGGTCAGGAGGACTCTGCCGCACAGGAGAGTGGAATGAGGACATAGACACCCCAATCTCCCCTTCTCTCTTCAGAGGAGAGATTTCCCCATGCCAGACCTGTCCCCGAGCCCCTGCGTTTCCCATGTGGTGCTGAGGAGGGGTCGCTGGGCGGCAGGCAGGACCCAGATGTGGGCGAAGTGCTGTGAGCGTGTTTCCAGACCGGTACCAGGTCCCCCCCTCCCCGGCTCTCTGATTAACTGAGCACAGGGGCCCCTCTCAGGTAGGTTCCCGGATGCGCTGAGCAGCCACAGCACCAGCTTGGAGATGCGCCACACCCGCCGCTCTGTGACTCTCAGGGGCTGCGTCCCATCCTTGCAGTGCCTCGGCGCAGTGCCCCCCGGAGAACCCCCAGCCACTCTCCACAGCGACACGGCTGTGGCAGCGCCACTGCTCTGGGCGGGGCGCACAGCAGCACCGTGGGTCGGACACAGGATGTTCCCGTCCCGCTCGGCTGGGTGCCGGGGAGGTCTCCGCCGGAGCCCTGGGTCCCGTTCTGGGCCCCGCCCAGCTGGAAAGGTGGGGTCAGGCAGGAGAGAGGCCAGAGGGGAGCGAGAGGAGTGAGGAAGGTCAGAAAACCTGGCGCAGGAGACGTGGCTACAAACACCGGGCACGGCCAGTCCTGAGAAAGGCAGAACCAGCCTCACATTTGCTACGGGCGGGTGCAGCTGGGCCGGGCGGGGCTGTTCTCCATGGCCACAGAACCTGCAGCAAGGGGGGCTGGGGCTGAGGCCGGGGAAAGCTTTCGGATGCTGAGGCCGGTCAGACCCCAGGAGGCTGTGGGGTGCCCAGTCCCTGCAGATTTCTCAGAGGTGGGGCAAGGAGCTGTCCGGGACGGTCCCGCTTCACCGGGTCCTGCCACAGCCGGGGGGGCCGTTTGGGAAAAATTTTGGTGGTGCCCTGAATTCCAGAGCCTGCACCCCTCCCCACTCACTCACACACACACACACACACACACACACACACACACACACACTGCCTAAGATGCTGACAGAGAGTTTGGGTGAGGGAAGGTTGCAGATAGCAACATTCCTAGGGCGGCATGTGCCTGGGGAACCCCCACCCCAGCATCACAGGTGCAGAGAGCAGGACAAACCCTCCGCACCCGCCACCCCCACTGAAGGCCCTGCCCCACTCCAGCCCTTCACCCAAGCCCAGCCCGCAGCCCTAGCCAAACAGTCCTCCCCCGAGCAATGTTAGCCAGGAGATTAATGGGAGGCCTGTGGCAGGGTAGAAGCATGGTCACTTCCCTCAAAACTCCTACCCATTCAGGTCGCTTCCTGTCCCGAGAGACCAGTCACTGACCCCCAGATCAATTGGTCCCCTAGATGGGACCCCGCGGACCAGTCCCATAGCCACCCCGGAGTAAAGCTGTATCGATGAGGGACAAGACAGAGGCGAGTTGTTTGCAGGCTGGAGTGAGCAGATACACACGCACCAGTGCGCTGTCACTGAAATTCTGTCCGTAACCGACTTGTAGTGACCTGTCCTTTCAGGGCAGACCCAGGAGGGAACCCCTGGGGATCTCTGGCTTCAGTTAGTGTCTCTGACCCTGTCCGAGGTCAAGCAGCAAAGAGATGGAAGATTTCCCTGTGACTATGCCTTATTTCCTTCATTCAGCTTCCGAGACCCCAGGATGAACCTCCAGGCACATTGCATTTCCAAGAGGTGCCAGGGGCCTTAACCAACCCTTTGCATTGCATTCATCTCTGGGGGCCCATCTGATCTGGACAGACCTTCTGGATGGGCAGAGGGGAGGGTTCCCAAATTCAGAGCGAACATTTTCTAAGTTACAAAGCAGATATTTTCTTCTATCCTGGAATACCGACATTGGGCGTGACTTTAGTGCTGGCAGCAATTTCCAAGCCCTCCGTCGAGTGGAAATGCTAAGTGCATTCCTCTGAGGCTTGTCCCCATGTTGAGGAAACCTGCCCCAGCGGTGACCTGCTCTGGCCTCCAGCTCTGAGTTTGTTCGACCTTAGTTTTGCCTGTCGTCTTGGCAGCAGCAGCCCGTGGTGTGCCAGTGTGCCAGAGCGTCCGTGTGGTAGAGGAAGGAACACTGAGGGCAGGATCTGGAGGCAGAAGCCAGACAAATTCCGAGCAGACAGAAGGCTACACTGTTACCCGCGAAGGCCAGAGCACATTACCAGACATTAGTGAGTTTGGCTGGAGGCTCTAACATGGGGCAGGTGTAAATAAATATCTGGAGAGGGCCGGCAAAATTCATCAGTGTGTTACGTCACTGCCGACACCTTTCTCCCCACCACTCAGGTGCCAACGTGATCCTGCACCATGGACAAGGCCAACTGGACGTCCGTCTCCGAATTCGTGTTCCTAGGTCTGTCTGAACGGCAGGACCTGCAGCTGCTGATCTTCGCGGGGTTGTTGGCCACCTATCTGGTGAACCTAGTCGGCAACTCCGTGCTGCTGCTGGCGGTATGGGCTGACACCCAGCTCTGCAGCCCCATGTATTTCCTCCTCAGCCAACTGGCCATGGTGGACATGAGCTTCACCTCCATCACCCTGCCCCAGGCCCTGGTGCACACCCTGACCCACCATCGGACTGTCCCCTTCGCCAACTGAATGGCCCAGCTCTTCTCACTTCTGATTTGCTACAGAGGCGCGGGGTGAGCTGCAGCTGGGCTTGCCGCGGCTCAGCTGCCCCGTGCCTGTTTACGCCCTTTCCGCTATACGCGTGTGCTGCGCTTAGTCCGGATGCTCAAGATGGTGGCCACCTCCTGGGCCGTGGTGATCCCACACGCCCTGCTGTACACCGTCATGGCTGCCCGGCTGCGTTACTGCGGCAACCGCCTGAGGCATTTCTTCTGCGACGTGCCACCCCTGCTGCACCTCTCCTGCACCCGGCCCTTCGCCAACGAGCTGGCCGCCTTCACTGAGGGGGTCCTGGTGGTGCTGGCCCCTTTCGCCTTCATTCTGGCCTCCTACGCCTGCATTGGGGTGGCCGTGGGCCACCTGTGCTCTGCCCAAGCCCTGCGCAAGGCTCTCTCCACCTGCAGCTCCCACCTGACCGTGGTGACGCTCTTCTACAGCACCGTGATCTTGCCCTACCTCCGCCCAAACTCCAGCAATGCCCAGGAGCATGACCGGGTGGCGGCCATCTTCTACACCGCTGTGGTGCCCGGCCTGAACCCCCTCATCTACAGCCTGAGGAACAAGGATGTGGCCACGGCCCTGACGAGGGTGAGGAGGAAGTTCCTGGCTCGGGGCAAATGAGACCAGCCCACGGCTCCATCACTGCGTTGGACATGGACTTTCCACACAAGAGGTGTCTGGAGAACCTTCCCGCTAAGGTCCTCCCGGACACCTGGGATCCTTTCTCCTCAGACATGAGACTGGTGGAACTAACACTTATGCAGGGTAGCAGGGGCACCCACAACTACACACACACACACACACACACATATACACAAAGGCACGTACACACAAACACACAAGTACAGACACACAAGTACACCCACATAGACACACACACATGTACATACACACAAGTACATACAAACACACACACACAAGTATTGGCTCTGAACGTATATTTCAGATGTCGGCTGGCGGGAGGCAGCGGCAGGGCCTTGGGCAGCCCATTGGGCACAGACGGTTCTCCGAGTGAAGAGCCGCACGTGGCTGACCATGGCCCAGGGTGGAGCCAGCCCACGTCTGAGGCACTTTTCTGTGAAGGTTCAGACCAGGCTGCAGGGGCGGCTGCTGCCTCAGGGGACGGACGCCTGCCCGGACAGGTGACTTCCTCGTGTGACAAACTCCCCCGTGGGATGCACTTTCCCACGCAGAGAACAGTGGGATTCCCGCCACGTGGGCAAGGGCTAAAGAGAGCCCGGCGGTGCCTCCATTTTGCCTTCCGTCTGGCTAATCCCCATGGAGGGGTCTCTGCTCAGAACTGCAGCCTGACCCAACTGTTACCGGCACAAATTTCTCTATTCCTTCCACACTGTAGGGACACACACCTTTACCTAGTACCTAGGGCTCAAGGTGCAACCCTGTTAATTTATACATCCACCCTTACCCAATTCCTAGGGCTCAGGGCACTTCTTCCTGCGGCTTTTGCAGGATCTTTAGCCACTGAAAGAGCCTCACACAGTAATATCCTGATCCTCTATTTATTGATGATTCCCAAACAAGCAGAATACACACGCTAAGCAGCCAGTGTCATGCTCACCAACCCGGGTGCAGGCAGACTTCCCCTGTTGGCCAGGCAAGATCAGTCTCTCTGGTCTTAGGCTGTGTCTCTGAGGTGAGTTCTTCTTTTCCAGGTCTTCCCCCTCCTCTTGGTGTTCCTGGTCTTCTTCCAGCCTTTTCTTCTTTCCTTCTGCTTCTGTTACTTCCGATCTTCTTCCTCCTGGTCTCCTTCTTGGACCCCAGTTTATATAATGAAACCTGAGTCCTGTTTAGCTAGGCCTTAACCAATTATTTTAGTATAATTTTGCTAACAAAATTACCTAACCAATCATACCCCACCACTTTAATTGATTTACACCTAGCAAAATTAATTATACAGCAGACAGAAACAGTTACAAATCAGACAGCGATCACACAGTCAAACAATAGGGAAGTGTAGTGACAATGATCATAGAATGAGGATTCCACGACATTCTCTGTTGAGAAGCAGTTTCTTGCCAGACAGAACGGTGTGACTTAAGGTTTCTTTACCCATCTTGAGATCTGTTTCTTTATCTGGTGACAGTGGGGGAGCTATCAGGGCAAAGTCCCCTCTTCACAGCCTGGTGTGACCCTTTTTTAATACAATTTAGATGGAACTGTGAGGATGTGACTCCAGACCTTACAGCTGATGGATGCTGCTCTTCAGGCTGGCTGGAGAAGGCGGCTTTAGTTCAGCCCTAGCACAGGCCTTCCAGCATGCCTACAGAAAAACCATATTGTCACCCGCCGGCCCAGCCTCACAGGGGCTGTATCCCCGAGCCCAGTTGGGACACAGCCGTTCAGTCTATCTCCGCCCCATCCTGCCCCTAGCATTGCGCAATGGGTGTCTGCGCCTGGTGCCTTCCCCACTTTGCTCTCCCCCTTTCTTGCTTCTCACTTCTAAGCCTAGAGATTGCGGGGTCTGAGGGGCTGGCGCAGGGCGCTCCTCTGGGTGTACATGGACCTGGGACGGGGGCCGGCCCTGTGGGAGGAGAAGAACCAGTTCAGATTTGCTGAGCTTGCTTTCCACAGCCGCTCGTCTGTGTAAGGAGGGGCGGGTGCTGGCCCAGGGGGAGCTGGAGTGTCTAAGGGGTGGCGTGTGTGACGTGTTGGCGTAACAGAAGGGCTCTTTGTGGCTGGCTGGGCCTTAGAGCAGAGGCTCTGCGTTCGCACTGGGGGGGAGGTGAATCAGCAAACGGCTTCCCCTAGCGTGGGACAAACACCCTGTTACCCCAAAGTCCCACTGACCCTCCTCCGCCCTGGCCTGTTCCCATGTCCCAGCTGCTAACGAGGCCCAGAGCGACACGGAGCCGTTACTGGTCATGGGGATGGATGGAAGAGGGAGCAGGGGTGTATCCCAGGGCAGGGCCAGGCTGCCTTCCCGTCTCTGTCTCCCCCATGAGACCCGCGCCCAGTGCCCTAGCTTCCCCCGGCTCTCTTAGGCCAACGCGCCTTGGCTAAAATGCCAAGTTGAGACAAAACCACCTGACCCCCAAGAGAGACCCATTTCTCGCAGACCTGACCAGCTTGCTACACCCATCATGGCAGGAAGCTCAGACCCTGCTGAGAGGCATAAGCACCGTGAGACGTACGTACAAGTGACACCCAGGGTATGTCTAGACTACATGCCTCTGCCGACAGAGGCATATAAAATAGGCTACCCGACACAGTCAATGAAGCGGGGATTTAAATATCCCCGGCTTCATTCAAATAAAAATGGCCACCGCGCTGTGCCGGCTCAGCTGATCGTCGGCACAGTGCGCGAGTCAAGACACGGATCGGTCGACAGGGGAAGCCTTTGTCGACCGCTCCTGTAAACCTCATTCCACAAGGCATAAGGGAGCGGTAGACAAAGGCTTCCCCTCTCGACCGATCCGCGTCTTGACTGCCGCGCTGTGCCGACAATCAGCTGAGCCGGCACAGCACGGTGGCCATTTTTATTTTAATGAAGCCGGGGATATTTAAATCCCCGCTTCATTAACTATTTCGGGTAGCCTATTTTACATGCCTCTGTCGGCAGAGGCATGTAGTCTAGACATACCCCCAGAGAGTAATGGATCAATATCGACACATCACCCTGCCCATCCTGGCTCTGAGCCAGCGCTGGACTTATCCCCCTGGAATGTCTCTCATTCTGTTCCGAGCCGGGTTCCGGTCCTGAGCCCCACAGCGCCCCTGGAAGTGAGGCCACAGGGCGACTGGGCACCCACAGAGTCGACAGGGCTGGGACCAGAGAGATAACCGGCCGGCCCTTGTCCTGGCTAAGAGTACCAGCAAAAGTTTGTGGTCGGCATCATTGGGTGTCAGGCAAGGCTCCATCCTCCGAGGAAACCCCCTTGCCGAGGGCTCTCACAGACGTTTGGATCCTGGTTCTCGCAGACCCACTCAGCTCCCCAAGAACCCAAATTCAGCCATTGGATCTTTGGCAGAAGAGGGAAACCGACTTGGCTGGCCCAGGCAGTAACTCTGGGCAAGGCAAGGCTGGCGCGCTTCTGTCTTACACAAGGCATCTTTGGTCTCATGAGCAGGGCTCATGGCGGTGCCCAGAGCTGGGGGGAATTAAGGGAAGCTGGTAAGTGGGGCCACGCTGGGCCTTTGCAGGGGGCCGGGGGCAGGAATTTCGGTGAGTGTCCAGGAACAGCGGCCTGCAGGAACTCCTTGGTGTTTGTCAAGACACAGTCGAACTCGGCTGCCCTCGAAGACGGGACTCGGCGGCTGGTTGCCAGATGGTCTGTGGGGAGACCTCCCAAGATGACGGCGTCCATGGTCCTCGGAGACCCCCAACTGTAGGGCGGCTGAGTGGAGCGCTAATGAACGTTTTCTCATCACAGTCTCCCGGGAGCTCGTTAAAGCCGGTTCTGCTGCCCCGGGGCCTGGATTCGGGGGTTTATCTTCACAGTGGGCCGGCCCTTCCTCGGCAGGCGCGGGGGAAGTCGACGCCGCGCTGCCCTGTCCGAGGTGAGGCTGGGCGTGTGTGTGCAAGTCGGAGGGACCATGAGAGAGAGGCTTGGACAGCAATGCAAGTCGGGTGGGACGAATACGGGGGATGGGCCCTGGGAATTGGGGGAGCAGGTTAGCAGGCAAAATAAAACCCCATGTTCTCTGCAGTCCTCTGTCCTTCTGCCCCCGTATCTGACTCTGAACAGAAAGACTTTTCCCCCAGCCCCACCTCGGGCAGACCCTCACCCGCCCCGCCCGTCCCTCTCCAATCTCAGCTGCTGCCTGTTTAGCCGGGGGCTGTGACGGTGCTCGCCCCGCGTGCTGAATGGTGCAGGTCTCCGCTCTGAGTCCCTCCCACGCACACGGGATGGGGGCTCCTCACACGCCTGGAGCTCTGTCCTCCACGGCACCCTCACCGGGAGCATCGAGCTCCTGAGCCCGCTGGTTCTCCCCAGCGTGAGGACTCAGACCGCGAGCTTGGAGGAGGACGAGCTTCGTGTCCGGCCCCCTGGAACAGACCAGTGACAAATGGATCCTTTTCATCCCCCTGTCCTGGAGAGAAGGGGCCGTTTCCCGCTCTACCCTCCTCCAACCGTGTTGAACTCAGGGGAATTCTCTCTGGAGACCTTCGCATTCATTGCAAAGTTTCTGCATTATTATGGCCTGTGAGCCTTTTGAAACCCCAGGCCAATATTTTGATGAGGTTCTATAACCCCGGGAAGACCTCTGCATACTCCCAGGGAGATTCCTACCCCTAGTTGAGACCCACGGGGCTAGAGTCTATGAATCTCTGAGAAAGGACTTCAAAAGAGCAGACGTTAGAATGTGCTGGACAAGAACAGGCTCACAACCAAGCAGAATCATAGAATCCTAGAACACTAGAACTGGAAGGGACCTCGAAAGATCATCAAGTTCAGTCCCCTGCCCTCACAGCAGGACCCAGTACCAGCTCTAGACCAGCAGTTCTCAAACTTTTGGGGCTCCGGAGCCCTTTACATGCATAAAAATATATGAGGAGCCCCAGTGGTCCACTGATTGTATGTGTTGTACCTATCAATGTTTCCAGTTTGTCAACCTCACGGAGCCATTGGAGATGTCTCACGGAGCCCTGGGGCTCCGAGGAGCACAGTTTGAGAAACACTGCTTTAGACCATCCCTGACAGGTGTCTCTCCAACCTGCTCTTAAATATCTCCAGAGATGGAGATTCCACAACCTCCCTCGGCAATTTATTCCAGTATTTAACCATTCTGACAGGCAGAAAGCTTTTCCTAATGTCCAGCCTCAACCTCCCTTGCTGCAGTTGAAGCCCATTGCATTTGTCCTATCCTCAGAGGTCAAGGAGAATAATTTTTCTCCCACCTCCTTGTGACAGCCTTTTAGATACCTGAAAACCGCTATCATGTCCCCTCTCAATCTTCTCCTTTCCGAACTAAACAAGCCCAATTCTTTCAGTCTTCCCTTCTAGCTCATGTTCTCTAGACCTTTCATCATTCTTGTTGCTCTTCTCTGGACCCTCTCCAATTTCTCCACATCTTTCTGAAAATGTGGTGCCCAGAACTGGACACAAAACTCCAACTGAGGCCTAATCAGCGCAGAGTAGAGCGGAAGAATGACTTCTCCTGTCTTGCTCACAACACTCCTGTGAATGCCTCTTAGAATCATGTTTGTTTTGTTTGCAGCAGCGTCACACTGTTGACTCATATTTAGCTTGTGGTCCACTATGACCCCTAGATCCCTTTATGCAGGACTCCTTTCTAGACAGTCACTTCCCATTCTGTGGTGTGTGAATTGGATTGTTCCTTCCTAAGCGGAGCATTTTGCACTTATTCTTCTTAAACTTCATCCTATTTACCTCTGACCATTTCTCCAGTTTGTCCAGGTCATTTTGAATTATGACCCTCTCCTCCAAAGCACTTGCAACACCTCCCAGCTTGGTATCATCTGCAAACTTAATAAGCGTCCTCTCTATGCCAATATCTCTAAGAGTCATGGGGCATCTCAAAGGTGTCATGAAGGCAAATTCTGTTTATGAGAAAAACCCAAATTCAAACCCACCCAGCCTTTGGAAGCTACCCCGCTGATATATTTGTCATCCTGGTCTGTGATGCACTCGATAAGTTTGAAACACAGACCCCGACCAGGGCCCTGGAGCGATCTCTGTGATGCTTTTTAGCACGTGTGTGTTTGTGTTAAGATGCTTTCTCCGTCCTGCTTTCACGTCTGGTGGGAAATGTCTGACTTCTGTGGGTGGTCATTTTGGGAGGGGAAAGTTTCGCAACCTCAAAAACCAGAGCCCTTCAGTGGCCATGAAAGATTTCTCCCCAACGACCGTGCTTGGGGGAGTGGAAGGGGGCAGGAGGTCGGGTGCAGAAATGGCCAGACTGGGGCAGAACAAACCCGCTTTCATTCAGAATCCATCCCTAGCCCACATCAGTGCCACATGCTGGGGAGGCAGGTACAAGAACCTGCAGGGACGGGGGAATCTGCTTGTGGCAATATTCCCTTCTCACTGCTCACGGCGAGAGATTTCATACAACCCTGCAGCGGGAGGCGTAATATCCCATCTGCAGGGTTTATTGGGCTGGGCAAATTTAACTCTGGATGTTCCTTTCACCTAGGGAAATGCCCAGTCCTGCTTTGAATCTTTAGCCTACATGCCATCCTGCAGCAATGAGTTCCACAGTGCCTGAGTGCGTGAGTCTGTATTTCAATGTCCCACCGTCATTTCATGGGCTGCCCCCTTGTTGCTGTGCCAGGCGACAGGGAGGACAGAATCCCCCGAGCTCTTTTCTCTGTCCCATTGACGTGGGGCCTTGCTCCATTGTAGGCTTTAAACAATCCTAATCTCCCTTCTCCCTTCAGGGGAGAGTTTTCCCCGCACTGTCCCTGGCTCCAAGCCCCTGTGTTTCCCATGTGGTGCTGAGGAGGGGTCACCCGGGTGGCAGGTAGGACCCAGATGCAGGCGAAGGGCTGTGAGCGTGTTTCCAGACCAGTACCAGGTCCCCTCCTCCCCGGCTCTCTGATGAACTGAGTGCAGGGGCCCCTCTCAGGTAGGTTCCCGGATGCGCTGGGCAGCCGCGGCGCCGGCTTGGAGATGCGCCGTGCCCGCCACTCTGTGACTCTCAGGGGCTCCGTCCTGCCCTGGCAGTGCCTCGGTGCAGCGCCCCATGGAGAACCCCCGGCCACTCCCCACAGCGACACGGCTGTGTCAGTGCCATTGCTCTGGGCAGGGCACACAGCAGCACCATGGGTCAGACATGGGATGGGGAGACACTGGGGAGGTCTTCGCCGGAGCCCTGGGTCCCGTTCTGGGCTCCGCCCAGCTGGAAAGGTGGGGTCAGGAGGGAGAGAGGCCAGAGGGGAGTGAGCGGCGTGAGGAAGGGTCAGAAAACCTGGTGCAGGAGACGTGGCTACAAACATTGGCACGGCTATTCCAGAGAAAGGTAGAACCATCCTCACATTTGGTGCGGGTGGGTGCAGCTAGACATATTCTGACAAGACATAAGGTAGAAATTTTGACCAGTGAGGGTCAGCTGGAATTAGCCAGGGTTGGGGGGAGTCTCTAATGTGGGACAGCTTTAAATTCAGACCAAACTGTGGAGCCATTATCCAAATTGGGCCGGCATATTTTCTCAGCGCCTTCTGTCCCTGCTGGCTCCCTTCTCCTCCCCGCTCAGGTGCTACTGTGGCCATTCGCCATGGCCGAGGCCAACTGGACGTCCGTCTCTGAGTTCGTGCTCCTGGGTCTGTCTGAACGCCAGGACCTGCAGCCGCTGATCTTCATGGGGCTCCTGGCCACCTATCTGGTGAACTTAGCTGGCAACTCCATGCTGCTGCTGGTGGTATGGGCCAACCCCCAGCTCGCCAGCCCCATGTATTTCCTCCTCAGCCAGCTGGCCATGGTGGACGTGAGCTTTGCTACCATCACCCTGCCCCAGGCCCTGGTGCACGCCCTGACCCACCATCGGACTGTCCCCTTCATCAGCTGCATGGCCCAGCTCTTCCTTTTCTTGGCTGTGGGCAACATGGAGGGCTATCTGCTGGCTGCCATGGCCTATGACCGCTACATGGCCGTCTGCGACCCGCTGCGCTATGCCGCCAAGGTGACGCGGTCCCTGTGCCTCAAGATGGTGGCCGCCTCCTGGGCCGTGGTGATCCCGCATTCCTTGCTGTACACCGTCATGGCCGCCCAGCTGCGTTACTGCGGCAACCGCCTGCAACATTTCTTCTGCGACGTGCCGCCCCTGCTGCTCCTCTCCTGCACCCGGCCCTTGGCCAACGAATCAGCCCCCTTCACCGAGGGTGTCCTGGTGGTGCTGGCCCCTTTCGCCTTCATCCTGGCCTCCTACGCCCGCATCGGGGTGGCCGTGGCCCGGCTGCGCTCTGCCCAAGCCCTGCGCAAGGCCCTCTCCACCTGCGGCTCCCACCTGACCGTGGTGACGCTCTTCTATGGCACCGTGACCTGGCTCTACTTCTGCCCGGCCTCCAGCTACACCTTGGGGCGTGACTGGCAGGTGGCCGTCTTCTACACCGCCGTGGCCCCCGCCCTGAACCCCCTCATCTACAGCCTGAGGAACAAGGACGTGGCCACAGCCCTGAGGAGGGCAGGGAGGAAGATCCTGGCTCGGGTCACATGAATCCAGCCTGCGGCTCCATCACGGCACTGGACACGGACTTTCCACCCAAGATGTATCTGGAGAAACGTCTCCTTTAGCTCCATCAGGACACCTGGGTTCTTTTCTCCTCAGACATGAGGTTGCTGGAATTAACACGTGTGCAATGCAGCTGGGACACTCCCAACTGCATGTGCGCACATGCATGTGCACACACACACACACACACAAGAACAGAAAGCCCATGCCTTTCCAGTGAATGGGGAGACCACTCAGGAATGCTTTACCAAGGCATGGCCACACCGGATCAGCCCCAAGGCCTGTTGTATTCATTTATATTGTATCAATGGGCCTCAAACATGCATCAGTGGGAGTGAAACATGTGAACACAACAGCAGGCACATTGGGTGGGCCCTGGATCCTATCTTCCAACAGTGTCCAATGCCTGGTGTCCCAGAGGGAATGAAGGGAACAGGGAATCATCCATTAATTTCTCCTGCATTGTTCATTCCCAGCTTTGTGCAAATAGAGGCTTGTGACACCATTCCTGTTATAATCCTGGCCTTTGTAATATCCTGTGTCAAGGAGTTCCGCAGGTTGACTGTGTGTTGTGTGAAAAAATACTTCCTTTTGTTTACTTTAAACCTGCTGCCTATTCATTTCAACAGCTGGCCCCTAGTTCTTGTGTGATGAGGAATAAATAGCTCTTTCTTTTTTACTTTCTCTACACCGTTCTTTATTGTAGAGAACTCTATCATATCCCCCCTTATTTGTCCCTTATCCAAGCTGAAATCGCCTACTCTTCTTCCTCTCTTCTTATGCAGAAGCTGTTGCATACCCCTCACCATTTTTGTTGCCCTATTCTGAAACTTTTCCAATTCCATGACGTCTTCTTTGAGATGGGGTGTCCAGATCTTCACACTGTACAGTAATTCCTCATTTAACACTATAGATGTGTTTCAGAAAATGATCGTGTTAAGTGAAAACGTGTTATGCGGGGTCAATTTTCCCATTGAAAATAATGGAAAAGGTGGGGGTTGCGTTTCAAGTGGTGGTGTCTGTTGGGACCAGGACATAAGGTTGGGGGAGAAAGGGGACTGGGTTACAGCAGGGAGGGGAGGCATTTGGCTCTGGGGAAGGGAAAGGGAGGAGCGGGGAGGGGGATTGGGTTGGGAGTATGCCCCTGTGATGGATCTGCCGGGACCCGAACTGTGTACAATGAGGGGGTCACCAGGGAACGGCGCGGCGAGCAACGAACCCTCCACCGCTTTGCAGGGAGGCGGGGGAAGCCCCGCGCAGCTGCCGGCGACGGGCTGTCTGGGGAAATTGTGTTATTCTGGGGACGGTCGTGTAATTCAAAAAACATTCCCTAAAAAAAAAATCGTGCTATCACGAAAACTTGTTCAGTGGGCACATGTTAAATGAGGAATTACTGTATTCCATATGTGTGTGCACCACGGATGTATATAGCGACAGGATGGTATTTTCTGTCTTATTATCTGTTTCTTTCCTAGTATCTCCCAACATGATGGTAGCTTTTTGGGCTACCGCCACACGTCAAGGGGAGACGGTACGTTTTTCTATCTGGTCTGTGCTAGGAATTCTCGGGGAGCCGTTTTCTGGCCAGGAGGTCAGAGCAGATGCTCCCAAGGGCCCTGGGAGGGAATTGTAGCTAGGACCTTTGCCTCTCACTGCAGGGTCTGGTACAACCTCATCTAACCCCGCTGGTGGCTTAGCCACTGGCAGGAAGCCATGTGGATGGCCCCTTGTTTAAGGGTCCTCAGGTCTTTGCAGATGAGTCCTGGCAAACTCACTCCACCAAACACTGATTTTATGGGGTCTTTAAGCCATGAAACAGAACCAGGGAAGGATCCACAGGAAGCTCGTGACTTATCACAGCTGTTCAATGGGGCGAGACATGTGCTGGGTAATATGTAAGGAATAAAGGAACTCTGTTGAAAGTCTGCTTGTGACAGGGGGCTGCCCCCCTTTGAGAAGCTGCCTGGTGGACCAGGATCCCACAGAACCTGCTTGTTCTGCCATCCTGGGCCCCCTTCACCTTGCCTCGCTGTGCTAGGCTCTCACGCCTCTTCCAGCCATGCACAGGCAAAGCCATCCCCAGCCACGAAAAAACAGACTCTGAGATCAGCTCTGGGAAGGCTCAGGGGATGAGGCGTGTCACATGACCCCCGTGCCCACCCCCTGTGAAGTAGAGACCCAAAGGTTTTATGCAGTTCACCCCCCTCAATGTGGGGAGAGGTAGGCACCGCTCTGTGCCCCTTCCACTTATTTACTGCACCACATGGCTTATGGTGTGAAGACGAGATCGATGGATTCTCTACAGAAGGGGGCTTTCAAGGGGTTAGAAGCGATAGCAGACAGAACAAAGCACACTGCTGGAGTCAATAAACAAAACACGCAGACTAACTTTAGCCCACGAAATAGATACGATACCCATTAGCACAGGGGAGGGGGGATCCTTGTTTGGGCCAGGGGACTACGACCCCTCAGAAAAATCAGTCGGGGGCCACACACAAGTGAGAAGCCAAACCCCCCCTCACTGGCGTGGCCCCCAACTGAGAAGGAGAAAGACGCCCCACGTTTCCCTGGCATGCCAGCGCCTAGGGGGCCCAGCCTAGTGGATTTTATGTGATCCAGCCCTATGGTGGGGCAGTGTGTGTGTGGGGGGGGGCTGAGTGCCAGCTGGGCTCCCCGATGCTGGAGGGGGGGCAGATCCAGGTAAACCAGGGGCCACATCTAGCCCCTGCATTAGCTGTTTGGATTTCTGAGGTTTTCCTGCACAGACTAGAAATCTAACTTGGGACCAGCACTTCTCATAGTTCAGTCTTTGCTCCTCTGCTGTTTGCAGGCATGTTGTTATGGAGTGAGGTCCCTCCCACCCCGATGTCATTTTTACCCTTTGATCTGTTCTTTCCCCGCGCTGGAAACTTTTTCGCTGGGCTCTGCCGGTTCCCATTGTGTCATGTTATCTCTCTCGGAGAGGTTTCTATTTCACAAGTGTCCCGGGGTAACCCTAGTGCCTTTGTGCATCTCCTCAAGTTTGGCTTTTCTGCTGGCATACCTAGTTGGGCCTCATAACCTTGCACACAATGCCAACACACACAATCCAGTGAGACTTTCATATTTCTCTAAGCTAAATATCACACTAACCTGAGGCCCAACGGCCATGCATGACTAAACACTTGTATTTCCCCTCTGTGCCCGAATTACACCTGGTGTCTTTTATCCTTGGGGACCAAGGTTTGACCTCTCCTGAATTCAGGGCTCTGATGGGGTCTCTCTCCAGAGGATACGTCCACCAATGATTATTAGACAAGACATTCCAGGTGGCAAGGCCAGGCTCCAGGTGTCCCTAAACCACCTCTGCAGTTTCTGGGCTCTGAGTAGGGATGGATCACTGTATAATTGCTCTCTTTTATTCATTGTCTCTGAAGCTCCTGGTCCTGGCCGTTGTCAAAAGACAGGAAACTGGGCTAGAAGAAGCACTGGCGTGACTATGAGTGACGGGAGTTCCCTATAAATGGGGGGCTACTGGTGCCCCACCTCCTGCTCTCTCCCTTTTCCCCAAGGCCTTGCACCAGCATCGCTGGCTGGCCCCTCCCGCCTTGGGGGGGGCGCATGAGAATGCACATGCTCCAGCGTTCACCCCCATGTTGCTTGTTGCTTCCTTGTGTTCCTCTGTGGACTCCCTGATGGGTTATACACTCACCCCCTCTGATGGGGGCTCTTTCCTGTATGGTTTGTCAGGTTCATAGTGGGTGTGTACTTCCCACCGAATTTCCCCCACATTCACACCCCTCTGGCGCCTGCCCTTGAGTGGAATCTCCAATGGAGACTAAGGTATGAGCGCTAACTGAATCCTCTCCCACACTCAATCTATAGGGCGTCTATCCAGAGGGATCCTTTGATACATACGAAAGTCTGAGATATGGCCAACCCTTTCCCTACAGGTAGGGCACTGGCAGAATCTTTCTCCTTCTGGGCTCTGGTTTCAGCTTTCCCCTCCTTCCATGCTGGGGCAGGGATTAAGTCCCAAGAGGGTTTTGAGGGTTCCCCACTTTCCAGTTTCAGGGAGCAAAATGACTCCTGCTCCTTTTGGGGGCTCTCGCTGCTGCTTTTCTGAGCGGGGCTGGTCGTGTGGTCTCTCCTGCCCGCTGAACCAGGGAAACCAGAGTAGGAATTGGTAATATGGTGACACACCAGGTGTTGGCGATCCACGTAAACCCATTCCTGATCATAGAGGACGGTAGAAAAACCCCCAGGGGTCTCAATCAGCTATGGGAACGAATTCCCGAGCGGTTGTACAGGAGTATGCTGAGCCCTATGGACGAGGAGGTTTTCTTTGAACTGGCAGCTGCACTGTATGGTAACAAACAACGTCTGGAGTGTAACACAGAACTCCTTTGTATTGGGGTATAAAAGTCAGAGGAGGGACAACTTTGTAGGAGCTGCCTGTCTCTAGGGAGGGCACAGGGCAATCTCCCCACCAGTGAAAATGGGACCTTCCAATTGGCAGTTAGGGCTGTTCGACATACCCCTCCCCACCAGTGAAAATGGGACCTTCCAATTGGCAGTTAGGGCTGTTGGTCAGACCCCTCCCCACTAATGAAAATGGGACCTTCCAAAGTGGCAGTTAGGGCTGTTGGTCAGACCCCTCCCCACTAGTGAAAATGGGCCCTTCCAAAGTGGCAGTTAGGGCTGTTGGTCAGACCCCTCCCCACTAGTGAAAATGGGCCCTTCCAAAGTGGCAGTTAGGGCTGTTGGTCAGACCCCTCCCCACTAGTGAAAATGGGCCCTTCCAAAGTGGCAGTTAGGGCTGTTGGTCAGACCCCTCCCCACTAGTGAAAATGGGACCTTCCAAAGTGGCAGTTAGGGCTGTTGGTCAGACCCCTCCCCACTAGTGAAAATGGGCCCTTCCAAAGTGGCAGTTAGGGCTGTTGGTCAGACCCCTCCCCACTAGTGAAAATGGGACCTGCCAAAGTGGCAGTTAGGGCTGTTGGTCAGACCCCTCCCCACTAGTGAAAATGGGACCTTCCAAAGTGGCAGTTAGGGCTGTTGGTCAGACCCCTCCCCACTAGTGAAAATGGGACCTTCCAAAGTGGCAGTTAGGGCTGTTGGTCAGACCCCTCCCCACTAGTGAAAATGGGCCCTTCCAAAGTGGCAGTTATGGCAGTTGACCAGGCCCCTTCCATCCCCAGTGTAGCGCCCCCTCTCCACCTGGTTACCTTCTTTAAAGCCAATCTCCTTACAGGTGTTGATGGACAGGTCTGGGTTCTTCTGGATCCCGCCACCCACTCCACTTTATTTTTTCCGATGGATTTATTTGGCGGTGCCTCCACCCCCCTCACTCCTTCCTGGCAGGGTCACCAGGGCAGCTTGGGAGAAAAATTCTAGCCCAGGGTAATCCCCATGTATTTGCCAGATAGTTGGAGACTCCCAGAAAATAGCCCAAACACATACACTATAATAAACACAAGTATATTAAACAGGAGACAAATAGAACAGAACAGGGTAAAACACTATTTTTAGGGTCACCGGTGCCCAGCAACTGTAAGATCAGTGTCCCGTTGGTACGCGTACTTTGTTGGGGCCCTTGATGACTGTTGACCACAAAATTCTTCTCTGCAGTGGTTTAGCAGTGGGGCTGACTAGGTCCAGTACAGCCCAAAGGACTCACACATGGGAGAAGGCAGTAAATCCCTCCACAGGTTTAATATGCTGCAGGTAATAAAATCCCCAAACAAATTCCCTGACTTACTAACTAAGAGATGGTGCACTCACACACTCCACGAATGAGCCTCAGGTTGAGAGATGACTCAGTCACTGCAAAGGGGCTGCTCTCTTCTCGCAGGGATCCTCTTCAGGCAGGAATCAGGCTGCTTCGGTCCCAGAATTTCCCCTCACCGCGAAGGAGTGCGGGGCTCAAGGTGCAGGCCACACAACTGCACCAAATTCAAACTATAACCTCCTAGCCCAGCATTCAGACCCACACAGCAGGCAGCAGCCCTGAACTAGCAGCTAGAGCAGAGCTGACCATCCGGTGACTGGTCTCACCCAGGGAGCTGGAGAGCCAACTCAGCCTGGCTGGGGAAGCCTCCCAGCAAACTCCACAAACTGGGAATCAACAGTGGAGACATAAACCCAGCTGAGGATCCTGCCTTCAGGTCCCTAGAGGCTAGTTCTCAGGGGGAACCCTGCATGCAGGCCTGGGGCTTACTAGCTCCCACACAGCCAGTCCTCCCCTTGCCCTGGCTGGCTCCAGACTCCCCTCCACAATGGCCTCTCCTTCCCCCTCCTGAACTCCCTGCGAGGGGCATCTCACTCCCTATGGGTTGCCGGGCAGACTCTGCCCCTGGTAGGGCGGGGGAGCCAAGGCAAACTCAGAGTACCTCTCCCTGAGCTGCCAGCAGACAACGCCCCGGGAATCTAAGTAATCTCCTTGGGGGTTACACTAGCAAAAGGGACTTTCCACGGTGGCCGTTACAAACGTGGACATTTCATCTCTCTTCCCCCCCCACGTTCACGTCTGAGCTGACATAATGGTCTACGGGACCTTCCTTCCTCTCGGGGAGGCTGAGGGCTTCCCGTGCTGGGCTCTGGGTGACTAATGAACCCGACTGAATGTGTCCGTGTCTCGGCCTGTCCCGCATGGGGGCGCTGGGCAGAGCCGTGGCCTGGAGCGAGGGGCTGGAGACCAGAGGTCCATCACGGGAGGGGGGGAGGCCGTGGGGCTGGCCCTGAAGGACATGGGGGTCCCGCTCCTGGTGGGAAGCTCACAGCTTGTCAAGACACATGGGCAGGGTGAGCCGGCCGGGCAGGTCGCCCCAGGGCAGGCGCGATGGGTGAACAGGGACAGCTGGGAGGAGAAATGAGTCGCTGGCCAATGGGAAACCGTCGCAAGCCAGTGACTGCATGCGCTGGCCGGGCCACGAGACCCCAGATCCGGCTGTTTGCCCTGCCGGGGAAGAGGGAACCTGGCTTCCTTAGCTAGGGCGGTGACTATTGCGCAGGCCGGCCTGGCGCGCCGGGATCCTCCTTGTGTCTGCGACCGTTCCCTCCTGGGGCTTGTGAAACCCTCAGTTCTTACCTTATGAGCCATCGGGGCGCTTGTTGGGGGTGCTCACAGATGGGTCCTGGACTGTGTGTGGGTGATTAAGGGAAAACTGGTAAACTGAGGCACGCTGCCTCTCTTTGCGGGAGGAAGTGGAATGTCTGTGAGTTGCCAGTGTGTGGGGATTGGCCAGCACAGAGGAGAGATTTAGCAGACTCAGAGACCGGCTGCTTGTGATGGTCCACGAGGAGACACAATGACGGGAGCCCATGGACCTCAGAGACCCCCGCGCCTCCCAGCCGTGGGGCGGCTCAGCTGAGCGCTAATGAATGTTTTCTCAGTCACAGTTCCTGAGGGGCTAATTAAGGCCAATTCTGCCGCCCCTAGGGCCTGGTTGCTGGGGTTCATCTTCACGCAGGGGCGGCCGTTCCTCTGCAGATGCCGGGGGCAGGCAGGTGCCAGGCGTCTGTGTCCGAGGTGAGTCTGGGGGTCAGGGTGTGTGTCGGGGCACGGCAGGGGAGGGGCTGGGATGGCAATTCCAGCTGGAGGGGGGCATGTAGGGGCAGGGCCGGGGACAGGTTAGGAATCAGGGCAGTAGTGAAAAGTCCCACGTCTCCTGTACCGCTCTGTCCCTCTGGTATCTGGCTCTGAACAGACATTCCCCACCCCAATCGCCTCTGACAATCCCTCACCCAGCCCGGCCCCTCCATCTGCAGCCTCATGCATTGCCTGTCTAGCCAACTGCTTAGATAGTGCCTGGAGAAGGATCCGCGTACCGGTGGGTCCCAGCTCACACAGAATTCTCTCTCCGCTCTGTGTCCTTCCCACACACGCGTGGGAGAAGGGGCCTGTCCACACACCCAGCACCTGTCTCCCTTGTCACCTATACCAGGAGCATCAATTTCCAGAGGCACCATCTGCCAAAGGTTGCGGTGAATTTACCACCCCTGTTTTTTCTCAGCCAAGACGGGCATCTGTGGAAAGAGCCGCGCTAGAGATGCAATGAGGGGAGAGCTCTAGGTTTGGCTCCCAGCCGTCCGTATGACTGGACTCCTTTCGGGAAGCTGATTTGTGTTGCTTCCTCGTCCCCTGCCCAAGTTTCACCTCCCTTCACAGCGAGGTGCTGAGGGAATCCCATGGACGGTACGAGGGCGTCTCAGACACGGTGACCGACGTGCTCGTTTTTACCAGACTATTATAAAAGGACCCGCTTGGAATGTGACTGTCGCACTCGCCTGTCAGTGCCTGGGACGTAGAGCAGCAGAAACACGCCCCTGTTGGTGTGAAATGCCAGTCTGGGCCGACTCCCCCAGCACTTTGTATGGAGCCTGTTGTAAGGGGCGGCAAATCCATGGCCCTTTGCTGGACATGGAAGATTTCTCATGAACGACGTGTGAGTGTTTGTGTGTCAGTTGAAAGGGGAGTGACTGGTGTAGAAATGGCCCAGCTGGGTCAAAACAAATCCTCCTATTCTGAGTCCACCTCTCAGCTGAGCAAATGCCACAAGAGATAAGAAGCTGCAGAAGCAGGTAGGGATCAGCCTCCCCCACATTAAATTCCTTCCAACCCCCCAGCAGCGAGAGATTTCACAACACCCCGAAGAGTGAGGTTTACTGTCCCTCCCACAACTGTTAGTTAGTCTGAGTGATTCTAACTCTGGATATTCCTCATAGGTTTGGAAGTCTCCAGTCCCTCATGTAATCCTGATAAGTTTTAGTCTTGACACCATCCTGTGGCAATGAGTTCCCCAGTCCCTGGGTGTGTGACTGTCAGGTCCATTTTGGAATGGCCCGCTCTAATTTCACTGGCTGCCCCCTTGTTGCTTCTCTTTTCTCTGGCATCCTGTTCCCTCTTACGCATTATACACCACTCCTCTCTCTGTCCTCTCTTCACAGGAGAGATTTCCAGAGTCTCGCGTCTTGCTCAGGCCCCATTTCCCATGTGGCGTTGGGAGGGGCAGGGCTGCGGGAAGGACCCACATGTGGACGAAGGGCTGCGAGCAAGTTTCCAAACTGGTGCCCAGTCCCCTCTTCCCCGGCTCTTCGATGGACTGAGCGCCCTGGGCCACTCTCGCCCCCAAGGTAGGTTTCCCAGACGTCCTCTGTCCTGCTGTCACAGTCGCTGTGTCTAGCTGCCACTTCCAGCCACTGGCTCGGGTCAGACCCTTCTCTGCTAGACCGAAGAGCCGCTGAGCAATTTTGTTCCCCCGTTGGTCCTTCTAGTCTGGGACCGAGTGGCCCTTTCACCTTCTGTTTGTTCCACTAACTAGTGAGAGCGCCTGGTGTCTCTCCCAATCAGACAGGTTTTCCACTCCTGCAGGCCCTGCTCTGAGCCCTCTCCACTTGGCCAACCATCTCCCCCTGCAAGTTCAGCTGCTTCCCCAGTGGATGGTTGTTTTAGAACCCCCTCGCCTTGGGCTCCAATTCCTCCCTACATAGACCTTGCTGTTAATAACCTGCATTTCTCTTGGTGTGCCTGCGACGGAGCCCAGAGTGTGAGAGTCCCAGTGACACACGGTCAGAGCAGAGGGATGCTGCATGTTTTTACAGTGACGGTGCGTGACCAGGAGCAGAACTGAGCCAGGGTTGGGTTGGCGTCTCCGTCGTGGTACAGTTTAAATCGAGATCAAGCTGTTATACTGTTGTCCAAAAAGGGCTAAATGGGACTTGGCTCTCAACGAGCGACCGGTGTAATGTGTCAGCGCATCCCCTCCCTGCCAACTCCCTTCTCCTCCCCGCTCAGGTGCTGCCGCTGCCCCTCGCCATGGACGACGCCAACTGGACGTCTGTCTCCGAGTTCGTGCTCTTGGGATTGTCTGAAATCGAGGACCTGCAGCCGTTGATCTTCACAGGGTTCCTGGTCACCTATCTGCTGAACCTAGTTGGCAACTCCATGCTTGTGGGGCTGGTGTGGACCGACCCCCAGCTCCACAGCCCCATGTATTTCCTCCTCAGCCAGCTTTCCATGGTCGACATGGGCATGGTCTCATTCATCCTGCCCCAGGCCCTGGTGCATGTCTTGAGCCAGCACCGGGTCATCCCCTTCGCCAGCTGCATGGCCCAGCTCTTCCTCTACGTGGCGGTTGTCAATATGGAGGGCTACCTGCTGGCTGCCATGGCCTACGACCGCTACGTGGCCGTCTGCGACCCGCTGCGCTACACCGCCACGGTGACGCAGTCCCTGTGCCTCAAGATGGTGGCCGCCTCCTGGGTCGTGGTGATCTCTCACGCCCTCCTGCACACCGTCATGGCCGCCCGGCTGCGTTACTGCGGCAACCTCCTGCAGCATTTCTTCTGTCATGTACCATCGCTGCTGCGCCTCTCCTGCACCCGGCCCTTGGTCCACGAGATGGTGGTCTCCACTGAGGGTGTCTTGGTGGTGGCAGCCCCTTTCGCCTTCATCCTCACTTCCTACACCCGCATCGGGGTGGCCGTGGCCCGCCTGCGCTCTGCCCAAGCCCTGCGCAAGGCCCTCTCCACCTGTGGCTCCCACCTGACCGTGGTGTTGCTCACGTACAGCAGCGTGGGCTGGCTCTACTTCCATCCAGACTCCAGCAGCACCCAGGGGCAGAAACAGCAAGTGACCTTCTTGTACACCTCAGTGGTGCCCACCCTGAACCCCCTCATCTACAGCCTGAGGAACAAGGACGTGGCCTGGCCCTGAGCAGGGCAAAGAAGAAAGTCCTGACTTGGGGCACCTGAGTGCGTCTCACAGTTCCGTCGCGGCCCTGGGCATGGACTTTCCACCCAAGAGGTGTGTGGGGATGTCGTGCGGTTCCATTTATTTTAGATCCGAGGGAAACTAGGACACTCCAGAGAGACTGAACCACTTTTTCATTTATTGCAAGCTTTCAGCAGTTAATCTAGTTGTTTAAGTTTTACACACCTTAAAAATACTTACTGTACAATTTAAACCTTAAATACTATGCATTTTGAAAACTAGTAGTACAGCACAACATAATAGAAAAGCAATTAATAGAAGATTTATTATAATACAGGATCTTGCAAAAACGATGTGCTTGGTGAATAGTTTTATGGCTGTATCTTGAATTTTGGCTTATCCGAATGTGCCAGTACAAGGTTCCTCCCAATGTTCTTGGCGTGGTCTCACTGTACCGTGCTGAAGCTGCAGGATTGTGCAAAAAACATTCCTGCCTCTCCAACCTCCCCCAGCCTTGCCTGCGTGCATACGTGCACCAGATTTAAGACAGGCCTGGGTTTTGCTTTAGAGATCTGTACCTTGGGCAGGGCAGACATTATTATTTTAGTTAAGGCCCGGCTGTCCTCTACACTCCCCTCCTGACTTCAAATCTGCGGCAGTAAAAACATTTGGTCAGGAATGTACCAACTTAACTGCTCTTTAACACAAGCCACACAAGAAATCCTTCGCCGAGTATAGAGACACAGAGCCAGCCATAAAAGCACAGATACTTTTTGGCTAGCTCTAATATTCCAAATTATTAGCAGCTTAGCGTCTCTGCCGTACAAGGGACACAATACATTTTCAAAATTCGGATAACTTTTTTAAAGTCCTGCTTCCACAACATACAATATCCTTTTTTACAACAGACATTGCACATGCCATAAAAATGCCCATTTCTTCCATAACTAGCCAATTAGCCCGTCATAAGATGGGATTTTCAGGTCTTCTTTCCTGAGCTCTCTCTCCTCCTACTGCCTACCCCCCTCTCTCTCAGCTCTCCTCCGCCTCCTGCCTCTCTCTCCGTCTCTTTCTTTCTCTTCTCCCCCTCCTGCCTCTCACTCTCCCTTTCTCTTCTCCTCCTCCTCCTGCCTCTCTCTCCTCCATCTCTCCGCACCCTTCCCTTCCCTTCCCTTCCCTCCCGCCGTGGCGCTTGGCTGAGTGCTGCCTGCTCAGCTGGGCTGCCACAAGGGAGGGGGGCCGGGCGGTGATGTACACGGCCAGGGGTGGGGCCGTGTACGTCACCGCCCTCCCTTCCCCTCCCTCCCCGGGGGAGCCCAAACAGCCCCTTGCGCTGCTGGCTCCCGGCAGCCCGGCTGAGGGGCGCAGCACTCAGCTGAGTGCCACAGAGGGAGGGGAAGGGGGGCAGTGACGTACACGGCCCCGCCCCCTGGCCGTGTACGTCACCGCCCACCCTTCCCTCCTCCGTGGCGGCTTGGCTCAGTGTTGCGCTAGCCGGGCCGCGCGGGAGGAGGGGCGGGCGGTGGCACGGCCGGGGCAGGGCTGTCTCGTCACGCCACCCCGCTCCTCTCCCGCAGCGGCCCGGCTGAGGGGCACACCACTCAGCGCCACGGCGCGAGGAGGAAGGGGGGGCGGTGACATACACAGCCCCGCCCCCTGGCCATGTACATCACCGCCCCGCCCCCCTTCCTGTCCCACCGGGGCTCAGCTGAGCGGTGCAGTGCCAGCGCCACTCAGATGGGCCGCGGCCGGGGAGCAAGCGGCGGCAAGCGGCCATTTGGGGTCCGGCTGCGGCCAGTGGCTGCACCCCCCCCTCGCCAGGTCTGCTTCCCGCCCCCCTCCTCCCGTCCAGCCCCACGGCCCCCGATCCCCAGCTCTGCTTCCCGCCCCTCTTCCTGCCGGCCAGCCCCACGGCCCCCGGAGACCCCTGCCAGCACTGCTTCCTCCCCTTCCTCTAGGCCCCCATCCTCCTCCAGCCCCACAGCCCCGATCCCCAGCTCTGCTTCCCGTCCCCCTTCCGGCCAGCTCCGCCCACCTTCCCCTCCCTGCGTGGCGCCCCGCCCCCCTTCCCCTCCCTCCGTGGCGCTCCCGCCGGGCCCAGCTGAGCGGCGGCCGCTAGCCGCCCCAGGCCCAGCTGAGCAGTGCTCAGCTGGGCCCCGGCGGGGGAATCAGTGGCGACAAGCGGCCCTTTGTCGAGTCTGCGGCGGTAAAAACCATGTCGACCATGTCAAGTCTGCGGCGGTAAAAACATTTGGCCAGGAATGTACCAACTTAACTGTTCTTTAATAGGAGCCACACGAGAAACCCTTTTTGGCTAGCTCTGATATTCAAAATTATTAGCAGCTTAGAGTCTCTGCCGTACAAGGGACACAATACATTTTCAAAATTCGGATAACTTTTTTAAAGTCCTGCTTCCACAACATACAATATCCTTTTTTACAACAGACATTGCACATGCCATAAAAATGCCCATTTCTTCCATAATTTCACTTCTATAACGTTGGCCATAACAATTTTCACACAAAGAATAACTATTCCTTTTGTGCTCACAGAGCTTTCATTTACCGTTATTAAAGTGATAGTCTGGTTACTCAGAGACACCTTAAGGCCCAATGTTTCTGATGTTACCGTTTTTTCGTAATTTTTTCTTTTCTTTGCTATTTTGCCAAGAAACAAGAAATCCAGAATACTCCAAAATCTGAACATAAGCGCAGCTAGACTGGGTCAGTCCAATGGTCCATCTAGCCCAGGGTCCTGTCTCCTGACAGTGGCCAAAGCCAGGTGCCCCAGAGGGAATCATCAATTGTTCCATCCCCTATTGCCTGTTCTGAGCTTCTGACAGAAGCTAGTGACGTGATCCCTGCCCATCCTGGCTAAGAGCCACTGATGGACCTGTCCTCCACGAACATACCTAGTTTGTTGGTGAACCCTGTTATAGTCTTGACCTTCAGAACACCCTGTGGCAAGGAGTTCCACAGGCTCACTGTGCGTTGGGTGAAGAAATACTGCCTTCTGTTTGTTTAAAATGTGCTGCCTATTCATTTTGTGAGGTCACCCTTAATTCTGATGTTACAAGAAGGATCAAATAGCATTTCCTTATTTAATTTCTCCACACTGGTCATCATTTTAGAAGATCCCTACCATATCCCCCGAGATGTTGCTGTTCCAAGCTGAAAAGTCTTAATAAATCTGTGCTCCTAGAGCAGTTGTTCCATGCCCCTAACCATTTTTGTTTTCCTTCTCTGCACCTTCTCCAATTCCAATATGTCTGTTTGGAGGTGGGGCAACTATATTTACACGCAGTACTCAAACTGTGGGTCTACCATGGATTCATCCAGAGGTCATCCGATATTATAGACTTCTAGAATCCTAGAACACTAGAACTGGAAGGGCCCTCGAGAGGTGATCGAGTCCAGTTCCCTGCCCTCATGGCAGGACCCGGTATCATCTAGACCATCCCTGATAGATGTCTATCTAACCTGCTCTTAAATATCTCCAGAAATGGAGATTCCACAACCTCCCTAGGGAACTTATTCCAGTGTTTGACCACCCTGACAGGTAGGAAGTTTTTCCTAATGTCCAACCTAAACCTCCCTTGCTCTGTGGTTTAAGCCCATTGCTCCTTGTCCTATCCTCAGAAACCAAGGAGAACAATTTTTCTCTCTCCTCCATGTAGCACCCTTTTAGGAACGTGAAAGGTGCTCACAAGTCCCCTAGCACAGTGTTTCTTAAATTGTGTTCTGGTGTGCCTCAAGGCAGTCGGAGGTGTGCCATGGAGAACAGCAGAGTTCAAAATGGCTGCCCTTAAAGGGGCAGGCAACCTTTTTCCTTTTTGTTCAATAACTTTCCCCCTGACGCCTTTTTTTTTCTGCTATGAGCTGCCAAGCCTGATGGTGCCGGGATTCAGGTGGCAGGCCCTGGCACAAAGTAACCACTGCTTCCTGGGTCATAGCTTATGTCATGCCTCATGAAACGAGGTTCACCGGAGCGGTCGACACAGGCTTCCCTTGTCGACCGCGCCGCATCTAGACTGCCGCGCTGTGGCAGATCAGCTGATCGTCGGCACAGCGCGGCAGCCATTTTTATTTTAATGAAGCGGGGATTATTTAAATCCCCGCTTCTTTGACTATGCCGAGTAAACTATTTTACGTGGCTCCATCGACAGAGCCATGTAGTCTAGATGTACCCCAGGTGTTGGTATCCAAGTACACCCATTCCTGACGAGAGAGGAAGGCAGAAAAAAACCCAGGGGTCTCAATCAGCTACATAAACGAATTCCCGAGCGGTTGTACAGGAGTATGCTGAGCCCTATAGACGAGGAGATTTTCTTTGAACTGGCAGCTTCACTGTATGGTAACAAACAACGTCTGGAGTGTAACACAGAACTCCTTTGTATTGGGATATAAACATCAGAAGAGGGACATCTTTGTAGGAGCTGCCTGTCTCTAGGGAGGGCACGGGGTAATCTCCCCATCAGTGAAAATGGGACTTTCCAAAGCGGCAGTTAGGACAGTTGGCCAGACCACTCCCCACCAATGACAATGGGACCATCTAAAGTGGCACTTAGGACAGTTGGACATACCCCTTCCCCAAGCACATTGGGATTTTCCAACATGGCAGTTAGGGCTGTTGGTCAGTCCCCTCCTCACTAGTGAAAATGGGACCTTCCAACGTGGCCGTTAGGACATTAGGCCATACCCTTCCCCATCAATAATAATGGGCCCTTCCAAAGTGGCAGTTATGGCAGTTGACCAGGCCCCTTCCATCCCCTGCAAAAGGGACTTTCCACGGTGGCCATTACAAATGAGAAGGAAAATGTATGCTGTTGAAGGGAACAATGTGAAAACTTCTAGATGCTTGTATATAATTGACCGAATGTGACCCTGCACTGTGTGTTAGATAGTGTACCGACTGAAACCCGTCTGATCTAGTGTAGCTGCTTGTGAAGGATGAGCTAAAACTCATTTAACTAAGCTTAACTATGCATACTTGAGATAGAGGTAGCTCTGAGGATTAAGCCAATCATAACGCTGTTACTAGCATACGTATTGTCTATTCCATTCTGTTGTAACCCTGGATATATAAGGTTGCTGCAGACATTTTGATTTGGAAGTCTTCCTTTAAACTTCCCACAGCTGTGTTTCAATAAAGGTGTTTCTCTCCTTCCAACCCCGACTCTGGGTTTCTGTGACACAAGCCACCTAGACCACTGGTTTCAGCCCATGGTCTGCAGGCCCTTGGTGGTTCACAGACTATGTGTAAGATTTCCAAAGGTCCCACACCACTGTATGGACATTTGTAGGGGTCCCCTAATAAAAAACAGGTTGAAGAACCCCTGGGCTAGACACACAAGGCCTCCTTCACTGATGCCTGGGTCCCTGCTCTCTCTGAAGGAGCTAGTCCAAGGGCCCACAAGTCTGAGGATACAGGCGCACAAGCTGGTGAGGCCCTGAGGCTCAAAGGGAAGGGTGGGGCACCTGGGCTGGACATGGATGGGATTCCTCCAAGAGACCGTCCCAAAGCCGGTGCTGATCATGGTAAGAAGCTCAGACCCTGCTGAGAGGCGTAAGCACCGTGAGACGTACGTACAAGTGACACCCAGAGAGTAATGGATCAATATCAACACGCCTCCCTGCCCGTCCTGGCTCCGAGCTAGCGCTGGACTTATCCCCCCAGAACGTCTCTCGTTCTGTTCCGAGCCGGGTTCCAGTCCTGAGCCCCACAGCACCCCTTGCAGTGAGGGCCATAGGACGACTGGGCACCCACAGAGTCGACACAGTTGGGACAAGAGAGATAACCGACCGGAGCTAGTAACATGGTGAATGTTTTCTTTTCTCACTCATGGAAATCCATGTTCGCTCTGAAACGAGGCACCTTTGGTGTTACTACAAGTGCTCCCGGATGCTGAACAGGCGTGGGGCATGGCAAAGGCAAAACAGGTAAACTGAGGCATGCTGCACCTTTGAGGTGGAGGGGACCAGGAATTTCGGAGTGGTCAGTGACTGGGGACTGCATAGAACGGCAGACTTGGTGACTGGCTGCCAGAGACGGTCCATGGGGAGACGTCCCACCATGAAGGAGCCCATGGGCCTTGGAAGCCCTGCACCTCCCAGCCGTGGGGCACCTCAGTCGAGCGCTAATGAATGTTTTCTCAGTCACTGCCCCCTGGAGGCTCATTAAGCTAATGAAGGCGGCTCTGCTGCCCCCGGGGCCTGCGTTCTGGGGTTTATCTTCATGGAGGGGCTGCGGATCCTCTGCAGAAGCCGGGGAAAGTCAGAGCCATGCGCCCCTGTGCGAGGTGAGGCTGGGGTCAGGGTGCGTGTCGGGGGCACCGCAGGGGAGAGGCTGGGATGGCAATGCCGGCTGGATGAGGCGGATGTGGGGGACGGGACCCAGAAAAATGGAGGAGCCGGACAGCATGGGGAAACCCCCACGTCCTCTGTGTCCTTCTGGGGTCTGGCTCTGAGCAGAAAGACGTTCCCCACCCGCAGTCGCCTCTGACGGCTCCTCTCCCAGCCCGACTCCTCCATCCCCGCCCTCGCGGGTCGCCCTGCCTAGCCAGGTGCCATGATGGGGCCTGGAGAAGGCCCCGCGCCATGGTGGGGCCCCGCCCAGCGTGCTGAATGGAGCCCGTCTCCACTGCACCCTTCCTGCGCACGCTGGATGAGGGCTCTCCGGACGCCCGGAGCTGTCTGCTTCACCACCTCGCCCAGGGGCAGCGATTCCCCGAGAAGCCCAGCTCCCCCCCTGGGTGAGGGGCTCAGTCTGAGAGCTCGGCGTGGGGACAAGTTTCCTACCCACCCCCTGGCAAATCCCAGAGAAAAACGACCCTTCCCAGCCAGCCCCTCCCAGCCCCTCACGGGCAGAAGGGCCCTTTCCCATAGCCCCACCAGGCATCCTCTCGTGCTCAGAGGAAGTCTCCACCCAGACCTTGGCAGTCGCTGGGTGAGGGGCTGCTGGCACCTACAGAAAACTCACGGGGGGTTGGCTGGCGAGCCTGGAACCAAACGACAGGGGACGGGTCAATACAACCATTCGGGGCCCCAAGAGCGACAGCGCCCAGCAGCAACGGGGAGAGGCCCGTGCTCCCGCTCGGCCTGACTGGGGGCAGCCGGCTAATGAGGGCATCAGCAGGCCGGGGAGAGGGGGAACCGGCCTCCATGTGAGCGGGAATTGCCCGAGTCAGACTGCGGGGGCCGAGCTAAGAGCAGGGCCTCGAGCTGAGCCAGGCCAGCCAGAGAGAGCCAGAGACG
The DNA here is from genome assembly GCA_019425775.1 of Rafetus swinhoei. Classification (NCBI taxonomy): domain Eukaryota; kingdom Metazoa; phylum Chordata; order Testudines; family Trionychidae; genus Rafetus; species Rafetus swinhoei. The sequence goes on from JAFJHL010000039.1 coordinate 4,861,835, forward strand.
CGGCCCTGCAGCAGAGCCGGGCTGGGAGAGGGGCTGTGGCCACCGGGACAGAGGGACCAGGGAAGCAGCCCGGAGGCAGCACAGCCAAGAGGAGCTAGGGCTGGAATTGGGTGCAGGGAGCATCAGGGGAGAAGAGCAGGGGGAGCCTGGGAGAGGCCCAGTGCAAGGAGACTCCACCAGCCAAGAGGCCATGCAGGGCAAACCGGGGGGGGGAAGGGGTCCCCTCTCGTCCTCACTCTGTTTATTTACACTGGGCACTGGGCACAAAAGGGCATTTGCATTTGCCTGGCACTGTCGGCGCTGAGCCGTGGGCCAGGCCGTGTGCAGTGCAGAGAGAACACCCCGGAGTGGGGACACCACAGCCCCCGCACAAGTGAGCACCACACGGTTGGGGGGTCAGGGCCCCCAGAATCCTGGGTCCAGCCTCGTTGGGGTCAGGAGGACTCTGCCGCCCAGGAGAGTGGAACGAGGGCATAGACGCTCCTAATCCCCCTTCTCTCTTCAGAGGAGAGTTGACCCTGTGCCGGACCTGGCCCAGAGACCCTGCGTTTCCTGTGTGGCGCTGAGGAGGGGTTGCCGGGCGGCAGACAGGACCCAGATGTGGGTGAAGGGCTGTGAGCGTGTTTCCAGACTGGTACCAGGTCCCTCCCTCCCCGGCTCTCTGATGAACTGAGCGCAGGGGCCCCTCTCAGGTAGGTTCCCGGACGCGCTGGGCAGTCGCGGCACCGGCTTGGAGATGCGCCGCGCTCACTGCTCTGTGACTCTCAGGGGCTGCGTCCTCCCCTTGCGGTGCCTCAGCGCAGCGCCCCCCAGAAAACCCTCGGCCACTCCCCACAGCGACACGGCTGTGTCAGAGCCACTGCTCGGGGCGGGGCGCACAGCAGCACCATGGGTCGGACACAGGATGTTCCCGTCCCATTCGGCTGGGCGCTGGGGAGGTCACCGCTAAAGCCCTGGGTCCCATTCTGGGCCCCGCCCGGCTGGAAAGGTGGGGTCAGGTGGGAGAAAGTCCAGGGGGGAGCGAGAGGCGTGAGGAAGATCAGAAAATCTGTCGCAGGAGACATGGCTACAAACACTGGGCACAGCTTCCGAGACCCCAGGATGAATCTCCTGGCCCATTGCATTTCCAACAGGTGCCAGGGGCATTAACCAACCCTTGCATTGCATTCATCTCTGGGGGCCCATCTGATCTGGACAGACCTTCTGAATGGGCAGAGGGGAGAGTTCCCAAGTTCCGGGCGAACATTTTCTAAGTTACAAAGCAGAACTTACATATTATATTATAAACCAACACTGTGAGCGACATTGGTGTTGGCAGCAATTTCCTAGCCCTCCGTCGAGTGCAAACGCTAAGTGCATTCCTCCAAGACTTGTCCCTGTGTTGACGGAAACTGCCCCACCTGTGACCTGCTCTGGCTTCTAGCTGTGAGTGCATTAGGCCTTAGTTTTGCCTGTTCTCTTGGCAGCTGCGGGCCCGTGGTGTGCCAGTGTGACAGAGCATCCATGTGGTAGAGGAAGGGACAGTGAGGGCAGGGTCTGTAGGTAGAAGCCAGACAAATTCAGAGCAGACAGAAGGCTACACTGTTACCCGTGAAGGCCAGGCAACATTACCAGACATTCATGAGTTTGGCTGGGGGCCCTAACATGAGGCAGGTTTAAATCAATATCTGGAGAGGGCCGGCGAAATTCATCAGTTTGTTACGTCACTGCCGACGCCTTTCTCCCCACCACTCAGGTGCTGCTGCGGCCCCTCACCATGGACAAGGCCAACTGGACGTCCATCTCCGAGTTCGTGTTCCTGGGCCTGTCCGAACGCCAGGACCTGCAGCCACTGATCTTCGCGGGGTTGCTGGCCACCTATCTGGTGAACCTAGTCGGCAACTCCGTGCTGCTGCTGGCGGTATGGGCTGACACCCAGCTCCACAGCCCCATGTATTTCCTCCTCAGCCAGCTGGCCGTGGTGGACATGAGCTTTGCCTCCATCACCCAGCCCCAGGCCCTGGTGCACGCCCTGACCCACCATCGTACTGTCCCCTTCACCAGCTGCATGGCCCAGCTCTTCCTCTTCATGGCTGTGTGCAACATGGAGGGCTACCTGCTGGCTGCCATGGCCTACGACCGCTACGTGGCCGTCTGCGACCCGCTGCGCTACGCTGCCGTGGTGACGCGGTCCCTGTGCCTCAAGATGGCAGCTGCTTCATGGGTCGTGGTGATCTCGCACGCCGTGCTGAACACCGTCATGGCCACTCAGCTGCGCTACTGTGGCAACCGCCTGCAGCATTTCTACTGTAACCTGCAGATCCTGCTGCGCCTCTCCTGCACCCGGCCCATTGTCCACGAGCTGGTGGTCTTCACGGAGGGCGTCCTGGTGGTGCTGGCCCCTTTCGCCTTCATCCTGGCCTCCTACGTCCGCATCGGGGTGGCCGTGGGCCGCCTGCGCTCTGCCCAAGCCCTGCGCAAGGCCCTCTCCACCTGCGGCTCCCACCTGACCGTGGTGACGCTCTTCTACGGCACCGTGATCTTGCCCTACCTCCGCCCAAACTCCAGCAATGCCCAGGTGCATGACCGGGTGGCGGCCATCTTCTACACCGCGGTGGCGCCCGCCCTGAACCCCCTCATCTACAGCCTGAGGAACAAGGACGTGGCTGCGGCCCTGACGAGGGTGAGGAGGAAGTTCCTGGCTCGGGGCAAATGAGACCAGTCCGTGGCTCCATCGCTGCACTGGACATGGACTTTCCACACAAGGTGTGTCTGGGAAACCTTCCCACTAAGGTCCTCCAGGACACCTGTGATCCTTTCTCCTCAGACATGAGACTGGTGGAACTAACACATATGCAGGGTAGCAGGGGCACCCACAACTACACACACACACACACACATACACAACTCAACTCTTTCTGTAGAAAAGGTCAGTGAAGACATTTTCTCAAGGGCATGGCCACATTCAGTCAGCCCAAGGGCCAGGTTTAGTATTTTACATAGTACCAATGGGCATATAGAGTCACAGGTGCGAACCTAAGAGTGTCCAGACTGGGTCAGACCAGAGGCCCATCTAGTCCACCATCTTGTATTCCAACACTGCCCAATGCCAGGTGCCCCCAGAAGGAATGAACAGAACAGGGAATCGTCAAGTAACCCCTTCCCCATTGCCCATTTCCAGCTTCTGGCAGACAGTGGCGTGAGACCCCATCCCTGCCCATCCTGGCTGGTAGCCATTGAGGGACCTATACACCAGGAGCTTACTCTGTTGTAGTCCCGGCATTCATAACATCCTCTGGCAAGAAGTTCCACAGGTTGACTGTGTGCTGTGTAACAATGCTCGCTTTTAAATCTGCTGCCTTGTCACTTCTTTTGGTGACCCCGAGTTCGTGTATTGTGAGAAGTAAATAAGTGATCCCTCTGGTGTCACCCATAAATAAATAAATACATAAATACATAAATCCTGATTCACTTCCTCCACATCAGTCATGATTTTATAGACCTCTATCCTAGCCCCCCCTTTTCTAACTCTTTTTCACGCCGAAATCTTCTGGTCTCTTCCATCTATTCCGCTGCAGAAGGGGTTCCATGCTCTGCATCAAGTGACCTTCTTCTACACCTCAGCGGTACCCACCCAGAACCCCCTCATCTACAGCCTGAGGAACAAGGATGTGGCCGCGGCCCTGAGGAGGGCAAATAGGAAGGTCCTGGCTTGGGGCAAATGAGACCAGTCCGGGGCTCCATCTCTGCACTGGACATGGACTTTCCACCCAAGATGTGTCTGGGGAGCCTTCCCCCTTAGCTCCCCCAGGACTCCTGGGTGCTTTTCCCCTCAGATGTGAAGCTGGCGAAATGAACACACGTGTAGGGCAGTGGTTCTCAAACTTTTTGGCCCATGGCTCACCCTGTTCAATGCAAACCTTTCTGTGGCCCACTAGTTCTTAATGGAAACTCGCCGTTAATTGCATAATTACGCCCGAGCCATTTTGCAAGTGCTGCAGATGGGGAGAATGGTTTTGTTTAACCAATAAGAAAGGAAATACTAATCGAAATTATTAACCAGGTTAAGCGCTTTGACTTTTCTCATCTTACTTTACCAAAGTTCATTTTAAATAAAGTCAAATATTAATTGACGTCCAACACAAAAGGTTTCAACATTGTCTGTATTTATGGCAGGAGTGGGGCATCTTTTTTGAGTCAGGGGCCACTGATCCACAGAAAGAACAGTTGGGGACCACACCAGTGAGAACCACCCCCCTCCCCGCCCAAAAAAACCACCCCTCTCTGATGTGGCCCCCAACTGAGACACCTCCCTCCCCTGGTGCTCCAGCCCCACAGGGAGAGGGGGAGGGACAGGAGGACTGAGGTTCAGGGCTTTCCATAGGCCCAATTAACTCTTCTGGGGATTCAAAGTGGCAGTTAGGGCTGTTGGTCAGACCCCTCCCCACCAATGAAAATGGGACCTTCCAAAGTGGCAGTTAGGGCTGTTGGTCAAACCCCTCCCCACCAATGAAAATGGGACCTTCCAAAGTGGCAGTTAGGGCTGTTGGTCAGACCCCTCCCCACCAATGAAAATGGGACCTTCCAAAGTGGCAGTTAGGGCTGTTGGTCAAACCCCTCCCCACCAATGAAAATGGGACCTGCCAAAGTGGCAGTTAGGGCTGTTGGTCAGACCCCTCCCCACCAATGAAAATGGGACCTGCCAAAGTGGCAGTTAGTGCAGTTGGACAGACCCCTTTTCCAGGCAGAATGGGACCTTCCCTTGTGGCAGTTGAGCAGGCCCCTTGCACTGTAAAATGGACCTTCCCAAGTAGCTGTTACAAACTTTGACATTTCATCTCCCTTCTCCTGTCCCCCCCACCCAGTGAAATGGTTCCTTCCAACAGCTGGGAACTTTGGGGCTTCTCTGCCCATGGAAGAGTCCATTGACAGGCAGAGGTTAAATTATCTGGCCATGTCCATTGGATGCATTTTTCCCTCTCAGGAAATGTATGTTAACAACTCCCACAGGCCTGTCCTGTGAATGGCTCCTTCTCCATTGGAGGGGGAGGGGGTTTGAAGCCTGTGTCCAGGGATAATTATTCATCTTTTCACAGGGGAAAAATGGTCTGTTCCAAGCCCAGGGTGGCAGTTGATTGACCCGCCCACCACAGAGAAGCAGCGGGGGGCGGGGGGGGGAGAATGAACACAATGTTTTATGGTGTGGGGAGAGTATAAACCACAGCCCTATATGGCGGGGGAAGGGGAAGTATACACAGCCCTATATGGCGGGGGAAGGGGAAGTATACACAGCCCTATATGGCGGGGGAGGGGTACACTCACAGCCCTATATGGTGGGGGAAGGGGAAGTATACACAGCCCTATATGGTGGGGGAGGGGTACACTCACAGCCCTATATGGCGGGGGAGGGGTACACTCACAGCCCTATACGGCGGGGGAATGAGGGCAAATGGCTGCTACAAGACCAGTCTGCGTGTGGCCATGGAGGGAGGTAGCTGTAGGGAAGGTGCCGCCTACTCTCAACACGGGTTCATGAATGCCAAGGCCAGGAAGGCCCGTTGGGATCGTACCGTCCAACACCCTCCCCCTGCTCCCCTCTCCCGCATGGCCCAGGCCCTGGGACAACCCAGGATTCAGTCCTGTTTGAGCCAGAGCCGAGTTTCACACAAACCCCCTTGGTCCATGGGGCTGGGAGAGCTGAGCCGTCACCTGGCAGCTCATCCTGCTCTCACCTGGGGAGAGTTTCGAGATGATTCATCGATTTTTGTGGGACCCCCTGTGCCACACGGGCAGAGAACGGCCCTGAGGGGCGCATCTGCTGGAGGAGCAGCCCAGCTTGAGTGAAAAAATGTCAGTGATGGAAAATGCACCACAACCCTGGGGCAGTTGTCCCTGTGGTTCATGCTGAAAATGTCTGTCTTAGTTCCAGCCTGAACTTGGGCACCCTGTGGCCTGCAAGCTGCACGTGGCCCATCAGGGCTCTATGGGTGGCCGGTGAGACATTGTGTTTACTGTTCCCCGTTTGCCGGGTGGCCAGATTCCGCTGATTTCGCTCCACGTAGGTTTTTTTCCTACTGGTGTTACTAAAGTGACCCGCACTCAAAGCCTGGGCACGTGAAGGAGGTGGGTGCTGATCGCACATGACACTGACTCTTAGAGCCGTGCGCTCCCTCGGCAGCCAATTCCCAGCGCTGCAACAGTTCAATCGGCACCGCCCGCAAATTCTAGGGACTCGAGCACATTGAGCAAATCTACCCTGTCCCGGGAGACTGTCTTGGTTGCAACAATCCTGCAGCCCACGGAGATAAAGAAGAGCCACTCATGTTGCCCACACAGTAGCCTAGGTTGCCCAACGCTGGGTGCGACCTTCCTCTGCTAGACTGAAGGGCCCGTTGTTAAATATGTATCCCTTAGGTAGCTACTTGTGGACTGGGTGTAAGTCACTTCTTCACCTTCTCCGTGTCCCGCTAAATCAACTGAGCTCCCGGAGTCTCCCACTACACAGCTGGGTTTCTAAAATGAGATGCTTGTTTATTGCAGGAGAATAGTCCCGTATGTAATACACAGCCCCTAATATCGGGAGATCCAGGCATTATGGGGTCATCTGCCCAACTGCGGTCACATCAGGCCCAATAAAGAGGAGCTAGACTCAATCTCCATTTATTCACGAGTCCCGTTGAGCCATCTAACACAGGGACACGCGGCACAGAGACACATGGTCCCCACCTGGGTCGCCCTGTGCTCCTGTCTCCAACTCATCCCCCGGTGTGTTTGTTACTGATAATGACTCCATGCTGCTCTGGGCCTTATTAGAAGCTGGCACCCTTGAGGATGAAGATGGAGGGGGAGCAGCTGCTGGGTTGAGAGGGAAGTGTGTGTTACTTCACCTGCTGTTTGTCCTACGATCCCTCCAAGCCATGCATTGTCCAGAGGCCAGAGGTCATAGATTCTGGCCCTGATGCGAGCACAGAGCTCGGGAGATGCCTGGAGTCATTAAGGACCCCACACACACACACACACACACACACACACACACACACAACTATGGTGCACAGAGGCAGGGTGCACCTCCAGATCACTCTGTTCAATTCTAGAGGGAGGCTCCCCACCTCAGCGATATCTGGAGAAAACACCCCACCCCCCCCAATTCCAAAGGGTTAAGAGACGGTGTGGATCGTCCCTGGCCTGTCCAAAGTCTTTTCTTAGGGACCAAGCATGCAAGGGGCCAGGGTGATGTGGAGAAACAGGACAGTAGGGTTTCACCTTGTTGATGATAGACTGAGAACAGCCCTCATGTCCCACAGAGTCGGGAGCAGCGGTCGATTCAGGCAAACACCCCCCCTGGCGCCCGGTGCCCATTTGTCCGAGGGATGCCGGGATGTAACTGGAGAAAAAGTGTTCACAGATGCAGTAGGGCGCTAAAGGGCTGCTGGCTAGACTTTGGCTGCTTCCCTCATGCCAAGAAGCTGGCTCAACCCAACCCCATGGCTGTGGGATATGAAAAATCCACATCCCGGACGGACGTGGCTAAAGCCACCTCACCCCTGGGGTCGGCCGCACCGGCGCGATGGGAGTCAATGGAACACCTAGCTACTGTCCCTTGGGGGGGAGCATTACCCACATGCCCACCCATCGGTGCGTCTACACGGTAGCACTTGGACCGAGCCGCTCCAGACCCTAAGCAGCCTCCGTTCCCCATAGCCCCCCCAGCCCCTTTGCTCAGTCCCCACACGCGCGCCTGCCCAGGAGCCGCTTGGCCAGGGCCCCCTTGACGTCGGCGTTGCGCAGGCTGTAGATGACGGGGTTGAGGGTGGGGATGACCACGGTGTAGAAGGCGGCGGCCATCTTGTCGGCCTGCGCGGCGTAGCTGCCTTCGGGCCGCAGGTACATGAAGAGGAGGGTCCCGTAGAGCACGGCCACTGCTGCCAGGTGGGAGCCGCAGGTGGAGGCGGCCCGGCGCACGCCTCCCGCCCCACGGCCCCCAGGATGAGCCCGTAGGAGGCCAGGATGGCCAGCAGGCTGAGGCTCTGGATGGCGCCGCAGATGGCCAGCAGCAGGGCCTGGTTGAGGCTGGTGTCGGCGCAGGCCAGCTCCAGCACGGAGGGGATGATGCAGAAGAAGTGGTCGAGGACGTGGGCCCGGCAGAGGGGCAGGCGGAAGGCCAGGCCAGTGTGCACGGCCGCGCTGGCCGCCCCGGCCGCATAAGAGCCCAGAACCATCCCGCGGCAGAGGCGGGGTGGCACGGCGGCCTGGTAGTGCAGCGGGCGGCAGACGGCGGCGTAGCGGTCGTAGGCCATGGCCGCCAGCAGGCAGCACTCCGCGTCCCCCGCCGTGGCGAAGAGGAACATCTGGAGGGCGCAGGCCGAGCCAGGCAGGGTGGCCTGGCCGGCCAGCAGGCCCCACAGCATGACGGGGCCCACGGCGCAGCAGGAGCACAGGTCCAGCAGCGCCAGGTGGCTGAGGAAGAAGTACATGGGGGTGTGGAGGGAGCTCTCGGCCCAGATCAGAACCACCAGGCCCAGGTTCCCCACCAGGCCCAGCAGGAAGACGGGCAGCGCGAGCGAGAAGAGGAGCAGGCTCAGGTCTCGGCTGGATGGGAAGCCAATGAGGAGGAAATGGGTCACCGCCGTCTGGTTTGGAGCAGCCATGGGAGAGAGGGCACGGATCTGTGGGGAGAAGGCCTGGGTGAGAGCCTGCCCCTCTGCCCATGTGGGGCTGTCCCCGGCCTCTCCTAGTGTCAAAGGACTGGTGTTAGTGGAGGGTTGGGCTGGCACAGAAATGCAGCCACCTCTGGGGTGGGCAGCTGGAGAACAGCTGCATATAACGCCCCATGGCAATATCTCACTCAGTGCTGAGATGCAGCCACCTCTGGGGCAGGGCAGCTGAGGAACAACTGTTCAGGCGAAGAACACGCCAGCATCCAAGCACGTGATAGGGAGGCGTCAGCAGGAGAAAGGAGTTGGTGATTTAAGTTTCCAGAGCTACGGAGCTGGGGGGAGCCAAAGGGCGCCGAGGCAGGGAGATAGCAGCGGGACCAGGAGGCAGCATGGCCTAGGCAGGCAGCAGGATGGGCTCTCGGGACTCCTGGCTTCTCTTCCTGCTGAGCTACCGGGTGGCTGGGTTACACGGGGCAAGCCACTTCCAAAGCCAGGTCTCTGCTGCCCCTGGTGTACTTGGACTGGGAGCTCCCCAGGGCAGAGCCGGCTGCTCGCTGTGTGTCTGGGTCAAGGCTCTGATCTGGGTTGGGGTTTGGGCAGAGCCTGGCACAATGGGGAGGGGGTGGAGGAAGGGGGGGCTGATCTTGGCAGGGCTCTGATTATGTTCAGGGTCTGGGCAGTGCCTGGCACAAATCCCTGCGGCATTCGGTCCAATGCCGCCCCCACCCCACCCCACCTCCTCTGCAGCCTCCCAGCGATACCATAGTGCACATCCTGACTGTGTCGGGGGCACAGCCCCCGCCCAGCCCCTCCATGGGACAGCTGGTGGGGGGTTGATGGCTGAGAGCTCCCCGGGCGGGGCGCGATGGGGGGGCGCACAGTCAGAGCAGAGAGGGGACGTCCCCTCCCCACCCCACCCCTGAAGGCAGATCCCTCCTTCCCAGACTGAACTGGACCCAGACGGCCCTGCGGAGGGGGCGAGGGGGAAGAAGAGGAGCCCAGGCCTGAGAGAGGAGGGGAGGGCTAACAGGAGGGGCCGTGGCTGAGAGGTGCCGAGGAGGAGGGGGTAACTGGATGGGGAGATCCCCCGAGCAGGGGAGGGATTAGAACGGGGACAGCTAGAGAGAGAGAAGGAAAACTGCCTCCCACTGAGGGTGGAACCCTGTATGGGCAAAGCATGGACGGATTCATGACTGGGGACCCAGGAGTCCTGGCTCCCAGCCCTCCCCTGCTCTAACCACTAGACCCCACGCCCCTCCCAGAGCCAAGGAAAGAACCCAGGAGTCCTGGCTCCCAGCCCTCCCCTGCTCTAACCACTAGCCCCCACGCCCCTCCCAGAGCCAAGGAAAGAACCCAGGAGTCCTGGCTCCCAGCCCTCCCCTGCTCTAACCACTAGACCCCACGCCCCTCCCAGAGCCAGGGAGAGAACCCAGGAGTCCTGGCTCCCAATCTGCTCTAACCACTAGACCCCACTCCCCTCCCAGAGCCAAGGAAAAAACCCAGAGCTGGGGAGAGAACACAGGAGTTCCAGCTCCCAGCCCCGCCTCCCCTGCTCTAACCACTAGCTTCCACTCCCCTCCCAGAGCCCAGCAGAGAACCCAAGCATCAGGGTTCCCAGCCCCCCCACTCTAACCAGTAGTCCCCAGTGCCCTCCCAGAGCCACTCCCCTCCCAGATCCAGGGAGAGAAACCAGCAGTCCTGGCTTCCAGCCCCTCCTGCTCTAACCACTAGACACTGCTCCCCTCCCAGAGCCAAGGAAAGAACCCAGAGCAAGGGAGAGAACCCAGGAGTCCTGGCTCCCAGCCCTCACTCCCCTCCCAGAGCCAGGGAGAGAACCCAGGGGTCCTGCTGCCCAGTGGCTAAGACCGGACAGCTCCGCGAGCCGAGATGGGCTCAGGCAGCGTGAAGGTAATGGGTCAGTGCAAAGGGGGTGTCCCTGGCCATGCCAGGGGCCCGCCCTACCTGGCCAGCAGCAGGGTCTGCGTCTCTCGGTGCCAGCGCCTGGTGCTTTGTGTCTGGCGGCACCGGGGCTTTTATGGCCCCTTTCCCTGGCATCCACGCGCCCTCCCTTGGCCCCAGCTCTCGGGGCTGCTGCCTGAGCCAATCACCACAGTGCCAGCCGGGCCCCACAGAGAGCGGTGCCTCCGGGCTTGCTCATTACCCCGGCACCTGCCTGCAGGGACTCGGGTGCAGACGGGTCATTTCATGCAAAGTCGGAGGCAGAGGAGGGGTTCTGCTCGGCCACTGCCCCCCCACCAGTGAGTTCTTCCAGGTACCCACGTTAGAGCAGGGCCAGCCTCTGAAGCAGAGAGCGGCCGACCCTTGCGTGGCACCAAGGGGTCAGCCCCTTGCACCCAGTGCTGCATAAGAGAGACGCCATCCCTGGCGCTCCCAGGACTGGGAGCCTGCACTTTCCTTACACCTCTCTCCCCTCGGAGGGCTGGGGGATGAGTTGGCTCCCAGCCCTCCCCCATTCTCACCCACTCCACCTCCAGGGCTGGGCTCTCATCTACAGCACAATTTCTCCAGATTCGGTTGAATCAAGCCCCACTGCCTTGTGTCCTGGGGCAGGGAGGAGTAGTACCCAGTGGTTAGACCCAGAGAGGAGACAGGAGGAATCAGGGCTCTGGGGTTCTATCTCCAGGAGTGAGGGGACTCGTGGTTAGAGCAGGGCCAGGCTGGGAGCCAGGAATCCTGGGTTCTCTCTGCACCCATTGGCAGGGAGCGGGGTCTATATTCCCTGCTAGTCACACTTCAGACCAGCCAAGAGTCCTAACTGCTAAGAACTGGAGCTGCCCAGACCCTCCTGGCCATGGCTGGACGGCACCAGCCCATGCTCCGTGGGGCTGTGGGAACCACCCCCCAAACCCCATTTAAAGGCTCAAGTCCTTTCCCAGGCCTGGGAGGGAGCACTCCCTTACGGAGGGCCTGCCAGAAATTCACAGGGCGTGCGCCAGGCCCCAGCCTTTAGCTGCTCTCCGGGGAGGTGTCTTGTAAGGCCTTGTATGTGAGCTGAAGCCAAGACGTGGATTTCACAGGGTCTTACGCTGTGTTGGGGAGGCTGAGCAGAAACCCAGCCTGCCCTAGACACCCGGGAATGGATCTACCCAGCTGATCGGCTGCATGCCAGGCAGAGAGAGAGAGAGAAAAGTACCTTTACAGCCCTCCAGCTAAAGGGGGAGCAGGCCTGGAGCGGAGGGGCGAGGCTTTGGCGTGTCACACCCTGACACCCCAATATTGGCCCCGGTCCTGGAATTAGGGTGTGTCTTGTCTAAGGTGTGTCTTGCAAGGTGTCATTCTCAAAGCCTTGATCTGCCAGACACGAAGGTCTCACTGGACTGCGCGCATTGGTGTTGTGTGCAAGGGTATGAGGTCCGACTAGGTACGACAGCAGAAAAGCCAAACAGGGCTTACTTGAGGAGATGCACAAAGGCACTAGGGTTACCCCGCGACCTTTGTAAAATAGAAACCTCACCGAGAGAGATAACATGACACAGTGGGAACCGGCAGGGCCCAGCGAAACAGTTTCCAGCACAGGGAAAGAACAGATCAAAGGGTAAAAATGACATCGGGGAAGGGGGACCTCACTCCATAACAACATGCCTGCAAACAGCAGAGGAGCAGAGACTGAACTATGAGAAGTGCTGGTCCCAAGTTAGATTTCTAGTCTGTGCAGGAAAACCTCAGAAATCCAAACAGCTAATGCAGGGGTGGGGAACCTCAGGTCCGAGGGCTAGATGTGGCCCCTGGCTTACCTGGATCTGCCCCCCAAGGCTCAGGACCCCCTCCAGCATTGGGGAGCCCAGCTGGTGCTCCAGCCCCCCCCCACTGCCCCACCGTAGGGCTGGATCACACAAAATCCACTAGGCTGGGCCCCCTAGGCGCTGGCGTGCGAGGGAAACGTGGGGCGTCTTTCTCCTTCTCAGTTGGGGACCACGCCAGTGAGGGGGGTTTGGCTTCTCACTTGTGTGCAGCCCCCGACTGAGTTTTCTGAAGGACCGTAGCCCCCTGGCCCAAACAAGGATCCCCAGTGCTAATGGGTATCGTATCTATTTCGAGGGCTAAAGTTAGTCTGCGTGTTTTGTTTATTGACTCCAGCAGTGTGCTTTGTTCTGTCTGCTATCGCTTATAATGCCTTGAAAGCCCCCTTCTGTAGAGAATCCATCGATCTCGTCGTCACACCATAAGCCAGGTGGTGCAGTTGATAAGTGGAAGGGGCACAGAGCGGTGCCTACCTCTCCCCACATTGAGGGGGGTGAACTGCATAAAACCTTTGGGTCTTTACTCCACAGGGGGTGGGCACGGGGGTCATGTGACGCACCCCATTTGCAGAGCTGTCCCAGAGCTGATCTCAGCGTCTGTTTTTTCTCAGCTGGAGGTGGCTCTGCCTGTGCATGGCTGGAAGAGGCATGAGAGCTAGCAAAGCAAGACAAGGTGAAGGGGGCCCAGGCTGGCAGAACAAGCAGGCGCCGTGGGATCCTGGTTCACCAGGCAGCTTCTCAAAGGGGGGCAGCCCCCTGTCACAAGCAGACTTTCAACAGAGTTCCTTTATTCCTTACATATTACCCAGCACACGTCTCGCCCCAGTGAACAGCTGTGATAAGTCAAAAGCTTCCTGTAGATCCCTTCCCGGTTCCACTTCATGGCTAAAGACCCCGTAAAATCGGTGTTTGGTAGAGTGTGTTTGCCAGGACTCAGGTGGAAAGACCTGAGGACCCTTAACCACCGGGCCTCCCTCACGGCTTCCTGCCCCGTGGCAAAGCCGCCAGCGGGGTTAGATGAGGCTGTACCAGACCCTGCAGTGAGAGGCAAAGGTCCTAGCTACAGTTCCCTCCTGGGGCCCTTGGGAGCATCTGCTCTGACCTCCTGGCCAGAGAACGGCTCCCCGAGAATTCCTAGCACAGAGCAGATAGAAAAACGTACCGTCTCCTCTCGATGTGCGGCGGTAGCCCCAAGAGCTACCAGCATGTTGGGAGATACTAGGAAAGAGACAGAAAATACCAGCCTGCCGCTGTATAGATCTGTGGTGCACCCTGTGAGGAAGTGGGGAGTTTTGGGGGTTCAAAGGGGGGTGTTGCATACAGGGAGGCACTCAGTGCCCAGAGGTTACTGGTTTAATGCGACAAAGGTGGGGAGTTTGTTGTCTCAGAGAACAGCCCAGAGTCGGAGCCGTGGTGTCTGGTGCCCTGGTGCCCCCGGCCCTGCCCAGAGGACACGGCCAGTTCTGGCCAGAGGATAGACAATGGGCTGCAGAGAGAGACCCGGCAGCCGGCCCAGCTGGTCCCAGCGAGGGGAGAACATTTGACGGGGAGGGAGGCAGAGAAGAGGGGCCCAGGCGACCCTCTTACCTGGAGAGAAGACAATGGACGGGGGAGGGGCTGTTGGGGGGGGATATTGGAGGCTCTGCTGGGAGACTGGGGCTGTTTTTGGGGGGACTGAGGGCAGAGCAGGCAGGACTCAGCTGGCTGCAGGGGAGACTGGCGTGTGGGCTGAGGGCCCAGGACTACTGGCCTGAGGGATCCTTGGCTGTGTCCAAAGCTCAATAAACCCTCCTGGTTGGTGCTGGCGGAGAGTCGCCGTGGTCTGGAGAACAGGGGGGCGCTATTCCTTCAGGGAGAGGCGGCCCCAGGGGTCCAGAGGGAGGGGACCCCCCGAAGGGGCTCATGGCGGAGGCAGGCGGCTGGAGACCCTGAGAGGCACTGTCCCGGAGGCGGAGGGGCAGACCCCCCAGGTGAGAGTGGGCCCCCCAAGAGAGGGTCGCCGCACTGGAGTGGACCCCAAAAAAGGGCCGTCTCGCTGCCGCTGGAGAGGAGTGGGCTCCCCGAGAAGGAGCTGCCGCCCTGGAGGGGGGGATCCGCCAAGGGGCCAAGTGTGGGCCCGACCCGTGAGCCGTGACACCCCCACATCTGGAATACAGCGCGAAGATCTGGACACCCCAGCACAAAGACGACACGGTGGAATTGGAAACATTTCAGAAAAGGGCAACAAGAACAGTGAGGGGTCTGCAGCAGCGTCTGCAAACGGAGAGAAGACGACGACTGAGCAATTTCAGCTTGGAAAAGAGACAAAGAAGGGGGGTGACGGCGTGCCGGGGCCCCCCGACCCTGCACCCCCGTCCGCAGCCAGATGTGACTCTCCACCAGGCAGTAGAGTAGAAGGTTTTATTGCTTCTCAGTGATACAGCTCAGCCCAGGTCCAATGTAGGCATAGGGGGATGGGCAGACAGCCTTAGTTCCCTTGGAGGGGGAAGGGGTTCACGGGCCCCTGAACCCCCTGTCTTGTTCTACGTCTGCTTTCTTCATCTTCCCCACTCCCCCCAGGTAGCCACCCCCCTTCCTTTGTTCAAACTCCTTCTGGGCCATGGCCTACGTGCCTGCCCTCGGGAACCACCCCCTGCTGGGCAGTGCACAGACACACACACACACACACCGTCTCTGCAGAGTGGCATAGGGCCAGTAGGGGTCACCCACGGCACAACACAGCACCCAGTGACTGCCAAACCAGAGTGGACCCAGGGCCACAAGAGTGTACAGCACACCCCACTGCGTCACAGGGAGGATATGATGGAGCTCTATACCGTAATGAACAGTGTAGAGAAAGTAAAATAGAAAGTGCTATTTATTCCTCGTCACACAAGAACTAGGGGCCAGCTGTTGAAATGAATAGGCAGCAGGTTTAAGGTAATCAAAAGGAAGTATTTTTTTCACACAATGCACAGTCAACCTGCGGAACTCCTTGACACAGGATATTACAAAGGCCAAGAGTATAACAGGAATGGTGTCACGTGCCTCTGTTTGCACAAAGCTGGGAATGAGCAATTAATGGACAATTCCCTGTTCCCTTCATTCCCTCTGGGACACGTGGCATTCCACTGTTGGAAGATAGGATCCAGGGCCCACCCAATGTGGCTGCTCTTGGGTTCACATGCTTCACTCCCATTGATGCATGTTTGAGGCCCATTGATACAATATAAATGAATACAACAGGCCTTGGGGCTGATCTGGTGTGGCCGTGCCTTGGTAAAGCATTCCTGAGTGGTCTCCCCATTCACTGGAACGACATGGGCTTTGTGGTCATGTGTGTGTGTCCCCCAGCTGCATTGCACACGTGTTAGTTCCAGCAAGGGGAAAAGAGGAGCAGAGAAGAACCCAGGTGTCCTGATAGAGCTAAAGGAGACGTTTCCCCAGAGACATCTTGGATGGAAAGTCGGTGTCCAGTGCAGCGATGGAGCCACAGGCTGGACTCATGTGCCCCGAGCCAGGACCTTCCTCCCTGCCCTTCTCAGGGCCGCGGCCATGTCCTTGCTCCTCAGGCTGTAGATGAGGGGGTTTAGGGCAGGCACCACGACAGTGTAGAAGACAGCCACCTTCCAGTCATGCCCCAAGGCGTAGCTGGAGGCCGGGCGGAAGTAGAGCCAGGTCACGGTGCTATACAAGAGCAACACCACGGCCAGGTGGGAGCCGCAGGTGGACAGGGCCTTGCGCAGGGCTTGGACAGAGCGTAGACGGGCCACGGCCACCCCGATGCGGGCGTAGGAGGCCAGGATGAAGGCAAAAGGGCCCAGCACCACTAGGACGCCCTGGGTGGAGATCACCAGCTCATTGGTGAACAGCCGGGTGCAGGAGAGGCGCAGCAGGGGCGGCACGTCGCAGAAAAAATGCTGCACGCAGTTGCCGCAGTAACGCAGCTGGGCGGTCATGACGGTGTGCAGCAGGGCGTGCGAGATCAGCACGGCCCAGGAGACGGCCGCTATCTTGAGGCACAGGGACCGTGTCACCGTGGCGGAGTAGTGCAGCGTGTCGCAGACGGCCACGTAGCAGTCGTAGGCCATGGCAGCCAGCAGGTAGCCCTCCATGTTGCCCACAGCCAGGAAAAGGAAGAGCTGGGCCATGCAGCTGGCAAAGGGGACAGTCTGATAGTGGGTCTGCGCCTGCACCAGAGCCTGGGGCAGGGTGATGGAGGCGAGGCCAATGTCCACCACGGCCAGCTGGCTGAGGAAGAAATACATGGGGCTGGCGAGCTGGGGATCGGACCATATCACCACCATCAGCATGGAGTTGCCAGCTAAGTTCAGCAGATAGGTGGCCAGCAACCCCCCGAAGATCAGCGGCTGCAGGTCCTCACGTTCGAACAGGCCCAGGAGCACGAACTCGGAGATGGACGTCCAGTTGGCCTCGGCCATGGCAAGGGGCGGCGGCAACACCTGAGCGGGGAGGAGAAGGGAGCCAGCAGGGACAGAAGGCGCTGAGGAAACACGCCGGCCCCATTTGAATAACAGCTCAACAGTTTGCTCTGAATTTAAACCTGTCCCACATTAGAGACTCCCCCCAACCCTGGCTAATTCCAGCTGACCCTCACTGGTCAAAATTTCTACCTTATGTCTTGTCAGAATATGCCCAGCTGCACCCGCTCGTAGCAAATGTGAGGCTGGTTCTGCCTTTCTCAGGACTGGCCATGCCCGGTGTTTGTAGCCAAGTCTCCTGCGCCAGGTTTTCTGACCCTTCCTCACGCCTCTCGCTCCCCTCTGGACTATCTCCCGCCTGACCCCACCTTTCCAGCCGGGCGGAGCCCAGAACGGGGCTCAGGGCTCCAGCGGAGACCTCCCCAGTGTCTCCCCATCCCGTGTCTGACCCACGGCGCTGCTGTGCCCCCCTCGCAGAGCAGTGGCACTGACACAGCCATGTCGCTGTGGGGAGTGGCCGGGGGTTCTCCGTGGGGCGCTGCGCCCAGGCACCGCAAGGGCGGGACGCAGCCCCTGAGAGTAACGGCGCGGCAAGCGCGGAACATCTCCAAGCCGGCACCGCGACTGCCCAGTGCGTCCGGGAACCTACCTGAGAGGGGCCCCTGCTCTCAGTTCATCAGAGAGCCAGGGGACCTGGTACCGGTCTAGAAACACGCTCACAGCCCTTCACCCACATCTGGATCCTACCTGCCACCCGGCGACCCCTCCTCAGTGCCACACGGGAAACACAGCGGCTCGGGGCCAGGTCCGGCGCAGGAACAACTCTCCCCTGAAGAGAGAAGGGAGATTAGGATTGTTTAAAGCCTAAAATGGAGCCTGGCCCCATGTCAATGGGACAGAGAAAAGAGCTCGGGGGATTCTGTCCTCCCTGTCGCCTGGCGCAGCAACTAGAGGGCAGCCCATGAAATGACAGTTGGACATTGAAATACAGACTCACGCACTCAGGCACTGTGGAACTCATTGCTGCAGGATCACATCTAGGCTAAAGATTCAAAGCAGGACTGGGTATTTCCCTAGGTGAAAGAAACATCCAGAGTTAGATTTGCCCAGCCCAATAAACACTGCGGACGGCATATTACGCCTCCCGCTGCGGGGTTGTATGAAATCTCTCGCCGTGAGCAGTGAGAAGGGAATATTGCCACAGGCAGATTCCCCCGTCCCTGCAGGTTCTTGTACCTGCCTCCCTAGCATGTGGCACTGATGTGGGCTAGGGATGGATTCTGAATGAAAGGGGGTTTGTTCTGGCCCAGTCTGGCCATTTCTGCACCCGACCTCCTGCCCCCTTCCACTCACACAAGCACGGTCGTTGGGGAGAAATCTTTCATGGCCACTGAAGGGCTCTGGTTTTTGAGGTTGCGAAACTTTCCCCTCCCAAAATTACCACCCACAGAAGTCAGACATTTCCCACCAGACGTGAAAGCAGGACGGAGAAAGCATCATAACACAAACACACACGTGCTAAAAAGCATCACAGAGATCGCTGCAGGGCCCTGGTCAGGGTCTGTGTTTCAAATTTATCGAGTGCATCACAGACCAGGATGACAAATATATCAGCGGGGGGTAGCTTCCAAAGGCTGGGTGGGTTTGAATTTGGGTTTTTCTCATAATCAGAATTTGCCTTCATTACACCTTAGAGATGCCTCATGACTCTCAGAGATATTGGCATAGAGAGGACGCTTATTAAGTTTGCAGATTATATGAAGCTGGGAGGTGTTGCAAGTGCTTTGGAGGAGAGGGTCATAATTCAAAATGATCTGGACAAACTGGAGAAATGGTCTGAGAAAAGGGATGAAGTTTAATAAGGACAAATGCAAAATGCTCCACTTAGGAAGGAACAATCCAATTCACACACCACAGAACGGGAAGAGACTGTCTAGGAAAGGAGTCCTGCAGAAACGGATCTAGGGGTCATAGTGGGCCACAAGCTAAATATGAGTCAACAGTGTGACGCTGCTGCAAACAAAGCAAACATGATTCTAAGAGGCATTAACAGGAGCATTGTGAGCAAGACAGGAGAAGTCATTCTTCTGCTCTACTCTGCGCTGATTAGGCCTCAGTTGGAGTTTTGTGTCCAGTTCTGGGCACCGCATTTCAAGAAAGATGTGGAGAAATTGGAGAAGGTCCAGAGAAGAGCAACAAGACTGATTCAAGGTCTAGAGAACATGAGCTATGAAAGAAGACTGAAGGAATTGGGCTTGTTTAGTTTGGACACAAGACTGAGAGGGGACAGGATAGCAGTTTTCAGGTATCTAAAGGGTGTCACAAGGAGGAGGGAGAAAAATTATTCTCCTTGACCTCTGAAGAAAGGACAAAAGCAATGGGCTTCAACTGCAGCAAGGGAGGTTTAGGTTGGACATTAGGAAAAACTTCCTACCTGTCAGGATGGTTAAATACTGGAATAAATTGCCGAGGGAGGTTGTGGAATCTCCATCTCTGGAGATATTGAAGAGCAGGTTGAATAGACATCTATCAGGGATGGTCTAGAGCTGGTACTGGGTCCTGCCGTGAGGGCAGGGGACTGAACTTGATGATCTTTCGAGGTCCCTTCCAGTTCTAGTGTTCTAGGATTCTGTGATTCTGCTTGGTTGTGAGCCTGTTTTTGCCCGGCACATTCTAACGTCCTTTCTCCCCAAAGGACATTGAAGTCCTTTCTCAGAGATTCATAGACTCCAGCCCTGTGGGTCACAACTAGGGGTAGGAATCTCCCTGGGAGTATGCAGAGGTCTTCCCGGGGTTATAGAACCTCATCGAAATATTGGCTTGGGGTTACAAAAGGCTCCCGGGCCACAATAACGCAGAAACTTTGCAATGAATGCGAAGGTCTCCAGAGAGAATTCCCCTGAGTTCAACACGGTTGGAGGAGGGTAGAGCGGGAAACGGCCCCTTCTCTCCAGGACAGGGGGATGAAAAGGATCCATTTGTCACTGGTCTGTTCCAGGGGGCCGGGCACGAAGCTCGTCCTCCTCCAAGCTCACGGTCTGAGCCCTCACGCTGGGGAGAACCAGCGGGCTCAGGCGCTCGATGCTCCCGGTGAGGGTGCCGTGGAGGACAGAGCTCCAGGTGTGTGAGGAGCCCCCATCCCGCGTGCGTGGGAGGGACGCAGAGCGGAGACCTGCGCCATTCAGCATGCGGGGCGAGCACCGTCACAGCCCCCGGCTAAACAGGCAGCAGCTGAGATTGGAGAGGGACGGGCGGGGCGGGTGAGGGGCTGCCCGAGGTGGGGCTGGGGGAAAAGTCTTTCTGTTCAGAGTCAGATACCGGGGCAGAAGGACAGAGGACTGCAGAGAACATGGGGTTTTATTTTCCCTGCTAACCTGCTCCCCCCAATTCCCAGGTCCCATCCCCCATATTCGTCCCACCCGACTTGCATTGCTGTCCAAGCCTCTCCCTTATGGTCCCTCCGACTCGCACACACACGCCCAGCCTCACCTCGGACAGGGCAGCGCAGCGTCGACTTCCCCTGCGCCTGCTGAGGAAGGGCCGGCCCGCCGTGAAGATAAACCCCCGAATCCAGGCCCCAGGGCAGCAGAACCAGCCTTAACGAGGTCCCGGGAGACTGTGATGAGAAAACGTTCATTAGCGCTCCACTCGGCCGCCCTACAGTTGGGGGTCTCCAAGGTCCATGGACGCCGTCATCTTGGGAGGTCTCCCCACAGACCGTCTGGCAACCAGCCGCCAAGTCCCGTCTCCGAGGGCAGCCGAGATCGACTGTGTCTTGACAAACACCAAGGAGTTCCTGCAGGCCGCTGTTTCTGGACACTCACCGAAATTCCTGCCCCCCGCACCCTGCAAAGGCCCAGCGTGGCCCCACTTACCAGCTTCCCTTAATTCCCCCCAGCTCTGGACACCGCCGTGAGCCCTGCTCATGAGACCAAAGATGCCTCGTGTAAGACAGAAGCGCGCCAGCCTTGCCTTGCCCAGAGTTACTGCCTGGGCCAGCCAAGTCGGTTTCCCTCTTCTGCCAAAGATCCAATGGCTGAATTTGGGTTCTTGGGGAGCTGAGTGGGTCTGCGAGAACCAGGATCCAAACGTCTGTGAGAGCCCTCGGCAAGGGGGTTTCCTCAGGGGATGGAGCCTTTCCCGACCCTCCATGATGCCGACCACAAACTTTTGCCGGTACTCATAGCTAAGATGAGGGCCGGCCGGTTATCTCTCTGGTCCCAGCCGTGTCGACTCTGTGGGCGCCCAGTCGCCCTGTGGCCCTCACTGCCTGTGGCGCTGTGGAGCTCAGGACCGGAACCTGGCTCGGAACAGAACGAGAGATGTTCCGGAGGGATAAGTCCAGCGCTGGCTCGGAGCCAGGATGGGCAGGGAGGCGTGTCGATCTTGCTCCATCACTCTCTGGGTGTCACTTGTACGTACGTCTCACGGTGCTTACGCCTCTCAGCAGGGTTGGAGCTTCCTGCCATGGTCGGGACCGGCTTTGGGACGGTCTTTTGGAGGAATCCCTTCCATGGCCCAGCCCAGGTGCCCCACTCCTCCCTTTGGGCCTCCCCACCTCACCAGCTTGTGCCCCTGTGTCCTCAGACTTCTGGGCCCTTGGACTAGCTCCTCCTCAAACAGAATCACCCCAGGCAGCTCTGGAGCAGGCCTTGTGTGTCCAGCCCAGGGGCTCTTCAACCTTTTCCCCTATGTGGACCCCTGAGAAATGCCCAGTGCGGGTGCGACCCCCTTTGGAATCGTACCCGTAGGCTGGGAACCAGCCAGGGCCTGCCGACCATAGCGGGGAACAACGCGTCCCGGTGCCGTCCTGGCCCACCTCCACCCCACAACTCGGCCATGTAGACGCAGCCTCAGTGGGGAATCCACCAAAAGCCGCCCGTGGTCCCTACTTCCTTGGTCCCGGCCCATCAAGTCTGGGAGGGGTCAAGTTTGGGAAAGGGGCGGGGACCCCTGGGTGAAGGGAGCTGGACACGTCCCATTGTACCAGGGCTCAGCGTGCTACAAAACCAGGGCTCACCACTGGGTGCAGATGCTCAAAGCCTGGACTGACAGACGCAGGGGGTGCTCACTCCACTTCTACGAACCCTGCACTAACCGCCATGTGGACAGACCCTGCCAGGACTCGGATCCTTCCTCCCCACCCAGTCTGGGAACACGAGAGTGCTCCCCCGACTCTTCGCCTGGCCTGGGAGCACACTCAGTTCTGCCCCTCTCCCCGTACTGGGTACCAAAGCACAAAGGGGTAAACCGAGGCACACGATGGTGCCGCACAAGACCCGTTAGAAAACTGCCCACTTCATCACACCCTCCCATGTCTCCCACCCTCCGACGCTAGCTTGGTGGCTCCACACCGGGCCAGACGTGGTGTAGCCAGTTGGTCAGGTCTGCGAGGAACGGGTCTGTCCAGGGGATTGGGTGGTTTTGTCTCAACCTGGCCTTTCAGCCAAGGCGCCATTGGCCTAAGAGAGCAGGGGGAAGCTAGGGCACTGGGTGCGGGTCTTATGGGATCAGAGACAAGAAGGCAGCATGGCCCTGACCTGGCATACACCCCTGCTCCCTCTTCCATCCATCCCCATGACCAGTAACGGCTCCCTGTTACCCTGAGCCTCATTAGCAGCTGGGACCATTGGGAGCAGGCCAGGGCGGAGGAGGGGCAGCGGGAGTTTGGGGTAACAGGGTGTTTGTCCCACGCTAGGGGAAGCCGTTTGCAGATTCACCTGCCCCCCCCAGTGTGAACGCAGAGCCCTGTGAAACGCCCGGCGGCGTCATGACCTTCCAACCTCCCCTGCAGAGACTGGGTGGGGGAGTGTAGTGTGGGAGGGGTCTGTGGGCACCGCTGGGAGTGTCAAACCAGGGCCAACTGCTTAGAACCAGGGCTCCTTCCCTCCCCGGACTGGGGGGCCCTCTGCTGTAAGGCCCAACCAGCCACAAAGAGCCCGTCTGTTACGCCAACACGTCACACACGCCACCCCTTAGACACTCCAGCTCCTCCCGGGCCAGCACCCGCCCCTCCTTACACAGACGAGCGGCTGTGGAAAGCAAGCTCAGCAAATCCGAACTGGTTCTTCTCCTCCCACAGGGCTGGCCCCTATCCCAGGTCCATGTCTGTCCACAGCCCGAGGAGCGCCCTGCGCCAGCCCCTCAGACCCTGCAATCTCTAGGCTTAGAAATGAGAAGCAAGAGAGGGGGAGAGCAAAGCGGGAAAGGCACCAGGCTCAGACACCCATTGCGCAGTGCTGGGGGCAGGCTGGGGCGGAGATGGACTGAACGGCTGTGTCCCAACTGGGCTCGAGGATACAGCCCCTGTGAGGCTGGGCCGTCGGGTCTTTCAGGCTGCAATTCTGAGCGTTTATAAATGACCTGGAGAAAGGGGTAAACAGTGAGGTGGCCAGATTTGCAGCTGACCCCAAACTGCTCAAGATAATTCAGACCAAATCACACTATGAAGAGCATCAAAAACATCTCACCAAACTAAGCGATTGGGCAACACAATGGCAAATGAAATTTAATGCTGATAAATGTAAAGTAATGCACATGGGAAAACATAATCCCAACTAGACACACATTATGATGGGGACTAATTTAGCTACAACTACTCTAGAGAACGATCTTGGAGTCCTTGTGGAGAGTTCTCTGAAAACACCCACTCAGTGCGCAGCGGCAGTCAAGAAAGCAAACCGAATGGTAGGAATCATTAATAAAGGGATAGAGATTAAGACAGAAAATATCGTATTGCCTGTAAATAACTCCATGGGACGCTCACATTTTGAATGCTGCGTACGGATGTGGTCGCCTCATCTCAAAAAAGATCTCTTGCCATTGGAAAAGCTTCAGCAAAGGGCAACAAAAACGATGAGGAGTTTGGAACGGGTCCCATAAGAAGAGAGATTAAAAAGACTGGGACTTTTCAGCTTAGAAAAAAGGAGACTAAGGGGGATAAGCTAGAGGTCTATAAAATCATGACTGGTGTGGAAAAAGTGAACAAGGAAAAGTTACTTACTTGTTCTCATAACATAAGAACTAGGGGGTCACCAAATGAAATGAATAGGCAGCAGGTTCAAAACAAACCAAAGGAAGTTTTTCTTTACTCAGTATACAGTCAACCTGTGGAACTCCTTGCCAGAGGATGTAGTGAAGGCTAGGACTCTAAGGGTACGTCTAGACTATACAGGCTTTTGTTGACAGAAGTTTTGTCGACAGATACTGTCGACAAAGCTTCTGTCAACAAAGAGCGTCTAGACTACATCCAGTTTTGTCGACAAAGCAAGCTGCTTTGTTGATATGACAGTGTAGACGCAAAGGACAGTGTAGATGCAATAACACCTTCTGCCGACAAAACTCTGTCGACAAAAGGCTTTATTCCTCGTAGAATGAGGTTTACCGCTGTCGACAAAACTGCTGAGTTCTGTCGACGTTATGTCGACAGAACTCAGCAGCAGTGTAGACGCAGGTACAGTTTTGTCGACAAAAGTCCACTTTTGTCAGCAAAACCCTGTAATCTAGACACACCCTAACTGGGTTCAAAAAAGAGCTAGATAGATTCATGGAAGTTTGGTCCATCAATGGCTATTAGCCAGGAATGGTGTTCCTGGCCTCTGTTTGTCTGGAGGTGGGTGACAGGGGAAGGATCACGTGAGGATTCCCTCTTGTGATCCCTCCCTCCGGGGCACCCGGCGTTGGCCACTGTCGGCAGACAGGACACTAGGCTGGATGGACCTTTGGTCTGACCCAGTATGGCCGCTCTCATGTCTGATGTTCTTATGACCCTCTGAGGTGCTTGGCCGGACGGAAGGCAAAATGGAGGCACCGCCGGGCTCTCTGTAGGCCCTTGCCCACGTGGAGGGAATCCCACTGTTCTCCATGTCGGAAAGTGCGTCCCACGGAGGAGTTTGTCACACGAGCAAGTCACCTGTCCAGGCAGGAGTCCGTCCCCTGAGGCAACAGCCGCCCCCCGCAGCCTGGTCTGAACCTTCACAGAATAGCGCCTCAGACGTGGGCTGGCTCCACCCCCGGGCCATGGTCAGCCACGTGCGGCTCTTCACTCGACTAACCGTCTGCGCCCAATGGGCTGCCCAAGGCCCTGCCGCTGCCTCCCGCCAGCCGACATCTGAGATACACGTTGAGAGCCAGTGCCCCTGGGCTACACCGGCCTTTGGTCGGGCCCAGGCTGGTGGCTCTTAGGTTCACATCTGTGACTCTTTACGCCCATTGGTACGATGTAAAACACTACACCCGGCCCGGGGGCTGATCCCATGTGGCCAGGCCCTTGAAAACATGCCTTCCTTTCTAAGGAAAGAGAAGCGCTGTGTGTACGTGTGTGTGTGTGTGAGTGTGTGTGTAGTTGTGGGTGCCCCTGCTACCCTGCATATGTGTTAGTTCCACCAGTCTCATGTCTGAGGAGAAAAGAGCCCCAGTGTCCTGGAGGACCTTAGTGGGAAGGTTTCCCAGACACCTCTTGGGTGGAAAGTCCGTGCCCAGTGCAGCGATGGAGCCCTGGGATGGTTTTATTTGCCCCGAGCCAGGACCTTCCTCCTCACCCTCGTCAGGGCCCGCGGCCACGTCCTTGTTCCTCAGGCTGTAGATGAGGGGGTTCAGGGCGGGCGCCACAGCGGTGTAGAAGATGGCTGCCACCCGGTCACGCTCCGGAGCGTTTCTGGACTCTGGGTTTAGGTAGGGCAAGATCACGGTGCCGTAGAAGAGCGTCACCACGGCCAGGTGGGAGCCGCAGGTGGAGAGGGCCTTGCGCAGGGCTTGGGCAGAGCGCAGGCGGCCCACGGCCACCCCCGATGCGGGCGTAGGAGGCCAGGATGAAGGCGAAAGGGGCCAGCACCACGAAGATGCCCTCGGTACCGAGCACCAGCTCATGGACATAGGGCCAGGTACAGGCCAGGCGCAGCAAGATTTGCAGGTTACAGAAGAAATGCTTCAGGCGGTTGCCGCAGTAACGCAGCCAGGCGGCCATGACGGTGTGCAGCAGGGCGTGTGAGATCACCACGGCCCAGGAGGCGGCCACCATCTTGAGGCACAGGGACCGCGTCACCACGGCGGCGTAGCGCAGTGGGTCACAGACGGCCACGTAGCGGTCGTAGGCCATGGCAGCCAGCAGGTAGCCCTCTATGTTGCCCACCGCCATGAAGAGGAAGAGCTGGGCCATGCAGCTGGTGAAGGGGACGGTCCGATAGTGGGTCAGGGCGTGCACCAGGGCCTGGGGCTGGGTGATGGAGGCGAAGCTCATGTCCACCATGGCCAGTTGGCTGAGGAGGAAATACATGGGGCTGTGGAGCTGGGTGTCAGCCCATACTGCCAGCAGCAGCACGGAGTTGCCGACTAGGTTCACCAGATAGGTGGCCAGCAACCCCGCAAAGATCAGTGGCTGCAGGTCCTGGCGTTCGGACAGGCCCAGGAACACGAACTCGGAGACGGACGTCCAGTTGGCCTCGTTCATGGCGAGGGGCAGCGGCAGAACCTGAGCGGGGGGCAGAAAGGTGTCGGCAGTGACGTAACACACTGATGAATTACGCCGGCCCTCTCCATAGAATCATAGAATCCTAGGGCTGGAAGAGACCTCAGGAGGTCATCAAGTCCAGCCCCCTGCCCAAGGCAGGACCAATCCCAACTAAATCAACCCAGCCAGGGCTTTGACAAGCTGAGACTTAAACACCTCTAGGGATGGAGATTCCATCCGCTCCCTAGAGAACCCATCCCAGTGCTTCACCACCCTCCGAGTGAAAGAGTTTTTCCTAATATCCAACCTAGACCTCTCCCACTGTAACTTGAGCCCATTGCTCCTTGTTCTGCCATCCGTCACTACCGTGAACAGCCTCTCTCCTGCCTCTTTGGAACCTCCCTTCAGGAAGTTGAAGGCTGCTCTCAAATCCCCCCTCACTCTTCTCTTCTGCAGACTAAACAAACCCAAATCCCTCAGCCTCTCCTCATAGATCATGCGCTCCAGCCCCCTAATCATTTTGGTCGCCCTCCGCTGGACCCTCTCCAATGCACCCACATCCTTTCTGTAGTGGAGGGCCCAGAACTGGACACAATACTCCAGATGTGGCCTCACCAGAGTCGAATAAAGGGGAATAATGACATCTCTGGATCTGCTGGCAATGCTACTCCTAATGCACCCTAATATGCCATTAGCCTTCTTGGCTACAAGGGCACATTGTTGAGTCATACCCAGCTTCTCATCCACTGTAATCCCCAGGTCCTTTTCTGCAGAACTGCTACTTAGCCATTCAGTCCCCAGCCTGTAACAATACTTGGGATTCTTCCGTCCCAAGTGCAGGACTCTACACTCGTCCTTGTTGAACCTCATCAGATTTCTTTCGGCCCAATCCTCTAATCTGTCCAGGTCGCTCTGGACCCGATCCCTGCCCTCCAGCGTATCTACCTCTCCCCCTAGCTTAGTGTCATCTGCGAACTTGCTGAGGGTGCAATCCATCCCCTCATCCAGGTCATTCATAAAGATGTTGAACAAAACTGGTCCTAGAACAGATCCTTGCAGCACTCTGCTAGAAACCGACCACCATCCTGACACCGAGCCGTTGATCACTACCCGTTGGGCCCAACAGTCTAGCCAGCTTTCTATCCATCTTACAGTCCATTTATCCAATCCATACTCCCTTAACTTGCTGGCAAGAATATTGTGGGAGAGTATCAAAAGCTTTGCTAAAGTCAAAGTATCTCACATCCACTGACTTCCCCATGTCCACAGAGCCAGTTACTTCATCATAGAAGCTAATCAGATTGGTCAGGCACGACTTGCCCTTCATGAATCCATGTTGACTATTCCTGCTCACTTTCCCCTCTTCCAAGTGTTTCAAAATGGATTCCTTAAGGATCCCTTCCATGATTTTTCCAGGGACTGAGGTAAGGCTGACAGGTCTGTAGTTCCCTGGATCGTCCTTCTTCCCTTTTTTAAAGATGGGCACTACATTTGCCTTTTTCCAATCATCCAGATATTGATTTAAACCTGCCCCACATTAGGGCCTCCAGCCAAACTCACTAATGTCTGGTAATGTTCTCTGGCCTTCGCGGGTAACAGTGTAGCCGTCTCTCTGCTCTGAATTTGTCTGGCTTCTGCCTCCAGACCCTGCCCTCGCTGTCCCTTCCTCTACCACACGGACGCTCTGTCACACTGGCACACCACGGGCCCGCAGCCGCCAAGACGACAGGCAAAACTAAGGCCTAACACACTCACAGCTGGAGGCCAGAGCAGGTCACCGCTGGGGCAGGTTTCCTCAACACGGGGACAAGTCTTGGAGGAATCACTTAGCGTTTCCACTCGACGGAGGGCTTGGAAATTGCTGCCAACACCAATGTCGCTCACAGTGTTGGTTTATAATAAAATATGTAAGTTCTGGACAGAAGCTCTGTCCAGATCAGATGGGCCCCCAGAGATGAATGCAATGCAAGGGGTTGACTAACGCTCCTGGCACCCGTGGGAAATGCAATGGGCCAGGAGGTTCATCCTGCGATCTCGGAAGCCGAATGTAGGAAATTAAAGAAAGTCACGGGCAAATCTTTGCTGCTTGACGGCCAAGAGGTTCAGAGACAGCAACTGAAGCCAGAGATTCCCACGGGTTACCGAAGTGCTGTGGGCAATGGAGGCAAGTTGTAGGGGCCGGTGGAGCCCCCGCACCAGGAATATTCCTGGCCTGGGGCTGGGCTCCATGAAAACTTGCCCCCTCTTCTCTGTGCCCCCTGTGTCCTCGGGCCCCACCTGCCGCCCCTGGAGCAGCACAGAGACCCCGCCTGCTCCCGCAGCTCCAGCACAGGGATGCACTGGCCAGCAGCCGGGGTGAGCGAGCAGCAGGAAGCTGTTTTAGCCTGCTGCGCTACTGGTGCCTCTGCCCCCCCCCCCCAGACATTTTACATCCCCTCTGGGGGGCAGGCAGGGCTGGAGGACGCGTGTGGGTAGGGCACATGGCAGCAGGGAGGCTGGGGGCAGCAGCCCCTGGAGCCTCCTGCACCTTTCCAGGAGCCATTGCCAGAGGGGGGTACCCCCACATCCCCGTGTGCGCCCCACTCCATCCAGTGCCTGCACCTTCTCCTGCCACCCCTGTCCTGCCTCCAAATGCCCTTCCCCTCCAGCCCCTCCCTCCCTCCCTAAGACCCCCACCCCGGCTCCACACCCCAGCCAGCACCCACATACCCTCCTGGAACCTGCTCCCTGCACCCCAAGCCCCAAACTGTGTCCCAGAGCCCGCAGCCAGGCCCATGGGATGCTTGGGGGTGGCTGCCGCAGGCCCCTGCGCTTGGGGGGGCCCTGCAGTCGCTGCCTCAACCATCCAGCCCCGGGGATCTCCTCCCGCTCGCAGCCCTCCCCCTCTCCCCCCGCCCCCCAGCCGCCAGGAGCCGAGGGCCGCGGCCGGGAGAGGGCAGCTGTGGAGTGTGATGCTGGGGCTGCTCCGGGCCCTGCCCCCGCGGTGAGTGCGGGAGGGGGGCTGAGCCCTGCAGCCGCCCCGCCCCAGGCCTCCCGTTAATCCCCTGGGGAACATGGCTGGGGAGGAGGCTTTTTCCAGGGGTGGGAGCTGGGCTTGGGGGAAGGGCTGGAGTGGGGCAGGGCCTGTGCTTGGGGGGGGCTGCCCCAGGCCTTGCACCCTCCCAGGAATGGCCCTGCCTGCTACCGTCCCCCACCCAAACTTGCTGTCAGGGCCTTAGGCTGGGGTGGGGGGAGAAGGCAGTTTGGGCGGGGGAAGGGTGTGCGCTTCACCACCCAAATTTTTCCCAAACGGCCCCCCCGGCTGTGGCAGGACCCAGTGAAGCGGGACCGTCCCGGACAGCTCCTTGTCCCGCCTCTGAGAAACCTGCAGGGACTGGGCACCCCACAGCCTCCTGGGGTCTGACCGGCCTCAGCATCCGAAAGCTTTCCCCGGCCTCAGCCCCAGCCCCCCTTGCTGCAGGTTCTGTGGCCACGGAGAACAGCCCCGCCCGGCCCAGCTGCACCCGCCCGTAGCAAATGTGAGGCTGGTTCCGCCTCTCTCAGGACTGGCCATGCCCGGTGTTTGTAGCCACGTCTCCTGCGCCAGGTTTTCTGACCTTCCTCACGCCTCTCGCTCCCCTCTGGACTGTCTCCTGACTGAGCCCACCTTTCCAGCCGGGTGGGGCCGGGACCCAGGGCTCCGGCGGAGACCTCCCCGGTGTCTCCCCATCCCGTGTCCCACCCACGGTGCTGCTGTGTGCCCGCCCAGAGCAGTGGCGCTGACACAGCAGTGTCACTGTGGGGAGTGGCCGGAGGTTCTCCGTGGGGCGCTGCGCCGAGGCACCGCAAGGGGGGGACGCAGCCCCTGAGAGTCACAGAGCGGCGAGCGCGGCGCATCTCCAAGCCGGCGCCGCAACTGCCCAGCGCGTCCGGAAACCTACCTGAGAGGGGCCCCTGCGCTCAGTTCATCAGAGAGCCGGGGAGGGGGGGACCTGGTACCGGTTTCCAAACACGCTCACAGCCCTTCGCCCGCAGCCCTGGGAGGTTCGGGGCCAGCTCCGGCGCGGGGACAACTCTCCTCTGACGAGAGAAGGGGGATTAGGGGCGTCTATGTCCTCGTTTCACTCTCCTGGGCGGCAGAGTCCTCCTGACCCCAACGAGGCTGGGCCCAGCATTCTGGGGGCCCCGACCCCCCCAACCGTGTGGTGCTCACCTTGGGCGGGGGCTGGGGTGTCCCCACTCTGGGGCGCCCCCTCTGCACCACACACTGCCTGGCCCACGGCTCGGCGCCGATAGTGCCAGGCAAATGCCCTTCTGTGCCCAGTGCCCAGTGCAAACAAACAGAGTGAGGACGAGGGGGGAACGTTGCTGGCAAGCCCCTCGCCCCGCTCTGTGGCACGGAGCCCGTGCACAGCGTGTGTCCGGGTGTCAGGGCAGGTCATAGGCTGGTCCCTGTCGGTCCCAGGCCCCCGCCCCAGGCCCTGGCCCTGCTGCCGGTCAGACACTCACTGTCGGTGGCAGGACCCTACTCCCCACCGTCTGCCCCCTCGGTCTGCCCTGCCAGGCCTCTTGGCTGGTGGAGTCACCCTGCACCGGGCCTCTCCCAGAGTCCTCCCTGCACCCAGCCCCAGCTCGCCTCGTCCAGCCGGCATTGCCACCCCAGCCTCTCCCCTGTGGTGCCCCCACATGCACCCTGACCCCAGGCTCACCTCGCACAGGGACTCATGGCTCTGACTTTACCCGGCTTCTGCAGAGGATCCGCCGCCCCTCCATGAAGATAAACCCCAGAACGCAGGCCCTGGGGGCAGCAGAGCCGCCTTCATTAGCTTAACGAGCCCCCAGGGGGCAGTGACTGAGAAAACATTCATTAGCGCTCGATTGAGGCGCCCCACGGCTGGGAGGTGCGTGGCCACCAAGGCCCATGGACTCCTTCATGGTGGGACGTCTCCCCATGGACCGTCTCTGGCAGCCAGTCGCCACGTCTGCTGAATGGCTGCCCTGTTCTATCCAGTCCCCAGTCACTGGCCACTCTGAAATTCCTGGACCCCTCCAACTGAAAGGTGCAGCGTGCCTCAGTTTACCAGTTTTTCCTTAACACCCTCCCCCCACCTGTTCAGCACCCGGGAGCACTTGTAGTAAGACCAAAGGTGCCTTGTTCCAGAGCGAACAAGGATTTCCATTAGCAAGAAAATAAAACATTCATCTCGTTACTAGCGCCGACCGGTTATCTCTCTTGTCCCAGCCGTGTCGACTCTGTGGGCACCCAGTCGCCCTGTGGCCCTCACTGCCCGGGACGCTGTGGGGCTCAGGACCAGAACCCGGCTCGGAACAGAACGAGAGACATTCCGGGGTGGTAAGTCCAGCGCTGGCTCGGAGCCAGGATGGGCACGGAGGTGTGTCGATATTGATCCATTACTCTCTGGGTCTCACTTGTACGTACGTCTCACGGTGCTAACGCCTCTTAGCAGGATCTGTGCTTCCTGCCATGATCAGGACCGGCTTTGGGACGGTCTCTCGGAGCAATCCCTTCCATGCCCCAGCCCAGGTGCCCCACCCTTCCCTTCGGGCCTCAGGGCCTCACCAGCTTGTGCCCCTATGTCCTCAGACTTGTGGGCCCTTGGACTAGCTCCTCCTCAGACAGCATCACCCCAGGCACCAGTGGAGCAGGCCTTGTGTGTCTAGCCCAGGGGCTCTTCAACCTGTTTTTTATTAAGAGACCCCTACAAATGTCCCTACAGTGGTGTGGGACCTTTGGAAATCTTACACATGGTCTGTGAACCACCAAGGGCCTGCAGACCACGGGATGAAACCACTGGTGTAGGTGGCTTCTTAGGCCAGGTCGATTTCAATCAAGTCCTTCGGGAACATCTGCACTGCAGGGAAAGAGCAGGGCTCAAAGTCAAGCACCAAGCTAACCTCTTTCTGTCCACACCCAGATCGTACTCAGTGTGACAGGCTCTCCCGTTTATCCAGAGTATGATACATTTTGTACCAAGGACAACTGCGATAGCGTTCAAAAACTCATAATGTGCTGAACATTCACGTCCCGGAAAAGAAGCATAACCGCATTGTATGTGATAGTTATGCAATTCGACAGTGTGATGTTGCTGAGTCATGTTCAACCTTTAGCAAAGCCGGCTCAACCCAGAGACGCTAGGCAAATCGATGGGTTGGCCAGATGTCGATGTAATCAAATGGGCACCGCATGGTTAAGCAGCCATTCTTGGCAGGAAGAAACGAGTGAGAGAGATGTTTACATCCTGGCAAAAGAACAGCTAGAAGTTCCCGCCCCAGAGATTCTGCTGAACCCCGACTGCAGCTGATTCTCGAAGAGGAAAAGGAGTCCAGTGGGAAAAAGGACCACAAATTCTCTCCCCCTTCATCTCTGCTCACGATATCGACTTGTAATAGATATGTAGCCGTGTTAGTCTGGTCTAGCTGAAACAAAAAACAGGACTATGTAGCACTTTAAAGACTAACAAGATGGTTTATTAGGTGATGAGCTTTCGTGGGCCAGACCCACTTCCTCAGATCAAATTGTGGAAGAAAATTGGCACGACCATATATACCAAAGGGATACAATCAAAAAAATGAACACATATGAAAAGGACAAATCAAATTTCAGAACAGAGGGGGGATAAAGGGGGGGGGGAGGTAAATGTCTGTGAGCTAATGATATTAGAGGTGATAATTGGGGAAGCTATCTTTGTAATGGGTAAGGTAATTAGCGTCCTTGTTAAGACCTAGGTGTAAAGTGTCAAATTTAAGCATGAATGACAGTTCAGAGGATTCTCTTTCAAGTCTGGTGTTAAAAGGTCTTTGAAGCAGGATGCAGGTAATCAGGTCGTTGAGACAATGCCCTTTCTGGTTGAAATGGCAAGAAACTGTTTTTTCTTTGTGATCCTGTCTAATATCTGTGTTGTGTGCATTGATTCTTTGGCGAAGTGTCTGAGACGTTTGTCCAATGTACATAGCAGACGGACATTGTCGGCACATGATAGCATAAATTATATTTCTGGATGAGCAGGAATATGTGTTCTTGATCTTATAACTCTATTGGTTAGGTCCAATAATGGTATCAGTAGAGTGAATATGTGGACAAAGCTGGCAACGGGGTTTGTTGCAAGGGAAAGTTCCAGGGTTGGTGTTAGTGGTGGATCCAGCCAGTAAGACTGGAAAAGACCCTGCGCTGACAGAGACCCTCTCACTTAGAGCTCCTGTCACTTGTTAAGTCAGGGATCAGTCTGCGTTTTGTACTTTTAATTTCTTTGTAACCAGCGCTGACCTTTATGCCTCGTTACTTGTACTCAACTTACAATCTGTCGGGCTGGGGTTCATCAAGCTCTTTTCTCATCTTCTCTGGACTGGTTTGTGTCAGGATGGAAGGGGCTTGTGAACTCCTTTTGCCTCTCGTTTTCTATTTATGTAATGTTGGGCTATTGCTGAGCTCGTATTGTCCAGAAGGATGCTGGGCCAGGAATGAGGGACTGTGCCGTCCGGCTGGGAATTCGCAGTGTAATTCTGGGACAGATGGTGCATTATAGCCGGGGGCTGGGATTTACACCCTGGCGGCTGCGTGCAAGCAGACCAGGAACAGTGGCCAATGCAGCAGAGGGGTGTGAAAGGAGCCATTGGCCAGAGAACTTAGGGGACCCTGCTATGCATTTTCTCACCGTCCAACAGGTGAGCCGGGAGGTAGGTGAGTTAAGCCATGAACCAGGTTCCAGCCCCCCTTGCTTTCCCATGTAGACATGACCTTGATGCGGAGTGCACCAATACCATGGCATGATCCCGACTTCCTTGGTCCCCTGGCCCATCGAATCTGGGAGAGGGTCACGTTTTGGAAGGGGCCTGGGAAACCTGGATGCAGGGAGTTGGCCACCTCCCTTTGCATTAGGACCCGGCGCCCCACAATTCCTGGACTTACCAATCGGTGCAGATGTTCAAACCCTGGACTGACAGACCCAGCATGTGCTCACTCCACTTCTACTAACCCTGTGCTAACCCTGCTGTGTAGACAGACCCTGCCACGACTCGGTTCGTTTCCCACCCGCCGCCCGCCCCAGCCTGGGAGCACGAATACACTCCGCTGGCTTGTTGCCTGTCCCGAGAGCAAATTCAATCCTGTCTCTCCCCACACACACACACACTGGGTAGCAAAGCTCAAAAGGGGGAAACTGAGGCAGGCAAGGGTGCCACACAAACCCATTTGGAAAATTCCCATTTTGTCATATTATCCCATGCCCCCCCACCCTCTCACCTCTGCCTCGGTGGCTAAATGTCCTGCCAGATTTTGGTGTCATGAGTTTGTCAGGTCTATGAGGAACAGGCCTCTCTAGGAACTCACGTTGGTTCTTCCCAATGTAGACTATTGGCCAAGGAGTGTTAGCCCAGGAGAGCAGGGGGAGGCTAATGCACCAGGCATGTGTTTCATATGAGACCGTATGGCAGGATGGACCTTCTCTGGGATACACCCCTGCTCCCCTCCTTGATGCATCCCCAGCGTATTAATTACCAGGAATGGTTCCGTGCCGCTCTGGGCGTCGTTAGCAGGCAGGGTCCTCAGGAAAGGGATTAACAAAACTGGAACTTTTCACCTTAGAAAAGAGACAACTAATGGGGGTATGAAAGAGGTTTATGAAAACATAATTAGTGTGGAGGAAGCGAATAAGGAAGGTTTATTTCCTTCTCATTTATGCAAGACCTAGGGGCCACCAAAGGAAATTAATAGGCAGCGAGTTTAAAAAGAATTATTTTTCCAACAGCGCACAGTCAACCTGTGGAACTCCTCGCCGGAAGATGTTGCGAAGGTGATTGTAACAGGGTTAAGAAATGAGCTAGATAGAGGACATGTCCATCAATGGCTATTAGCCAGGATAGGCAGGAATGGTGTCCCTGGTCTTTGTTGGTCAGAACATGCCTTGAGAACATGTTTCCTTTTCTATAGGCTGTGTGTGATTGTGTGTGTAGGTGGGTGTGACCCTATATATGTGTTAGTTCCACCAGCCTCGTGTCTGAGGGAAAAAGAGCCCAGGTGTCCCGGGGGAGCTAAGAGGGAAGGTTCCCCAGACACCTCTTGGGTGGAAAGTCCGTGCCCAGTGCAGCGATGGAGCCGTGGGCTGGTCTCATGCGTCCCGAACCAGGACCTTCCTCTTTACCCTCACTAGGGCTGCGGCCACGTCCTTGTTCCTCAGGCTGTAGATGAGGGGGTTCAGGGCAGGCGCCACAATGGTGTAGAAGACGGCCACCTGCCGGTCTCGCTCGTGGGCGTAGCTGGAGGCCGGGCGGAAGTAGAGCCAGGTCACGGTGCCATAGAAGAGCGTCACCACGGTCAGGTGGGAGCCGCAGGTAGAGAGGGCCTTGCGCAGGCCGTGGGCAGAGTGCAGGCGGGCCACGGCCACCCCAATGCGGGCGTAGGAGGCCAGGATGAAGGCGAAAGGGGCGAGCACCACCAGGACGCCCTCCGTGAAGAGCACCAGCTCATTGGCGAAGGGCCGGGTGCAGGAGAGGTGCATCAGGGGTGGCAGGTCACAGAAGAAATGCTGCACGCAGTTGCCGCAGTAACGCAGCCGGGCGGCCATGACGGTGTGCAGCAGAGAATGCGGGAGCACCACGGCCAATGAAGCAGCGGCCATCTTGAGGCACAGGGACCGCGTCACCGTGGCGGCGTAGCGCAGCGGGTCGCAGACGGCCACGTAGCGGTCGTAGGCCATGGCAGCCAGCAAGTAGCCCTCCATGTTGCCCACGGCAAGGAAAACAAAGACTTGGCCCATGCAGCTGGCGAAGGGGATGGCCCGGTGCTGGGTCAAAATGTGCACCAGGGCCTGGGGCAGAGTGATGGAGGCGAAGCTCACGTCCACCACGGCCAGCTGGCTTAGGAGGAAATACATGGGGCTGTGGAGCTGGGTGTCGGCCCATACCGCCAGCAGCAGCACGGAGTTGCCAGCTAGGTTCACCATATAGGTGGCCAGCAACCCCGCGAAGATCAGCGGCTGCAGGTCCTGGCGTTCGGACAGGCCCAGGAGCATGAACTCGGAGACGGACGTCCAGTTGGCCTCTCCCATGGCGAGGGGCCGCGGCAGCACCTGAGCAGGAGATAGA
Organism: Rafetus swinhoei; assembly: GCA_019425775.1. Classification (NCBI taxonomy): domain Eukaryota; kingdom Metazoa; phylum Chordata; order Testudines; family Trionychidae; genus Rafetus; species Rafetus swinhoei. Next base: position 4,898,181 of record JAFJHL010000039.1, read on the forward strand.
AGGATGTCGGCCGTGACGTAACACACTGATGAATTATGCCAGCCCGCTTTGGATAACGGATTAACAGCACCACCCTGATGTAAAATGTCGCATGTTCGAGATTCCATCCAACCCTCACTAAGTTCTACGAATCGTTGCTCATCCTCTCTGCAAACATTTACACCTGATGCCTCATCTGAATTTGTCCAGCTTCTACTTCCAGACGCTGGCCCGTGGTGTTTCTTAGTCGGCCGTGTTGTCGCTCTGTGACACTGCCAAACCCAGCACCCGCTCTTGCCAAGACAACAGGCAACTGCTAAGGACTAACAAACTCATAGTTGGAGACGAGAGTAGGTCACCTGTGGGGTAGTTTTGCTCAGAACAGAGACAAGTCACGTAAAATGTAGGTGGAGTTTCGACTCTGTGGAATGCTATTTGTGGTGCGTATGTATTTGCTCACATTACCCTGTGAACAACGCTCCTCTTGCTTTTTCCTTTATTCCGGGGTGGCTACGGGACTTGTTTATGGGATAAGATCTAAGGGTTCAATTGATCTTGGGGTAAGTGACTGGTCTCGGGATTGGAAGCAACCTGAACAGGGCAGAATTTTGGTGAAAGTGACCGTTGATCACGATGGATCTCAAGACATTATCCAGTCCAGCCACAAGCGCTGTGGCAAGAGGCAGTAAAGCTAGACCACCCCAACAGCTGTTTGTCCGGCCTCTTCTTAAAAACCTCCAATGACTGGACATCCCACAACCTCTGTTGGAAGCTGGTTGCGGAGTTTAACTAGTGTCAGAATTGGGACCTAACCTCTGACGTAAACCTCCCTTGCTACAGATTATGTGGACACAGAGAACAGTCGAGCGCCGTGCTTGTTACAACAGTCCGGAACAACTGTGCAGATTGTTCTTTTCTCAAGACTAGAGATGCCCTGTGTTTTTAACCATGGCCCATAGTCAGGTTCCACTCTACTCCGCCTTGATTAGGCCTCAGTTGGAGTATTGTGTCCAGTTTTGGGCACCACATTTCAAGAAAGAGGTGGAGAAATTGGAGAAGGTCCAGAGAAGAGCCACAAAAATGATTCAAGGCCTAGAGAACATGAGCTATGAAGGACGACTGAAAGAACTGGGCTTGTTCAGTTTGGAAAGGAGACGACTGAAGGGGGACATGATAGCGGTTTTCAGGTATCTAAAAGGGTGTCACAAGGAGGAGGGAGAAAAATCGTTCTCCTTGGCCTCTGAGGACAGGACAAGAAGCAATGGGCTTCAACTGCAGCAAGGGAGGTTTAGGTTGGACATTAGGAAAAACTTCCTACCTGTCAGGGGGGTTAAACACTGGAATAAATTGCCTAGGGGGGTTGTGGAATCTCCATCCCTGGAGATATTGAAGCGCAGGTTGGACAGACGCCTGGCAGGGATGGTCTAGACCCAACTGAATTTTTTTGCGACCGGCGACTACGTCTTTAGAAATGATCTGAGTGCGGCCCGCCTGGTACCGTGTTTATAACGGGGGGGCCAACCCGCAGCTCTCGAGCCACATGAGGCTCTTTAAGGAAATGCGGCGCCTGCTGGTTCTGAGCCGCGCACCAGGACTGCTCACAGCCAGCCGCTCTGTGCACGGTCCCCAGCGCCTGGAGGGAGATGTGCGTGGCACCGGCAGCGGCTCCGGAACCCAGGCATTAGGTTAAAGCAGGGGGAGGGCTTGCTCTGGGGGAAGGATGAGGGATTAGGTTAGAGCGGTCGGTGCCTGGCTCTGGGGGAGTGGAGGGGGATTGGGTTAGAGCGGGGGGCCTGGAGGGGCCTGGCTCTGCGGGAAGGAGGGCATTGGGTTAGAGCAGGGGGTGCCTGGCTCTGGAGGAGAGGAGGAATTGGGTTAGAGTGGGGTAGGGGTGCCTGGCTCTGGGTGAGGGTGGGTACATTGGGTTAGAGCAGGGGTGCTTGGCTCTGGGGAGGCGGGTGCATTGGGTTAGAGCAGGGGGTGCCTGGCTCTGGGGAGGTGGGTGCATTGGGTTAGAGCAGGGGCAGAAGCACCTTAAACTCAAAATCTTCATGGATGCAAATACCCACAATGTGACCCATCCAATGATTGTTTTCTATTCAGACAAGACCTGAACAAATATCACAGAACACACCTAACCCATACTCCACAATAATACATAATTGCTACTTTCCGATAGAAGCACATTTTCTTTGGTAGCCCTGAAAGCTATCAGCGGGTCGGGGACCCTACCTGAGAGGGGCCCCCTGCGCTCAATTCATTGTAGGGCCGGGGAAGAGAATCCCTTAGGCAGCCCTGGGCGACCCCTTCTCAGCGCCACACGGAAACCCCACGGGATCGGGGCCAAGTCCGGCCCGGGGAAAACTCTCCTGTGAGAGAGAAGGGGAGATTAGGGTTGTTTAAAGCCTACGATGGAGCATGGCCCCATGACAATGAGACAGAGAAAATACTTTGGGGGATTCTGTCCTCCCTGTCGCCTGGTGCAGCAACTAGGGGGCAGCCCATGGAATGCCAGTGGGACACTGAAATCCAGACTCACGCACTCAGGCACTGTGGAACTCATTGCTGCAGGATGGCATCTAGGCTCACACTTAGGAAGATTCAAAACGGGACTGGGCATTTCCCTAGGTGAAAGGAACATCCAGAGTTAGATTTGCCCAGACCAATAAACACTGTGGATGGGATATTAAGCCTCCCACTTCAGGGTTGTATGAAATCTCTCGCCATGAGCAGTGAGAAGGGAATATTGCTGGGGGCAGATCCCCCCTCCCGTCCCTGAAGGTTCTTATACCTGCCTCCCCAGCCTGTGCTACTGACCAGGGCTAGGGATGGATTCTGAATGGCTTTGACCTGGCCTAGTCTGGCTATTTGTACACCAACCTCCCCCGCCCTTTCAACTCACATACAAACACCGTCATTCATGAGAAATCGCCGATGGCCAGCAAAGGGGCTGAGTTTGCCTCCTGGAACCCAACCTTTCCCTCCACCCACAACAGTCAGAAATTTCCCATCAGAAGGGTCCCCCATCCCCGTCTCTGGGTGGGAAATTAGTTATTGATTCAACAACATGGGAAATATCCCCTGTTTTGCCTTAAAAAGTTCCAACATTTTTTTCAGTTTGAGCCCAGCAGAACCCTGACGTTTTCAAACGCATCTTTGGATTCTCGGGTGTGTGTGTGAGTGTGTGTGTGTGTGTGTGTGTGTGTGTGGTGTTTACTTTCCATGGTGTTTACTTTCCAGGAGCTTTAAGTGCAGTTTCCCACGGGCACGAATGAGCACCCCGCTCAAATGAAGTCAGCTCCTTCATCACTTTGCAGCAAAGGAGGTTTAGGTCAGACGTTAGGAGACGTTGTCTAGCTGCCAGGATGACAAAGTGCTGGGACAAATGGCCAAGGGAGATTGTGGAGTCTCTGTCATCAGGGGTTTTTAAGAGCAGGTTAGAAAAACCTCGGTGAGGGATCTAGATAATATTCAGCCCTGCCTCCGGAGACTGGATAGACCGAGGGCCCTTCCAGTCCTACATTTCTGTGATTCTAGTCGTAAGGTGGAATCAGGACAGAAAAAGTACTTTAAATCAAAGAACACGCTACGAAGTTTCCCAGAGATCGCCCTAGGGCCTTGGTCAGCGTTTGTCCTTCTCACTTATCAAGTTCACTACAGACCACGATGACCGCTCTTTCCTCAGGGTGTAGCTTCAAAAGGCTGGGACTTTCTTTTCTTTGCAGAACCAGAATTTGCCTTCACGTCCCCATGGAGATGCCCCAAGAAACTGCGTGAGTCTGTTCTTGTCCGGTGCGTTGTTCCATCTGGTCTTTTGAAGTCTTCTCTCATAGATTCGTAGACTCTAGCCCCATGGGTCTCAAGCTGGGGGCTGTGTCGCCCTGGGAGTACAAAGGGGTCTTTCAGGGGGGACATCAACTCCTCTGGATATGACCTGGTTTTACAACAGGCTCCATGAAAAACCCCAGAGAAGTCCGCGCAGACTAATGTTTCATACAACAGCTTGTTTATGCTGCTCTACGCACTGTGCACGGACATGTCAGAGCGATACTTAAATTCCACAGAATTGATTTTCTAATTAGCAGGTGAAAATGAGGACGTCAGCAATTGGTCAGTAACGGCGGGTGTGACCCGTTTGTATTGTTTTACATCTGATTTCATATGCAAGTAGTATTTAAATGAGGTGAAACTTAAGGCGGAAGCGAGAGAAATGGCACTCCTGAAAGAGGTCCAGTCGCCTGGAAAGGCTGAGACCCAAATCTGGAGCTTGTCCCTGCTTTAGTTTCGAGCACGGCTCTTTGAGACAAACACCCCGTCTTGTCTGACACGTTGCCAGGTGTGATCTACGCACCCGCTGTTCCCTGTTCCCCTCGTTAATGACATACAGGGTTATCAATTGACGCCTTTCTCCCCAGGCTGACCTTGTCTGGCTTCAGCTCCCAGCCAGAGGGTGTCTCCTCCTGCCTGCCCCTTTGGAAAACTTCCGTATCGTCCCAGGCCACATCACGCAACGGCCCCACAGAGTGTTCAGCACATTTAATATGGGGGCCGGAGGGTGCAGCGAAACGTCCCCTGCTCTCCATGAGAAGCCTGGGACCCATTGGATGGAAAGGCTCCGTTTTCCATGGGCTGGGCACGAAGCACGTCCCCACTCGGAGCTCTCAGTTTGATCCCATCGCTCCTCTCCCGGGAATTGATGCTCTTGGTGAAGGGGATGAGGTGGAGAAAGCTCCAGGTGTCCGGAGATCCATGGGAGGGAGGGAGGGTGGGGACAGCGCTCCGTTTGAAATGCTGAGTGGGGACCCACCGGTGTGCAGGGTCCGCCTCTGGGCACAGTCATGCACCTGGCTAGGCAGGGTGACATGTGAGGGTGGAGATGGAGGGGCTCGGCTGGGTGAGGGATTCTCCGAGGTGACTGTGGGTGGGGAACGTCTTTCTGGTCAGAGCCAGACCCCGGGGCCAGCAGGGAGAGAGGGCTGTGGAGGACGCGGGGTGTTTTCCATGCTATCCCACTCCCCCATTTTCCCAGGCCTTGTCTACCAACTTCTCCACCCTCCCTCGCATCCAGCCGGTATTGCCATCCCAGCCTCACCCCTGCAGTCTCCCCGACACACGCCCTGACCCCCAGCCTCACCTCGGAGAAGGACGCCTGGTGCCCCCCTTCCCCTGGCATCTGCCGACGGCCAGCCACGCCCGAGTGAAGATAAACCCCAGCAACCAGGCCCCAGGGGCGGCAGAACTGGCCTTAATTAGAACCCAGGAGACTGGGACTGAGAAAACATTCATTAGTGCCCATCTGAGCCGCCCCACGGCTGGGGGGTCTCCAAAGTCCATGAACTCCTGCCATCTGGGGAGGTCTCCTGCAGACCATCGTCTGGTGGCCAGTCACCGACTCCAGGCTCAGAGGGGCAGCCGTGTTAACCTGTGTCTGCAGACACAACGAGGAGCCCAGCTAGGCTGCGCATGTGGACAGTCCTCAGAAATTCCAGGGCCCCTCCCTCTCACAGGTGCAGTGTGCCTCAGTTTACCAGTGTGTCCTAAAAGCCCTCATGTCCTAGCCACCACGTGTGAGCACTTGTAGAAAGACCAAAGCTGCCTCATTTAAGAGCGAACCAGGCTTTCCATCAGCAGCAAAAGGGAACCGTTACGACACCAAAGGAGAATCACAGATCGCAATAGTTACTGCCCTGGCTAGTGAAGTCGGTTTCCCTCTTCTGCCAAAGATCAGATCATTGGAACCTGCTTCTGGTGGACCTGACTGGGTCCTTCAGAACCAGGATCCAAATGTGCACAAAAGCCCCCTCGGCAAGGACTTATCCTCAGGGAACAGAGCCTTTCCTGACTAGCTCCTGCCTGCTGTGATATCCCATGTCCCAGCGTTTTTTGAGTCTGTGGACGTGTAGTTAATCTGTGGAACTCACTGCCAGGGGATGGTGTGGCAGCCAAGACTAGAACCCAGCTCGAAACAGAATGAGAGACATTCCTGGGGGACAACTCCTGTGAGGGGTATTAGCTGGGATGGGACTGTCAATAGTAATCATAGAATACTAGGACTGGAAGTGACCTCAAGAGGTCATCGAGTCCAGCCCCCTGCCCTCATGGCAGAACCCAGAACTAGACCATCCCTGATAGACACTTATCTAACCTACTCTTACATATCTCCAGGGATGGAGATTCCACAACCGCCCTGGGCAATTTATTCCAGTGTTTAACCACCCTGACAGTTAGGAACTTTTTCCTAATGTCCAACCTAAACCTCCCTTGCTGCAGTTGAAGCCCATTGCTTCTTGTCCTGTCCTCAGAGGCTAAGAAGAACATTTTTTCTCCCTCCTCCTTGTGACACCCTTTTAGATACCTGAAAACTGCTATCCTGTCCCCTCTCGGTCTTCTCTTTTCCAAACGAAACAAGCCCAATTTCTTCAGTCTTCCCTCCTAGCTCATGTTCTCTAGACCGTCCATCAGTCTTGTTGCTCTTCTCTGGACCCTCTCCAATTTCTCCACATCTTTCTTGAAATGTGGTGCCCAGAACTGGACACAAAACTCCAACTGAGGCCTAACCAGCGCAGAGCAGAGCAGAAGAATGACTTCTCGTTCTTGCTCACAGCACTCCTGTTCATGCCTCCCAGAATCATGTTTGCTTTTTTTGCAACAGCATCGCACTGTTGGCTCATATTTAGCTTGTGGTCCACTATGACGCCTAGATCCCTTTCTGCAGGACTCCTTCCTAGACAGTCGCTTCCCATTCTGTGTGTGTGAAATGGATTGTTCCTTCCTAAGTGGAGCACTTTGCATTTGTCCTTATTAAACTTCATCCTGTTTCCCTCAGACCATTTCTCCAGTGTGTCCAGATCAGTTTGAATTCTGACCCTCTCCTCCAAAGCAGTAATGCACTAGAAGACTCAGCTGGTGTTGCTTGGGTACTCCAGGGCGGGGCTTGGGTATGTGGGGGGCTCGGGGAAGGAGACTGGGAGGGGGGTGTGCAGGAATCACAGTTAGGGGTTGAGGAGAGTCTAAGGGAAGGAGGCTGGGGGATATGGCAGGTTGCAGGACTCAGGGCTGGGGGGTGAGAAGGGTCTCAGGGCACAGGATGGGGGTGCAGGAGTCAGAGCACGGGGTGTGGGCAGCTGGCATATTCTCCTTGGGGCCGGTCCAGGGTGGTGGTGGCCATGCAGCCCTGCCTGCCGGCTTCTCCCCAGAGCTGGCCTGGGCCGGAGCAAGGGGGTTCGCCCACCTGCTGGCTTCTGCCTGGTAGGAGCTGTGCAGCCTGGCCAGCCGTTGCTCCCTGGAACAGGGTAACAGGCCGTGCTCCCATCCAGCAGCTGCTGCCCAGGGCTGGGGTGCTTGCTGCCCCCCTGTGGTCATTCTGGGGTACAACTGCCCCTGCTATCACACCCCTCCCTTTCCATTTGGTAGAATGTAGACATGTAGAACCATTGTCCAAAGGGGCAGGGTAGCTTCCCTATCCTGGTCCATTTCCCAACCATGCTGGGAGGTTTTCCTAAAAGTGAATCAGGAAACATTATTTACTTATTCCCACAATGTAAGAACTAGGGGGCCACCAAATGAAATGAATAGGCAGCAGGTTTAAAACAAACCAAAGGAAGTTTTTTCTTCACTCAGCGCACAGTCAACCTGTGGAACTCCTCGCCAGAGGATGCAGTGAGGGCCAGGACTTTAACAGGATTCAAAAAAGAGCTAGATAGATTCAAGGAGGTTAGTCCTGCAATGGCTATTAGCCAGGATGGGTAGGGATGGTGTCCCTAGCCTCTGTCTGGGAATGGATGTCAGGGGAGGGATCACGTGAGGATTACCTGTTGTGATCCCTCCCTCTGGGGCACCTGGCATTGGCCAGTGTCGGCAGACAGGACACTGGGCTGGAAGGACCTTTGGTCTGACCCAGTCTGGCCGCTCTTATGTTCTTATCTGCCACGGGGAATATATGGGGGCCGGGCTCTGGGCTGTGGTGGTTCCATCCGGCCAAGGTGGCTGTGAACTTAGCCATCTCTTTGCTGCCAACTCTGTGGGATGCGCTACTGCCTGGCAAGGTGGGGGTGGGCATGGGGTCCCGTCCACCCTTGGGCACCTGTTAATCTAAGCAACACCCTTGTTCATTCCTGTCCCTTTCCGATCCATTCTCATGCTTCAGGGCTTGGACTGCAGGGTCAGGTGGGTTTCCCAGCACCCCTCAGATGCACAATGGGCCAGATGCATTTTGGGGGGGTTCCCTCCTCACTCTCCCCTGAATGATCAGAGATGTGATGGGAGACTTTGAGGCGGCTCAGAAAACGCGCTCAAGGTCTTGCCAGTGGGTCTGCTCTTCTACTCACCTCTGGCTCGCCCCGACTCAGCAAGGCAAGGTGGGTTTTCTGCCTCCTCTGGAACCTGCTGGGACAATTTCTCCACTGGCTAATTCCCTGCCAGCCTCGGACACTGTTGGCATCACCAGTCAAACAACCGAACCGAACGTTGGGCGTCATTACAAAAGGGGTAGATAATAAGATCGAAAACATCACATTGCCCCTACATAAATCCATGCCATGCCCACAGCTTGAATACCACACGCGGACGTCCTCACCCCCTCTCAAAGGCGGCAAATTGGAATGAGAAAAGGGCAACAAAAATGATTAGGTGGCTGGAGCAACATCTGTATGAAGTCAGATTAATAAAACTAGGACTTTTCAGCTTGGAAAAAACATGGCTAAGGGGGGATAGGAGAAAGGTCTATTACACCATGACTGCTATGGAGGAAATGAATAAGGAAGCTTTATTGACTTTTCATAACACAAAATCCAGGGTTCACCAGATTCATTTAAAAGGCAGCAGGTTTAAAAACGAAGCATTTCTTCACACAGTGCACCGTCAACCTGTGGAACTCCTTGCCACAGGATGTTGTGAAGGCCAAAACTAGAACGGACTTCAAAAAAGAACTAGATAAATTGATGGAGGTTAGGTCCATCACTGGCTGTTAGCCAGGATGGGCAGGAACGGTGTCCCTGGCCTCTGTTGGTCAGAGGCTGGAAATGGGTAACAGCAGAGGGATCACCTGATGATTCCCTGTTCTGTTCCCTCCCTCTGGGGCACCTGGCATTCGCCACTGTCAGCAGATAGGACACTGGGCTGGATGGACCTTTGGTCTCACTCAGTGTGGTCTCTCTTATGTTCACACCTTTGACTCTTTGGGCCTGGTTATACAATATAAATGTATACAACAGGCCTGATTCAGCATACGCCCCTAAGAGCATGCCTTAATGGACCCCCTTTTCCATGGAAAGGCTTGGGCTGTGCGTACGTGTGTGTGTGTAGCTGTCGGTGCCGAATTCCCCTGGCTCCAAAGGGTTCCCCCACCCCTACACCCCTGTCTCACCCCTCTCTACCCAGCCCCTGCACTCCCCTCCTGCCTGCAGCCCCAACCCCGGCTCTGCTTGGTCCTGCCGGGAGGGCCGGGGACAGGCCTTGACGACGTCTCGAGGCCCCTTCCCGTGCTCGGATCCCGTGATTATCAAACCACAGCTCTGAACTACTCATCCTCTCCCGTTTCCCCTCCCCGGGCGGCCATCGGGCCGAGGAGCCCAGTGTAATCGGACTGCCTGGGGCCCCAGAGATCCTAAGCAAGACCCTGCAGCCCTTTGCTCAGACGGAGCAGTGCAGGCAAGGAAGCGCGGAGGGGCTCCCCTCGGCTCCAGGAGGGGGTGGGCCAGGGCACCGCGCTGCCAGGGATGGTCTGTGCTGTTCAGGATGGGGGGCAGTGGGGCTGGAGCTGTGCTGAGGAGGAGCCAGGGGGCAGGGCAGGGGAGAAGCCGGGCCAGCCCAGCACTGGGGAGGGTCGGAGAGCAGCCGGAAACGAGTCCAGAGCGTGCAGCAGCCGAATGAAGTCCCCCCACAACCAGCCAGGGGAAGCCCGAGTCCCTTGCCGGGCCCCATGGATGTAACATGTGGGGCACGTGCCTGGTTTGCCCGGCCCTAGGGCTGGTCCTGGCCCCTGCCGGACCTGAGGGGGAACGTTCCCAGTCACAGCTTGGGTGGAAAGTCCATGCCCAGTGCAGCGACGGAGCCGTGAGCTGGACTCAAATGCCCCAAGCCAGGACCTTCCTCCCTGCCCTCCTCAGGGCCGCGGCCACGTCCTTGTTCCTCAAGCTGTAGATGAGGGGGTTCAGGGCAGGCACCACGGCGGTGTAGAAGATGGCCGCCAGCTGCTCACGCTCCTGGGCGTTGCTGGAGTCTGGGTGGAGGTAGGGCAAGACTACAGTGCTATAGAAGAGCGTCACCACGGTCAGGTGGGAGCCGCAGGTGGACAGGGCCTTGCGCAGGGCTTGGGCAGAGCGCAGGCGGGCCACGGCCACCCCGATGCGGGCGTAGGAGACCAGGATGAAGGCAAAAGGGGCCAGCAACACCAAGATGCCCTCGGTGAAGGCGGCCAGCTCATTGGCGAAGGGCCGGGTGCAGGAGAGGTGCAGCAGGGGCGGCACGTCACAGAAGAAATGCCGCAGGCGGTTGCCGCAGTAACGCAGCCGGGCGGCCATGACGGTGTGCAGCAAGGAATGCGGGATCACCACGGCCCAGGAGGCGGCCACCATCTTGAGGCACAGGGACCGTGTCACCGTGGCAGTGTAGCGCAGCGGGTCACAGACGGCCACGTAGCGGTCGTAGGCCATGGCAGCCAGCAGGTAGCCCTCCACACAACCCATGGCCAGGAAGAAGAAGAGCTGGGCCAGGCAGCTGGCAAAGGGGATGGCCCGGTGCTGGCTCAAGGTGTGCACCAGGGCCTGGGGCAGGATGATGGAGGCGAGGCCCATGTCCACCACGGAAAGCTGGCTGAGGAGGAAATACATGGGGCTGCGGAGCTGGGGGTCGGTCCACACCAGCCCCACAAGCATGGAGTTGCTGACCAGGTTCAGCAGATAGGTGACCAGGAACCCCGCGAAGATCAGCGGCTGCAGGTCCTGGCGTTCGGACAGGCCCAGGAGCATGAACTCGGAGACGGACGTCCAGTTGGCCTCGGCCATGGCGAGGGGCTGCGGCAGCACCTGAGCAGGGAGGAGAAGGGAGTTGGCAGGGATGGGCCGTGCCGACACATTATCCCCATCGCTCGTTGGGAGACAAGGCCCATCTGGGCAACGGTTTAGCAGCTCGATCTCAATTTAAACTGCCCCGCAATGCAGACGCCCACCCAACCCTGGCTCAGTTCTGCTCATGGTCACGGACCGTCGCTGTAAAACCAGGCAGCGTCCGTCTGCTCTGACCGTGTGTCGCTGGGACTCACAGACTCTGGGCTCCGCGTTCCTCTGCCTGCCCAACGGACACGCTGGCCCTGGCCAGACCGCAGCCTCAGCCTCCTTGAACCCTGTTCTCGGGTTCCTGTGACCCCCAGCCTGACCAGGGGAGATGCCAGGCGCTCTCGCTAGTTAGTGGAACAAGGAGAAGGCGAAAGGGCCACTCGGTCCCAGGCTAGAAGGACCGACTGGGGAACAAATTGCTCAGCGGCTCTTGGGTCTGACCCGAGCCAGTGGCTGGAAGTGGCAGCTAGACACAGAGGCTGTGACAGCAGGGACACAGGATGTCTGGAAAACCCACCTGAGAGGCCAGTGGGGCTCAGTTTGCTCGGTTCATTGAAGAGCCGGTGAAGAGGGGACTTGGTACCACTTTGGAAACTCGCTCGCAGCCCTTAGTCCGTATCGGGATCCTGCCTGCAGCTCTGCCCCTCCCCAACGCCACATGGGAAATACGGGATGAGCAGGGTGCTGAGGGCAGGTCAGTCTCCAAGAAAACTTTCCTGTGTTGAGTGGAGGGACGGATCAGATTTCTTAATGTGTAACAGAGAAAAGAGGTCGAGGGATTCTGTCCAGCCTGTGACCTGGCGCAGCAAGGGGACAGCCCATGGAATTACAGGGAGACTCTCAAAAACAGATCAAAAGACATAGTCACGGCACTGTGGAACTCATTGCCTCAGGATGGTGTCAAGGTGAACATCTCGGGTTAGGCATTAAGACTCACTTTCTAACAGGCTGGGACAAATGACCAAATATTGCAGAATCTCTGTCATCAGATGTGTTGAAGAACAGCTTAGAGAAACCCCTGTTGGGGATGATCTAGAATTCTAGATGATATTTAGCCTGCGGAGACCGGACCGATCAAGGACCATTCCAGTCCTACATTTCTGAGATTCTACTCAACGTCTTAAAACAACAAAATGTGCACCAAAAAGCTCCCCACCGATCACCCCTAGGGCCCTGCTCAGGGTCTGTCCTTCAAACCTATCAAGCTCATAACAGCGCATGGCCACAAATCTGTCAGAAGGGGGTAGCTTCAAAAAACTGGGCTTACGGTTTGGAGGGATCTTTTGTTTTTCAGTAACCAGAATTTGCCTTAATGTCTCCGTAGAGATACCCCACGACACTGCTTGGTTGTGAGTCGGTCCTTTTTGGAAGCCATTTCTGATTTTATGAAGCCTTTTCTCACAGATTCAAAGGGGTTCTTAGCCAGAGGGCTACGTCCTCCTGGGGAAACACCCAAGTTTTCCAGGGAGGGACGTGACCTCACCTAGATATTTGCCTCCCCTTACAACAGGCTCCATACAAAGCGCTGGGGAGTCAGCCCAGACTGGCATTTCACACCGACAGGGGCTTCTTTCTGCTGCTCTACGTCCCAGGCACTGACAGGCGAGTGCGACAGTCACATTCCAAACGGGTCCTTTTATAATTGTCTGGTAAAAACGAGCACGTCGGTCACCGCGTCTGAGACGCCCTCGTACCGTCCATGGGATTCCCTCAGCACCTCGCTGTGAAGGGAGGTGAAACTTGGGCAGGGGACGAGGAAGCAACACAAATCAGCCTCCCGAAAGGAGTCCAGTCATACGGACGGCTGGGAGCCAAACCCAGAGCTCTCCCCTCATTGCATCTCTTGCGCGGCTCTTTCCACAGACGCCCGTCTTGGCTGAGAAAAACCAGGGGTGGTGAATTCACCGCACCCGTTGGCAGATTGTGCCCGTCACTCATTAGACTCATGGTTATAAATTTACACCTTTGTATTCAGGCTGATTTTGTCTGACTTCACTTCCGGCTATAACACGTCCCAACCCGCCTGCCCCCTTGGAAAGCGTCCATGTCAGCCCAGGCCCCAGTAACACAGAACATTTGCAGTGACCGCAAAGGGCCCCATAGAGAATTCCCCTGCGTTCAACATGGTTGCTGGAGGGTGGAGCGGGAAATGGCCCCTTCTCTCCATGACAGGCCTGGGAAACGTTGGATGAAAAGCCTCCGTTTCGTGCAGATCTTTTTAGGGGTGAGCACGACACACATCCCCGCTGCGAGCTCCCTGATTGAGCCCTGGCACCAGGGAGAACTGGTCTCCTCCAAAAATCGATGCTCCTGGGGAAGGTGACAAGGGAGACAGATGCTGGGTGTGCGGAGAGGCCCCTGCTCCCACACATGTGTGAGAACGAGGCACAGTGGGGATAGAATTTAGCCTGAGCAGGGACCCACCAGTGTGCGGGGTCCTTCTCCGGACAACGTCAAAGCACCTGGCTAGACAGGCAATGCATGAGGCTGCAGATAGAGGGGCCGGGCTGGTGCGGAAAGTCTGTTCAGAGCCAGATACCAGAGGGGCAGAGGGACACAGAAGACGTGGGGGTTTTCCCTCCTTCCCTTTTTCCTAACCTGTCCCCGACCCTGCCCCTACATGCCCTCCTCCAGCTGGCATTGCCATCCAGCCTCTCCCCTGCAGTGCCCCGACACACCCAGACACCCGGCCTCACCTCGGACACGGACACCAGGCACCCGCCTGCCCCCAGCATCTGCAGAGGAACGGCCGCCCCTGTGTGAAGATGAACCCCAGCAACCAGGCCCCGGGGGCGGCAGAGCCGGCCTTAATTAGCCCGTGGGGGACTGTGACTGAGAAAACATTCATTAGTGCTCAGCTGAGCCGCCCCACGGCTGGGAGGCGCGGGGGGTCTCTGAGGTCCATGGGCTCCCGTCATCGTGTCTCCTCGTGGACCATCACAAGCAGCCGATCGCCAAGTCTGCTAAATCTCTCCCCTGTGCTGGCCAATCCCCACATGCTGGCAACTCAGAGACAGTCCACTTCCTCCCCCCAAGAGGGGCAGTGTGCCTCAGTTTACCAGTTATCCATTAATGACCCACACATACACCCCAGGACCCCATCTCTGAGCGCCCCCAACAAGCGCACTGGTGGCTCATGAAGAAGGAACTGAGGATTTCACAAGCCCCAGGAGGGAACGGTGGCAGCCACAAGGAGGATCCTCGGAACTCAGAAACCATCTGTCCCTGTTAAGCCATTGCACCTGCCCTGGGGGAGGGGGTCAGCCAGCCGCCGTAACTACCACTTTGGAAGGTTCCATTCCCCTTTTGGCGGACGCTGTCTGAGAGCAGAAAAAAAAAGTGCTTCAGAAACAGACATTGTGGAGAGACCGAAGAACCGTTCTGTGGATCGTTCTCACCAGCCCACCCCTCTGCCCCCAGCGTGGCAGGATGAGCCCGTCGGGGGCCGGGACGGCCAGCAGGGCAACGCTCGGGATGGTGCCGTGGCCGGCCGGCAGCAGGGCTGGCACAGAAGAAGCTGCTGAGGGTGCAGCTACGGCAGGCGGAAGGCCAGGCTGGTGTCCACAGCCCACCGAAGAGCCCAGCACCAGCCCGCCGTAGGAGGTTGCTGCCTGAGTCAATCCCCGCCAAGAGGACCGAGCTCACTTCCATGTGGCAAAGCCTGGCAGACCTCTGAGCAGGACACTGCTCCTGGGACAGAGCCGTGCGAGCGGCCGTGACGCCATTTCAGAGGCACGTGCCATGCCCAGGTCCCCACTGTCCCGTTCTGAAGCCGCAGCTGACAATTTGCTTTACAAACATTTCCTGAGTGTGTTGCTGACCGTTCTGAAATCACAGCTCTAAGAAACGGTCATTCCCCCCTTCCTGGCATAGGCCCCCGGTTTAATTGCACCACCCAGAACCCCATAAATCCTAAGGACGGCCCTGCCTTTAATCTCTCTCCTGGGAGGTGTCTTGTGAGCTCTCCTATGTACCCTGGCACCACACTGGTCCCGAAAACCCCTGTGTGGGGCATAGCACAGCAAGATCGAGGTGGGCGGGAAACAGGGTCTGACTTTGCGTAGGGGGGGCTCACTGGATACCCAGCCGGCCTTAGACACCGGAGTGTGGATTTACTCTGCTGATTGGCTTGACGAGAGGCAGACAGAAAGGAAAACGAATAGACGGCCCATGAGCTAAATGGGGAACAGGCTGAGGGGCCTTTTTCCGGCCCCCGGAATCCTTCTCAGTTCTTGAGGCAGAGACAGAGCACTTTGGGGGATAGATGGGAAGCATGTGGACCCTCCTCGATGGTGACATTGACCAGCACTCTCTGATCCTGTAGGGTCTGCTGACCTGGAGCCACTGCCTCCCAGAAGGGAAAGGCCCCATCCCACCCTCTGCCCCCCAGAACTAGCATTGGGGTCCATTTAAAAAGCTTCTAAGCCCCGGTGCATTTTCACTCGCATGCTAAAATATGGGGGTTGGCGCATTTTTTAAATTTTCTGATTTATTTCAATGTTCACAGCGGCAAGAAATTACAGAAGAAAGTCAGACCGTTGTTTCGTAATCACTCTCGACGTGGGGATTCAAAAGGCTAAAAGCCTGATAGCTGTTAAAGCACAAAATGTCAGGGTCACAAAGTACAGCGCTGTACACAGACGGACAGACACACTGCCAGTCACTTCCAGAGGACACCTAGGAGGGTGGTGGCAGCAGTGGGATTGCTCTCCAAGGCCCTTCTGGCTGGTATCCCAGTATGCCACGTTGGAAAGTCACATACAACCCGGGCAGACCGAGCTTCCTGTAGAGCCCTACCGGGGATGGCTAAAGATCCCGTAAAATGGGGGTTTGGTGGAGTGAGTTTGTCAGCACACAGCTGCAAACACCAGGAGACAGTTAACAAAGAGGCATCCATCATGGCTTCCTGCCCCGTGGCTAAGCCACCAATGGGTTAGATGAGGCTCTACTGCACCCTGCAGTGAGAGGCAAAGGTCCTAGCTACAATTCCCTCCCAGGGCCGGGGCTTCTTCATACATGCTCAGACCATTGGGAGCATCTGCTGTGACCCCCTGTAGCGCCCAGGCCAGAGAACGGCCCCCAGAGATTTCCTAGCACAGATCTGTTAGATAAACCCCTCTCCCCTTGATGTGCAGCTGCAGCCCAAAATGCCACCAGGGTGTGGGGAGTCATTAGGAAAGGGACTGATAATAAGACTGACACTGTCCTTTGACCTCTGCATGAATCTATGGCACACCCACGCCTGGAATACTGTGTGCAAATTTGTCACCCCACCTCCAAACAGAGATATTGTAACTAGAGAAGGTGCAGAGAAAGAAAATAAAAATGGTTAGGGGCATGGAACAACTCCCCTAGGAGCACAGATTTATTAAGACTTTTCAGCTCAGAACAGCAGCATCTCGTGGGATATGGCAGAGGTCTTCTAAAAGGATGATTGTGTGGAGAAAGTAAATAAGGGAATGCTATTTACTGCTTCTCGTAACATCGGAATTAAGAGTGACCCCACAAAATGAATAGGCGGCACATTTAAAACAAACAGAAGGCAGTATTTCTTCACCTAATGCACAGTCAGCCTGTGGAACTCCTTGCCACAGGATGTTCAGAAGATCAAGACTCTAACAGGGTTCACAAACAAACTAGATATGTTCATGGAGGGCAGGTTCATCGGTGGCCAGGATGGGCAGGGATCATGTCACCAGCCTCTGTCAGAAGCTCGGAACAGGCAACAGGGGATGGATCACGTGATGATTCCCTGTTCTGTTCATTCCCTCTGGGCACCTGGCTTTGGCCACTGTCAGAAGAGGGGATCCTGGACTAGATGGACCATTGGTCTGACCCAGTCTTGCCGCTTTTATGTTCAGATTGTTGAGTCTTTGGGCCGATGGGTACTAAGAACATTTATACAACAGGCCTTGGGGCTGATGCCGTGTGGCCATGCCCTTGAGAACCCCTTTTTCCAAGGAAACACTTGGGCTGTGTGTACTTGTGTGTGTGTAGCTGGGTGTGACCCTACATGTGTGTTAGTTCCACCAGCTTCATGTATGAGGTGAACAGATCCCAGGTGTCCTGGGGGAGCTAAATGGGGAGGTGGAAAGTCCATGCCCAGTGCAGCGATGGAGCCGTGGGCTGGACTCACGTGAACCGAGCCAGGACCTTCCTCTTTGCCCTTGCAAGAGCCGCGGCCACGTCCTTGTTCCTCAGGCTGTAGATGAGGGGGTTCAGGGTGGGCACCACCGCAGTGTAGAAGAAGGTCACTTGCTGCTTGTACCCTGGGGTGTTGCTGGAGTCTGGGCGGAAGTAGAGCCAGAGCACGGTGCCGTACGTGAGAAACACCACGGTCAGGTGGGAGCTGCAGGTGGACAGGGCCTTGCGCAGGGCTTGAACAGAGCGCAGCCGGGCCACAGAGATCCCAATGCGGACGTAGGAGGCCAGGATGAAGGTGAAAGGGGCCAGCACCACCATGACACCCTCGGTGGAGACCACCATCTCGTGGACGAAGGGCCGGGTGCAGGAGAGGCGCAGCAGCGATTGCACATGACAGAAGAAATGCTGCAGGCGGTTGCCACAGTAACGCAGCTGGGTGGCCATGACGGTGTGCAGCAAGGCGTGCGAGATCACCAAGGCCAATGAAGCAGCGGCCATCTTGAGGCACAGGGACCGCGTCACCACGGCGGCATAGCGCAGCGGGTCGCAGACGGCCACGTAGCGGTCGTAGGCCATGGCAGCCAGCAGGTAGCCCTCCATGTTGCCAACCGCCACGTAAAGGAAGAGCTGGGCTAGGCAGCTGGCGAAGGGGATGGTCCGGTGCTCACTCAAGGCATGCACGAGGGCCTGGGGCAGGATGATGGAAACCATGCCCATGTCCACCATGGAAAGCTGGCTGAGGAGGAAATACATGGGGCTGCAGAGCTGGGAGTCAGTCCACACCAGCCCCACAAGCATGGAGTTGCCGACCAGGTTCACCAGATAGGTGACCAGGATCACAGCGAACACCAGCGGCTGTGGGTCCAGGCTATCAGACATGCCCAGGAGCACGAACTCGGAGATGGACGTCCAGTTGGCCTCGGCCATGGCAAGGGGCAGCGGCAGCACCTGAGCAGGGAGGAGAAGGGAGTTGGCAGGGAGGGGACACATTGACACATTAAGCCGATCGCTCATTGGGAGCCAAGTCCCGTTTGGCCCTTTTTGGGCAACAGTTTAACAGCTCGATCTGGATTTAAAATGTGCTACAATGCAGACGCCAACCCAACCCTGGCTCAGTTCTGCACATGGTCACGGACCGTCACTGTAAAAACATGCAGCGTCCGTCTGCTCTGACTGTGTATTGCTAGGACTCACAAACTCTGGGCTCCGTGATCCTCTGCCTGCCCGACGGACACGCTGGCCCTGGCCAGACAGCAGCCTTAACGTCAGTGAAGCCTGTTCTCAGGTTCCCTCCTTTCTATTCTTCTCTCAATGCCAAACAGGTCCTGTTTGTCTCCTTCCCTGCTAGGGCATCATTTCTAACCCTTTCTCCATTTGCTGCTCTGCCCGGACTCTCCGATTTGCCCACAGCTTGTCTAATGCTTGCAGCCCAGAAGTGGCCACAGAGCTCACCAGCTCCAAGTAGACCCTCCTCCCGTGTCAGCCCCATGGCGCGCCAGTTCCCACCCAAGCCTGTTAGCTCAGGATTGTCAGAGCTGCTTCACTTTGCTGGCTCCCATTCACACTCAGCATGGTCTGAGGATGGTCTTTTCACCACTTGTACACCCGCCTAACGGTAACTTCATCTAGACCGATTGGGAGGGGTCGAATATTCCTTCCTGACCACTGCAGATTCCCAACTGAATCCCTGAAACAAGACACTTGGTTCTGGTCACAGTTATAATACTGAGCTCCAAACGTCACAGGCACGCCAAGGGAAATGCAGGTTATTAACAGCGAGGCCTATGTAGGGAGGAATTGGAGCCCAAGGCGAGAGAGGAGAGGGGTTCTAAAACAACCATTAATGGGGGAAACAGCTGAACTTGCAGGGGGAGATGGTTGGCCAAGTGGAGAGGGCTCAGAGCAGGGCCTGCAGGATTGGAAAACCTGTCTGATTGGGAGAGACACCAGGCGCTCTCGCTAGTTAGTGGAACAAACAGAAGGTGAAAGGGCCACTCGGTCCCAGGCTAGAAGGACCAACGTGGGAACAAATTGCTCAGTGGCTCTTGGGTCTAGCAGAGAACGGTCTGACCTGAGCCAGTGGCTGGAAGTGGCAGCTAGACACAGCGGCTGTGACAGCAGGACAGAGGACGTCTGGGAAACCTACCTTGGGGGCGAGAGTGGCCCAGCGCACTTAGTCCATCGAAGAGCCGGGGAAGAGGGGAATGGGCACCAGTTTGGAAACTCGCTCGCAGCTCTTCGTCCACATGTGGGTCCTGCCCACAGCCCTGCCCCTCCCAACGCCACATGGGAAATGGGGCCTGAGCAGGACGTGGGACTCTGGAAAACTCTCCTGTGAAGAGAGGACAGAGAGAGGAGTGGTGTGTAACACGTAGGTGGGAACAGGATGCCATGAAAATGGGACAGAGAAAAGAGCTCGGGGGATTCTGTCCAACCTGTCTCCCAGTGCAGCAACAAGTGGGCAGCCCATGAAATTAGAGAGGGCTGTTCAAAAATGGACCAAAGATGTAGCCACACACCCAGGGACTGGGGAACTCATTGCCACATGATGGTGTCAAGACTAAAACTTATCAGGATTACATGAGGGACTGGAGACTTCCAAACCTATGAGGAATACTCAGAGTTAGAATCACTCAGACCAACTAAGAGTTGTGGGAGGGACATTAAACCTCACACTTCGGGGTGTTGTGAAAGCTCTCGCTGCTGGGTGTTAGGAAGGAATTTAATGGGGAGGAGGCTGATCCCTACCTGCTTCTGCAGGTTCTTATCTCTTGTGGTATTTGCTCAGCTAATAGATGGACTCTGAATGGGAGGGGATTTGTTTTGACCCAGCCGGGCCATTTCTACACCAGCCACTCCCCTTTCAACTGACACACAAACACTCCCACGTCGTTCATGAGAAATCTTCCACGTCCAGCAAAGGGCCATGGATTTGCCTCCCCATACAACAGGCTCCATACAAAGTGCTGGGGAGTCGGCCCAGACTGGCATTTCACACCGACAGGGGCTTCTTTCTGCTGCTCTACGTCCCAGGCACTGACAGGCGAGTGCGACAGTCACATTCCAAACGGGTCCTTTTGTAATTGTCTGGTAAAAACGAGAATGTCGGTCACCGCGTCTGAGATGCCCTCGTACCGTCCATGGGATTCCCTCAGCACCTCGCTGTGAAGGGAGGTGAAACTTGGGCAGGGGACGAGGAAGCAACACAAATCAGCCTCCCGAAAGGGGTGCAGTCGTCTGGAACGGCTGGGAGCCAAACCTAGAGCTCTCCCCTCATTGCATCTCTAGCGCGGCTCTTTCCACAGACGCCCGTCTTGGCTGAGAAAAGCCAGGAGTGGTAAATTCACCGCACCCGTTGGCAGATTGTGCCCGTCACTCATTAGATTCATGTCCATAAAATTACGACTTTGTTTCCAGGCTGATTTTATCTGGCTTCAGCTTCCATCCATAACTCATCCCCTCCCGCCTGTTCCCTTGGAAAGCGTCCATGTCAGCCCAGGCCCCAGGAACACAGAACCTTTGCAGTGCCTGTGAAGGGCCCCAAAGAGAATTCCCCTGAATTTAACATGGTTGCCAGAGGGCGGGGCGGGAAACGGCCCCTTCTCTCCATGACAGGCCTGGGGAACGTTGGATAAAAAGGCTCCGTTTTGTACAGATCTTTTTTAGGGGCTGAGAACGCCACACATCCCCACTGCGAGCTGTGACACCAGGGAGAACCAGTCTCCTCCGGAAATCGATGCTCTTGGGGAAGCTGACAAGGGAGAGAGATGCTGGGTGTGCGGAGAGCCACATGTGTGGGAAGGATGCAGAGTGGAGACAGAATTTGGTCTGAGCTGGGACCCACCGGTGCCTGGGGTCCTTTTCTGGGCAACATCAAAGCACCTGGCTAAACAGGCAACGCATGAGGCTGCAGATGGAGGGGGCCGTGCTGGGTGAGGGATTGTCAGAGGCGATTGCAGGTGGGGAACGTCTGTTCAAAGCCAGACACCAGAGGGGCAGAGAGACACTGAAGACGTGGCGTTTTCCCTGCTGCCCTACTTCCTAACCTGTCTCTGGCCCTGCCCCTACATGCCCCCCTCCAGCCGGCATTGCCATCCCAGATCCTCCCCTGCTGTGTCCCTGACACACCTTGACCCCCAGCCTCACCTCGGACAAGGATGCCTGGCACCCGCCTGCCCCCAGCATCTGCAGAGGAACGGCCGCCCCTGCATGAAGATGAACCCCAGCAACCAGGCCCCGGGGGCGGCAGAGCCGGCCTTAATTAGCCCCTGGGGGACTGTGACTGAGAAAACATTCATTAGCGCTCAGCTGAGCCGCCCCACAGCTGGGAGGCGCGGGGGGTCTCTGAGGTCCATGGGCTCCCGTCATCGTGTCTCCTCGTGGACCATCACAAGCAGCCGATCGCCAAGTCTGCTAAATCTCTCCCCTGTGCTGTCCAGTCCCCACACGCTGGCAACTCACAGAGATTCCACTTCCACTCCTCCAAAACGAGCCTCAGTTTACCATAATCCCTGACACCCACACTTCAGGACCCATCTGTGAGCACCCCCAACAAGCGCCCCGATGGCTCATAAGGTAAGAACTGAGGGTTTCAGAAGCCCCAAGAGGAATGGTTGCAGACACAAGGAGGATCCCGGCGCACCAGGCCGGCCTGCGCAATAGTCACTGCCCTAGCTAAGGAAGCCAGGTTCCCTCTTCCCCTGCAGGTCAAACAGCCGGATCCGGGGTCTCGTGGCCCGGCCAGCGCATGCAGTCACTGGCCTGCGACGGGTTCCCATTGGCCGATCTGCAGGACTCTGCGCGGTGCAATGACCCAGCGACTCATTTCTCCTCCCAGCTGTCCCTGTTCACCCATCGCGCCCGCCCTGGGGCGACCTGCCCGGCCGGCTCACCCTGCCCATGTGTCTTGACAAGCTGTGATCTTCCCACCTGGAGCGGGACCCCCTGGTCCATCAGGGCCAGCCCCACAGCCTCCCCCCCTCCCGAGACGGACCTCTGCTCTCCAGTCCCTTGCTCCAGGCCAGGGGCTCTGCCCAGCGCCCCCACGCGGGACAGGCCGAGACACGGACACACTCAGTCGGGTTCATTAGTCACCCGGAGCCCAGCACGGGAAGCCCTCAGCCTCCCCGAGAGGAAGGAAGGTCCCGTAGACCGTTATGTCAGCCCAGACGTGAACCATTTATCTGGGGGGGGGGGCAGGGAAGAGAGACTAAATGTCCACGTTTGTAACGGCCACCGTGGAAAGTCCCTTTTGCAGGGGATGGAAGGGGCCTGGTCAACTGCCATAACTGCCACTTTGGAAGGGCCCATTATTATTGATGGGGAAGGGACTGGCCTAGTGTCCTAACGGCCACGTTGGAAGGTCCCATTTTCACTAGTGGGGAGGAGACTGATCAACAGCCTTAACCGCCACTTTGGAAGGTCCCATTTTCACTGGTGGGGAGATTGCCCCGTGCCCTCCCTAGGGACAGACCAGCTGCTACAAAGTTGTCCCTCCTCTGACTTTTATACCCCAATACAAAGGAGTTCTGTGTTACACTCCAGACGTGTTTGTTACCACATTCATACCGTGAAGCTGCCAGTTCAAAGAAAACCTCCTCGTCTATTATCCTGTCCTGTCCTTATCTTACCAGGGCTCAGCATACTCCTGTACAACCGCTTGGGAATTCATTTACGTAGCGGATTGAGACCCCTGGGGGTTTTTCTACCATCCTCTCCGGTCAGGAATGGGTTAACTTGGATGGCCAACACCTGGTGTGTCACCATATTACCAATGCCTACTCTGGTTTTCCCTAGTTCAGAGGGCAGGAGAGACCACATGACCAGCCCCGCTCAGAAAAGCAGCAGCGAGAGCCCCCAAAAGGGGCAGGAATCATTTTACTCCCCAAAACTGGAAAGTGGGGAACCCTCAAAACCCTCTTGGGACTTAATCCCTGCCCCAGCATGGAAGGAGGGGAAAGCTGAAACCAGAGCCCGGAAGGAGAAAGATTCTGCCAGTGCCCTACCTGTAGGGAAAGGGTTGGCAGTATCTCAGACTTTAGTACGTATCAAAGGATCCCTCTGGATAGATGCCCTATAGATTGAGTGTGGGAGAGGATTCAGTTAGCGCTCATACCTTAGTCTCCATTGGACATTCCACTCAGGGGCATGCCCCTAAGGGGTGTGAATGTGGGGGAAATTCGGTGGGAACTGAACACCCACTACCATACAGGAGAGAGCTCCTAGCAGTTGGGGTGAGTGTGGGAGAGGATCCTGGGAACGGTCGGACCTCATCACCCATCGGGGAGTCCACGGAGAAACATAAGGAAGCAACAGGAAATGTGGGGGTGCATGCAGGAGCATGTGCAGTCTCATGCACCCCCCAAGGCAGGATGGGCCAGCCAGCTGTTGTATCATGCGAGCAAGATACTAACAAACTTCAACAGGACTTTATTTACCAAAAGTGAACCCTCTTTACAAAGCTGCTGCTGCCCCCTCTGTAGCTCTCACTCAGCCCCAGCTAATCTTCTCCCCCCTCCTTCTTGTTTCCTGTGTTGTGCAATGTCGTGTAGCCCTGTGTGCTTGCAAGAAATCAATAGTGAAGGTTATCCACGATCGCCCTTCCAGTTTAGCCGTTTGCAAACTCTCTTTCTCGCTTCTGTTAAACCTTTTGATTTCCCTGTTGGCTTGAGGGTAATACAGAGATGATCTTCTATGTAAAATGTTCCTCTCTGCTAGAAAAGTTTCAAATTCCAGGGAAGTAAATTGACTACCGTTATCTGAAACCAGTTCTTTGGGGTTACCTTCCCTGCTAAAAACTGTAGAGAGAACTTAATTTCTGTAGTAGAAGGGATTTGTGATGTAAATGCTACTTCAGGCCATTTACTGAAATAGTCTATTAAAGTGATGGCATAACGACAGTCAATTGGAGCAGTATCAAAGGGTCCTACGATGTCAACCGCAACTTTTTCCCATGCAGAATCAGGAAGAGGAACAGGCTGTAAGGGTGGGGTACATGTCACTGCTGTCTTATCATGCATTTGGCAAGTAACACAGGATTTTATGATTGCTTCAGTTTGGGAGTCCATCCCTGGCCACCAATACAGATCCCGTAGTTGTTGTTTGGTTCTAACAATTCCTTGATGAGTATCGTGTGCCCGGTGTATGAGTTTTGACTGTAATTCTTCTGGCACAAGTAGCCGGTGTGTACCTCGTAGCACACAGCCATCAAGCAAAGAAAGTTCATCCCAAACTCTAAAATAAGGCAGCAAAACTGGCTAAAATAAGGCAGCAAAACAAGGTTTTTAGGTTTACTGGGCCATCTCTTCGTCAGAAATTCCCATAGCTTTTGTTGAATTGGACATGCTAAACAAGCAGCTTGGAATTGCTCTCTTGTAACTGCAGTAAGAGTGCTTGTAATAAGCACAACTACTTCATCCTCCAGTGGACCATCTGGTGATGACAAAGGCAGGCGAGAAAGGCAATCAGCTATCACATTTTGGTTTCCAGGCTTATATTCCAGTTCATAACTGAAAGAGAGTGGTCTTGCAGACCATCTAGCAATATGATTTCCTGCTCTTCCTAGTCCTTTCCTGGTTAGTAATGTTGTCAAAAGGCTGTGGTCTGTGCACAACTTGAATGTGCGGCCCCACAAGTAAGTTTTCCATTTTTCAGTAGTCCAGACACAAGCAAGTGCTTCTTTTTCAACTAGAATATTTTCTCTCAGCATCACTCAGCGTCCTTGAAGCAAAGCAACAGTCCTTTCCGTGTTGTCCTCATAAAGTTGTGTGAGGACAGCCCCAAGTCCATAATCAGAAGCATCAGTAGTCACAATTGTGCGCAATTCAGGACTGAATAGTGCAAGAACTGGACTACGTACAATCAAGTCTTTCACAGTTTCCAAACTAGCTTGTGCATCCGTCGTCCACACCAAGGTTGAACTTCTCTGTAGTAATTCTCGTAACGGTTCAATGACAGAAGCATAATTGAGAATAAATTTTGCATATAAAGAGGTAAGGCCCAAGAAGGAACGTAAGGTTTGCAAATCTGTTGGAGGAGGAGCCTTTGAAATTGCTAGGATATGATCTGAATCAGGTTTTAGTCCAGCCAGTGAAATTGTATGCCCCAGAAAGGAGAGTTCTGTTTGTCTAAATTTGCATTTAGACAAGTTGAGCTTGAGGCCTGCTGTGCTGATGCAGTTTAGTACAGACTGCAGGTTATTCTCATGCTCCTCAGAAGTATTTCCAAACACAATAATATCGTCCACATAGCCCTGAACTCCATGTTGATTCTTCAGAATCAATTACATCATTTTTTGGAAGGCACTTGGGGCGGATGGAACACGTTTAAGACGAAATAGTCCCTCATGTGTAACACATGCTGTGAGGTCTCTGCTGTCTTCATGCAATATAACCTGGTGGTATGTGGAAGGGATAGAGAAATTTGTGCGGGTAACAGTATGCTTTCTGCAAATCAAGAGTAGAAAACATCTTTGCTCCATGGAGTTCTGCAAATACTTCTTCTATGTGGGGCAGTGGGTGGCTGTCAATCACAACAGCTTTATTGACCCTGAGCAGGCTCCGTTCCCCATCGCCTCTGTTCTCAGCCACCCCCCTCCAACACGTTTCCTCAGTCCTCCCACACGCGGTGCCTGCCCAGAAGCCTCTTGGCCAGGGCCCCCTTGGCGTCGGCGTTGCGCAGGCTGTAGATGACGGGGTTGAAGGTCGGGATGACCATGGTGTAGAAGGCAACAGCCATCTTGTCGGCCTGCGTGGCGTAGCTGCCTTCGGGCCACAGGTACATGAAGAGGAGGGTCCCGTAGAGCATGGCCACAGTTACCAGGTGGGAGCCGCAGGTGGAGGCAGCCCGGTGCAAGCCCGCCCACCCCAGGGCCTCCAGGATGAGCTCGTAGGAGGCCAGGATGGCCAGCAGACTGGCGCTCTGGATGGTGCCGCAGACAGCCAGCAGCAGGGCCTGGTTGAGGCTGGTGATGGCGCATCCAGGGGCCAGCACAGGTGGGATGTCACACAAGAAGTTGTTGAGGGGTGCGACCACGGCAGACGGGCAGGCGGAAGGCCACGCTGGCGTGCACAGCCATGCTGGCCGCCCCACCTGCGTAACAGCCCAGCACCGTCCCGCGGCAGAGGCAGGGCAGTACGGCAGCCTGGTAGTGCATCGGGCGGCACACGGTGGCATATAAATCATAGGCCATGGCAGCCAGTAGGCAGCACTCTGCATCCCCCCGTGTGTCAAGGGTCTAATGTTAGTGTCGGATTGGTCTGGCACAGAAATGCAGCTGCTTCTGGGGTGGGCAGCTGGGGAACAATTGCATATAATGCCCCATGGCAATGGGAGACTGAAAACAGTGCTGTGTCACTGGCCAACCAGGCAGAGGGTAACAACTCTCTCCCGCTTGAATGGGCCGTCACCAAGACATGGTACCCCAGTGTTGCATTGTCACTCCATCCAAATCCATAAAGCAGACTTTCAGTAGAGGGGCAGGTAACCAGAGCTCACAGGTCAGTGAAGAAGATGGAGACCTGGGAGTTGGGTCAGAGATGGGACGGCGCGTGGGCTATAATAGCAGAGAAAAAGGAGGGACAAGGCAGAACTGGGGGGCAAAATCAAACCAGTATCTTAGATGCCTATATACAAATGCAAGAAGTATGGGGAATAAGCAGGAAGAACTGGAAGTGCTAATAAATTAACACAACTATGACATCGCTGGTATCACAGAGACTTGGTGGGATAATACACACGATTGGAATATTGGTATAGAAGGCTACAGCTGTACAGAATATTGGTACAGGAAGGATAGACGGGGGGAAAGGGAGGAGGTGTTGCCTTATATATTCAAAATGTACACATTTGGACTGAGGTGGAGATGGACGTAGGAAACGGACGTGTTGAGAGTCTCTGGGTTAGGTTAAAAAGGGTAAAAAAACAAGGGTGATGTCATGTTAGGGGTCTACTACAGACCACCTACCCAGGTAGAAGAGGTGGATGAGGCTTTTTTTAACCAACAAACAAAATCATCCAAAGCCCAAGATTTGGTGGTGATGGGGGACTTCAACTATCCAGATATATGTTGGGAAACTAACCCAGCGGGGCACAGACTATCCAATAAGTTCTCAGACTGCACTGAAGACAACTTTTTATTTCAGAAGGTAGAAAGAGCTACTGGAGGGAAGTTGTTCTAGATTTGATTTTAACAAATAGGGAGAAACTGGTTGAGAATTTGAAAGTGGAAGGCAGCTTGGATGAAAGTGATCATGAAATTCTAGAGTTCATGCTTCTAAGGAATGGTAGAACGGAGAACGGCAAATTAGAGACAATGGATTTTCAGGAAGGCAGATTTTGGTAAACTCAGAGAGCTGGTAGGTAAGGTCCCATGGGAAGCTAGAATACGGGGAAAAACAACTGAAGAGAGCTGGCAGTTTTTCAAAGGGACGCTATTAAGGGCCCAAAAGCAAGCTATTCCGCTGCGGAGGAAAGATAGAAAGTCTGACAAAAGACCACCTTGGCTTAACCAGGAGCTCTTGCTTAATCTAAAAATCAAAAAGGGGTCATATAAAAAGTGGAAACTAGGACAAATGACAAAGGATGAATATAAGCAAACAACACAAGTATGCACGGGCAAGATTAGAAAGGCAAAGGCACAAAACGAGCTCAAACTAGCTACAGACATAAAGGCGAACAAGAAGACATTCTATAAATATACCAGAAGCAAAAGATAGACCGAGGACAGGGTAGGCCCATTGCTCAGTGAGGAGCGAGAAACAGTAACAGGAAACTGGGAAATGGCAGCGGTACTTAATGACTTCTTTGTTTCAGTCTTCACCGAGAAGTCTGATGATGAAGGAATGCCAAACACAGTGAATGCTAGTGGGAATGGGGTAAATTTAGAAGATAAAATGAAAAAAAAAAAAACCAAGTTAAAAATCACTTAGAAAAGTTAAATGCCTGCAAGTCACCAGGGCCTGGTGAAATGCATCCTAGAATACTCAAGGAGCTGAAGAAGGAGGTATCTGAGCCTTTAGCTATCATCTTTGAAAAATCATGGAAGACAGGAGAGATTCCAGAAGACTGTAAAAGGGCAAATCTAGTGCCCATCTATAAAAAGGGAAATAAGAACCACCCAGGAAACTACAGATCAGTCAGTTTAACTTCTGTGCCAGGAAAGATAATGGAGCAAATAATTAAGGAATTCATCTGCAAACACCTGGAAGATAATAAGGTGATAGGGAACAGCCAGCATGGATTTGTAAAGAAGCAATCATGTCACACCAATTTGATCACTATCTTTGAGAGGATAACGAGTCTTGGGTTAAGGGAGAAGTGGTGGATGTGGTATACCTAGACTTTAATAAGGCATTTGATATGGTCTCACATGATCTTCTTACCTATAAACCAGGCAAATACAACTTAGATGGGGCTACTGTAAGGTGGATGCATAATTGGCTGGATAACCATTCTCAGAGAGTAGTTATTAATGGTTCACAATCCTGCCGGAAAGGCAGAACAAGTGGGGTTTCGCAGGGGTCTGTTTGGGGACTGGTTCTGTTCAATATCTTCATCAGCGATTTAGATATTGGCGTAGAGAGGACGATTATTTAGTTTGCAGATGATCCCAAGCTGGGAGGGGTTGCGACTGCTTTGTAGGAGAGGGTCATAATTCAAAATGATCTGGACAAACTGGAGAAATGGTCTGAGAAACGGGATGAAGTTTAATAAGGACAAATGCAAAGTGCTCCACTTAGGAAGGAACAATCCATTTCACACACACAGAATGGGAAGCAACTGTCTAGGAAGGAGTCCTGCAGAAAGGGATCTAGGGGTCAGAGTGGACCACAAGCTAAATATGAGCCAATAGTGCGATGCTGTTGCAAAAAAAGCAAACATGATTCTGGAAGGCATGAACAGGAGTGCTGTGAGCAAGACACGAGGAGTCATTCTTCCACTCTGCTCTGAGCTGATTAGGCCTCAACTGGAGTGTTGTGTCCAGTTCTGGGCACCACATTTCAAGAAAGATGTGGAGAAATTGGAGAAGGTCCAGAGAAAAGCAACAAGAATGATGAAAAGTCTAGAAAACACGAGCTAGGAGGGAAGAGTGAAGGAATTGGGCTTGGTTAGTTTGGAAAGGAGAAGACTGAGAGGGGACGTGATAGCGGTTTCCAAGCATCTAAAAGGGTGTCACAAGGAGGAGGGAGAAAAATTGTTCTCCTTGGCCTCTGAGGATGGGACAAGAAGCAATGGGCTTCAACTGCAGCAAGGGAGATTGAGGTTGGACATTAGCAAAAACTTCCTACCTGTCAGGATGGCTTAACACTGGAAAACATTGCCTAGGGAGGTTGTGGAATCTCCACCTCTGGAGATATTTAAGAGCGGGTTCGATAGACATCTATCAGGGATGGTCCAGATGGTACTGGGTCCTGCCATGAGGGCAGGGGACTGGACTCGTTGACCTTTCGAGGTCCCTTCTTGTGCTAGGGTTCTGGGATTCTTGGATTCTATGATATCGTACAACCTCTGTATCAATCCATGGTACACCCACAGTTTGAGTACTGCGTGCAAATATGGTCACCCCACCTCAAAACAGACACATTGGAATTGGTGAAGGTACAGAGAAGGAAAACAAAAATGGTTAGGGGCATGGAACAACTCCCCTAGGAGCACAGATTTATTAAGACTTTTCAGCTTGGAACAGCAAAATATCTCGGGGGATATGGTAGGGATCTTCTAAAATGATGACCAGTGTGGAGAAATTAAATAAGGAAATACTATTTGCTCATTCTTGTAACATCAGAATTAAGGGTGACCCAACAAAATTAATAGGTGGCACATTTAAAACAAACAGAAGGCAGTATTTCTTCACCCAATGCACAGTGAGCCTGTGGAACTCCTTGCCACAGGATGTTCTGAAGGTCAAGACTATAACAGGGTTCACAAACAAACTAGGTATGTTCAGGGAGGACAGGTTCTTCGGTGGCCCTTAGCCAGGATGGGCAGGGATCATGTCACTAGCTTCTGTCAGAAGCTAGGAACAGGCAATAGGGAATGGATCAATTGGTGATTCCCTCTGGGGCACCTGGCTTTGGCCACCGTCAGGAGACAGAACCCTGGGCTAGATGGACCATTGGACTGACCCAGTCTAGCTGCACTTATGTTCAGATTTTGGAGTATTCTGGATTTCTTGTTTCTTGGCAAAATAGCAATGAAAAGAAAAAATTATGAAAAAACAGCAACTTCAGAAGCACTGGGCCTTAAGGTGTCTCTGAGTAACCAGACTATCACTTTAATAACGGTAAATGAAAGC
Source organism: Rafetus swinhoei (assembly GCA_019425775.1). Lineage (NCBI taxonomy): Eukaryota > Metazoa > Chordata > Testudines > Trionychidae > Rafetus > Rafetus swinhoei. Next base: position 4,928,652 of record JAFJHL010000039.1, read on the forward strand.
TCTGTGAGCACAAAAGGAATGGTTATTCTTTGTGTGAAAATTGATATGGCCAATGTTATAGAAGTGAAATTATGGAAGAAATCTGTATTTTTATGGCATGTGCGATGTCTGTTGTAAAAAAGGATATTGTATGTTGTGGAAGCAGGACTTTAAAAAAGTTATCAGAATTTTGAAAATGTATTGTGTCCCTTGTACGGCAGAGACTCTAAGCTGCTAATAATTTTGACTATCAGAGCTAGCCAAAAAGTATCTGTGCTTTTATGGCTGGCTCTGTGTCTCTGTACTCGGCAAAGGGTTTCTCGTGTGGCTCGTATTAAAGAGCATTTCAGTTGGTACATTCCTGACCAAGTGTTTTTACTGCCGCAGACTCGATGTGGTCGAGGGGGGGACTGTAGCGGACGGCCGAGCCTGAACTAAAATAATAATGTCTGTCATGCCCAACGTACAGATCTCTAACAAAGCAAAACCCAGGCCTGTCTTAAATCTGGTGTACGTATGCATGCAGGCAAGGCTGGGGGAAGTTGGAGAGGTAGGAATGTTTTTTGCAGCTTCAGCACGGTAGAGTGAGACCACGCCAAGAACATTGGGAGGAACCTTGTACTGGTACATTCGGATAAGCCAAAATTCAAGATACAGCCATAAAACTATTCACCAAGCACATAGTTTATGCAAGATCCTGTATTATAATAAATCTTCTATTAATTGCTTTTCTATTATGTTGTGCTGTATTAATTGTTTTCAAAATGCATAGTATTTAAGGTTTAAATTGTACAGTAATTATTTTTAAGGCGTGTAAAACTTAAACAACTAGATTAACTGCTGAAAGCTTGCAATAAATGAAAAAGTGGTTCAGTCTCTCTGGAGTGTCCTAGTTTCCCTCGGATCTAAAATACATCGAACCGCACGACATCCCCACACACCTCTTGGGTGGAAAGTCCATGCCCAGGGCCGCGACAGAACTGTGAGACGCACTCAGGTGCCCCAAGTCAAGATTTTCTTCTTTGCCCTGCTCAGGGCCGCGGAAACGTCCTTGTTCCTCAGGCAGTAGATGAGGGGGTTCAGGGTGGGCACCACCGCAGTGTAGAAGAAGGTCACTTGCTGTTTGTACCCCGGGATACTGCTGGAATCTGGGTGGAAGAAGAGCCAGACCAAGGTGCCATACGAGAGTAACACCACAGTCAGGTGGGAGCTGCAGGTGGACAGGGCCTTGCGCAGGGCTTCGGTAGAGCGTAGACGGGCCACGGCCACCCCGATGAGGACACAGGAGGCCAGGATGATGGCAAAAGGGGCCAGCAACACCAAGACACCCTCGGTGGAGACCACCATCTCGTGGATGAAGGGCCGGGTGCAGGAGAGGCGCAGCAGCAATTGCAGGTGACAGAAGAAATGCTGCAGTCGGTTGCCGCAGTAACGCAGCTGGGCAGCCATGACAGTGTTCAGCAGGGCATGTGGGATCACCACGGCCAATGAAGCAGCTTCTATCTTGAGGCACAGAGACCGCGTCACCACAGCAGTGTAGCGCAGCGGGTCGCAGACGGCCACGTAGCGGTCGTAGGCCATAAGAGCCATCAAGTAGCCCTCCATGTTGCCCACAGCCAAGTAGAGGAAGAGCTGGGCCAGGCAGCTGGCAAACGGGATGACCCGGTGTTGGATCAGGGCGTGCACCAGGGCCTGGGGCAGGGTGATGCAGACCATGCCCATGTCCAGCACGGCCAGCTGGCTCAGGAGGAAATACATGGGGCTGCAGAGCTGGGGGTCAGTCCACACCAGCCCCATAACCATGGAGTTGCCGACCAGGTTCAGCAGATAGGTGACCAGGATCACAGCGAACACCAGCGGCTGCGGGTCCAGGCTATCAGTCAGGCCCAGGAGCACAAACTCGGAGATGGACGTCCAGTTGGCCTCGGCCATGGTGAGGGGCTGCGGCAGCACCTGAGCGGGGAGGAGAAGTGAGTTGGCAGGAAGGGGATGAGCTGACACAGTACGCTGATCGCTCATTGGGAGCCAAATCCTGTTTAGCCCTTTTTGGGCAACGGTTTTACTGTCCCACGACGGAGACGCCCACCCAACCCTGGCTCAGCTCTGCTCAAGGTTACAGACCGTCGCTGTAAAAACATGCAGCGTCCGTCTGCTCTGACCGTGTGTCGCTGGGACTCTCAGAATCTGGGCTCTGTGTTCCTTTGCCTTCCTGACGGACACGATGGCCCTGGCCAGACAGCAGCCTCAGCGACTGTGAAGCCTGTTCTCAGGTTCCCCCCTTTCTCTTCTTCTCTGAACACCAAACAGGCCCCGTTTGTGTCCCCTTCCCTGCTAGGGCAGCATTTCTAACCCTTTCCCTGTTTGCTGCTCTGCCCGGACTCTCTCCGATTTGCCCACAGCTTGTCTAACGCGTGTGGCCCAGAACTGGCCACAGAGCTCCGGACGAGAGCTCACCTGCGCCAATCAGAGAGGGACACCCCCCTCCCGTCTCAGCCCCACGACGCGCCGGTTCCCGCCCCAGCCTGTTAGTGCAGGATGATCAGAGCTGCTTCGCTTTGCTGTTTCCCATTCATACTCGGCTCCCATTCACCCTACAATGCCTGCAGGTCTGGAAAACCTGCCTGATCGGGAGAGATGCCTGGGGCTCTTGCTAGTGAGTGGAACAAGGAGAAGGCAAAAGGGCCACTCAGTCCCAGGCTAGAAGGACCGACTGGGGAACAAATTTCTCAGCGGCTCTTGGGTCTAGCAGAGAAGGGTCTGACCCGAGCCAGTGGCTGGAAGTGGCAGCTAGACACAGAGGCTGTGACAGCAGGGACACAGGACATCTTGGAAACCCACCTGAGAGGCCAGTGGGGCTCAGTTTGCTCAGTTCATCGAAGAGCCGGTGAAGAGGGGACTGGGCACCAGTTTGGAAATTCGCTCACAGCCCTTCGTCCACATGTGGGTCCTGCCTGCAGCCCTGCCCCTCCCAACGCCACACGGGAAATGGGGCCTGAGCAGGGACTCAGAAGCTCGTTGGACTCCAGAAAACTCTCCTGTGGAGACAGAATGGAGAGAGGAGTGGTGTATAATACGTAAGAGGGAGCAGCATGCCAAGAAAATGGGACAGAGAAAAGAGCAGCAACAAGGGGGCAGCCTGTGAAATTAGAGCAGGCCATTCAAAAATGGACCGAAGACACTGTCACGCATTCAGGAACTGGGGAACTCATTGCCACAGGACAGTGTCAAAGCTAAAACTTTTCAAAATTAAACGAGGGGCTGGACATTTCCAAAGCTACAAGGACTATCCAGACTTAGAATCACTCAAACTAACAGGTGTGGGAGGGATATTAAACCTCACACTTCGGGATGTAGCAAAACCTCTTGCTGCTAGAGGTCAGGGAGGAATTCCATGGAGGGGCAGATCCCCACCTGCTGCTGCAGGTTTTTACACATATGGCACTTTCTCAGGTCAAGAACAGATTCTGAATTGGAGGGACTGATCCATTCTGGCCATTTCTACACTAGAGCCGCCCTATCAATTCACACAAACACTCACACGTCGTTCATGGGAATGGACTCATCTTCTGGGTCCAACTGAGGGCCACGAATTTGCCACCTCCAACCCAACCTTTCCCTCAACAAATTTCCACCCGCACAAGTCAGAAATTTCCACCCAGATGGGATATTTGCCCCCACTTACCACAGGCTCCATACAAAGCTCTGGGGGAGTCGGCCCAGACGGGCATTTCACACCGACAGGGGCTTCTTTCTGCTGCTCTACGTCCCAGGCATGGACAGGTGAGTGCGACAGTCACTAATTAGATTCATGTTCATAAATTTACGACTTTGTTTCCAGGCTAATTTTATCTGGCTTCACTTCTGGCCATAACTCATCCCAACCCGCCTGCCCCCTTAGAAACGTTCCCTGTCAGTCCAGGCCCCAGTAACACAGAACCTTTCAGGGAATGAGAAGGGCCCTTTGGAGAATTCGCCTGAGTTCAATATAGTTACCGGAGGGTGGAGCGGGAAATGGCCCCTTGTCTCCATGACCAGCCTGGGAGACATTGGATAAAAAGGCTCCGTTTTGCACGGATATTTTTCAGGGGGCTGGGCATGAAACACGTCCCCACTGCGAGCTCCCAGACTGAGCCATGACACCAAGGAGAACTGGTCTCCTCTGGAAATTGATGCTCCTGGGGAAGGTGACAAGGGAGCCAGACAATGGGTGTGCGGAAAGCCCCCCCTTCCATGTGCGTGGGAAGGACTCAGAGTGGAGACAGAATTTGGTCTGAGCAGGGACCCACCGGTGTGCAGGATCCTTCTCCAGACAACGTCAAAGCACCTGGCCAGACAGGGCGACACATGAGGCTGCAGATGGAGGGGCTGTGCTGGGTAAGAGATTGTCAGAGGTGATAGCAGGTGGAGAACATCTGTTCAGAGCCAGGTACCAGAGGGACAGAGGGACACAGAAGACGTGGGGGTTTCCCTGCTGTCCTGCTCCAAATCTGTCCTGGACCCTTGCCCCTACATGCCCCCCTCCAGCCAGCATTGCCATCCCAGCCTCTCCCCTGCTGTGTCCCCAAGACACTCTGACACCCAGCCTCACCTCGAACAAGGACGCCTGGCACCCGCCTGCCCCTGGCACCTGCAGAGGAACGGCCGCCCCTGCGTGAAGATGAACCCCAGCAACCAGGCCCCGGGGGAGGCAGAGTCGGCCTTAATTAGCCCCCGAGGGACTGTGACTGAGAAAACATTCATTAGCGCTCAGCTGAGCCGCCCCACGGCTGGGAGGCGCGGGGGTCTCTGAGGTCCATGGGCTCCCGTCATTGTGTCTCCTTGTGGACCATCACAAGCAGCCGGTCTCCGAGTCTGATAAATCTCTCCCCAGTGCTGGCCAATCCCCACACACTGGCAACTCACAGACATTCCACTTCCTCCCCCCAAGAGGGGCAGTGTGCCTCAGTTTACCAGTTTTCCCTTAATCACCCCCACACATACACCCCAGGACCCCATCTCTGAGCACCCCCAACAAGCGCACTGGTGGCTCATGAAGTAAGAACTGAGGGTTTCACAGGCCCCAAGAGGGAACGGTCGCAGACACAAGGAGGATCCCGGCGCCAGGCCGGCCTGCGCAATAGTCACTGCCCTAGCTAAGGAAGCCAGGTTCCCTCTTCCCCAGCAGGGCAAACAGCCGGATCTGGGGTCTCGTGGCCCGGCCAGCGCATGCAGTCACTGGCCTGAGATGGGTTCCCATTGGCCGATCTGCAGGACTCTGCGCGGTGCAATGTCCCAGCGACTCATTTCTCCTCCCAGCTGTCCCTGTTCACCCATCGCGCCCGCCCTGGGGCAACCTGCCCGGCCCGGCTCACCCTGCCCGTGTGTCTTGACAAGCTGTGAGCTTCCCATCAGGAGCAGGAACATCTACCCTGCAGGGAAAGGCCAGGGTTCAGAGTCAAGTCCCATGCCAAACCCCTTCGGTCTACACACACGCTCAGTGTGGCAGGCGCAGGCCTGATGTTCATCCTTTATTCAAGAAGAAGGCTCTTACAGCCAGTGTCATGTGCGATCAGCACCCACCTCCCTTCACGTGCCCAGGCTTTGAGTGCGGGTCACTTTAGTAACACCAGTAGGAAAAAAACCTACGTGGAGCGAACCGGCGGAATCTGGCCACCCGGCAAACGGGGAACAGTAAACACAATGTCTCACCGGCCACCCATAGAGCCCTGATGGGCCACGTGCAGCGTGCAGGCCACAGGGTGCCCAAGTTCAGGTGGGATGCAAGGCGGCCATTTTCAGCACTGAGGGGAATGACCCGTGGGGACAACTGACCCAGGGTTGTGGTGCATTTTCCATCACTGACAATTTTTCACTCAAGCTGGGCTGCTTCTCCAGCAGATGCGCCCCTCAGGGCCGTTCTCTGCCCGTGTGGCACAGGGGGTCCCACGAAAATTGATGAATCATCTCGAAACTCTCCCCAAGGCGAGAGCAGGACTAGCTGCCGGGCGACGGCTCAGCTCTCCCAGCCCCATGGACCAAGGGGGTTTGTGTGAAACGCGGCTCTGGCTCAAACAGGACTGAATCCTGGGTTGTCCCAGGGCCTGGGCCATGCGGGAGAGGGGAGCAGGGGGAGGGTGTTGGACGGTACGATCCCAACAGGCCTTCCTGGCCTTGGCATTCATGAACCCGTGTTGAGAGTAGGCGGCACCTTCCCTACAGCTACCTCCCTCCATGGCCACACGCAGACTGGTCTTGTAGCAGCCATTTGCCCTCATTCCCCTGCTGTATAGGGCTGTGAGTGTACCCCTCCCCCACCATATAGGGCTGTGAGTGTACCCCTCCCCCACCATATAGGGCTGTGAGTGTACCCCTCCCCGCCATATAGGGCTGTGAGTGTGCCCCTCCCCCGCCATATAGGGCTGTGAGTGTACCCCTCCCCCACCATATAGGGCTGTGAGTGTACCCCTCCCCCGCCATATAGGGCTATGGTTTATACTCCCGCCCCCCCACCATCAAACATTGTGTTCACTCTCTCCCCCTCCACCTTCTGTGGTGGGCGGGTCAATCAACTGCCACTCTGGGCGTGGAACAGACCATTTTTCCCCTGTGAAAAGATGAATAATTATCCCTGGACACAGGCTTCAAACCCCCTCCCCCTCCAATGGAGAAGGAGCCATTCACAGGACAGGCCTGTGGGAGTTGTTAACATACATTTCCTGAGAGGGAAAAATGCATCCAATGGACATGGCCAGATAATTTAACCTCTGCCAGTAAATGGATCATTCCACTGGGTGTGGGGAGGGGACAAGAGAAGAAAGATGAAATGTCAAATTTCATAACTGCCACTTAGGAAAGTCCCATTATCACTGGTGGGGAGGGGTCCGGCCAACAGCCCTAACTGCCACTTTGGAAGGTCCCATTTTCACTGGTGAGGAGGGGTCCGACCAAGAGCCCTAACTGCCGCTTTGGAAGGTCCCATTTTCACTGGTGAGGAGGGGTCTGACCAAGAGCCCTAACTGCCACTTTGGAAGGTCCCATTTTCACTGGTGAGGAGGGGTCTGACCAGCCCTAACTGCCACTTTGGAAGGTCCCATTTTCACTGGTGGGGAGGGTCTGACCAACAGCCCTAACTGCCACTTTGGAAGGTCCCATTTTCACTGGTGGGGAGGGGTCTGACCAACAGCCCTAACTGCCACTTTGGAAGGTCCCATTTTCACTGGTGGGGAGGGTCTGACCAACAGCCCTAACTGCCATTTTGGAAGGTCCCATTTTCACTGGTGAGGAGGGTCTGACCAAGAGCCCTAACTGCCGCTTTGGAAGGTCCCATTTTCACTGGTGAGGAGGTCTGACCAAGAGCCCTAACTGCCGCTTTGGAAGGTCCCATTTTCACTGGTGAGGAGGGGTCTGACCAACTGTCCTAACTGCCGCTTTGGAAGGTCCCATTTTCACTGGTGAGGAGGGGTCTGACCAACTGTCCTAACTGCCGCTTTGGAAGGTCCCATTTTCACTGGTGAGGAGGGGTCTGACCAACTGTCCTTACTGCCAGTTTGTCAGGTCCACGCTCGCTGGAGAGAGGGGCTGGACACAGGCACCTGCAGCCCCTTTTGACGGGCCAGTGGAGCGCGATTGCGCACCCAGGAGCTGCCGTTCAAAGGCTCCTCCATTCACTGGTTCAGTTTGCAAGATGGCTCCTTTCTCTTGGCGCCGTTCCCACCGCTGCCCCGAGCAACCCAACGGCCCGGAACATGGAAGCCGTCCAAAGGCCACTGGCCCAGCCCCACAGGGCATGCGGGCCGGGGGCAATCGCTACAAGGCCAGTGCACGACTGGTTGATATGTAGCCCTGGAATTTTGTAATTAATCAGTTAGGGTACGTCTACACTAGCCCCCTAGTTCGAACTAGGGAGGCTAATGAGGGCGACCGAAATTGCAAATGAAGCGTGGGATTTAAATATCACACGCTTCATTAGCATGTTCCCGGCCAGTTGCCATTTTGGAAACTGACTAGCCCAGAATAACTGCCCGTGTCTACACGCGGCAGTCAAACGGGAGTTTGAAGTAAACCTAACCCAAATTAGCTGTTACTCCTCGTGGAATGAGGTTTAACAGCTAATTCGAGTTAAGGGGTTTACTTCGAACTTCCGTTGACTGCCGCGCTTAGACGCCGGGCAGTTATTCCAGGCTAGTCAGTTTCCAAAATGGCGACACTCGAACATGCTAATGAAGCGCAGGATATTTAAATCCCACGCTCCATTTGCAATTTCAGTCGCCCTCATTAGCCTCCCTAGTTTGAACTAGGGGGCTAGTGTAGACGTACTCTTAGTTAGTTATAATAAATGCGTGTAATAGCAAAAGGTTTGGAATAAACTTAAACACAAGATGTAGGCCTCAGATAGGCCAGGCAGCTTTGTTAATTTAGCTCCAGCTCTGTTTGATCTTAGCATGTTCTGATGTTAAAGTGAAGGGATGGAATATTGTCATGCATAGTGATGTTAATATTAGGCAACGCCTTGTAGTAGATAGAAAGAAGTTTCACGTTGAAAGACTTTGTAACTTTGTTAAAGTGACTAGAAGTACCCCTTTGTTTCATGCTGCAATTCTGTAAATGTATTGTTTGTGTGAATGAGAGAGAGAATATTTTAGGAGAGATAAGTGTGAAGGCCACTGCATGCTCAAATGGTGAGAGGAGGGGCCGGAGACTCAGAAGCACCAAATAATTATCAACTAAGTGAAAGCACACTGAAGACGCAGACTACCAGGGCAGACTGATGAACCCTGAAGTTAGTGGCAAGCACCCCTTGATAAGGAACCGATAACAACTTTTGCTGGAAAGACAACACCCTCGAGGGGTCATCAGCATATGGATATCAAATGATTGTGAGAACAACTTATTTCCGATAAGCACATTTCATAGGAAGATTGATTGTGATGCTGAGTGACTGATTAAGGCCTGACAAGGCAAAATGCCTAGACTTGCATGGAAGGAAAATCCTATAAAAGATGGGGTGTCTTGTATAGTTCTTCGGGTTCCATCCTGCCAAGTGAAGCATCACTCTGGACTGACAAGAACCCGGCTCCTTCCTCGCACCTGACCTATCTGGCCAATAGTTTGGGCCAAGCAACAGACTAGTAAGTATTCCATCAGCAGGGTGTGTGTATGTGTGAGTGTGTAAATGCATATGCTACTTTGTTATATTATCAATAAATGTGGCATGTTGCCTTATCCTCCTGAAAAAGATTCCAAGTGCTTCTTTTAAGCATAACAGACAGACCACGCTCAAGGAGGAGTCCTCAGTGGTTCACTGTGAAATTGGGAAGGCCAATTGGCAGGTAAGTGCCCGCCCCCTGTTCCCCTCATGCCCAGGCCCCACCCCCTGCACACCTCTTAAGCTCCCCCTGCCAAGACTCTGCACCCCTAGCCTGCTCCTGCACCCTCCCCCATGGCTAGACACCTGCTGTTGCACCCCACCTCCCACCCAGATCCTGCACCTAGCCCACTCATTGGCAGACCTGTCCTGCACACTAAGCCCCTCATTTTAGTCCCCACTCCACAGCCAAGGGGGTCAACAAAATCTACTAACCCTGGAACCCCAGATGAGTTAATCTGACCTATGGGAAGCCCTGAACCTCAATCCTCCGTACCCTTCCCCTTCCCCCCATGGGGTTGGAGCACCAGAGGCAGGAGGTGTCTCAGTTGGGGACCACATTTATGAGAGTTGGGTTTTTTGGGGAGGTTGTTTCTCACGTGTGTGGTCCCCAACTGATTTTTCTGTAGATCAGTGACCTCTGACCCAAAAAAGATGCCCCACTCCTGCCATAACCTTTTGTGTTGGACATAAATTAATATTTTATTTCATTTAAAATGAACTTTGGAAAACCAACATGAAAAAAGTTGAAGCGCTTAACCTGATTAATAATTTCTGATTGGTTAAAAGAAACCATTATAGCGTGGGCTATAATGGCAGAGAGAAAGGAGGGTCAGGGCAAAACTGGGAGGCAAGGTCAAATCAGTATCTTAGATGCCTATATACAAATGCGAGAAGTATGGGAAATAAGCAGGAAGAACTGGAAGTGCTAATAAATAAGTACAATTATGACATTGTTGGCATCACAGAAACTTGGTGGGATAATACACGATTGGAATGTTTGTATAGAAGGGTACAGCTTGCTCAGGAAGGATAGGGAAAAAAGGGAATAGGTGTTGCCTTATACATTAAAAATGAACACACCTGGGCTGTGTCTACATTGGCACCCTTTTCCGGAAAAGGGATGCTAATGAGGCAAGTCGGAATTGTAAATGCCGCGGGGATTTAAATTTTCCCCGCGGCATTTGCATGAACATGGCTGCCGCTTTTTTCTGGCTCGGGGCTTTGACGGAAAAAAGCTCCAGTCTAGACGCGGCTCTTGCGGAAAATAAAGCCTTTTCCGGAAGATCCCTTATTCCTCTTAAAATCAGGAATTTGCAATTCCGACTTGTCTCATTAGCATCCCTTTTCTGGAAAAGGGTGCCAATGTAGACACAGCCCTGGAGTGAGGTGGAGATGGACATAGGAGACGGAACTGTTGAGAGTCTCTGGGTTAGGCTAAAAGGGTATGTCTACACTATAGCGCTAATTCGAACTAAGCTAATTCGAATTAGTGCATCTAGACCTAAAAACTAATTTGAATTAGCGTTTTGCTAATTCGAACTAGCATGTCCACATTGAGTGGACCCTGAACTGAAGTTAAGGCTGGCCGGAACCAGGACTTAGAGTGTGGAGCTGCTGCCTCAGGCTAGCCGAGGCTGTGCTTAAAGGGACCCAACCCCACCCGGACAGACAGTTCTCAGGGTTCCCACTTGCTGGTCTACCTCCTGAGGACAGCAAAGCAGTCCTGTCTTGGAGTGCCCTGAGTGCCCTCACTCGGCACATCACAGCACTCGGCCATCAGCCCGGCTGCACTTGCCGCAGGCTGCCATCCGGGGGGTCAATCAGGGGCTGTCAGGATCCAGGAGGCCCTGCAGGAGAGCTTCCACCCCGAGGAGCCCGCAGAGCCACCCCAGTCCTCCCCATCGGGGGCTCGTACCCCATTCCTCCCTCACCTCCTTCCACTTACCCTCCTAGCCCCCCTTCCTGATGTAAAAAATAAAGGACACGTGTTCAAAAATAGAAACTCTCTTTATTTAACAAAACTGGGGAGGGGGGATTAACCTCTGGGGAGACTGGGAAAAGGAGGTGGGAGAGGGGAAGAGAGAGGGTGGGAGAGGGGAGGGGAAACCTGGGAGGAGAGCTGGAAGGGAAGCCAGGGGAAGAAGGAGGAGGAAGTATAAAACTATGGTGCGCCATATCTTCAGTACTGTGTACAGATGTGGTCTCCTCACCTCAAAAAGATATTTTGGCCTTGGAAAGGGTTCAGAAAGGGCAACTAAAATGATTAGGGGTTTGGAACAGGTCCCATATGAAGAGAGGCTAAAGAGACTGGGACTTTTCAGCTTAGAAAAGAGGAGACTGAGGGGATATGATAGAGGTATATAAAATCATGAGTGGTGTGGAGAGGGTGCATAAAGAAAAGTTCTTCATTAGTTCCCATAATATAAGGACTAGAGGACACCAAATGAAATGAATGGGTAGCAGGCTTCAAACTAATAAAAGAAAGTTCTTCTTCACAAAGCAAATAGTCAACCTGTGGAACTCCTTGCCACAGGAGGCTGTGAAGGCTAGAACTATAACAGAGTTTAAGAGAAGTTAGATAAAGTCATGGAGGTTGGGTCCATGGAGTGCTATTAGCCAGGGGGTAGGAACGGTGTTCCTGGCCTCTGTTTGTGGAAGGCTGGAGATGGATGGCATGAGACAAATGGCTTGGTCATTGTCTTTGTTCCATCCCCTCCGGGGTACCTGGTGCTGGCTGCTGTCGGCAGACAGGCTACTGGGCTAGATGGACCTTTGGTCTGACCCAGTACGGCCATTCTTATGTTCTTATGTTCTAAGCTCAGGGCTCAGGGTCAGGGGTCTCACTGGACCAACTTGATTTTCATGCAAACCTGCTCCTGGGTTCGCATGTGGCCTTTGGTGGCCAGGCTGGCAGCTATCCTGCCCTAGACGGCCCCTTTCCTGTGCCTAGTGCGGAGATTGTGGACGTTGGAGGCCTCCCTCCAAACCTTGATGAGGTCCACAATCTCCGCACTAGACCAGGCGGGCGCCCGCCTCTTGCGGCCCGGGCAGGCTCCTGGGAGCCGCCAGCCTGGTCCTGGGAAGAGGCGGAGGGCTGGGTGGCAGCGGGTGGCTGGCTCATGCCGTGCCAGGTGCAGGGTCTGCTGGGTGGGTGCTGGCAGGCTTGCACCTGGCACAGGCACCGTAGCCAGACTGTGGCCCTTTAAGGGCTCCGGGGCCGGGAGGGGGGCATAAGAGTTTCCCTGGCTTGGCCCAGAGTGGCCACCAGGGCAAGCTGGGAAGGGCTAGCCTCCCACTAGTTCGAATTAAGTGGCTACACAGCCCTTAATTTGAACTACTTAATTCGAACTAGGCGTTAGTCCTCGTAGAATGAGGTTTACCTAGTTCGAATTAAGTTCAAACTAGCGGTTTGTATGTGTAGCGCCTATGAAAGTTAATTCGAACTAACGGCTGTTAGTTCGAATTAACTTTGTAGTGTAGACATACCCAAAGGGATTAAAAACCAAGGTGATGTCATGCTAGGAGTCTACTATAGGCCACCTGCAGGTGGAAGAAGTGGATGAGGCTTTTTCAAACAACTAACAAAATCATCCAAAGCCCAAGATTTGGTGGTGATGGGGACTTCAACTATCCAGATATATGTTGGGAAAATAACACTGCAGGGCACAGACTATCCAATAAGTTCTTGGACTGCATTGGAGACAACTTTTTATTTCAGAAGGTTGAAAAAGCTACCAGGGGAAGCTGTTCTAGATTTGATCCTAACAAATAGGGAGGAACTGGTTGAGAATTTGAAAGTGGAAGGCAGCTTGGGTGAAAGTGATCATGAAATCATAGAGTTCACAATTCTAAGGAAGGGTAGAAGGAGAACAGCAAAATAGAGACAATGGATTTCAGGAAGGCGGATTTTGGTAAGCTCAGAGAGCTGATAGGTAGATCCCATGGGAATCGAGACTGAGGAAAAACAACTGAGGAGAGTTGGCAGTTTTCAAAGGGACATTGTTAAGGGCCCAAAAGCAAGCTATTCCACTGTGTCAGAAAGATAGAAAATACGGCAAAAGACCGCCTTGGCTTAACCACGAGATCTTGCATGATCTAAAAATAAAAAGGAGTCATATAAAAATGGAAAGTAGGACAAATTACAAAGGATGAATATAGGCAAACAGCACAGGAATGCAGGGCAAGATTAGAAAGGCAAAGGCACAGAATGAGCTCAAACTAGCTACGGGAATAAAGGGAAACAAGAAGACTTTTTATAAATACATTAGAAGCAAGAGGAAGACCAAGGACAGGGTAGGCCCACTGCTCAGTGAGGAGGAGAAACAGTAACAGGAAACTTGGAAATGGCAGAGATGTTTAATGACTTCTTTGTTTCGGTCTTCACCGACAAGTCTGTAGGAATGCCTAACTAGTGAATGCTAGTGGGAAGGGGTAGTTTTAGAAGGTAAAATAAAAAAGAACAAGTTAAAATCACCTAGAAAAGTTAGATGCCTGCAAGTCACCAGGGCCTGATGAAATGCATCCTAGAATACTCAAGGAGCTGATAGAGGAGGTATCTGAGCCTCTAGCTATCATCTTTGGAAAATCATGGGAGACAGGAGAGATTCAGAAGACTGGAAAAGGGCAAATCTATATAGTGCCCTATTTATAAAAAGGGAAATAAGAACAACCCAGGAAACTACAGACCAGTTAGTTTAACTTCTGTGCCAGGGAAGATAATGGAGCAAGTAATTAAGGAAATCATCTGTAAACACTTGGAAGGTGGCAAGGTGATAGGGAACAGCCAGCATGGATTTGTAAAGAACAAATCATGTCAAACCAATCTGATAGCTTTCTTTGATAGGATAACAAGTCTTGTGGATAAGGGAGAAGCGGTGGATGTGGTATACCTAGACTTTAGTAAGGCGTTTGATACGGTCTCGCATGATATTCTTATCAATAAACTAGGCAAATACAACTTAGATGGGGCTACTATAAGGTGGGTGCATAACTGGCTGGATAACCGTACTCAGAGAGTAGTTATTAATGGTTCACAATCCTGCTGGAAAGGCATAACAAGTGGTGTTTCGCAAGGGTCTGTTTGGGGACCGGCTCTGTTCAATATCTTCATCAACGATTTAGATATTGGTATAGAAAATGCAGCTTATTAAGTTTGCAGATGATACCAAGCTGGGAGGGGTTGCGACTAATCTGGAGGATAGGGTCACAATTCAAAATGACCTGGACAAATTGGAGAAATGGTCTGAGGTAAACAGGATGAAGTTTAATAAAGACAAATGCAAAGTGCTCCACTTAGGAAGGAACAATCTGTTGCACACACACAGAATGGGAAGCGACTGTCTAGGAAAGAGTATGGCAGAAAGAGATCTAGGGGTTATAGTGGACCACAAGCTGAATATGAGTCAGCAGTGTGATGCTGTTGCAAAGAAAGCAAACATGATTCTGGGATGCATTAACAGGTGTGTTGTGAGCAAGACACGAGAAGTCATTCTTCCGCTCTACTCTGCGCTGATTAGGCCTCAATTGGAGTATTGTGTCCAGTTCTGGGCACCGCATTTCAAGAAGGATGTGGAGAAATTGGAGGGGGTCCAAAGAAGAGCAACAAGAATGATTAAAGGTCTAGAGAACATGACCTATGAGGGAAGGTTCCTAACTGTCAGGGTGGTCAAACACTGGAATGAATTGCCTAGGGAGGTTGTGGAATCCCATCTCTGGAGATATTTAAGAGTAGGTTAGCTAAATGTCTATCAGGGATGGTCTAGACAGTATTAGGTCCTGCCATGAGGGCAGGGGGCTGGACTCGATGACCTCTAGAAGTCCCTTCCAGTATTAGTAATCTATGATTCTATGATTCTCCCCAGCCGCAGCACAAGCAAAATGGCTCGGGTATAATTATGTAATTAACAGCGAGTTTTCATTAAGAACTGGTGGTCCATGGAAACGTTTGCATTGAGCAGGCTGGACCACGGGCCAAAAAGTTTGAGAACCACTGCTCTACACATCTGTTCGTTTCACCAGTCTCATATCTGAAGGGAAAAGAACACAGGTGTCCTGGGGGAAGTAAGGGGGAAGGTTTCCCAGACACATCTGGGTAGAAAATCCGTGCCCAGTGCAGCGATGGAGCCGCAGGCTGGTCTTATTTGCCTCAACGTATGACCTTCCTCTTTGCTCTCCTCAGGGCTGAGGACACGTCCTTGTTCCTCAGGCTGTAGATGAGGGGGTTCAGGGTGGGCACCACCGCGGTGTACAAGAACGTCACTTGCTGGTCGTGCCCCTGGATGTTGATGGAGTCTGGGCGGAAGTAGAGCCAGAGCATGAGGCTGTACGTGAGCAACACCACGGTCAGGTGGGAGCTGCAGGTGGAGAGGGCCTTGCGCAGGGCTTGGGCAGAGCGCAGGCGGGCCACGGCCACCCCAATGCGGGCGTAGGAGGCCAGGATGAAGGTGAAAGGGACTAGGGTCACCAAGGCACCCGCGGTGGAGATCACAAGCTCGTTGATAAAAGGCCGGGTGCAGGGGAGGCGCAGCAGGAATTTCAGATGACAGAAAAAATTCTGCAGGCGGTTGCCACAGTAATGCAGCCGGGCGGCCATGACGGTGTGCAGCAGGGCGTGCGAGATCACCACAACCCAGGAGGCAGCCGCCATCTTGAGGCACAGGGACCGCGTGACCACGGCGGCGTAGCGCAGCGGGTCGCAGATGGCCACGTAGCGGTCGTAGGCCATGGCAGCCAGCAGGTAGTTCTCCATGTTGCCCACAGCCAGGAGGATGAAGAGTTGGGCCAGGCAGCTGGTGAAGGGGATGGCCCAGTGCTGGCTCAAGGTGTGTACCAAAGCCAGGGGCAGGATGATGGAGACCATGCCCATGTCCACCACGGCCAGCTGGCTGAGGAGGAAATACATGGGGCTGCGGAGCTGGGGGTCAGTCAACACTAATCCCAGCAGCATGGAGTTGCCAGCCAGATTCACCAGATAGGTGCCCAAGAGGACTGCGATGATCAGCGGCTGCAGATCCTGGCGTTCAGACAGTCCCAGGAGAACGAACTCGGAGACAGATGTCCAGTTGGCCTCGGCCATGGCAAGGGGCAGCAGCAGCACCTGAGCCAGGAGGAGAAGGGAGTTGGCAAGGAAGGGACACACTGACAAATTACACCGGTTGCTCGTTGGGAGCCAAGACCCATTTGGCCCTCTTTGGGCAACAGTTTAGCACCTCGATCTTGATTTAAACTGTCCCGCAGTGAAGACCACAACCCAACCCTGGCTCAGTTCTGCTCAAGGGCATGGACTATCACTGTAAAAACATGCAGCGTCTCTCTGCTCTGACTGTGTCTTGCTGTGAGTCACAGACTCTGGGCTTAGTGTTCCTCTGCCTGCCCGACAGACACGCTGGCCCTGGCCAGCCAGCAGCCTCAGCATCCTTGAAGCCTCTTCTTGGGTTTCCCCCCTTGCCCCTTCTCTTCTTTTGTCAAGGCCAAACAGGCCCCGTTTGTCTCACCTTCCCTGCTAGGGCAGCATTTCTAACCCTTTCCCGTTTGCTGCTCTGCCCGGACTCTCTCCAATTTGCCCACAGCTTGTCTAACACTTGTGACCCAGAACTGGCCACAGAGCTCCGGACGAGAGCTCACCAGCACCAAGCAGAGCGGGACACCACCCACCCCACCCCATGTCGGCCCCACGACGCGCCGGTTCCTGCCCCAGCCTGGTAGCGCAGGATGGTCAGAGCTGCTTCGCTTTGCTGGCTCAAACTCACACTCAGCATGGTCACTACTCTTTGAGGATGGTCTTTTCACCACTTGTACACCCGCCTAACGGTAACTTCATCCAGCCCGAATGAGAGGGGTCGAATATTCCTTCCTGTCCACTGCAGATGCCCAGTTGAATCCCTGAAGCAAGAAACTGGATTCTCGTCACTGTTATAATACTGAGCTCCAAATGTCACAGGCCCGCCAAGAGAAATTCAGGTTATTAACAGCGAGGCCCATGTAGGGAGGAAATGGAGTCCAAGGCGAGACAGGAGGGAGGCTCTGAAATAACCATCCCCTTGGGAAACAGCCGAACCAGCATTGGGGAGGGAGTTGGTGAAGTGGGGAAGACTCAGAGCAGAGTCCCGGCAATGCCTGCAGGACCGGAAAACCTGCCTGACCAGGAGAGATGCCAGGGGCTCTCGCTAGTTAGTAGAACAAAGAGAAGGAGAAAGGGCAACTCGGTCCCAGGCTAGAAGGACCGACTGGGGAACAAATTGCTCAGCGGCTCTTGGGTCTAACAGAGAAGGGTCTGACCCGAGCCAGTGGCTGGAAGTGGCAGCTAGACACAGCAGCTGTGACAGCAGGATGCAGGACATCTGGGAAACCTACCTAAGAGGCCAGTGGGGCTTGGTTTGCTCAGTTCATGGAAGAGAAGGTGAAGAGGGGACTTGGCTCCAGTTTGTAAACATGCTCACAGCCCTTCGTCTTCCTCTGGATCCTAGCTGTAGCCCTGCCCCTCCCCAACAACACACGGGAAATGGGGCCTGAGCAGAGGCTCGGGAACACGTCTGACTCCAGAAAACTCTCCTGTGCAGAGAGGAGAGGAGTGGTGTATAACACATAAGAGGAAGTAGGATGTGATCAAAATGGAACAGAGAAAAGAGCTTGAGGGATTCTGTCCTCCCTGTTACTCGGTGCAGCCCATGAAATTACAGTGGGACATTCAAAAATGGACCAAAGACATAGTCTCACACTCAGGAACAGGGGAACTCATTGCCGCAGGATGGTGTCCAGGTTAAAACTTATCAAGATTAAACGAGGGACTGGAGATTTCCAAAGCCACGAGGAATATCCAGCGTTAGAATCACTCAAACTAACGTATAGTTGTGGGAGGGATATTAAATCTCATGCTTCCAGATGTTGCAAAACCTCTTGCTACGAGGGGTCAGGAAGAAATTCCATGGAGGGACAGACCCCTTATCTGCTTTTGCATGTTCTTACACCTATGGCACTTTCTCAGGTCAAGAATGGATTCTGAATTGGAGGGACTGATCCATTCTGGCCATTTCTACACCAGAGCCCCCCCATCAATTCACACAAACACTCACACGTCGTTCATGGGGAATCTTCCGTGTCCAACTGAGGGAATTTTGCCTCCTCCAACCTAACCTTTCCCTCAACAAATTTCCACCCGCACAAGTCAGAAATGTCTACCCAGATGGGATATTTGCCTCCCCTTACAACAGGCTCCATACAAAGCGCTGGGGGAGTCAGCCCAGACTGGCATTTCACACCGACAGGGGCGTGTTTCTGCTGCTCTACGTCCCAGGCACTGACAGGCGAGTGCGACAGTCACATTCCAAACGGGTCCTTTTATAATTGTCTGGTAAAAACGAGCACGTCGGTCACCGCGTCTGAGACGCCCTCGTACCGTCCGTGGGATTCCCTCAGCACCTCGCTGTGAAGGGAGGTGAAACTTGGGCAGGGGATGAGGAAGCAACACAAATCAGCCTCCCGAAAGGGGTGCAGTCGTCTGGAACGGCTGGGAGCCAAACCTAGAGCTCTCCCCTCATTGCATTTCTAGTGCAGCTCTTTCCACAGACGCCCGTCTTGGCTGAGAAAAGCCAGGGGTGGCGAATTCACCGCACCCGTTGGCAGATTGTGCCCGTCAATAACTCTACTCATGTTTATAAATTTACATCTTTGTATCCAGGCTGATTTTCTCTGGCTTCACTTCCAGCCATAACACGTCCCCTTCCGCCTGCCCCCTTGGAAAGCGTCCATGTCAGCCCAGGCTCCAATAGCTCCGAACCTTTGCAGGGACTGGGAAGGGCCCCACAGAGCATTCCCCTGAGTTCAGTATGGTTGTCAGAGGGTGGAGCGGGAAACGGCCCTTTCTCTCCATGACAGGCCTGGGAAATCTTGGATGAAAAGGCTCTGTTTAGCAGGGATCTTTTTCAGGGGGCTGGGCATGAAACACGTCCCCACTGTGAGCTCCCAGTTTGAGCCCTGACAGCAGGGAGAACCGGTCTCCTCCGGAAATCGATGCTCCTGGGGTAGGGGACAAGGGAGACAGAAGCTGGGTGTCTGCAGCGCCCCTCGCTCATCCACGTGTGTGGGAAGGACGCAGAGTGGAGACAGATTTAGTCTGAGTAGGGACCCACCAGAATGTGGGGTCCTTCTCTGGGCAATGTCAAAGCACCTGGCTAGATAGGAAATGCATGAGACTGATGAAGGGGCCGGGCTGGTGAGGAATTGTCAGAGGCGATTGCAGGTGGGGAAAGTCTGTTCAGAGCCAGATACCAGCGGGACAGAGGGACACAGAAGACATGGGGATTTTTCCCTGCTGTCCTGCTCCACAATCCATCCTGGGACCTGCCCCGACATGCCCCCCTCCAACCGGCATTGCCATCCCAGCCTCTCCCCTGCAGTGCCCTCAACACACACCTTGACCCCCGGCCTCACCTCGGACAGGGACGCCTGGCACCCGCCTGCCCCCGGCATCTGCAGAGGAACGGCCGCCCCTGCGTGAAGATGAACCCCAGCAACCAGGCCCTGGGGGCGGCAGAGTCGGCCTTAATTAGCCCCTGGGGGACTGTGACTGAGAAAACATTCATTAGCGCTCAGCTGAGCCGCCCCACGGCTGGGAGGCGCGGGAGGTCTCTGAGGTCCATGGGCTCCCGTCATCGTGTCTCCTCATGGACCATCACAAGCAGCCGGTCGCCACGTCTGCTAAATCTCTCCCCTGTGCTGGCCAATCCCCACATGCTGGCAACTCACAGACATTCCACTTGCACTCCTCCAAAAGGGCAGTGTGCCTCAGTTTACCAGTTTTCCCTTAATCACCCCCACACACATACACTCCAGGACCCATCCATGAGCGCCCCCAACATGTGCACCGGTGGCTCATGTATAGTAAGAACTGAGGGTTTCACAAGCCCCAGGAGGGAACGGTCGCAGACACAAGGAGGATCCCGGCGCGCCAGGCCGGCCTACGCAATAGTCACTGCCCTAGCTAAGGAAGCCAGGTTCCCTCTTCCCCTTCAGGTCACACAGCCGGATCCGGGGTCTTGTGGCCTGGCCAGCGCATGCAGTCACTGGCTTGTGACGGGTTCCCATTGGCCGATCTGCAGGACTCTTTGCAGTGCAATGTCCCAGCGACTCATTTCTCCTCCCAGCTGTCCCTGTTCACCCATCGCGCTCGCCCTGGGGTGACCTGCCCGGCCGGCTCACCCTGCCCATGTGTCTTGGCAAGGTGTGAGCTTCCCATCAGAAGCGGGACCCCCGCATCCTTCAGCGCCGGCCCCACGGCCTCCCTCCTGTCCCGAGATGGACCTCTGGTCTCCAGCCCCTCGCTCCAGGCCAGGGGCTCTGCCCAGCGCCCCCACGCGGGACAGGCCGAGACACGGACACACTCAGTCGGGTTCATTAGTCACCCAGAGCCCAGCACGGGAAGCCCTCAGCCTCCCCGAGAGGAAGGAAAGTCCCGTAGACCGTTATGTCAGCCCAGCCCCCAGCCAAGCTGCCGTGAAACTCCATTTTCAGCCACCATCTTCCTTCCAGAACTGACTGATCCCCACCTGCGCCTTCCAGCCCCATGTTCTCAGGCCGGGGGTCTTGGATAAGACCTCCCCACTGAGAGTGTTGATCAATGAGTTGTTAGACCTGGCATCATCTCCCTATGTCAGTGGTTTTCAACCATTGCTAGATCCCTACAAATTTTGAATGGCAGTTCACAACCCTTTGAAAATCTTTGATCTAGTCTGCAAACCGCAGGCGTCTGCTAACCACAGGTTTGAAACTACTGAGCTAGGTGCCGACTTAATCTGAGTTGTTTTCAACCAGTTCTTTATGGAACATCTACACTGTAAGGAAAGGCCCAGGATAAAAGTGACAACCCATGCCGAACCCCCTTCTGTCCACACACAAATAACTCTCAGTGTGACAGTGTGAATCCTGACTTTCATCCTTTTTAAGATTATGATACTTTTTGTACAAAGCCTTTGTGTGTTATTATTTGAAAACTCATAAACTTCTGAACATTAGTGTCATGGTAAAATATGTGTATCAACATTGTATGGCAAGGTAAATTATATTACCGGGCATTCTCCCTATAAGTTGCCCTTATACAGCCATTCCACACTAAAGTCACTGACGCTTGAAGCAACTGATGTGTTATAAGTCTACCCATTCCCCTCTCTTAAATCGTGCAAAATCACCCCAATTTGTGCAAATAGAAGTCAGCTGCAGGAAAAATAAATTCACGCTTTAAGTTGTTTCGCTATAAGTCCGAGTTTTTTGGAACGTATATTGGACTCATAGCAAGAGCAGCCTGTACTGTGTGACCTTGCTGAGTCATGTTCTGTGTTTAGCTAATCCAGCGCAGAGAGCTTTCTCACAGAAAAAAGGAAAACCGATGCGTTGGCCAAGTGTCAGCATAATCAAATGAGCCATCACCTCATTAAACCGTCATTTTTGGCAGGAAGAACTGTGTGAGTGAGACAGCCGGAAGTTCTCATCCCTGAGACTCTGCTTAATGGCGATTGCAGATGATTCTGAAAGAGGAAAAGTGGGGAACAGGGGCCACAAATTCTCTCTCCCTTCATCTCTGCTCATGGTATTGACTTGAAAGACTTTGGATTGGAGTGTGATTCTTTCTGACCGATCCAACCAGTAAGCCTGGAAAAGACCCTGCACTGAGAGAGACCCTCTCGCTTTAAGCTTCTGCTGTTTGTTGTTAGGGATCAATTTGTGTTTTCTACTTTTTATTTCTTTGTAACCAGCTCTGACCTTTATGCCTCGTTACTTGTAATCAACTTAAAATCCATCAGTCTGGAGTGAATAAACTTGGTTTTTTGTCTCATCTGGACTGGCGAGTGCCTGGATGGATGGATGGGTTTGGGACACTCCTTGTGCTGCCGTGACGGGCTTTTGGTGACCCTGTCTGGGCCAGGAAGAGCTGGGATGTTAAAGACATGTTGGTGGGGGAAGGGGAATTTCTCAGTATCGCTCTGCAGTGTAATTCCTGGGCAGCTGGTGCACTGTAGCAGGGGATTTACACACGGGGGCTGCGAGTGAGCAGACCAGGCGCAGCGGCTGGCACAGCAAAGCGGTGTGAAAGGCACCACCAGCTGGAGAGCTGAGGAGATACCACTGTCCATGAACCCATGGTCTCAAGGCCCATGGGAGTGAATCAAGCCAGGGTTCCTGCTCCATTGCTTGGCCATGGAGACACAGTCCCACTGGAGAGTCCACCAAAAATATCCCAAGACCCCGACTTCCTTTGTCCCCGCCCACACAGTCTGGGAGAGGGTCAGTTTTGGGAGAGGGCTGGAAACCTGAATTAAGAGTGGTTGGACGCAGGCGGCTGTGATGCAGCATGGATGTTGGTGCTGCCAATTGGGACCCAGCGTCCCAAAATTCCTGGGCTTATCAATCAATGTAAACGCTCTAGCCCTGGACTAACAAACCCAGTGTCTGCTCACTCCACTTCAACTAACCCTGTGCTACCTTGCCATGTAGACAGACCCTAACATGGCTCGGGTCTTTCCACCTACACAGCCTGACGATACGAACGCACCCTGCCGGCTCGCCGCCTGTCCTGAGAGCAACCTCAGCCCCCCCCTCAAACACACACTAGGTAGCACAATACAAAAGAGGGAAACTGAGGCACACGTGGGTGCCGCACAAAACCCATTACAAAAATTCTCACTTGATCCCACTCTTACATGTCCCCGCAGGAACATCCTGCCAGACGTGGTGCAGGGAGTTTGTGAGGAGCAGGCCTGTCTTGGGGGCTCGTCTTGGCTTGTTTGAAGGACTTTTAGCGAAGGCACGTTCACCTAAGGGAGCAGGGGGAAGCTAAAGTGCCGGGCGTGGGTCTCATGGGAGCAGACAGAGACGGGAAGGCAGCATGGCCTTCCCCGGGATACACCCCTGTTCCCTCTTTGATCCATCCCCAGCATAATAATTACTGGTAATGGCTCCATGCCCCTCTGGGCCTCGTTAGTTGCCAGGGCCCTTGGGGACAGGGATGGAGGAGGAGCGGCTGGTGGGTTGCAGTGGGAGTTTCGGGTAATTGGCAGGATGTTTGTCCCACACTAGGGATCCGTGCATAGATTCACCTCCCCAACCCAGTATGAACACCGTGCTCTGAGAAACACTTGAGATTGGGCACAGGGGAGTCTTTGCCCGAGCCCCCGAGACAACCAAGCTCCCATCCCACCTCCATCTCTGGGTTTCTTCTCCAGACAGCAGGGCAGCCCATGGGGGAAACTGAGGCACGGGCTGGCTTCTTACAAAATATTGCAACCGATTCCCATGCTGGCCCAAAGTTGCTCCCACACGTGGCCACAGTGCAGGGGGGAGGAGGAGGGAGGAAGGACTCGCCCTGGCTCTTCGGACAAGCTGGAGAGGGAAGTTGGAACAGGACAAAAATTCAGCCTGGGGCTCAGGGTGGAAATGCCCCTGGGGGAATTAACCACCGATCGATTGCCCAAAGGGGGAAGCAAGATTCTTCTTTCCAGGCCACTTTACAGCCACGATGGGAGGTTTTCCTAACAGATCTGCCCTGTGATTTTTTGGGGACAGGGCTCTGGGCTGTGGAGGTCAGACTGGCCAACCTCCCTGGCTCCCTCCAGCCGGGGGGTTGTGAAATTAGCCATCTCCTTGGGATGCCGACACTGGGGGATGTGCTACAGCCCGGCGTGGTGGGCATGGGGTCCTGTCCGGCCATTGATACCCCAGGGGGTTTAGATAACAAACACAAATGGAATGGTGCCGCCGGTACCCCGGTCAGAAGCACAGACATCCCGCCCATCCTAATCAGGGTCTCTCACCCTGAATTAGCTATAACCCTGGTATGGCTGCGGTATCCCTCCCGCTCCCTCTCTTTTAAGCAACCATGTCAAAAAGAAGAGCCGAAGCAGTGTGTGATGAACCAAACCCGAGTGTTATCGGGGGATAAATTCACAAGAGCAGGGAAAGGGGGAATAATCCGACGTATCTAATATGAGATCAACGTGACAGTGCCGTGGAGTGACAGCAAGATACTGGCATGAAGCCTGAACCCCAAACCCAACTGACTTATCCCTCGGGCCAAGTGTATCTGACTGGCCAGTGCTGCCCAACCACAGTCACTTTTCTCTCTTCACAGGGCAGTCGCGCGCTGCAGGGTTGCCAGGAGCTGCACCCGTCGCCTCATTGCAAGGCCTTGGGGAGGAGCGCCGGGGAGTCCCGCGACGCTCTGTTTCGGGATGACCATCGAAGAGGATCCGCAGGTGGGTGGAACGAGGACTGTACGGCGGGTAGGTCGAGGCTCCTCGTCTCCCCGCGGCTGGATCTTCCCTCTGCCGCGTGGGGGTGAACGGCAGGAACCGGCGCGTGCGGCCACGGGGGCGGGCGGCGCCGCGGCTGTGGTGACAGAGTCCTTGTCCCGCCTCCAGGGCGGGAGAAGTCTGAGGTAAATGGAATCTTCCGGGCTCTCTGGCGGGCCAGAACTGACAATGGCAGCGGTCACGGACTCCATTTTGATCCTCACAGGCTCCATTTTGAATTTCCTTAACCAGCCGGTTAAACATCATGGCACCCGATTTAACTAACAATCCTCTCGCAAAAACATCCCAACACCTTGGGCAGCTGTGAATCTAGGAAGCGCCCCTGTTTGTTCCTGTCCTTTTCCAATCCATTCTCATGCTTCAGGGCTTGGACGGCAGGGTCAGGAAGGATTCATCCCACCGCCACCCGCAGCTGCACAATGGGCCAGATGTGTTCTGGGGTTTTTTTGCTCTGCACTCATCTCTCACTCAGCAGGGATGGGAAGGGAGCTTTGAGACAGTTCAGAGAAGCCCCTAAAGGCTTAGCCAGTGGCCAGCTCCTGTGCTCAGCTCTGGCTCGCCCCAGGTCAGCGAGGCAGGGACTGGGGTAGGTTTTCTGCCTCCTCTGGAGCCTGCTGGGACGATTGGGGCCTGTCTCCGCTGGCTGGTTCCCTGCCAACTTCGGGTGCTGTTGGCATCAGCAACTCTCCTGTTCCCAAACGGCTCCGTCTCCTGCGCTGGCCTCACAACTTCTCCCTCTCACGCCGAGGGGATTTCTGCCGTTCAGCATGGAGCAAATCAGTGGGAGGTGCAATGAGCCAGCCCTGCCCCACCTCGATTTCACACCCATCCCTGTGCCTGATGAACAAATGCTCCTCTTACAGCACACCGCAGGTTGCCCGTTAGAGCTCAACAGACTCTTTGGCTCACCAAAGCTTCCCCTGGAAGATCATGTCTGCCCTGGACACGTGGGGCCTTGGCTCAGACCTGCCAGGGCGCTGCCACCGCCTGAGATGTGGCGCTTGTGCTAGGTTAGGGACGTGGCAAAGCTGAGAACTGTGTTATGTCCCCGGCTGACAAGGCAGAGGGTGACAACTCCCTGCCACTTGACTGGGCCGTCACCAAGACACGGTACCCCCGCGTCACATCGTCACGCCAACCAAATCCATAACGCAGACTTTCAATAGAGAGACTTTATTCCTCACATACAAGCTGGGGAGTTCGATTAGCAGTCACGAGCTTCCTGTCCATCCCTCCCAGGCTCCTCTGCATGGCTAAGGATCCTGTAAAATGGGAGTTTGGTGGAGTGAGTTTGTCAGACTCAGCTGCAAAGACCAAGGGACCCTTAACCAAGGGGGCGTCCCTGACCCCTGGCTAAGCTGCCAGCGGGCTTAAATGAGGTTGTACCAGACCCTGCAGCGAGAGGCAAAGGTCCTAGCTACAATTCCCTGCCGGGGCCGGGGCTTCTTCATACATTCTCAGGCCATTGGGAGCATCTGCTGTGACCCCCTGTAGCGCCCAGGCCAGAGAACGGCCCCCAGAGAATTCCTAGCACAGATCTGTTAGATAAACCCCTCTCCCCTTGATGTGCAGCTGCAGCCCAAAACGCCACCAGAGTGCGGGGAGTCATTAGGAAAGGGACTGATAATAACACAGACAATACCCTATGACCTCTGCATGAATCCATGGTACACGCGCCCCTTGAATACTATGTGCAAACGTGGTCGCCCCACCAAACAGACATATTGGAATTAGAGAAGGTGCAGAGACAGAAAACAAAGCTGGTTAGGGAGATGGAACAACTTCCCGGGAAGGACAGATTCGGGGGGTGGGAATATGGTAGAGGTGTGGAGAAGCAAATAAGGGAATGCTATTTACTCCTTCTCATAACACAAGAATTAAGAGTGACCCCACAAAATGAATAGGGGGCGCATTTAAAAAAAACCAAAAGGCAATATTTCTTCACCCAACACACAGTCAGCCTGTGGAACTCCTTGCCACAGGATGTTCTGAAGGTTAAGACTGTGACAGGTTCACACACAAACTAGATATGTTCATGGAGGACAGGTCCATCAATAGTCCTTAGCCACGATGGGCAGGGATGGTGTCTCTAGCATAAGTTTGCCAGAAGCTGGGTCTGGGTGACAGGGGATGGATCACCTGATGATTCCCTGTTCTGTTCATTCCCCCTGCAGCGCAAACTTCAGAAGTTGGGATCCTGGCTAGATGGACCATTGGTCTGACCCAGTCTAGCTGCTCTTATGTTCAGATCCCTGAGTCTTTGGGCCAATGGCTACTAAGAACATTTATACAACAGGCCTTGGGGCTGATGCCGTCTAGCCATGCCCTTCAGAACACGCCTTAGTGGACCTCCTTTTCCATGGAACACTTGGGCTGCGTGTACGTGTGTGGCGGGGTGGGTGTGACCCTACATGTGTGTTAGTTCCACCAGCCTCATGTGTGAGGGGAAAAGAGCCCAGGTGTCCTGGGGGCGCTAAAGGGGAAGGTTCCCCAGAAACACCTTGTGTGGAAAGTCCATGCCCAGAGCCGCGATGGAGCCGTGGGCTGAACTCAGGTGCCCCAAGCCAGAACTCTCCTCCTGACCCTCCTCAGGGCCGTGGCCACGTCCTTGTTCCTCAGGCTGTAGATGAGGGGGTTCAGGGTGGGCACCACTGAGGTGTAGAAGAAGGTCACTTGCTGTTTCTGCCCCTGGGTGCTGCTGGAGTCTGGATGGAAGTAGAGCCAGGCCACGCTGCCGTACGTGAGCAACACCACGGTCAGGTGGGAGCCGCAGGTGGACAGGGCCTTGCGCAGGGCATGGGCAGAGCGCAGGCGGGCCACGGCCACCCCGATGCGGGCGTAGGAGGCCAGAATGAAGACGAAAGGGGCCAGCAACACCATGACACCCTCGGTGGAGATCACCATCTCGTTGGTGAAGGGCCGGGTGCAGGAGAGGCGCAGCAGCGATTGCTGGTGACAGAAGTAATGCTGCAGGCGGTTGCCACAGTAACGCAGCCGGGCAGCCATGACGGTGTGCAGCAGGGCGTGCGAGATCACCACGGCCCACGAAGCAGCCGCCATCTTGAGGCACAGGGACCGCGTCACCATGGCGGCGTAGCGCAGCGGGTCACAGACGGCCACGTAGCGGTCATAGGCCATGGCAGCCAGCAGGTAGCCCTCCATGTTGCCCACTGCCAGGTAGAGGAAGAGCTGGGCCGTGCAGCTGGCGAAGGGGATGACCCGGTGCTGGGTCAGGGTGTGCACCAGAGCCTGGGGCAGGGTGATAGAGACCAGGCCCATGTCCACCAGGGAGAGCTGGCTGAGGAGGAAATACATGGGGCTGCAGAGCTGGCGGTCGGTCCACACCAGCCCCACAAGCATGGAGTTGCCGGGCAGGTTCACCAGATAGGTGACCAGGATCAAAGCGAAGACCAGCGGCTGCAGGTCCTGGCGTTCGGACAGGCCCAAGAGCAGGAACTCGGAGACGGACGTCCAGTTGGCCTCAGCCATGGCGAGGGGCCGCGGCAGCACCTGAGCAGGGAGGAGAAGAGAGTTGGCAGGGATGGGACGCGCTGACACATTACGCCGGTCGCTCGTTGGGAGCCAAGTCCCGTTTGGCCCTTTTTGGGCAACAGTTTAACAGCTCGATCTCGATTTAAACAGTCCCACGACGGAGACGCCCACCCAACCCTGGCTCAGCTCTGCTCAAGGTCACGGACCGTCGCTGTAAAAACATGCAGCGTCCCTCTGCTCTGACCGTGTGTCGCTGGGACTCACAGACTCTGGGGTCCGTGTTCCTCTGCCTGCCCAACGGACACGCTGGCCCTGGCCAGACAGCAGCCTTAACCTCCTTGAAGCCTGTTCTCAGGTTCCCCCCTTTGTCTTTGTCATGGCTCCTTCCCCACTCTGGCACGATAAATGCAGGAGTGGGGGCCAGCAAAAGTACCCCAAAACCTTATCTTTCCAGGCTTTGGTATAAAACTCCCCCCAGAATCTTAACAACCTAGATTTTGGGGATAAAATCCGCTGCCACCACCCAAGTAATGATAAGAAAATCAGGGGAGAGATCGCTTGGGAAATCTCACCCCTAAAGTAAAACCCAGGACACAACAATTAACCAATGCCCGGTTAATAAACAGAAAAGAGAAAGAACTTTTATCATCACCACAATATTCCTGTTGCAAGCATGACTAGATGGAAAGTCATAAAGTAATATCCTCATAGGGGAACCCCACTATGGGCCTAGAACTTAGTTACAAAGGAGAGCAAAAAGACATTTTTAAATGCAAGACATGAGATCCCACTTCCCAAACCATAAAACAATAAAACGGATTGATCTAAACTTTACCCTACTTACATATAGTGAAGAAAGAGTCTATTCTTGGAGGGAGACATAGTGTCTGTCCCCCTCAATAGCTGGAGAGAAACTGCCCAGGACAATGGAGGGAAAAACCAAAAATTCCTTTGTCCCAGTTTGAAATTCCTACCTACCTTCCTATTGGCTGAATCTACCTGACTTAGGTAAGGTTAACCCCGTAGTTCCCAGGCTGCTGGCTAACCCTCATGATCATGACAGTCTTCTTCTCTCAACGCCAAACAGGCCCCGTTTGTCTCTTCTTCCCTGCTAGGGCAGCATTTCTAACCCTTTCCCCGTTTGCTGCTCTGCCCGGACTCTCTCCGATTTGCCCACAGCTTGTCTAACGCGTGTGGCCCAGAAGTGGCCACAGAGCTCCGGACGAGAGCTCACCAGCGCCCAGCAGAGGGGGACACCCCCCTCCCGTGTCGGCCCCACAATGCGCCGGTTCCCGCCCCAGCTTGTTAGCACAGGGTGGTCAGAGCTGCTTCAGTTTGCTGGCTCCCATTCACACTCAGCATGGTCACTACTCTTTGAGGATGGTCTTTTCACCACTTGCACACCTGCCTAACGGTAACTTCATCCAGACCGAATGGGAGGGGTCAAATATTCCTTCCTGACCACTGCAGATGCCCAACTGAATCCCTGAAGCAAGACACTGGGTTCTAGTCACTATTATCATACTGAGCTCCAAACGTCACAGGCCCGCCAAGGGAAATGCAGGTTATTAATAGCTAGGCCCATGTAGGGAGGAAATGGAGCCCAAGGTGAGACAGGAGGGAGGTTCTGAAATAACCATCCCCTTGGGAAACAGCCAGACTGGCATTGGGGAGGGGAAGGGGTTGGTGAAGTGGGGAGGGCTCAGAGCAGAGCCCCGGCAATGCCTGCAGGTCTGGAAAACCCGCCTGATCGGGAGAGATGCCAGGGGCTCTTGCTAGTCAGTGGAACAAGGAGAAAGTGAAAGGGCCACTCGGTCCCAAGCTAGAAGGACCGACTGGGGAACAAATTGCTCAGCGGCTCTTGGGTCTAGCAGAGAAGGGTCTGACCCAAGTCAGTGGCTGGAAGTGGCAGCTAGACACAGCGGCTGTGACAGCAGGACACAGGCCATCTGGAAAACCCACCTTGGGGGCTAGTGGGGCTTAGTTCGCTCAGTTCATTGAAAAGCCAGTGAAGAGGGGACTGGGCACCAGTTTGGCAACTCGCTCGCAGCCCTTCCTCCACCATCTGGGTCCTGCCCGCAGCCCTGCCCCTCCCAACGCCACATGGGAAATGGGCACTGAGCAGCGAGTCGGACTCCACAAAAACTCTCCCACAAAGAGAGGAGAGAGAGGAGTGGTGTATAAGGCATAAGGGGGACTATGATGTGATGGAAATGGGACAGAGAAAAGCGCTCAGAGGAGTCTGTCCCACCTATTGTCTGGTGCAGCAAGAAAGGGGCAGCCCGTGAAATTAGAGCGGGCCATTCCAAAATGGACCAAAGATGCAGTCACACACTCAGGGACTGGGGAACTCATTGCCACAGGGTGGTGTTGAGGCTAAAACTTATCAAGATTAAATGAGGGACTGGACATTTCAAGAGCTACAAGGAATCATCTGGATATTTGCCTCCTCTTACCTCAGGCTCCATGCAAAGCGCTGGGGAAATCAGTCCAGACTGGCATTTCACACCGACAGGGGCTTGTTTCTGCTGCTCTACGTCCCAGGCACCAACAGTCACATTCCAAACGGGTCATTTTATAATTGTCTGGTAAAAACGAGAACATCGGTCACCGCATCTGAGATGCCCTCGTACCGTCCTTGGGATTCCCTCAACACCTCGCTGTGAAGGGAGATGAAACTTAGCGGGGGAGGCAAAACAAATCAACCTCCTGAAAGGGGTCCAGTCATCTGGACCGGCTGGGAGCCAAACCTAGAGCCCTCCCCTCATTTCATTTCTAGCCCGGCTCTTTCCACAGACCCCCTGTTTTGGCTGAGAAAAGCCAGGGTTATAAATATACACCTTTGTTTCCAGACTGATTTTGTCTGACTTCAGCTTCCAGCCATAACACATCCCCTTCCGCCTACCCCCTTGGAAAGCGTCCAAGTCAGCTCAGGCCCCAATAGCTCCGAACCTTTGCAGTGACTGGGAAGAGCCCCAAAGAGCATTCCCCTGAGTTCAATACGGTTGCCAGAGGGTGGAGCGGGAAACGGCCCCTTCTCTTCATGACAAGCCTGGGAAACGTGGGATAAAAAGGCTCCGTTTTGTGCAGATTGTTTTAGGGGCTGAGCACGACACACGTCCCCACTGCGAGCTCCCAGACTGAGCCGTGACACCAGGGAGAACCGGTCTCCTCCGGAAATCGATGCTCCTGGGGAAGGTGGCAAGGGAGCCAGACAATGGGTGTGCGGAGAGCCCCCCTTCCATGTGCGTGGGAAGGACGCGGAGTGGAGACAGAATTTGGTCTGAGCGGGGACCACCAGTGCGCGGGGTCCTTCTCCAGGCAACGTCAAAGCACCTGGCCAGACGGGGGGACACATGAGGCTGCAGATGGAGGGGCCGGGCTGGGTGAGGGACTGTCAGAGGCGATTGGGGTGGGGAACGTCTGTTCAGAGCCAGATACCAGAGGGACACAGAAGACGTGGGGGTTTCCCTGCTGTCCTGCTCCCCAAGCTGTGCCAGGACCTGTTCCCTACATGCCCCCCTCTAGCCGGCATTGCCATCCCAGCCGCTCCCCTGCAGTGCCCTGGCACACACCCTGACACCCGGCCTCACCTTGGACACGGACGCCTGGCACCCGCCTGCCCCCGGCACCTGCAGAGGAACGGCCGCCCCTGCGTGAGATGAACCCCAGCAACCAGGCCCTGGGGGCGGCAGTCGGCCTTAATTAGCCCCTGGGGGACTGTGGCTGAGAAAACATTTATTAGCGCTCAGCTGAGCCGCCCCACGGCTGGGAGGCGCGGGGGGTCTCTGAGGTCCATGGGCTCCTGTCATCGTGTCTCCTCGTGGACCATCACAAGCAGCCGGTCGCCAAGTCTGCTAAATCTCTCCCCGGTGCTGGCCAATCCCCACATGCTGGCAACTCAGAGACAGTCCACTTCCTCCCCACAAGAGGGAGTGTGTGCCTCAGTTTACCAGTTATCCATTAATCACCCACACATACACCCCAGGACCCCATCTCTGAGCGCCCCCAACAAGCGCACTGGTGGCTCATGAAGAAGGAACTGAGGATTTCACAAGCCCCAGGAGGGAACGGTGGCAGCCACAAGGAGGATCCTCGGAACTCAGAAGCCATCTGTCCCTGTTAAGCCATTGCACCTGCCCTGGGGTTACCTGTCTCCAGGAGCGGGACCCCCTCGTCCTTCAGGGCCCCACGGCCTCCCCGGCTCCCTAGACAATCCTCAGGTCTCCAGCCCTCTCGCTCCAGGCCAGGGGCTCTGCCCAGCGCCTCCACACGGGACAGGCCGAGTCATGGACACACTCAGTCGGGTTCATTAGTCACCCGGAGCCCAGCACGGGAAGCCCTCAGCCTCCCTGAGAGGAAAGATGTTCCCATAGGCCATTATGTCACCCCAGCCCCCAGCCAAGCCGCCATGAAACTCTATTTTCAGGCACCATCTTCCTTCCAGAACCGACTGATCCCCACCTGCGCCTTCCAGCCCCGGGTTCTGAAGCCGGGGGTCTTGGTTAAGATCCCCCCACTGAGAGTGTCAAGTTGTTAGATCTGGCATCATCTGTCTAGGCCAGTGGTTTTGAACCATTGATGACCCATGAAATTTTGAATGGAGGTCCACACCCTTTGCAAATCTTAGACCTAGTCTGCAGGTCACCAGGGGTCCACCGACAACAGATTGAAATCTACTGAGCGAGGCATAGAATTGAACTGGGCTGGTTTTAACCAGTTCCTTATGGATCAGCAACACTCGGGGAAAGGCCAGGGTTCCAAGTCAAGTCCCATGGTGAACCCCTTCTGTCTACACACAAATAGCTCTCAATGTGACAGTCTGAACCCCGATATACATCTTTTTTTCAAGACTTTGATAGCTTTGTACAAAGACTTTTTACAGTATGATTTGAAAACTCATAATCTGCTGGACATTAGTGTCATTGGCCAACATGTGTAACAACCCCATATGTCAAGTTAAATGATACTGTGTGATGTTGCAAAGCCAGTTCAAACTGGTTCCTCACAGATAAAAGGCAAACTGATGCCTCAGTCAGGTGTCAGCATAATCAAATCGCATCACCTATGTAATCGGCCGTTCCTTGGCAGGAAGAAATGTGTGCGTAAGACATTTACACAACCTTTGAAAAGTCCCTGGAAGTGCCCAGCCCACAAACTCTGCTGAACCCTGGCTGCAGTTGATTCTCAAAGACGAAAAGGAGCCAAGTAGGGAACAGGGGCCACAAATTCTCTCCCCCTTCATCTCTGCTCACGATATCGACTTGGAAGACTTTGGATTGGGGGGTGATCCTGGCGGATCGATCCAGCCAGTGAGCCTGGAAAAGTCCCTGTGCTGAGAGAGACCCTCTCGCTTAGCGCTCCGGTCGCTTGTCAAGTCAGGGATCAGCCTGTGGTTTGTACCTTTTATGTTTTTGTAACCAGCGCTGTCTCTGATGCCTCGTCACTTGTACTCAACTTACAATCCATCGACCCGGAGTGAACGAACTTGGTTTCTTGTCTCATCTAGACCGGCGAGTGCCTGGAGGGCTGGAAGGGTTTGGGACACTCCTTGTGCTGCTGGTCTTCTATTAATGCCATGATGGGCTTTTGGTGACTCTGTGCGGGCCAGGAGGGGCTGGGATGCAAAAGACACATTGCGGGGGAACAGGAATTTCCCAGCGTCGCTCTGCAGTGTAATTCCTGGGCAGCTGGTGCACTGTAGCGGGGGATTCACACACTGGCGGCTGTGTGTGAGCAGCCCAGGCGCAGCGGCTGGCACAGCAAAGCGGTGTGAAAGGCACCCCGAGCTGGAGAGCTGAGGGGATACCGCTGTCCATAAATCCTTAGTGACTGGGCCTACAGGGGGTGAGTCAAGCCAGGAGCCAGGGTTCCAGCCCCATTGCTTGGCCATGGAGACATGGTCCCACTGGGGAGTCCATCCCAAGACCCCCAACTTCCTTTGTCCTCGGCCCACAGAGCCTGGGAGGGGGGTGGGAACCTGGATGAAGGGTGGTTGGACGCAGGCGGGTGTAATGCAGCGTGGATGCTGGTGCTGCCGATTGAGATGCGGCGTCCCACAATTCCTGGGCTTATCAATCAGTGTAAACGCTCTAGCCCTAGACTAACAAACCCAGTGTCTGCTCACTCCGCTTCTACTAACCCTGCGCTTCCTTGCCATGTAGACAGACCCTGACATGGCTCAGTTCCCTCTACCTACCCAGCCTGGCAATACGAACGCACCCTGCCGGCTCGCTGCCTGTCCCGAGAGCAACCTCAGCCCCACCTCACACACACACTGGGTAGCACATCACAAAAGGGGGAAACTGAGGCACACACGGGGTGCTGCACACAACCCATTACAAAAATCCCCACTTGGTCCCACTCTTACATGTCCCCGCAGGAACATCCTGCCAGACGTGGTGCAGGGAGTTTGTGAGGAACAGGCCTGCCTTGGGGGCTCAGCTTGGCTTGTTTGAAGGACTTTTAGCGAAGGCGCGTTGGCCTAAGGGAGCGGGGGAAGCTAAAGTGCCGGGCGTGGGTCTCATGGGAGCAGACAGAGACGGGAAGGCAGCATGGCCTTCCCCGGGATACACCCCTGTTCCCTCTTTGATCCATCCCCAATTATTAATTACCGGTAATGGCTCCATGCCCCTCTGGGCCTCATTAGTAGCCAGGGCCCTTGGGGATAGGAGCCGGGGGGTAGAGGAGGAGCGGCTGGGGGTTGCAGTGCGAGTTTCGGGTAATTAACAGGATGTTTGTCCCACACTAGGGATCTAGTGCATAGATTCACTTCCCCGACCCAACATGAACACCGAGATCTGAGAAACACTTGAGATTGGGCAAGGAGGAGTCTTTGCCCAGGCCCCGAGGCTGCCAAGCACCCATCCCACCTCCATCTCGGGGCTTCTTCTCCAGACAGCAGTGTAGCCCACGGGGGAAACTGAGGCACGGGCCGGCTTCTTACAAAATATTGCAACCGATTCCCATGCTGGCCCAGAGTTGCTCCCACACGTGGCCACAGGAGGGGAGGGAGGAAGGACTCGCCCTGTCTCTTCGGGCAAGCTGGAGCGGGAAGCTGGAACAGGACAAAACTTCAGCCTGGGACTCAGGGTGGGGGTGTTTCATGCCCTGCCCCCGGGGGAATTAACCACCGATGGATTGCCCAAAGGGGGGGAAGAAGGTTCTTCATCCCCAGCCATTTCCCATCCATGCTGGAGGTTTTCCAGAAAGATCTGCTGCGATTATTTGGGGGGCCGGGCTGTGGAGGTCGGACTGGCCGACCGCCATAGCTCCCTCCTGCCGGGGTGGCTGTGAATGAGCCAGCCCTCTACTAACCCCCTATGGGTGCCCATACCGGGGGATGTGTGTGGCGGCCATGGGGTCCCGTCCAACCCTAGGTACCTGTCGGTCTAGGAACCACCCGTTTGTTCCTGTCCGTTTCCAATCCATTCCCATGCTTCAGGGCTTGGACGGCAGGGTCAGGAAGATTTATCCCCCTGCCACCCTCAGCTGCACAAGGGGCCAGATGTGTTCTGGGGTTTGTTTTGCTCTGCACTCATCTCTCACTCAGCAGGGATGGGAAGGGAGCTTTGAGACGGTCCAGAAACCCCCCTAAAGGTTGAACTAGTGGCCAGCTCCCGTGCTCAGCTCTGGCTCGCCCCACCTCCACGAGGCCGGCACTGGGGTGGGTTGTCTGCCTCCTCGGGGCCTGTCTCCACTGGCCGGTTCCCGGCCATCCTCAAGTGCAGTCGGCATCAGCAACTCTCCTGTTCCCAAACGGCTCCGGCTCCTGCACTGGCCTCACACCTTCTCCCCCTCATGCCGGGGGGCCGGGATTTCTGCCCTTCGGCATAGAGCAAATCAGCGGGGGGCACGATGAGCCAGCCCTGCCCCACCCGGTGAACAAACGTGCCTCGTAGGTGGCTCGGCGGGCTACCCGTCTGAGCAGGGCAGCTTCCTCGTAATCGTGAATCGAGGCTCAATCTTTAATTCCGGGACACTCCACAGCAGGGAAGCCCCTGGCCTTTGTGTGTGCAGCTACCGCCCCCTTGTGGCCACAGGTAGCACCTGCCAACAACTCAGGTAAGGCCTGTAAACCGGCTGAGGAGAATTCGAGGTGGGAGCTGTCAAGTTCAGTATTTAATCGCCACCCACGCCCATAGCGACGGGACCGATTTATCCCTGCCCAGGGAATGTCACCGCCTGGGAGCGTCCCAGCGTTCGACTGAAGGACATTTCTATCTTTTGACCTGTGACGTTGAGTCGCATTGTTGCGCCGGTTACAAAATCTCGCTTGACGGAGCTCAACGCCTAAGGGGATTAAGCAATTATCCCCCGGTCTCCTCGACTGGCCGACCTCCCCCCCGTGGCTCCCCGCATCTGAATATTTACAGAGCCATCAAATCCGCCTTCGGAATGCTCAACACGCCCTGCCTCTGGCGCACGTGGAAAAATGGGAAATCGATTGTAAAAGCCGTCAGGCGGAACAGGCGCTGGTTCCTCTCACTCGCTTAACGAGGGACGAAGGGCGTCTTCCGACAACCCCACGGAGGACAATAGGTCCGGCCTCAGGAGAAAGGCTGGCAACGCTCACCAAGGTCCGAGTGCCGCGGTGCCACCCTGCTGGCTTCCGGAAATGAATTCCCCTCAAACCGCTACCAGGCCCCCCAGTTTACCCCTTCCTGCTTGTAAATCAGGGCCGCGGCCAGGGCCTGGTGGCCCGTATCAGACAGGATAAGAACGTCCAGACTGGTCAGACCAAAGGTCCATCTAGCCCAGTGTCCTGTCTGCCGACAGCGGCCAATGCCAGGTGCCCCAGAGGGGGGGGAACAGAACACGGAATCATCAAGTGATCTCTCCCTTGTCCCTTGTTACCCATTCCCAGCCTCTGAGAGAGGCCAAGGACACCCTCCCTGCCCAGCCTGGCTAATAAGTATTGATGCACCTAACCTCCATGAATCTAGCTAGCTCTTTTTTGAACCCCATTAAACTCCTGGTCTTCACTACATCCTCTGGCAAGGAGTTCCACAGGTTGACTGTGCACTGAGTGAAGAAAAACTTCCTTTTGTTTGTTTTAAATGGGCTGCCTATTCATTTCATTTAGTGACCCCTAGTTCTTGTGTTATGGGAACAAATAGATAACTTTTCCTTATTCACTTTCTCCATACCTGTCATGATTTTATAGACCTCTGTCATATCGCCCCTTAGGGTGCATCTAGACAGCACCCTTCTGTTGGAATAAGCTACGCAATTCGCAAGGCGCAAATTGCATAGCTTATTCCGAGTCTAAATTGAAAGAGCTTATTTTGAAATTTGGCGCTGTCCACACACCACCAAATTTCAAAATAAGGCACTATTCCGACAAATCCCTGGAACGAGGGTTACAGGGATGCCGGAATAACGTGCCTGCTATTTTGGGAAATAACGGGCACGTTTAAAGATGCGGCGTTGCTATTTCGGGATACTTCCGGTATCCCAAAAGAGCAACGCAGTCTAGACATACCCTTAGTCTCCTCTTTTCTAAACTAAAAAGTTCCAGTCTGTTTAATCTCTCGTCATATGGGACCCGTTCCAAATCCTGAATCATTTTTGTTGCCCTTTCCTGAACATTTTCCGATGCCAATATATCTTTTTTGAGATGAGGCGACCACGTCTGTATGCAGCATTCAAGATGTGGGCGTACTGCGGTTTTATAAGGAGCAATAAGATATTTTTTGTCTTATTCTCTAGCCCTTTTTTAATGATTCCTACCATTGTTTGCTTTTTTGACGGCCGCTGCCCACTGCGTGGATGTTTTCAGAGAACTCTCCACAGTAACTCCAAGATTTCTCTCTAGAGTGGTTATAATTAAAATTAATCCCCATCATGCTGTAAGTAGAGTTGGGATTATTTTTTCCCATGTGCATTACTTTACATTATCAACGCTAACACTTTATTTGCCATTGTGTTGCCCAATCACCTAGTTTGGTGAGATCTTTTTGTAGCTCTTCCCAGTCGGCTTTGGTCTGAACTATCTTGAGCCATTTGGTATCATCTCCAAATGTTGCCACCTCCTTGTTTACCCTTTTCTCCAGATCCTTTATAAATAGGTTGACTAGGATGGGTCCCAGGACGGACCGTTGGGGAATCCCACTAGTTACCACTCTCCACTCGGAAAACCCCCTTGTGCACGCGTGTTAATGCCCTTCTCCCAGCAAGATTGCAATCCAGACATGCCAAGTGTCCTGTCCAATGAGGAGAGAGACAGCTTCTATAGGGCACTAGGAAATGTGATGAACGGAAAACCGAGCCAGGACTTAGTGCTCATTATGGGGTCTTTCCTGCCCAGATAGGGGAAGGAGAGGCGAGGCTGAGAACTAGTCATCAGCCCTCCCGCCACTGGAACATTTTCAAGTAATGGTGTCAGCGTCCTAGAATTTTGTGCGGGAAAACTCTCTCAGTCTTTGCAATGCTTCTTTTCAGCCCAAAACCATTCACCTAATGACCCGGGAACCCGCAGATGGTCGGGCGCAGAACAAAACAGACTATCGACGTAGCGGTCAAAGATGGGAAACATCTGTGACAGCCGCGAGAGTTTCTCGAGGAGCAGGTGTAGAAAGGGACCACTATCTACCGACGGCAACATTAGAGCAAAGCTGCAACAGCGCGGAAAGGAGGTTTGACAGCCGGAAGCCAGTTGACGTAAAAAAGCTACAAGACTCCGAACTGCAGAATGCATCCGTCATGGAGCTTAAAAAGCCAGATTTGGGCCCTCAGGGTGTGTCTACACAGCAAAGTTCACAGAATCATAGAATACTAGGACTGGAAGGGACCTCGAGAGGTCGAGTCCAGTCCCCTGCCCTCATGGCAGGACCCAGTACTGTCTAGACCAGTGTTTCTCAACCTTTTTTTTGCTCATGGCCCCCTTCTGAGCCTCGTTTACCTCTGTGGCCCCCCTCATAGCAGCTGTTAGTTGGAAAAAAAGGTACATAATTTACCTAATGTTCTGTTTTTTCCATGTGGCCCCCTAGAAGTAGGGCATGGCCCCTGGGGAGCCATATGGCCCACAGTTGAGAACCACTGGTCTAGACCATCCCTGATAGACATTTATCTAACCTACTCTTAAATATCTCCAGAGATGGAGATTCCACAACCTCCCTGGGCAATTTATTCCAGTGTTTAACCACCCTGACAGTTAGGAACTTTTTCCTAATGTCCAACCTAAACCTCCCTTGCTGCAGTTTAAGCCCATTGCTTCTTGTTCTATCCTCAGAGGCCAGGAAGAACAAGTTTTCTCCCTCCTCCTTGTGACTCTCTTTTTAGATACCTGAAGTTATTCTGAAATAATTACACGAGTGTCTATATAGCCATTCTGTTATTTTGAAATAATTTTGAAATAACGGGCGGCTTATTCCGACTTCTGTAAACCTCATTCCATGAGAAATAATGCCTTTTCTGAAATAGCTATTTCGAAATACAGTGTGTGTAGACACTCCACTGCTGCTATTTCCAAACAGAATAGCTCTGGCGAGGGGCTAAGTTCTTCCTCCTGGGGCTGTAAATCGAGAGCGCACGTCTACCATAGGGGAGCCTGACTCGGACTCATTTTGAGACTTCCCTGCAGTGTAGACGCGCTTTTTCTAAATAAGCTATTTCGGAATAACTATTGCGGAATAGCTTATTCTGAAGTAACCGTGCAGTGTAGACGTAGCCTCAGAGACTCTGAAGCAAACAACGTGGAGAAACGGCAGGGCCATTTTATAGAGCTGTCATTGAAACAGCGGAAATGAGGTCTGGTGGAAAAAGAGGGACTGTCCAAGAACAATGGAGCTCAGCACAAAAACGGGAACTCACTGATCAGAGACAAAAACAGAAAACGAAAGGGCTTCCAAATAGAGACAAGGAAACTACACGAATCTATACAACTCCTGACAACGAAGGAAAGAGACGCTGTAACAAGGACAAATAAAAGTGGCTGGAAAGCAAGGCGAAGGAAGCTGAGGATGCAAAACAAAGAAATGACACTAGAACTCTCTACTATCTTGAGACAGCAAGCAGGGTACGGGTTTAACTCCAGCAGCGTCCAAGTGAAAGGGAAATTTGGTGAAAGGCTTAAGGCTCAAGACCAAGAGAACAGGAGAGTTGAACACTTCCATGCTTACCCAGCTAGGCTTTCAAAAAGCATTCAATAGTGTAAAGTGGGAAACACCGGGGAAAATGCGAGAAGCCTGGGAAACAAACAGGAAGAATTAGAAGCCCTGGCCCAGTTAAAGCACTATGATTTGATTGGACTAACGGAGACTTGGTGGGATGACTCGCATGACTGGAGCACTGTCACAGAAGGGTATAAACTATTCAGGAAAAACAGGCGGGGGAGAAAAGGAGGAGGAGTTGCATTGTATGTAAGAGAGCAGTATGATTGCTCGGAGCTCCAGTATTTAGAGGGAGAAAAGCCTGTTGAGAGTCT
This sequence comes from Rafetus swinhoei, assembly GCA_019425775.1. Taxonomy (NCBI): domain Eukaryota; kingdom Metazoa; phylum Chordata; order Testudines; family Trionychidae; genus Rafetus; species Rafetus swinhoei. The sequence goes on from JAFJHL010000039.1 coordinate 4,968,976, forward strand.
ATGGGTTAAGTTTAGAGGTGGAAGCAATGGGGTGATGTTGTGGTTAGGGTCTGCTATAGACCACCGGATCAGGTGGATGAGGTAGACGAGGCTTTCTTTGGACAACTGAGAGAAGCTTCCAGATCACAGGCCCTGGTTCTCATGGGCGACTTTAATCACAAAGAAAAAACAGTTTCTTGCCATTTCAACCAGAAAGGGCATTGTCTCAAGGACTTAACTACCTGCATCCTGCTTCAAAGACATTTTAACCCCAGACTTGAAAGAGAATCCTCTGAACTGTCATTCATGCTTAAATTTGACACTTTACACCTAGGTCTCAAAAAAGACGCTAATTATCTTACCCATTACAAAGATAGCTTCCCCAATTATCACCACTAATATCATTAGCTCACAGACATTTACCTCCCCGCCCCCATTCCCCCTCTGTTCTGAAATTTGATTTGTCCTTTTCATATGTGTTCATTTTTTTGATTGTATACTTTGGTATATATGGTCGTGCCAATTCTCTTCCACAATTTGATCTGAGGGAGTGGGTCTGGCCCACGAAAGCTCATCACCTAATAAACCATCTTGTTAGTCTTTAAAGTGCTACATAGTCCTGTTTTTTGTTTTAATCACCCTGACATCTGTTGGGAGACCAATACGGCAGTACACAGACAATCCAGGAAGTTTTTGGAGAACGTTGGGGATAACTTCTTGGTACAAGTGCTGAAGGAACCGACCAGGGACCATGCGCAGGGAAGGAACCGACCAGGGGAAGTAGAGGTGGGTGTCAACCTGGGCAGCAGTGATCATGAGATGGTAGATTTCAGGATCCTGACCAAAGGAAGAAAGGAGAGTAGCAAAATACACACCCTGGACTTCAGAAAAGCAGACTTTGACTCCCTCAGAGCACTGATGGGCAGGATTCCCTGGGATGCTACCATGAAGGGGAAAGGAGTCCAGGAGAGCTGGCAGTATTTTAAAGAAGCCTTATTGAAGGCACAGGAAGAAACCATCCCGATGCGCAGCAAGAAAAGCAAATATGGTGGGCGACCAGATTGGCTTACCGGGGACATCCTTGGTGAGCTTAAACACAAAAAGGAAGCTTACAAGAAGTGGAAACTTGGACAGATGACTAGGGAGGAGTGTAAATATATTGCTCGAGAATGCAGGGGAGTTGTCAGGAAGGCAAAAGTGCAATTGGAATTGCAGCTAGCAAGGGATGTGAAGGGGAACAAGAAAGGTTTCTATAGGCATGTTAGCAATAAGAGAGTGATCGGAGAGGGTGTGGGGCCCTTACTGGATGAGGGAGGTAACCTAGTGACAGATGATGTGGGAAAAGCTGAAGTACTCAATGCTTTCTTTGCCTCTGTCTTCACGGACAAGGTCAGCTCCCAGACAAATGCACTAGGCAACACAGTATGGGAAGGAGGTGGACAGCCCTTCGTGGGGAAATAACAAGTTAGGAACAATTTAGAAAAGCTAAACATACACAAATCCATGGGCCCGGATTTAATGCATCCGAGGGGGCTGAGGGAGTTGGCAAATGTCATTGAGGAGCCTTTGGCCATTATCTTTGAAAACTCGTGGAGATCAGGAGAGATCCTGGATGATTGGAAAAAGGCAAATGTAGTGCCCATCTTTAAAAAAGGGAAGAAGGACGATCCAGGGAACTACAGACCAGTCAGCCTTACCTCAGTCCCGGGAAAATCATGGAAGGGATCCTTAAGGAATCCATTGAAGCACTTGGAAGAGGGGAAAGTGATTAGGAATAGTCAGCATGGATTCACAAAGGGCAAGTCGTGCCTGACCAATCTGATTAGCTTCTATGATGTGGTAACTGGCTCTGTGGACATGGGAAAGTCAGTGGATGATATATACCTTGACTTTAGCAAAGCTTTTGATACGGTCGCCCACAATACTTTTGCCAGCAAGTTAAGGGAGTATGGAATGGATAAATGGACTGTAAGATGGATAGAAAGCTGGCTAGACTGTCAGGCCCAGCGGGTAGTGATCAACGGCTCGATGTCAGGTTGGCGGTTGGTTTCTAGCAGAGTGCCCCAAGGATCTGTTCTTGGACCGGTTTTGTTCAACATCTTTATTAATGACCTGGATGAGGGGATGGATTGTACCCTCAGCAAGTTTGCAGATGACACTAAGCTAGGGGGAGAGGTAGATACGCTGGAGGGCAGGGATAGGGTCCAGAGTGACCTGGACAGATTAGAGGATTGGGCCACAAGAAATCTGAAGAGGTTCAACAAGGGCAAGGGCAGAGTCCTGCACTTGGGACGGAAGAATCCCAAGTATTGTTACAGGCTGGGGACGGACTGGCTAAGTAGCAGTTCTGTGGAAAAGGCCCTGGGGATTACAATGGATGAGAAGCTGGATATGAGTCAACAGTGTTCCCTTGTAGCCAAGAAGGCTAATGGCATATTAGGGTGCATTAGGAGGAGCATTGCTAGCAGATCCAGAGAAGTGATTATTCCCCTTTATTCGGCTCTGGTGAGGCCATATCTGGTGTATTGTGTCCAGTTCTGGGCCCCCCACTACAGAAAGGATGTGGGCACATTGGAGAGGGTCCAACAGAGGGTGACCAAAATGATTCGGGGGCTGGAGCACATGACCCACGAGGAGAGGCTGAGGGATTTGGGTTTGTTTAGTCTGCAGAAGAGAAGAGTGAGGGGGGATTTGAGAGCAGCCTTCAGCTTCCTGAAGGGGGGTTCCAAAGAGGCAGGAGAGAGGCTGTTCTCAGTAGTGACGGATGGGAGAACAAGGAGCAATGGTCTCAAGTTACAGTGGGAGCGGTCTAGGTTGGATGTTAGGAAAAACTATTTCATCAGAAGGGTGGGGAAGCACTGGGCTGGGTTCCCTAGGGAAGGGATGGAATCTCCATCCCTAGAGGTTTTTAAGTCTGGGCTTGACAAAGCCCTGGCTGGGTTGATTTAGTTGGGGTTGGTCCTGCCTTGGGCAGGGGGCTGGACTTGATGACCTCCTGAGGTCTCTTCCAGCTCTAGGATTCTGAGATTCTATGACACGTGTTCTGAGGAGATAAGAATACGGCTCGGCAAAGCAAACTCAGCCTTCGGGCAACTTCAGAACCTTTGGGAACCTAAGAGCATCTCCTGACATACAAAACTAAGCCATCGTCGCAGGCACGGCTGCCTACCGCAGTGAAACCTGGCAGCTTAAGAAACCAGAAGCTCAGACGTGAGATGCATTTCATCCTAAGCACATGCAGAGAATATTAAGAGTCAGCGAGGAGGAAAGAAAAATGAGCCATGAGGTCAGGAGAATGACGAAAGCGAGGTCTCTGTCACAAATCGTTTGTCAGAGACGACATCCGTGGCTGGGGCGTGGGTTACACGTGGACTATAACCAATACCGACTATGGCTCTCAGTTGGGAGCCAGACAATCCATCAAGAAAGAAGAGACCTAGGATGACTTGGAAGCATTTGATGATCAAGGACATAGCACAATGTAATTTGAAAGGGGAGGACTTAGCTCACACGGCGGCTGAAGGGGGTAGCCCAGTGAGCGGAGAAGCACGGGATGGACAGGTCTAAGGACACGGTGCTATTAAACTGGTGCCACTTTTCCGATGGCAGCCGGGGGGAAGGGACAATTTATTAGAGCTGTGATTTTATCATCGTCAGCAATACGCTCAGGAAATCGTTTTTCAAACAAATTTTAAACTAAGGTCCCGTCGACTCTCGTCGAAGATTCTGACATTGCAACTCACGACAGTGTATGGCATAATAATATTATTAGGCTTTAAGGTGCCACTGGACTCCTTCTTGTTTCTGCTGAAAGACGACCACAGCTACCTCTGCAACCAGGTTGCCAAACGGCTGTAAAACGGTTTCCTTGCCCCTCGAACACCTCTGTCATGCTCATGAGGGTTAGCCAGCATCCTGGGGACTAAGGGGTTAACTATGTCCCTTACCTAAACCAGGTGGCAGGCAGCCAATAGAAATGTAGGTAGGAATTTCAAACTGGGGCAAAGGAATGTTTGGGTTTTTCCCTCCTTTGTCTCTGGGGCAGTTTCTCTCCATCTACGGAGCGGGACAGACAGAATGTCTCCCTCCAAGAATAGACTCTTCACTATCTGTAAGTAGGGTAAAGTGTAGATCAATCCGTTCGGTTTTATTGTTTTATGGTTTGGGAAGTGGGATCTGATGTCTGTGCATTTAAAAATGCTTTTTGCTCTCCTTTGTAACTAAGCTCCTGGCCCATGGTAGATTTCTCCTCCATGAGTATATTACTTTGTTACTTTGCCATCTAGTCATCATGCTTGCAACAGGAATATTGTGCTGATAATAAAAGTTCTTTCTCTTTTCTTTTCTCAACCTGGCATTGGTTAATTTGTGTGTCCTGGTTTGTACTTTAGGGGTGAGATTTCCCAAGCGATCTCTCCTCTGATTTTCTTATCAATATTTGGGTGGTGGCAGCGGATTTTATCCCCAAAATCTAGGTTGTTAAGATTTTGGGGGGAAGTTGTATACCAAAGCCTGATAGATAAGGTTTTTGGGGTACTTTTGCTGGCCCCCACTCCTGCATTTATCGTGCCAGAGTGGGGACGGAGCCATGACAGGCTCTCTCGCAGGCTCCGTGTTCTGCTAAGAGCTCTGGCTGACTTTGCCACGTGTGAGTGAGCTAGATCCTCTCTGGAGGAAGCAGAGCCCCAGAACAGGGAGAGGAAGAGGCAGGCGCCCCAAATTTTCAGGTGCCCCTACGCAGCTGTGTATTCTGTGCCTGGGTAAGGCCAGCCCTGTCTGTGATGATCTGCTTGTGGATGGAAGCCACTCTCCTGCGCACGACAGAGCCCGGCAATGCCGTTTGCTTCCAGTGGGGGGCTTGTGCATCTTCTGAAGACATCGGCAGTGGGGAAAAGCGCTGACAGTGGGTGCGGCCGAGCTGGCCATAAGATTTCTGATCTTCGCCGGCTGTTCCGGACACTGAGAGCTGGCTTGCAACAAACAACTCAATTGCAGATTAACATCTTCCCACGCCAGAGCGGCCCTTTGTCATTGTAGTGGGCACGTCTCCACCGCAGGGCAAAAGTCGAATTAAGCTGCGTAGCTGGAGTCGAAACAGCTTCGCTCGGCTTCTGGCGCTGCCTGCACAGAACACTCTTCCCCCCGACTTCCCTTCCGCCTCATGAAATGAGGCTTACGGGAATCGGAGGGAGAAGCCCTCCAGCATGCCGGGATTTCGAAATCACAGCTTGCAGGGCCGACGCGCACGTCGTTATTTCTGAATCACGTCCATGATTCCAAAATAACGCTGCTGTGTAGACGTACCCAGTCTGACCCCCCCATTCACCCACATCATAGACCAGTCCCCAGATCATTCCTAGAGCCAATCTCTTTGGGGGAAAACTCCCCTGGCTTGATTTTTAAATGATCAGGGATGGAGACTCCACAGTCTCCCTCGGCCCGATGGCTAGTTCCTCACGCTGGTAAAGGGTTACACCATATTCCACTTTGGGTTCATCCCACTTGGGTTTCAAGCCAGCGGCCGGGTTGGATTTTCCTCTGCCAGGCTGGAGAGCCGGCCATGCGGTCACTGTTCCCCACATCGGTACAGAAAGCGAGTCTCCCTTTCGCCGTCTCTTCGTTCGGCTAAGAGCTGCGGGTGCCTCTCGCTCTCAGGCAGGGTTTCTAACCCATCCATCATCCCCCTGGCTCTTCTCTGGCCCCTCCCCAATGGGGCCAATGTCCTTCTTGAATTGTCTGCGCCGGAAAGGACACAGGATCCCAGCAGAGCCCGCCCCAAGGCCGGAGCCAGAGAGAAAATCCCAGGCCGGCCTTCGATTTCAGTCCCAGCGTCGTGTGATTCTCCCCCCACCTCCTCCCGTCCTCCAATCTTCTTCCGAGTCCCCCGTCCCTGGCTGCCGCCCCTCTGTCCTACCACCGATACCCTCCGCGCCCAGCCGGGTTCATTGGCACAGAGCGACGCACTGTTTGCTTGTTTCAAACGACCCTCATCACTCCGGGGCACTGACTGCGCCACCGCCTTGTAAGCCCCATGCAGGCTCTCCAGGGCCCCGTGCAAGGGGGGGGGAGGCGAGTGCCCCACCCCCAGCATAGCCTCCGTCCTAGGGGCCGGGGCAGGGACGGCGTGGACCAGGCTCCCCTTCCCCATGAGCTGCAGCCTGGCCACGAGCTCCCCTGCTATGGCCAGAGCGACCTGGACTCCCCCTCCCACTGTGGCCAGACCGCCCCGGACTCCCCCGTGCCCTGACTGGAGCAATCCGGCGCCCCCCCAGTGCGGCCCAGCCCAGAGCCCGCACCCCCAGCCAGGGGAGCCAACAGCCACGCCAGGCCCCTGAGCAAAGTGGGGGGGCAGCTCCGTGCTCCCGGAAGGGTGGGGAAGCCTACCATGTCAGCCCCGCCACGGCCCTCAGTGCTGCCCAGAGCACAGTGCCCTCCCCCCCGGCCTCGGCAGCAATTTAAAGGGGCCGAGGCTCCAGGCTTCACCGCTCCCTGACGTTGGGCCCTTTAGAGTTGCTGGGGCCTAGGGCAGTTGCCTCTTTTACCCTCCCCCTGTCCCTTCAGCAGGTCTGACCCCAACCCTGAGCCCCCCTCCCATGCTCAGAACCCCTTGGCCCCACCCCCGCCACATGAATTTTGTTCTGTGCACCAGTACGAAGGTGACATGTCACACGCCAACTCCGTGTCGCACACACGCCATGTCCCACGTCCCCCCCACCTCCATGCACATACCAAAACTTGCTCTGCTCAGGGGTGGGAAAGTCTTGAGGGACACGGTTACCGACCTCTCCCCCAATTTGGGTATCGCCAGCTGGGATGGATGGGCGGGTGCTGCCTGTAAAGAGTTAGACTAAGAGAACCCCGGAAAAAAATATCCAGGAAGCGTTGGCAGGGAGACAGGAGAGCCAACAAGAAGAAAGTGTTAAGATCTGAATTGAAAAACGGGTTTTGCCTCTTTCAGTCTCCTTGGTGTGGGACGAACAACAGGGGCTGGGAGGGACAGAATGAACCTGGGGCAGAAATGAAATTGACGCCCATAGCCATGTCTAGGAGAATAAAACCTTGAAGCAACACATGTAAGTAGACGGGGGAATGTTTAGTTAGACGTGATCAGGTTAATTTCTCATATTTCCTGGCTTGGAATTCCTCTGTGCTTGAATCATGTGTACCTCTCCCCCCCCCCACACACACACACACTCTCTCTCTCTCTCTCAAGCAATTCTCTGTCCGTTATCTGTTTTTTCTCCATTGCTCTATAGCATCTAACCACCCAGTCTGCTTTACCATGTCTCTTTTTTTGGTTTGTTAATACAATCATTTTTTCTTAAGACTATGACCGGCTTCTGGTGTCCTGGGAGGCCATAGGAGGTGTGTGCGCCCCCTGCCTAAGACTGGCAGGTCATCTACCAGAGATTACAGGTTGGGGTTGTTGGTTTTTTTAAGTTCGCTTGTGATAAAAGAACTTGGGGATCGCTCCGGAAGACGTCCCCAAGTGACTCTTCCTGGGTTTGAAAAGGGTTTTCCACTGAGGTGGGGGCAGCTGCCTCCCAAGCCAGGGAACCTGGGACCTGGGGGAGATTTCAAGCAGAAGCCTAGAGGGGCCAGGGATTTTCAAGGTGGCTTGCGAGCCCCCACCTTCTGCACTCGGAGTGTCAAGGGGGGGGGGAGCGGCCTCAACACCTGCAAACTTTTGTGGCCATTTCCTGGTTTGAATAAACGGCCCAGCCTGGCCCCATCCCGCTGGTCATCAGGATGCCAGGGCCCCCGGCCTCCCTGCCCGTGTAGCAACCCAGCTGGTGAGCTGGGGTCGGGTCTTTACCTCCTTTCAGGAACATCCCTGGCCACTCACGGCTGCCGACTGCCCCCCCAGGGCTGCCAGGGACTTCCAGGCCCATGCTGGTGCGAAGAGGTGGGAGGGGGAATCGAGACCCTCTGGGAATCGGGCTCAGAAGTCGCTCAGCTCTTCAAAAGGGAGCCGACCAGGGAATTTGACAACAGCCTAAGCACCGGAGCTGGGAATTGCGGTGCCTGCAGGTCTCCTAAACCAAAGAACCAAAACCAAGCTCCCCAGAAGGGATGAGGGCCTCGGTCCCCCACTTTTTACTGGCCATAAGGGCATGCAAGGGGGGGCATGGAATCTGGGGGGTGGGAAGAGGCGACATGGGAATAGGGTGTGGAGGGAAAAGGCAGGGCGTGGGCAGAGCTCAGGGAAAGAGGCGGGCACTCACGGAGAAGGGGCAGGCCTGTAGCCACCCCACCCCCCACTTGTAGGACACTTCTGCGGCTCCTGCTAAGAACCAGCGGCTGCAGGCAGAAGCCAGACGAATTCCCAGAAGCACTAAGGCGCCGGGTTGCCAGCAAGGGCGATTCAGGAGGGGAGCTAAGCAGCCCCGGCGGATCCTCCCCCTCGGCCTGGCTTGCGGTCGCGCTGGAAGGCCCGTGCAGAAGACATGCGGATGGCAGTGTCCTGCGGTGGCTGTGGCAGCACTTGGAAAATTTGGGGTTGATGAGCAGGAAACGGTGCCTTCTCCCTCTGCGCCCACCCCGCTGCCCTGGTGCTGAGCAGCCGGAAGGCTGGGCGCTTAGCGGACTCTGACGTGGGACGTCGCGCGGCCACGGCTCAGCTACCACAGCGCCGTAATGGGGGATCTCGGCGGCGGGGGGGTTAATTCGTTCCGGTCTGGCCCCGGCCCCTCCCTGCACCGGGGCCTATGATTTGTGAAAACAAAGCTCAGAGGGGCACGAGCCAGATCAGCGACCAGGCTAGAGGGGCCTCGGATCTGAGCCGGTGCGGCCGCTCAGCCTGGAGCTGAGCCAACCTCCACTGGAAGCGGAGCCAAGACCTTGAGCCAAGACCTTTATCTTGGGGGCCCCGGCGCTTAACTTGAAGTGAAGGGCGAGCTCCCAGCCCCCAATCCCCGTGGAGTGGAGACTCGCCGCGTCGTTACGCCGCAGCTGGAAACTGGCTTCGGGGTTGGGGCTGCAACCCAGGACCCCTGGGTGTAACGACCCCCAACGTGGCTCTCCAAGGCTGCCCCGCGTCCCCTGGCCGATTCCAAGGCCGGCCGAGGAACCGTTGGGACGCGACAGCGCGTGGAAACCCTCCAGCCTGGTCCAGCCCGGGCCGTGCTCACCCCCCAAGGAACGGGCTCTGAAACGCTGCTCTGGGTTCGGGGACCCCGAAGGTTTCGCGGGCGCCGGACGCTGCCTCAGCTACAGCTCAGCCCACCGAGGCCAGTGTGATCTGCCTCGCAGCAACACCCCTGGGAACTGTCCGGAAAAGGGCTGTTTGGGGGAGAGATCCCTCCAGCCCCGTGGCTCAAACCAGCCCAAATCAGGGTCACTGCCCCATCCCCACCAGAGGGGCCCAACATTCGAAGGGCTCCGCCGAAGCCGGCAGCTTTCGGAGGCCCGGGAAAGGAGCGATCTGTGACCAGAAGTCCCTGGCACACCCTGAATTGCCGTGTGGGAGGTGGCTGCTGAGAACAGACACGCCTGGGCGGCTGCCTGGCACCGTGCCCGGCAGGATGTGCCAGGGGCCGTGGGCCGCCTGCCTCGGAGCCGGGATAAAAGGGGGAACCCGGGAGCGGCAGCTCAGACACCCCATCGGACACCATGAAATCGCTGCTGCTCTTCGGCCTCCCTCTTCTCCTCCTCCTGGCCGCGGCGCCCCCCCCGGCTGCCTTCTGCCCCCTCTAACCACTACACCCTGCTCCCCTCCCACAGTCAGGCACTGACCCAGCCAGGGTCCCTGCTCCAACCACGACACCCCAACACCTCCTGGGAACTCTGGCTTGAGCACAGGTCCCAGGATACGCTCCCCCCCTCGGCTACAGGCCGGGCCCCAGCCCCTGAGCCCCGCCTGGCGCTCAGCCCCACTGTGGGGAGGAATCGGACGCTGTACGTCCGGGGGGGGGGAGAGGGCCCAACGCCCACTGCACCACCAGCTGGGGGAGCGCTATGGGGCCGGGGGGTGCAGGTGGACAGGGCGGGGGGATACAGGGGTGCAGGCGGGGATGGAGGGCCAGAGGAGAACTGGGAGGGCAGATGGCGGGGACGGGCAGACACTGGATCGAGGGCCAGGCCCGGGCGCAGGGACCAGCGTCAGGAAGCCCCAGGCTCTGCTTCGGGTTGTGCTCAAATCCAGCCCGGCTCTGTCGAAAGGGGGCTGCGGCCCCCCCCCCCCAAAAAAAACACTGAGCATCTGCACCAGTGACAAGCCAATCCCTTCCCCCCATGCCTCAGTTTCCCCAAGGGCTTCTCTACCTCCCACCCAACGTGCAGCCGGACCGAGCTCTTCGGAGAACCCCACAGGCGGGGACGGGGGGACACCAGGGTTAGCGTCTGCCCCGGGCCAGGAGGCCCAGAGGGGAGGCGCCCCTGTACCTGGCCCGGGGGGGCCCTCCCACCCCCTGGAAGCAGAGGCAGGAGCCGGCACTGATCTACTCATTAAAACTTTTAATACATAAAAAAAATAGAGACCAGTTTCTGGGGGGGTAAATTTTTTCGCATTTTTTGTGCGCAGGGGAGGGGAAGAAAGAACAGAACTAACCCTGACCAGGGTGGGGGCTTGGGGGTCTGTGCGTCACACCCTGCCCCCCACCCCAGCCACTGGGGGGGGAGACGCTGCCCCCCCAACCAGAACGCAGCTATGGCTTCGGCAGAAACTCCCTGAAATTAGCACTTGCCTCTGACTGCCGGGGAGGGCGGGCAGCCCGGGGGCCAGCTCGGCCCCCCCAGAGCAACCCGTGTCCTCTACCCAGCCCCCCTTGGGGCTGCCCCTCCCCCCACCAGCCGAAAGATAAATCAACAGCCCATGAAAAATTCAAGTTTTAAAACAGGAACCTAAACTTTACAGGGAGGAAAGAAAGGGGGGGAACCCTCGATGGAGATGAAGCAATAGCCCGGGGGAGAGAAGCGGCCGTGGGTCTGCCCCCCCACAAAGGGCAGGGGAGGTGGAAGGGCCAGGCTAGTGCCGGGGGGGTTAAAGCAATTAAGATGCATCCGAAATCCAAGCCCCACCAGTCGCTGCGGAGGGAGGGGGCTCTCCAGAACCCCAACTGGGGGGGGTGGAAGAAATCAATGCGCCTCCTGCGCCCAGGGTGGGGGGTTCCTTCAGCCCCCCCCCAGCCGTGGGAGGGGGGGACAAACCACCAAAGAAAAACTGGTCCCCTCCCCCCACCTGCCCCCCATGCCGGCAGGGTCCAGCCATTCCAGTGTCAAAAATAGAAGCTCTGTGGGGCGGGGGCGCTAGGGGCCGGCGCTGCCCGAGGGCCAGGGGTTGAGGCGGCACTGGGGGCAGCAGCCCGAGTAGACCAGCACGTCGCAGGCCTGGGAGCGCTGCCCGGCGTGCCAGCCGGCCGGCCAGCCGGGGCAGAGGCGATAGGCCTCCAGGTCGCAGATCAGCTCCACCACCTCGTCCACCGTGGTGAGGCGGGCGGGGTGGGTGGCGTAGACCTCGTGCTCGGGGGGCACGGGCAGCTGGCGCGCCACCACCTGGAAGAAGAGCCCGGGGCGGATGTGGATGACGGTGGAGGCCATGGTGGAGCGGGACGAGCGCTGCACCAGCCGCAGGTCCGGGCCGCCCAGGGGGGGCAGCACCTCCCAGTGCGCGGGCAGCGGGATCTCCTGCAGCTCCGCCAGGAACTCCCGCAGCACCGGGTCCAGGGGCGCCCGGCCCGCCAGCGCCCCCAGGCTGTAGATCTCCATGATCTGCGGGCACGGCGGGGAGCGGTCAGGGGGCTGCCAGAACCCCGGCGCCACCTGGGCCCCCTGCCCCGGGCCCCCCTTCCCCAACTCCGCCCGGGGCCCCTTCCCCACCCACTGCCCTCCTGCGCCAGACCCCCACCCCAATTCTGCCCAGAATCCCCTTTCCGCCCCAATTCAGCCCGGGGCCACTCCCCACCCACTGCCTGGTGCCCCTGCACCAGACGCCCCGAGCCTTTCCCCACCGCCTGCACCATGCAGCTCCTGCAACAGCTGTCCACCCCTCCCGCTGCCCGGGCCCCCAGAACTGCCCTCACCTCAGTGCCAGTCCCCTCAGAACTGCTCTCATGGCCCCCCCACATCCCTGTGCCCCCCTCACCACTGGGGTGCGCTCCTCCTCTTCCTCGTCATCTGGGTCCAGAACCACCAGCTCCCTGGCCAGCCCCCGCCCCTCCATCCGCAGGGGCGCCCCGGCCGGCATCTGCAAGGAAGGGGGTGAGCCCGGAGGGAGCCGAGCTCCCAGGGGAACATGGGCCGGGGAGGCTGGGAGCCAAGACTCTCCCTCCGGCATTGGGAGGAGAGTGGGGGCTAGTGGTTAGAGCGGGGGGCAGGGCTGCCCCGGTTCTCTCCGGCACCGGGAAGGGAGCGGGGGCTAGTGGTTAGAGCGGGGGGCTGGGCTGCCCGGGGTTCTCTCAGGTGCCGGGAGGGGAGTGGGGGCTAGTGGCCAGAGCAGGAGGGCCAGCGCTGGGCAGGCCGCAGACTCTAGTGACGGGGGGAGGGGGCACGTCTCACCGGTGTGAGGTCCCATCCTGGCTCCAGCTTCTCCTGCTTCATGGGGGGCGAGGCGGGGAGCAGCAGCGGGGGGGCCGGCTCCTGCAGGGGGAGAGAGACGGGGGCAGGGCTGAGCCAGCAGCGCCGGGGCGGGCAGGCAGGGGGCGGGCTGGCCCCGAGCTGCTCCAGGGACTGGGGGACCCCCCGCCAGCCCCCTCACCTCCAGGCGGCCAGGGGGCCGGGGCGTGGCCGGCTCCTCCTTCACGTGCTGCAGCAGGAGGGGGAAGCCCGGGGGGGGGTCCGCAGCAGAACGAAGTCAGGGCCCGGCCGGTCCTTCAGCAGCACCAGCTGCCCCGGCGCCTCGGTGACCCCCTTCTCGGCCAGGAAGCGCAGCTCCCCCCCCGGCGGGTACTGCTTCTCCTGCGGGCACAGGCAGCGTCAGGGCAGATCGGCCTCCCCAGCAACGCCCCGCGCCGCAGGGCCCGCAAGAACCCGGGGGGCCGGGCCCCAGCGGCGCCTGCTCCCACCACTAGCGCCCGCTGCCCTTCCAGAGCTGGGAGAACCCGGGCGGCCGGGCCCCAGCGGCGCCTGCTCCCACCACTAGCACCCGCTGCCCTTCCAGAGCTGGGGAGAACCCGGGCGGCCGGGCCCCAGCGGGGCCTGCTCCCACCACTAGCGTCCGCTGCCCTTCCAGAGCCTGCAAGAACCCGGGGGCCGGGCCCCAGCGGCGCCTGCTCCCACCACTAGCGTCTGCTGCCCTTCCAGAGCCCGCGAGAACCTGGGCGGCCGGGCCCCCAGCGGCGCCTGCTTCCACCACTAGTGCCCGCTGCCCTTCCAGAGCCCACGAGAACCCGGGCAGCCGGGCCCCAGCGGCGCCTGCTCCCACCACTAGCACCCGCTGCCCTTCCAGAGCTGGGAGAACTCTGGGACGGCCAGCCCCAGCGGGCCTGCTCTCACCATCAGCGCTCACCGCTTCCAGAGCCCACGGAGCAACTCCCCCACCTGAGGTGGGCCAACCCAGGCAACCTGTGGAAGAAGCAACATGAACTCGCCTGACAGAACGCCTCTCACCCCAGCGACTCCACCAGCCTCCTCTCCACACACGCTGTCACCACCCCTGTCACTAATGGGGACAAGTAGGCAGAGGGGGAGCCTGGCCCCAGAAGTCATGGAGAGCGCCCAGGCCTCCTGGCTCCCGCGCCCCGACCGGCTCTAACCACTAGCCCCCACTCCCCTCCCACAGCCAGGGAGAGAGCCCAGGCCTCCTGGCTCCTGCACCCCGACCAGCTCTAACCACTAGCCCCCACTCCCCTCCCACAGCCAGGGAGAGAGCCCAGGCCTCCTGGCTCCCGCCCCCCGACTGGCTCTAACCACTAGCCCCCACTCCCCTCCCACAGCCAGGGAGAGAGCCCAGGCCTCCTGGCTCCCGCACTCCGACCAGCTCTAACCACTAGCCCCCACTCCCCTCCCACAGCCAGGGCTGGGCGGGAACCGGGCCGGCAGGCAGAGCGGAGGAAGAAAGAGAGAAAAGCGCGAGTCTGTGCCCCAGGGCGAGCGCCGGGCTGGAGGGGCCGGGGGCCGGGGCTGGCCGGGCCGGGCAGGGCGGGGGGCAGGCCGCCGGGGGCGGGGCAGGGGGAGGTAGTTACCTGCGGCAGGGCACTGCCCCGAGCCCAGCGCTGCTGGCCGCTCCCCTTGACCCGCCGCCCCACCTGCTTGATCCGGGCCGGCTGGCGGCTGCGGCCGTTCCTCCGCCTCCAGGCCTTCCGGGGGGCCAGCGCCCCCGCCCCCTCCTCCGCCAGCCCCCGGCTCCACACCGTGGGCAGCAGCCGCTTCTGGGGAAAGGGAAAGAGAGGGAGAGAGAGAGAGAGCCGGGCAGGCGGCCAGCCAGAGAGAGAGACAGAGACAGGGAGAGCGAGAGAGTCGGCCCGGTCCTGCCCATCCCCACGGCCTCTGGGCACCTACCTTCCTAACTTCACACACCCTCCCAGAGGCAGAGGGAGAACCCAGGAGTCCTGGCGCCCAGTCCGCTGCTGTAACCACTACACCCCACTCTCCTCCCAGAGCCAGGGGAGAGCCCAGGCATCCAGTCTCAAGCCCCTTTAGGACCCTGCAGGAACCGGCCCCACCGCTCAGGCCCAACCCTGACTCCTGACGCCCTGGGAGCTCGGCGCCTAAATCCCCCGCAGCTCTGGGCACAGAACCTGCGTTCGCGGGGGCACCTGCGGAACTCCCCGCCACAAGATGGGTGGGGCAAGGGGGCAGGACACGGGCAGCACGACAAGCCAGGGGCCTCCGGGCCAGGAGGGAAGAGCCCGCATGTGGGGGGAAGAGCCCCACCCCGACTGGCTATGTGACCCGTCCCACATTCACGGGACACCAGGCCTGAGAGCCCCCCGCAGCGAGATGGGCCCCTCTGGCTCCGGCTGGGAGTCCCAGGGGCAGGGGGGATCCCAGCCCAGAGCCTGCCAGAGCTACAGACCTGCCATGCCCGAGCCAATCCAGAGCACCGCCAGCCAGGGTGAGCCCCCCCACCGGAGCCAATACGAGGTCATGCCAGCCTGGGCGAGTCCCATGTGCAGGAGCCAATCCGGAGTCACGCCAGCCTGGGCGAGCCCCGCCCACGCGGCGCCAATCCGGAGTCACGCCAGCCTGGGCGAGCCCCGGCCACGCGGCGCCAATCCGGAGTCACGCCAGCCTGGCGAGCCCGCCCAACCGATCACGCTTCGCGGTCACGCCAGCGCCAGCCAGCGTCGCGCCTGAGTCCTGAGCCAGCCGGGCGGCGAGCCCCGCGCACTTCGCGCCGCTGGCGCCAGCCGGCGCGCGGCCGGGACTTCTCTCAGCAGGCCAGCGCGCCCTCCCGGCGCCGCGGGCACCCACCATGGCGTAGCGCAGACACTGTCTCCACATCGCTCTGCAGAGCAGGGCGCCTCCGCAGCACGGGCTTGCGCTCGCAGAGCAGGCGCAGTGACAGAGCCTCGCAGGGCAGGAGCAGGTGGAGCAGCGCAGAGCCACGGCCGAGATCACAGAGCACGTGGGGCACCCCGCGACGCCCCGCCCACGGCCCCGGACTGACAGAGCCACGGCCCATCGACTTCCGACAGAGCCACGCGCCCCGCCCCAGCTGACAGAGCCACGCCCATCGCGACAGAGCCACGCCAGCTCCCACAGAGCCACAACCCAGCACCCTCTCCGACAGAGCCACCAGCACTTCAGCCCTGGCCAGAGCCATGGCCTGTCGACTCTCCCCGGCAGAGCCACGGCCGAGCGAACCCGCTCCCCAACAGAGCCACGGCTCCCCCTTCAGCCCCCGACAGAGCAACAGCCTAGCGACAGCCCCCGACAGAACCACGGCCCATCGACCCCCCTCCCCCCCAAACAGAGCCACAGCCAAGCGAATTCTCCCAACAGAGCCACAACCCATCGACACCCTCCCCGACAGAGCCACGGCCAAGCGACCCTCGCCCGACAGAGCCACGGCCCATCGACGACCTCCCTCTCCCGACAGAGCCACGGCCCGACCTCCTCCTCCCCGACAGAACCACGGCCCGCGACCTCCTCCCCGACAGAGCCACGGCCAGCGACACTCCCGACAGAGCCACGGTCCGCGACCCCCTCCCCGACAGAGCCACGGCCCGACTCCCCGACAGAGCCACGGCCAAGCAACCCCCCTCCCCCGACAGAGCCACGGCCATGCGACCCGAGCCCGGGGCCGGCCCTGTGCCCTAGCCTAGGGGACACGATTCAATCGCCGGCACTCAGAGCACGTTGGACGGCGCCGGCCTCCCTGCCAGCAGCTTTGGGGGCCTGGTGTCTGCCTCCCGCCCGCGCCGGGCGCAAGCTACAGCCCCCCCGCCTCCCGCGCCCCCCCCAACCCCGGCTACCCAAACCCAGCGGGACCCAGCAGGGCCAGATCCTCCCTCCCCCCCCCGGCGAGCGCCTGTCCGGCTGGTGGGTCCCCGCGCTGGGAGCGACGCTCTGGAGGGGGCCGCCCGGGCCAGCCGAGGCCCATTCGTCCTGGCCCGGCGCCAGGGCGGGACCTGCCGACTGGGCCCGGGACCAGCCTTCCCTGGAAGATGGGCGCTTGGGCGGCTCCCCGGAGATCCAGGTGCTGCCCCACTGACCGGCAGCCCGTGCCTGTCCTGGGGGTGCCCCTCGCACACGCCTCAGTGCCCGGCACACCAGTTATTCCGCATACGGATGGGATCAGAGGGACCCCGGCCGGGGCCAGCCTGGGCCGGCTCTCCTGGGGCGCCGCACCCGGTGCTAGGCAAACACCAGCAAACCCAGGGCCGGGCGCAGTGGGCCCCATGACCCAGGGGGGCATGGCCGGCAGGGAGCATTCGAGGGCAGCCCCCCCCAGCCAGCGGGGGAGAGAACCCAGGAGCCCCTGCACTAACCACTAGCCCCCACTGCCCTCCCCGAGCCAAAGAGAGAACCCAGGCATCCTGGCCCCCACCCCGCCCCCGCGGCTCACTCACCAGGCCGCTCCGGGCCCTGGCGCTGGAGTGTTTGGGCGGCCGGCCCGGCTTCTTCTTCTCCTTCGCTTTGCCCAGCTGTTTCTGGGGGGACAGGGGAGAGGAGTCACCCCCCGGCCTGGCGAGCCCAGCCCAGGTCCAGCGACGGGCGCGCAGAGGGGCCAGAGGGCGAGGGGCAGGCCCCGCTCCCCCAGGCCTGACATTGGGGGTGCAGCCGCCACGGGCCGATGGCCCCCCTCCCGACCGGGCTGCCGAGCGCACCAGGACTGGCCCCGGGGGACCAAGGAACCCAGGAGTCCTGGCTCCCAGCCCCCGGCCCCTGCTCTGACCACTAGACCCCGCTCCTCCCAGCCTTCGCCCGCGCCCCAGTCCCTTCCCACCCACCGGCCCCGCCCCACACGCACCCTGCGGCGGGAGCCCGGGAGGCTGCCGGGGTCTCGCTCCAGCGACGGCTTCCATTTCTGGAGGGGGCGAAGGAAAGGGGGGGGCTGAGCGGCGAGAGGCAGGGACCCTTCCCCAGCCCCCCGGACGCCTGGGTCTCGCCTCTCCACAATGCAGGGTGGATCCCGGAGGAGCCCATGCACAGCGGCCCCACGGCGGGGAGGGGCCAGCAGGCACAAGCAGGCCCCGCCCACCCCCTATGGGGCCCAGCCCAGTTCAGAAGGTGGGCGGGCTGAGGCTGCTGGGGGGGAGCCCTGCTTAGGGGTCTGGGGGTGCTGGGGTTCCCGTCCCACCCCCACAGCGTCACACAGAGTCCCCAGCATGTCCCCACTGCCAAGGGAAGGGACCAGCCAGAAACCCCCAATGAGATGTAGAACCCAGGCATCCTGGCTCCCGCCCCCCAGCCGGCTCTAACCACTAGACCCCGCTCCCCTCCTCAAGCCAGGGAGAGCACCCAGGCGTCCTGGCTTCATGGGGACTTGTGGGGGGGTCCCTGCGCAGAGCAGGCCCTTTGCCCCCCCCGCAGCCGGGCGGGGGGCTGGTGCTGCACTCACTGAAGCGGCTGCGGCCGAGGCGAATCGCTTACGGCGCCGAGGCTCAGGAGCCAGGCCGGCCTGGCGGAGACAGAGCAGGAGGAGAAGAGGCGCTCGCCGGACAGCAGGACAGACAGGCCGGCAGAAGGACAGAGCTAGAGCAGAGCCCGCCCACAGCCCCACGGGCCCCCCGCGGGCACACACAGAGCCAGTGATAGCCAAGCCCCGGCTCTAGCCACTACACCCCACTCCCCCTCCCAGAGCGGGGAGAGAACCCGGGAGTCCTGGCTCCCAGCCCCACCCCACCTGGCTCTAACCACTACACCCCACTACCCTTCCCAGAGTGGGAGGAGAGAACCCAGGAGTCCTGGCTCCCAGCTCCCCACCGCTCCCCCTGGCTCTAACCACTACACCCCATTCCCCCTCCCAGAGTGGGGAGAGAACCCGCGAGTCCTGGCTCCCAGCTCCTCCTCCTCCCCGCCTCCTCCCTGGCTCTAACCACTACACCCCACTCCCCCTTCCAGAGCAGGGAGAGAACCTGGGAGTCCTGGCTCCTGCCACCACCCCTGGCTCTAACCACTACACCTCCCAGCCCCCCCCCCAGCCATGCTAGGGACGACCGGCGCTCCCAGAAGCGCTCCCCCTGGCTCTCGCCCACTCACAGCGCTGGGCCCAGCCGCGGGCAGCCTCCTGCGGCGCCTGCCAGTGGCGAGCGGGGGCTTGGCGGGGGGCCCGTCCTGAGGGCAGGGAGGCGCCAGGGAAAGGAGGAAGGAAGAAAAGGAGGAAGGAGGTGTGAGAGAGAGAGATGGAGACGCCCCCAGAGCACGGCCCGGCCACTGCATCCTGGCTCCCAGCCCCCTGCTCTAACCACTAGCCCCTGCTCCCCTCCCAGCGCCAGGCCTCCCTCCCCCCTGCTCTAGGGCAGCGAGCTCGCTGCAGGGCAGGGGGCCCCCCTCGCAGCCACATCCCCGTGCAGACGGGGGCAAGAGATGGCGAGAGGCCATGCCCTGGAGGACGGGCGCTGGGCGCCTCCCAGACGGCGTTACTGCTGGCGGTGCCCATGCGCACGGAACAACGTTGATTCCGCACACGGGGGGGGGGGGAGCGCTCAGGGGACGCTGCCGCTGGCTCCCCGCAGGGGATACGGGAACAATGGCCCACGCCGGGGCAGGCCAGGAAGCAGCCCGTCCCCCCCGCAGCCTGCAGGGGGCACCTCCGCCCCCCACCCGCACGCTGGGAGCCCACCGGCCAGGCTGGGAAAACATCACCCAGCCCCCTTCCTCCCCCCGAAGCCGGCCAGCCGCAGGGCATGCTGGGAATCCACCCCCACGCCGCCCCCGGCCCACCCAGCCAGGGCAGCAGGGCATGCTGGGTACTTACCACGGTCAGTTTCCGGGGACCGTACCCTGTCTTCTTCGCCACCACCGCTTTCTGCTGCGCAGAAGAGACATCAGCACAGCTGGGGCACGGCGCCACGGGGCTCGGGCTGGACGGGGGGGCGCTGGGCAGAGGGGTGTGGAGGGGGGCTGAGGCAGGGGCGCGGGGGCATGGGGCACTGGGCTGGAGGGGGCGCCGTGTTGTGGGGCAGGGTAGGGGCACTGGGCTATGGGGGTCAGGGCAGGGTGGGGAGCCAGGCCGTGGGGTGCGACGGGCGAGGCAGGGGTGCCATGCTGGGGGAGCAGGGGCACCGGGCTGTGGGATGCGGCGGGGCAGGAGCGCCGTGCTGGGGAGGGGGAGCGGGCAGGGGCGCGGCGCCGTGTTGCAGAGGGGGACAGGGCAGGAGCACTGGGCTGTGGGGGAGGGGTGAGCGGGGCAGGGGCGCGCGCCATGTTGCAGAGGGGACAGGGCAGGGAGCACTGGGCTGTGGCGGGACAGGGGAACCGGGCTGTGGGATGCGGCGGGGCAGGAGCGCCGTGCTGGGGGAGGGGGAGCGGGGCAGGGCGCGGCGCCGTGTTGCAGAGGGGACAGGGCAGGAGCGCTGCTGGGGAGAGGGGAGCGGGGCAGGGGCGCGGCGCCGTGTTGCAGAGGGGGACAGGGCAGGAGCACTGGGCTGTGGCGGGACAGGGGAACGCGGGCTGTGTTGCAGAGGGGACAGGGCAGGAGCGCCATGCTGGGGGAGGGGGAGCGGGGCAGGGGCGCGGCGCCATGTTGCAGAGGGGGACAGGGCAGGGAGCGCCGTGCTGGGGGAGGGGGAGCGGGCAGGGGCGCGGCGCCGTGTTGCAGAGGGGACAGGGCAGGGAGCACTGGGCTGTGGCGGGACAGGGGAACCGGGCTGTGGGTGCGGCGGGGGTGGGGATAGGAGGCGCCATGCTGGGGAGGCAGGGCAGGGGGCACCGGGCTGTGGCGGGGGTAGGGGTGCCAGGCTGTGGGGTGCGGGGCAGGGGGCACCGGGCTGTGTGGGGGGGTTGTCGGAGACACTGCCCCCTGGCGGGGGGGGAGGGGCGCGCTCACCCGCTCACAGGGCCCCAGAGAGGCAGAGCCTTCCCCCCGGCCCCGCCCCTGCCCACCTTCTTCTTGAGGCAGCGGCGCTTGAGACATTTCCACTGGCGCTTGAGGCCAGGCTTGAGGCGCCGGAGGCAGACGTAGCAGCTGCCGCAGTCCTCGGTGGCCTGGCAGGCCTGGCAGGCGCCGCAGCCGAAGCCCTGGGCGGGAGAGGCGGGGGTGAGGGGAGCCCGGGGCCAGCCGGGGGCCGTGGGGGAGGGGGGGCCGCCGGTACCTTCTTGACGATTTTCAGGCAGCGGCGCAGGAGGCATTTCCTGCCCAGCCGGAGCTCGGGGGTCTTGGCCCGCGCGACGCACACGGTGCAGATGCCGCAGTCCTCCGGGAGCTGGCAGGCGTGGCAGGCCCCACAGCCCACCCGCTGCAAGAGGGGCGGGGCCTTCAGCCGCCGCCCCTCCTCGGGGCGCCAGGAAAAACCCCCCACCCCGCACCCCCTTCCCTCTAACCCCACGCCCCTCCCAGCCCCTGGCTCTAACCACCAGCCCCCGTTCCCCACCCGGATCCAGGGAGAGCGCGCCCAGGAGGCCTGGCTCTAACCACTAGCCCGCGCTCCCCACCCAGGTCCAGGGAGAGGGCGCCCAGGAGTGCTGGCTCCCAGCCTCTGGCTCCAACCACTAGCCCCCGCTCCCCTCCCAGAGCAGGAGAGAACCCTGAACCTAGCAACACAGGTGGCCTCTTATCCAGGGGGCCCCAGGCCCTGCTCTTACCTTGAAGAACCGCTGCTCCCGGTTGAAATCTCTTCTCTGGGCTGAAACGAAGAAGGCAGGATTGGCACCGCTGGCGGGTGCTCGCCGGGCCGGGCCGGCCCCCAGAGAACTGCTCGAGGGACCAGGTGGCCAGCCGGGCCCGAGGGAGACAAGTCTCCCCGAGATGCGGCCACCTCTGGGGTGGGGTGGCTGGGACACGGCTGCACCAAACAGCCTGGGGACCAGGGGGCTGGGCAAAGCCGCAGCCGGAGCCCCGCGGCCGGGCACAACCTGCCCACCCCGCTCACCCACCTCGGCAGTCCGGGCATAGCCAGCGGCAGCGTCTCTGGCTGGGCAGCAGCACCGTGGGGAAGTAGCTCTGGCAGCTGGCGCAGCACCTGCAAGGCAGAGGAGGGCGGCTGAGGGTGCGGCTCCGGGCCGGCCCAGGTGGACAGGGCGCTCTCAGCCCCCCGGGGGGCAGGGACCCCGTCACCCCCAGGCGGCAGGCAGGTGGCATGGGAGAGAGACCGGGGACACCGGGACATCTCCCAGGACAAACAGAACCCAGAAGTCCTGGCTTCCTCCGCCCCAGCTCCAACCACTGGCCCGCACAGCCCTCCCAGGCGCCCGGCAGGGCTCTCTGCCCCTCCCCACAGCGCTGGCAGGGTTTCCCGGGGGCCGGAGGGACTCACGCCACGACGCCATCCTGAACCGGTTCCTGGGGCTCCGGCGGGGGCCCCGGACGCTTCCGGGGGCGTCGCTCTGGGAGGGAGGGAGGCCGCTGCTCCGGGGGTAGCTGCTCAGGGGGCTCCGGCTTCACTGGCTGCTGCTCGGGGGACGGCCGCTCGGGAGACTTGGGGGGGTCTGGCTCCGACAGCGAGAGGCGCCTCTTCTGGGCCTTCTTGGCCTGCGGCGGGCGCCAGGCGGGCGTGGCGGGAGGTAGGGTGCCGGCCCCCTGCAAGATGGGGTGGGGAGCTCAGCCGGGGGCTGCGTGGTGCCTGCCCCGCACGCCACCCGATCCTTCTCCCCAGGATCACCGACGCCCCAAGGCCGCGCAGAGAACCCAGGCCTCCCGGCTCCCCGCCCGGCCTGCTCTAACCACTAGACTTGACCCCTCCACGGAGCCGCGCCGCTCCCAGCCCCCTGCGCCAGCCACTCGACTGGGTGAAGGCGCCTGCCACTCGGAGACCGGTCGGCAGTGACCCCACGAGCGCAAAAGCCCCAGCTGGCACGGCCGCGGCTCGGCCTCGTGGGGACAGGAGCCGACCCGCCGGGGGCCGCTGGCTACCGCCTGCCGGAGCGGCCCGCCGGGATGGCTCAAGAGGTCAGTAACCCGGCTCCGGCTGGGCGGAGGAAAACGGGCTGAAAGGCGCTGTTCTGGTGGGCCGGGGTCCACGCCGCACCCCTCTCCCTGGCCTGGCTGGCGCGGGGGTGGGGGGGAGGAGATGACGGAGCACGGGGCAGGTTTTGCTGCCTCGCTCCCGACACGGGTTCCCAGTCGGCCCCATTTCCCGGTGAGAGCCGCCGGCGGTAGGGATGCCGCCGCCTCCCGGCCCTGCCCGCGCCTCGGGCCCGTCACAAAGGCGACCGGAGCTTCTGCCGGAGCCGGCTGGGAGCCGCCGGAGCCAGCTCCCCTCAACGGCGCCATGGCGCACCCAGAGGGCTTGGGGCAGTGAGAAACCCGGCCGACCCCGCGGCGCCACACCCACCGTCTGCCCCTCCCCTCCCGCCGGCCCCCGTGCCTTGGGGGGCGGCTCCCGGAGCACGCCGTTCTTGAAGTCAAAGTGGGTCAGGTCCTGCGAGGGCCCCAGGAACCTGGTCAGCTCGATCTTGCTGCGAAACTTCTCCCCGTTGGGGCTGCGGGAGGGGGAAGCAGAGACAGAGCCAACATCAGGGAGGGCACTTCCAACCTGGCCCGGGTGGGCTCCCCTGGGGACATTCTCCCCCCCCCCCGGAACTGGCACCTGCCTGAGGAATGGGCGGAGTCAGCCCGCCAAAGTGAGGCAAGTGGGCGGGGCTGCATGAGGGTACCCAGGAAGGTTCAAGGAGGCAGGCGGGGTCTCCTGGGCGCGCTCCGTGAAAGCTACTCATCAACACGGCACCGGGGCACCTGCCCGGAGCCCGAGGAACAGGCCAGCGAACACGGATGACGCGGGAAAGCCATGTTCTGTCAGGCGGTGCAAAGAACCTGGGGAACTCCTCGCCACAAGGCGACTGTCCAGAGAGACTGCAGCGAGGGTTAAATAACGCCGCGCCCGAGAGGCCGTCTCTCTACAGAGCAGGAGGGAGGGGCGGGGCTCACCCAAGACATGAGGAATCTCACACAGAATTCGGCTAATGCCGCACGGGGAGGAGGTTTAAGGGGTTTGGGAGGCGGGCTGCCCCCCCGTTATGGCAGAAGAGCTGGTGGGGTGGCCCGAGGATAACTCAAGGGCTGGCTGGCTTTTGGGGAGCCAGGCCTGCGTGCCCGGCCCGCCACGGGCAGAGGAGGGGCCGGCGCGGGGCCGTGCCAGCGGCTAGCTGCCCTGCGGCCGTTGAAAGCCGAACGCTGCAGAGCCAGCAGCCTGCGTCGCTGCTGGGATTTTTTCCACCCCCGCTCCGATGGCGCCACCAAAACCCCCAGGGCACAGCCGAGAGGGGGCCGAAGGTGGAAGGAACCCGGAAGCCCCGCGGGCAGGGCAGCCCCAGGCTCGCCAGGAGATGCCCACCAGTGGGGAGAGCAAAGGGACCCGCCGGCTGCCACGTGACAGCTGCCCCCTGCGGGGGGATGGTGCCCCCTCCAGTCCCCAGTCAGCCTGGAACACCGGCCCCTCCAAAGCGCCAGGGGACGGCCTGGCTCGCAGCCTGCGCCGATCCGTGGGCCGACGCCGGCCTTCGGCCTCCCCAGGCTGGAACCCCCCATGGCCGGGCCCCGCCAGCTGCAAGCGGGAAGGCTGGTTCCCAACCCCGCCGGGCGTGCAGCCTTGCCCTTTGGACTAGTAAATGTACAGCCAGGCTTTGCAGGGCTTCCCCTCCCGGCGCCGGGCAGGGTTTCGCCTCGGGGCTGGCCCGGAGCGGGAGGCCGGCTGGGTGCGGGTTTGACGGGGGCCGAAAGGGGAGGCCGGGGCCGGGCCAGCGAGCGCCCCAGCTGGGTCGGCCCGGAAGGTGCCGGGGCAGGAGGCGGAGAGGCGCCGTGGAACGCAGCCACGGGGAGGTGGCACGCTGGGAGAGGGGCAAGCGCTGAGCGGAGCCCGCGGGCCCGTCCCCAGCGCGGCAACCGCCAGCAAACTCCCCTCCGCCTCCCGCCCGAGGGCCGTGGAGCTTAGCCAAGCCGGGGAGCACCCGCAAGGCGCCCCGGCCCCAGCTAAGAACGGGCCCCCCCAGCAGATCCCGAGAGGGCCCGCTGCATTTCGCCACAGCCCCGCCAGTTCCAGCCGGGCGCTGGGCTGCAGGGAGAACGGCACGCCCCACGGGACACCTCCAGCGCCGGAGGGGGAAGGGGGGCGGTTTCATTGCACAACGTGCGGCTTTCAACCGAAGCAGCGCGCACGCCCGCAAGGGACTCGGGCTGGGAGGGAAGAGGCAAGCCCTGATCCGTGTGCACAGCGTCCCAGGCCCCCCGCCCCCGCTTGCTCTGCCCCACTGCGCCCCCCCCAGCGCCAGACCGAGAACCCAGGAGTCCTGGCTCCCCGCAGAAGCCGCGCTCGACAGCCCCGCTGGCTTCGGGGGAAGGTGCACGCGCCGCAGAGCCGGTTTCCTGTGGGGGCGGGGAGTTATCTGCAGCTGCAGACAGGCGCACCCCGGCTCAGCAGGCAGCTGCAGGGCTGGGGCCGGCAGCTCCTCTCCCACGGAGCACCAGGGCAGGCAGGGCTGGACGAGGCTTGGACTGGAAACCGCCCCCTCCTCCCCCCGCCCGGGGGAGAGAGCCAGGGAGCCCAAGGCCTGCTGGGACAGCACCAGAACCCCAGCGTTCTGGCTCCGCCTCGCTGAGGCCGAGGCCCCCTCGTGCCTCAGTTTCCCCTCCCGCCCCGTGTCCATTCAGCCTCTTTGGGATGGGGACTGTCACCGCGTCTCGGGCACAAGCAATCCCTCCCCCCCACCCCTCAGGGAGGGGAGCAGCGGCCGTACCCCTGGTAGTAGGTGTCCGTCCGTCCGCAGGTGGCCCCGGAGCGGCGGTAGGCCTCGCGGCGCTTCCATCCAGGCCCCAGGGCGGGGCAGTCCACCCAGCCCTCCGACATGGCGCTGAGCCGGGGGAGCGGCGGCAGAGCAGCTACTGCAGGGAGAGAGACGGGGGGCAGGGTCAGCATGGCTGGATGCAGGGAAGGGGGGGGCACGTCTGACTCAGCCCCCCACCAGGACTTGAGGTGGCTCTGACTCTACCTCCCCCAAGCCGCGGAGAGAGCCCAAGAGTCCGGCCTCGTGCACGCACCCTGCTCTAACCACTAGACCCCACTCCCACAGCTTGACTAGACTCTCCAGGTCCATCTACTGGGCTCTGTGAGTTGACGTCACCCTCCTTGGCAAGGGGCTGTATCCCAGCGCGCAGGAGGCGCCGCGTGCAGAAAAGCCCGTCCCTCCGTACAACCGGGCAGGCACACAACAGTCCGGAGATGCAGGTGCTTCTGGGGCGGGCAACAGGCGACCAGCCTCACATGGAGCCGAACCGGGGGGGCTCTCCTGACGCTACAAGGCAGCCATCGCTCAGGCAGGGCAGCCAAGGCATTTGGAGTATGCGCCCAGCACGGAAATGCAGCCACCTCTTGGGTGGGGCAGCCAGGAACAGCCACACACAACGCCTCCCCAGGGCCATCAGGAGGGCTCTGGCTTTGGGCTCCCGGCGCCCACCAAGGCGGCAGCAGCAGCCCAGATGGAAGGCATGTGTCCTCCCTCCCTCCCTGCTCAAGGAGTGGCCGGGAGCCAGCACCCACGGGGAGCCTGACTCACGCTGCTCGGGCTGGGAGCACGGCTCCTTCCGCAGGCCCCGCGGCCCAGCAGGCCCCGCTCCCTGGCGGAGGGGCCCTCGGCGTGGGCGTCCCCAGCCAGGCCGGATCCGGCCAGTCCCGGGACCCTGGAGGGGAGGAGGAGATAAGGACCCACACGGCCGCTCGGCTTGCACGGCTGCAAGGTCAGCTCGAGGCCCAGCCGGACGCTCATGCTCCAGCGCCTGGCCCCGTTCCAGAGGGAGCCGCTCCAGCCCGGCGCTGCCCCCCTCGGATAAGGGAGCGCGCCCAACGGCAACGCTCCAGCAGGGCGCTCCCAGCTGCGCGGTGTGACACCGGTCCCCAGCTGCTCCTCCCCAGAGCAGGCTGCATCTCAGGGCCGGGCGAGCTCTCCCCAAGCTGCGTTACGTGCAGCTGTTTCGCCAGCGGCCTCACCCCAGACCTAGCTGCACCCCTGCGCCAGGCTAGACCACCACCCGCGGCACTTTTCCCTCCCCCGACCGCCCCGCGCTCCAAACCTGGCCGCCTCTCAGCGCCCCACAGGCCACCGGCGCCTGCTATTCCCCAGCGGGCCTGTCCCAGAGGCAGCGGCGTCCCCGCAGCAGGCCAGCCAGCGCCAGGGACCGTGAGGCTCTTCCTCTGTGCCAGGCAAGCCCGCGGGGCCGCGGAATTGCCACCCACAGGGAAGGCAGCCAATTCTGCATGTCCGTTTAACGCCATTTCAGAGGATGGCACTGGCCCGGAGACACCCGGCCAGCCTACACGTTTCAACCCCCTTGTTTTCCCTTTCCGTGCGGAGGGGGAAGAGCAACGACTCCCCCCCCCACCTCAGCCCACACCACGTGAGACGTAAGCAACAGGCAAACTGGCAGCTCCGGCCCGAGCTGCGACAGTCTCTCCCTGCCGAGAGAACGCACAGAGCGTGTCGGGCACAAACCTCAGCCCCACGTCACGAGCCGAGTCGCAGACGCAAGCCACCCAGCGCCGGCTGGGGACACCTGCCAGAGGCAGGCTCCTCCGTGCCGAGCTCGGGCCCCGGGAGCTGACGGGGGCCCTTGGACGCCCGGGGAAGGGGCCAACAGAAACCGCACAGGCGGCCCCGCGGCGGCCGAGAAACCAGGGCATCTCCCCGCATGCCTTCCCAGCCCCCCGACCGCAGCCAGGCCACACGCAGGCCACGGTGGGCTTTTTCCTTTTGGGCCACTGGCAAACCCCCCCAGAGAAGGCCTGAGCCGTGCACCCGGTGCCACGATAGTGCATCGCCTGTCCAGGTACAGCCAGGCCCCGTCAGTGGCACTGCCAGCCTGGGGGAACCAGCGGGTGACGGGCAGGTAAGGGGCACCCCCCGACCTCCCCTCGGGAAGCGGTAGGCGCTAGCAGGTCCCAGGGACCCTGCGGGGCTGCGCCGTTTGGCAGAGGCGCCGTAGGACTCGCAGCTGCCTGGTTGCCGCACTGGGCCCAGCTGTGCCAAGTTCATGTGCGGGGGGGGGTAGCCCCAAAACGCCCACTGCTGGTGGCTCTAGGGAGCCGCGTGTGTGTCCATTCAGCCCAAAGCGGGGGCAGCGCCGCCAGGCACCAGACAGCGCCTGCCGACTGCTCTGGGGGGGGGGGTCGCCCTGGCAGCAACCCCACCCGCGTGGGTCCCTCTCACGGGCGAGCGCGGCGCAGGAGGGAGATAAACAAGGCAGACACGGCGGGGCGGCGGGACCAGGGGGGGCAATGGGACCGGGGGCAGTGGGGAGGGGCAGCGGGACCAGGGGCAGCGGGGGGGCAGGGGAATGGGGGCAACGGGGGCAGCGGGGGTTACGGGGGCAGCAGGATCGGGGGCAGCGGGGGGCAGCGGGAATGGGGGCAACGGGGGCCACGGGGGGCAGCAGGAATGGGGGCAACGGGGGCAGGGAATGGGGGCAACGGGGGCTAGGGGGGCAGCAGGACTAAGGGGGCCACGGGGGCAGCGGGGGGCAGCGCACCAGCCTGGAGCCGGGTTCAGCTGGGCCAGAGCCCCAACGCCCGGACCCAGCCCCCGGGCAGGCCGCCCCCGAGCTGAGCCCAGACCCACAGCAGGCCCGGGGACTCCTGCCTGGGGCCCTCTGCCCGGCCCAGCACCCGCCCCCAGCGCGCCCCGGGCCCCGCCCTTCCCCGGCCCTGCCCCCTCACCGCTGGGCGGCTCCAGGCCCCCGCGCCGGCGGCTCCATCCCGCGGGCCCCGCTCGTGGCGCAGCAGCGGCCGCAGCCCGGGCGGCGCGCGGGGCTCGAACCGGAACCGGAAAGCGGGGGGGGAGCGGTCACGTGCCTGGGGCGGGGCCTGTAAGAGGGCTGGGGGCAAAGGAGGGGCAGTGGGGGTGTTGGAGGAAGAGGGTGGGGGCCGGGACCTGGGGGCAGCGGGGGCTGTTGGGGGCGGGGAGAGGAGCTGGGGCCGGGACCTGGGGGCAGCCGGGGCTGTTGGGGGCGGGGAGAGGAGCTGGGGGCCAGGACCTGGGGGCAGTGGGGGGCTGTTGGGGGCGGGGAGAGGAGCTGGGGGCCGGGACCTGGGGCAGCAGGGGGCTGTTGGGGCGGGAGAGGAGCTGGGGGCCGGGACCTGGGGCAGCAGGGGGCTGTTGGGGGCGGGGAGAGGAGCTGGGGGCCGGGACCTGGGGCAGCGGGGGCTGTTGGGGGCGGGGAGAGAGCTGGGGGCCAGGGACCTGGGGGCAGGGGGGCTGTTGGGGGCGGGGAGAGGAGCTGGGGGCCAGGACCTGGGGCAGCGGGGCTGTTGGGGGCGGGGAGAGGAGCTGGGGGCCGGGACCTGGGGGCAGGGGGGGGCTGTTGGGGAGCGGGGAGGAGCTGGGGGCCGGGACCTGGGGCAGCCGGGTGGCTGTTGGGGGCGGGGAGGGTTGGGGGGCCGGGACCTGGGGGCAGGCCGGGGGGGCTCACGGGGAAGCGGCGCGCGGGGCAGAGACCCGGGTCTCCCCGACCCGCCGCCTCCCACCTGCTCCATGCTGCGGCCCACGCGCGGTCAGCTGAGGGGGCGGGCTGATATGGCCTATGCCCCGCCCAGAGGGCGGATCTATGCAAATAGGACCGGGGGGTGGTCTCAGGCCTGTAACACGCTACGGGGAACGGGCATTACCCCGCGGGACTCCCCGCTGCAGGGTCCGCTGGATAAATAGCCCGGCCAGGGCGTTAACCTTTGGGACTCCCCACCGCAGGGTCCGGTGGAGCAGGGGAATAGCTCAGGCAAGGTGGCATGCTGCAGGTTAAGCTCCCTGCCCCAAGGTGGGGGAGGGAGGAATAGCTCAGGCCAGCTCTCCACTCTGAACTCACTCACCCACAGGCACAGATCTCAGGAAAAGGATGCTTCTGTTTGAAACTTGGTTTTTATTAGGCGGGTCTCATTCATCCCCCCCCCTGTGCCCCCTGCTGCCCACACTCCCCCCTGCCCAAACCCCAGCAGAACTCCTATCTCTGTATCTTGGGGTACAGCCCGGTGCCTGGAGGAACACCCATGGGTGCCGGAGCCGTGGAAAAGGACAAGCCGAAAACAGGAGGGATGGAGTGGGCAGGCAAGGGCCCGCGGGGGAAGACGATGGGCCTGGGGTTGGGGGCAGGGGAGGAGGGGAAGTAGAAGCCCCACCCAGGGATGGGGGAGAAGGGAGTGGGGGCCAGGGCAGGATCAAACTCCCCTGGCAGAGCTCCGCTACATTTTCCTTCCTTTTGTTTTTTTGTTTTGTTTTGTTTGTTTTTTAAAGAAAAAATAAAAGTTTAAAAAAAACATTAAAAAAAAGAACAAGGGTCCAGAAAAATCCACCACGTCTGGCGTCGGCCCTGTGGGAGAGAGAGGACAGTTAGGGGAGCTTGGAAGCCCAGCTCCCCTTCCCCCAGGAAGCCAGTTCCTGCGGCCCCATAGGAGACTGTGCCCCCTAGACAGTAGAAGCCCCTCTCCCGCCCTGGAGCCACAGGGGAACTGGCCCCCCACGAGGAAAGGCCCCAAGCCCCATTCTCTGCCCCCGGAGCCGGCTCTGCCCTGTGGCCCCATGGGAGCCAGTGCCCCTGCCCCAGCCACGCACCTGGCTCAGCGGTCAGTGGTGGTGCGCAGGTCTGTGGTCAGCGGGTCGTGCTGGATGGTCTGGTGGAGCATCAGCGCTAGCAGTCCAGCCCGGTTGGTCATGGCCATGCGCACGTTGCGCTCTTGCTCAAACAGCTCGTCCAGCTTGTACCACTGCCAACAGCAGGAGGAGCTGTTACACGCGGCCGCCCCTGGGGCACGGCAGCTGGGGAACGGCCACACGTAACGCCACAAGGGGATGGCTCACCGGGCCCTAAGATGCAGCCAGCTCTGGGGCGGGGCCGCTGGAGAACAGCCACACAGCGACAACAAACTGCATCAGGATGGGGGAGGGGCTCAATTTGTTAAAAGTACGGGAAGGATGTGGGGCAGGAGGGAATTTCTACGGTCAGAAGGAATCACAGATGGGGGGGAACCTAGGTTTTGACGACCCCCCCTACCCCGTGCACGGTAGGGGAGAGCACCCCCAGCAGCGCCGGCCCCGCTCCGTACCACGCGCACTCTCTCCAGGTCCACCTCGGCCCGGCGCAGTTTCTCCCAGCAGTAGTGGCGGTTGCATTTCCGCTTGGGCACGCGGCAGACCTCGCCCGTGAGCTCGAAGACGTCCTTCACCAGGGGGCAGCCGCACACCTCGTCCACCGACACCTGGGGAGGGCACCGGGGAGGTGGGGGGGGTCAGGCTCACGTTGCCCCTGGCGGCCAGCCCCCCACCCTACCCCCCGCTGGCAGCCTGTGTCCCTCACCTTGGGGTCGCGGGAGTGCTCGGGGCATAGCACCTGCAGCCGCTTGCAGTAGGTCTTGCTCTGAGGGTTGTAGACGTCACAGAAGAGGCGGGTGGCCCTGTGGGGAGAGGAAAACAATGCCTGGTTGAGAGGCTGCAACCAGCTGCGGGGAATCCATGGCTGTAAGAAGATCTAGGCAGCATCGCCACATTGTTTACGAGGGAAACTGAAGAACGTGTGTTCAATCCTGCTCGCCAGAACCAGAGAGAGAACCCAGGAGTCCTGCCTCCCAAGCCCCCTGCTCTAACCCCTAGGCCCCACTCCCCTCCCAGAGCCAGGGAGAGAACCCAGGCATCCTCTGGAAACCGAATGTCAGATTGGAAGGATCTCAAGGGATCCGCGTGGGGCTGTTCTCGGCCTGGTGTGCAGCATCTCTGTTCACTCCCTGGCGCTGGGTCCGGGCAACACACTGAGGCACTCGAGCGACGTCGCAAAGTGAGGGTCAGGCTGGCAACACTTTGGGGGACAGAGCTGAATTCAGAGGGGTCTCGTCAGAGCAGCAGGACAACAGAAGCGAGGCCTTGGGAGGTCCTGGAAGCGCCTTCGCTGGGGGGTTTCGAGCGGAGGCCGGAGCCATTGGACAACAAATCCGGCCTGTGGCTGGGGGCCGGCCTAGGGAACTCTCACAGTCCCCGCGAACGCGACAGGCATAGGAGTCCGTGCGGGCGAGGAAGCAGAGACAGCGGGCGACAGCCAGCAGGGAATCGCAGCCAGGTGGGACCCAAGCGCACTGCAACGGTGGAGGGAGAGAGGACGGCAGGGCGGCGGGGGGGAAATTGGTGGGGGAACCATATGGCGAGGGACCCAAGGGCTCAGGTTGCTGGGGGAAGATTTGGAGGATGGACAGGGTCAGCCCAGACGGTCCCAGGGGGGATGGATTTGGAGTGAGCGCCCTGTCCCTCCTCTCCCCACCCCCGGGACTCACCCCTCTATGCGGGTTGGGTACATGGATCCGAAGGACGTCTGGCTCTCATACTGCGGGGAAAAGGGAGAACATAGGGCTCATCAGTGCACCGGGAGGGAGATGAGGCAATGCCGCACGGGGGAAGGAGCTAGCTCTGGGGCGGGGCAACTGGAGAACAGCCGCATGGAACGTGGCACGGGGAAGGCTCGTCCAGCCGGGCGATGCAGCCAGCTCTGGGGCGGGGCAGCTGGGGAACAGCCGCATGGAACGCGGCAGGGGAAGGCTCGTCCAGCCGGGCGATGCAGCCAGCTCTGGGGCGGGGCAGCTGGGGAACAGCCGCATGGAACGCGGCAGGGGAAGGCTCGTCCAGCCGGGCGATGCAGCCAGCTCTGGGGCGGGGCAGCTGGGGAACAGCCGCATGGAACGCGGCAGGGGAAGGCTCGTCCAGCCGGGCGATGCAGCCAGCTCTGGGGCGGGGCAGCTGGGGAACAGCCACATGGAACACGGCACGGGGAAGGCTCATCCAGCCAGGCGATGAGCCGGAGCAGGGGAGAGGGGAGAGTCTATTTCCCGGGCCTCGCAGCACAGTACAATGCTGCAGAGAGGGGGGCCATGGGCAGGGCGGGGTACCTTGGCGTAGCAACGTTCCATGTGGCGCAGTGCCACCTTGGGGTTGATGGGGTGCCCACAGGAGACGCAGAAGATCTGCAGGTCGGTATCATCGCTGTCTCCCTCGTTGGTCTGTGGGAGGAGAGCAGGGAGGGCGCTGGAGGGGGATCCCCGAGTACAGGACAGCCGGGGAGAAAACCCGGAGTCCTGGCTCTAACCACTCGACCTCACTCCCCTTCCTCAGCCTGGGAGAGAATCCAGGAGCCCTGGCTCCTTGCCCCTCCCCCACAACCCCCAGACCTCACGTATCCAGGCTCCCTGCCCCGCTGGCTCTAACCACTAGGCCCCACTCCCTTTCCTCGGCCTTGGAAGGACCCCAGGAGTCCAGGCTCCCCAGACCATCCCCACCTCCTCGTCCTCCTTGATGGCCTGCTGCTTGGCCTTGGCAATGACGGCCTCCAGCTCGTGGAAGCGCCGCTCCATCTCCTGCAGCCGCAGCCGGGCCTGCTGCTGCTCCCGCCGGATCCGCTCCAGCAGCTTCTTCCCGTGCTCCTCCGCCACGCAGGGGCTCTGCTGCCACTGCTGGATGCGCTGCGGCAGGATCTCGTAGATCCGGCTGCGGGGGAGGGACAGACGCACCTGTGGGAGCCGAGCCGGGGTGGGCTCCCTCTAATCTAGTCTGCCCACATGTGGAATAAATTTTGTTCCATGCACCGAGGCGCGTGCGGAGGGGCACCCCCAGGGGAAACACGCGCCGAGCTGCGGGCGCCCTGCTGATCAGCTGGCTGGCACTGGGATCTCTGCCAAGCGGCTGCACGAGCGCCCAGCTCACAGGGAGCACCGGCTGTGGGGCTGAGCCTGGAGGGGAGGAAGAGATACAGGGCTGGGGCCCCCATCGGGCTGAGCTGGGGAGGGGTACAGGACTGGTGGGGCCCTGTGGGCCTGATTGGGGGAGGATGCAGGCCTGGGAGGACCTGTGGGTCTGACGCAGCAGGGATATGGGGCAGGTGGGACCCTGAGGGGCTGACCCAGGTCAGCAGGATACCAGGAAGCCCCATGGACCAGATCTGGGATGGGTATTGTCCATGGGACTTGGGGTGCCTGTGAGTCTGACCCAGGGCGGGGGAGGGACACTGGGGACTGCCAGGGTCTGCTCCAGGGGACTGGGCCTGCCAGAGCCATGGGGTGACCCCGGGCTGGGCCTGGGCCGCGGGGGGGGCCAGCGCTCACTTGGCAGCCAGCTTCATGCCGCACTCCTCGGAGCAGTACTTGGAAGCCAGCCGGGCGGGCTGGATGCAGCCGGGGCCCAGGCACTGGTGCAGCGAGGCCGGGTCCTTGGCATCAGGCCGCTCCGTGTGCCGCGACCGGTCCCGGTGCTTCTGCTTCTGCTTGTGGCGCTTGTACTTCTCCTCCTTCTGCCGGGGGCGGACACCGTGTCAGGGCCCTGCAGCCCCCATCGCCATCTCTCCCCGCTCTAACCACTAGCCCTCACCCCCCCTCCCAGAGCCCCCGGCTCTAGTCACCAGCCCCCATTCCCCTACCAGAGCTGGGGAGAAAATCCGGCTCCCCCACTCTAACCACTAGCCCCTGCTCCCTCGTGGAGCCAGGCGATGTCCCAGGATGGGGGGGGACATCTCTGCGGCCGCTGCCGCTGGCTCCTACCTTCTTCTCCGATTTCTTCTCCCGCCTCTTAACGTGCTTGACCTTGACGGCGCGTTTGCGGAGCACAGGGTCCAGGAACGGGGCGTCCTCCGGGTCGCTGAGCCACGGCTGGGGTGGCGGGAGAGGAGACGAGGATGAGACCAGCACCCCCAAGTGAGTGCCAGAGGCCACGTGCCCTCGTC
Source organism: Rafetus swinhoei (assembly GCA_019425775.1). Classification (NCBI taxonomy): domain Eukaryota; kingdom Metazoa; phylum Chordata; order Testudines; family Trionychidae; genus Rafetus; species Rafetus swinhoei. The sequence continues at coordinate 5,003,162 of JAFJHL010000039.1, forward strand.
TGGCCCCACACCAGCCATCTGCCCCCGCGCTCTCCCCCCCAAGCAAGGTACAGAGGCCATCAGGGGTAAAACGAGCCAGCCAGCCCTGAAAGATGCTCAACCCAGCACCCCGTCCTGGGAGCCACCCACGTGTCCAGGAACAAGTACTAGGAACAGCAGGGCCCAGCATGCGGACAGGACACCCTGTGCGGAGATGCAGCCACTTCTGGGGAGAGGCCCCAGGGGCACGGCAGCAGAGTGAAACGATTTGGAGAACGTCGTAGCTGGGCACGCTGCAGCTGGGTTCTCCTGGGGCCCTGCCGTATGGGGGATCCCGCAAGCTGGGTCATGTCCTCACCAGGTTCTGATCGTCAAAGGCCCCAGCACAGAACTCCTGGTACAAGTCGGGGTCAATTGGGAGGTCGTCGTCCGACAGGGGCTCGGGAGTGGCAGCCGATTCCAACTGCTCCTTCAGCATCTGCAAGTCCTCGTCCCGGCCCCGCAGCATCTGCTGGGAAGGGGGTTAGTCACTTGCTGCCCGACACGACCGACCTACACCCCTTACCCCTGCGCCGGCCCCACACGCAGACAGGGAAACTGAGGCACACAGCAGGGATGAGACCGGGCCACGATCAAACTGCAAAAGCTGGGAATAGGACCCAACTCTTCCCCACTAGCCTCACTCCCCTCCCAGAGCCAGGGAGAGAACCCAGGCACCCTGCTTTCCAGCCTCTCACCAGCCCTAACCACTACCCCAGTCTCCTCTCGGACCTGGGGAGAGAACCCCGGAGGGAAACGGTCACAGGAAAGATGGAGCCAACTTACCGAGGCTGGGAAATACTTATATGACTCCTAGAAAGAAAAGAAACACTCCGGTAAGCACCTCGGATGACACGCGGCCATCTCTGGAGTGGGGCAGCCGCCAGACAAGTACGTAGGACAGGAGGTGAAGGCTTCCGTACTCACCCGTGCCCGGACCTGGCACTGTCGCAGACGGCATTTCTGACGAATTTTATTGGGCCCTCCAAATTTCTTCATGTCACGGCAGAAGTCACACTGGCCGCAGTCCTCTGTCCGCCGGCACGCCTCGCACTCGCCACACATCCGTGCCGAGCGCTTGATTTGCTGTTGCGGAGGAGAGAACTGTAAGAACAACAAGTTTGTATGTTGGAGAAAGATGAGGAAAACATCCTTAACGGGGCGTCCTTAACTGGGGGCGTGAGAAAGAGAACATTTTGACTCTCGCATCTTTGAAATTACCAGACCATCCACTGCCTTCAGATTTGACTTGCTCTTGGCGAGAGCTATCGAACAAGCCAAGTTTGAGATTTCTATCTGCCTCTCTCCCCTAAAACATCCCCCGGCCCTTCGATTCTTCCTTGCAAAGAGGCAATGCAGCATGCACCCCCACGCCCAGAGCTAAAGATGGCTGGTACGGGAAACACGCCTGGCATCTGGAAAGTGACCTCTGTCCCCTTTAAGAATTTCAATCGGTTTGACATCACGACCATCGCTTTAAATATTGCTAACTCAGGAGTGCCACAACCCACCCTCCACACCCAAAGCACATGGATAATTGTAACCAAGTTGAGTTGTTTGCACCCACAAGTACACAATCCGATGGTCAGCCTTGTGTCTGACACACTCAGAAACAACAAAGGGAGGCAGCGGCTCGTGCGTCTGTTGCGAGGGGAAAACTATTTCCAGCAAGTTTCATTCACTTTCTTCGCAACAGATCCAGGCCCACTTCCCTTCTGTTCCGTATGCCAGCTGCCTGATTTCGGCTGCCACAGCGGAGAAAAATCTTGGTGTGTTTCGAGGACTGACGCTCACACACGCAGCTATTAGCAAAGTCCACAGAGCTGCCTTCGGTTTGGGGCCCAAATAAGCCAGAAAAGGGGCCAATTAGAAGGTCTTTTTTTTTTCCCCCTCCACACAACGTATTCACTGCCGATGTGGCTCATCGACTGTGTCCTTTTACTTCCCGGCAGCACTGAGATTTTTAGCGGTGCCCGAGCAGATGGCAGCCCACCCAGGGGAAGAATCCCAGGGTCTATCCCAGTCAGGAGACATTTCCACGGAAATCAGACAGCCCAGCTCTTCCGCAGGGCTGTCTCCGCCCCAAGCATATGGCATGGAAATGGCTGTAGCCTCGGTCAGCTGGAGCACGTGCTCAGCCACTGACTTCCCGTCTCCTTTCCCCCAAGACCCTACTCCCTCAGCCCCTAATTTTCAGCTGGGATCATGGCAACTCCCCCATTGACGTACTCAGGGATTTTCAAGCTCCTAAATTGATACCTGCCACCCCACCTGCCACCCCACCCAATCATGGGTGCCAAGATCGCCGGGGAGAGGGGGAAAGACGGCAAGATGTGCCGGGAGCAGGCGTTTGAGGACATTTACAGCATAAACCCAAGGGGTCTCTCTCCCGGGAATCTTTCATTCTCACACCCAGCTGGCGAGCAGGGAGAATACTTCCTGACCTAAGAGGCCAGACGAGTGTCCACAGCTGTATTTGTAGCACTGCCACAGCCAATCAGGTGGGGTCGGAAATTCACCCAGTGCCCATGGGTCTCAGCCCATGCTCCAGAACCGTGGTCTAAGAATGGGGCAAGGAACCTGGCAGGCCCGTTTCAAAACGCCTGGGGGCTCAACGGACGAGAAGGGAGAGCTGCCACTCCAAACGGGACGGATTGCCCAACGCCAAGACGCAGCCACTTCCGGGGCAGAGCGGCCACGCAACACAGCCGCAGCTATCCGCCCAAGGAAATCCGACCACGTTGCAGGTTGTTTACCCTTAACTCTGCCCCTTAACGCTGGGGACGGGCAGCAACTGGAGCCGGCAGGGCCCAGCTGGTGGTTGGAGCTGCTCTTAGAACCCTGCCGCTCGGTTCCCTGGCAACGCAGCCCACGGGCTCATGGGACAGAATCCCACCGGCTCCCTCCACCCCCAACCCAGCACCCTTTCCTGGGCACTTACTTTGGACCCGCGGCTCTGATCCAGGGCCAGCTCCTGGGCTTTCTTCCTCAGCTCGTCTTTCTCCACCCGATCCCGCTCGCCCTCCCGCTCCTTGTCCTTGGATTTCTTGTGCCGGTATCGGATCTCCAAGGCCGGGTTCTTATCTGCGGAGGGGAGAGGAACACACATCACAGCCAGAAAGGCCAGGGGTGCAGCCCCACTCCTCTCCCCGAGCCGCCCCGCCCCCGTCCTCACCTCGGCACTGCAGACAGTACCATTCCCGAATGGCCTTCGCCATCTTCTCCGTGATGTTGATACAGCTGCCATGGAACCACTCGTTGCAGTTGTCGCAGCCGCTGCAGGGGCGGGAGAGATGGGAGAGTCAAAGTGCTCCCTGCTCGAGCCCCTGCCCCACTGCCCCCGCCCTGCCTGCCAGGGGAAATGGCCCCTTGCCCAGCCTGTGGGCCAAGTGTCCCCTGGGGCTCCCCTCGCAGGGGCGGGGAGTTACCCCCTTCCCAGCAGCAGCAACCCAGGACACGGGCAGCCCCTTGCACGCTAAGCGCGGGGACGAGGTGCCAGACCGACCCCTCGCCTCCCCGGGGTCTCCGTACATCATGAAGCAGTTGATGTCCGGCTTGCGGCAGATGCAGTAGACGGGGGCGTTCTCGCCATTCTCCGACTTGGACTCCTCGCCCACCGCGGCCAGCTCCGGGTCGGAGAACTCGCTGTCCTTGGGGGAGGGGGAGCAGAAGGGGCATCAGAGACCTCAGGAGTCCGGGCTCCCAACCCCCCAACCATCAGCCCTCCCCCCCAGAGACCCCAGGAGTCCTGGCTCCCAACCCCCCATCCCCCAGCACCAGCCCTTCCCCAGAGTACCCATGAGTCTTGGCTCCTCCCAACCACCAGCCCTCCCCCTGAGACCCCAGGAGTCCTGGCTCCCCCCCAACCACCAGCCAGCCCTCCCCAAGACCCCAGGAGTCCTGGCTCCCAACCACCAGCCCCTCCCCCAGGCCCCAGGAGTCCTGGCTCCCTCCTAACCACCAGCCCCTCCCCTGAGACCCCAGGAGTCCTGGCTCCCCCCAACCACCAGCCCTCCCCCAGGCCCCAGGAGTCCTGGCTCCTAGCCCCGCCCCTTACCATGGTCTCTCCCTTGCTGTGGATGGAAGCAAGACAACAGGAGCTCCTGGCCAGGAAGTCCCGACAGCCCCACCCCCTGGGCGGCTACTTCCGCTTCCGGGGTCACTCGCCAACCCTGGCCAAAGGCGCCCTCGCAAACCTCCCTCCCACGGCAGCCCGCCCATCTGCCCGCTTCCAAGATGGCCGCCCTGCGGCCTCTGGCGAGCACCTCGCTCAGCTTCGGCCCGCTTCCAAGATGGCCGCCCCCACGTCCCAGAGGCGGGAACCATCAATGGTCGCCCCTGGCACAGGCCAGGCTAGTTGAATCAAACTCAGATTAGCTAGATCGATGGCTACCCAGCCAGTGTTAGAGGCTGGAGATCTAGGGGTGCAGCCACAGGGCTGGACGTCTTGGTGAAATCATCCCAAATTTGGGCCATTGTCTGGGGAAGGGAAGACAAAGGGTCCAGAGAACCCAGGAGCCCTGGCTCCCAGCCCCCCTCCCCTCCCAGCAACACAAGGCCCAGCCAGGTTGGAGGGCATGGGAATAACCGGGCGGATTCCAGGGCTCCCGTGGTGCTCCGTGGCCCGTGGCCCAGCCTCGCTGCAACGCAGCTGCACACGCTGCCCTCCTCCTGGCAGCCTCTGCGGTTGCGCCTGCCCTCCTGCAACTTCCCACTGGCTGCCATAGGCCCCTTTGGGGCCCTCGGCCTCCACGTAGCCGTGAGCATGCAGGGAAGTGTCTCCCCAACCACATATCATAGTCCTCCCACCTTCCAGGGAGCAGGAGGCCGTGGGCGCCGAGTGTCCGAAGTCTGGAGACTAGGAGCGCATGTCCCAGCTGGGGGGTGCTTCTGTTCGTGGTCTCCCATGTGACCCTTCTGCTGGCCCGTTATTAAATACTAGAAGATTTACCCAGCATTGCTCAGGTCCTTCAGGGCTGGGGTGTATGGGGCGTAGGAACCGGCGGAGACCTCACTGCTTGGGCGGTGGCCCCCCCGGGACTGGCCATGGTGGGGACCATGCTGGCCGGGTGGTGATTCCCCGGAGCCGGGTGGTGATTGCTCCGAGGATGGTCATGGCAGGGGCTGCGCTGGCCAGGGGGCAGGTGGGAAGCTTACCTCCACCCTGCTGGCCCAGTGGGGATATAGCTGCCCCAGTCCCCATCTCTGGCCCCTTGCTGCCCCCCTCTGGTCATTACACTTATAACTGTCCCTGCTTGCAACCCCCTCCCTTACTATGTTCTGAAAAACTGTCGCATCCTGGGCACGTCCCCTTGTCCTGGCACAACCAACCCTGGCCTCGCATTAAGTTCTGGGAAGAGGAAGCCGCCTACCGAATTTGGGGGTCCTAGCTCGTACGTTTAGGAGGAGCTCTCGAACAAGCAGATGGATGGACAGACGGACTCACTCGCTCGCAGGCAAACAAGCTCTCTCAGCAGATTAGTTCCCTGTGGCCCCTCCCCACGCGACCCCCGTCCTCCGCAGAACCGGACACCTCGCCCCTGCCCTGAGTCCAGTAACCGGGCACAGCAGGGGGCGTAAGCAGGAAGTCTTTATTCATCACAAGGAGACGGTTGTGTCCAGAGGTGACGTAACTCCAGGCCGATCGCCGCTCTAGGAGCTGGGGTGCTTGCAGAGCGGCCGTGGCTTTTAGGCAGCTGTTTCCATGCAGGCTGAACTGCCCCCAGATCCCTGCTGTGGGGCACAGCAGGTGAGGGAGATTGGGGGGGATCACCGTGCCCCCAGTCAGGACAGTGGATCACGGCTGGATGGGAACACACACTGGCACCAGCTGGATCCCACCCCGACAGCGAGGGATGGAGCCAGCCCTGAGCACCCTGGCCCGGGGAATGGCTGGAGGAGCCAGCCCACCCCACTGCTGGGCATTTAGGGAAGGGCCATGGGTCCCACCAAAGGGACCACTCAGCCCCACCGGTTATCTTGAGGGAGCCGGTACGGCCAAAGGAGTGTGAGCGATTGCTGAGCATCGCAGGGGAGTTGGGCACCAGCAGGAACTAGGAAAGCAGACACTGTAATCTCACACACCTCCCACCAGCCAGCCAGCCCTCGCACACCTCCCACCAGCCAGCCACGCCTTGCACACCTACCGCCAGCCAGCCACGCCTCGCACACCTCCCACCAGCCAGCCAGCCCTTGCACACCTCCCACCAACCAGCCACGCCTCGCACACTTCCCACCAGCCAGCCAGCCCTCACACACCTCCCACCTGCCAGCCATGCCTCGCACACCTCCTACCAACCAGCCACGCCTCGCACACCTCCCACCAGCCAGCCACGCCTCACACACCTCCCACCTGCCAGCCACGCCTCGCACACCTCCAACCAGCCAGCCAGTGCTTGCACACCTTGCACCAGCCAGCCACGCCTCGCACACCTCCCACCAACCAGCCACGCCTCGCACACCTCTTGCCTGCCAGCTCTTCCTCCAAACTCCCCACCTTGTCCTCTCTCCTCTCCCCACTCCTCCATCCATCTCCCCATCCCCACATGCCCCTGCACCCGTGTCCTTCCCGCACACCCCTCTCTGTCTGTCTGTCTCTCGGGGGAATTCTGGCCACGTGCGGATGTGCCGGTCAATGGACACGCCAGCCAAGCCCTGCCCCTTTGGCAGCACAGAGCCCTGCCAAAGGTTTCCCTTTGTCGCCGCCGTCCTCACCTGCTGGGCCTCCAGCTCAGCCGCCAGCCTGGAAGGGACCAGAAATAACGGGTCTATCAAACAAGGGGGGCGCCTGGCTGGGCCCATCGCCAGGGCAGCTGCGCCCGTCGCAGAGAGGAAGGGTTACACAGCACAAAGGGTGTGGCAGGGTCCTTCCTCCCAGCAGAGACTCGCAGCCACTTCTGGGGGCCTGGAGCCACTGGACAGCGAGGAATTCCATAACCTGCTGGGGACACAGGGAGAGTGGTGGGAGGGGGAAAGGACCCCGCCAGGTTGGGACTGGCCAGGGGAGTTTCCTGGACACACCAGTCAGGGCCTGCAGCACCCAGCCCCACTGCACTAACCCCCTTGGTCCCACCCTCCAAGCCAGGCTAGAGCCCAGGGGTCCGGGCTCCCAGCCTGCCCCCACGCTCACCTCTTGTACTTCTGCTGCAGTTCCGAGTGCCGGTGTGATGCTGCCTCCAGATGCTCGGTCGCGCTCTTGTTTTCCTGCTGGAACAGCTGCCTGGAGACAATAGAAAGCAATGAGCAGCCCAGACGCCTCGGTGATGGACAGCAGCCATCTCCCGGCAAGGCAGGCTGTGCTGGAAACAGCTCTCCCTGCATTCACCTTGCCAACTGCCCCTCTACCTCTGCCCGCGCTGCCCCAAGGCACTCTCCGCACTAGCTCAGATGTTTGCTTTCACGCCAGCACCTGAGCTGTCCTCACTGCTCCAGAGAGTACCAAGGAGTCCTGGTTCCTAGTGCTAACCACTAGACCCAGCTCCCCTGCCAAAGCCACGGAGAGGATCCAAGGAGTCCTGTCTGCCAGTCCCCCCCATGCTGTAACCACTAGACACCTTTCCCTTCCTATAGCCAAGGGGAGAACCCAGGAGTCCTGGCTCGCAGCCCTCCCAGCGCTAACCACTAGACCCAGCTCCCCTTCCAGAGCCACAGAGAGAATCCAAGGAATCCTGTCTGCCAATCACCATGCTCTAACCACTAGACCTCACTCTCCTCCCAGATCCAGGGGTGGGACCAGGCATCCTGCTCGGGGTGTACTGATGCAATATGCTCCATTGGTGGCTGGCACAGGGCTGGGGGCACTCCACACTCACAGAGCAGTGCTAGCCTCCTGGCTCTTCAGGAACATCCTCTCCTGGCTGAGAGCTGCCCTGGCCTGGGGCAGGGAGTCCAGCTGCTTCTCAACCTGGGCCAGGCTGTCTTGGATCAGCCGGTCTAGGGCAAAGGACAGAAACAGCGGCACAGGGCCGCATCACTCCGGTGAGGGGGTCTCAGGGAGAAGGCACGAGGCCCGACTCCTGGAGCGAGACCCCCAAGATCCCCGACTGAGATCAGGGTCCCATCCTGATGGGCACCGCCCAGACCCCGACCGAGAGGCAGGCCCTGACCCACGCATCTGCACTCGAATGAGACAGCCCAGAGGGAGGATTATTCTGCCCCTTTCACAGCTGGGAAATGGGGCTGGAGAGATTCGTCACCTTCGCTCCGCAAATGCTCCATGCTCTCGGCCATGCTGTGGATCTCGGCGGCCAGCTTTTCCATGCTCTAGGAGGAGGAGGAATTCACCACAGAGCAGGCTGCCACAGGGCGGGGGGGGGACGGGACATATCACCCTAATCCCCCCATAAATGGCTCTTTCCCCGACAGAGGCCTGGTCTCCAAGGGGGAGAGGCAGCTTGAAGCAGCCAGAGAGCTCCCCTGCCCCCATGGGCCTTATGTCAGCTCCCTACCCCGAGCACTGTGCTGGCACGAGCCACAGAGCAGCACTGAGGACAGACTTGCTTTTTGCCAGCATCTCATGTTCCCAGCCCCAGTCCTGACACCCAAACCCCCCATCCCCTTTCTAACCACTCCCCCCGTCCCCTCTCTGAGCCAGGGAGAGAACCCAGGAGTCCTGGCTCCCAGCCACTCCTGCTCGAACCCACCCTCCCACACACGTGCATGACCCCTGCCAGTAGGGTTGTACCCCATATCTGCGCCTAGGGGGCATTCCCTTGGATCCCCCTCCAACCCCAGCTGGCATGGGAACAGCACAGGGACCCCCCGTGGCGCTTACATGGCATTCCTGGAGGGTCTTGTGCTTCGCCATCAGCTCCTCCAGCAGCTGCTCAAATTCCAGCCTGGAAAAAACAGGGGGTGAGAGGCTGCCGTGGGGCACAGAGCACTGCTGTGGTGCAAAGACCCACGACAGAACCACACAGACACACCAGTAGGGCTTATGCCCTGCAGCAGGGGGGTGGCAGTGACACACACACACACACACACACACACACACACACAAAGCGCCTCCGGCAGTGGGGCGACACGTACACGCACACAGCCAAGGAGTCCTGTCACACTTCAGAGACTCACCGATGTAGCAGGGCATGAGCTTTTGTGGGTAAAGCCTCCTTCATCGGATGAATCGGGGTGGAAGTTACAGAAGCAGGGGGAAATATATAAGGGAGAAGTTGCTTGTGTGAATGAAGCTAAGCAAGTCGGAGGATGTGGGGTGAGGATGTGAATATCCAGCGAGGGGAAATTGCCTTTGTAAGGCATTAGCCAGCTGAGAGCCTTATTCAGTGCTAAGCTGATCGTGTGGAATTCGCAAAGGAACGCCGGTTCAGCTGTCTCCCTTTGGAACCGGCTTTTGAAATGCTTGTGTAGAAGGACGGCTGCTTTCAATCCATGACTGAGTGCCCAGGGAGGTTAAGGTGCCCACTACAGGTGTGTGTGTGTTGCCTTTCCGGAGGTCTGATTTGTGTCCCTTTATCCTTTGGGGCAGGGGCTGTCCAGTTTGGCCAATATCCATGGCAGAGGGGCATTGCGGGCCCTTGATGGCACAGATCACATTAGAGGATGTGCAGGCGTCTGAGCCCCTGGCTGACGCGGTTAGGTCCTGGGATGGTGACGTTTGTATAGATCCGTGGGCAGAGCTGGCAACAGGGCTTGTGGCAGGGATAGGTTCCTGGGCAAGTGGTTCTGTGGTGTGTTGTGTGGCACGCACACACACACAACGTGCAGGGCAGTTCCCCTCCAGCAGGGGGCATCAGGGATACACGCGGAGCGTGTTATATGCAGTGCAGTCTGTGTGTTGTGGGAGAGAGACAAAGGGGGTCACTAGTGGAGAGGTGGAATTCACCCCCAGAGGGCCTCCAGTGAGCAGGCGCTGGCAAGCGAGGGCCCGTGGCAAAGCTACAACTGCCTAGGCCGAGTGCTCCTCAGCTGCGGGCCTGGCAGCTGGTTAATTATCTGCAGCTAATTTCCTGTGCAGAACAGGAATGTGCCCAGGGCATGGGATGGGGCAGAAGCGCAGGCTGCAGGACACCACCACTGCACACCAGGGCCAGGCGGCAAGCGGACAAAGCGGGGTGTGCCCTTTCCCATCACTCGGCCTGGCCGGCGCACGGGGCTTGCCCAAGGATGAATGCCCCGGACGCTCCAAGTGATTTCCTTTGAGTTGCGGGCTGCCCTCCCATGGACCTCAGGGAGAGAAGGGAGCAGCGGGAGATCCCAGAATGCACTGCTCTCCCGGCTGCCTGGAGTGGGCTCGGAGCGTAGGTGCTGGGTATGACACATGCCCATCTCCAGGGCGCGGGGCCCGGTTGGGTGGGGAGGCAGGCAGTAGGTACCTCTGTTTCCTCTGCTTCAGCTTCTCCTCCTGGATCTTGGCTGCCAGCTCCTCAATGTGCTGCTTCTGCTCCTGGGTCAGCGCCTGCTGCCTGCAACCCGAGCGGCCCAGCCTGGTGAGCCGGCCGCCTGGCTCCCAGAGGTGGATGAGGACAAAGGGGGCCCCGAAACATCTTCCCCAGGTGACTCGACGGGGGCAGGGAAGCAGAAGCAACAACATCAGGCAACGATACGACCAAAACCCAGGGGTCCTGGCTCCCAGCCCTCGCCCCTCAAGCCCCCTGGACCTCCCTCCCCTCCCAGAGCCCTGGGGGAGAACTCAGGACTCCTCCCCTCTCTGTCTCTCAGACCCCCCTTGTGACTCTACCCCACTATATCCCCCCACCCCCTCTTCATCTCCATCCCTCCCTCCTGCCCCTTTCACCTCTGGCCTTCCGCCTCCGTCTCCTGGGAGCGGAGCTGCAGGGTCCGGAGCAGCTCTGGAGGGAACAGCAATGTTAGTGCAGGGGTCCTGGCTCCCTGCTGGGGCCACCCCACAGCCCAGGGGGCTCGCTGCAGTCTGCCCTCGGGCAGCTCCCATGGGCTGAAGAGAAGATTGGCCAGACAGATGGGGGCAGGGAATCCTGCTATGAGAGGATGGGGAATGGAGGACACACAGAGGGCTGGGATGGGGGAAATTGGGGGACCCTGGTGTGAGGGGAGGAGGAATGGGGGACACACAGAGGGCCTGGGAGGGGGAAGATCGGGGGACCCTGATGTGAGGGCAGGGGGCAAAGGGGACACACAGAGCCCCTGGTGGGGATAACTGGGGGACACAGCCCCCCTGGCAGGGGAGAGAACGAAGTCCCTTTGACAGAGGGGGCTGGGAGGAGCCACACAGGGAGTTTGGCCGGCCAGAGCCCGCACGGTATGCAAGCTGCAGCCTGTGGGACCCACAGGTAACGATCACACCTGTCTCTTCTCGAGCCCTTCTCATGGGTGGATCTCAAAGCGCTGGACGGACACGGTCAGTGCCCGCCCCGGCGGTCCAGCCCTTCCTGTGTCCCTCAGCCAAGCTGCCTTCCCTCCTGGTAAAAGCCTGCTCTCACCTTGCTTCTGGCTGCAGATTTCCTCCAGGTTCGACTTCTCCACATTCACTGCAAGAGGGGGCAGGAAACAACCAGGCTGGGGCCCAAATCGAGCGCCCTGCGAGCCTGCAGATATCCGCTTTCTAGCCACGGGCCTGCGCCTCCGCGGATGGCAAGGCGGATCTCCACGGCTCTTTTTGTGGGTGCGGGTACAGGTCCGCACAGGGCTCTACCCGTGTCCTCTGGGACGTGGGGACATACCCCACCTGCTGCCCGGGGGGTCCAGCCCCCGAGCATGCAGCTGGGTAGGGGTGTCACCTGCAGTGCAAAAGGGGGCTGCTGTCAGAGAGCTCAAAAGATCCCATGGCCCAAATCCTTCGAGTTATTAATAGAGCCCTGAGAGGTCACAACATTTGTATCCGTGGGCGCAGAAACGATCCCCGGATTTCTGCAACCACATCTGCGGAGGCGGGGACCCGCAGATACAAAGCGGGGAGCCGCGGCTTGGCAGGAGACAGGCTCCTTGGAGAATCCGACCCAACGACCTGAGGAGCAACGTGGAACCGTGCCGGGCGGGGGTGACTGACTTACGCTCCTCCAGCTCTTCCTGCAGTTCCTTGCTGCGCGTCTGGCCGTCCTGCAGCTCCTGGCTCAGAGCCTGCTTAGCTATGGCAAGACCAAGCGGGTTGGGGGGGAAGGTTAGGGGAGAGAGAGGTGTCTTTGGGGCTGGAGAGGTGGGGTGTGTAATGAGGAGGGGTGGATAGATGGAGGGGTGTGCATGGGGAGGGGTAGACAGAGGGGTGTCTGAGAGAGGGATAGATAGCTGGAGAGGGGTGTATAGGCATAGTCACATGGGATGTGGTGGGGGGTGGGTGGGTGAAGACAGGTGGGTGTATGGGAGGAGAGAAAGAGGATATGTATGGGGCAGATGGTTAGATAGACAGATGGGTGAGTAGGGATGCATGGCTAGGTACAAGGGTGTGTATGTGGACAGATAGCTATAGAAAGATAGATGTATATAGAGGTGGATGGCAAGGTGGGGATGGATAGAGGTGGGGGGGATGCGGCTGGAGATGGATGAATGGATAGTGGGGTATGTATGGGGATGGATGGATGGTGAGTGTGGGGATGGATGGATGGATGAACGGATAGTGGGCAGGTGTCTGGGATGGATAACAGGGTGTGTGTGACGACGGCTAAATAGAAGTGAGGTGTGTATGGGGATAGATGAATGGACAGTGGGGTGTGTATGAAGATGGATGGATAGATTGTGGGGTATAGATAGCAGGGAGGTGCAGAGATGGATGGGTAGGGGGTGTGTATGGGGAGGGGGCAGTATGGGGATGAGTAGGGGGGCATGGATATAGGGTTGCAGGGCAGGGTCAGCATGGGCTTAGCGAGCTATAGAAAGCGAGGCCGACATGGGGATGGATGGATAATATAGGTCCATGCATTGCCAAGGGCTCGAGTCTAATTTCAGCCACACTGGTCCCTGCTCTGAACTCCATGGGCTCATTTACACACGGCTTCCAAAGCAGTGTGAGCCAAACTGTGGAGCGGTCTCTGCCCCGGAGTAGGGGGCAGCAGCATGAATGGGGGGTACAGGAACCGTCCCCATGGAAACAGGCTCTCAGTGAGAGCAGAATCCAGCCCCTGTGGGTAGGTAGAGAGGGGCTGAAATGGGGGGAGGGGCAGTAGCAAGGTGTCATGGTCAGGGGGGTGCAGGGAAGGGCCACCCAGAGGGGCAGGAAGCAGGCATGGGGGGCACCCTATTTAGCAATTCACGTGTTGGCGGGGACATGGGGGGCAGTGCTACGGTCCCGGAAATGAGGGGTGCAGGGGAGCAGGCTGTAACGGGAGCACTCTCCTTTCCCCCTTCCCTCCCCTCCCCTCACCTCGCTGCAGTTTCCTGAGCCTTCCTACCAGGTCGTCCATTCGGGGCTCCAGTGTCCCTGCTGCGGAGGGAAGGAGAAGGGCTTGCCTGGTTGTGCACCTAACACAGGTCCTTCACCCCCAGCTCTTTGGAGCGTGCCTGGGGGGGGGAAGCGGTTATTCCTGGCTCCGCTTATGGAGGGGCAGGGGACTGAGTCACAGAGAAGTGACACAGAGTCACAGGCAGAGCCAGGAAAAGAACAAGAGCCCCCCCTTACAGACTCCAGGCTAGATGCCCCTCTCCTCCCAGAAATAGGAAGAAAACCCAAGTGTCCTGGCTCGCAGGCCTTCCCCCTTGCCCCTTGTCCCCTCCCCCCCCACACACTAACCTCTAGGTCCCACTCCTCTCCTAAACCTGGAGGTAGAACCCAAGAATCCCAGCTCCTGCCCCTCCCCTCTCTAACCACTAGACCCTACTCCCCTTGCAGGGCCAGGTATAGAGCCCAGGACTCCTGGCACCTAGCTCCCCCCGACCAATGGGTCCCAATCCCCTTCCAGAGCTGGGGTGAGGACCCTGATTCCTGGTTGCTTAAACACCACACCCAGCTCGTGGATACCATCCTGCAGTTGTTTCACCAGCACTAACAGCTCCTCTGCCTTGGGCGTGAAGTTGCTGGGAACTGGGAAGAGGAAACAAAAATCAATTGCTGTGAGAATTCACCCCAAGCCTGTAACTGGGCTTTCTAGGGGGGTATACCCGCCCCCACAGAGGGCTAGAGAAGGCATTGTGGGCTGGACACGGCTTTATTCAGCCCGTGGCATGAGGGAGATGGGCACTGTGGGATTGCCCTGGAGCTAACCCCTGCTTGGTGGGAGGAGGAAAGCATTGTGGGCTTGCTGGTCCCTGGTGGGGGCGACAAGGGTACCGTGGCATCGCTGCCCCAACGTGTGAGGGGGCAGGGCGCTGTGGGATCGTCCCCCTTGGTGTGAGGGGCAGGGCGCTGTGGGATTGCCCCCCTTGGTGTGAGGGGGCAGGGCGCTGTGGGACGCCCCCCTTGGTGTGAGGGGGCAGGGCGCTGTGGGATTGCCCCCCTTGGTGTGAGGGGGCAGGGCGCTGAGGGACGCCCCCCTTGGCGGAGGGAGCAGGGCGCTGTGGGATCCCCCCCTTGGTGCGAGGGAGCAGGGCGCTGTGGGATCCCCCCCTTGGTGTGAGGGAGCAGAGCGCTGTGGGACGCCCCCCTTGGTGTGAGGGAGCAGGGCGCTGTGGGATCCCCCCATTGGTGTGAGGGGGCAGGGCGCTGTGGGACGCCCCCCTTGGCGCGAGGGAGCAGGGCGCTGTGGGATCCCCCCCTTGGCGTGAGGGAGCAGGGCGCTGTGGGATCCCCCCCTTGGCGTGAGGGAGCAGGGCGCTGAGGACGCCCCCCTTGGTGTGAGGGAGCAGGGCGCTGTGGGATCCCCCCTTGGTGTAAGGGAGCAGGGCGCTGAGGGACGCCCCCTTGGTGTGAGGGAGCAGGGCGCTGAGGGACACCCCCCTTGGTGTGAGGGAGCAGGGCGCTGTGGGACCCCCTTGGTGTGAGGGAGCAGGGCGCTGAGGGACGCCCCTTGGTGTGAGGGGCAAGGGCGCTGAGGGCGCCTTGGGCGTGAGGAGCAGGGCGCTGGGGGATCCCCCTTGGCGTGAGGAGCAGGCGCTGAGGCGCTTGGTGTGAGGAGCAGGGCGCTGAGGACGCCCCCTTGGTGTAAGGAGCAGGCGCTGTGGGATCCCCCCTTGGTGTAAGGGAGCAGGGCGCTGAGGGACGCCCCCCTTGGCGTGAGGGAGCAGGCGCTGTGGGACCCCCCCCTTGGCGTGAGGGAGCAGGGCGCTGGGGGACGCCCCCCTTGGTGCTGTATAACTGCCATGGACGCCCTGCGCTCTGGGGCCAGAGCTGTCCCCCTGCCTGCCCATCCCTCTCTCACCCTGCCCCTCTCCAGATGGCCCTCCAGAGAGAGAGGGGGGGCTGGGCCTGCGCCTGACAGCCCCTGCCCAGCCTGCGCTTTTTTCCCGCCTTTTTCCAACGGCTCCTGCTGCCCCGCCCCTCCGGGGCTCGTGCCGTGTGTTTACCACCGGCCAGGGCCCCGCCCCCTCCCAAAGGGGAGGGGCTAACTGCACGCTGGGGGAGGGGCTGGGAGCCAGGGTTCCTGGGTTCTCCCCCTGGCTGTAGGGTGGGGGGGGGCTGGGAGACAGGGTTCCTGGGTTCTCCCCCTGGCTGTGGGGTGGGGGTAGGGGCTGGGAGACAGGGTTCCTGGGTTCTCCCTGGCTGAGGGGTGAGGGGGGGGGCTGGGAGACAGGGTTCCTGGGTTCTCCCCTGGCTGTGGGGTGGGGGCTGGGAGACAGGGTTCCTGTGTTCTCCCCCTGGCTGAGGGGTGAGGAGGGGCTGGGAGACAGGGTTCCTGGGTTCTCCCCCTGGCTGAGGGGGGAGGTTCCTGGGTTCTCCCCTGGCTGGGGGCTGGGAGTCAGGACTCCTGAGTTCTTCTCCTGCCTGTGGGGTATGGAGGGCAGCAGGGAGCCAGGATTCCTGGGTTCTCCCCCTGGCTGGGGGGGGTCTCTGCTCAGTTTGGGGGTCCCAGTGGGTTAGAGCAGGGAACCATAGGCAGCTACCTTGGCGCATGGGACCGGGAGCTGCTCCTCCCTTGTCCCAACACCAGGCTAAGCTCATCCCAGCCTCCTGTGACAGGGCTAGATTACATCCAGTCTCCCCCCCATAGGACAGCTCCAGTGGTCCTTGAGCTCCACCATGGAGGCAGGGTCCTGGGAGGATGTCCTGGTGGTTAGCAGCCTGGGGGACTCCCCCCTTAGTGTGAGGCTCCCCCATAGAGAAGGGCCATAGCCAGGAGGCAGGGTAGTTGGCTTGGGAAGATGGTATGGGATAGGGAGCTCTAACGACTGGCAGGGAACGAGCAATGCGCGAGGGCTGGCAGTGACTGGACAGAGGCCTAGCCTGCTCCTGTACCTCAGTGGCCCTACAAGTGCAGGATCCTGAGCTAGGCAGCTGGCCATTGTTTGTTTCTGCCTCCCCAACCCGTGCAGATGGACTCCCGGTGCAGCAAGCCCGGGGCTGGATATCGGACCACACCTCTCCCAGCAGCAGCTGGCTTCCTTGCACCGGCCCATCTCCCTCTGCAGAGCCCGTGCACACAGCTTACAGCATGGGGTGAGTGCTAGCTGCATCTTAAAATAACAGCCGGGAGGCTCGCCTGGGTATTTTGGACTCTGATTGGGTCCATGCTTCTATTTCCAGTGTTGTAGCAGCAGGTTAACTGCTAGCACAGCCGGTAGCTTCATTTCTGCACAACAGCTCTCTGCACCACATCAGCATACACAGAGTCAAGTCACAGCCTGCGGTCCAGGGTGCAATACCCCAGAAAAAACAGCTGTGAATAAGAATCGGTCATAACCCTTCTACCATGCCTTGCTGCGCTCCTTCCCTCTTCAAGAGCGGCTGAACTTGCTGCCTGTTATGTGCTCCTTATGGGAGACGGAGCGACTGTGTGCTAAGGACTGATTGGCAGGATGAGCCCCGGCTGCCATAAAGTCGCATACCTCCATCGCCAGCAGTTCACACGTGAAATGACAGAGGTTTGGCCCAAAAGGCACAGTTCACTGCTGGAACTAGTGCCCGATTCATCTCCAATTTGTGTACCTCTCCCTTCTGAATGAGCCCAGCAGCTGCTGAAGGAACACAGCCCACAGCAGGCATAATACTTAGTTACAGGTGCAGAGGTGGTTATTCATATCTAAGTGGAACGCACAGCAAAAAGAAAAGAGGCTCCTGGAGGAGAAAAATGGGTGCAGTGAATTTGGAATCACATCTTGCCTTGCTCACCCCTTGTCATGATTATGAGGGTTAGCCAGCAGCCTGGGGATTAAGGGGTTAACTACACCTAGCCAGGTGGAGTGGCCAATAGGAATGTAGGTAGGACTTTCAAACTGGGACAAAGGAATTTGGGTTTTTTCCTCCTTTGTCTCTCTGGGGAGTTCTCTCCAAGAAACAATTCTTCACTTTCTGTAAGTAGGGTAAAGTTTAGATAAAGCCGTCAGGTTTTCTTGTTTTATGATTTGGGTATGGGATCTGAGGTCTGTACATGTTTTAAAAGATGTTTTGGCTTTTCGTTGTAACTAAGTTCTAGGCCCATGGAGTTTCTCCATGAGTATATTTTGTTACCTTCCCATCTAGTCATTATGCTTGCAGCAAGAATATTGTTGTAATAATAAAAGTTCTCTCTTTTCTTTTTATTAACCTGGCATTGGTTAATTGTGTGCCCTGATTTTTAGTTTAGGGGTGAGATTTCCCAAATGATCTTTCCCCTGATTTCTTTATTAACATTTGGGTGGTGGCAGCGGAAGTTTTATTCCCAAAATCTAGGGTTTTAAGATTTGGGGGGAAGTTTTATACCAAAGCCTGGTAGATAAGGCTTTGGGGTACACTTGCTAGCCCCCACTTCTGCATTTATCGTGCCAGAGTGGGGAAGGAGCCATGACACCCCTGTCAAAAAGAACAGTGCTGACGGGATGGAAAACACCAACCTCAGGCAGAGGATTAGTGTGACAACGTTTGGGGCAAGCTCATCTGTGAGCTAACATATC
The DNA here is from genome assembly GCA_019425775.1 of Rafetus swinhoei. NCBI lineage: Eukaryota > Metazoa > Chordata > Testudines > Trionychidae > Rafetus > Rafetus swinhoei. Next base: position 5,021,066 of record JAFJHL010000039.1, read on the forward strand.
TCCACAGGTGAGCATGTTAAAGTCTATACAGGACCTCTGGTGTGCATCCAGCTCCCTATAGCAGAAATCCCAACACAGCTAGTATTTAGAAAGCACCAATTCCTCCTCCTCATGGCTACAGCCTCCGTGCTGGCTAGCAAGCAAGGCAGATACACCCTCATCAAAACAACTTTTTAATAAGACTTTGATTCTCAGTTCCACAAGCCAGCCAGGAAGAGACCTCATTTGACAGCCAGCCAAGACGGTTCCAGGCACAGCGCCTCATGCATGTGAAAACACTTTCCACTTCCCCAACACCGCCAGGTCTCCTTGGAGCAGCTAGATACAAGTGAAAGGAGATGCAGGCAGGGGCTCGCTCTCCGGAGACATGGGGTGATCTTCCTGTGTGAAGCAGATCCCACAGATTCTGGCTCGAGCCCACGGCTGAGGCCCCAAACAGCCCTTCTAGCAGCCCAGATGGACAAGGAGACTGAAAAGAGCTAAGGGGCAGCCCATTTACCGTAAGGCAGGGCGCAAACGTCACCAGCAAAGGAGAGAGGCAGTCTGTTGCTTTCAAAAAGCATTTTGAATCTTCCTGTGAAAGGATCTGCCTTTCCAAAAAGGAACATTAAATTAATACAGACCCCTGCATTGGTGCAGACATTAATACAGAGGAGAGTGCATTGGTGCAGACATTAACTAACACAACCAGCCCATGGAGAGAGAACACAACATGGCAGGCATCTCCCATTTCCAATTTACAGCATGGAGAGCAGCATGTGCGGGGGAGGGGGAGGAGGAGATGAAGGGGTAATCTCCTTTCCACCGCACATATAGCCCTGTTTCCAGACACAGCGCCCAGTTTAAATCAGTTGGCAAACATGAGCCACTGTTTCCAGACACAGCACCCAGTTAAATCTATTAGCAAACATGAGCCACAGACCTCCAGGTCCTGCAAGAAATCTAAGTTCATTCCAGGCTAGGACTCTTAAAGAGCAGAGTGTGTTGGAAAAATGGGTTCAAAGCAGGTCGGGCTCTGATGCCAAGAGATGCAATTAGCCACAATTCTTCCAAAGGAAGGAGAAACACAATTGCAACCCATTGCTTAGGGACCTGCAGCTGATCCACACTGGGAAGCAGAGAGCAGAGGCTCCGGGGAAAGGAGCCAAGTACTAGAAGAAAAACTTCCGTCGAGGAGATGCCGTACCCAAACCCAGCTCCGTCATATGGGTGGAGTCCTTCAGCACAGGCCCTTCCCGTAACAGGCCGCATGAGCCAGTGTAAGCTTGTCATGCCCCTCGGCGCCCCACATCAGCCTAGCGCACAAGGCTCAAAAGTGAAGCAACAAGGACCGGCGTCATCCTCCCCCAACCAGGCCTCCTCAACATAGGCTGGGAGACACAAGTAGGCCAATAAATAAGACAGACAAGCAACCACACATCGCAGGCACCCTGGAAGGAGCCAGCCACGCCTGAGCTAGATCACAGAGAGTGGTTTCTCTGGGGGGAAGAGATTTCCCCCAAGTTATCCAGTCGCCGGTGAAACACAGAGGCCCAGGTGAAGCAAAACCAGGCTTAGAGGCCAGCAAAAAATCCATTCTCAGCGCCGTCGGGCCGGCCCCCCTTGGTGCCCTTCCCTGGGTTGGGTGTGGTGGAGTACTTGGGGGGGTAGCGAATGAAGAGCCGGTCCTCCTCCTTCTTGATCCAGCGCAACAGCTTGGTGAGAACATTGATAGCACCAGCTTTGGTCACCAGGGGGCTGAAGCAAGTGTACAGTTCAAACTTACTGGTCACCTGGGGAGGAGAAGGTGGAAAGAGAATAGGTCAAGCAATCTTTTCCCCAAAACCCAGCACCAGCTCATCTCTTGCGCTCCCCCTCTAACTCCCTCCTCCCAGCTTCTTCTCATCACTAGCCCTCAGGGAAGGAGCACAAGCTTGAAACGCATCGGAAGTATGACAGCCAGGAGAGGCACAAGCTATCTGTTCCAATGGGATATGTGTTGATTCTGAAACCTACCGATGATTATTAATAACATAAGAACGGCTATACTGGGTTAGACCAAAGGTCCATCTAGCTCCTGATCCTGTCTGCCAACAGCATCCAATACCAGATGCCTCAGAGGGAAGGAACACAGCAGGTAATCATCACGTGATCCATCTCCTGTCATCCATTTCCAGACAAACAGAGGCTAGGGACACTATCCCTACCCATCCTGGCTAATAGCCATTGATGGGCCTAATCTGCATGACTCTATCTAGCTCTTTTTTGAACCCTGTTAAAGTCCCAGTCTTCACAACATCCTCTGGCAAGGAGTTCCACAGGTTGACTTTGCACTGCGTGAAGAAAAAAAAACTTCCTTTTTTGTTTGTTTGAAACCTGCTACCTATTCATTTCATTTGGTGACCCCTAGTTCTTATATTGTGGGAATAAGTAAATAACTTTTCCTTATTCACTTTTTCCACACCAGTCATGATTTTATAGACCTCTAGCACAGTGGTGCATAATTTTGGTTGAGCAAAAAAACAAAAACAAACAAACCACCTGCGGCCCCTTTAAATGCCACTCTGCTTGCCTGCCGCTCCCCATGCCGCCGCCGCATGTACACCAAGCCGGGGAAAAAAATGGCGGCCAGCCCAGCGCTGCAACCCCCAGAAGACAGCCACAACCCCCTTGGGGGTCGCACACCACTGCTCTAGCATATTCCCCTTAGTCTCCTCTTTTCTAAACTGAAAAGTCCCAGTCTTTTTAATCTCTCTTCCTACAGGACCCATTCCAAACCCCTCATCTTTTTTGTTGCCCTTTTCTGAATCTTTTCCAATGCCGATATGTCTTTTTTGAGATGAGACGACCACATCTGTACGCAGCATTCAAGATGTGGGCGTACTGCGGTTTTATACAGAGGCAATAAAATATTCTCTGTCTTACTCTCAATCCCTCTGTTAATGATTCCTAGCATTCGGTTTGCTTTTTTGGTTAAAACCCAAGCACATCGCTGCCAATCACAAGTGGACACATCACACAAAAGGTGGATATGTCAGACCCGCCCCAGCAGTCTGGAAATTCCACAGCACATGGGACCTTGACACTGGAATTCTGGGAACGAGCAGCCCGAAACATCACCCCAGCTACCCAGGAAGGACTGCTGAGACCTTGATGATCATTTCCCATGCTAAGCACCTGTTAGAGGGATCAGGAATGAGCCCACCGCAAGTCCGAAAGGATAGAGCAGGAAGTCCTACCCTCCTCATGCTAGATTACTGAGATAGGAGACCGTCTTTCCCAAGCCCCGCCCACGCCAGGTGAAAATCCAGGCAATCTAGGTTCAGGGCAAAGGGCAACGGCTGGAGTCACATGATCCCAGCAGCAGCTCGGCTGTCTGTTACAAACAGAGCAAGTGTCTCACCTCCCTCGTTGGGAAGAAAACCTTGGGAGCATAAACCCGGTGTCACAAACACTGCAACGCTGCCAGGATCTGCAGAGAGCCTAAGCCCGTTGCTCCAAGTTGGGGGAAACTCTCCAGCCCATGAGTGACCCTGCCTGTGTTTGCGGAAAGCCTGAGCCAATTGCGCTGAGTACTAGGGCGTCCTCTTGACTCTCTTGGGGAGGAAGAAAGACCCTCCCCACCCCCACCAGACACCTTGATCTGTGCCTTACCCAAGCCAGTAGCGTCTCCTTCTCCGCCACGTGGTAGATGAGGCGTAGGGGGCGAGAGGTGCTGTGGATGCGGCTGTGCAGGTAATGGTAGAGGTCAAAAAGCCGTTGTTGCTCCTCCTCGCTGCAATATGGCCCCTCCAGCTCTGGGCTGCGGGGCCGAGAGACGCCAGGGAAGGGGGGATTAGATGCAGAGGCCAAGCACCTTCCCTCCCACGTTTGCTACCAGCGTCTCGAGCCTGGGCCCTACAGAACCAGGATGGCAGGGAGAATGCGGAGCTAGAGAGAGACCTAGGAACAACCGGAGCACCAGCCCCTCTAGCGTGGCATCCCGGCTAACTGAGGAACCCCAGAAATAACTGCTTCCCGGTCCCCAATGGTTAGTGCTTGGCCACTGCTGAAATGCAGCTCTCTCCAGGGTAGGGCACGTGCCCCGGCGCAGAACCCTGCTTTTGTTTGGAGAGCTTGCGGAGACTCCTGGGGCGTGTAGGGCTGTCGGCCCCACTATCCTGTGGAGGGAGTCCCACCGGCTAACACGGGGGGCCCGCAGAATCTGGCTTTACTCACTGTACAGTTCAAGTAACAGGCCTTTTTTCTGGCCTGGCAAGGCAGGGAGGTGAGGGATCCAGAACCTAGTGCTGTCTATGGAGCACAGCTATCCAGGCCCTGCAAATCAGGCTAGACAGGCCTGTTGTTCTCATCCGGGATGGGGAGGGGGTCCCCAAACAGACGGCCTCCCATTCCGACGTGGGGAAGAAACACAGGGCCAGATGAGCCCATGTGACCGGCTGCCGTGGTCGATCGTGAGCTAATCACTTCCGTTCCAGGCTGCGCACGAGATGCGGAGAGACCCTGCCTCCAACCCCGCTGGCAGGAAAACTGTTGTGTGGGTTCGCTCTCTGCCACACAGGAACACACCGTGCCTCGGTTTCCCCATTTTTCGCTCACGGACAGCCTCTCTTTCGGGGACACTGGGAGGTTCATGCTGTCAGGGCTCCCTTCCCCCAGCCCTCTGCTACTCCCACCAGCCCTCCACGTGATGGCACTGCCGAGACCCCTGACTTCCCAGCCTGCCCTGGGCCATCTCCACCCCCATGATCACCACGAGAAGTCTCTCTCACACACACGCCTCCAGGTTGGGAAGCACATGATATGCCCTATTTAAAGCCGGGATTGAATAAGGCCGGCTTAACTCGTCCCAGAGCTGCTGGGGGTGGGGGCAAGCTGTCTGCTCGGGAGCCCAGCGCGTCCCAGCCACCCGCCACTGCAGTGACCGCAAAATGCTCTCCAAGCCGCTCATGCAGGGAGCGCCCACCTGGGGCTGAAACTCAGCTGCCTCTGGGATGGAGCACGCAGCTGCTGAACAACTCCCCACAAACGGAGGACAGTGCTGCTGACACCTGCCCCACTGCCCATCCTCCCAGCATGACTGCCAGGAGACAGCACCCCCGCCACGCCCCCCCCACAGCCTCCAGCCCCAGGCCCCTAACACAAACCGCCAGGGAAAAACACCCTCCACCAGTGTTCCCTCAGGAGAGATTGCAATGCCGCCCAGCTGATTACCAGAGCGCCCACAGCTAGCTTTGTGTTTCTCCTGGTGGTGCACATTGGTGCATGCCTTGGTGCACAGAATAAAATTTATTCTGCACATGGGGGGGGAAGATGAGAGGGAACATTGCCCTCCACCCTGCTACCTGCAGCACAGCACCCATGCGCAAGTGCCAGGGGAGAACGCCCCCTGCTGATCCCCCCTTTTCCCCCAGTACCTGGGAAGTCCCCCACCTAAGCACGGCTCAGCGACAGAATTCAAGGCCACCCACACGACCCAGCCTCCCACGCACCAACCCTGCTGGCCGAAGCCAGCCCCCCAAAAGGGCGCCCGGCGCAGCCCGGTACCTGGTGAACTGGGGCAGCTGGCGGTAGTTTTCCGGGATATCCAGTGGCTTGTAGAGGAAGTGCCGCAGGTCGGGCACCCCCACCTGCCCCACGCTGTAAGAGGGGCTCTGCAGGCCGCCCGAAGGCGCCTGCAGCAAGCCCTGCGTCCGCATGGCCTCCTCCACCCGCTTCTTGCAGTCCGAGACGGCGTAGAAGGACTCCTTGTCGGTGGAGAGCAGCACCAGGCAGACGGTGCACTCGGCGTCCAGGTAAGAGATGTAGGCGTAGAAGTACCCGTCAGGGTTGAAGCGGGGCAGGCAAATGGGCGTCCAGATCTCCCCCGCCTGGAAGGCCGAGCTGGCCCCGATCAGGTTGAGCAGCAGGTGCAGGTCGGTGGGCTCCAGCCGGCACTCCTCGATCACCGCCCGCTCCTGCACCGCTGTGACCAGCTGGCTCTGGGCCACCAGGATGGAGAAGACCAGGTTGGGGGTGATGGCCTTTTGCAGCAGGGCGCCCAGGGCGTCCCGCTGGGAGGCGGGCAAGGGGAGGCAGCGCACCGCCCCCAGCAGGAAGCCGGGGTCCGACTCCACCAGGTTGAGCAGGCGGTCCAGGATCTTCTCAGAGCCGGCCAGCAGGCGCCGCAGGTCGTAGTTCTTCTTGCGCTCGAAGATGCGGGTGATGCTCACCTGAGTCAGCATGCTGAGGATCTGGTAGTAAACGTAGAGCAGCTCCTGGCGCAGCTGCTGCTCCGACTGCAGCGTCCGCGACACCGACACCAGCACCAGGGGGCCCTGCTGCACGAACACCAGCTTCTGGTCGTCTGGGGCGAAGGGGCATAGGTGGTGAGCGGCCCTGGGCCACCCCCCGGCCCCCGGAGCCGGCCAGCCCCTGCCCGGGGGCCAGAGCGAAGCCAGCACCCCCGGGAGGAGCACCGTCCATCTGTCACACCGCACTCCGCGTGCCCCTGCCAATCGTGTTAGGGCAGGGACGGGGAACCGAAGGCCCATGCGGTCCCAGCTTGCCTGGATCCGGCCCCTGGGGCTCAAGGCTCCTCCTCCCAGCCCCCCACCCAAGTGATCTTTCTGTGGGCAAGCGGCCCCCCGACCCAAGAAAAGTTCCCCACCCCCGCTTCAGGGTTCCCCGGGGAGCGCCAGGTATGGGGCACAAGCCGCTCTCAGGGGCCCATTGCTCTGTGGGGCAGGCAGCCCCTCCTGCTCCTCCCAGCCGGCACCAGGCTCCTCCCCGCCTGGCGGCAAAGAAGAGAGCCGCCACGACAGGAGAGAAGCCAGGCGTCCCGGCTCCCCGCCCTACACACCTGCTCTAACCACTAGACCCCACTCTCCTCCTGGATCTGAAGAGAGAACCCTGCCAGCGTCCCAGCCTCCTCCCCACTTTATCCACCCCTAGGGAAGCGTACGGCCTCGCACCCCACCCGGGCCTGCGGTGAGGGGGGAAGCAGGAAACCCCCGGGCTCCGACAGCCAGAGGCTCACACCTCCATTCCGGAAGGGCAAGTGTTAGGGGATGTCTCTGGAACTCCGTGATCTGTATGGATCAGCTGCGAATGCCAAGGGGGCGCTCCCCCCGGCCCCACTCCCCACACGGCCTCCCGCAGCGCCTGGCCCTGGCTGCCAGGGAGAGGGCCCCCTGCCCACCCACTCCCCACAGCCCAGCCCCGGCCTACCCGAGTAGATGGAGCGGATGGCGTTGTCGCCGCTCTGGATGAAGGACACCAGGGCCATCATGACGCCCATGGTGGAGGACAAGGCCTCCTCATTGCCGTAGCGGGAGTAGATGGGCTTGCCGGCCTCGCTCAGCACGAAGACGTGCTTCCGGCGGGCCCGCCAGCTGGCGGCCGTCACGTCCTCGTCGCGGTGCGCTGGCGGGGCAGGGGCGGCCCCCGGCTCGCAGGGCCCCATCCCCAAGGGGCGCCCAAACTCGCTCGAGTCCTCCAAGGCGTTGTCGGTAGAGGCCGAGTCTGACAGCTCCTTGTCACTCGGCTCCTCCTGGACGTCCCCCTGGGCATCAGCCGCTCTTAGGGGCCCATTGCTCTGTGGGGCAGGCAGCCCCTCCTGCTCCTCCTGGACGGCACCAGGCTCCTCCCCACCTGGGGGCAAAGAAGAGAGCTGCCACAACAGCAGAGAAGCCAGGCGTCCTGGTTCCCCGCCCTACACACCTGCTCTAACCACTAGACTCCACTCTCCTCTTGGATCTGGGGAGAGTACCCAGGCATCCTGGCTCCCAGTCCCCCCTGCTCTAACCACTAGGCTCCCACACTCCTCCTGGAGGTGGGGAGACAACTTAAGAGTCCTCGCTCCCAGACCCCACTCCCCACCCTAAGCTGGGGAGAGAACCCAGGAGTCCTTGCCCCCCTGTGTCTCTCATTTGGGGTACTCTCTCTGTGCCAGGCTCCTGGCCACAGGATGGGGGGCAACCCCATGCCCTCCTGCCCCCAGGCGGAGACTCACCTGTGTCTGTCGGGCACAGCTTGGCCAGCTCTTGGGGCAGCGCCATCCCTTCCCACGTCGGTGAGCCGGGCTCGCCCGTGGCCATCTCTGCATCCCAGGCAGCACCTGCAGCAGCAAAGGCACCTGAAGTAGACACACAACCCTGGCTCTGGGAGGGGAGTGATGCCTAGTGGTTGGAGCCAGGGGACCCAGGGAGAAAACATAGCAGTCCTGGCTCCCAGCACCTCCCGCCACTCCCCCCGCCTTAACCCCCCAGGTCCCACTCCGCCGCCCCATGGCGATGAGAGCAGCAGAGGGGCCCAAGTCACTACTGCTACCTGCAGATCTCCGTGGATTCGCAGGCCCGGAGCCAGGAACAGCCTGGGCGGCTCCCGGCAGGGCAGGGCTGAGCCGGTCAGACCAGCCTGCCTGCCCGGCACTAATCGTGGTCACATGCCCCAGCAGCGATGCCAGGCAGGAGACGGCAGGAAATGGCCCCGTTCACTAATCACTTCCCACGGGGAGCTTAAGGGCTCCACGCTTTGCACGGCCCCCGGCACCAGAATCCCCTCCCCCCGGGGGCAGAGCCCAGCCCCCCTTCCCTCTCCAACACCCCGGCGCTGTCCCCCAGCTGCCCGGCCCCAGAGCTGGCTGCATCTCAGCACCGGGACAGTCACACACACACACACACACACACACAGGGCAGATCCTGGGGCGCTTTCACACCTAACGCAGGCCAAGCTCAGAGGCAGGTTGAGATGCATCCCCTCTGGGGCAGGGCAGCTGAGTAACAGCAACATATAACAGAGCAGGGGGATGCACCCCCCAGCCACCTCTCAGCCCACGGGGGGGGGGTCCTCCCTTTCCTCCCCTTTAGGGTCTCTCCTCCCCCAGCCTCCTCTTCAGGGGCTTCCCTCTGCCCATGCAGCTGTCTGGGGGTCTCCCCTCCCCCTCCACTGGGGGTCTCCGGGGGGAGGGGGGATCTCCCCTGCATATACTTTAGAGCCTCCCCCCTCCCCCATGGGGGTCTCCCCCACGTGGCCTCGGACCCCTCCCCTCACCATGCGCGCGCCGGGGGAGGGGGGGGTCTCCCCTGCGCTCCTCCGGCCGCCTCGGTCCGGGCCCCGCGCAGCACGGAACCGAACGCGGGGGAAGGGGCGGAGCGGGCGACGCCTCCCGCCAATCACAGGGCGTGGAGCTGGTGGGCGTGGCCCGATGGGCCAGGGAGCGGCCAATCCGAGGGCGCGCAAATGAGGTGCAGACGGTCACAAGATGCAGCCAATCAGAGGGCGCGCAGCGAGCGGAGGGGGCGGGACTAGAGACTCACCCTGCCAATCCCGAAATGCCATCTCCAGATTCCCACCAATCAGCGAGCGGGGGGTGTGTCGCTAGCCGGCGGGGCGGGGATTCGAGGGTGACAGCCGGTGTCTGAGCTGTGACGTCATCGTGCCGCGGACTTATGCTACATAATAGGTGCGCTATGACGTCATCGCACTCCATTGTCTTGCGACGCCATCCAGCGCTATGCTTTGTGATGTCACCACTCTGAGGGCATTGTGCTATGACATCACATTGTGCCACGCTCTGCCCACGCCACCCTGGGACCTGCCGTGGCATGACGTCCTATGACATCACCGTGCAGGTCACCACCCCGCCCCATGACATCATCGCGAGGCATCACCCCCCTGCCCTGCAACATCTCCCCCCGGGGCCCAGCATGGCGCCTCCGGCAGGAGGGGGGCTGGGAGCCAGGACCCCTGGGCTGTCTCCCAGGCTCCAGTCCTCCCTCAGGAGGGTCTCACCGCACACCGCTGGGGAGCCCCCCGTCCGTGGCCACCAAATCGCGCCGGTGGCTGCTTCCACACTTTTTCCTAAAACACGCAACTAACACGAAGAAAACCAAAGCAATGCACACGTGTGCCCCTCCACAGCGCTGCCACGGATTTGTGTAGGGTTGTGGCTTTTTTTGCACACTCAGTCACAAAAAACAGGCCCCGTTGCCTCCATTCTGTGCTGGCCCCACACGGAACAGAAACACGGATAAAGTGCTTTGTCTGTTCTCGGTTTGGGGGGAGGGAGCTTAAGGGGGGGCGCTTTTCTTAAAGATGTGTTAGGCAGTAAGTCGGCAGCTGTGAAAGCCACACTTGTATGTGAATGTCACTTTTCGCAGCCTCCCAGCTAGCGACTGCATCTGCTGTGCACAATTAAATCAACACACGTACAAATAGCACTTTTTCACAGCAGATTTGCTTGGGCGCAGGAAGCCCGGAGACCAGGGAAGCCCTGGAAGGAGAGGCGGGGAGGGAAACTGAGGGGATAGAGGGACCGACCAGGGGAGACCCTGGGGGGTAGGATCGATGAGGGATGGGTGGTGAGCTGAGGGCTGGAGCCCGGAGCCAGGGGAGGCAGCAGGGACCAGAGAGGGGGAGGAGAAGCATTCAGGAGACAGAGCCCAAAGCCCCACACCAGGGACAAGGCCCAGACACAGCCGTGCAGCCTGGAGCCTACCACCCACCAGCCCAGAGCTGACCCCCGACCCTACAGACCCTGCGAAGGTGGAGAACTCAGTCTTTGTGCTTCTAGTGGGGGCAGGCCCCAACCCCTGCTGGCAGCAGGGGAGGGGCTGCTGCTTTGCCCCCTCCCCATCACCACCTAGGAGGCTGCGCTCACAAGAAACGCCCCTGGCGGGCGCATGCAGCCACCATGGCTGCATTCAAGAAATGCTGATTTCTTCCGAGCCCCCTGCTCCAACCACTAGACCCTACTCCGCTCCCAGAGCCAGTGGCGAGAACTCAGGAGTGCTGGCTCTCCACACCCCCTCCCCGTCTACTCCACGAGTCCCCGTTGCTGTTGTTCCGATCACGCTCTGCTCTTTCCAGTCCCCCCCACCAGGTTCCAGGCAAGTCAGGGTCCTGTGACTTCCCCAGGGCGTGGATGTCTCACCCTTGCCGCTCCGCTCTTCCCCTGGGGCCCAGCCTGCTGTCCCCAGGAGGCCGGGCCGGGCAGCAGGAAATCGAGGGTCCGTTCCTCTTCCCCAGACTAGGGATGTAAAATCCCGTGGAATCAGTCAGCTGGGTAAACGTCCCATTTCACTGGTTCCCCGCTTAACTGGGACCCAGCAGGGCGGGGCAGGGGCTGCTCCAGCAGGCCGGGTCTCCGGTTAACTGGTTCCTGGTAAGCATCGCTGAAAAAGGTGTTGTTAACCCCTTACCTCCCTGCCCCAGACCAGGCCTCTCACTCTCTCCACAGTGCTGGGTAATCCTGCTCTTCTGCATCACACCTCCGGCATGAAAACCAAGGCCTTGATCCTTCCGCAGCCCCCCGCACACAGAGCTGAAGGTGGGACCCCAGTGTCAAATCCAGAGGGAGACCCGGATTTAGGGCTCCCTAAATCCCCTCCCCCTCCCGTGTCATCTACAGATCAAAAATGCCTCCACTTCCTGTCCTAAAGGCCTTAGAGGTGGTGTTCTATGCAGCTGTTCCCCACCTGCCCCCCCAGAGGTGGCTGCATCTCAGCTCCGGGCAAGGCCCCGGTGGTGAGGCCGGTCTCCGCCGCTGTTCATTTCCTGACGGCAGACACGGGGGCAATGCTGGGGAATTTAACAGTAGCACCACAGTGGCGGGCTGGCACCCAGAGGGGGCTGCTGGAGGCCAGTTTGGGGGGATGCTGGGGGAGGGGATCCCAGCAGAGGAGGGTTGGGAAGGGGGAGGATCCCCATGGGGGGGTGAGTGGGCTGGTGCTCAAGAAGGCCTGTCCCCCCCAGCGATGGGGAAGACAGAGACAACCGGGTCCCCAGCCCAGGAAGCCAGAAGGCTCCTAGAAGGGGAAGGAAACAGCCAGGAGCAAAACTGACCACAAACAAATGGCACAGGGAGGGTTGCAACCACCTCTGGGGCGGGGTACCTGGGGAACAGCCGCATATAACGCTGCACGGGGAAGGGCGCTGGGATGCACCCCTCTCTGCGGCTCCCCACTGCCCCGCCCCAGAGGCTGGGGGGCCGCGTGGGAAGCCGTGGCCCGGGTTCTCTCTGTCCCAGGCAGCCTCCCTCCCCTGCCTGGCGGGAGGCCAGCCCCAGGTCTGGGCTCGCCCAACCGGCCGCGGGGGGGGGGGCCTCAACTTCCTCTTCGCTCCCCTGGGTCCTGCGCGGCGCCCTCGCTCCGGCCACGGGGCAGCCATGAGCCGCCCGGAGCAGCCGCTGCGCGCCCTTTGTGGGCGCCGCGCCCAGCCCGGGCCAGCTGCGCCAGGAGTTCCAGGTGAGGCGCGCCGGGGCGCAGCGCGTCTGCCCGCTGGATCCCCCCCTAGAGCCGGGACAGGACCCAGGAGTCCTGGCGGCCAGCCCCCCCGCTCTAACCATTGGCCCCCACGCCCCTCCCGGAGCCGGGACAGGACCCAGGCGTCCTGGGCCGCTCGCTCCTCTGCAGGGCACGTCTGCTCTGTAGCCCTTAATCCGGGGCTGGGTTGAACTTTCCCTTCCCGCTGCCCGGACAGAGCCGCCGGCGTTACCTAGCCGCCTGCTGGGCTGCAAGAGGCAGCGCGCTGCCGGGAGCTCTGGCTCTGGGGGCAGTGGGGACGAGTGGTGAGAGCGGGGGAGCTGGGAGCCAGCACGCCCGGGGCCTGTCTCTGGCTCTGAGGAGGGGAGTGGGGTGTAGTGGGTAGAGCAGAGGGGCTGGGCACCAGGACGCCTGGGTTCTCTTCCCAGCTCTGGGTGGGGAGTGGGGGCCTAGTGGTTAGAGGCGGAGGGGGCGCAGCTGCCCGAGGATGATGCTTGGATGGAGCTGCTGGGCTCCTTTGGGGGAGGCTGCCTGTGCCCCTATCGCAGCCGGCCGGAGAGTCGCCCCCCCGGGGCAGGCACAACGAAGTGGCAGAATCCAGCCAATGGCTTCCCCGTTTGCCCCCCTGTTTCCTGCACCCCGAGCACCTCTGTGGGCCCGGAGCTCGGCAGGGCCCGGCTCCCACAATCCGCAGTGCCCCCCCGGCAGTCCTGGGGGGCTGGGCTGCAGGGAGTGCTGGGGGGGACGCTGCCCGCTGGCCGTCCAGGCCTGGTCCTGGGGGACATTGGGCGGGGGCTGCTGTCCCCTGGTAGTCAGGGCTGGGTGCTGAGGGATACTGGGGGGGGGTTGTCCCCTGGTAGTCAGGGCCGGGTTCTGGGGGCACTGGGCAGGGGGTGCTGTCCCTGGTAGTCAGGGCTGGGTTCTGGGGGCACTGGGCAGGGGGGTGCTGTCCCCTGGTAGTCAGGGCTGGGTGCTGAGGGATACTGGGGGGGGGTTGTCCCCTGGTAGTCAGGGCTGGGTGCTGAGGGATACTGGGGGGGTGCTGTCCCCTGGTAGTCAGGGCTGGGTGCTGAGGGATACTGGGGGGGGGTTGTCCCCTGGTAGTCAGGGCCGGGTTCTGGGGGGCACTGGGCAGGGGGGTGCTGTCCCCTGGTAGTCAGGGCCGGGTTCTGGGGGGCACTGGGCAGGGGGGTGCTGTCCCCTGGTAGTCAGGGTTCTGGGGGGTGCTATAGGAAATGGGGGTTGGGGGGGATGCTTCCTGGTGGTCAGTGCTGGCCTCTAATTGTTAGCTATGGGTGCTATGAAATTGGAGGTGCCTTTTGGCAGAAACAGACCCCCCCATGCTCCAGGGTCACTAGATTTCCCCTTCCCCTTTCCTCCCCACACAAGCTGGGGTGCCCCAGCCAAATCCGAGCTGGCTGGCGCATTCAGACCCCTTCGTCCCCCACCCCAGAGGTGGTCACCTCTCAGCCCTGGGAGCGACGCCCCTGCAGCTGGAAAGGCAAGGCCTTGGGAATCCAGTGGCAATCGGCCATTGGCTCGGAAGTAAATTCAGAGCAGGGACTGCTCCCCGGTGTGTGTTACTAGCGATGGGCTCGTTAAACTGAAGTGAAATTGCTCAGGAAACTCAAACACCAGTCCTAGGAGAGCTGAAGAGCCCACAAACTTTTCCCTTCTGTTTCACTTCTCCTACCCCCCCGCCCGCTCTAACCACTAAACCCCACTCTCCTCCCAGATCTGACGTGAAACAGGAGACTCAGTAAGGACCGTCCCTTCTAGTAACAGGCTGAGACCGTTCCCCGGGTCCCTCACCCCAGAGCTGGCTGCATCTCAGTGCTGGGTGAGCCACCCCCCTGGGGCGTTATGTGTGGCCGTTCCCCGCTGCCCTGCCCCGCCCCGCCCCAGAGGTGGCTGCATCTCAGGGCTAGGTGAGCCCCTCCAGCCAGGCTCCCAGCTGCTCTGCATAACTGCAGCCTGGGAGCAGGCAGAGCTGGGAAATGCTCAGAAATTCAACTCCACCAGCTCCAGGTGCCGATTCAAATAGACTGTGGGCTGAGCAGGCACCAAATGCAAATTTTCCCCTTATCACTGTGGCTTGTGGGGTGGCGGCGCTAGCCTGTTACATTGCTCCTCCTCCTCAGACAGTGGCTGCTGTCACACAGTCACAGAGCACGCCGCACAATGGGGAACCGCCACACATAACGCTGCCTGGGGAACAGCTGCATGCGATGTCGCCCCGTGATGACTTACCCAGAGCTCAGATGCAGCTATTTCTGGGGAGGGGCAAAGTTCAGGGAAGGGTTGTTTTGGTTTGGTGTCATGGTGGTTTGAGTATAAAATAGCAGGAGGTTATTTTTATAGGCTAGCTCTAAGAGCCCGGACTCCTGGGTCCTGTCCCCGCTGCTCAACAGGGGTGGGGTTTAGTGGGTCGGAGCAGAAGGGCTGGGCGAGGGAGTCTGGCGGGGCGGGTTCATTCTGTGCAGCTCCGCGCCAGCCTGCCCTCCCCTCCGACAGGGAAATGGATTTTCCAGAAGGGACTTTGTTCCCTTGACGCTGCTGGCTGATTTCCGATATAAATGCAGCTACCTCTGGGCTGAGGCCAGGGGGAGGGGGAAGGGAGACTGAGCAGAGCTTGTGGCCCGCCCCCCCGTAGGGAAAGGCCTCTGCCCCATTCCTGACCCACCGAACCAGCCCGCCCCTTAGTACAGCCCTGTAGCATAGTCCAGACTTATCCACCGCTGTTTTCATTCCACTTTATTGGGTCTCGAGATGAAGGGGGCTCACAGATGCAGCCAGATCTGGGGCTGGGGATCAGCTGCACATAACACCACACGGGATGGCTGGCCCAGCAGTGAGATGCAGCCACGTCTGGGGAGGGACAGGGGAGGGAACAGCCGCATATAAGGCCACATGGGATGGCTGGCCCAGCAGTGAGATGCAGCCACCTCTGAGGTGGGGCAGGGGGGAACAGCTGCACATAATGCCACACGGGATGGCTGGCCCAGCAGTGAGATGCAGCCAGCTCTAGGGCGGGGCGGAGTGGGGGGGAAGAGCCGCACATAACGCCACACGGGATGGCTGGCCCAGCAGTGAGATGCAGCCACCTCTGGGGCGGGGCAGGGGGGGAACAGCCACACATAATGCCACACGGGATGGCTGGCTCAGCAGTGAGATGCAGCCAGGTCTAGGGCGGGGCGGAGTGGGGGGGAAGAGCCGCACATAACGCCACACGGGATGGCTGGCCCAGCAGTGAGATGTAGCCACCTCTGGGGCGGGGCGGGGGGGAACAGCCGCACATAAGGCCACACGGGATGGCTGGCCCAGCAGTGAGATGCAGCCAGCTCTAGGGCGGGGCGGAGTGGGCGGGAAGAGCCGCACATAACGCCACACGGGATGGCTGGCCCAGCAGTGAGATGCAGCCACCTCTGGGGCGGGGCGGGGGGGAACAGCCGCACAGAACACGGCACAGGACTGCTCTCAATCCCTGGCTCTGCATAGCCAAAGTGAAAGGCAGAAGCTGCTTCGTGGGGTTAAGCAGCCCTGGGAACCGAAAACTTGGATCCTGAAAGTGAATACGACAATGCGAGGGGGAGATGGGCCTCCCGGGGGGGCGTCGCGGGACTGGGCTGGGGGGCGCGTCTGGGGCTGGATGCTCCCGGTGACCTTCCTGCCCTAGAATGATTTCCCATTCCCTTAGCAGAGAACAGAGCTGGGATCTGCTGGGCAAACTCCCTTCCCCGAGCTCCCCTTCCTCTACACCCTGCACGGCTAATATTTGCCCCGGCCTGCCCCGGCCCTCCCATTCCTCCCCCTCTCCCCTCCCCCCGAGGTACAGATCCACCCTAAAATGATCCCGGTTTTCTCCCTTTTTGCCTCCAGCCGTTGGGCCACCCGGCGGGGAGGGAAACTATGAACATTTGTGATGGAATAAACCCCTCCCTTGGCGGGAGAGTTTGGCAGCTGCTCCGCGCCGGATCTGGGGGTCTCCCTTTTCCCTCCGGCCTTCTGGGAATCAAACGGACCCTGGGAACGAAGACCAAAACCTGTGTGCCGGAGCCGACTCCATCATTTAAAAGCCAGGAGCTACCCGGATCCAGATTCCCCCCCTCACCCAGTCCTGCGCTTTCTCCTTTCCCTGCCCCGCCGGAACTCTTGGGGGAAACCCGGAGGACACGAACGGCCGGCACGTCGGGCCGCGCCCAGGCCCCCAACGGGACTTCTCTCTGCTGAGAAGCCACACGGCCTGCCCGCCTCCCACTGCCCTCTCTGCCTCGCCTGCTCCCCCCCCAGCCGTAGGGCACCAAGCGGCCGCAGGCAAACCCCGAAGCTGGCAGGCCACTGGGGACCAACTGCCAACGGCCCGAGTCCCCGCCGCCAAAATGTAAAGCTCGTCCCGTCATGGAGCTCGGAGCCTGGCTCTGGAATACCAGCCAGTGCCCCAATTCAGCCAGGGCCTGGGTGGGCACTGGCACCCCTAGATTGGAGAGGTTCCCTGCCCGCCCCCCAGCCAGCCAGTCTCTCCATTCCTGCCGCCCAGCCTCTGCTCTAACCACTAGGCCCCACTCCGCTCTCAGCCCTGGGGAGAGAGCCCAGGAATCCAGGCTGGAGGCCGTGCCTCTGGGGATTAACTCTCCCTGGAGGGTTGTTCTGGAGCAGGGATTTTTCCCCCCTCCTGCCAGTTCTAGGAAGGGTGTGGGCCTGCTGATACCAGCCTCCAGAGCCGGTAGGACAGGTTGGTCTGACATCGGCAGGGACAGAAGCAGCCTGTTCCAAAAATAAACCTGACTCAAGTGCTCAGGAATTATCCCTACGCGAGCCATTTCCGTGTGCTGTTCTGTGTGGCTGTTCCCCATCTGCCCCGCCCCAGAGGCAGCTGCACCTCAGTGCCAGGTGAGCTATCTCAGTGTGGCGTTATGTGCGGCTGTTCCCCTTCTGCTCCGCCCCAGAGGCAGCTGCATCTCAGTGTGGCGTTATGTGCGGCTGTTCCCCTTCTGCTCTGCCCCAGAGGCGGCTGCATCTCAGTGTGGCGTTATGTGTGGCTGTTCCCCTTCTGCTCCACCCCAGAGGCGGCTGCATCTCAGTGTGGCGTTATGTGTGGCTGTTCCCCTTCTGCTCCGCCCCAGAGGCGGCTGCATCTCAGTGCCGGGCGAGCCATCTCAGTGTGGCGTTATGTGTGGCTGTTCCCCTTCTGCTTTGCCCCAGAGATGGCTGCATCTCAGTGCTGGGCTAGTGATCCCCCAGGGGCCCTTTGAGTTTGGAGGTGGCAGGAAGGTTCGGTAAGAGAAGGGGGCTGAGGTCACAGGGAAGGAACATGGGGTGCAGTACAGTGGAGTATTAGGCCTCACAGAGCCATCAATTGTCGGGGTCTTCTCTCAGGCTCCCTGAGTAACCCCCATCTCCTCCACACCCTCCTGCCCCTTCTGTCCACCCAGGATATCAAGGCCCGAGCCAGCGCCTTCCGGCAGCAACAGGGTTTCTCCACTGAGGCCGGGGCCAGGACAGAGAACATCAAGAAGAATCGGTATAAAGATATCCTGCCATGTGAGTCTGGGAGGGGGTTCTTGGGACTGAAGTGTGCAGCGTTATGTGTGGCTCCCCCCCCCCGATGTCCCACCCCAGAGCTGGGTGCATCTCAGCGCCAGGTGAGTTTTTCCTGGGCAGCGTTATGTGTGGCTGTTCTCCAGCTGCCCCACCCCAGAGGTGGCCGCATCTCAGGACCGGGTTTCACAGATGTACAGCCTCCCTGGCCAGAAAGGAGTATCTCCTCCCACCCCGGTATCCCACAGGCCAGAGAAAGCCCCCCTCCCGCCTCCAAATCATTCCTACAGCAGTTCTTTTAGAAACGCATCCGTTCCACCACCCCGCTGGGGAACCCGGCCCGTGGTTAGTCACTCGCACTGTGAGCAACTGGCGCCTTCTTCCCAGTCTAACGTCCCAACCCATGTGGGACCTTCTCCCCTCTCCCCCCGATTTCTCACTCCCTCCCTGTCCCCGGCAGACGATCAGACCCGGGTCGTTCTGAATCTCCGCACCGAGGAAGGGCAGACGGACTACATCAACGCCAGTTTCATCGAGGTAACCCTCCACCCGCAGCAGGGCGGGCCCCATCAGCCAATGCGGCACTAGGGGGCGCTGGGCTGCAGGGGGGCAGGGCAGAGACTCAGCAGGGGGCGCGGTGCTGTTGGGAGCCCAGTGGGGGGGATTCTGGGCTGCAGAGGCAGGGAGGGGACCCAGTGGGGGGGGTCTGGGCTGCAGAGGGCAGAGATGGGACCCAGTGGGGGTCTGTGCTGCAGGGGGCAGGAGGGGACCCAGTGGGGGTCTGGGCTGCAGAGGGCAGGGATGGGACCCAGTGGGGGAGTCTGGGCTGCAGGTGGGGAGCCATTGGGGGTCTGGGCTGCAGGGGTCAGGAGGGAACCCAGTGGGGAGTCTGGGCTGCAGGTGGGGAGCCATTGGGGGGGTCTGGGCTGCAGGGGTCAGGGAGGGGACCCAGTGGGGGGAGTCTGGGCTGAGGTGGGGGAGCCATTGGGGGTCTGGGCTGCACGGGTCAGGGAGGGGACCCAGTGGGAGGGGTCTGGGCTGCAGAGGGCAGGGATGGGACCCAGTGGGGTCTGTGCTGCAGGGGGCAGGGAGGGGGGGGCTCAGCAGGGGGCACCACGCTGTGCGGGGCAGGCAGGGGCTCAGGTGGTTGACTTACGTTGTCTCTGTGCCCCCCGCAGGGGGTAAATAGCAAGCGATGCTACATCGCGACACAGGGCCCGCTGGCGCACACCGTCCTGGATTTCTGGCGCATGATCTGGGAGTACGAGGTGAAGGTGGGTGAGACGCTTCTCGGGGTCCCAGACCTGCCAGTCCCCTGCCCTTCCCTGTGACCCCCGGCCGGCTCAGGCCCTGTCCCCCTAGCGATGCTCCCCATGGCGTTTCCCCGCCCGTCTCCTTCGCCGGCCGGGGCTCGGTGTCTCCCAAGCGAGACAGAAGAGCCCATGGTGGGGTGTCGGGCTACGGGAGGCGCCCGGAACCCCCCGGGATAAACTGCCGCCCTGACGCCATTCTCTACCGAATAGTCCAGGGAGCCGGTGCCGAGTTCCCGAAATCCATTCCACCGGCCCAGTAACGCCCACGCCCAGACCACGCGCCAGATAGTCCACGCGAAGGCAATAAACAGACAGGTCCTTATTCCGTAACTCGCACACGCCCCCACCGTGAGCAACTTTCAGGGGACCCCCTTCCCCTGCATTTCTCCCTGGCTCCGTCGTTCTAAGCGCCTCTGCAGATTGTGGAAGGCGCCCGTCCTGCCCATTTGGGGGGTACATCCTGCTGCTCAGGATGTGGCGAAACCTAAGTGCGCGGCGAACCGTTTGACGGCTGGATCTTGTATTTTTGCGGCTGGGAAATGGACGCACCGGTGCGTGGTGGCTCGTCCTGCGTACTCGGCGCAGTTTCGCTGCACCCCTCAGTCTGCGGGATCGTGCAAGACATTCCTGCCTCCCGAAGCTTCCCCCCAGCCTGGCCTGCGTGCACCAGACGCGAGACAGGCCTGGTTAGAATCCGCCCCATGGACAAGGCAGACGTTACTTGTCAAGGGGGGGCCGTCCCGGCTCCCCTACGTGGCAGGGACAGCCCGTGGCCTGGCTCCATTTGCATGTGCCGCACTGGACGCAAACGTTTGCCCGGGCCCGTTTTGGAACCGTCCCCCTTGGATTTGACATTTGAGTAGAATTTGAGAAATTCGCCAGCGTTGGCGGCGCTGTGGTTCCGCTCCCCGCTGGCTCCGCCCTGCGTGTGGAGTCGGGATGGGCCCCAGGTGCCGGTTCCCCGGAGCGCGTGGTCCGGCCAGAGGGCAGCGTGAGATCGGTGCCGGCGGAGAGGCCGGTTTCCCAACTGTGTCTCCGGGGAGGCTCTCCCGGCGCTGGTCCAGCTGTGCCCATCGCACCGGGAAGCAGCGTCCCCACCCCTCAGGCAGCCTCCTCGCGGGCAGCGCCCGTCTCCCCGTGCCCACCGCTGGCGCCGGTGCTCTAACCGTACCGCCGCTGGGCGCCGCAGCGTGCGGGCCGGGAGCCCTGCAGAGACGCAGCCGGCCAGCCCAGGCGTACGGCCAGGATGGGCCAAGCAGGCCGGCCCCCGCCGCTTCCGCTGTGATTTGCCCGGCTGGCTTTGGGGCGCGTCTGCCTGCGGGGTCAGCCGGGCGTGGACGTGGCGGAGGCTTTCCCCGGGGTGGGGCGCAGGACGACGGAGGCAGCCTCATTTCCAGTGAATCAGCCCCATGTCTTTTCCAGGGGGTGGCGGAATTTGGGCCGAGCGCTTCCCCTGCTTTGCCGTCACCGGCCTTTCCCCGCCCAAAAGTATCCAGTGGCTTCCAGCCACGCCTTTGTGCCTTCAGCGGAGGGGGGAGAGCCCGTCCATGGGGTGCTGTCAGGCCCCGGCCTGCTCCTCCCGTCGGGGCTGCCTCAGTCGCCCCCATCCAGCACAAAGTTACCTGCCCGCGGACAGGCTGGCCACTGGAGGGAGCCGTGAGACCGCGTCTGATCTTCCGCCCTCCGCCGGCCCCTCTGCCTCGGGTAGCAGGTGGCGTCCGGGGTGCCCGGCTAGCCGCGCCTTGTTCCCACACTACGCACCCCACAGAGAGAAATGTCGCCAGCTCCGTCCCGCAACCCGGGCCCGTGAGTACGTTTTCCTGCCCGCCCAGGAGACAGACAAGATCTCTCGCTGGCCTGATTTCCAGCTGGCCCAGTCCGAACGCTGAGCGGCGTTCTGCATGGCGGTTCCCCGGCCACCCTGCCCCAGAGGTGGCTGCATCTCCGGGCTGGCCCAGTCACAGCCCAAGATACCCCTTTGCGGAAGCGCAGCCTGAGAGCAGAACAGGCCGGGACAAGGGCAGAAATTCAGCTCCGCTGGGTCCTGGTGCTGACGCCAAAGGAGCCGCTGTCTCTTGTGAACGGCCAACCCCAAGGCCAGAAAGCAGGGCTCCCAGCTAACCCCCTTCCCCCGAAAGAGTCCCCCCACACACACGTTACCCTTGGGGGGGAGCGATCCTGCAGGACACGGGTGCAGTGAGCCCGTCGGGTCTCAGGCGAGAGCCGTTTACAAAGAACAGTGGCTGGGGCGTAGCCAAGGGCTGTGCAAAGTCACAGGGCATCTCTGGGGCGGGGGGCCCGGACGCCTGGGTCCTGACCCAGCTCTGGGAGGGGAGTGGGGGCTAGTGGTTCGAGGGGGGTGCTGGGAGCCCAGACACCTGGGTCCTGACCCAGCTCTGGGAGGAGTGGGGGCTAGTGGTTTGAGGGGGGTGCTGGGAGCCCGGACGCCTGGGTCCTGACCCAGCTCTGGGAGGGGAGTGGGGGCTAGTGGTTCGAGGGGGGTGCTGGGAGCCCGGACGCCTGGGTCCTGACCCAGCTCTGGGAGGGGAGTGGGGGCTAGTGGTTCGAGGGGGGTGCTGGGAGCCCGGACGCCTGGGTCCTGACCCAGCTCTGGGAGGGGAGTGGGGGCTAGTGGTTCGAGGGGGGTGCTGGGAGCCCGGACGCCTGGGTTCTCTAGGCCAGTCCAGCCAGGTGTTGTTTGGAGTGCGCCCCATGTCCCTGACGCTTGCGTTCCCTCCCCCAGGTGATCGCCATGGCCTGCCGGGAGATAGAGATGGGGAAGGTGAGTGCGGGGAGCAATCCGCAGCCCCCCCAAGCCCATCCCCTGGCGGGGGGGGGCAGCCTCCCCAGGGACCCTCTGTGAACTGACTTTCCCGCCTTAGAAAAAGTGCGAACGCTACTGGCCGCTGGAGCAAGAACCGCTGCAAATCGGGCCCTTCTCCATCGTCCAGGTACCACGGGTTTGGGGGCCCAGTCGAGGGGGCTGTCAAGGAGAGACACAACTCCCCTTCACTTCCTGTCCCAATCTCCTGCGGGGCAGTGCCGCCAGCCCCCTCCCCCCCCCAGAGGTGGCTGCATCTCCGGCCCCGGCAGCCTTCCCTGTGCCGTTCTGTTTGGCTGTTCCTCTGCCGACCCGCCCCAGAGGTGGCTGCATCTCTGGCCCTGGCAGCCTTCCCTGTGCTGTTCTGTTTGGCTGTTCCTCTGCCGCCCCGAGGTGGCCGCATCTCCGGCCCCGGCAGCCTTCCCTGTGCCGTTCTGTTTGGCTGTTCCTCTGCCGACCTGCCCCAGAGGTGGCTGCATCTCTGGCCCCGGCAGCCTTCCCTGTGCCGTTCTGTTTGGCTGTTCCTCTGCCGTCCCCCCCCCCCGAGGTGGCCGCATCTCCGGCCCCAGCAGCCTTCCCTGTGCTGTTCTGTTTGGCTGTTCCTCTGCTGACATGCCCCAGAGGTGGCTGCATCTCTGGCCCCGGCAGCCTTCCCTGTGCCGTTCTGTTTGGCTGTTCCTCTACCGCCCCGGCCCAGAGGTGGCTGCCCGCCCCAAGGAGACACTGCATCAAAGTTTAACGCCTCCTGGGGCCTCTGTCAGTAGCTCTGCCTCTCTCCTTCTACCTTAGATCAAGGAGCAGGAGCTGAACCCCGATGTCATAGTCCGGATGCTGAGTGTCACTTTCCAGCAGGTCGGGGAGCTGGGGGGGCTGCGGCGAGTGGGGCGGGGGCTGGGCAGGGGGCGCCGTGCTGCAGGGAGGGGGCGGGAGCTGGACAAGGGGAAGGGGTGGGGGCTGGGCGGGAAGGGCTTTGCTGCAGGGGCTGGATGGGGGCTGGGCAGAGGGTGCTGTGCCACAGGGCAGAGGCTGGGGGGGGCGCTGTCCCCGGGCAGGCAGGGGCCCTGTGTGGCTGACGCCAGCGGTTCCCTCCCCAGGAGGAGCGGCCCCTCACCCATTTCCAGTACGTGGCCTGGCCTGACCGTGGGATCCCCGAGAGTTACGGCCATTTCCTGGAGATGATCGAGCACATGCGGCTGAGGCAGGGGGAGGGCTCGGCCCCCATCTGCGTGCACTGCAGGTAGAGGGCCCCTCCACAGCACGGAGCCAGCCCAGAGATGTGCTAGGAAGAACCAAGCCCCGCCTTCCCACACGCCCCTCCCACACTCCAAACCCCACCCACCGAGCACCTCCTTCCCGGCAAGCTCCGCCCCATTTATGCAGCCTGCAGAGCCATCGCTGATTGGCCGCTGCTGGGGGTCAGAGGAGACACCGCATCCGAGCGAGCCCTCCCCAAACAGCCAGACGGCTTCCCCGGTACCACCCACGTCAAAACAAAGCCAACCCTCGTGTCACTCCATCATTAGGGGTCAGAGTGAACCGCCACGGCCCCCCTGCTCCCACCCCAGGCATTGTGGCTCAGAGGTGACGGTCCTGCTGTCACGAGCCATGGCACCGTTATAAATACACTGAGCAGGCTTCACACTTCACAACCACACTGCGATGAACCGCTGCCTGAGTGTGAACACGCCAGCTACGACCCGCTGCTGCGAGCCCCACTCGTTGGGTTTCAGGGTAAACACGGTAGAGTAGCATTTGTGGGGTGCCCCTCGTCAGTAGGGTTCAGAGTGAACATGCCGGCTACGACCCGGCGCTGCGAGCCCCACTCGTTGGGTTTCAGGGTAAACACGGTAGAGTAGCATTTGTGGGGTGCCCCTTGTCAGTAGGGTTCAGAATGAACACGCCGGCTATGACCCGGCGCTGCGAGCCCCACTTGTTGGGTTTCAGGGTAAACATGGTAGAGTAACATTTGTGGGGTGCCCCTCGTCAGTAGGGTTCAGAGTGAACACACCGGCTATGACCCGGCGCTGCGAGCCCCACTCGTTGGGTTTCAGGGTAAACACGGTAGAGTAGCATTTGTGGGGTGCCCCTCGTCAGTAGGGTTCAGAGTGAACACGCCGGCTATGACCCGGCGCTGCGAGCCCCACTTGTTGGCTTTCAGGGTAAACACGGTAGAGTAGCATTTGTGGGGTGCCCCTCGTCAGTAGGGTTCAGAGTGAACACGCCGGCTATGACCCGGTGCTGCGAGCCCCACTGTGTTGGGTTTCAGGGTAAACACGGTAGAGTAGCATTTGTGGGGTGCCCCTCGTCAGTAGGGTTCAGAGTGAACACGCCGGCTATGACCCAGCGCTGCGAGCCCCAGCCCTTGGCTTCCTGGGTCAGTAGGGTTCAGAGTGAACGTCCCGGGCAGTGAGCAGCAGCGGGGTGTGGGGTGTCATTCTTCACCTTCCGTCCCCCTCCCGCAGTGCTGGCTGTGGCCGAACGGGCGTCATCTGCACCCTGGAGCACGTGAGACACCTCGTCCTCCGTCAGGTAAGCAGTGCCCCACTCCTGTATCCCCGGCCACCCCACTGGACTCTCCCCTCCTCTTTTCCAGAGCATCCCCCCGCACTTCAGCATTTTTGACATCGTCCTGGCCATGAGGAAGCAGCGACCGGCGGCCGTCCAGACACAGGTGAGCCCCCCGGCTGCCCCGCTCCTGGGGCTGGAGGAAGGGGGCCCGTCCCCCTCCCCGCTGCCCTAACACAGCGCGTCCCCCCGCTGGCAGGAGCAGTACGGGTTCCTGTACCAGGCCGTGGCCGAGATGTTCCGAGCCGCCCTGGCTGCCGGGCCCTACGACAACGTCAAGGAGGTGAGGGAGGCCCTGGGACAGGGACACGTGGGGCAGGGCCTGTCCCTTCTGGGGGGGGGGGGGGGGCACAGGGACCCGCGGGGCAGAGCCCGTCCCCTCGAGGGGGGGTGCAGGGACACGCGGGGCAGAGCCCGTCCCCTCGAGGGGGGGTGCGCAGGGACACGCGGGGCAGAGCCCGTCCCCTCGAGGGGGGGTGCGCAGGGACACGCGGGGCAGAGCCTGTCCCCTCGGGGTGTGCAGGGACCCGCGGGGCAGGGCCCCCCCCAATTTTGAGGTGGGCTCCTCCCTCTCTACAGAAAGTGTCCCGGCCCCCCGCTCTAGACCTGTCCCCTCGCGCCCCCATTTCCCCCCAGCCCCGCTCCCCAGTCCCTCCCCCGCAAGAGGAAGTCCCAGGCAGCTGCAGCCCTCGGTTCCCCTTTCGGCTCAGCCCTGTGAGCAGCTCCCTGGGGCTGTGCGGTACGGGGTTGATCTGGGGGGGCCGCTGGGGGAAGGGGCCGAATCGGTGGGTGCACTCTGGGAGGTGCACATGGGAGGGGGTGGGGAGGGGCGCGGTGCACTCTGGGCGGTGCACATGGGGATTGGGGCAGGCTGGGGAGGGGATCTGGGGCGCATGGGGGGCCGGGATCAGCCGGGAAGGAGGGGGAAGCAGGGGCAGGGCCGGCCGGGGGTCAGTCCCCGCGCCCCGCGCCCCGCCCCCCGCGCCGAAAGGCGGAGCAGGAAAGCAGCAGGGTCTGGCCCAATTTATTTTTAGCCCCCCCTTCCCACATCCTGATTCCTGCCTCGGGGCTCGTAAGTGGGCTCTGACGGGGGGAGGGATGCGGCCTCTGGGGGGGCTGCCTGGGGGACACCGGCTCCCCTCCAGCGGGAAGGGGCCCAGGGCTGGGCCCCAGGAAGCTCAGGCCAGAGCTGAGCCGCAGGGGAGCCGGGCCCCAGCCCCCCAACCTGGGCCCCAGCCCATCCCCCGCCTCCCGAGCCGCCAGTCCCTTCCCCAGGGCCGCAGGGGGGTGGAGGCGTGGGGCTGGGAGGGCACGGACGGAGGGACGGACAGAGGGACCGCTGGGTGGCTGGACAGAGGGGCAGGCTGCCGGCTGGGATGTGTGGGAACCCCCCCTCTTTCTCTGCCCCTCCCAGCCAGGCTCCCGCGCACGCAGCCCCTTGCCACACTTCCTGCCGGAGGAAGCAAAAACCCGGAATCAGCACCCGGCCGGGGCGCCCCCCCTCACCCGTCCTCTCCCACAGAACCGGCTGGCCCTGTACGACGACGCCGTGTCCCTGCGCGGCCCCGCGCCCCCCAGCAAGCGCAACGGCGTCCTGCGGTGAGTGAGCGGCCACCTCTGCCTCGGGGGCAGGGTCCCCCCAGCGCTCCCCGCAGCCCGGCCCGGGCCTCCCCCCTCCCGCTGCTCCCCACCAGCCCGGCCATCATCCTGCAGCACCCAGGAGCGGCATCAGTAGGGGCCAGAGTCAACGCCCCACGGGTGCTTCCCAGGAGGGGGGGAATGCGGGAGCGGTTATGAGCACCTCCCTCTCCTTCCCACAAGGCCCTGCTCTGACCCCCAACCAGACTCCCAGCTACTTGGTTTCCGGGTGGGGTGACAGACTCAGCGAGTGCCTGCTCTGCCCTTACAGGGCCAGGGGCGGGCGGGCTGGGAGCCAGGACCCCTGGGGTCTCCAGCTGCCTCTGGGGAGGAGCACGCCTGTGCCCAGCGCTGCTCCCCACTGCCTCTCTCCTTCCCCAGGAGCATCTCGGTGCCGGCTGAGCCCACCCCGGATCTGCCCCCCAAGATGGGTGACACCTACGCTGTGGTGAACAAGTTCCGACGGGGGGGCGGCCCGGCGGGGTCTCCCCGGGAGAGCAGGCCAGGCAGGGGCAGCCCTGAGGGGTCCCCCATCGACTTTGGGGGGCTGCAGGCCAGCTACTCCCTGCCCGGCAGCCCCGTGAAGCGCCTGCCACCCAGCCCTGGCTGCAGCTACACCCCGCTCAGCCCTGCCGGCGCAGGTACGGGGAGGGGCCCGTGGGCGGGGAGGGGCCCGTGGGCTGGGGGGGGGGGCTCTAACAACCCTGGACCGGCTCTCACCTGCACCCCTCCCTGCTCCAGGTGACACCAGCCCCCGGGGCCCCCCCTCGCCGTGCCCCAGCGCCGGCCGCACCAAGAACCTTGGGCTCGGTCTGAAGCCCCCCGGTGAGTGTCACCCCCACCCCTGGGAACCAGCAACGTCGCCCGGTGGGGTGGGACGGGGCGGAGGGGCTGGGCACCAGGGAGGGAAGTGGCGTCCAGTGGTCGGAGCAGGGTGGGGACGGGGACCGTTTCTCCGGCTCATCTCTCCCCTCCCCGTTGTCGACAGGGCTTTGCGGCGTCGCCCCAGAAGAAAGGTGAGCGGGGCCGGGGGGGAGGGGGTTACGCAGCTGAACAGAGGGAGGCTAGTTCAGTAGCTGGGGGAGAAACCCCGTCAGCTAGAGGGGAGGAGGCTCCCCCAGCCACAGCTGCACCTCCAGCGTTACGGGGGGCTGTTCCCCAGCTGCCCCTCCCCAGAGGCAGCAGCATCTCAGCACTTGCCGGGCCCTCCCCCTGTTCCCCCAGCTGCCCCGCCCCAGAGGTCGACGCATCTCAGGGCCGGGGATCTCTTGTTCTGGGGTGTTACGTGTAGCTGTTCCCCAGCTGCCCCGCCCCAGAAGTGGCTGCATCACCATGACAAGAGTTGGGGGGCTCACTGTTTGTTCTCTCCTCTCCCAGCCCCCAGCTGCCCCCGCCATGAATCCACTGACAGCTACGAGGACTTGGGGGCCTCCCCCGGCACTGCACTCGGTAGGAATGGGGAGTGGGGGTGGGGGGGGCAGGGGGTGGGACCTGGACTCCAACCCAGGCCGCTGGCTAATTGAGATATGGGGCAGGGGGGAAAGGGGGGACCAGGTGTCTGGGGCTGGGCCCCTGCAGCTGTTTGGATCTGGGAAATGGGGGCTGAGGGGACAGGCCCCCTTACTGTTGTGTCCCCCCCAGGCTATAACTTCCGCATCGGGAAGCCCAAAGGACCCCGCGACCCCCCGGCCGAGTGGACACGGCTCTAAGGGGACCCGTGAGGGGGAGGGGCCACGCCGGGGCCTACGCCCCTGCCCCCCATCGCACACGGACTGAGCCAAGGCCCCGCTGCAGCGTCGCCCCCCAGGCACCGCTGGTGTCGGACAAGGGGCCAGGGGCCCGAACGCCTGGGTCTGCCGCCCGCCCCGGCAGGGGCAGAAACCTGCCTGTTTAACCCAGTGGCGCACTGATGCGGTTTGGGCCCCACAGCCTGGGGGGCGGGGAGGGAGGGGGGCGCGGCAGGAGTCAACCCCTGGTGGTTTTGCCCCAGCGAGATGGGAACGGCTGCCCACAGACAAAAGCAGAAGCTACACCCAGGGCTGGAACCAGCCATGTATTCGAACAGACCCTACAAAAATAAAAGCGTAAGAAGGGCAGGTGGGCCCGGCCCCTCTATGCGACGCCCCCCGGCCCAGGGCGGCCCTACGCGGCGCTGAGGTGCTGGCGCTTCCGGGCCGTGTTGGTGTACGGGTGCCAGGACCACTCGACGTCCGCCGTGGCCGC
Source organism: Rafetus swinhoei (assembly GCA_019425775.1). Taxonomy (NCBI): domain Eukaryota; kingdom Metazoa; phylum Chordata; order Testudines; family Trionychidae; genus Rafetus; species Rafetus swinhoei. The sequence continues at coordinate 5,049,388 of JAFJHL010000039.1, forward strand.
CTGCTCCAACGTGCCCAGCTTGATGGAGTACACTGCAACGAGGGAGGGGCGAGGCCTCAGCACCGGGGCCCCCCCGGCATCGGCCGAGGAGGAGCCCACACGTGCCTCGGTTTCCCCACAACTCCGCCCGCGCGCAAGGGGAGCGGCCAACCCCTTCCGGGGGCTGGGTCGGGCAGGGCACGAGCGACAGGGGAGCTGGGCGGGGGGTAGCCCCCCCCCCCGAGGTGACTCACGTTTCATCTCAAAGCGAGGCCCCGCCTCCGACAGCTCGATGTTGCGGTGGTCCAGCTTCTTATAGACGTGGTGCCTGCAGGGCAGAGGGGAGATTGGTGTGGGCCTGGCTGCCAGCCCCTCCGCTCTAACCACTAGCCCCCACTCCCTGCGCCGGGGGAGAACCCAGGTGCCCTGCTCTAACCACTAGCCCCCACTCCCTGCGCCGGGGGAGAACCCAGGCATCCTGGCTCCCAGAACCCTGCTCTAACCACTAGCCCCCACTGCCCTCCCCGAGAGAACCCCGGCTGGCACCTGAAGGAGATGTAATCGGCCTGGTTGGCAAAGGTGATGACGCGTTTGCTGTCCTCCTTCGGCACCGGGAACAGGTACTTGAGGATGCTGCAGACCTGAGGGGCAGAGACAGGCTGGATGCGGGGTAGGGGACTGAAGACCCTACAATAACGTGCCGGGCCCCCCCCCCCACGCCCGGCACCACCCTAGGGCAGCCCCGGCAGCCGGCCCGAGCGAGGCCCCCACTGACCCGCTGGCCCAGGTGGGAGGTGAAGTTGTGGAAGACGAGGTGGGGGGCAGCCTCGGACATGGGGCCGATGTCGGGGACCTCGTGCCGCATCACCACGTTGCAGAGGGTGAAGAAGGCCGTGGGGCCGAAGGGCAGGTGGGAGACGATCAGTCCGTCTGGGGCGGGAGAAGAAAAGGGGGGGTGTCAGCGTGGGGAGAGGCTGGGACAGAGCCCCCCCTCTTCCCCCCGCTCACCCGGCTGCCCGCGGTGCTCGTGCAGCATTAGCAGGTCCGTGACGCCGTTGGCCTTGCAGGCCCGGACCAGAGCCCCCACCTCGTGCCGCCCCCGGTTCATGCGCTGGGCGCCCGGCACCACCAGCTTCATCTCCTGCCACAGAAAGAGAAAGACCCTACAATAAACACACCTGCCCCTCCCCCGGCCTCAGGGCACTCTCTAACCACAAGCAGCCCTGCCCCCTGGGAGACCCTACAACAACGAAGCTCGCCCCACCCACCGGCCCCAGGTCCTGGGAGGCCCAGGGAAAGCAAACCAGTTCTCGGGGCGCCCTGCAAGGAACAGCAGGCCAGCCGCGCCGCGCCGCGCCGCCCCCCGGGAGACCCTCCGATAACACAGCCAGGCCCTGTACCTTGGCGAACATTTTGAGGCGGGAGCTGGGGTCGCGCGAGGTCGTGATCATGACCTTGGGGTCCTCCACGCCGGCCCAGCGATACTCGTCATCCTGGTGCGTCACCAGCCCTGCCGTGGGAGGCGAGGGGTTAACGGCGGGGCGGGACCTCGGCCTGGCCACGCCCTCCCCACCAGCTGAGAATAGAAGCCAAGGCCTGCGCCCGTTCCACCCAGCCCATCGACATGGCCTCAGGGGCTGGGGTTACCGTAAGCCGGCTGGGAAGCGGAGAGCACCAGATTTCTCACGCCGCGGCCGGTCCCAAGTCCCTTCAAACTGGACGTGGACGCACTTGATGCGTCTCCCTTTCACCGCACACACAAACGGACGGGACCTGACCGGCCCGGGCTCCGCAAAAGCAGTGAAGCAAAGCTGGGGAATGTAGCCCAGGGGATTTCAGGCTGTCTCCTTTGTGCGGTTGGACGTCTGACGGCAACGACGTCTCTCTTCCCGCTTCCGAAACTTTAACTGTCCAAGGCGCAGCATCTGCCGCCGCGAAACTATTCCGTGCGCCCCCCTTCCTCGGGCCCCCCCACTTCCCACAAGTGGAAACAGAACGAGAGAAAAAGTTAAAAGGCTTAAAACCCCTCAAGGAAGACGTAAAGAGTTCAAAAGTCGGGGGACCACAAGGCGTTACAATCGTTCTTTTGCTCCAGTAAAAATGTCAAGAGACACACGCAGGAAACCTGTTGACAAAGACACCTCGCTGTTTGTAACAGCCGTGCGGAACAAAGTCAGTCTGCCCAGCGACGGCAGGGGAAATAAAACTGGATGACTACACGGCTTAGGCGTGAAACGCCTGAACCGTTTCTAGCCTCCGCGTCTTTCGGGACTGGAGAACTCACAGCGCTCACCCTCTCGCACCGAGGTCTGACGTCTTGCTTTGCAGCCTCCCAATCGGCTGTGCCCCACTCCACTGGGGGGGAGGTGGGGGCGTAGATCTCAGGTGCAGGGAAGGGGCAGGTGCAGCATGTGGCAGGCCTGGGCCCTCTGAGCCCAAACGGAGGTGGCCCACTCTCATGCTTCAGGGCAGATGGGCAGCGAGGGGTCAGGAAGGACGCAGGACAAGGGGGTCAGGAAAGGGAGGGGGTTCCTGGCCTGGAAGGGTTTGAGGGTGTGATTCGGAGGGGGGGGCACCAAGCTGGCTGCGCCCCCGACTACCCTGCCCCCCAAACTCACCTTCTGCTCCCTGGTCATCAAACTCAATGGACTTCTGCAGCGCGAGAGCCTCCCGGCGCAGCTCCGTGGGCAGCAGCCGATTCTCTGGGGGAGGAGTGGGAGTCAGAGTCAACGATTCCAGACCCAACCCCCTCCCCTCACAGGTCTCCCCCTCCCTCAGCCCCTCCTGCCCCAAATCAGCCCCTCCTCCACCGTGCAGTCCCAAATGTCAGGCTGCAGGGCTGGAGTGAGGGCAAAAGCAGGCACGGAAGGGGGGAGCAGGACCACCCCAGGAGGTGATGGGGGAGTGGGAAGGGAAGGGAAGGGCAGGGCAGGGCTGGGCCGGGGGCGGGGAATGCACCTTCCAGCGCCTGTTTGAGCTGCTCCTTCCTGTGCTCGGTGGCCCGGATCCGTTCCTCTTGGGCCCGCCGGTGCAAATACTCACGGCGCTGCCGGGCCTCACGGCGCAGCTGGGGGAACATACATTTTTTGGGGGGGATTAACACAGTGGGGGGGGGCAGAAAGCTTCCCCCCTTCCCCACAGGGGGAGCTGCCCTCGGCCCCTCCCTGAGGCAACCCAACCTCAACCCACCAGGACTCGCCCCACTCCACGGGGGCACCTGGGGCCCTGCCAAGAGGCGACCCTACAATAACAAAGCGGAGACTCCCATCACCAGTCGCCCATTGCCTCCCCGGCCCCAGAGGAGGTTGTGTGCTGCTCCCAGTCAGGAGACCCTACAATAACAAACCCAACCCCCCCCCCAGGGGAGAGGGCGCCTCCCCGTGACCCTACAACAACAAACCCAACCCTCCCCCAAGGGAGAGGGCGCCTCCCCCCGCGACCCTACAACAACAAACCCAACCTCCCCCCAGGGAGAGGGCGCCTCCCCGCGACCCTACAATAACAAGCCCCCAGGAGAGCGCCTCTCGCGACCCTACAACAACAAACCCCCCCCCCAGGAGAGGGCGCCTCCCCCGCGACCCTACAACAACAAACCCAATCCCCTCAGGGAGAGGCGCCTCCCCGCGACCCTACAATAACAAACCCAACCCCCCAGGGAGAGGCGCCTCTCCCGCGACCCTACAATAACAAACCCTAACCCCCACAGGAGAGGGCGCCTCCCCATGACCCTACAATAAAAACCCAACCCCAGAGAAAGAGAGCGTGTGTGTGTGTGTGTGTGTGTGTGTGTGTGTGTGTGTGTAAGGCGCCTCCTCGCGACCCTACAATAACAAACCCTCCCCTGCCCCATTCGGCCCGTACCATGGTAGCGCCTCCCGGTGACCCGCCGCTCTCTTCCCCCAACACGTGGGACCGGCCGGTCTCAACACCAAAACCTCCCATTGGCCCAGACTGCCCGGCCTATCACAGAACAGGATCCTGAGGTGGGCGGGGCCGATGGTTTGCCCCTCACAAAGATGGCGGCCGGCACGGATGCGAGCAGGTTTGCCCTTTACAAACATGGCGGCGAAACGGAACGGAGCTGCGCTGGCCCTCAACCAAGATGGCCGTGGCTTCCTCGCCGAAGCGGAACCGGTCCTGTCCAATCAGCGGCTGTTCCCCGCCTTCCCTCGACGGTGATTGGAGAGCCGCGCCCAAATCCTCAGCGCTGATTGGAGAACTGCCGGGAGGCTCCGCCCCAGTGGAAAGCCGGGATTGGCTGGTTTCCAAGGTCATGTGCCGGGCGAAGACGGGGGTGGGGCATCCGAGCTCGCTCAGGCCGGAGCAGGTGCTGGAGGAGCCCGGTGGGGCAGCACTGGAGAGAGGGGGCGAGGGGCGGGGCCTGGGGAGGGGAGAAGGGGCGGGGCCTGCGAGGGGGCGGGGCCTGGCCGCCGGTCCGCAGCCCCATGGCCGAGCTGGCGGCGCTGAGCCGGGAGCTGGACGAGCAGCTGCTCCGCCTTCTGGGGGCGCTGGAGACGCTGCAGGGCCGGCGCGAGGAATTCAACCGGCGCGTGGAGCAGGTGGGGCCGGGGGGAAGGAGGATTGCACGGCCCCCCCCACTGCCCCCTGGAATTCCCCCTTCCTACCCCCAGGGCTCCCTTCCCCCCAACCCCCAGGCCCCTTCCTGCCCCCACTGCCCTGGGGAGCTGCAGCCCCATCAGCCTGTGCAGCGCCTTGGGGCACGTCCCCCCCGGCAGGCCCTGACACCCTCCCTTTGTGCCCCCCCATGAAGGGCTGGTTCTCGCTCTCCAAGTCCCGCTTCGCCATGGGCTGCAAGTCGGTCTCTGCCCTGCAGTACGGGGCCCACATGGAGCCGCTGGTCCGGGTGCGCACCAGGTGAGAGCAGGGGGCCGTGGGTGGGGAGTGAGGGGCATCAGCAGGGCTGGGGGCCGGGGGGCACATGTCTGTGACTCACGGAACCAGAGACGTGGGGCAGGCGGGGAGCCGGTGGGGGCCTAGCCCGTGGGCAGGACTGAGGCACCAGCCCTGAGGGGTGTGTGACACCTCGTCCTACACGGCTCTCGTGAGGGGAGCCCACAGCCCCCTTGGGCGCAGAATGACCCGGACTCAGACAGTGTCTCCCCACATCTCCCCTCCATCCCCACCCGCCACTTCTAATCCTGCTTCGGGGGGCAGGGAGACCCGCTGACCCCGGCCTCTTTCGAAGCGGCCGCAGTGGCTCCGCTGACTGCTCAGGCCCGGCGGCTGGGAAGGACCTGGGGGAGAGGGTCCTTATCCTGTCCTTGTGCAGAATATTTTATTCTGGGCCCCACGGCGTGTGCAGAGGGGCCCCGCCCGGAGACGCGCCTGCTGCCGGCCGCGGGGGCTCTGCGGAGCGGTATCTGAATCTCCCCCGGGAGCCGCCCACGTGCCAGCTTCCAGTGGACAGTGCTGGAGGGAGGGGCTCAAGGGTGTGATTCCCCCTTCCAGCGAGGGGGAGAGCGGGCAGGTCGCCTTCCAGGTGGCCCCAAGAGAATCGGACCTGGCCGCGGAGCCTGCTGAGGAGTCGCCGGCCGTGGAGGAAATCGGGCCCCAGGATCCAGGTGACCCGACGGACAAAGAACTGAGGGGGCTCAGGGCCGGGCTAGCGGGAGAGTGGGGGGAGGTCAGGAGCGAGCGCCACTGGCGGGGCTGGGCTGGCAGTGGGGCGGGACCGAGGGGCACTGGCAATGCTGGGGGGATGGACCTTGGGCTGGGGTGGCAGTGGGGAGGGGGGACACACACCAAAGGCACTGGCTAGGCTGGGGAAGCTGGGCTGGCAGCGGGGGCAGGGGTGGAGTGGGATCAGCAGGGCTGGGCTGGGCTGACAGCGGGGCAGGACCAAGGGGCACTGGCAATGCTGAGGAGCCCTGGGCTGGGCTGGCAGCAGGGGCGGGGGGGCGGGCAGGGGAAACAGGACAGAGGAGCAGTGGCAGGCTGGGGGGGGGAAGAGAGAGACGCCAAGGCATTTCTTGGTCACTGTCTGTCCAGTCTTGCGGCGGCGAAAGGGCCCAGGGCTAACAGAGGAACCCGGCCCCCCCCAGGAGGCAGCCCCCGAGCCCCCAGCTTCCCAGCAGGCGGCCTCCTCGCAGGACCCACTCACCTGGTTTGGGATCTTGGTGCCCCAGAGCCTCCGGCAGGCTCAGAACAGCTTCAGAGAGGGTGAGTCCAGAGCAGCCCTAGAGGGGACAGGCCCTGAGGGCCCATTCCCTGCCCTGTGGCCAGATGGAGCTGCCAGCCCCGAGAGGGGCAGGCCCCCTTCCCTGCCTTGGAGCTGATCCCCCGTCTCTCCGCAGGGATCCTGCTGGCCGGGGAAATCGCCACCCTGCAGAGCGAGCTGGAGTGGGCGCGGGCCCAGTACCGGGCGCTGCTGGACAGGAAGCGCCGGCTGCTGGCCGGGGAGGGGGAGGGCAGCGCTGGGCAGGGGCACTGGCTGTAGGAGAACCTCCGGCCCCCAGCGCAATAAACAGGGCTGGCTGCACTGGGGCATGTCTGTGCGTCACTGCTTGGTCTGTGGGGCCCCAGCCCCCTCCCCCCATAGTGTGGCCCTGCTGCCGGAGGGGCTTTGCTCTGCCTGGGGGATAGTGGGGAAGGGAGAGAGCAGAGCTGGGACATACCAAAAGGCTTGGAAATGTTCAAGAAAAGCATCTGCCCCAGGCGTGGGACCGGCTCCAGGAGCAGGGTCTAGTGGTTAGAGCAGGGCTGCACGCAAGTGAGGAGAAAGACTCCCCCGTTCCCCTCACACACGCTGCAGGTTCGTGGCAGGGGGCCGGCGCACCACTGCAGGCTCCCCACTGCTGAGCCTCAGGTGCCTGAGGCTCCCCACCCTGGCGCAGAAGCTGGGAGCCTGGCCCGAAGGCTTGGATCTCAGGGAGAGCAAGAGCTACTAGTTAGTGCAGTGGTGGGAGCAGAGCCCAGGGCCAGGCCCACTTGCCCCCTTCCTGCAAGGGGGGAAGCTGAGCTCACGCTGGAGTGACTGCAGATGAACAGAGCTCAGGGGCCTGACTGCCCCAGCACTGGAACCCCCAGCCTGGGGAGGGTCTGTGGGACGCATTTCACAGGGCAGGCATGTTGGGTGTCTCAGTAAGCCAGGGGCAGCCCCTTGCAGAGCAACCCAGCAAAGGCGCAGCCCCGCGCTGGCGTTCCAGGGCCCCTGGTGGGGGAGGTGAACAGTGGGGGGGCCTAGGCAGGCTTGCTGGGTTGGACGCCCAGTGAGGAAAGTAGCAAGGGCTGGTGCCCAGCAATGGGGGTGATGAGCCGCAGCTGCCCTGGCACTGCTTTTCTCCTCCCTGCAGCCCTAGGCCGGGAGCCAAGGTGCCCCAGCCCCAGGGACCCCCGCTTCACACTGCCACCCTCCCCCCCACCCCGCCCCGCCCCGGTTCTCCCAGCAGCAGGGGCGCAGGCCCTGTCAGCACAGGGCACAGCCTGCTGGAAAAGGGTAGCAGAGCAGACTCCCCATGCTGTGGGGAGGAGGAAGAAGGGAGAGGGAGAGTAGGGCAACTGGTGTTGGCCCCCAGCTCACAGGGCAGGGCCCTGTGCCCCTTTAGGAACACCCTAGGCCCAGGCATGGGGGGCAGGGAGGGAGGACTGGGGCTACAGCAGCTGCCCCACACCCACCTGCTCCATGGCTCAAGGGCAGGCAGCAAGGGGCACAACCCCTCTGGAGCCAGGGGGCGTACAACCTCTCTGGAGCCTTGGCTGTACCCCGAGCACCAGCCGCTCTCCCAGCCTCTGCAGGGGCTGTGCCCGGCTGCGGCTCCGAGTCTGCCCCACGGCCCAGCCTGAAGCTGCAAGGGGGCTGAGGTTCCAGCCACAGTAGCCTGTGGCCCAGCCCCACCCATCCCACCCAGAAGGGAGGTAGCAGCTCAGTGAGAACTGGGCCAGGCAGGTTGCGCGCACAGCCCCAGAGGTGGCTGCATCCCCTCCCTCCGACAGCACCCACTGGGGCCCGGCCCCACCAGGGAAAGCAGCAGCCTGGATCGGACCCCCCCACTCCCTGTGGCAGTGCCAGCGCCCAGCAAGAGGCAGGGCAGCCCCCAGCCCCCAAGGAGCTGGGACAAGGCAGCTACTGTAGGGGATGTCAGTACTGGCCCAGGTCATCACTGATGGGGGCCTGCCCCGCGGGGCACGAGGGGGCGGGGGACCCCAGAGCCAGCAACAGGCGGAGGCCCCTGTACTAAACATTGCTACAAATTTATTACAGGAGCTGTTTGTCTTTCAAGTACAGTTGAAAAGGAACGACCACTTCCCAGGGGAGCGGGGAGCGGCCGGGCGCCCGCAGCGCCCGCCTGTGGCACTGGCACGTGGAGGGGCCGGGGCCTGGGGCCCACGGCGGTGGGGGAGCCAGCTGCCCCCCTCGGGCAAAGCGCCGCTGCATAAAAATAGAGTTCTCTGGGGCCCGCTTGGCAAGAGATAAATAGAGCGGAGGGAGGAGGAGTCTGTACAGCGGGGGCAGCACCCAGCCCCTGCCCAGGAGCAGACACAGTGCTGGGATGGGGGAGCCGCCGGCTGCAGCACTGAGCCCCTCAGGAAGGGGGCTGCAGGGCACATGGGGCAGGGCCTGGGCCCCAGGCTCCACTTGAAGGGGGACTGGAGGGGCTGGGGCAGGGCTGCAGAGGTGTTGACACAGGGCAGCCCTGCCCCAGCTCTGAGCTGTTCGGAGGGGGACCCCATGGCTGGGGCAGCTCTGGTAGGCAGAGGGCGGCTCTACCCTAGGAGCCATGGGGCAGTGAGGAGGGGCCCTGAGCCCTGCCCCCAGGCAGGGGCCAAAGGGAGGGCTGGGCAGGGCAGGGGGTTACAGCAGCTGGCAGGAGGTCTTCTTGCGCCCACGCTTGGCCTGCAGGGCAGCCCGCGTGGCCATCTCGAACACCTCGCGCACCCCGTCCTTCGTCTTGGCCGAGCACTCGAGGTAGCCGAAGGCGCTGATCCGGTTGGCCATGTCCCGGCCCTCCTCCGGCTTCACCGGCTCCTGCGAAGGCAGCCACAGCATCAGCCCAGGGCTAGGGGCCAGGCCAGCCCGAGCAGCAGCATGGCTGGGTTGGCTGATGGGTTTGGCAGTGAGCAGGGACCCCCCCTCAGGGCACCCTTCCTTCCGGGCAGCCCCCGGGCTCCCAGCCCGGGGGCCACGCGGGGTTGCTCCTTCAAGGGGCTCACCTGCTTCATCTTGGCCAGCTCGCGGCGCGTGTGCTCGTCATTGCGCAGGTCCTTCTTGTTCCCCACCAGGATGATGGGCACATTGGGGCAGAAATGCTTCACCTCCGGGGTCCACTTCTCCGGGATGTTTTCTGCAGGGGGGGCAGGATCAGCACCAGGGCACCCGCCTCCGCCCCCACCCAGCTCCCCCAGCTGCGCTGCCCAGACCCCTGGGCTCCCCCCATGCATGGGTGGGGAGTGGCAGCTCAGGGCTGAGGTTGTGAACTCACACTGGCTGCCCACCCTGGCTGGGCAGTGACCCGGCACTCACCCAGGCTGTCGGGGCTGTCGATGGAGAAGCACATGAGAATGACGTCTGTGTCGGGGTATGACAGGGGCCTCAGGCGGTCATAGTCCTCCTGGCCAGCTGTATCCCAGAGCGCAAGCTCCACCTGCAAGGGACGAGGTGGCTTTGAACTGCCCACCCCGGGGCTGCTGGTCCCTGGCTGGTCACAGGTCCTGAGCCAAATGCTCCTCTGCCCTGGCCGGGGCCTCCAGCCACCCCCACGCAGGGCAGAGGCTCCAGATGCCAACTGAGCACCTGCTGCCTGTTCTCCGGGCCCAGCCAGCTGCCCCCAGAGCCTGGCACTGCACACAGCTCGGCCACAGGGCCATCTCGCATCTCCCACCAGGGCACCTCGGGGTGGGATACTCGCCCGGCCCAGTGCACAGCAGTGGTGGGCAGGCCGCTCCCCCGGGCAAACACTCTGCACACCGGCAGCCCGCTGACAATCCACAGGGCCCTCCCTAGGTTCCCAAGCAGGAGAACCACACAGCCTGCTGGGGCCGGGATAATCCCTGTACCCCCGTCCCGGCCAGCCGGCTTTAGCAAAGGGGGGTGAGGGAGGAGCAGCAGCACCAGCCCGAGCAGAAGCAGCTTAGGCCAGCCGCAAGTGGGGACTGGGAGGGGACACAGGCCATCCCTGCTTGGGGAGCAGGAGTGGGGCTCAGGCAACTGGGTCGAGCCAGCACCACAGGGGTGGGGGGAGGGCTCCGGCTAGCCCCACAGTGTCCCGTTTCCCCACTATTTCTGCATGAGCAGCCCGGGAAAGCGAGGGGCTTCGCCCCGCTCACACGCCAGCATCCAGCAGGCAGCCCCCCCCACCCAGGCCCTTCCGGGGACTCTGAGGGTGCCGTCCCCCTGCCCACAGAGCTCAGCAGAGCAGGGCACCTCCCCCCCCCTCCCATACCTGTTTGCTGTCCACCTCGATGTCAGCCACGTAGTTCTCGAAGACGGTGGGGACGTAGACCTCCGGGAACTGGTCCTTGCTGAAGACGATGAGGAGGCAGGTCTTGCCGCAGGCGCCGTCTCCCACGATGACCAGCTTCTTCCGGATGGCCGCCATCTCTGGCAGGGAGCAGGGAACAGGTCCGTCAAGACTGGGCCGGGGTGGCCCCACCTGCCAAGGGAACCTGCCCCAGGAAACGCTAGAGGGCCTGAGCCAAGGGGAACCGGCAAGCCCAGAGGCCTCCCCCTCACCTGAACCTCTGCCCTGCCCAGCACACAGGCTGGACTAGCCCCAGGCTCCACAGGGATGACTGGAGGAGACGCAGCCAAACTGGCCTGTATGGGCAGCCTGGGGCTGGGAATCCCAGAGGTCACGTCCTACGTTTGCCACGCTCCCGGCGGGACACCGAGCCAGCCGCCAGAGCCCAAAGGAAGTGGCCCCACCCCCAATTCAGGCAGCTGAGAATCCTTGCCCTGCTGCCTCAGGTTTTCCAATTCCTCGCTTCCCCTTGACTAAGCCGGCAGCTCTCCGGGATGGGGACGGTGGCAGAACCATCCCCCCGCCCTGACCTGCCAGAGCCCAAGCAGAGCAGCTGGAAGACACAGAAGGGGCAGTAGGGGGTAGAACTCCAGACCTGGCTCTAGTCTTGCTTGCACAGGGTGGTCACCCACTAGCCTCCACTCTGGTTGTGCCTCAGTTTCCCCATCCAAGAGCCAGGAGACTCCCCGGCAAAGCCCTGCTGAGACCAGCCCTCAGTACTGCTCGAGATTTAACCCTGGCCACGAGACTCTCTCGGTTATGGCAGCAACTTTCTAGCATCTGTCCCACCCACCCCGGAGGGGCTGGGTTTGAGCCTCCCCAGAGCCACATGCAGGGCCCAGCACTCCGGCTGAGGTCTAGTCCAGCCATGGCTCTCGGCCCTGGTGGGACGGACTGAAGGCGAGTGCCTGGCCGCTTTGCTCAGCTGGCACTCTCCAGCCAGGCAGTCCCGTGCCAAAACCCTGCCCTGAAGAGGGGAGGGGGCCAGCCGCCGGGTGATTCACCACTTTGGCCACTGGGCTGTAACAGGAAGCAGCAGAGGCAGTCAAGTTACACCCACATGTGGAGTGTGAAGCGGCATCCCCAGGAACGCCACCCGCCCTTGGAAAAAGTTAGACAAGCCCTTTCCAGCAGCCCTGGAATTAGCCAGCTTGCTACGGACACGCACTGCTCCAGGCCTCTCCCCCGAAAGCCCCCGGCCTGCAGGACACGGAGATGGGAGCAGGAACACGAGAACCCCCACACTATGGTCAGACCAACCATCCAGCAGCTGAGCCTGGGGGGATGAACAGAGCAGGGCAGTGGGAGCGAGCCACCCCAGCACGGGGCAGTCGGAGGATACAGGCCACCCAGAGGGATTCATCCCTGACTCCTGGCTCTCTCCTCCAGGAACTTCCCTCACCAATCACAACACCCCTCCGGGTGTGAGCTCCCCAGGGCAAGGGGCCTCCTGTCTGCTTCAAACCTGTCGCCTACATTCAAAGGGCGAAACACAAACCCGACTGCTAGGGGACCTCTACTAGGTGCATTAAGCTGAACTAGCAGGGAGAAAATCCTGTGAGCAGCTGGTAAATCCCAAAGGAAAGATTCAGCCCCAAACCTGGCACAGGGAGGACAGTAACCCCCGGGGGTGAGGGAGAGGGGAGCAGCTCTGAGCTTGAGCTGGCACCGCACAGTGGTGCTTCTCCGGTACCAATCCAGGACTGAGGGCCGGCGGAGCACCAAGGTTTCTACAGGCCAAGGATTCTGAGGTTTGGGAGTGTCTGGGTCAGCAACGATGCAGCCGCCTGGGTACAGTGCCCAGCCTGGCAGGACAATGAGCAGAACAGGCACATCGCTTGTAGGGACACCTGGTGAGGCACCCAGAACACGGATGTCAGGCCACTTCCCACCTGTCTCCCTGTCTTTAGGGCACGTCAGGAAGCAAAGGAGTAAAGGGGAAGGGCCTGGAGGGTAAGGCTGCAGGGGCTAACAGGGAGACCTAGGTGTGAACTGACAGCCAGATGGGATCTGGGCAGCCCCTCAAATTCACCAAAACTCATCTAGAGCAGCTATAGGGGAGTGTCCTGATACAAGGGCTCTACAAGGTCCCACTGCAAACCCCAGAGGGGATCACCCCATGGCACTGGGATCTCCCCACACAAGCCAGAGGCAAGCACCTGCCCCGCCCCAAAAGCCCCAGGGTCTGTGCCTTCCTCAGTAACTGGGGTCTGCCAGCCAGGACAGGAGAGATCTCCAAACCCAAAAAGAACAGCTAGGGGAGAGAGGCCTGCTCCCCCCACCCTAACCCTCCCCACCTTCACCCCAGGCAAAGGCTCGGCACCTTCCCTACCAGGGCAGCCAGAGAGACACCATGCACAGCAGAGCAACACATCTCTCCCCCCCACACACACACCAGTGCCAGAGCCCCACCCCACTGGAAAAAACACACCCCCCACTTTGCCCAGCCAGTAGCACAACCACACCCCCCCCGGGGGCCAGCAACCCCACTCAGAAAACAGTGCCCACCTCCCCTCCCCCCTCGGGACAGAGCAATCCCTCCCGCCCCGTGCCCACCTCCCCACGGAAGAGAGCAATCACTCCTCCCTTCCCCCCTCCCCAAGACCCAATAACTCGTCCCAGCCCCTCCCCGACGCAGCGCTCACCCCCCTGCACAGCCTCTGCCACATGGACCCACCCCACGCCCGGAAGGGAGGCGGCTCGCGCTCCCCCTCCCCCTTCCCGCCGCACATGCGCGGAGCAACTTCCAGACCGCACCCAGGATTCTATTCCTTCCCCCACCCGGCGCCGCGCGCTGACCCCTTCCGGGCCACGCCCCCTCCCGTGGCTCGCAGCCAATCAGCGGCCACTTCCTCCCACAGGCCGCGCGGCCCCGGGGCGCGTGACCCTCCCCCACCTCTCGCAACCCCCCCCACCCGCAACCGCTCGCTGCCGGCGCATGCGCAAAACGACCCCCCCAACCGTCTCAACTACCGGCCCGGGACCGAGTCCCGAGCTGGTCCCCGCTCGGCCCGCCACGCCCAGGCCGCCGCTCACCGCCGGGCTCTCTCGGCCACCTCCACTGCCGGCTCAGCCGCCGCCCGGACGCTCCAACCGCCTCCTCACAGCAGCCCCACCCCCGTGCGCGACAGACAGCGCTAGCCGACCAATCGCTGATGCTTTAAGAGCCCGCCACCGCCAATCCTCGGCGGCGGGAGAGGCTGTCTCACCTCGAAGCCCCACCCCTAGTATGACGGACACGCGCGTTCGGCCAATGGAAACGCAGAGCCGCCGGCCGCCAGCCAATGCCCGCGGAGGGGCGGGGCTAGAGGTGGCCTTCGGCCCTGCCTCTCTCTTAATTGACAGCGCGACCTCCCAATCGCACCACAGACGGGACCTAAAGACTGGATGCCCCGGACAAACGACGAAGGGGACCAATAGGTGCGTGGCAATTCCGAGTTGACCCAATCATCACTAGAGGGCGGGGCAATAAGCTCATAAGCCCTGCCTCGGAGGACGATTGACAGCTGCTTACGCCAATGAGACAGAAAGCTCAGTGTGAGAGCGGATCGGCCACGGGGCGGGCGGGAGGCATTTTCCGGGCCAATCCTGCCGCAGGGCGGGTCTCCCGCCGCTCAACGTGGCGCCAATCACTGTGACTGATAGCACGAAGCAACCAATGGGGACAGGGGCCGAGCTCCCGCCCACGGACAGGCTGCCTCCGAGCCCCGCCCATGCCTGTCACTGACAGCGGAGCGGACCAATAGCCACGCTTCCCGCCTGTTGCCCCAGGCAACGGGCTCTAAGGAAACATGCCCCGCCTCCCCCAGAATCCCACTAACACAGCTCCCCTCCCTGCACCCCTTGGGAAACCCCGCCCCGAAACTCCTCCCCCATACCAGGAAGCCCCGCCCCCTCAAGAAACCACCATCCTGCAACTCCCGGTAAGCCCCGCCCCCTGGATAAACCCCGCCCCTCGGATCCCCCCTTCCATGCCAGAGGCCCCCCCAGGGGTTCCCAGCCAGTGGGGGCAGAACCCACCATTCCTACCACACTGGCTCCCGCCCCCCACGGCAGGGCCTGGCTGCAGTGCGGGGGCAGTGGTGCATGCAGGGAGGGGGGCTCCAGCCCACAGGCCGGCCCAGGGCCCAGCTCCAAGTTCCTGCCAGGGGCAGTGGGGCAGGGCGCTGAGGGACTGGGGCAGGTGCTCAGCCCAGGCCGGGGGGGGGGGGGGAAAGTGAATCAAGGCCCCATCCAGCTTTTTGCCTTGGTCTGGGCCAGGGGGTCAGAGCCTGGTGGAAGGCAGGGGCGGGGCACCCCCTCCACTGTGCTTGGAAAGCCACCCCAGCGGCCGGGCTGCTAGGACAGGAGGCGCTGAGGTTGAGGCAGGAGGTAATGCGGAGGGCCCCAGCTGGGCTTGTGTGTATGAATGAGGGTTGCCCCCCCCCCCCCAAAAAGAGCAGCAGCATCCACCTCCACCAGCCCCAGATCCAACACTGCAGCTGGGACAGGACCCAGAAACCCAAGCGCACCGTGCCCTCCACCCAAACTGGGTCCATCCAAATGGCACAGCTGCAGCTGCCCAGGGGGGCCTGGTGAGCTGAGCAAAGCCCTGCAACCGGCTGCTGAGAGCTGGGGAACCCTCTGCCCCATGATTCCTGGCACCAGCAGCAGCTGCTGGGAGGACCTTGGCAGAGGGCAGGACACAGGCACAGGAGAACAGCTGCGAGCTCACATCACCACCCCACTCCAGCAGCGTGGAGTCGGAACCAAGGGGTTAGCAGCCCCACATGGAACTGATGTATCTCATGCTGTTGCAGGAGAGTCCAGTGCAGGCTGGGCTGGACAGGGGAAGCACCAGGCCCCAGTAGTCGGCCCCTGTCCAACCCCTGGATACAAACACAGAGCTGGGGGTTACCAGCCAGTGAGCCCACAGATCAGGGAAAGCTTCCAAGCCGAGGAGGCTAGAGGGAGTGGGAGAGCTAGGCCCCAGTGCACTTGAGCCGTCCGTTTCTGGGAAGGTAGTGGGAGTGAGTGGTTAGAGCTGGGGGGAAGGGGCAGGATTCCATCCAGAAAGCCAGCTGCAGGGCCTTGAGAAAAGGGGCTGCTCCACATAAAACCAATGCGGGTTTAATGGAACACAGGGGATGGCCCTTGGGAGGAGGAAAAGAAAGCTAAGGAGTGCTCTAACCTGTGCCCCCTTCCATGGGGCCAGCTGCTTCCCATGCAACCAGCAACAGGCTTCCCCTTCTGCTGGCACAGCATTGGGCTGGAGTAGGGGGAGGCTACAGAACACAATGGGGCAGAGATCCCCTCACCCCCAGCACATCCCACCAAAGACCAGGCCTGGGGGGCGCCAGCAGCTTTTGCAAACGTCTATTTATTCAGTAAGTCCTCGCACCATTTCTGCACTAACCCCCCCCTCTGCCGCCAGCCAGGCAAGCAGCAGCTGGACAGACGGACGCTGGCCTCAGCAGCAGGGGGTAGGTTACCCCCGCACCCCACACCCCCAAAAACAGAACCAGCACTGCAGGGCAAGAGATGCCCCATCCCCCATCAGTGAGCAAGTGAGTGTGCGCGGGGGAGGGGGGGGTAGGGAGTGTGGGGGCGGAGTCAAGACAACACGACTAACAGTAAGGGGGCGGGGTTAAAGCGCCTCCACGACATGAACGGGACACAGGGGAGGGTCTCCCAGCAGGGGGGAACCACGGGACCACCACCCCAGCCCTGCATCTCAGACCAGTCCTATGGGAATCCCCCTTAGTCCATGTTTTCCGTCACTGTAACCGGTGGGCGGGGCGTGGGAGGCCCTGCCCGGCGAGCTCGGGGGGGCCGGGCGTGGGGAGGCCCCGCCCCTAGCGGATGGTGTATCGGACGTAGGGCACCTCGATGTCGCACTCGCTGTCGTCATTGCAGCAGAGTTCGAAGACCAGGGCCTTGACGTGACGGCCAATCTTCTTCTTCGACACCTTGGTCACGATTTCCGTCATCCTGGGGCGGGATGGCGTCAGGGCAGGGGTGGGAGCCCCCGCGAGGGGACCTCCATCCCTACAGCCTACTGACCCCTTCCAGGGACAGCCCCGGAACCAAGAAACCCCACCCCCATCAGTCCCCTGGGCAACTGAGAGGGGACAGCCCCTCCCCCCCGGGTACGTACGGCTGGTCGTGGCGCTCACGCAGCTTGGCAGGCGGCATGAAGAAGGAGTAGAGCATGGAGACGCCCTGCGACAGCATGGTGATCTCCAGCCGGT
Organism: Rafetus swinhoei; assembly: GCA_019425775.1. NCBI lineage: Eukaryota > Metazoa > Chordata > Testudines > Trionychidae > Rafetus > Rafetus swinhoei. The sequence goes on from JAFJHL010000039.1 coordinate 5,066,075, forward strand.
GCTCTGTCTGTGGGGGGACAGGAGGGGGGGGGGTGTCAGCGCCCGGACACTCCGATCCCCCCCCTTTGCCGGCATGGGGATCCCCAGTCGGCGCTCACTCTGCAAGGGGGTCAGACAGCCTGATCCCTGCCCTGAGCTGCCCCGCCCCCTTAGCGTGACGCTCCCCCGCTGGGAACATCAGACTGCACCCCCTCTCCTCCCGGGTCACCTTGAAGTAGGCCAGGAACTGGCGCAGCGTCATCTCCTCCCCGCTAGGCTGCACCCCCTGCACCTCGAACCGGTCCCACAGCGTCCACTCGATGTCGTAGTACTGGGGGAGGGGAGAGTGGATTAGATACGAGGGGACCCCAAACCCAGCCCCCACCAAATCCACTTATTGCACTGGGGGGGAGGGGGGGGTGTACAGGAGCACAGGGAGGTGCCTGACCATGGAATCCTCCCCGCAGACCCTGCCCACTGTGATGGGGCACCAAGGCAGCCCAGGGTACAGAGGGGAGCTCCCCCAGGGCAGGAGACAGGCTGGGAATACGGGGGTTTATCGGGAGCTCCCAGACCCTCCTTGCTGCAGGGGGCAGAGGAGGTGGGTGGGGCTGGAGGGCAGAGGAACAGGGCAGGGGCCCAGGCAGGCACACAAGGGAGGGGCAGGGACCCGGGGCGCACACAGCGGCACCCACCTTGTTGCGGGGGCAGGCGATGGGCTCGGAGAAGCCGAAGAAGGGCAGCGCCAGGTTGAGGAAGCCATTCTTGTAGGACTCCAGCCGCTTGTGACCCTGCACCACCTTGTACAGCTCCAGACACACCAGCCCCACCACGGCCGCCGTCGTCGTGGCAATGGCCGGAATAATCTTCCCAGCAATCAGCTTGCTCTGGGGAGGGGAGTGACGTCAGCATGACAGAGCCCCCCCTTCCCCTCACCTGCCACCCCCCAACCCGAGGCCGCTGCTCACCTTGTGCCGGTCGGCAGGCGGAATGTCGTAGTTCTCAGCACGCAGGTTCGAGGCCGCCACGATGAAATCCATGTGGAAATTAGTGTCATCGTCCTGAACCAGAGAGAGGGTCAGAGAGAGATGCAGCTACCTCTGGGGCAGGGCAGCAGGGGAACAGCCGCACAGAACATCATGGGGGGAGGCTCGCCTGGCACAGAGATGCAACCACCTCTGGGGAGCAGGCAGGGGAACGTCCCAGGGGCCCAAGCCCAATGGTGGGGATGCGAGTGCTCACCTGGCACTTGCTCCCAGGTCCCTGTCTGCAGCAGGCTCCCAGCACTCCCCCCCTGCCACCCGGGCTCAGCCCGCAACCCCCCCTAGCTCACCTTCTCGAAGTCAATGGGGTACATGCGGAAGCTCTGCAGGCCCTCGGGGCTGGGCAGGCTGGATTTCAGCTCCTCCAGCCGGCTGTCATCTGGGGGCAGAGCACAGCCCATGAGTGCCCGACAAGGACGCTCCTGGCCACAAGGGGCCCTGGACTCCATGCCAGGAGCCGGCAAACGCCCCCCGGCCCCCTCCGGGCCAGCCCGCAGGCCCCTACCGACAGAGGCGTTGGCGTTCTGCAGCTCCTGGTCGGAGATGTGGATCCGCACCCCGGACTTGGGCGTGAAGTCGGGCACCTGCACCTGGTGCAGCAGCTCGGCAACAGCGCCCACGTCCCGCGTGCCTGTGATGCCGTAGGTCTGGGCGAAGAGATTCGCTGCTGCCACAATGTAATCCATGTGCAGGGGCTGGGGGAGAGAGTAGTGTTAACTCTGATCCCTAATGATGGCAGCCCCCCGACATCCAGGGGCTGTGGGTGGCTGAGCATTAGGACCCCTCCCATTGGCACCCCCGCCCTGAAAGCCCGTGTGGGCTGCGGGGACACAGGGGCTGCAAGCCCCGACTCCTAACCTAGCGCTCTGCGCACCCCTAGCAACGCCCCCGTACTCACGTTGCTCTCGTCGAAGGTGAGCGGGTGGGGGCACCTCTTGGGCCCCGACCAGAACAGGGTGCCAGAGTTGGTCTTCTGCAAAACACCAGGGGGCGAGGGTCAGAGCGCGGGCCGGGTGGCTGCTGGCTCCAGAGGGGGCCGGCGGGCGGGTGCTCACCTGGTTGGGCGGGAAGTTGTGCAGCAGCTGACGGATGTTGTTGCTGTACTGGCAGTGCCAGTGGCGGCAGGCCCAGCCCACGCAGTCCGCCCAGCTCCGGGGCCGCTCGCTCACCAGGCTCTTGTTGACGGCCTCTAGCACCTCCAGGGGCTGGGTGCCCGGCAGCTTGAGCGTGCGCTCCATGAACTTGGGGTCTCTGGGGGTGGGGACACTGCTCAGAGGGGCATCCCCCGGACCCTCCCACCCCCCAGCAGCACACCCCTCCCCCCGCCACTCACGAGATGTATTGATTGACGCTCTCGGCCGGCTGCTTGAAGAGGCCTTCGAACTCGTCCCGGGCCCACTGTGGGACAGAGCAGAGTCACTGGGGCAGCGGGCCAAGGACAGCACCCCGGGAAGTCAGAGGCCCTCAACACCAGCACCCACACCAGTGACCGGAGCCCGGGCTCCCAGCCCTGCCTGCTCTTAGCAACCGACTCCCCTACCCTCCCCGAGCCGGGCGGAGAACCCAGGCGTGCTGGCCAGACCCACAGCCCTCCCCGAGCCGGGCGGAGAACCCAGGCGTGCCGGCCAGACCCACAGCCCTCCCCGAGCCGGGCGGAGAACCCAGGCATGCCAGCCAGTCCCACAGCCCTCCCCGAGCCGGGCGGAGAACCCAGACATCCTGGCTCCCAGTGGCCCCGGGCAGGAACCCGGGCGCTCACCTGCAGCGTGTGCTCGATGGCGTTGGGGAAGTTCTTGAGGGTGCAGATGGGGATGGATTTCTCGGGTGGGTCCTGGCTGGAGCTGTAGGACTCCGTCAGGAAGGGGATCACCACCTGGACATTGCCCTTGGTGCCCAGCGTCCCTGACTCCAGCAGGGGTTTGCGGTAATAGACGCACCGGCGATCCATGTACATCCCTGGTAGACGGGCACATGGAGTTAGCACCAGCAGGAGGGGGCAGGGGACCTCAGGAGCACAGCAGTGGGGGGTTGAGACAACTTGCCCGGTACTGAGATGCAGCTACCTCTGGGGCAGAGCACCTTGGGAACAGCCACATATAACACAGCACAGGAAGGGCTTGCGTGGGGCTGAAATGCAGACCCCTGTGGGGCTGGGGGGGCCTGGGGAAGGCCCCACCCACGCATCACTCACTGGCATCCACGTTGTCCAGCGCATTGGCCACACCATCCAGGCCCTCGAAGAAGTCGTCGTCGTACACCCGCTCCGTGTCAGGCCCCACACGGTCCTGGTGGCTCGTGATGTGGATATTGGGGTTCATCTGACGCACGGCAGCTGCCGCCGTGTCAGACTTCATTTTCTGGGGGAGAGGGGAACCCCGTTTAGCCTGAGAGGCGTCCTGGCTCCCAGCCCCTTCTGCTCCAACTGACGAGACCCCACCCCACTCCCAGCGCCAGGTAGAGAACCCAGGCCCCCCGCCCCCCAACTCCCCTCCCAGCACCCCATGACATCCCAGAGCCCACAGACCCCGGCCCCCAACTCCCTTCCCCTCGCACCGTGACGTCCCAGGGCCGGAAAAGGAACTGGCGGTTGAGGTTGGATTTCTCGATGGTGTCCATGTCGGTCACCGTCACCTCCCCGCCGTCCCCGCAGGCCAGCCCCAGCATGGCAAAGTTCTTCAGCAGCTCGCAGCCGATGGCCCCAGCGCCCACCTGGGCAGGGGAGAGACGGGGTGAGAGGGCAGCCCTGGGGACAGTTCCAGGTGCCAGGCCGGAGCCCAAGCTCAGCAGCCTGCAGCTCACGGTGGCCAGGCCGGGGGCGGCTCCGCGACCCCCTAGGCCAGCACCTGGGTTTCCCCCAGCGTGTCTGCCTCAAAGGAGCCAGGATCATGCTAAGCTGCCTGGCAGCCGGGCCCAGCCCCTCGAACCCACAGCCAGACGGGGGCTCCTGAGAACTCGAGACGCTGTCACAATAAACCCGCCCAGCGAAGCGCCGGGGCCCGGACTAGGCACGTGAAGGGTTAACCGGCGGGGCTGGAGCAGCCTGTCAAACCAGTTAGCCCACGACTCGGGATTTTACATCCCAAACCCGGGCGGCTCCCCTCAGGGCCAGGCTGCGGGGTCTGCGTGGGGCTCGCCGTGGGGCCCCCACAGTCTGGACTCCGCCACACTCACCAGGAAATACTTCTGCTGCCCCAGCTTGGCCTGGAGGTCGGCCCCAAACACGGCGATCTGCCCGTCGTAACGGCTGTTCCTCTGGGGACAAGGGAGAGAAAGTCACCCCCGCTCAGCCGGGGTCCCCAACCCCCACACTGCTCCCCCGGCTCGGTCGGTGTCCCCGATCCCCCCACTGCTCCCCCCACTCAGCCAGCGTCCCCGATGCCTCCGCTGCTCCCCCAGCACTGCCTCCCCACCCCCAGCTCAGTCAGTGCCCCGATCCCCGCTGCTCCCCAGTGCTGGCTCCCCATCCCCAGCTCAGCCAGTGCCCCACCGTCCCTCCCACTCAGCCAGGGCCCCCCACCTCCGCCCACTGCTCCCCCAGCACTGGGTCCCCCGGCTCAGCCGGTGCCCACGCTCCCAGCCTGGCCCCCAGCCACTCACGGGGCGGCATGCCTCCTCGGTCAGTGCCTCCTTGCTGTCCTCAGGCAGACACTCCAGCGCGTCGAAGTAGAGCCACTGCGTGATGGGCATGAACTTCCCAGAGCAGGCCTGGCGCAGATGGGCAGTGTCAGGGCACGGCCCTCCCAGCCAGCCTTGCCCACGCTCCGGCCACCCAGAGGTGGCTCCCTGGGCCCCAGAGGGCCCAGTCCCCAGGGGTGCCACATGGCCACACCCCCCACAGCTCGGGAGCCTTAGAGCATTCCAGCCCCACTCCCCTCACAGAGCCCAGGAGTCTGGCTCTCGCCACCCCGGGGCTGGGACCCAAGCCTCCTGGTGCTACCTTCATGACCTCCTGGGCGGCCAGCCCCCCGACGACGGCGTTGATGGGCGCCAAGTCCCCAGCAGCCTGGTACGCCAGCTCCTTGATCAGCCCCTCGCTCAGCTCCTCCTGCTTCAGCGCCGGCACAGCCCGCTCATTCAGCGCCCGGGTCAGCGCCAGCACCTCGGCCGCATCCGCCTGCGGGGGACAGGGGTCACACAGTGCCCCGGAGTGGGGACAGCCGGTGGGGCCGATCACACAGTGCACCATGGGGCAGGGATGCCACCAATGTTCCCGCAAATCTTTTCCAGCCATGTGTGGAATAAATGTGTTCTGTGCACAGAGGCACGATGGCGTGTGCACCACCAGTACATTGACACCTCTCCTGAGCCCTGGAGGTGCCAGCCCATGGGGGGAGGTCTCACAGCACCCCACAGGGCGTACATGCAACACAGACAGGCTAGGAATGCCCCCAGGGGGCAGGGACAGACCACAACTGGGGGTGCTGGTGGGGAGAAGAGAGACAATGGACACTGAGCATGCAGGGGTCAGCTCTCCTCCCACCCCACAGTCCCCCCAGCCCTACCTCGCTGCGCGGCCGGGGCAGGCGGTGGTGCCGGCGCTGGAAGTCGTGCAGGGCCTGGAAGGCCAGGTGCAGCTGGGCCGGGCGCTCGAATTTCCCAAAGTCGGTCAGCACGAAGTCAGGCTGGGCCAGCGCCACGCTCAGGGGTTTCTGTGGGGAGGGCAGGGGTGAGGGGCAGCCAGCAGGATCCTCCCCCAGCCTAACCCTCCGTGCAGCCCAGCTCCGTTCACAACTGCCCCCCGGACACCCAAAGCCGTTCACTCTGAACCCTACTGACGACACTGACCCAGGTTCGGCAGCACCCAGCGATCAGGGCACCCTGCCCCTTCTGCCCGCTGCGGGAAAAGCCAGCGCCCAAGCCTGCCCGTAGCCCCCCCAGGCCAGGTGCGCATTCCCGCCACTCACAAAGCTGATCTTCTTGGGCATCTTGACCTGGGAGACGATGCCCCCGCGCACGTACTCGGAGAAGCTGCTGGTGTCGCCAATGCTGAAGGTGTACGGCCCTGCGGGGAAGGGTGGGGCTCAGCGTGGTGGGGTGCGTGGACCAGGGACAGCACCCCCGGCAGAGCTCCCTGCCCCATGGTGCCCCAGCACCCAGCTCTGGCTGCCAGGTAGAGTGCCCCCTCAGGCCCAGGGAGCCCCCCCGGCACCCCAGGGCACCTAGCATCTCACCCAGCACTTGAATCTCCATGGGGGGGCAGTGGTTGAGCTCCTCCATGCCCTCCACCTCGGTGAAGGAGACGAAGTCCCCGCTCTCGAGGCCGTGCCGCGCCTCGTCCAAGCACGTCACTTCTCCCGGGCAGCCCTGCCGACGCACAGACAGATCAAAACCCAGCCCCCTGCTCTAACCACTAGATACCACCACCCTCCCAGAGCCTGAGGGGGGAAACCCAGCTGCCCTGTCCTCTGCTCTAGCCACTAGACACCATCACCCTCCCGGAGTGCAGGGGGAGGGAACCCAGGTGCCCTGCCACCTGCTCTAACCACTAGACACCACCACCCTCCCAGAGCCGGGGGAGAACGCAGGCGTCCCGGCGCCCTGCCCCGCTCTAACCACCAGACCCTACTCCCCTCCCAAAGCCAGGGGAGTACCCAGGTGTCCGCGCTGGCCTCACCTTGGTGACCATGGAGACCATGGCGCTGAGCGGCTGCTCCCCATTGGGGTCTGTCACGACCATCTCGTCTCCGAAGTCACAGAAGAGCTGGCTGTGGGTGGAGGGGAACGTGAGGGACCTGGCCCACCCCAACGGCCCCAGTCCCCTCCAGCCCAGGGCTCCAGCCTCCTCCCCCTCCCCAGGCAGCACTGTCCGGGGCCCTGCCCCCCAGCGCCCGCTCCCGAGCACTCACCCGAACAGCCCCCTGGTGTCAGCCACCACCAGCTTGATGCCTCTGGCGTGACAGAGGTCCCCGACCCGCAGCTGCTCCTCCAGGGGCGAGCTGGTGAGAACCACGACCTGCCGGGGCACCGAGGCCGTCAGTCAGCTTGTGCCTGCCCCCAGAGCCCCCCCCTCATCCCCACCGGGGCACGGAGGCCATCAGTCAGCTTGTGCCCACCCCCAGAGCCCCCGACCCGTCAGTGTCAGCCCATGCCCCCCAGCCATCTGGGACTGCACCCTCCCCAAGCGCAGGGCCCATCAGCATCAGCCCCACCACTCCCCAGAAACCCACTCTTCCAGCTCCAACCAGCACCCCTGCCCCACACGTACCCCCCAATGGCCAGCCTGTGCCTCTCCTGCCTGTTCTGTGCTCCCCACACAGAGCCCCACAGCTTGTATCCCCCCAGAGAGCCGCCCGAAGCTCTGGGGTCTCCAGCCACCTGTATTGACATGGAGACGGGAGCCCAACACAGCTGGGGATGGAACCCAGGCGTCCTGGCGCCCACCCCCCCGGCACTAACCGCTAGACCCCACTCCCCTGCCAGCACCAGGGAGAGAAGCCAGGCATCCTGGTGTCCAGCCCCCCTGCTCTAACTGCTAGACCCCACTCCCCTGCCAGCACTGGGGAGAGAAGCCAGGCATGCAGCTCTCTGCGGGGCGGGCAGGCCCCAGGCCTGTGGGTACCTGGAAGGCGCTGAGGAAGTCCTCGGTGAGGGCCCCGGTATGGATGCTCACGGGCACATAGGAGTTGAGCTCAGCCAGGCGGGGCTGCGAGGCCTCGGCCCGGTTCTTCCCCACGTCGTCTTCCCGCAGGTAGAACTAGGGAGCAGGAGGGGCGAGTGTGGGAGAGCCTGGAAGGAGGTGGGCAGGGCGGAGTGGAGGGGAGGGGAGGCAGGACCAGAGTTCCCTCTAACCCTTTCCACACCAAGTGGAATGAATTTTCTGATATGCCCCAGCGTGGAAGGCACGTGCGACACAAAAGAGACGTGCGACACGTCACCCTCATATTGGTGACAGCAAAATCCATGTGGCAGGGGTGGGGCCAAGGGGCTCTGAGCATGCGAGGGGGCTCAGGCCGAGGGTTGGGGTGCAGGAGTGTGAGGGCTCCCACTGGGGGGGGGTGCAGGCTCTGGGTGGGGCTGGGAGAGCCAGTTGGGGGGCAAGGGCTCTGGCTGGGCGCGGGGCAGAGGGCTTGCAGTGCTGGAGGGGGTGCAGACACTGGGCTGGGGTGCAGGATCTCAGGTGGGGGCAGGGACGAGGGTTCGGGGTGCAGGAGGGTGCTCAGGGTTGGGGGGCAGAGGGTTGTGGCTTGGCTCACCTGGGCTGTTCCCTGCTGGGGCTGGCCAGCCGGAACACCCCGCGCCCCCACCAGCAGCCCTGGCCCCTACAGGGCTTGGGGAGAGAGATCTCTGACCCCTGCGTGGGACTCTGAGCTGCGCAGCTTAGATGGACCATAAGCCAGGACATGGACACCGGGAGGGGAAGTCCCGGTGGGAGTGAAGGGGCCAGGACCCACACACAGAGGGGCTGGGCAGGACACACACGGGCAGGCCGGGGAAGGAAGAGGGGCCCAGCCAGGACCCACACGCAGAGGGGCAGGCCGGGGAAGGAAGAGGGGCCCAGCCAGGACCCACACGCAGAGGGGCTGGGCGGGACACACACGGGCAGGCGGGGGAAGGAAGAGGGGCCCAGCCAGGACCCACACGCAGAGGGGCTGGGCGGGACACACACGGGCAGGCCAGGGAAGGAAGAGGGGCCCAGCCAGGACCCACACGCAGAAGGGCTGGGCGGGACACACACGGGCAGGCGGGGGAAGGAAGAGGGGCCCAGCCAGGACCCACACGCAGAGGGGCAGGCCGGGGAAGGAAGAGGGGCCCAGCCAGGACCCACACGCAGAGGGGCTGGGCGGGACACACACGGGCAGGCCGGGGAAGGAGGAGGAGCCCAGCCAGGACCCACACGCAGAGAGGCTGGGCGGGACACACACAGGCAGGCCGGGGAAGGAGGAGGAGCCCAGCCAGGACCCACACGCAGAGAGGCTGGGCGGGACACACACGGGCAGGCCGGGGAAGGAAGAGGAGCCCAGCCAGGACCCACACACAGAGGGGCTGGGCGGGACACGCAGGCAGGGAGCCTACCTGGGAGGCCAGGTCTGCCCACTGGGCGGGCGCGGGGTCGTGCAGGGTCACCGACTTGACCCCGCCCAGGATGATGTTCTTGGCGATCTCCACGCCCAGCCCCCGCAGCCCTGACACCAGGACGCTGGCGTTTTGCATCCGTTTCATGGCCTCGTGGCCCAGCACGTACCTGGGGGGAGCGGATGGTCAGTCCGGGCCTGGCGCGGGGTTGGGGCGCCTCAGCCAGCCCACACCGAGAGCTCCCGGAGCTGGGGACCCGCCACACGTGACCCGCAGCCCAGCATCCTCCCCAAAAGGGAGAAACAGCCTCTGTTCTGACGCTGTTTTGACCAAGCTCTGGCGGAGAGGGGGCAGAGGGCCCCTGGGGGGCCCCGCGCTGGTACTTACAGCTGCCTGGAGTACAGACCCTCGTCAATGTCGGCATCGCTCCCATTCTTAGCCATGCCCTGCGAGCAGAGAGGTCAGAGGTCAAGGATGGCAGGTCGCTGCGGCCCTTCCAAAGCCCCCAAAACCGCTGGGTGGCCAGCAACTGCAGGGTTTACAGCCAGCCCCAGCTGGGCGGGACGTCACCTGGGGGCACCGACGGGCAGAGGGTGGGGAGCAGCGTGCCCTGGAGAGATTCCCCAGTGCCACCCCGCTGATTAGGGGAACACCCACAGCTGGGCGTGTGTTTCTCCTGGTGGTGCACATGGCATACGCCTCAGTGCACAAATTTATTCCGCACGGGGGCAGAACACTGGTGGGGGGAGGGCCCCACAGACTCACGTTGGCGGGCGCTGGGCGTGGGTCACTCGGAACGGCGTTGCCAGAGGAGCAGTTCGAACCCGTCTTCGGCTCAGATCCAGACACGCGGCGCTTCTTGGACAACGGCGAGCTGGACATCTGGGGGCCGAGAGGGAGGTGAGGACCCTGCCCACAGTCCCCCAACAGCCAGCTCTGGGGACCCACGTGGCTACAGGACACCCGAGCGGAGCCAGCGGGCGGGCGGGAGGCCTTTGCCCTTGGCGCCAGTGGCTCTGGGATGCAGGGAGGGGCTCTCCCCAGAACGGCCGGGCACGGCGGGGGATTTCCAAGCAGCTGTTACCCAAGTGTCCCCAGCAGTTCCTGGAGCCTCCCTACAGAGCCAGTGCCGGGGCCAGGCCGGCCAGTGGTGACTCAGCTGGGACAATGACTCATTTCAGAACCCAGCTCCGCCCTGGGCAGGCCGTGAACTCAGCACTCCCAGAGGGGGGACCCCAAACCTGCTCTCTTCCCCGGAGCCTGAGGGACCCCACGTGGCCCCCTCCTGTCCCAGAGCCAGGGAGAGATCCCAGACCTCCTGGCTCCCAGCCAGTTCGCCCCGGCTAAGCATCACGCCATGTGCTCTTACTCCATGGCGCCTTGCACTGCCCATCTGGCAGCACCCCCTGCGCGGGCAGAGACAGCTGCAAGGGGATGAGAGCGGCGCTTCCCGCCCCCTCGGCTAGCACCCAGGCGCCATCCCTTCGCTCCACAAAGGGGCTTCCCCTGGCAGCTTGCTCCTGGCCCTGGCCCCGCCCCCAGCAGCGCTGCCTGTTAGGGAAAGGTGGATCGCCCCCAGCCTGAGCAATCCCAGAGGATGCACCCCCGACCCGGAGAGGAGATGCAGCCTGCTCCGGGCCAGGGCAGCCAGGAAAGAGCCAGCCAAGACGCAGCCACTTCTGGGCTGGGGCATCACAGCTGGGCATGGCAGCACAGCACAAGGGCTTGGGACAGGACGGGAGAAGAATTTGGGTTCAAGAGAGCCAGAGCCAGGCGTCTGCTCGGAGCTGGGGGGATTCTGGGAGGAGCCGCGTCTCATCAGAACGGCCAGACTGGGTCAGACCAAAGGTCCATCCAGCCCAGTGTCCTGTCTGCTAACGCGGGCCAATGCCAGATTCCCCGGAGGGAGGGAACAGAACAGGGAACCCTCACGTGATCCCTCCCCTGTCACCCATCTCCAGGCAAAGGGAGGCTAGGGACACCATCCCTACCCATCTCGGCCAGAGGCAGCGGCCTCATTGGAAGCCAAGTGCTGGAGGGAAGCAGCTGCAGGGTCCCAGCAGCGGTCGCACCAGGGAGAAAATCACCTCGGCTCCTACTCGCAATTCCCCTATTCACGAGTCCCAGAACGGCTGGAGCTTGTTTGGCCATGTCATGCTGGGAGCTCCCATTCGGCTCTCTGCCTGCCGCAGCGACAGCTGGGTAGGGAACGGCCCTACTAAGGACAGATCCCCTGGCAATTAACCACCGCAGGGGGCTGAACCCCAACACCCGCCATAGCAGGTTTCTCGGGGAGCTCCCGGTTGAGAATTTCACTCAACACTGAAGACCAGACTTAAGTCCTCAGCAGACGGCCGACGCTGAAGGATCCAAGCCGTGCTGCCGAGCCAGCTCAGGACACAGAAACTCTAGGGGGCTCAAATAACCAACCCCCAGCTCCCCACAGAGATCCCACAAGCCCCACGGCGAGACAGACAAGCACGCAGCAGCGACCCCAGCTGCTCAGTCCCCGATCGCCCAGGGAAGTCAGAGCCATCTAGTCGGGACAGCGTAACCCCTGGTGGGGGACACCTTAATCCCGGAGTAGGGATGCAAGAGTGTAGTCGATTAATCCATAAGCAAAAGCGGATAAGTTAATGCACTAGACTACACGCATTTCCCGCTCCCTGCCAGTACATTTGTTGCAGGCTGGCCAGCAGCCTGGCTCAGTCCTGGCTTTCAGTGGGTCCAGGACCCACCCCTGCTGTGGCTCTGCATTTAAAGCATATTAGGAGCTGGGCAGGCAGGCAGCCTGGCTCAGGCTGGCTCCGGGAGCTCAGACCCCCCCAACCCGACAGGCACTGCTGCCTCTCTCTCAGAAGCAGCAGCACAAGGTGACAGGCGGCCGTCGGCAAGGGGAGCTGCTTTTTAAACTGGCTCCCCTCGCGGACCAGCTCCCGCCTGGCACCCCGCGCTGCTGCCTCTGATACAGTGGCGGCCGGGCCTGCCCCCGGGGACTACAGCATAGTCGACGAACTGATACAATTTCATGGCTACTCGACGATTCAATTAACCGATATTTAACATCCCTATCCCGGAGTCGCCCCAGCTTTTCCCCATAGCCCCTATCCCAAGCAACACGCACTACACCCGGCACGTTCACACCTTCGCTTGTGGCGCAGCACCCTGCCCACCGAGGCAAGAGAGAGCTCAACAGAGCAGCCTCATCCCCCTCCAGAGACAGCCACATTTCGAGGCCTCTTGGAAATCCCCCTCCCCTCATACAGCCATTAAAAACTCCATCTCATTCCCCTCCCCGTCAGTTTTCACCCACTGGGCTCACCCGGGGTTGCGCCGCAGCAGCTACCTGGAGGAGCATTCAGCTGACCAGGGACTAGGCCTCTCCCTTCGTGCTGGGCCTACGCTGCCCTTGGAAGAGCTGCGCTTTGCTTCGGAAAGGAGCCGCCAGTCTCCGGCCGGCAGGGTGGGGAAAAGCCAGCGCAGCGTGACAACGCTGCCTGGGTGTGCAGAGCCCCTGAGCCCACTGCCCGCAGCCGTGGCCAGTCTTCCCATTTCAACCCCAGGACTAGCTCTGCAGAGCCCCAGGGCCGGGAGGGTTCCTAGGGGCAGGGCCCCAGGCAGGCCAGGCGGGGAGCCATTTAGGGGTCCTTGTGCTGGAATGGACTCTCCTGCCCCTCTAGCCGGGGGTCTGCACGGGGACAGACAGGAGCCCGGGCAGGCCACTGCCCAGACGTTCCTACATCTTCCCCAAACCAGCACCCCCCAAGCGCCCCCAAAGGGGTGACCCCACGGGCTCTGCGCTAACACGGCCCCTTGCTTCCGCGCAGCGACCCACGCGCCGCGCCCCGGGACGCAACGCAAGCGCCGCTCCGACCCGGGCGGAGGAAAAGCTCTTCCCGCTGCTGCGCTGGGAACGGAAGCCGGGCCTGGCCAGGGGGCCCGGGGCCCCGCGCTGACAGCGGGCGGGGCTCCTCCGGGGGGGGGGCTGCAGCACGCGGGCAAGCGCAGACCCGGCCCGGGGGAAGCCGCCTGCGCCCAGGGGAGACGCGCTCGGGCCAGACGAGCCAGCGGGGCCGGGTGAGGGGGTGAGTGGCCCCCCCCATCCCGAAACCGGCCGAGGGGACGCAGCAGCTGCTGGAAGCGGGGGGGGGGGGGCAGAGACTCCTCCTCGCTCCGGGGATTAACCCCCCCCGGCTGTCAGCGCCCCCCCCAGAGCCCGGCCAGCGGGGACCCGGGGGGGGGGGGGGGATGGGTCCCTACGGACACGAGCGCAGGGCCCGGACTGGGCGGGCAGCGCGGCCTAGTGGTTACAGCGGGGGGGGGGCTCTCCCCTCTAGCCCCTCCCCCCGCTGGCCCCGGGCGGGGGGGCCCCGGTCGGGGAGGGGGGGGGGGAAGGGCGCGGTTACCAATGAGGCTGGCCCGGCCCGGCCCCGCTCGCTTCTTCCGCTCGGCTCCTCACAAGATGGCGGCCGCCGGGCCTGAACAAAACCCCGCCCGCGCGCTGGCCCGCCCCGCCGCCGCCCATTGGCCGCCCGGCGCCCCGGCGGACGCGCCACGCCAGGCCGGCGCCGCGCGCCCATTGGCCGGCGGAGGAGGGCGGCCCGGCCCGTGACCCGGGACACGCCCCCTGGCGCCCGGAGGGGAGGGGAGCCGGCGGGACGCAGATGGGGCGCCCCGCCCACCTCATGAATAATGCAAAATAGCCCCGCCTCCATAGTGTCCAGACAAGGGGTGGGGGAGAGGAAAGGAAGGGGATGGGGCAGGGCTGGGGGAGAGGGAAGGGGCGGGGCTGGGGAGTGAGGGAAGGGGCGGGGGTGGGGCAGGGCTGGAGAGGGAAGGGCGGGGTGGGGCAGGGCTGGGGGAGTGAGGGAAGGGGCGGGGTGGGGCGGGGCAGGGCTGGGGGAGTGAGGGAAGGGGCGGGGGGGTGGGGCAGGGCTGGGGGGGGAGAGGGAAGGGGCAGGGCTGGGGGAAGAGGGAGAAGGAACACCCCCGCCCGCACACTCTGCTCGTGCACCTCACACCTCGCTTGCCCGCACACCACACCACTCCCCGCCCGCGCCTGCGCCCTCGCCTGCCCGCACTCCCCGCCCACGCCCTCGCCTGCCCGCACTCCCCACCCGCACTCGCGCCCTCGCCTGCCAGCACACCACACCACACCACACCCGCGCACCGCGCCCTCGCCTGCCCGCACTCCCCCGCGGCGCAGCCCCCAGCTGCCCACACGCACTCAGCCAGGCCACCTGTCCCTGCCCTGTTCCAAGTGGGCAGCTGCTTTCCCACCCAGCCAGCGCTCCCTGTACCCGCCGAGGAAGCTGCGGCCGTGGGCCCCAGACCCCAGCTCCAGTGGCTCTGTCTGGCGCTGCGCAGCGCAGCCCCGGCCTGCTGGGGCTCTGGGTCCTGGCAGGGGCTGGGGCTTAGAGCCCCAGTGGGAACAGCTGCCGGCTGCTTTTAGCCCTAGCGCGTCAGCCCAGGTCAGTGGTCCCGGGCCCAGGGACTCAGGCAGCCTGTGAGACAGACAGGAAGGGGCTCACAGGAGGGTGCAGCGTCTATAGCGCAGTCAGGGAGAGAAGCCAGGAGGCTGGGCCCTGACCCCCTCAGCTCAATTCATCTCCATGGCACCGTGACCCCGGTCTGAGGATGTCACTGCTCCAGCCCCGCAGGCTGCACAAGGGCCTTTGGCTCAGCTCGCCAGCGCAGCCTGCCTGGCTGCACCACGGGAAGTGTCCTGGGGCCGTTCCTGGCCCCTGTGGGAAGCGCCCTGTGGCTCGGCACCTGGGCTTGGGGCTACGGGTCAGACAACTAGTGCCCTCCAGCAGGGCAGCCCCCCAGCACAGCTCTGCCCCTCAGACAACAACAGGCAGGCACCACCTGCCTGGCAGAAAGGAGAGGAAAGAACGGTGCCAGGGGAGACTGAGGCCCGGGAATGGGGGGCCCCAGAAGCCCACGGCAGAGGAGCGCCCGGGGACTCTGGTATGGCAAGGAGGTGGCAGGGGGGCATGGCCAGAGCAGGACCGAGCCCAGGCATGAGTGTGTCCCTGCTGGAGGGGACCAGCCCTGCTCTTTCCCTCCCCGCAGCCCCGGCAGGACTGATCCTGGAGCCCTGCGCCAAGGTCTGAGGGGACCACAGCCAAGGGGGCAGAGAAGAGCCCCCAAACCCACTCGGGCCTAACCAGGAGGTCGGCTGGGTGGCTTAGGGACCCTTCCTGCCTTCAAACTCTGGGGTAGCACAGCGGGACCCAGAGAGGTGCACATGCAGGATCAGCAGGGCCCATCTAGCCTGTTATCCTGGGTGCAGCCCTGGCCAGCTCCACAGGAAAGGGAGAATGACTCTTGGGGGGTTATCTGCCCCCCCAGTAATCATTAGAACTGAGTGTAATTCCTGAGGGGAGAGGCTCACTCCCACGCCCAGAACACGTCAGCCTGGATTACAACCCCGGATCTTCAGCGGACTCGGGGGAGACCCCCCCCCAACCTGGTACGAATCCCATTCAATCCATCAGCCCAGGGCCCCTAACTAAAGAAGGGTCTGTTAGCCCACCCAGTCTCACACACGGCATGGCTGGAAACTTCCCCCCAGTTAGGCCTGGATTAGCCCATCTGGCCACTGTGCTGCCCTGGGAGCTGATGGGGAGTGGCCGGGTTCTTGGGGTCAATGACAGCCAGCGGCAGTGAGTCCCACAGGGGCTGTCCCACGTCTCCCGCTGTATCCCCTTTCCGTGGCTTCAAAGGGCCCCTCATTCTCGCCAGGAGGCAGGGCAGGGCTGCACACGCAGATGGTGCCAAGATATCTTAGGGGTCTGGGCAGCGCCTGGCATGACGGAGAGGGGGCTCTGATCTCGGTTGGGGTCTGGGACGGCACCTGGCCTGACAGGGCTCGGGTTGGGGTCAGGGTCTCCAGCTCCTGCCATCCCCCAAACAATCACAAACCTCATCTAAGTTTTGCTGGTGCGATTTCCCGGCAGTGGCTGTAGTTTTGGTCTTGTTAACCCAGGTTTCAGTCTGATTTTCCCCAGGTGGATTTTTTTGACTCTCAACTAAGTTTTTGAATGTGGACTTTCCCAGCTCAGGTTTGTCTTTCTTCTTTTGTTGGCTGCAAGAAACCAATTTTTTTTTTTTTTCATCAAACTGTCTAGATTGGCCAGAGCGTCCCAGGATCTCCCCGTGCACCACTGTCAAGAGCATCACATCTGGGACGTGAACAGTGCAGCTACACACACAAGGCAGAGCTGGCGCTGACAATCGACTTGGCAGGATGTGCAACCTGTGCTCCCTCATCTACATGGAGAGAACCTCCTCCAAGGCCTAGATTTGTGCCCCAAACCCGAATAGCTAAGCCGTTTGATTTCGGAGCTCACCTTTGCAAAATTGAATGACCCCATTTAGCTCCAATCAGCCCCAAACCAGGCCAACCAAAAGCCAGTAACAATCAAGGATTGGCAGGGAAAGGGCTTCCCAGACTGCAACTCCAGGGTGCCCTCTAGCCCCCTCCCCCCCCGCGAGAAAGTCTCCCCAAGCACAGAAGTGGGGAAACTGAGGCACAAAGCAGGGGAGGTTTTTGCACAGTGTAGGGGAGAGCCGAGATGCAGGAGTCCTGGCTTGCAGGCTCCCCCCTCCTCCTCTGCTCTTACCCGCTAGCCCCCACTCCCCTCCCAGAGCAGGAGAGAGACCCCAGGAGTCCTGGCTCCCAGCCCTGTCCCAGCCATTATGCACAACAGAAGCAGGAGGCAGGGAGTGAGGGGGCAGATACCTGCTGAGCATCACAAGAGTCAGACATTTTGGGGGCCCTCCTACCCTCACCCACAACAGTCCCCACTGCCCCCCAGCGCACCCCCACTCAGACTGGTCCCCATTGCCCCCCCCCGGCGCACCCCACCCTCCCCACCGGTCCCCACTGCTCCCCAGCGCACCCCACCCTACCCCACTCAGACTGGTCCCCATTGCCCCCAGCGCACCCCACCCTACCCCACTCAGACTGGTCCCCACTTGCTCCCCAGCGCACCCCACCCTACCCCACTCAGACTGGTCCCCACTGCTCCCACCCTCCCCACTGGTCCCCACTGCCCCCAGCGCACCCCACGCCACCGCCCTGCCTACCCCCACCCAGACTGTCCCCCAGCGCACCCCACCCTACCCTCACCCCACTGCCCCCAGCGCACCCCACCCTCCCTGCCTGCAGGGCACCCTCCCCCATGTGCCCCATAAGGGCCTCCTGCCCCTCCCCACAGCCCTCTCTGCCAGCCTAGGGGCCCCCAGCACCCCGCCCCCGGCTGCCCCGCCCCCGCTCACCCCTCTCTCTCTCTCTCTCTCTCCCCCTCGCGCCGCTCCCGCCGCTGACGGACCCGCCGGGCTCGGGCTGAACCACGCGCTGAACGGGGGCGCGGGACCGAACCATCCCGGGCGTGGGGTAGTGCGCCCGCCCCCCCGACCGGATCCGCATGGCTCCGAGCCCGCGCACCCCTCTCCCCCCCTGGCGGCATGGTCCGGCCCGGCCGCGCGGGGCCTGCTGGGGGCTGTAGTCTTTGGGGCCCAGAGAGGGACCGACAGCCACAGGGTTGGGGGACAGACAGACAGGGGGACAGGCAGATGGGGCAGAAGGACAGACGGACACAGGAATGGAGAGAGGGACAGGGGGACAGACAGATGGGGCAGAAGGACAGAGGGACACAGGAATGGAGAAAGGGGACAGACAGATGGGGCAGAAGGACAGACGGACACAGGAATGGAGAGAGGACAGGGGCAGGCAGATGGGGCAGAAGGACAGAGGACACAGGAATGGAGAGAGGACAGGGGACAGGCAGATGGGGCAGAAGGACAGACGGACACAGGAATGGAGAGAGGGACAGGGGGACAGACAGATGGGGCAGAAGGACAGAGGGACACAGGAATGGAGAAAGGGACGGGGGGACAGACAGATGGGGCAGAAGGACAGACGGACACAGGAATGGAGAGAGGGACAGGGGGACAGGCAGATGGGGCAGAAGGACAGACGGACACAGGAATGGAGAGAGGGACAGGGGACAGGCAGATGGGGCAGAAGGACAGAGGACACAGGAATGGAGAAAGGACGGGACAGACAGATGGGGCAGAAGGACAGACGGACACAGGAATGGAGAGAGGGACGGGGACAGACAGATGGGGCAGAAGGACAGACGGACACAGGAATGGAGAGAGGGACGGGGGGACAGGCAGATGGGGCAGAAGGACAGAGGGACACAGGAATGGAGAGAGGGACGGGGGGACAGGCAGATGGGGCAGAAGGACAGAGGACACAGGAATGGAGAGAGGACAGGGGACAGACAGATGGGGCAGAAGGACAGACGGATACAGGAATGGAGAGAGGGACGGGGGACAGACAGATGGGGCAGAAGGACAGAGACACAGGAATGGAGAGAGGACAGGGGACAGACAGATGGGGCAGAAGGACAGAGGGACACAGGAATGGAGAGAGGGACAGGGGGACAGGCAGATGGGGCAGTAGGACAGACGGACACAGGAATGGAGAGAGGGACGGGGGACAGGCAGATAGGGCAGAAGGACAGACGGACACAGGAATGGAGAGAGGGACAGGGGGACAGACAGATGGGGCAGAAGGACAGAGGGACACAGGAATGGAGAGCGGACGGGACAGACAGATGGGGCAGTAGGACAGACGGACACAGGAATGGAGAGAGGGACAGGGGACAGACAGATGGGGCAGAAGGACAGACGGACACAGGAATGGAGAGAGGACAGGGGCAGGCAGATGGGGCAGAAGGACAGACGGACACAGGAATGGAGAGAGGGACAGGGGACAGGCAGATGGGGCAGAAGGACAGAGGACACAGGAATGGAGAGAGGGACAGGGGCAGGCAGATGGGGCAGAAGGACAGACGGACACAGGAATGGAGAGAGGGACAGGGGACAGGCAGATGGGGCAGAAGGACAGAGGACACAGGAATGGAGAGAGGGACGGGGACAGGCAGATGGGGCAGAAGGACAGAGGGACACAGGAATGGAGAGAGGACGGGGGCAGGCAGATGGGGCAGAAGGACAGAGACACAGGAATGGAGAGAGGGACGGGGGACAGGCAGATGGGGCAGAAGGACAGAGGGACACAGGAATGGAGAGAGGGACACGGGGACAGGCAGATGGGGCAGAAGGACAGACGGACACAGGAATGGAGAGAGGACAGGGGGGACAGGCAGATGGGGCAGAAGGACAGACGGACACAGGAATGGAGAGAGGGACAGGGGGACAGGCAGATGGGGCAGAAGGACAGACGGACACAGGAATGGAGAGAGGGACAGGGGCAGGCAGATGGGGCAGTAGGACAGACGGACACAGGAATGGAGAGAGGACAGGGGACAGGCAGATGGGGCAGAAGGACAGACGGACACAGGAATGGAGAGAGGGACAGGGGGACAGGCAGATGGGGCAGAAGGACAGACGGACACAGGAATGGAGAG
The DNA here is from genome assembly GCA_019425775.1 of Rafetus swinhoei. NCBI lineage: Eukaryota > Metazoa > Chordata > Testudines > Trionychidae > Rafetus > Rafetus swinhoei. The sequence goes on from JAFJHL010000039.1 coordinate 5,085,555, forward strand.
AGGGACAGGGGGACAGGCAGATGGGGCAGAAGGACAGACGGACACAGGAATGGAGAGGAGGACTGCGGGACAGGCAGATGGGGCAGAAGGACAGACGGACACAGGAATGGAGAGAGGGACAGGGGGACAGGCAGATGGGGCAGAAGGACAGACGGACACAGGAATGGAGAGAGGGACGGGGGAGAGGCAGATGGGGCAGAAGGACAGACGGACACAGGAATGGAGAGAGGGACGGGGGAGAGGCAGATGGGGCAGAAGGACAGAGGGACACAGGAATGGAGAGAGGGACGGGGGGAGAGGCAGATGGGGCAGAAGGACAGAGGGACACAGGAATGGAGAGAGGGACGGGGGGACAGGCAGATGGGGCAGAAGGACAGAGGGACACAGGAATGGAGAGAGGGACAGGGGGACAGGCAGATGGGGCAGAAGGACAGACGGACACAGGAAGAGAGAGGGACGGGGACAGGCAGAAGGACAGACGGACACAGGAATGGAGAGGAGGACTGGGGGACAGGCAGATGGGGCAGTAGGACAGACGGACACAGGAATGGAGAGAGGGACAGGGGGACAGGCAGATGGGGCAGTAGGACAGACGGACACAGGAATGGAGAGAGGGACGGGGACAGGCAGATGGGGCAGAAGGACAGACGGACACAGGAATGGAGAGAGGACAGGGGACAGGCAGATGGGGCAGAAGGACAGACGGACACAGGAATGGAGAGAGGACAGGGACAGGCAGATGGGGCAGAAGGACAGAGGACACAGGAATGGAGAGAGGGACGGGGGACAGACAGATGGGGCAGAAGGACAGAGGACACAGGAATGGAGAGAGGGACAGGGGGACAGGCAGATGGGGCAGAAGGACAGACGGACACAGGAATGGAGAGAGGGACGGGGGACAGGCAGATGGGGCAGAAGGACAGGCGGACACAGGAATGGAGAGAGGGACAGGGGACAGGCAGATGGGGCAGAAGGACAGACGGACACAGGAATGGAGAGAGGGACGGGGGGACAGGCAGATGGGGCAGAAGGACAGACGGACACAGGAATGGAGAGAGGGACGGGGGGACAGGCAGATGGGGCAGAAGGACAGACGGACACAGGAATGGAGAGAGGGACAGGTGGGCAGGCAGATGGGGCAGAAGGACAGACGGACACAGGAATGGAGAGAGGGACAGGGGACAGACAGATGGGCAGAAGGACAGACGGACACAGGAATGGAGAGAGGGACAGGGGACAGACAGATGGGGCAGAAGGACAGAGGGACACAGGAATGGAGAGGGGGACAGGCAGACAGAAGGACAGGTGGACACGGGGTGGAGAGGCAAACAGGGGAGAGGGCCGGATGGACAAATGGCAGGGGGACAGGCAGACAGGTGCAGCTAACATGAGTGTTTTTGCGTGGCTGCAAGGAGGAGGAGGGTACCAAGTCCTACACAGTGCTCTGCTGATAAGCGTTGCCGGGTTCTGTGTCTCACCCTGCCAGTTGCCCTCGCTTCTTGTCCAGTCTGCCAAGGAAGGCCTGTGACGGCCTTTCGGTCACCATGTCACCCTTGGACTGAAATTCTCCGCACAGCAGCTTGGTGTGAGTGACAGCGTATGTGCAAGCCAGGTGGTGAGAAAGACACAAGGAACTGAGAGCGGATCGGAGACCATCCACTGTGCCCCTGGCCGAACGAGTAAGCGGAACAGAGGAGCCTGGAGACAGACAGACAGACCCGCCCAAAGGCAGATCATAAACAAGAGCTGAGGAGCCCTGACCCTAAACGCGGAAGGATAACTGGGGAGAAAACCCCAAGGTTAGGACGGCAGGGATTGCCTTTTCCCCTGAAAAAGCTCCCCTGTGCTTCTTATATGTAACGGAGGGGGATGGACAGACAGACCATGTTCTCTCTAATCTTTTCCATCCGTGTGCAGAATAAATGTTACGTGCACGGAGGCATGTGTGAATGTGCACCACCAGTAGAAACCAAAAACCTCACAGCAGGTGCTGTGCTAATCTGCTGCGCGGCAGGTGAATCTCTCCCGCACAAGCGCCCAGCTTACATAGAACATTAACAGGCAGGCATGGGGATGGACAGACACAAGGATAGTGGAGAGGACGGAGGGACACAGGGCCAAAGGACGCACTGACAGGCACAGGGACAAAGACACACAGCCGGCCACGTTGGGAAAGGGACAAAGGGAGGAAGGACGCAGGACACATGGACACTGGATGGGCGGACAGATAGACGGAGGGACAGAGACGCAGATTGCCACAGGGAGGAGGGACAGACAGTGGTAGAGACAGGGACAGAGAGACAGACAGACATGGGGATGAGAGACACAGGGACGGACAGACACAGGAATATGGGGAGGAGATACAGGGAGCAGCTCACCTGGTAACAGCCACAGGGACAGACAGGGGAATGCCGGGGTACCAGACTGGATGGGTTACACACCACAGCCAATCCCCTTAACTCTGCCCTTTTGTGTCCCACCTTGAAGTCAGCCCCAAGCCTGTCACAGAGGGATGTTCCTTCTCCCTGCTTCCTGCCATGCCTGGGCGCAGGTGGTACCTCAGGCCACAGCACAGGGCTGGGCGAGGAACGGGGCTGGGATGGTAGGACACCCCGCCCCTCCCCCCACTCTAGAAGTTGGCAGGCCCACCGTGACTGTAGCAAATCGGCCTCACACGCAGGCAGCCGTGCCCGTCACCACCAGACACCTTCCTGCCTCAGTTTTCCCCATTCTACCCTGGCAGTCCCCCCTTCTCTGGTGGCGGAGATAAACCGCCAGCGGCTTGCGAGGATCCCTCTCTCCATTCCCGACTTCGCTTGCCCACCTCAATTTGCCTTTTCACCAACTCTGTCTGCTTGGATTTTCCTGGGGTTTTATCCCTGGCTCGGGTGGGTTAGAGGGGTGGGGCGGGGAGCCAGGACTCCTGGGTTCTCTTGCCAGCTCTGGGAGGGAAGCAGGGTATAGTGGTTAGAGCAGGGAGCCTGGCCTCCTGGGTTCCAGTTTCTGGAGAGGAGTGGGGTCTAGCAGTTAGATCCTTTGCTCCGATCATCTCTCTGGGCTCTTCCCAGCCCCTCCCCCCCCACCCGGGAGGGACGACGGAGGAAGAACTGCCCATAAAAGCTGCCAGAGGCAGAATCTCTGTTTATTTAGTGATTTCCAGGCTCCCTGTCGGAGCTTGGGGGGCACAAGGCCAATGTGGGGGGACCACAGGACAGCCTGAGGTTTCTGTATTAAAATCGCATCTTCCTAAAACATGCAGCTGGCCAGGATGGGCGGCCATGCACATCCCAGTCCATGGGCCGGCCCTGAGCTGGGGGCATAGGCAGGTTGGGAATGGGGTGGGGGGGGCCAGTCCAGCTCCGATCCGGCCTCCAGGCCAGGGACTGGTGGCTGGAGTGGGGGTGGGAGGGCCAGGGAATGGGACTCGGGGCCTTTCCCCTCTGGGGACGCTGGGTTTGGTCCAGGTGCACGGAGATGTACAAAGGGGTTAGTCCGTCATTTCTTCCACGGGCCCCGCTGGCTCGCTGGGCAGCTCCGGGCTGGAGGGTTCGGTGGGGCGGGCCCCCTCCACTGGCCCCTCGGGGAGCGGCACGGAGGGGCGGGGGCCAGGCTCCAGGGCGCGGAGCCGCTGCATGAAGGTGGTGACGCGAATGGCTTTCTGTGGGGAGAAGGGAGCTAGTCAGAGAGTTGCATGCTGCTCCCTGCCCCACAGTGCCCCCCAGTGCCCAGCCCTGCCAGCCGAGGGGGGAAGGGAAAGTCCCCTGCCCAGCCTCTCCTCTTTTCCCGCCCCATGGTGCCCCCCAGCACCCAGCCCTGCCAGCTGGGGGGGGGGAAGTCCCATGCCCAGCCCCTCCTCTTTTCCCACCCCCCGGTGTCCCCCAGCCCCTCCCCTGCCCCATGGCACCCTCAACCCCCGGGGAACTCACCCGCCATTTGGCTTTGGCAAAGTTCTTCTCGATCTGGGCACAGACTCCGTCCTTGAGGTTCTTTTCCGATGCCGCGGTGCCGGCGATCCTAGGGGGGAAGGGCCAGTGTCAAGGGGCATTGGGGGTGGGAGGGATGCCGTGGGGGTGCCAGATGGGAGGGGACCGGGAGAGATGTGTAGGGGGTGATGGGGGGTACAGTGGGGATGGGGATGGAGGACACAGAAAGACCCGGGAAGGGGTGTAAAACATTGGCTGCCTTTAGCCCGGGCAGGTGGTGGGGGAAGGGGGAAGCCGTCCCAAACTAGGGGCTCTGGCTGAGGCCCCGCAGCCGAAAGACACCCCTCTCCCCCCAGCCAGACTGGCCCATGTACCTTCCACCCCCCCCAGCCAGACTGGCCCATGTACCTTCCACCCTCCCCCAGCCAGACTGGCCCATGTACCTTCCACCGCCCCAGCCAAACTGGCCCATGTACCTTCCACCCGCCCCAGCCAGACTGGCCCATGTACCTTCCACCCCGCCCCCAGCCAAACTGGCCCATGTACTTTCTCCCCAGGCTAAGAGTGAGTGACACCCCCATGAACTGCCCTGCTCCCCATGCCCATCCCCCCATTGCCCCACAAGTCCCTGACGCTCCCCACTCACCAGACGTGCCCCAGGGCCTCCTGTGCCGTGATCCTCCGGTCCTGATCCACCTCCAGCAGCTGCGACACCAGCATCTTTGCTGCAGTGGGGTGGGGGGAGGGGTCAGCAAGGGGTAAACACCCCCCCCCATCCCAGAGGGGCAGGGAGATGGGGGAGAAGAATGGGGCAGGCTCTTGGAAGTTTGGATATGGCAGGGTTGGGAGAGTCTCACAGGTGAAGAAGATCTCATCCTAGTAAGGGGGCAGTGGGGGGGCTGTGGGGTGCTGTGGGGGGCAGGGGACTCACCAGCAGGGGAGATCGCGTCCCAGTAGGGGCGGGTGGAGGCAGTTGGGGACAGTGGGAGGTTGTGGGGGCAGGGGACTCACCGGCGGGAGATCTCATCCCAGTAGGGTGGCTGGGGGCAGTGGGGGCTGTGGGGCGCTGTGGGGGCAGGGGACTCACCGGCGGAGAGATCTCATCCCAGTAGGGTGGCTGGGGCAGCTGGGTGCGGTGGGCGCTGTGGGGGCAGGGGACTCACCAGCGGGAGATCTCATCCCAGTAGGGTGGCTGGGAGTGGGGGCTGTGGGGCGCTGTGGGGGGCAGGGGACTCACCGGCGGGGGAGATCGCATCCCAGTAGGGTGGCTGGGGGAGTGGGGGGCTGTGGGGCGCTGTGGGGGGCAGGGGACTCACCGGCGGGGGAGATCTCATCCCAGTAGGGTGGCTGGGGAGTGGGGCTGTGGGGCGCTGTGGGGACTCACCGGCGGGGGAGATCTCATCCCAGTAGGGTGGGTCGAAGCGGTACTCCCCGGCCAGGATCTGGCGGAAGAGCTGCCGGTCGTGCCCCCTGCCGGACTCCTGATCTGGATCGGCGTAGAATGGGGGGTTCCCCGACAGCCTGCGGGGAAGGGCAGTCAGGAGGGACCCCAACGCTCCCCAGGGACACCCCAATGTCCCCTCCTGACCTCCTCCAACCCCAGCCCTGCCCGCCCCCCAGCCCCACTCACAAGATGAAGAGGATCACCCCTACGGCCCAGCAGTCCACGGGGCGGCCATAGCGTTGCCGGGCGATGACCTCAGGGGCTGGGGGCAGAGAAATGGGGTGAGACCCACAGTCAGGACGGTTTGGGTTAGGGTTTGGGAGAAGGGGGAGGCGGGGCCGTGGTACTCACGGTGGAGGAGGGGGCGCTACCCAGGGAGGGTCCCATACCCAGACACTCGGGGAGAGGCAGGGGTGCATACCCAGATACTTGGAGGGAGGGAGGGCATACCCAGGTACTCAGGAGCTGTGACCCCCTGTACCCCACATGCACCACTTTTATAAGGCTGTGATGTATTTGGCACATAGTCTGCCTTGCGAAGGTGCATTTGAAAACTCGTAATCTGCTGAACATTAGTATCCTGCTGCGACCCTCCCCCCCCCCTTTCTCTGCGGGGCACGAGGTGCCCAGTTATTTCTTTCTGCTGCCGGGCTGTGACTGAAACAGCGAACGCCCACAAGCCAATTTCTCGGGGACAAATCCTCGCCCCTCAGTAGGCGGGGTGCGTGAGAAATCAAGGATTTGATTCCCCTTGTCAGATTGCATGTAAGTTCTCCTGCCCTATAGGAACGCCGTGTGTGTGCCTCAGTTTCCCCCAGGGCACTGCACCAATCCCTAGATGCTATTGGGAACTCCAGGTGTGATGCTGACTGAGCCACCTTTGGCCTGGGAAGACAGACAAGGGGCGGAGGAGGGGCCAGGCCGGAGTGGGGCAGGCTGGGCTTGGGGAGAGGGCTCCTCGTTGGAATTTCACTAAGGCCCGGGCCCCCTCCAGGGGAAGTGGAGCAGTGGGGGGTCTGGAGGCAGCTGGTGGTTCCCGAAAGGTACCGCCGGCTGCTGCACCTGGCCCATGACATCCCGAGGCCCTTCGTACCCTGAGCCTGGGGGCTGGGGCCGGGAGCTGGGAGTGGGGAAGTCTGGGCTGGCTTGGGGGGCAGGGAACGAGCCAGCTCCTGGCTTGGGGCCCCCTCTCCCCAAGCTGGGCTGCCCTGGCTGCGCCTGGCCCCTGCGCTGACCAGTCTGTTCTGCGCCCGGGCCCTGTCAAGGCCCGGTGACTCCCCGCATTTTGGTGACAGTGAGAGGGCACAGATACTTGGAGGGCATACTCAGGTATTCAGGCAAGGAGAAGGTGGCACTCGGGTACCTGGGGGGGTAATACCCAGTTACATGGGAGTGGGGCAATGCCCAAGTATTCGGGGGCCACACCCAGGTATTGGGGGAGATGCCCAGGGACGGGGGCAGTGCTCCCTATAAGCTGAGCACTCGGGCGGCGGCCCAGGAGAGATTTCCAATGCCGCCCAGCGGATTAGCAGCGCGCCCACAGCCGGCAGCCTGTGGTTCTACAGGTGGTGCACATCCGCTCCTGTAGTGTGCACGTAACAAACTGTATTCCGCACATGGATGGAAACCCCCCTAGAGGGCATCCTGTGGGGGGTACCCAGGGCTGGGGGGCAGAGGGCTCATACCGCGGTAGTCAGGCAAGACGGAGACTGATCCAGATACTCCAGAGGGCCGCACCCAGATACTCGGGAGGACTGGGGGGGCATTCCCAGGGACTCAGAGGGAGATGGGGGCTGCACCCAGGGGCTTGTACGGGGATGGGGGGCCTTACCCAGGTACTCGGGCGTCCCGCAGGGCTCCGTGATGGCTCCGTTCTCAAAGCGCGACAGGTAGAAATCCCGCAACATGACCTTGGCGCGGCTTTGCTGGGTGTGGTAGACCAGGTTCTCCAGCTGGGGGTACGGCGGGCGTCAGACCCCCGCCCGGCCTACAGCATCAGCCCCACGGCGCCCCTTCCCTGCCAGCCCCATGGCATTCCTCCCCGCCAGCCCCACTGCACTGGCCCTGCGGCGCCCCCTTCCCCGCCAGCCCCACCGCACTGGCCCCGCAGCGCCTCCCCACCAGCCCCACTGCACCAGCCCCACAGCACCTCCTCCCCCGCCTGCCCCACAGCACAGGTCCCATAGCGCCCCCTCCCCTGCCAGCCCCACAGCGCCTCCTTCACCGCCAGTCCCCCACAACTCTGCCACCTCCTTCCTCAGGCTGTCTACCCCACAGTAGACAGCTTGCCCCCTCCCCTCCCATCCCCACCCTACTGGGCACAGCACAGAAGTGGCCACCAGAGGGAGGATGTGAGCCAGCGAACCTCCCCAAAACCTGGGGCTGGGAGCCGGGATGCCTAGGTTTTCTCCCTGGCTCCGGGAGGGGAGCGTGGCCTGGTGGGCAGAGCAGGGGGATTAGCCTGGCTCTGGCGGGCAGCGCTGGAGGGGGGCCTGGGGCTGGGTGGGGCCCCAGTGGCAGCGCTGGAGGGGGGCCCAGGGCTGGGGGGCCAGCTGACCTTGAGGTTGCGGTGCACGATGTGCAGGCCGTGCAGGTAGGCCAGGGCCTCCAGCACCTGCCGGACGAGGCTGCTGGCGTCTCGCTCCGAGTAGCAGCCCAAGTCCAGGATCCAGTCGAAGACGTCCCCACCCGTCGCCCTGCCGGGGCAGCGCCGCACTGGCTTAGCCTGGGAGAGCCCCGGAGACCCCCGTTCCCAGCCACGGAGCCTGCTCCCCCCACGCTCCCCCCCCGCCCAGGATGGCCCCTCGGACCACTCCAGGGTCCCCACAGCCGGTACCACCTTTGCTCCCTCTGCTGCAAGGGCAGGATTGACCCCCTTCCCAAACCCTGGCACCCCCCAGCCACAGGCCCCCCTGCGCCCGGCCCCAGGGTCCCCTCTCCCCCCAGCCCTGCGGTCCCCCCCTACTCACAGCTCCTGGATGATGTAAAATTCCTTGCGCGTCTCAAAGGTGTCGATGAGCTGCAGGATGTTGGGGTGACTCACCCTGGCAGGGGGAATGGGGAAGTGAAACCCACGGTACCGCTTCCCTCAGAACCGGTGCCACCTCACCCCCGAGCCGGGACACCCTTCCCCTCTCCAGCCTGTCCCACGCTGCTGCTGGGACCCGGCCCCCGCCCGGCACGGTCGACAGCAGCAGGCTGGAGCCCACATGCCAATTCTAGCAAGCGCCAGGACGCTGGGGCCTGCCTCAGTTTCCCTCCTCCGTGCACCAAAGTGGGAGGGACTGGCTGGAGGCCAGAGGCACTCGCAAAAGAAGCAGGCACCCCCGGCAGGGCCAGGGAGCTCAGGTGGACACGCCAGGGGCCATCAGAAAGACGCAGCAGGGCCAGAAATATGCACCCTCAAGAGGATTTTGTGATGCCGGGCCTGCCTCAGTTTCCCCATGGTACGTTGCCTTGCTGCCCAGGGGGCACTGGCGGAAGGGGGCTCAGGAGGAGGAAAGCGGGGTGCCGAAGGCGCTCAGGGCCCTCGTGTCCGTGGCTCCCGTGGGCAGGGTACCCGGCCCGGCGCCCAGGACGGGCTCTGGCCCCAGCACCTACATTTTCAGGATGAGGATCTCGTTCCGGGCCGCCTGGCGAACCTTCTTGCCGTCCCGCTTCCGGAACCGCTTGCAGACGACGAGCCGGTCGCTCCGGCACTCACGGGCCAGGCAGAGCTCGCAAAACTCCTTCCTGGGGGCGGAGCGGGGAGATCGTACAGAGCCCCCCTCCCGTAGCCCTGCCCCCCATCCCGTAGCCCTGCGCCCCTTCCCCCGGAACCCCCCCAGCACCACCCGTTCTCATAGTCATCCCAACTGGAACCACCCTTCCCAGCCTGCCGCGTGCCTCAGTTTCCCCCTGCTGGCTGCTGTGCTCCTGGGCTGCCCGGCCCAATGGGAATCTGCCACGCCCAGGGACAGAAGATCAGGCCACAGATGGGGGGGCTGGGAGAGCCAGTCGTGGGGATACTGGGACAGGCTGGGCGGGACTGGGACAGCATCCCTCTCCCAGGCATCGCGGCGCCTGGGCCAGGCCCCAGGGGGTCCCAGCGAGCACCCAGCCGCCCAAGTGCCGACCCGCTGGGCCAGCCACGTGCCCCCTCCCCACTGGGCCACGCCAAGGCCTGCTCCGTCCCTGGGTCCAGGTTCCTGCCTTGTCCCCCCAGGCTCCTGGGAAAAGTGTGTGTGGGGGGGGCCTTCACTTTCAGGTGGCTCCCCTGGAGTCTGGTAAAATTATCCACCTCCCCCCTCAGCCTCTCTCCCCTGCTTGGGATTCAGGGAAACTGAGGCAGAGAATGACCGATTGCCCCTGCGGCTGGGGCAGCGGCGGGAAGGGGCCCCCAAACACTCACACGCTCAGCAGCTCCCCGATCTCGTACTTGTCCGTGATGTCGCCCACGCTGCTGTAGCTCTTCTCCTCCCGCAGCCGGAGGCACCCCCACGGCATCCTGGGGAGACATAGCCAGACCCCCCCACTGAACCCCTTCCTTCCCCCTGCCGCCCAGCGCCCCCTGCTCGCCAGCCAGACCCTCCATCCTGGGGCTGGCAGTGCCCGGCCCTGAACCCCCCTGACAGGACCTGGCTAGGGGCTGGCATGGCCTGTGGGATTCCCTTCACGGCCCCCTTAGATCGGGGCTAACCCAGGAGTCCTGGCTCCCAGCCCGGGGCATGAAACCAATGGTCAGCAGCTGCCCCCTGGGGTCTGGTACCCTGGCGGGTGGGGAGAGCCCAGGGCCAGGCTGCGGGGCTGCGGGTGGGGAGAGAGGGGCACCGGCAGGGCCGGGGGAGCCCAGGGCCTGGCTGGGGGGCTGCGGGTGGGGAGTGAGGGGCACCGGCAGGGTGGGGAGCCCAGGGCCGGGCTGGGGGCTGCAGGTGGGGAGAGAGGGGCACCGGCAGGGCGGGGAGCCCAGGGCCGGGCTGGGGGCTGCGGATGGGGAGCGAGGGCACCGGCAGGGCAGGGAGCCCAGGGCCGGGCTGGGGGCTGCGGGTGGGGAGTGAGGGGCACTGGCAGGGCGGGGGAGCCCAGGGCCAGGCTGGGGGCTGCGGATGGGAGTGAGGGGCACCGGCAGGGCGGGGGGAGCCAGGGCCGGGCTGGGGGCTGCGGGTGGGGAGAGAGGCACCGGCAGGACGGGGAGCCAGGCCAGGCTGGGGGCTGCGGGCTGCGGGTGGGGAGAGAGGCACCGGCAGGACGGGGAGCCCAGGCCAGGCTGGGGCTGCGGGGCTGCGGGTGGGGAGAGAGGGGCACCGGCAGGACGGGGGGAGCCCAGGGCCAGGCTGGGGGGCTGCGGATGGGGAGAGAGGGGCACCGGCAGGGCGGGGAGCCCAGGGCCGGGCTGGGGGCTGCGGGGCTGCGGGTGGGGAGTGAGGGGCACCGGCAGGGCAGGGAGCCCAGGACCGGGCTGGGAGGACCCCGCTGCCCCCCGCCAAGCGCTGATTGGTGACAACCGGACAGATGGACCCAGAACCCTCCTATCGCCCCAGTAACCCCAAGAACCCTGGCTGTTGCCATGGCAACCCGGCTACAGCAGCTTGAAGGCAACAGGAGCCGGAACCTGGTGTAACCTGGGGGGGGGGACAGCCAACAACCAACAACTGCAACACGCAACCCAGACAGGTACACAGCACCCCTCCACACACATACACCCAGCATCCCCCCTCCAGCCACACCTCCTGCACACCCCACAACCTCACCCCCTGAGCCCCCCCACAACCTCATGCCCACCTCACACAAACCCCACAATCACCTGACACTTCCTGCAACACACCCATCCCACAACACAATCCCGCACAACCATGCACATACACTCCACAACCCCATGTCCCACACCACTGCACCCCACAACACACACACTACAACTTCCCCACACTCCCAATACCCACCTACTACAACACTGTGACACCTCCGCCCCACAACCCTCCACACACCATGAAACTCCCATACCCAACCCCATTGCACACACACCACAACTACACACTGCAACACTTCCCCACAGTCACACACACACACACAGTGGCACACACCACACAACTTCCCCACACCCCGCAATCATACACCTACTGTGACATATGCCCCCACAACTACACACACACCATAACCACACACACACCCATGACACTCCCACAACCACATCACAAACACACAAACGCTCACACACTGACAAATACCCCACAACCACACATACCCACAACTGCACATATCTGAAAACTGCACTGTAACAAATACCTCACAACCCCACACACCTTAACATTCCACACACAACCCACAGACACATACACCATACACATCCCAGAACTGCACATAAACTGACACACCCCACAATTACACACACTTCACAACTGCACAACCACACACACACTGCAACACACCCCACAATCTCCCCACGCTGATACATGACCCACAGCCCCCGCACACTCCACAACCACAAACCCCAACCACACACACACACTGCACGCCACACCCCACACCCCACAACCACACATACACTCCACAACCTCACATACATAGACCCCACAACTCCTCCACACTGGGACAGAAATCCCACAACCCTACACACCCACTGTGACACACTCCACAAATGTTCACCCACTGCAACACAGCCCACAACTGCATGCACACTATAACATATGCACCACAACCATGCACACATGTGCACCGCACAATTGCTTGCACACAGACACACACCACAACTGCAAACACACCACACAATCATGCACATCACAATTACATATGGACTGCAACACACCACAACTGCACACACAACACTCACATACTAAACAATTGCATGCACACACTGCAACACTCACACCCCACAACCACACACTGGGAAACCCCCATTCATATGCACACAACCCGCCACCATAGACTCACTTTGACACACACCCCACAACTGCACACACACCTTGATGCATACATTACTGCACACACACACTGTGATTGACACCACAACCCCACATACAAACACTGCAACATACCTACAACACCAAGACAACTGTATGCTCACGCTGTGACACACACTACCACACTGTGACGCATGCACCACAGTCAAGAGCACACAGTGCAACAGATACAACACAGCCGCATTCACGCACTGTAATACACAAAAGACCCCAGCCTCGCAGACACACTCAGAACATGGAAACAAACACAAGGCAACCACACAAACACAATACGGAACAGACACACAATCCAGCTGGGCACGAAGACACCACACAGCCCAAGTGCAGGGCCACACACAACTCAGCGTTGTAGCCAAACAGATGGGAGACCACCGCAGCCAGCGGCACACCCCACACAGCACGGGGCCCAGCCCCTCCAGCAGGGGACACGCACCCTGGGGGGGGGCTGAGAACTGACAATAGCAGGGAGCACAATGGGAGCCCCCCAAAACGCCCCCTGCCAGACCCCCAAGCACTGCACCCCTAGCGCCACCCTTCGGCGGGGCCAACCTTCAGCTACTTTTAACTTTGCCAAACTTCACCTGCCCCAGACTGCCCCCCACAACAACCCACCCCAAATGTGCCCGCAGCCCCGCTCCTTTCAGGGGTGAGGAGAGAGCCCAGGTGTCTGGGATCTTAGCCCCCCCCCAGCTCTAACCACTAGCCCTCACTCCCCGACATGCGGGACCCCAGGTCCCCTGCTCCAACCACTAGCCCTCACTCCCCTTGGGGACTGGGAGCGAACCCAGGTGTCTGGGCGCACAGCCCCCCCTGCTCTAACCACTGGCCCTCACTCCCCTGGGATGCAAGGAGCAAACCCAGGTGTGGGGGCTCCCCGCCCCCCTGCTCTAACCACTGGCCTCACTCCTCTGGGAGGCAGGGAGTGAACCCAGGTATGTGGGCTCCCCGCCCCCCTGCTCTAACCACTGGCCCCCACTCCCTGGAAGGCAGGGAGGGAAGCCAGGCATGCAGGACCCCAGCTCCCCTGCTCCAACCACTGGCCCTCACTCCCCTGGGAGGCAAGGAGGGAAGCCAGGAGTGTGGGCTCCCCGGCCCCCTGCTCTAACCACTGGCCCCCACTCCCCCGGGAAGCAGGGAGCGAACCCAGGCGTGCGGGCTCCCCGCCCCCCTGCTCTAACCACTGGCCCCCACTCCCCCGGGAGGCAGAGAGCGAACCCAGGCGAGCGGGCTCCCAGCCCCCCTGCTCTAACCACTGGCCCCCACTCCCCCGGGAAGCAGGGAGCGAACCCAGGCGTGCGGGCTCCCCGCCCCCCTGCTCTAACCACTGGCCCCCACTCCCCCGGGAAGCAGGGAGCGAACCCAGGCGTGCGGGCTCCCCGCCCCCCTGCTCTAACCACTGGCCCCCACTCCCCCGGGAGGCAGAGAGCGAACCCAGGCGTCCGCCCCCCCTGGCCCCGCCCCGCCCCGCCCCGGCTTACCTGGGTCCGGTCACCGCGCCCCGCGGGCGCAGGGGCCCATGGCCGGAGCGCGGGGCGCTGCGCCTGCCTCCCCCGAGCCGCCGGGGAGCGAGTCCAGCGCAGCCCGGAGCCGTGCGGGGCGGAGCGCTCGGCAGAGCGGAGAGAACTAGGTCGGGGGCAGCGGGGCGGGAGCGGAGAGAGTCGGGGCGGGGAGACTGGGAGCCCAGGGCCGGGCTGGCAGGGACCGTGGGGAACCCAGGGCCCTGCCCGGCCGGGCTGGTTATGGGGGCTGGCGGTGGGGGGGGGCAGGGCTGGGTTATGGGGCTGCAGGTGGGGAGTGAGGGCCCAGCAGGGTTGGTTATAGGGGCAGTGGGTCAGGAGGGCCCCACCAGGGCTGTGTTATGGGGGGCTGGCGGTGGGATTAAGGGGCTGGGCTATGGGGGGCTGCAGGTGGGGAGCGAGGGGCCCTGGCAGGGCTGGGTTATGGGGGGGCTGCAGGTGGCGAGTGAGGTGCCTGGCAGAACTGGTTTTGAGGGGGCTGTAGGTGGGGAGTGAGGGGCTCCAGCAGGGTTGGGTTATGGGGAGGAGGGGAGGGAGCTGCAGCTGGGGAGGGAGGGGCCCGGCCAGGCTAGGGGGGCTGCAGGTGGGGAGGGAGGGGCCCGGCCAGGCTAGGGGGGCTGCAGGGTGGGGTACTTTGCTGAAATGTCCCTGTGAAGTTGAGTCACATTGGCCAGCCCCCCCCCCTGTTGCTTGCAGCAGGTTGAAATGTGACTCCCCTTTGCTTGGCAGGTGGAGACTGGGCAGTCTCCCCCAAGGACACCTCCTCCCAAGGTGCAGGTAACAGATAGAGAGTCGCCCCCCACAGCGATTCGTGCCTGGCCACACTTTAGACCTGGCTAATCCCAAGGTCCCCGCCCCACGAGAAACAAACTGGGCTGAGGGATCCAGATTTTTCCCCTCCCCACAGGAGTCTGGGCCCCAGCCCCATCTGGGGTGGAGCAGCTGAACAACCCCACACAACGTGCCCTGTGGCTGCACCCCAGGCCTGGCCTGCAGCCAGCGCGGAGAGGGCCAGCTCACCTGGGGCTGAGGTGCTATTTCTGGCCCTACGTACGGAGCAGGAGCGCTCAGGGAACCAGGGCAGAGCCGTGGCTGACGCACAGCCCTGAGGCTGCAGAACCTCTCCCTGCAGGTGCAGGAGAGAAGCCAGGATGCCTGTGCCCACTGGCTGGCGGGGGCGGGGGGAAGAGGAGCCTGGGTCCACAGGGTGGGGAGCCTGGGTCCACAGGCCGTGGGGAGGACACTTGGGTTCGCCACCTGGCTCGGGGGGGGGCAGGAGGCCTGGAGTCCATTCTGCAGGCTGGGGGGCAGAGTGATGCGGTTCGGGGGCTCTGTGCTAGGAGGCAGACCCCAGTGGGGTGTTTCCGGTCGGTCCTGGTCACCCTCCCCGTGCCGTGCTCATGGGCACAGCTCGCCCAGCACCCCTGCGACTGCCTCTGGGGCAGGTGGATGGGACGGGCCCCAACCTCTCCTGGGAGGGCGCAGGTGAGAGCCAGACTTCGGCCGCCTGAGCCCAGGAGAATCAGCTCAGCCAGCGGCCGGGTGGGTCAGAGCCACCCCCCCGGCCCGGTCCAGGCCCCGCCAGAGCCACTGGGCACTGCGCTGGGTCCCAGGAGTCCCGGCTTCCCCGCCCCACGCGACAGACAGACAGACGCAGGCAGGCGAAGTGGCTCAACAGGTTTATTCACACAGGCGGGGGGGGGCTCTGCCCAGCACCCCTCACTCTTCGGCCTCGGCCGGCAGCACCAGCTTGCTGGGGTCGAAGTAATTGGAGTCCAGGACAGGCAGCCCCAGGCGTTCCCGCTCCTTCACCAGCCGCTCGGCCTCCCGGCGCGCCCACTTCCGCATGCTGGGGGGAACAAGAGAACGGGGAGGGGTGTTAGGGGGCGGTTGGGCTGCTGGGCCTCTCCCCAAGGTGTGTCCCCCTGTCGGAGCGGCTGGGGCTGTGCTGCGTGGGGTGCACAGAGCTTGGGGCTGGCGAGAACTGAGCCGGAAGCAATGGCGGTTCCCAGCCTGGGCAGCTGCTGGCCCACCCCATTCTCAGCCAGGGGCCAGCCCGGGCTCCTCCCAGCAGGCGAGGGGCGGGGGCCCCCGATGGGACACAGGATCTTTCTGGTGCGGATTTCCCAGGCCCCGGAGACAGAGATGCGCCCCCGCGGCACAGCTGGGAGAGGAGTCAGTCCCAGCTCGCAGCATCCTCCACGCTAACCACTAGGCCTGCTGGTGTTGAGCTAGATCGCCCCAGTTCATGGCTCCCAGCTGCTGCCGAGCCCCCAGGGCCCGGCCCTGCCGGCCTGGGAGAGCACCCCCAGCCAAGCCCGGGCCTGAGGCACCCCTAGTTGTGCAGCGGGGTCTGGGCCATGCCTGGGCTGCGGGGGCGCAGGGCAGCCGTGCGGCTGCTGATGGCCTGCCAGCCGCGCAGTATATTTAGCGCTGCGCTATAGATAGCCCCGTGTTGGAGCGGGCGGGGGGGCTCTGATGTGTGCAGGGGGAAGGGGCTGGTGACGCACACAGAGCCAGCGGAAGCAAAGCGACATACGCTGCTGCTGCTCCCGTCTGCTCGCAAAGCCGAGGGCTCCTGCAGCCCAGCCGCCTAACGAGCCCCCCGCAAACCAGGCGGCCAGCTCTCAGCCCCCTCCTCCGGCCCGCCAGATCCCGCCCCGCTCTAACCACTAGTCCCCGCGCACTGCCCAGGGTGGCGCTCCTGCCCCACTCACCCGTGGTCCGGCAGGTAGTGCACAAAGGTGGAGCCCACCACGATGCAGAGGGAGATGCCGAAGAAGAAGGCCAGGCGCATGTTTAACAAGTCCACCTGCGGGTCCTCGTCGAAGCCGTGGAAGTCCGGGTTCTGGGGGCAGAGCAGAGTCAGCAGGGCGCTACGCCAGGCCTGCCCCCCAAACCTGGTATCCCTCGGTGGCCCCCCCAATGATCTGCATCCGCCTGCACCTCCCCCCCTTCCCCCCCACTTCGCACTCTTTGAAACCCCACACCTAGAGATCAACTAATTCCGGGGGACAAATGATAGAACACAGGGTCGGGGTGCAGGTCAAAGGAGGGAGACACCCAGCAGAGAACCCCGGACAGCGCCCACTGCTCCCCGGAGCGGTGCAGGGACCCAGGGACTCTGCCCACTAGGGAGGAGCGGAAGTGGGCCCCAGTCGCAGAGAACCCCTTGGCCAGCATCCTCCTCCTGTGCTGCATATGGCGGCTTTCGCCAGGGGGAGGTCTCGTGACTTTGTGGGGGCCACGGATGGGGTGGGTGTAAACAAAAAGGGGAGGGGAGAGGCTTTGGAGGAGCCGGAAGAGGGGCTGCGACCTGGCACATTCCAGACATGCGTGCGCCAGGTTTTCCCTCCCGCCGCAGAAGGGGCAGGCGTCTGGGCCAGGGGTGAACCGTGCCAGGCACACACCCGTGCTCACGGCTCTGTGGAGGAGCCGCCAACGGATGTCCCCGATGGGCCGGGGGTTAGGGTGGAATAGATGCTGGCCCATCGGGGATCCCCACCCTCCACAGGTCTTGGAGTCCCGCCACTTGGTGTCGGGGCGGGACACGAGGGTGAGGAAGTGAATCGTATGGAGCACGAGCGTCTATAGGTGGCCTCTGGGCGCAGAGCAGAAGCAGACCGGCTGCGGATCCTGCGCTGGCTGGGGGTCCAGGGATGGGGAAGCCGGGGGGAGAGGGGGGGGCCGTACCCTCTCGCAGGGCTCGCTGCAGGAAATCGAGGACAGGCTGCCTCCATCTCCTGTAGCAAAGCCGCCTCCATCTCCTGTAGCACACGCGGGGGGGCTCGGGGGTGGAGATCCCCAATGGCGGAACGAGTGCGCGGGGCTCCACCCAGTCCCCCGTCGTAGTCCAGGAGGTCTCCGACCTTGGTGGTTTCTGCCAGGATCAGCCTCCAGCGCCCCACGGGGACTCCACCACCTGCACGCACAAGGCTGGGTTGTGGCGCAGGGGGCTCCGCGAGGAGGCCTGCTCCCCCGGTGGCCACAGCGGACCTGGACACCGACCAGCTTCCCGGTCTGGAGGACTTCCTGGCGGAACCCAGCCCCTCGGGTGGAGGAAGAAGCTGCCGGTCGTACCAGAGGCGGCAGAGGAAGGCGCGCGCCAAGGGGCTCCTTGCTGGACTCCCTGCACTACTCTGCAGGGCCTGGAGGCAGAAGGTCCAGACCAGGCCCCTCGAGGGAACCATGAGACCCCTGCAGAGACCCAGCCAGGACCTCCAGGGCTGGGCGCAGGGTGTTGTGCCAGTGCCAGAGCACGGACAGGACCAGCTGGTTCGGCACCAGCCCCGTGCGCGCGAGACACTGGGGCGTCTCCGCAGCCGCTCGCCGCCCCGGCCTCCAGCCCTGCCAGTTCTGCGGTGGGGAGGATGGCGCGGCGGGGAGACAGCAGCCGACCTGCACTCCGCTGGATGTCTGAAGAGGGGGTGGCCAGAGCCCGCCCACCACCCGGCCCCGGCCACCAGGCCAGAGCTCTGGACCCAGCTGCCCCGGGCGGAGGAGACCACCAAGCAGAGGGCTAGGCAGGCCTCCCCCCGCGCCAGGCTGCCCGGGTCCTGGACCACGGAGGTCAGCGGCGGCATACGGACGGGACCAGCCGCAGCTCTGGCTCTCGGAGCCCCCCACATTTGCTGCCTGCTGCTCCTGGAACCATGGGGGGGGGCAGGGCTCCTGGTTCTCTCCCTAGTTCTGGGAGGGGAGCATGGGCTAGTGGTTACAGCCAGGGTGCCTGGGTTCTCCCCCAGCCCCAGGAGGAGAGGGCTGCAGGTGCCTGCCTTCGCCTCCGTCCCTCGCCCACTCGCTAGCGAGGATGAGTCAGGCAGGAAGCAGGTCACCCCCCCCCCACTTTGCACCACACCAGCTGCCGCGCCCCCACCCCCAGCCAGCTGCTGTGCAGAGCCGGCTCCAGGGAGGAGCAGGGTGCAGAACAGCCGGGGGGCGGGAACGCTGGGCCCAGGGCAGCTGGGGAGCAGCCGGACAGAAGGCCGCTTAGCACGGAGATGCTGCCACCTCTGGGGTGGTGCGGGGCTGGAACAGCCCAACGTAACACTGCACCCCCGCTGAGCGTTGGACGGGAGTCGCTGGGGTGGAGCTGAGGGAGAGGAGCTCTACCTGCCCCAGCATGGGCCCCACCCTGACCGCCAAGGGAGAGCGCTCCCCCCAACCCTGTCTCCCCTCCAGCACGGCACCTGCACAACCACTGGCCCTGACTGCAAGGGAGAGCATCCCCTGCCTAGCCCCCCCCAGCACGGCACCCCCAGCTCCCCACCCTGACTGCCAAGGAACAGCGCCCCCTGCCCAACCCCCCAGCCTCCCGGACTGCAAGGGAGAGCACCCCCCTGTTCCATGGCACCCATCCCTGACCCCCTGCCCATCCCCCCCAGCGCCAGGCCCTGCCAGTTGACAGCACCTCCTGCCCCTCCTCCAGCTCCAGGAGGCTCCCCAGCTGTGGGGGGCTGTGTGCGGAGGGGGAAAGAGGTGGCAGGCAGCGCTGGGGGCGCGGGGGAGGCATTCTTGACATACCAGGAGCAGGAGCTAATTATCCCCATTGTTGTCAGCCATCCCCCATGACACGGCCCCTCCCCTGCCGGCCCCCCCAGCCCTCGCGGCTCCACGGCTGCACCCCCAGGCTGTCTCCGAGATCTCAGCCACACTGCAGGGAGGGAGCCGGATGCCATTAGGCCCCCCCCCCCACATACTTCCCAGAGCCGGGGGAGAACCCAGGAGTCCCGGCTCCCAGCCCTCCCCAAGGGTCACCACGGCCAGCACTGGCGGGGCTGCAGGAGAGCAAGGGGGCTCTCCAACTGCAGCCTGCAGCCCACCCCAGAGCTGGCTGCACCTCTGCACCGGGCGAGTCCTCCCTGGGCTGTTACGTGCGGCTGTTTCCAGAGGTGGCTGCATGTCAGCACTGGGCAGGCACGAATCCAGCCAGTCCCTTTGTCCTCACAGCCTCGCTGAAGTCCCCCTCCTAACGCAGCCGTGATGTCCCCGTAAGGGGGCCAACCTGTCCCCCCAGGCTTCGCCCCGGCCCCTGCCAGCCCTCCCCCCATCTCTGCAAGCAGCAGCTGGATTCCCTGCCCGCTCACAAGCGGATTAACGCCAAGGCAGAGAAAGGGAGCGGGGGCCGCAAACCCACAGCTCCAGCAGGGCAAGGTCGGGTGCTGGGAAGGGAGTGAAGCCGAGTGGTTAGAGCAGGCCGGGCGGCAGCCAGGACTCCGGGGTGCAGTGGGAGGGGAGCGGGGACTAGTGAGGGAGAGGCTGGGACAGGATGTCAAATCCTGTTTCATTGGTTAACTGGTTAAACGATTAACGAGGAGGCCAGGGGCACTCCAGCACCTCTCCACAGGGACGGCTCTAGCCCCCACCCGTCGGCCATTCACATCCCTAGTGGGGAGCCTGGGTTCTGCCCTGGCCCAGGGAAGCCACGAGGTCTGTACCGTGCGATCCGACGCCGGATACAACAGCCAGGCCAGGAAGGTGCCAGCAAAGAGAGGGAGCTGAAAATAACCCAGCCAGGGAGGGGCAGCCCGCCACCCCCCACCAGGAGCGGGAGCTTGGAGACGCAAAGACAGCCCTGTTCCCAGCTCGGCGGGAGGCCCGTTAGCGCCTCAAGGACAGCCCAAGGCACAGATGCAGCAGCCACCGCACGTGTGAGTCACCACAGCAGCCTTCCTCTGTCCTGGAGTGCTCCCCCCTCTGGGATGCAGCCACCTCTGGGCTGAAGCAGCTGGGGACCAGCCACACAGAACACCACACGGGACAGCTGGCTCCGGGGACCTGCAGCCACAGACAGGTCTGCTGCCTGGCGCTAACCTGCCAGGGCACATCCCACTCACGCACCAGGGCGGCAGATTGCATGGAGCTGCTGTTTTGGGGGGGGAGAGGGTGGGACGACGGACAGCAGGCCCCATGGGAGCTGAGAATCGGTCCCTGGCCACACACCAACCTGCCCAACCCTGGTCTGACAAAGGGAGAGGATCGGTCTGTGGGTGGCTCCCAAACCACTGGACCCCGCTCCCCTCCCACAGCCAGGGAGAACCCAGGAGTCCTGGCTCCCAGCCACCCCTCTGCTCTAACCACTGGACCCCACTCCCCTCCCATAGCCAGGGAGAACCCAGGAGTCCTGGCTCCCAGCCCCCAGGCCCCTCTCCTCTCCCAGCACCAAGAACCCAGGAGTCCTGGCTCTGAGGCCAGCAGGTCCCAGGTGAATGCCAGAGGAAAGGGGGGAATGCGCCTCATTCCAGCAGCCCTCAGGGTAGAGGCCCCTGGCTCCAGCCCCTCTCCCCCGATGGCCGGGGCTAGCTGGCTCCCCTGCTGGGCACTGCCTGTGACCCACATAGCAGGGACCACACAGGATTAAGGGGGTGGGTGGGAATCTAAACAGGGAAACTGAGTCGGGGGGGGTGGCAGCCACAGCAGTGAGGGATTTAGCACCTTGGTTCCCAGAGCCGGGAGAGAACCCCGGAGTCCTGGCCCCGCCCCCGATCAAGCCCAGGCACGGAGCTGCCCCCGCCAGCAGCTCTAGGCCCCATGGCCAGTGAGGCAGGGCACTGAACTCCTGCGGGGCCAGGCCAGGCCCGGGGCCCTGGCAGGTGGGCACAGCTGTCCGAGGCAGGCGCTGCTCCTGCAGACAGAGCCCCTGGGGACCACCACGAGGCCGTGCTTAGGAGCCGGCTCTAGCTTGGCGCGGGGGGCCCCCTCCCCTGGCAGTGAAGGGAGCAGAGAGCTGGGAAGGGGCTGGCGCCAGGCAGGGGCCTTTTCCAAGGCAGGGTTCCCCACCCGCGAGCGACCTTGTCTGGGCCCGGCCAAGGGCAATGCACAAAGGAGACTCGGGCAGCAGCCCCGGGTTGGTCAGAGCCAGGGGGAGAGGGTCTGATGCGCTGGGTTCTCAGCCCACCCCCGCTGGGGCTAAGGGAGGTGACTGGGGCAAGTGTGGGGCTTGTGCAGGAATCTCTCCCCGGCACGTGACTGTCTCTGCCAGCAGGATGAGCCCTTTGCACCCCCAGTCACCCTGGTCTCGCCTCAACACCAATCCCTCCCATCGTCAGCCCCATGGCGCCCTCTCCCAGTGATCTCTACCACCCCCCTCCTCCAGCTGCCTCCAACCCACCCCAACCTGTACCCCAGCTCCCCAATCCCAGCCCCACCCACAGAGATCCAAGCACCTGACAGGCCTCACCCCAACCACACAGATGGGAAACTGAGGCTCAGACAGGTCAAGGGATGGACCCAAGGCCACACAAGGAGGCTGCTGCAAGTTAGGAATTGAATCCTGGGGTCTCCCGGGCAGAGCTGGAACTCTAGCCTGGAGCCCAGTGCAACCCCTTCCCCCCACGAATTCCCCACCTGCCTATCCCTCCATCCCATCTGCCCCACGCCCCAGAGATTCCACCCCCGCCCTACGCATTCTGCACCCTCCTTCCCTCTGCACTCGCCCCCAGGCCCCACTGCACCCACCCACTCCTCGCCCCACAACCCTGAATCCCTTCGCTATGGGCCCCTTCCCCTTTCCCCTGCTCTGGCTTCGCAGTGCCCCCTCCCTCTGCCCCTCCAACACCCGCCTCCTACTCTACCACCCCGCCCAAACCCCTGCCTCCTAATGCAATCCCCGGCCCCACCTTGGTCCCCCAACTTACCCCACCCCCGACACCTTCGCCCCCTCCCACACGCCCTGCTCTGTACTAGGGATGTAAGCGACTAGTCACTTCCCTGCCCCTTGCTTAAAAGCCGGTTCCCCCCAGCTCCAGCTCCATGGGAGGGGGGAGGGACGCAGTGGCGGCTCTTGTACCATGGCGCTCCGGCCAGTGGGGGGGACTCAGAGTCCCCTGCTGGCCCCGGGCTCCTGCTCAATCTTTGCAATGAGACCTTTGAAAGAGCCGGGAGGGCTCTTGCTACATTTCAACCCGGAAGCGCCCTTCTCGGCTAATCGAATAGTCGATTAACTAATCGCATAGTTGATGGAAATTCCATCGACTAGTCAATTAATCGAAATTTAACATCCCTACTCTGCGCCCTCCCTCACCCCCAGTGCATCCCCAGCCTCCCCTCAGCTCCCCACCCCAGTGCATCCCCAGCCCCTCCCCTCAGCTCCCCACCCCAGTGCATCCCCCAGCCCCTCCCCTCAGCTCCCCCACCCCAGTGCATCCCCCAGCCCCTCCCCTCAGCTCCCCCCACCCCAGTGCATCCCAGCCCCTCCCCTCAGCTCCCCACCCCAGTACATTCCCCCAGCCCCTCCAGGCCCGCCCACCCCGTACATTCCCCAGCCCCTCCCACCCCTCAGGCCCCGCCCACCCCAGTACATTCCCCACCCCAGATGCCCGCCCGCCCCTCAGTGCAGTGCCCCGCCCCTCCCGCTCCAGGCCCCGCCCCCTCACCTTGCGCAGCGTCGCCATCATCAAGTCCTCCTCCTCCTCGTGCGGCTGCTGCGGGGCCCGCGCGGCGAGGCGGGGACACAACGGCAGCCGCGGCCCCGGCCCCCGGGCCCGACCCCGCGCGAACCCCGCGCGCCGGGAAGCCCCGTAGCAGAAGCGCGCGCCGCGCGCACCGCCCCAGCGCCGCCATCTCACCCCTGCGGGGGGAAGGGCACTGACGCGCGGAACCGGAAACGCCGCCCTGCGCCGCCGCGGCACGAAGGGCCCTGGCTGGGAGCGATCTCACGCTGCGTCAGAGCGCGTCACACAGGGACCGGAGCGGAATGCGGCGGGTCGCGCGCCGGGTTAAATATCGGCCCTCGCGCACTGTACCATGGAACTCCCCGCGGACTCTACCATGTTCTGCTGGGATTGTACCATAGCACCCCCCCCGGACTGTACCATTTCTTACCGGGATGGGGGGGGTGCAGTACCAAAGCACTTCCCCATCCCGCCCCTTCCGGTACGGTTTGCCGTCGACTATTGCCACCCCACCCGGACTGTACCATATGACTCCCCCCTCTTTCAGCACCTCAGGACTGTACCATATTCATCCCCGGGAAAAAGACCACTCAGCTCCCCTGGGCAACAGTCGCAACCCCTCCCCGTTCCCACTAGCGTGTGCATGACGTCACCGAAGCGCTACCCCCCCCCAAGGGACGTCACGGCGGGCCACAGTGACATCACTTGACGAGGACGCTGCACACCGTGACTTCACTCTGCCTGATCGCGTCACCGCCCAACACACAGATGATTAAAAAAACTCGTCACGTCGTGACGTTGCCATGACATCATGTCCCTGCGGTCACTCGGCTGGGTCATGACCCGGCTGTTCAATGACCGCCTTGGAAGGCGGGCCCTGTGACATTTCCGCCAATCGCAGAAGAGCAGAGGCGGGCCCTGTGACATTTCCGCCAATCGCAGAAGAGCAGAGGCGGGCCCTGTGACAGTTCCGCCAATCGCCGATGAGCAGAGGCGGGCCCTGTGTACGCTCCACCATGCTTATTCCTGTGGGGGCAGGCCTCTGACAGTCCAGCCAATCCCCTGCCCGTGGAGGCGGGCCTTCCAGAGGTGCCGCGAGCGCGGTGGGAGCGACTTGCCGCGGCCCTCCGCCCACATCCGGCGCGCGCTGAGCGGCAGGCTTGCCGGCCAATGGTATCGCGGCGCCGCGACCAATAGGCGCGCGGGGGGGCGGGGCTGCGCTCGCCGCCGCCGGGACAGTCGGCAGGACTCGGCCGCTGGTGCCGCCGCCATCTTGCGTGTCGGGCGGGCGGCGGGTGCGCGAGGAGCGGCGTGTGCGGCCCGGCCCGCGGCTCCCGCCGCCCAGGTCAGCGCCGCCTCGCGGGGCGGGGCCGCGGCCGCCTGTGGGGGAAGGGCGGGCCGCGGGGCCTGTGCGGGGCGGCGGACGTTGGGGGCGGCGCTTGTGGGTGGGGGCCGGGCCCGGCGCTGGCAGAGAGGGAAAGGGGGTTGGGTCTGTGGGACCGTCTGGAAACGTTGGGAGGGGGGCGTGGCCTGTGGGGTTGTGGGCGGAGCTTTGTCGCGATGGGGGCGTGGCCTGTGGGGGTTGTGGGCGGAGCTTTGTCGCGATGGGGCGTGGCCTGTGGGGTCAGGGAGGAGCGTGTCGCGATGGGGCGTGGCCTGTGGGGTCAGGAGGAGCGTGTCGCGATGGGGGCGTGGCCTGTGGGGGTCAGGGAGGAGTGTGTCGCGATGGGGCGTGGCCTGTGGGGTCAGTGGGGTCAGGCGGAGCTTGTCGCGATGGGGACCTGGTCTTCTGCATCCGTGGGGATGGTGAGGGGTGTTGTGTTGGGTCAGCTTGGGGGGCGGTTGCGGAGAGAGAAGCGGGGGGGGGTCGCTAGGGGCCGGAAGGGGAAAAGGAGGAACTGCTGAGGTGGGCTGTGTCCTGAGCCAGGGGCTTGGGGGCAGCTGGTGGGTGAACCTGCTGAGAGACGAGCCAAGGAGGCGCTGGAGCACGCTGGGGGTGGCTGGCCAGAGGGGCAGTTGGGGGTCCGGGCACCATCACTACAGAGCCAGCTGAGCGTGGAGCCTAAACTGGGACTGGAGGCTCCCCCCGCCCCCCATCGTGCTGCTGGTACACGGGCCCTGGCCGCGCTCAGGGTGCCCTGCCATGCTGGGTGCTGGGCAGAGGAAAGCCTGGCAAGGCTCTGGTGGCACTGAGGAAAAGTTGGCTTGGCTGAGGTAACGTGGCCGAGCCAGGGAGCAGCTGGGCCTGGAGACGGGGCAGAGGCAGGTGCTTAGGAGGAAAGGAAGCTCCCTCTGGCCGGCTCCCCCATGTCCTGTGTCTGCCAGGGACCAGCCCCGGATGCTGCCAAGGAAGGGGGCTTGTGCAAGGGACTCGCTTTGCACTTTTGAAGC
This sequence comes from Rafetus swinhoei, assembly GCA_019425775.1. NCBI lineage: Eukaryota > Metazoa > Chordata > Testudines > Trionychidae > Rafetus > Rafetus swinhoei. The sequence continues at coordinate 5,111,157 of JAFJHL010000039.1, forward strand.
CTTGTTGTTGGAATTGTCCCGCCCTTGATTTCACCCCTGCCTCAGTGGCCCCTGGTGGCAGTGAGTTTCACAGGCTTGTTAGCTTCCTGGCACGACGCTTCATCTCCTTGGGATTCATCCGTCGCCGGAAGGGCCTGGTGCTGCAGGGTGGGTGCCGAGCCCTGCCTCTTAGACACTGGCAAGCAGAGGTGTCCGGACGCTGTTGCAGAAGATTCCTGCTTCGTCCCCCCTGAATAGATCAGTTTGGTGGAGTTTCTGTTGCCTGTGCTGGCTCAGACCTGAGAAGTGCTCGCAGCTTTATCCTTTGCCACGAGTTGGGGAAGGACCCGGCCATTGTTCAGCTAAAGAGGAACGGCCCAGAGTTCAGAGATGCTCATAGGCAGCTCCCCCAGTGCACAGCTGGGGACCCCCTTTCCGGGGGTGCCTTGTTGGCATTATCTGGGCGGCAAAGCAGGTCTGTGCTGCAGGCAGGGAGCCACGGAGGAGGGAGAGGCCCCCTTTCTGTCTGGCTTTGCTCCTGGCACCCTGCGCTCAGGTCCGATAGCGTGGCTCGTGGGCTAAGCGGTGCGGCGAGGATCTCGGTGGAGAATGGAGCTGTGGAGCATGTCGCTAGGCCCCGAGCTGGTTCTGTAGGTGCTCCCGGTTCCCGCTGTGACCGTTTGATGGCGTCAGCAGAGCTGTGGGGGAAGGAGAGTTGATCCTGGGCTGTGTAGAACCGCGTGTATGTGCCACACTGTGGCTGGTTTCAGAGGGCCGTGGGGGCTTTGTGAGGCTTTTGCTACAGAGCGTGGAGAGACCAGCCCCTGCCCATGCTGCAGGGAGCTCAGGGCAAAGCAACCAAGGGCCTGGAGATAATCGATCTGTGTGAGGGGATGGAGTGGGGGTAGCACCCCCTCCCGGTCTTCAATCAGACTCCCCTCTCTGCAGGTGTCCAGTGAGGGCAGGAGCCACGGCCTGGCTAATGCGACTTGCTGGCATCAGAGACACAAATCACTGTGTAGGACAGCATGCTCAGCTGGCTGGGGGGTGGGGAATGGGACCTCGGGGCCTTTCCCCTCCAGGGGGTGCTAGCTCCCATCCAGCTGCAGGGCGGCTGGCTGGCCCCGGGGGGCCAGGGCCTGTCCCCTTCTAGGGGTGGCTGGCTCGGATCCAGCGCCCGCTGGCTGCTACCCTGCTGGCTCGGATCCAACCTCTCTCCACTGCTGTTATGGAGAGAGGTTGCCTGCCCCATGGGCGCCCCTCGCTGGGCTGGGGGAGTCGGTCAGGTGGGCTCTAGCACGGGTGACTGGTCCGGCGAGGAAGCCGGGAAGTAGCCGGCCTCCTACCTCCTTGGCTGCGTCGCAAGGCCGTTCCTGTCAGGACTTCTCTTCGGCGGGTGGTGCTCAGCAATGTGAGGGCGTCTCGGGGAAGCAGCCGGGGCCACGCTCGGACGTGAGGCGACGCCTCGCAGACCCCAGAGTGCGTCACGGTCTCGCTTCCTCTTCCTGCTGCTGGGAGACAGCCGTGCCTGCGTGTGACGAGTCCGGGGACCGTCCCCCGGATGGGACCTGACTGAGGTGCTAGCTCTGGGCTGTGGGGGGAGGATGTGTCAGGGGCTCCCAGAACCGTTCCCCTGTGTAATGCAGGCAGAGGCTCAGCAGGGCCTGTAGGAGCCAGGCCTGCAGCTGGACCTGCCGTGGGCTCCTGGGCAGGCTCCAGGCCTTGGAGTGGACAGTCAACCCTGCGGGGGAGAGGCTGGCTGTGGTCGGGGAGCCCGGAGCAGTCTGGCTAGTGCAGAACGCGGAGGGTGTTGGGTTGAAGGTGGGTGGGAGAAGCCCCCGAGGAGGGGAGGTTTGGGGCAGCGCTTCCCTCCGGCCCTGGCGAGCTCTGTGAGAGAGGTGGGGTCCAGGAGGAGGATCCCAGTGCTCTGGAGAGGACAACTCGGGGCTCTCTCCATGGTCCCAGCCAGATAGAGGCCACAGACTCCAGGCCCATGCCCTTGTGCCGGTGCGCTGGGGCTGCCTGGGCCCAGAGGGAGTATGGCCTGAAACCCAAGTGAGCGCCGCTGTGCCATGCGTCTGCGGGTCGGCACTGCTAGCAGGGCCCCAGGCTCCAAGCTGCAACGGGGGGGAAATGGGAGGGGTAGGGCCCCAGCGCCCATGAGGTGCCATAGCTCCAAGCTTCTCTCCCTGGACAGGACCGCCGGGTCTTCCGCCCTGTCCCTTGGTTCCCCTGTATGGCTAGACAGGTTCTCCAGCCTTCGGGGACAGAGAACCAGCTGCCCCGCCAGCCTTAGCCCCACCTGAGAGTCACTAGCCTGTGAGGCTGCAGGTGGGGAGTGAGGGCTGAGCTGGGGGGCCAGGGGCTGCAGGTGGGGAGTGAGGGGTACCGGCTGAGCTCTGCAGGGGAGCCAGGGGCTGTAGGTTGGGCATGAGGGGTACCGCCTGAGCTGGGGGGGCCAGGGGCTGCAGGTGGGGAGTGAAGGGTATGGGCTGAGCTGCGGGGGATCCCAGGGGCTGCAGGTGGGGAGTGAGGGGTACCGGCTGAGCTGGGGGGGAATCCCAGGGGCTGCAGGTGGGGAGTGAGGGGTACCGGCTGAGCTAGGGGGGAGCCCAGGGGCTGCAGGTGGGGAGTGAGGGATACCGGCTGAGCTGGGGGGAGCCCAGGGGCTGCAGGTGGGGAGTGAGGGGTACTGGCTGAGCTCTGCGGGGAAGCCAGGGGCTGTAGGTTGGGCATGAGGGGTACCGGCTGAGCTGGGGGGGCCAGGGGCTGCAGGTGGGGAGTGAGGGGTACTGGCGGCTGAGCTCTGGGGAAGCCAGGGCTGCAGGTTGGGCATGAGCGGTACCGGCTGAGCTGGGGGGGCCAGGGGCTGCAGGTGGGGAGTGAGGGGTACTGGCTGAGCTCTGCAGGGAAGCCAGGGGCTGTAGGTTGGGCATGAGGGGTACCGGCTGAGCTGGGGGGGCCAGGGGCTGCAGGTGGGGAGTGAGGGGTACTGGCTGAGCTCTGCGGGGGAGCCAGGGGCTGTAGGTTGGGCATGAGCGGTACCGGCTGAGCTGGGGGGGCCAGGGGCTGCAGGTGGGGAGTGAGGGGTACTGGCTGAGCTCTGCGGAGCCAGGGGCTGTAGGTTGGGCATGAGCGGTACTGCTGAGCTGGGGGCCAGGGGCTGCAGGTGGGGAGTGAGGGTACTGGCTGAGCTCTGCAGGAAGCCAGGGGCTGTAGGTTGGGCATGAGGGGTACCGGCTGAGCTGGGGGCCAGGGGCTGCAGGTGGGGAGTGAGGGTACTGGCTGAGCTCTGCGGGGAAGCCAGGGGCTGTAGGTTGGGCATGAGGGGTACCGGCTGAGCTGGGGGGGCCAGGGGCTGCAGGTGGGGAGTGAGGGGTACTGGCTGAGCTCTGCAGGGAAGCCAGGGGCTGTAGGTTGGGCATGAGCGGTACCGGCTGAGCTGGGGGGGCCAGGGGCTGCAGGTGGGGAGTGAGGGGTACTGGCTGAGCTCTGCAGGGAAGCCAGGGGCTGTAGGTTGGGCATGAGCGGTACCGGCTGAGCTGGGGGGGCCAGGGGCTGCAGGTGGGGAGTGAGGGGTACTGGCTGAACTCTGCGGGGGAGCCAGGGGCTGTGTCGGGATCCTTGCTCAGCCCCTGGTGCTGTCAGTCTGTCTGGCTCTACTGGGTGAATTCCGTGGTCTGGAGGCCCTGCTGACGCGCCCGCTCTCGACCCCCAGGGCTCGGAGACCGTGGTGCGGCTGCATCCGGAGAGCCCGCCGGAGAGCCTGACTAGTGAAACACTGAGCCACTGCAGGAAGAAATGGAGTATGAACGGAGGTACCATCTCCCCGCGCCCTGGGCCGGGCGCCCCGTGTCAGGAAGGCTGGGGGTGCCAGGTGCTGGGGCAGGGTTCAGCAGGGGGCACTCTGGCCTGGCAGTCAGGGCTGGGCGGGGGGCCGGGCGGGGGGCGCTCCACCCTGGCAGTCAGAGCCAGGCGCTGGGGGGCCGGGCGGGGGGCGCTCCACCCTGGCAGCCTGCATTGCTGACCCTACGGCCTCGTTTCCCCCAGAGGTGGGCGCGGGGACCGGACGGGCCGCTACGGGGCTGCTGAGCGGTCCCAGGATGACGGCGGGGACGGGCGGAGCCAGCGGGACCACGACTACCGGGACATGGATTACCGCTCATACCCCCGCGACTTTGGCAGCCACGAGGCTGCTGCCGAGTACGACTCATCGGAGGAGCAGAGCGCCGAGGTGGGTGCCGGCCCCGGGGGCTGGGCAGGCCTGTGTGCCGGGGGTCGGGAGCGCGGTGCGAGCGCCGGGCTCCGCTGACCCCGGTCTCTCCCCCAGGATTCCTACGAGGCCTCCTCAGGGTCGGAGACGCAGCACAAGCGGGACAGTCCCACCGAGCCCCTGGGCTACCCCGGCGACGGGGGACTACCGCGACCAGGACTACCGGCCCGAGCCGGAGGAGGAGCAGAAGGCCAGCAGCATCGTCATGCTGCGGATGCTGCCCCAGTCCGCCTCCGAGAACGACGTAGGTCCGGGCGGGGGGCTGGGCCACCTGGCTCTCGTCTCTGGCAGCGGAGGGGGGCAGCCGTGCGGGGGCGGGGAGCAGCTTTGGCACCCACCCATGGAGTGGTGCTGCCTGCCTCAGTTTCCCCTGCTCCGGTGGTGACTCCCCCTCCTGGTGCTCCCCCTGCAGATCCGTGCCCAGCTACAGGCGCATGGGATCCAGCCCCGCGGGAGGTGCGGCTGATGCGGAACAAAGCCTCAGGTGAGCTCCTGTTCCCAGTTCTGCCTCCTGCCCCCCCTTGGGGTCCGGGCCGCGCGTGCGCGGCATCTCTCGCTGGCGTGGCCGGCTGCCCAGCGCGCACCAGGCTTCGGCCAGGACCGGCCCCCTGCCCGGGGGCTGGTGCAGAGCAGGGCCGCTCCGGTCAGGCCGCACGCGGCTCCGGGACTCGCCGCTCTCCCTGGCGAGCGCGGAGGACTCCTCAGCCGGGCGCTGGCAGCTGGGCCTGGCTTCTGCGTCTCCTCCCGCTGGCGAGCGCGTGGCCGGGAGGGGCTGGGCCCCACAGGTGAGTTGCGATTGTCTCTCAAGCGTTTCCTTGGGGTGTGTCGCACACTCGCCGTCGCACACGCGTGTGCACACAGTGGTCTCTCTCCTTCCCAAGCAGGATGTGGATGTGCTTCTCCCTCTGTCTGCCCCCAGCCAGCCAGGGCACAGCCCCCGCAGAGCCATTTCCCAGCATGCCCTGGCCCGCTGCTCTGGCATAGCCCGGCCTCGTGTGGGGATCGGGCCCGCAGTGTTTGTCCCGTAGATCAGCGGGGCGGGGCAGCACCGAGGCTCCCCCACGGGCGTCCTGCCCCTCCGCCAGGCTGAGCTAACGGCAGCGAGGGTCTGTGGGGCGGGGCAGAGCAGAGCCTGCGGGGAGACCTGGGTGGGAGGGGGAGGCTGAGCAAGGGGTGGGGGGCGCCGCAGGGTGGGGGCAGTCAGGGCTGGGGGACCTGTCACTGGAGCCGGGTTTTAGGGCCCTAGAGGCGGCTGGGTGAAGAAATGGACAAATGGCGGAGGGGGCCGGCGCGGTTCTCTGCAGGGGGAGCAGCACTCGGGCCAGGCAGCATGAGCAAGTGGAGGGGGTTTGCTCGGTAGCCGGGACTCCTGGGATCTCTCCCCGGGCGGGGGGCTGGGAGCCGGGACTCCTGGGATCTCTCCCCGGGCGGGGGCTGGGAGCCGGGACTCCTGGGATCTCTCCCCGGGCGGGGGGCTGGGAGCCGGGACTCCTGGGATCTCTCCCCGGGCGGGGGGCTGGGAGCCGGGACTCCTGGGATCTCTCCCCGGGCGGGGGGCTGGGAGCCGGGACTCCTGGGTTCTCTCCGGGCGGGGGCTGGGAGCCCGGACTCCTGGGTTCTCTCCGGGCGGGGGCTGGGAGCCCGGACTCCTGGGTTCTCTCCCGGGCTGGGGCTGGGAGCCCGGACTCCTGGGTTCTCTCCCCGGGCGGGGGCAGGGAGCCCGGACTCCTGGGTTCTCTCCCGGGGCCGGGGGCTGGGAGCCCGGACTCCTGGGTTCTCTCCCGGGGCCGGGGGCTGGGAGCCGGGACTCCTGGGTTCTCTCCCGGGCGGGGGGCAGGGAGCCGGGACTCCTGGGTTCTCTCCCGGCGCTGGGGGTTGGGGCTGGGAGCCGGGACTCCTGGGTTCTCTCCTGGCGCTGGGGGCCGGGGCAGGGAGCCGGGACTCGGGGCTCTGCTGCGCAGCAGCCCCTCGGCCCCGCGGCCAGGCCCCGCCCTGGGGGTGCGCCGCGGCCGGATCCGTTGACTAACACACTGCGTCTGTATCTGAATGCTGTCCTCCAGGTCAGAGCCGCGGCTTCGCCTTCGTCGAGTTTAATCACTTGCAGGACGCTACCCGATGGATGGAAGCCAATCAGGTTGCTTTGCCGCACTCGACCCCCACAAGTACTGCTCCTGTTACCGCCCGACCCACATGCCTGGGCCTGCTCCAGCCCCCCAGGCAGAGCCTCACCCCCCGCAGGGACTTGCCAGGCCTTAGAGCGGAGCGCCTGGGTTCTCTGCCTGGCTCTGGGAGGGCTCTGGGGTCTAGTGGTTACAGCAGAGTGGGGGGAGCCAGGACTCCTGGGTTCTGTCCCCACCTTGGGGAGGAGAGTGAGGCCTAGTGGTTAGAGCAGGCTGGGAGCCAGGACTCCTGGGTTCTCCCCAGCTCGGGGAGGGAGTGTGTTGAGAACATGGGGACCAGGAGCCGGGACTCCTGGGTTCTCTCTGTGGCTGCGGCTGGGGATGAGGCTGTGCGTGTTCTGTGCCTGGCTCTGGGCAGGGAGTGGAGGCTAGTGGCTAGAGCAGCGAGGCCGGTTGCCAGGCAGTGCAGGGCAGTAGAGGAAGTTGGGTGATGGCGCCGGCCCCTTTTCGAGCTGCATGGCCCTGAAACTGGCACCCGGCCCCCTCCGGCCCTCCACCGGCTCACTCCTCTCTGGGGGGGCCGTGCTGCCAGCGTTCCCCGGGCAGGGGGCGCCGGTGCCGGTCTTTGTTAGCCCGTGTCTGAACCCGGAGGAGGCCCCGGGCAGAGCAGTGAGACCTGACAGACCCGCCTGCAGGCCCCCCAGCTGGCGGATTGGCATTGGCTTTCACAGCACCCGGGCCCGCGTGTGTGGTGGGCGTCCCCAGTGGGAGCCGCCACGCGTGGGCCTGGCGGGAGGGCGGGGGCGCGGCGCAGCGAGAGGGCATTGGCCCGGGCTCGGGCAGGCAGAGCGGCTAGGCCGAGGTGTGGGGCGGCGGCCCAGTGGTCGCCGGAGGAGCCGCTGGCTAGCCGGGCGCGTGGCGGTGGCTCCCAGCGGTGCCGCGCAGGCGTCTTGGATCATGGCTGCTCTCTCTTTCTCTCTCTCTCTCTCTCTCGCTCCCTCCCTCTTTCTCTCTTTCATCCGCTCCCTTCGTCCCAGCAGCCGTTGGTAGCTCGGAGCCGGCCGTGCCGGCAGCCCCACGCGCTGGGCCGGCACAGGTTAGCTTTGCGGTAGCCACGTAGCCGGGCCTGTGGCCCCTCCCTCCCTCCCTCCTCCCTCATCCGTTCAGCAGAAGGGTTTAAATCTCTCTCTCTCTCTCTGCTGAGGCAGTGACGGGTGCCCCCCCGTCACCCGCCGGCTCTCACCCCCGCCTTTCCCCCAGCAGCACTCCCTCAGCATCCTGGGCCAGAAAGTCTCCATGCACTACAGCGACCCCAAGCCCAAGATCAACGAGGACTGGCTGTGCAGCAAGCAAGGGGCTGGGCCAGGAGCCGGGAGGGGGCAGGGACGACGCTCCTGGCGGTCAGAGCCAAGCGTTGGGGGGTGCTGTGGGGCAGGAAAGAGGGCAGGGTACTCGGCAGAGAGGTCTGGGGTGGGGGCACCATGGGGCAGGGAGCTGGGCAGGGCGTTTAGCAGGGGCTCTCTCCATTAAGAGTCTCCATTTAATTCCTGTTGCAGTGTGGAGTGCAGAATTTCAAACGAAGAGAGAAATGCTTTAAATGTGGTGTTCCCAAATCAGGTGAGCGAGAAACAGTGCTGGTTTTAATCCCCCCATCGCACCCTGCAGCGGGGAGTTCCGCGGGGTAACACCCTGGGGAGCTATTTGCCCAGCAAACCCTGCAGCGGGGTGTCCTGCGGGTTAACACCCTGGGAAGCTATTTGCCCATCACACCCTGCAGCGGGGAGTCCTGCCAGTTAGCTCCCCAGGGTGTTATTTGTCCAGCGGGCCTGCAGCAGGGAGTCCTGCAGGTTAACGCCCGGGGGAGCTATTTGCCCAGCAGACCCTGCAGCGGGGAGTCCCGTGGGGTAATACTACTTTCTGCCCCATGCAGAGGCTGAGCAGAAGCTGCCCCCAGGGAGTCGGCTAGACCAGCTGGTGGCGCTGTCGGGCCGGGAGCTGAGTCAGGGCCTGCTACCCCTGCCCCAGCCCTACCAGGCCTCGGTGTTGTCAGGGACCCAGCCCCTGGCGCAGGCGTCGGAGCCCTGTGCGGAGAACGCCAATGACAGTGAGCGTGGGGTGGGCCGGAGGGGCTGTGGGGAGCACGCAGGCTGTCAGGAGGCATATCAGTTGGGGTTGGTGCATGGGGGGCAGTGGGACCAGTGCGTAGAGGGGTGGGGTGGGGTGGATGGAGGGTACCTGGGAGGACTGGTTTGGGGCTGGCTGACTGGGGAGGGGGCAGGGCTGTCCGGCACAGGGAGGAGGGGTTTGAAGTTGGTGTCTCTGGCTGACGGGGGAGGAGGGGTCTGGCTCGGGGCGGGGCTAGCTGTAGGTGGGCCCTAGGGATTGGGGCCTGGCTCAGGGGGTGGGCTAGCTGTAGGTGGGCCCTAGGGGTTGGGGCCTGGCTTGGGGCGGGGGCTAGCTGTAGGTGGGCCCTAGGGGTTGGGGCCTGGCTTGGGGGGGGGGCTGGCTGTAGGTGGGCCCTAGGGGTTGGGGCCTGGCTCGGGGCCGGGGCTAGCTGTAGGTGGGCCCTAGGGGTTGGGGCCTGGGGGGCGGCTGTAGGTGGGCCCTAGGGGTTGGGGCCTGGCTTGGGGGTGGGGCTGGCTGTAGGTGGGCCCTAGGGGTTGGGGCCTGGCTCGGGCGGGGCTGGCTGCAGGTGGGCCCTAGGGGTTGGGGCCTGGCTCGGGGCCGGGGCTAGCTGTAGGTGGGCCCTAGGGGTTGGGGCCTGGCTCAGGGGGGGGGCTAGCTGTAGGTGGGCCCTAGGGGTTGGGGCCTGGCTCAGGGGCGGCTAGCTGCAGGTGGGCCCTAGGGGTTGGGGCCTGGCTCGGGGCCGGGGCTAGCTGTAGGTGGGCCCTAGGGGTTGGGGCCTGGCTCAGGGGGCCGGGTCTGGCTGTAGGTGGGCCCTAGGGGATGGGGCCTATCTTAAGGGGTGGGGCTGACTGAAGGTGGATCCTAGGGGACGGTCTGGTTCAGGGGCGGGTCTGGCTATAGGTGGGGCCCCAGGGGCGGGCCTATCTTAAGGGGTGGGGCTGACTGAAAGTGGATCCTAGGGGATGGTCTGGTTCAGGGGGCCGGGTCTGGCTATAGGTGGGCCCTAGGGGGCGGGGCCTATCTTAAGGGGTGGGGCTGACTGAAAGTGGATCCTAGGGGATGGTCTGGTTCAGGGGTGGGTCTGGCTCAGGGGGCAGGGTCTGGCTATAGGTGGGCCCTAGGGGGCGGGGCCTATCTTAAGGGGTGGGGCTGACTGAAAGTGGATCCTAGGGGATGGTCTGGTTCAGGGGGCCGGGTCTGGCTATAGGTGGGCCCTAGGGGGCCGGGCCTATCTTAAGGGGTGGGGCTGACTGAAAGTGGATCCTAGGGGATGGTCTGGTTCAGGGGTGGGTCTGGCTCAGGGGGCAGGGTCTGGCTATAGGTGGGCCCTAGGGGGCCGGGCCTATCTTAAGGGGTGGGGCTGACTGAAAGTGGATCCTAGGGGTGGGTCTGGTTCAGGGGTGGGTCTGGCTCAGGGGGCGGGGTCTGGCTATAGGTGGGCCCTAGGGGGCGGGGCCAGGGATTCCAGCTCCTCCTCACCCTGCCCCGCCCCCCCCAGCCATCATCCTGCGGAACCTGAACCCGCACAGCACCATGGAGTCGATCCTGGCGGCGCTGGCGCCCTACGCCGTGCTCTCCGCCTCCAACGTTCGCGTCATCAAGGACAAGCAGACCCAGCTCAACCGCGGCTTCGCCTTCATCCAGCTGGCCACCATCGTGGTGAGCGCGGGGTGGGGCCCAAGCCTAGTCGGTCTGTTCAGAAATGAGCTGGAGCGGCCGTCCCGAGCAAACCGACCGCTCGGAGCCATTGAAAAGGGACTGAGAATAGGACGGAGAACATCTCCGCGCCTCTGTAAAACCCGTGGCCGCCTCCGCTCCAGCCAGATCTCCTGGTATTGGGAAGGGTCCGAAAAGGGCAACACAAGGGTTCGGGGTTTGGACCGGGGCCCGTGTGAGGAGACATTAAACAGGCTGGGACTCTGAGCTCAGAAATGCAGAGCCGAGGGCGGCAGGATGGGGGCTAGAAAATCATGACTGGTGTGGAGACAGGGACTAAGGAAAAGTGACTGACGTGTTCCCGTAACACAAGAGCGAGGGGTCACCAAATGACACGAATAGGCAGCAGGTTTAAAACAAAGGAAGTTTTTCTGCACGCAGCACACAGCCAACCTGGGGAACTCCTTGCTGGAGGATGCTGTGCAGGCCAGGGCTGTAACAGGGTTCACAAAGAGCTAGAGAAATCCAGGGAGGATGGGTCCATCGATGGCTGTTGGCCAGGCCGGGCAGGGAGGGTGTTCCTGGCCTGTTTGTCCGAGGCTGGGAATGGGTGGCCGGGAGGAATCGCTGGATGGTTCCCTGTTCTGGTCACGCCCCGGGCACCTGGCGCTGGCCGCTGTGGGCAGGCAGGACGCTGGCTGCACGGGCCTTTGGTCCGACCCAGTCGGGCCGTTCTGCTGGTCTCATGTCCCGGGCCCGTGTCATCCCGTCTGCCCCCAGGAGGCGGCCCAGCTGCTGCAGATCCTGCAGGCCCTGCACCCACCGCTGCACATCGACGGCAAGACCATCAACGTGGAGTTTGCCAAGGGCTCCAAGCGGTGAGTGCAGGGCACGGGCGCCGGGGTGGGGGGGCCTGGCCCGGCCCGGCTCCCCCTGACAGCTCCTTGTGCCCCCCACAGGGACATGGGCTCCTCGGACAGCAACCGCATCAGCGCAGCCTCCGTTGCCAGCACGGCTATCGCCGCCGCCCAGTGGGCCATCTCCCAGGTACCCTGGTGGGGCGCGGGGCAGAGCACGGCGGGAGGGGCGTTAACCCCTGGGACTCCCTGCTGCAGGGCTGGGGTGGGACCCCTGGTTTCCCTGCGTTTGTTTGCCCCACACCTGGCGGAGGGCCAGGTGGGGGCTGGCGGTGCCCTCTACCCCCTGACCCTGCCCTCTGCCCCTAGGCGTCACAGGGCAGCGAGGGGGCCTGGGCGACCACGGAGGAGCAGCCGGCCGACTACGCCTACTACCAGCAGGAGGAGGCTTACGGCGCGGAGCCGGCCCTCTACTCCCACGCCTCCGCCCTGCCCGGGGCCAAGGGGGAGGCTGTGGCGGCAGGTGAGAGGCGGGGCTGGGATCCCTGGGGGGGGCAGGTTGGCTTGTGGCAGCCTCCCCGCTCTCCCCTCCCCCCCACTCCGCTTCACTCTGGGGTGTGGGGGCACTGTGAGAGGCAGGACCCCCAACCGCAGCCCCTCACTCGCCCCCCCTCCCCCTTGCCTTGCAGCAGCCGAGCCGTCCCTGGAGCCTGGCGTGCCGGGCGTGGACCCGCTGCCCGTGCTGCAGAGCTTCGCCCAGACCGCCGCCGTGCCCGTCGCGTACCAGCCGCCCGGCGGGGCCGAGGCCACCAGCACCACGCAGGGCGCCGCTGCCCCCGCCCAGGTAGGGCCAGCCCCGGGCCCCTCCTCCCGGCCTCCAGCCTGCGCTGGGTGGGGAGGGTCTCCCCGGGGTGTCCCCTCCCTGCGCTGGGGGGGTTCCCCGGCAGCGTCCCCACCGCCTGCTGCTCTGCCACGATAAGGCGCCGGGGCGGGGGCTGAGCGGACTGGCCTGGCTGGGGAGACCCCGCCCTACACCACCGCGGTTCTCGCCAGCGACTCGAGACGCCCAGTCCAGCCCAGCCTTCCGGCACCGCTTCTCCCGGCGGGAGGCCGGATGGGCATGCCGGGGCGGGGCCTGCCGAGGACTGGACCCGGCTGGGGAGCCCGCGGAGGCCGGATGGGGCCAGGCTGGGGAGGGGGCTGAGCGGGACTGCTCGGCTGGGGAGCCGTGCTGTGGGGAGGCCGGATGGGGCCATGCTGGGGGCGGGGCTGAGCGGGACTGGCCTGGCTGGGGAGCCGTGCTGCGGGAGGCCGGATGGGGCCATGCCGGGGCGGGGCTGAGCGGGACTGGCCTGGCTGGGGAGCCGTGCTGCGGGGAGGCTGGATGGGGGCCATGCTGGGAGGGGGCTGAGCGGGACTGGCCCGGCTGGGGAGCCGTGCTGCGGGGAGGCCGGATGGGGCCATGCCGGGGGGCGGGGGGCTGAGCGGGACTGGCCCGGCTGGGGAGCCGTGCTGCGGGGAGGCCGGATGGGGCCATGCCGGGGGGGGGCTGAGCGGGACTGGCCCGGCTGGGGAGCCGTGAAGGCGGGAGGCCGGATGGGGCCATGCTGGGGGCGGGGCTGAGCGGGACTGGCCCGGCTGGGGAGCCGTGCTGCGGGAGGCCGGATGGGGCCATGCCGGGGGCGGGGCTGAGCGGGACTGGCCCTGGCTGGGGAGCCGTGCTGCGGGAGGCCGGATGGGGCCATGCCGGGGGCGGGGCTGAGCGGGACTGGCCCGGCTGGGGAGCCGTGGCGGGAGGCCGGATGGGGCCATGCCGGGGCGGGGCTGAGCGGGACTGGCCCGGCTGGGGAGCCGTGCTGCGGGAGGCCGGATGGGGCCATGCCGGGGCGGGGCTGAGCGGGACTGGCCCGGCTGGGGAGCCGTGCTGCGGGAGGCCGGATGGGGCCATGCCGGGGGCGGGGCTGAGCGGGACTGGCACCGGCTGGGGAGCCGTGCTGCGGGAGGCCGGATGGGGCCATGCCGGGGGCGGGGCTGAGCGGGACTGGCCCGGCTGCCAGAGCCGTGCTGCGGGAGGCCGGATGGGGCCATGCCGGGGCGGGGCTGAGCGGGACTGGCCCGGCTGGGGAGCCGTGCTGCGGGAGGCCGGATGGGGCCATGCCGGGGGGCCGGGGGCTGAGCGGGACTGGCCCGGCTGGGGAGCCGTGCTGCGGGGAGGCCGGATGGGGCCATGCTGGGGAGGGGGGCTGAGCGGGACTGGCCTGGCTGGGGAGCCGTGCGCGGGAGGCCGGATGGGGCCATGCTGGGGCGGGGCTGAGCGGGACTGGCCTGGCTGGGGAGCCGTGCGGGAGGCCGGATGGGGCCATGCTGGGGCGGGGCTGAGCGGACTGGCCTGGCTGGGGAGCCGTGCTGCGGAGGCCGGATGGGGCCATGCTGGGGCGGGGGCTGAGCGGGACTGGCCCGGCTGGGGAGCCGTGCTGCGGGGAGGCGGATGGGGCCATGCGGGGTTGTGGGGCTGAGGGACTGGCCCGGCTGGGGAGCCGTGCTGCGGGAGGCCGGATGGGGCCATGCTGGGGTGGGGGCTGAGCGGGACTGGCCTGGCTGGGGAGCCGTGCTGCGGGAGGCCGGATGGGGCCATGCTGGGGGTTGTGGGGCTGAGCGGGACTGGCCTGGCTGGGGAGCCGTGCTGTGGGGAGGCCGGATGGGGCCATGCTGGGGCGGGGCTGAGCGGGACTGGCCTGGGGAGCCGTGGGGAGGCCGGATGGGGCCGGGGGGGCGGGGGCTGAGCGGGACTGGCCTGGCTGGGGAGCCGTGCGGGAGGCCGGATGGGGCCATGCTGGGGTTGTGGGGGGCTGAGCGGGACTGCCCGGCTGGGGAGCCGTGCTGTGGGAGGCCGGATGGGGCCATGCTGGGGAGGGGGGCTGAGCGGGACTGCTGGGCTGGGGAGCCGTGCTGTGGGGAGGCCGGATGGGGCCATGCCGGGGGGCGGGGGGCTGAGCGGGACTGGCCTGGCTGGGGAGCCGTGCTGTGGGGAGGCCGGATGGGGCCATGCTGGGGAGGGGGGCTGTCAGGGAGTGCGGGCTGTGTTGTGAGGGGCTAGCTCTGTTGGGGGGGCTGGGATCTCACCCCTGAGCCCCACTCTGCCCCCTTCCCCAGCTGTCCCAGACGTCTCCACCTACCAGTACGACGAAACCTCGGGCTACTACTACGACCCGCTGACCGGGCTCTACTACGACCCCAACTCCCAGGTGAGCGGGGGGGGTGCAGACTAGAGGGGCTGGGGGGGGCCAGGCCTGCAGCGCCTGATGCCCCCCCCCTCCCCACAGTACTACTACAACGCGCAGAGCCAGCAGTACCTGTACTGGGACGGCGAGCGCCGGACCTACGTGCCAGCCTCCGACCAGGCCGCTGACTCCCACAAGGAGGGCTCGGGGGGCAGCGGCAAGGAGGGCAAGGAGAAGAAGGAGAAGCACAAGACCAAAACGGCTCAACAGGTCAGTGCTGGTCCCACTTGGGGGGGCGCCCGCCCGGCAGGGCCTCTCCGGCACTGCCAGCCCAGCCTTAGCTGTCCTGATGCAGCCGCCTCTGGGGCCGGGCAGCTGGGAACAGCCGCCCATAACGCCGCCCGGGGCTGGCCTGAGATGCAGCCGCCGCTGATGCTGGTCCCCAGCTGTCCTGCCACAGAAGCTTGGGACAGGAAGTGAAGGTGAACCCCGTGCTCGCCTCCACCCCCCCGCCCTCCTCCGGGTCCGTGGCCCCCTGATGCCCCTGCCCCCGCAGATCGCCAAGGACATGGAGCGCTGGGCCCGCAGCCTCAACAAGCAGAAGGAGAATTTCAGGAACAGCTTCCAGCCGGTCAGCTCGCTGCGGGAGGACGAGCGGCGGGAGTCGGCCACGGCCGACGCCGGCTACGCCATCCTGGAGAAGAAGGTACCGGGGGCAGCCCCTGACCCCACAGCAGGGCTCCCCGACCCTGGCTCCTGCCCTGGGAAGGGGGGCGGTGAGGGGGGCCTGTGGGGGAGGGGAGCAGTGTCCCCAGAGCTGGGGGTTTCCACAGCGGCGCCTGCCCCGGTGCACAGGGAGCGGGGGGGAAGGGGGAGACCCTGCCAGGCCCTGGCTCAGCTCCCCTGTTTGCCCCCTAGGGGGCGCTGGCCGAGAGGCAGCACGCGCCCATGGACCTGTCCAAGCTGGCCAGTGACGACAGGCTGGTAAGTGCCCCCACCCCCCCCCGCGCCGCAGGACGCCTGGGCCCCCTCTCAGCGCTGGGGGGAAGGGGCTGGGAGCCGGGACCGAGCTCCCTCCTGGCTCTGGGCTGGGAGTTAGGGGCTCGTGGGTTAGAGTGGGGGAGGGGCACAGGACTCCTGGGGGTGGGGCTGTCACGGAGCATGGGGGTCCCCGGGCCCAGCCCCCCCACCCACAGCCAGGCGGGACTCTCAGGCGGCAGGTAGAAGAGAAGGTTTATTGGCTGGCAGGAACACGGTCTAGCCCAGACTTGTTACAGGCGCTGCCAGGGCCACCCAGCCTGGGGGAAGGGGGCCCAGAGCCCCCCCGGCCAGCTGGCCCCCCCCAAGCCAGACAGCTCCCTCCCAGGCCACACCCAGGCACTCTGCCCCTCCTTTGTCCTGCCTCCAAGCAGTGTCACCTGCCCAAATCCTCCACCTAGCTCAGCCTGGGCCATTCCCGCACTCTTCCCCCCCCCCCCCCCCCCCCCGGGCAGTAGAATCACACACAGCCCAGCAAAGCAAGTAGGGAATACAGAGCGCACACAGTCCCCCTATGTCCCAGGGGTCCCGCGGGCTGGAGCAGGGCAGGGTTCCAGGGGGCCGGGCTGGAGCGGGGCAGTGCAGGGGCAGGCCGGGGCGGTAGGCCTCGTGCGCCGGCAGCCAGCCCCACGGCGCCGTGTCCCTGCAGAGCCCGCCGCGGGGGCTGGTGGCCGCGTACAGCGGGGAGAGCGACAGCGAGGAGGAGCCGGAGCGGGCGGCCGACCGGGAGGAGAAGCTGACGGACTGGCACAAGCTGGCCTGTCTGCTCTGCCGCCGGCAGTTCCCCAGCAAGGAGGCGCTGATCCGCCACCAGCAGCTGTCCGGGCTGCACAAGGTGGGTGTGAGGGAGGGAAGGGGGGGGTCATGCAGCCTGGCCCTCTAGGGCGCCAGCCCCTCCCCGGCCAGGTGGGGCATGGGGCCGGGCCCTGCACTCCTGGGGGCACCGGGCCCATCCCGCCCCCGAGGGCCAGGGGGTTCCTACTGACCATTTTGTTAAATTCCAGCAAAACCTGGAGATTCACCGTCGCGCCCACCTGTCGGAGCAGGAGCTAGAGGCGCTGGAGAAGAACGACACATGGAGGTGCATGGGGCTGGGGCACTGGGGCTGGGGTGCACTGATGCCAGGGAGGGGCTGGGGGGTGAGTTGGGGGGCGCCAGCCTTGGCTCTGATGGGCCCTCCCCCCGCAGATGAAGTACTGGGACCGTGCGGCGGAGCGCCGGGAGAAGTACGGCGTGCCAGAGCCACCGGAGCCCAAGAAGAGGAAGTACTCGGCTGTGATGCCCGCCACTGTGTAAGCCCCGCCCCCACCAGCCTGCCCCTTCCTCTCAGGGCGGAGCTCTGTCCCTCCCCAGAGGTGGCCGCATATCAGCAAAGGCCCAGCTCTCCCTGTGCTGTTAGTATGTGCAGCTGCTCCCAGGCAAGTGGGGATTGGCGGGGTGCAGCTCTGCCCAGCACCCCGTCCCAGAGGCAGCCGCGTGGCAGCAATGGGGATTGGTGGGGTGCGACTCTACCCACTTCCCCAGCTTGGGGGCCCCCTTCCCCGCCCGGGCTGCGGCGACTGCCCCAGCCCTAAGCCCTCGCTGTCCCCGCAGAGACTTCGAGCAGCCGACGCGGGACGGGCTGGGCAGCGACAACATCGGGAGCCGCATGCTGCAGGCCATGGGCTGGAAGGAGGGCAGCGGGCTGGGCCGGAAGAAGCAAGGCATCCTGAATCCCATTGAGGTAGGAGGCAGGGCGTGTGGGGAGGGGCTGGGGGGTGCTCCGGGGGCAGGTGTCTGATCTCACCAGCTCTCCTTCCCGCCAGGCGCAGACCCGAGTGCGCGGCTCCGGCCTGGGGGCACGCGGCAGTTCCTACGGGCTCTCGGCCGCCGAGTCGTACCGCGAGACGCTGCACAAGACCATGCTGACGCGCTTCAACGAGGCTGAGTGAGCCGGGCGGGAGGCGCCCGGCCCCCTCCCCCCATGAACTTTTTATAATTAAAGGAGAAAAATGACTTAGCTGCTGCTGCCCCTTGCTGGGCCGGGCCCTGGGCCGTGCGTGCCGCTGCTGGGCCGGGCCCTGGGCCCTGTGTGCCGCTGCTGGGCCGTGCGTGCCGCTGCTGGGCCGGGCCCTGGGCCGTGCGTGCCGCTGCTGGGCCGGGCCCTGGGCCCTGTGTGCCGCTGCTGGGCCGGGCGTGCCGCTGCTGGGCCGGGCCCTGGGCCGTGCGTGCCGCTGCTGGGCCGGGCCCTGGGCCCTGTGTGCCGCTGCTGGGCCGGGCCCTGGGCTGTGCGTGCCACCCCTGTTCCGTGCTGGACGGGGCCGGGCCCTGGGCCGTGCGTGCTGCTGTCCCCTGCTGCACAGGGTGTGCCCCTACCCTCTGTGAGCTGTATCCTCCCCCTCCGAGCCAGGTGCACACAGGGAGGGCAGAGGCAGGCTTTACTGAGGCAGGGGTGCGCGGGGGAGTGACACAGCGGGAGCCCTGTTGCCAGCAGGATCAGGAGTCACTGGGCAGGAGCCCCAGGCCTGGAGCCAGGTGGTAACTTCTCACAGGGGCCGGTGCAGCCCCTCGATCAGCTCCGGGTAGTGGTTCTCTGGGGGGAGAACAGGGCCGTGAGGGGTGCTGGTAAAACCCCTTCCCTCTGTCCAGCAGCCCCAGTGAGCCCAGCTCCCCCTGCCCCACCGGTTCCACCCCCCTGCCAGCCCAGCCCTGGGCTCCCCGCCCGCCCTCACTCCCGCCCTGCGGGCTGGGCGCGGAGCTGCTCTCACCGTGGTCGGGCTGGATGTGGCCGTGCCGGATGAGGAAGTCCAGGGCTACGAGTGCACAGTTGGGTTTGAAGTCACCTGAGGCGATGGCCTCCTTCACCTGGGGGCACAGAGCGGCTGTCACCGGGCCCTGGGGGCATGGGGGGGCTGCCTGCTGCCGTGACAGCCTCCTCTGGGACACAGCCGCATGGAATTCCCCTCCCCTCCCCCTTCCCCTCCTCCTGTGCTGCCTGGCACCTGGAGCCCCATAGGGGCCTCTCCCTGCTGGGCCCAGGGGCCGTGCCCCCTCTCTTCCCCACCCCCCATCCCCAGGGCCCAGCCTGGCTCGCTCACCTCATCCAGGCCCAGCAGGTAAAACTCCTGCATCTCCCCGTCGCCCACGCGGGGCTCGAAGGCCTCGGGCAGCTCCAGGTCGAAGACGAACTGGCACTCAGGGAAGATGCCGCGGGCGTCCTCGTAAGTGTAGCTGGGGGGGAGCAGAGAGGGGTCAGTGGCGGGAAGCCTGGGGGAGGGGCACCCCTATGGCTCCTGCGGGCTGGGCTCAAAGCAGTGGGTGCAGTTCCTCCCCTTGGTCCTGCAGGTGCATGGGCAGGGGAGGGACAGGATGGGGGGGTGATTGCAGGGGGTGACCCCCCCGGCCTTACCTAATGGTGCCCACGGGCCGGGCCTGTGCGGCCAGTGCGGGGGGGATACAGGCCTCTTCCTGGCACTCCTTCAGCAGCGTCTCCCTCACCCCCAGCCCCACGGCGATCCCGCCAGCCGCCTGGCAGAGAGAAGGGGGTGAGAGCAGCACCCTGCATGTCTGGTACCTACCCCCACCCTTCCAGCCTTGTGTCCCCCCAGGGATCGCACCTATGGGCTCTTCCCCCCAGACACCCCCTAGTCAGACCCATGTCCCTCATTCTGGGGTCCCTCTAAGGGTCAGACCTGCTGCCCTGCCCCTGGCATGAGCCACCAGTCCTCCACTTGGGCACCCCCCCAGCTGAGAGCCAGGGCTGCAGCCAGCCTGTACCCACTAGCCCTGCTGGGGGCGTGATGCCTTCCTGTGCCCCACTGGGGCGCCGCCCCCTGCTCACCAGGTTGTCCAGCCGGCCAGGGTAGGTGGGCTTCGTCAGGGCACGGCGGCCCAGCCACATGCAGAGCCGGCCTCCCCGCCAGGTGTAGCCGTTCACGTGGGTCCCGTAGCAGCGAACGCCCAGCAGCGCTGGGGGGCAGGCAGAGAGGGAAGGAGGGTCAGGGAGGGGTCATCCTGGAGTGACAGGGGATTGCCCCACCCTGAGGGAGCAGGAGGGCCCCAGGCCAGCTACCAGCCCCAACTCTGTGCCTCCTTCCCCGCCCCATGGCGCCCCTCCACCTCCGTGCCCAGCCCGGGGGACTTACCGGTGGCCGCACGCTCCATGCTGAACAGGGGCGGGTCCCAGAACCGGGGCCGCACCTCATAGTGCTGCAAGGAAAGGGGCCCAGATGAGCGAGCCCAGGGCTCCTGGCTCCCTGCTCTAACCATTAGCCCCCACCACCACCTGGCCTCACCTCGTCTCGCCATTCACGCAGGCAGGGGAAGGCCTCCAGCTCCCGCAGCTCCCCCAGCACCTGCCCCACGGCGGCCGTGCGCTGGGGGGGGGTCACCAGGTCTGGGTGCAGCTCGACGTGGCCGGGCTCGGGGCACACGCTGAACACGGCCGGGTAGCCCTGGAGCCGCTGGGCCACCGGGGCGGGCACAGAGCCCACGCGCTGCCCTGCCACCAGGAACGGCAGGCACCGGCCCTGGGGCGAGCCTGGGGAGAGAGCCAGGGTCAGACCCCACCATGGGGGCCCCTCTCAGCCTCCTCCACCCCATTGCCCCTTTAATTAGCTCTGTGGGCCCCTCCAGCCTGTACAACCTGCCCCTTTAACAGTTAAACACAACCCTCCCTGCCCTGCGCCTTTAAGGGGCGAGTGGCTCATCCCTTTAATCCCCCCCAGCCTGCGCCTTTAGTCCCCCATGTCCCCTTCCCGTCGGCTGATTCCGTCCCCTCCCCTTTAATCACAGCAGTCGGCGCGGGCCTCTCGCGACCGCCGCCCCTTTAAGCATTAAAGGTTAGGGGTTATTTTTTTGTCGGCTGCTTTCCACCCCCCAGCGCGCCTGCCCCTTTAAGGGAAGCGAGTCGGCCGCTTGCGCCTCGCTCCCCTTCCCTTTAAGACTTAAAGGGTCCGGCCGGTGCCTCGTTTTGTGCCGGCCGAACGCGGCAGGCGCTGCCTTCCGGAGCCGGTTGCCATGGTCACGCACCGGGCTCGTGGAAGTTGTTCATCCGCTTCAGCAGCTCCCGGACCCGCTCGGACCAGGAGGGCGCCGCCATGATACCCCCCGGGACCGGCACCGCCACCAGCCAATCACAGCGCGGCTTCCGCCTCGGGGCCCGCCCCCTCGCCAATCAGAGCCGAGCCTGTTGCCACCGCGGACGAACCGGACGACGAGGCCTGTCGGAACGGAGGCGCCTCCTCAGGCCACGCCCCTTAGGCATAGTTGGCCAATCAGCTGGTAGCCTCCTTTCTCGCCTCGCCCGCGCTCCATAGTCGGCCAATCGGGACGCAGGAGCCTGCCTGGTCCCGCCCTCTCCCCAGCTGACCAATCAGACGGCAGGTACCGGTGTAACCACGCCCTCTCTCCGCCCTGCGAGGGCTTGCCCCCGTCACAGCTGGCCAATCAGTCGGCAGGATCTCTATGTGGCCACACCCTCCTCATAGCTGGCCAATCATATGACAGGGTTACAGCCTTGCCACACCCTCGCTCTCAGAGCCAGCCAATTAGAAGGCAGGATTCCTGCGTGGCCACACCCTCTCAGAGCCAACCAATCAGCCGGCCGAGTCCTTCCCTAACCACACCCTTTCTCCACAGCTGGCCAATTGGGTGGCAGGGTCCCTCTGGAGCCCCCACCGGTTGGCTCTGCCCTCATGGGTCCCTCCCCCAAGGGCAGGCAACAGGACCCAGTGGGCCCCCCCTTGGCTGCCCCTCCCCCCGTGACAGGGCTCAGTGGGGGGCTGCCTGGGCTGGGGGGCCAGAGCCAAGAGCCCCCCCCCACCTGCTAAGCTCCTGGGGCAGCCCCGGGGGTGGCTCCCTCGCAGGCAGGAGCAGTAGCCTGGTTCCGGCTGGGGCGACACAGACGTGGGGCCCGCGGCTCCGTCACATGTTTATTGGGCACAGCAAGGCCAGAGGGGCCACGCAGCAGGGCCACGTCCTGCTTCCCTCCCCCCTCACACGCAGCAGGGCCACGTCCTGCCTCCGTCCCCCACACACACACGCGCAACAGGGCCACGTCCTGCCTCTGTCCATTCCCCACCCCCCATAGCAGGGCCATGTCCTGCCTCTGTTTCCCCCACACACACAGCAGGGCCACGTCCTTCCTCCAACTCTCCCCTCCCCCCCGTGGCAGCAGGGCCGGGGCACCTTGTGTCCAGCCAGGGCAGCCCGTGCGGAGTCAATAAATACAGGGGATGGACCCAGGAGTCCGGGGAGCGCTGGAGCCAACCCGCGGGCTGGCGTCAGGCAGGGGCCCAGGAGTCCGGCCAGCCCAGCGCCACGCCGGGGCGAATCCCTGCGGCCGGCCCGGCTCAGGCGTGCTCCATGGGGGCGTCGCAGTCCAGGCGCAGGGCGGCCAGGGGCTCCAGGCTGCTGTCGGGCTCCAGCGACGCGCGGGCGTCCAGGGCCTGCCGCAGGCAGCTCAGCCACCGCTGCTTGTCGAAGGCGTCGGCCGCCTGGAGCGTCTGGGCCTCCGCCTGGGCCCTGGTGCTGACTCGCAGGCAGCTCCTGGCTGGGGGGACAAGGGGTTCACATGGGGGGGCAGCCCGCATCCTGGCCAACCCCCCCCCCCATCGAGTCCCCTGGCCAGCCCCTCCCCCAGCTAGACTGCCCCCATCTCTCCCAGCCAGCCCCTCCCCCAGCTAGACTGCCCCCATCTCTCCCAGCCAGCCCCTCCCCAGCTAGACTGCCCCCATTTCTCCCAGCCAGCCCCTCCCCAGCTATACTGCCCCTCTTCCCCAGCCAGCCCCACCCCCAGCTAGACTGTGCCCCTTCCCCAACCAACCCCTCCCCAGCCAAACTGCCCCCCACTTTCCCTTCAGCTGACCCCCAGCCCAACCAGCTCTAGCCTCCAGCAGCAGACATGACCCCAGAGGGCGAGGGGGGCACCTACCACGCCGGGCCCCCCCGTCGGGCACGTCCTGCACCTCCAGCTGGCTGACAGGCAGGCACCGCTGGACCTGGAACTGGGCCTGCTCGCCCTGCAGGACGGGCCGGGTCAGCACCAGCGCCCCCTCGAACAGGAACACGTGCAGCCGCTGCCGGGAGAGGGAGAGCGGATCAGGGCGCCGGCTAGCCTGGCTCGGCCAGGGGGACTAGTGGTTAGGGCGGGGACGGGCTGGGGGGCTATTGGTTACAATGGGGGAGGGGACTGTGGCTAGGATTTCTGGGATGTCTCCCCGTAAATCAAGTGCAGATTGTGTCCCTGCCCCAGCCCCCGCCTCCCGTCACGCCCAGCCCCCCACCTCCCAATACGCCTGGCCCCCCCTACTTCCCATCATGCCCAGCCTCCCCATCTCCCAATATGCCCAGCTCCCCGCCTCCCGTCACGCCCCCGGCGTCCAGCCCCCGCCCTGCAGCGCCCCCTGGTACCTGCCCCTTGCCGTTGCGCAGTTCCCCGTGGCAGAGCAGCAGGGCGGAGCGGTCGATGTCGGGGTGCCGGGACCCCTCGTCGGGGTAGCTCAGCCGGTGCTGGTAGTAGCGGCACTCAGCCTCCCCCGTCTTCCTGTTGATCAGCCCCACCAGGTCCTGGGCCAGCCCCACCTGCCCCACGGTCACAGTTCAGTGAGGCCCCTCTGCCCCCAGCCTGCCCCCCATGGTGCTGCCCCCTCCCTGCGGTGCCCAGGGCCCCTCTGCCTTCCCTATGGTGCTGCCCCCTTCCTGCAGGGCCCAGGGACCGTCTGCCCCCCCGCATGGCGCTGCCCCCTTCCCACGGGGCCCAGGACCCCTCTGCCCTCCCTATGGTGCTGCCCCCTCCCTGCAGGGCCCAGGGACCGTCTGCCCCCCCATGGCGCTGCTCCTCCCACGGGGCCCAGGACCCCTCTGCCCTCCCTATGGTGCTGCCCCCTTCCTGCAGGGCCCAGGGACCATCTGCCCCCCCCGCCATGGTGCTGCCCCCTCCCCGCGGGGCCCAGGCCCCCCTACCCCCAAGCGCTCTCACCGCCCGCTGCAGGGGCGCCTGGTCGGGGTGCTCGGGGGGCGTGCGGCGCAGCACCTCGCGCAGCAGCAGCGGGTACTTGACCAGGCGGCTGCGGGGCAGGTCCAGGAAGCTCCAGAGCTCCAGCCGGCGGCTGAAGGCCGACTCCTGGCACAGGCGCAGGAAGTTGCCCACGGCCGGGTCCCGCTTGCAGCTGTCCAGCCGCGCCTTGGCCCGCACCTGGTGGCAGCAGTAGGGCTCGTAGCCCCGCAGGCCGGGCAGCTGGGGAGACGCCGGTCTCAGCCTGGGGGGGGCGGCTCCTCTCCCCATGGCCCGTCGCCCCACGCCCAGGCGGGGCCCCCTGAGCCCCACTGCCCAGCCAGGGGGAGAGCCCTCCCCTTCCCCCTCCGATCTCCCCATTCCGGGGCCCCAGCCCCCCTCCTCCCCTCTGCCCATCCCCCGCCCGGCCCGTCTGTCCCCAGGCTTCCCCACCTTCCTCCACCCCCCCTCCCAGCCCACGGGGGCCAGCCCCCCAGTCCTTACCCAGTCCAGCAGGGTGGGTCCCACCTCGGGCACCGTCCCGTCCTCCTGCCTCAGACCCTGCAGCCGGCCCAGCAGGTCTGCAAACAAGTGGGGATATCAGGGGGGAGATTGCCCCCCGGCAGGGAGGGGCGCCTCCCGCGGGCCGAGGGGCAGCAGCCGTGGGGGGGGCCGCGAATTGGGTCCCCCTGTCTGTGGGGCAGGGGGCTCCCCCGGCCAGTGGCTGCAGCATGGCCTGGGGGGGGGTGCGCTACCAGCTCTCACCTTCGTGCAGCGGCACCAGGGAGTCCAGGGGCCCGAAGATCTCGCGCAGCTCCCCCTCGGGCAGGATGGCCAGCGTCAGCATCGGCTCGTAGTAGTTCTGCAAGGGCAGGGTGAGCGCCTGCAGCCCGGCCCCTGTGCCCCAGCCCCTCGGCCCCCGAGCCCCCAGCTCCCCTCGGGCAGGATGGCCAGCGTCAGCATTGGCTCGTAGTAGTTCTGCAAGGGCAGGGTGAGCGCCTGCAGCCCGGCCCCTGTGCCCCCAGCCCCCTCGGCCCCCGAGCCCCCAGCTCCCTCGGGCAGGATGGCCAGCGTCAGCATCGGCTCGTAGTAGTTCTGCAAGGGCAGGGTGAGCGCCTGCAGCCCAGCCCCTGTGCCCCAGCCCCTCGGCCCCCAGCTCCTCGGGCAGGATGGCCAGCGTCAGCATCGGCTCGTAGTAGTTCTGCAAGGGCAGGGTGAGCGCCTGCAGCCCGGCCCCTGTGCCCCAGCCCCTCGGCCCCCAGCTCCCCTCAGGCAGGATGGCCAGCGTCAGCATCGGCTCGTAGTAGTTCTGCAAGGGCAGGGTGAGCGCCTGCAGCCCGGCCCCCTGTGCCCCCCAGCCCCTCGGCCCCCAGCTCCCCTCGGGCAGGATGGCCAGCGCCAGCATCGGCTCGTAGTAGTTCTGCAAGGGCAGGGTCAGAGCGCCCCTGCAGCCCCAATACCCCCGCACCCCCACGGCTGAGCCCCTGCACCCCATACTCCCTACCACACCAGCAGCCCCGCTGAGCCCCCACATCCCCTGTAGCCTGGTACCCCAGCAAGCCCCACTGAGCCCCCATCTACCTCAACCCCTGAGCTCCCCACAGCCCAGGACCCTCCACTGAGCCCCCCACACCCCCAGCTAAGGCGGAGGGAAGGTACCTTCTTCACCAGGGTCAAATCGGCCACCAGCTGCTGCTCGCCCTGCATCAGCTCGAAGATCACCTGGGGGAAGGGTCTGGGTAAGCCCCAGGTCCCCCCTCCCAGCCCCGCCTCCCGCCTGGCTCCTCCTTCAGCCCTGCCCCGCCCCTCCTGGCTCCTCCCCCACTCATTCCCTGCCCCCGCCCCTCCTGGCTCCTCCCCCACTCACTCCTGACCCCGCCTCCTGGCTCCTCCCACTCACTCCCTGCCCCATTCCTCCTGACTCTTCCCTACCTCACTCCTGACCCTTCTGGCTCCTCCCCACTCACACCCTGACCCCGCCCCTTCTGGCTCCTCCCCACTCACACCCTGACCCCGCCCCTTCTGGCTCCTCCCCACTCACTCCCTGACCCCACCCCTCCTGGCTCCTCCCCACTCACTCCCTGCCCCTGCCCCTCCTGGCTCCTCCCCCACTCACTCCCTGACCCCGCCCCTCCTGGCTCATCCCCCACTCACTCCCAGCACCACCCCTCCTGGCTCCAGCCTTCTCCCCTCTCTCAGGCTCCTCCCCCTGCCTGCTGGCCCCACCCCTGGCCCTGCCTCTCACCTCCTGGCGTTTCACCTCCTGGGCCGAGAGCTCCTCGCTGACCCGGTCAAAGGTCTCGCTCCAGAGTTTGCTGCTGCGGCGCCGGCAGCCCCCAACCCGGGGAGGCGGGACATAGCCTGGGGGGCGGGGCTCTGTCTTGAAGCTGATGGACCGCTGGGGGGAGGGAATAGGCTGTGATTGGATGGGAGAGAAAAAAGGCCCCACCCACTTGACGCATTTCCCCCCCCTCCCCCCGGTACACTCCCTCCCAGCTATGGGCCCCCATCCCCAGGGAACTTACCCCCCAGCTTTCCCCTGACTGGCTCCTCCCCCACCCCACAGCCCTGCTCCATGTGTCCTGGCCCCTATAGTGTCGGGACAAGGGGGATCCCTGGGTACCTGGATGGACTGGCTCAGGCGTTTCAGGGGTGTCACCTTGGCCGAGGGTGGGCCCGAGGATGACAGGGTCTTGGTGACGGGTTTCACCCTCTTGATGCAGGGCTCCTGGGGAGGAAAGCGGTGAGCACGGGGAGGGGGGCCGGGCCCCGACACGGCCGGGGGCTCTGGGAACTATTTCTAGACCCAGCTTCCTGCCACCAGCAAACAAGCCAGGAAAAGGGAGAAATCGGCCAGGCCATGTGAATCCCTCCTGCCCCTGTCTGCAGCCCAGGCCTGCCCCCCACAGCCCCACCCCACGGCCTCCTCCTTCCCCCCAGGCCCTGACGGTGCCCCTCATTCCCACCCCACAGCCCCTGCTGGCCCAGGCTGTGGGGGGAGGGGCCGTGGAGGGTTTGGGCAGGGGGATGGCCCCTAGGGGAGTTGCAAAGGGCGCGTCTCACTGTGACACTACTTGTCTGCTTAGCCAATCAGCTGTCGAGGAGATGCCCCCTTCCCTGCCTCAGCCAATCACAGCATGGGGCAAGATGCGTCTTTCCCCCATGTACTAGGCCTTTCACCCTGCAGCCAATCCCCGGTCCCCTTTCCTCCAGACACGCCCCCCCCCCCCCCCCGTGGCACAGCCCAACCACAGTCTCCCCCCGTGGACCACGCCCACAAGCAGAAGAGGCCCCGCCTCCCCCTACGATTTAAAGGGGCCGTCCCAGAATCCTCTCATCCTCAGGTGTGTGCGGGGACCAGTGGGATGAAGGGGGACGGGGGAGGGGCTAGTGGGGACACGGGTGGGGCAGAGGGTGACGACGGGCCAGATGGGAGAGGGTCTGACCTTGTCATCGGACGTCTGGGGCTCAGGCTCCGCCTGCCCCACGTCAGGCCCCCCATGCTGCTTCCGCTTCTTCTGCCGGAGAGAGGGGGGGGTCAGAGCCAGTGATGGGAGATCCCATCTCCCCATCCCCATCTCCCATCCCGCCATCCTACCATCTCCCACCCCACCCCATCCTCCCCCATCTCCCATCCCACGTCTCCCATCCCCGCATCCTCCCCATCTCCCCATCCCCATCCTACCGTCCCCCATCCCCATCCTACCATCTCCCACCCCACCCCATCCTCCCCATCTCCCCACCCCCATACCCACCCCATCTCCCCACCCCATCCCTCCATTTCCCCAGCCCCACCCCATCCCCGACCTCCCGCATCTCCCCACCCCATACCCACCCCATCCCCATCTCCCAACCTCCCCATCTCCCCACCCCATACCCACCCCATCCCCATCCCTTGACCTCCCCATCTCCCCACCCCATACCCACCCCATCCCCATCTCCGACCTCCCCATCTCCCACCCCATCTCCTGACCTCCCCACCTCCCCACCTCCATCCCCATCTCCCCACCCCTATCCCCACCATTTCCCCACCCCCACCCTGTCTTTAAACCCCCATCTCTCAGACCCCCATTCCGACCTCTAGGGCCACCCTAGTCCATCTCCCCAACTCCCACCTCAACCCCTACAGCCACCCCACCCCGTCCCATCTCCCAGACCCCCCATGCCTATCTCCATGGTCCCACCCTCCCTGCAGAAACCCACCCACCCTCCACTCCAGCCTTGCCCTTCCCCACTCACCCCTGACCCCTCGGACATGGACCCCTGGGACCGCTCGCGATGCACTGGGGACCTGTAAACACACCAGGAAGGGGGTTACAAGAATGGGGTGCTGCGAGCTTCCCCAGCAGTGTCACGGGAACCCCCTCCATCTCTGCCCCCGGTGCTGGAGCTGCCCCGTGGCAGTGCTGGGGACACCGCTGTGGCCCCCGTCCCTGAAGTTTGGTGCTGCGTCGGAGAAACTGCAATTCCGCTTGCTGCCCGGATGCACCGAGTCTGGGGCCATGCAAACTTGGGTGAGTTATTCTGGGCTGTGGTTGGCAACCATGGGGCGGGTTGGGAGCCAGGACTCCTGGGCTCTCTTCCTGGGAGAAGAGGGCAGTGGGGCCTAGTGGGTAGAGCGGGGTCGGGGGGGGGGGGTCACTGCAAGCCAGGACTCCAGTGTTCTCTTCCTGGGGGAAGAGGGGAGTGGGGCCTAGTGGTTAGAGCGGGGGGGGGGGGTGACTGCAAGCCAGGACTCCTGGGTTCTAGCCCTAGCTCTGGGAGAGGAGTGGGGTCTCCTAGTTACAGGAGAAGTCACCACCGCTTTGTGGTGCCTCAGTTTCCCCGGTGGGGGGACAATCCGGAATCCCCCGCCCTGCGCAGCATCGTGTCTGACTGGGTGGGGTGACGCGGGGGCCAGACTTTGGTAGATCTGAGCCCCGCAAGTGGCTCCCCCCTTACCATGACTCCTGCTCCGCTGACCCCTCCTCGTCCATGGCTGCTCAGTGCATCCCGGGCCCCCCGCACCTGCTGCCTGCTCCCCTCGGCCCCCCAGGGCGCAGGCGGCTTAGTCCCCAGGCTCTGAAGCGAGAGGCGCTTCCGTCCCTGCGGCTTCCTGCCCTGCAGGAGGCGGGGGAGGCCAGTTCCTGTGTGTGTAGCAACTGCACCCAGCAGCCCCCAAGCAGGATGGTCTGCTCCATCATGCCCCCTAGCACCCAGCCCGCCTGCCAGGGGTGAGCGCCCCTGCCCCACTTCCTGCCCCATGGTGCCCTCACCTTACAGGGGTGAGCGCCCCCCTTCCCACCCCACAGCACCCCCACCTTACAGGGGTGAGTGCCCCCTGCCGCACTTCCCGCCCCACTGCACCCCCGCCTTACAGGGGTGAGCGCCCCCTGCCCTGCTTCCCATCCCACGGCACCCCCACCTTACAGGGGTGAGCGCCCCACTTCCCACCCCACAGCACCCCCACCTTACAGGGGTGAGCGCCCCCTGCCCCTCTTCCCACTCCACTGCACCCCACCTTACAGGGGTGAGTGCCCCCTGCTCTGCCCTACGGCACCCCCACCTGCCAGGGGAGAGCGCCCCCTGCCTAGCACCTTGGCTTCCTGCTGCAGCGAGGGCAGGAGGCAGGGGCCTGGGTGATGCTTCCTTCCCCCTGCCCCTCCCCTGCAGGTCAGCCGCAGGCGCTGACTCCGGATGCAGGTTCTCTGCTGTGGAAAGCGGAACGCGCAGCAGCCGCAGCACCCGGCCCGGCGCCGAGATGCAGCCACCTCTGGGGCGGGGCAGCGGGGAACCGCCGCGCGTACCGGTAGCGCCGCCCAAGCTCTGCCCCGCGGGCGCCCGCCGGGCCGGGGGCCGGAGAGAGCGCAGCGTTCTCATCGAGTGTCCAGCGTCGAGGCATTTATTACAACGGCCAGTACAAAAATAACCGGGCTATGAAAGTGCCAGGCCTCGCGGCGGCTCCCACACACGCCAGGAACGGTGGGGGGGGGGCTGCACTGTGGCTTGGCCCCACGCTGGGGGGTGATGGGTCTTAAAGGAGGGGCCAGGGGGGTTCTCACTCCTCTGACGCTGCCCCATTAGCCCATGGGCCCTTCACCGCCACAGCGCCCCCTTCTGGCCCAGCCAGCCGCCTCCTTCCCCCACCACTGCTCCATGGCCCACCCTACCCCGCTCTGTAAATCCTCCATCGCCTCAGGCCCCCACAGATCCACAGCCCCTGCAATGCCCCCTACCCTGCCCTCCAGTTCCGCACCCCCTCCTTGCTCCATGCCCCCCGGCTGGGGGGAGGTGCAGGCAGGAGCTGGGGCTGCGCAGCACAGATGGGAGCCATGCCCCGCAGATCTGCATCCTTGTGAGCCTGAGCATGTCAGGGTGGGATGGGCCAGCCCCCAGCCCCATGGCACCAGGCCCACCCCTACACCCCAGTCCTCTGCCAGAGCGGGAGCCAGAACCCAGGAGTCCTGCTCTAACCACTAGCCCCCACAACCCTCCCAGCCCCAGGCCTGTCCCAAATGGCTCAGGGTGGCTTTGGGCAAGTGGGGGAGGGGCTACATAGGGTGGGGCTGACAACGTTGCCCCCTCTGGACAGCTCAGCCCAGCCCTCTGAGCATCTCTGAAAAGGGTCTTATTCCTCCCGCCAGTCCTCCAAAGACAAGAACGTCACACCTTTCCAAGAGGGTCCTGAGGGGTGAGAGACTGAGAAGCTGGGCTGGGGGATTAGGCAGGGAGTTGTTAAATACCCCTCGCCCCACAGTGCAACCGGGGACAACACCAGGCAGGCGGGACAAGAGTACCAGGTAATGTCCCCTTTAAGAGAAGCCACGCCCCCATGGCCTTGAGCTGGCTGCCTTAGGCCACGCCTCCCAGGTTGTGATTGGTCAGTGCAATTGGTCCCAACTCCATGGCATGAAGTGGTTGGTCGGTTTCTGAGGCCACGCCCCCTGCGGTGTGAATGGCTGGTCAGAGTCTTGGGCCGCTGCCGTGCGGGGCCATTGGCCAGTGGGGCTATGACATCACTACTCTGTCATTGGTTGGTCGGTGTCCCAGGCCACCCTCCTGGTGGGCCAATGGGCTGGTGGTCACCTGAGGTCCCGCGCTCTGTCCTGTGATCAGCTGCTGGAGGACGGGCTTGGTCGGTGTGTCAGGCCCTGAATCCAGCGCTGCGATTGGGTGCTTGGTGCCAGAGGCCACGCCCCTCAGTGGCAGCACTCCTTGGGTGGCCTCTGAGGCCACGCCCCCAGGGCAGGAGCAGGTGCTCGGCCACGCCCTGTGGGTCGGATCCGGCGGCCTGGCGCGGGGGTGGGGTCTGGCGCCTCGGGGCAGGGGGCTCACAGCACGGTGCTCTGGCTGCAGGTGCCCCCCAGCGAGGAGCGGAAGGCCTGGAGCTGGGAGACCCCGTGGAGATGGACGCAGGCGCCTGCCACCACCAGCACGTGGAAGATCTGGTGGGAGTGGAACTGCAGGGGAGAGAGGGGCTGGGATGAGCTTGGCCCCGCCCACCGCCCTGGCAGGCCCCTCCCCTTCCTCAGCCACCCCAGCCCCGGAGGAACAAGGAAGGAGCAGCCCGGGCACTGGTAAGGGGCACACAGGGGGGCACAAGTGCCACAAACACACACGGAAGAGATTGCTAAGGTCACACAGAGCCTGGAGAGAGAACCCAGGTGTCTGGGCTCCCAGCCCCCAGACTCTAACCACTAGGCCCCACTCCCCTCCCCGAGCCAGAGAGAACCCAGGTGTCCAGGCTTCGATCACCCCCCCCCCAACTCTAACCACTAGGGACCACTCCCCTCCCAGGGCCAGAGAGAACCCAGGCGTCCGTGCTCCCAGCCCCCCTCTCCAACTCTAACCACTAGGGTCCACTCCCCTTCCCAAGCCAGGAGATAACCCAGGTGTCCAGGCTTTGATCACCACCACCCCCAACTCTAACCACTAGGCCCCACTCCCCTCCCTGAGCCAGGAGAGAACCCAGGCGTCCGGGCTCCCAGCCTGCCTTGTGCACGGGGCTCACCCAGATGTCGCACTTGCCGGGGAAGAAGCGCTCGGGCACGCGGGCGGCGTACAGCGCCGCGCCCAGGATGTAGAGCAACGCCATGAGGAAGAGCCAGCCAATCTGCCCCGTCCTCGCCGCCCGGGCCAGCCCCTCGACCAGCAGGAAGTGCAGGGTGGGCACCATCCCGCTGAGCCCCAGGCCCAGGAACACACCTGCCGGCGGGCACAGAGAAGGGTCAGTCCGCGCCCTTGCCCTGTGCCCACCCCCACTGCCCCTGCACCCCGCCCCCACCACCAGCCACCCCTTGCACCCGGCCCCCACTGCCGGCCACCCCTGTGCCCAGCCCCACCGCCAGCCACCCCTGCCCCCATCCTCCACCGCCAGCCACCCCTGCACCCGGCCCCCACCGCCAGCCACCCCCTGCGCCCAGCCCCCACCGCTGCCCCCAGCACTGAGCCGCCTCCTGCTGGGCAGCGCAGCCCGGGGCGGTGGCGCCCACCTGCCCGAACGGCGCGGTACTGGGGCGTGGAGAAGCGGTCCGACTGGGACACGGTGATGGCCGTGATGCCCAGCACGCAGACGATGACGAGGTAGATGAGCTGGGGCTGGGGCGAGCAGTAGAAGGAGTAGTACAGCCAGGGCACAAAGCTGCCCACAATCAGCAAGGTGATGCCTGAGTAATCCAGCCTGCGGGGGCAGCAGAGAGAACCCAGGAGTCCTGGGGCCCAGCCCCTCCCGCCGCTCTAACCACTGGACCCCACTCCCCTCCCAGCCCCAAGGACAGAACCCCGGACAGAACCTCCCAGACGATGCTCCCGCTAACCTTTTCCAACCATGTGTGGAATAATTTTGTCATGTGCACCGAGGCGTGTACCAATGTGCACCACCAGGAGAAACACAAGCCTAGTGGTGGGGGCTCTGCTAATCAGCTGGGCAGCACTGGCGTCTCTCCTGCACAAGCGCCCAGCTCACAGGGAACGCTGCTCCCAGCCCGGCCTGCTCTAACCACTGGACTCCACTCCCCTCCCAGAACAAGGACAGATCCTGGTTCCCAGCCGCCTCTTGCTATCCTGAGGGGGGTGCGGCCTGGCCGGGTGGGCGCTCACTTGGAGAAGGCGCGGGACACCCTCTCGGAGTGGCAGTACACCGTGTGGAAAAGCCAGGAGAAGCAGAGGCAGAGGTTGGCTCCCAGGAAGAAGGTCCCGAAGACGACACGCTCCTGCACGGGGGCCACGTAGTTCATGTTGGGGCTGAACATGTAGCCGATGCCCAAGGCGAGGAAGAAGATGAAGCCTGGGACGGGAGAGGAGGAGAATCAACATGCAGCCACCTCTGGGGCAGGACCGCGGGAGAACAGCTGGGCATAACACCGCAGGGGCAGGGGTGCCTGGTGCGACGCCAGAGACTCTGCCCCACCCCGTGTCCCCAGGCCCCGCTGACCGATGAGGTGCGTCCAGATGTTGCCGGTCTCTGTGTGCAGGCGGAAGATGCTGCGGAAGCAGGCGCGGAAGGAGGGCATGGGCGGGCGGTGCCCGTGCAGAAGGAAGTCGTTGTCCTTCAGCCAGTCGGGAAGCACGTCGTGGGGGATGACCTTCCAGCGCCCCTCCCACACCTGCAGGGAGAGGAGCCAGGAGAGAACCCAGGAGTCCTGGCACCCAGGCTCCCCTGCTCTAACCCCTAGGCCCCACTCCCCTCCCAGAGCCAGGGAGAGAACCCGGGAGTCCTGGCTCTCTGCTCTAACCCCTAGGCCCCACTCCCCTCCCAGAGCCAGGGAGAGAACCCGGGAGTCCTGGCTCTCTGCTCTAACCCCTAGGCCCCACTCCCCTCCCAGAGCCAGGGAGAGAACCCGGGAGTCCTGGCTCTCTGCTCTAACCCCTAGGCCCCACTCCCCTCCCAGAGCCAGGATAAAACCCAGGCGTCCTGGCTCCCAGGCCCAGACAGCTTCTTGCCTTTCTCCAGACCTTGTCCTCCTCAGTGCTGGTGCTGGCATCTCTGGTTGCTTTCCCGTCTCCACTCCCCATGGTCCGGTGGGGCTGGCTGGTCCCAAGCTCCGAGCCTGGTGAGGCCCCAGCCCTTTCGCCCCCCTCCAGCCCTGTGTGCCTGCCCCCGGCTCCCTGGAGCATCTGGGCTGGGCCCTGGCATGGCTGGGTAGAAACCCGGGTAGGGTGCTGCCACCTGGGGCAGCTGAAGAGCTGTCATGGGCACCCTCGGTGGGGGGGGTAGGTAGCAGAGCTGCTGAGGTCACAATGCCACCCTGCCAGCCATTGTGGCAGGCCCCGAGCCCCTGGGGGGCAGGCCCAGGGCCTGGCCAGAACACCCCAAAGCTCAGGAGGCCCCCCCGGGGACCAAGCAGAGAGATGGGGGTGCTGAGGGGTGCAAGCGAACAGGACGGACATGCTCACAGACGGCGGGAAGGCCTGCTCAGGGCTAAGCGCAGGGCTGTGAGGAAGCGGGGGCGCTGGGGAGTTCACAGGGGTTACGGGGAGTTGGCTGTTCCGGGGCCCAGCCCAGAACTGGGGCCTGGCAGACCCAGCTCAGAGGGCACGGCCGGGTCGGCCAGTGGGCCGCAGAGAGAGCTCAGAGCCCTGCCCCGCTGGTCCCAGCTGGTGGAAAGGGAGGGGGGAGGCGGAGAACAGGCGCCCAGGGACATGAATACCTGGCCAGGAGACAGAGGCCGGGGGAGGGGCTGCTGGGGGGTGTCAGGGGCTTGGCGGGGGAGGGGCAGCAGGCAGAGCCCCCCTGGCTGCAGGGCAGACTCAGATGGGCTGGGCTGGGGACGGGGCCAGGCCAATAGGCCTGAGAGTTCCTGGGCTGGGTTGAAAGCCCAATGGACCCTCCGGTGGGACGCTGGCTGAGGCCCAGGCCTGCGCTATCCCCCCGGGAGCGGGGCCCTGGGGGCCCAGAGTGAGGTGACTCCTGAGGGGCCCCCGGCAGAGCCAGGCCGAAGGCCCCGAGAGGCGGGGGGGGGAACCCGGGACAGAGGGGACTCCTGAGAAGGGGCTGTGGCACGGGACGGTTCTGCCCGGGGAACCCCCAGGGATGGATTCACGGGGAGACGGACAGACCAACAGACAGGAAAGCCCAACAGATGGAGGGACAGGAGTGCCCAGTGGGTGAGCAGATGGACGGGTGCCCAGTGACAGAGACACAGGTGGACAGACAGACGGACATGCTCTCAAATGAAGAGCTCAGGCAGTAGGAGGCCCCCCCGAATGGCCCCTCCCCTCCCCATCCTCCACTGCACATGGGGGAGAGGGGCCTGGGGTCACTGCAGAACATGCAGCCAGCCTGGCTATGGGCAGGGAGCGCTGCCTCCCCAGCCAGCAAGCCCCACACGTTGGCTTCTGGGGGCCCCCCGCCCCGGCACTGGGGCAGAGAACACAAATGTGGCCCAGCTCACCGGGCACAGCAGTGTAAACTGCAGCCAGGCAGAGACCCCAGGACTCCCCTTTCCCTATGCTCTAACCACTAGACCCCACTCCCCTCCCAGAGCCAGGGGGAGAACCCAGGTGTCCAGCCCCTGCTCTGCTCTAACCGCTAGACCCCACTCCCCTCCCAGAGCCAGGGGGAGAACCCAGGTGTCCAGCCCCTGCTCTGCTCTAACTGCTAGATCCCACTCCCCTCCCAGAGCCAGGGGGAGAACCCAGGCGTCCTGGCCCCCACACTGCTCCATGCCAGTTACCTTAATGACAAACTCCTCCATCCTCCCCATGGCCTGCTGGGCCTGGAGTGGCAGCGTCAGGACTCGCACGGGGTCCACGTCGTCCGGCTCCTCGGCTCCCCACTCCGCAGCGTCCCCCCATCCTGCTGGCTCGGCTCCCACCTCTGCCCCCTGCTAGACAGAAGGGCCCAGAGGCAGCAGGTGCCATCTGGCCCCAGGAGGGGAGGCTGGGGGGCCAGGGGCTGCCAGCCAGCTCCATGCTCACCTGCCTGGCGTCCTCCCCCAGCAGCGGTTGCATCCCCGCCAGCACCTCGGGGCCGCCTCTGGTGCGGCGGCCAGTGGGGAGCCCGGGGAGGGTCCCGGCTTGGCTGCTGCTGCCCCAGCCCCACAGTGCAGGTCAGATGCCCCTGCCCACCTGCCTCATGGTCCTGTTGGCCTGTGAGGGGAGCACAGCGTGAGCCCCTGGGGCTGCCCCCCCCCAAGCCCGCACTTCCCACGGCCACCTGCCTCTCCTGCCCCATCCCGGAGCCCCTACCCCTCAGCCCCTCACTGCCTGCCGGTCCCAGCCCCACACCCTCTCAGACCCCCGCCAGCCCTGCTCCTCCCCTGCTCCAGCCCCTTTCCACCCTGACTGCAGCCCCACAGCTTCCCCACCTTCAGGCCCCCAGTCTCTCTCTCAGCGGCTCCCGAGCTCCTGCTTCTTCCCCACATCCATGTGCCCCACTGCCCCAGCCCCCGGCCTGCTCCTGCCCCAGCCCTTCCCCTTCCTGACAGACCCTCTCCTCACCCCAGCCATCTCCCTCATACCCCAGCCCCCAACCCCAGCCTCCCAGCCCCTGCCCCAGCCCTCCCCATTCCTGTCAGACCCTTTCCTCACCCCCAGTCTTCTCCCCACATACCCCTGCCCCAGCCCTCTCCCTTCCTGTCAGACCCTCTCCTCACCTCAGCCTTCTCCCCACATACCCCTGCCCCAGCCCTCTCCTTCCTGTCAGACCCTCTCCTCACCCTCAGCCTTCTCCCCACATACCCCAGCCCCCTTCCTGTCAGACCCTCTCACCCCAGCCTTCTCCCCACATACCCCAGGCCCAGCCCTCCCCTCCCAGTCCCCTGCCCCAGCCCTTCCCTTCCTTCCAGCACCACCTCAGTTAGTGCCTCTCCTCACACCAGGCCCCCATCTCAGACCCCAGCCGCCCCCAACTAATGCCCTGCCTCACCTTCCCCACCCCTGCCTCCAGCTCCCATTGTCCCACCTATCAGCCCCCATCTCAGCTTCCACCCCAGCTCCCACCCCACCCCAGCTCAGCCCCAGCCTCCCGCTGCAGCTCAGCAGCCCCATCTGAACCCCAGGCTCCTACTCCCCTCTTCAGCCCCCAGCTTCCTCCCCACTTCCTCCAGGCCCCCTGCCCCCTCTCAGCCCCAGCCCTCTGCCCCCATCTCTGCCCCCATCTCTCCGCCCCTCACCCAGGAGCCCTGGAAGCAGCAGCAGCCAGAACCGCAGCCCCGCCCCCTCTGCCCAACCTCCTGCTCTGACTGGCCCTTACGCCTGTCCATCAGGGATAACTTCCCAGGGCCTGGTCCCGCCTCCTTCCTTTTCCTTTTTTCCCGTTGCCATGGCAATGCTTAAAGGGCCAGGTGCCCAGAAGAGGGCAGGCCCAGGGGACCGTGGGAAGGGGTTGGGCCTTTCGCACAGGGCTGGGGCCCTCACCACCGCGGTCACGTCCCTTCGCACAAGGGCCAGAGCCATTCACACGGGAGTCAAACCCTTTGCACAAGGGACGTGGTGCATCACCCGCAGGTGTCACCCTTTCGCCCAGGACCCCCTTGCTTTGCACGTTGGCCTCCCCACTTTGCACAGCCCACGTCACATCGCCCATGGAGGCCGGCTCCTCGCACGATGATGTGGATATGGGACATGACAGGGCAGCCCTGGCCCTGGGTGTGCGGGCGCTGTAGGATTGGGGCCCAGGGGTGGGCAAGGGGCGGGCACAGAGGGTCATACTTGTGGGCGGGAGCAGGGCGAAGGGTCTGGGCTCACTACACCACACTGCCCTGGCACCCAGGCTCTGAGTCTCGCCTCTCCTCCATTGGCAGCCGGATTCTGTGAAACCCGTCTCTCACCCGCTTGCCCTGGTCCACATGGAGGGTAACACCCTCCTGCCGTGCTCAGTCGCTACATGAGCATCAAGATGATGCTGATTTCTGTTTGTTGGGTTTTCCAATTTGCCTTACAAAACCCCCTAAGAAATCACCTCAAAAGACCTCCGTTAAAAGGAGAGGAAAAATTAGCACTTGCCAAAATTAAGGATGCCCGTGTAACCTTAACTCTGCTCCCAGGGCACATGAAGCTAGATTTTTAATGCTATGATTGCATGCTATTTCCCCCCGCCTCCATCAATGCAGGGGCCCTAGTTCGGTTTTTGTTTGGGGGGGCGACTTGTACATGCTGTGATAGGGGGAATGAGAGAATGTGGGGGGGGGGGTTACACTGTTGTCCGTGGTTTCAACAACATTATTAAGCATGCTCAGTACAAGCCAAGCAGCAAATTGGTGGGGGGACCAACTCCTTCCATCTTCCCCCCATGCACACTTTAGGGATTTTTTTATTTTTTTTTGGCAGAGAACTTAGCAATTAGCTGACAGGAGCCCTGAATCTAATTCCTATCGAGAAGAAAGGAAATTAAATAAATACTAGCCCCCTCTCAGCTCTAATACTAACTCGTTCTGTCATCTTGTGGCAAGTCACTTAAGGGGCACTGAAGTGGGCTCGTAATCCCATCTACGGGTTTTGTTCGTCTCGGAGGTGCTGCAGGACTATTCGTTGTTTGTTCAGTTTTTCCAGTTACAGACTCACTCGGCTTCCCCTCTGAAAAATTAAGAGTCAGGGGGTCAGCCTGAAAACTCTAACATGTATCCTGTGTTACAAACTCTGCAGAGAAAGAGCGAGGCTGTCAGAGGCTGTCATGGGCTCTGTTTCAGCTCGGGGGGGGGAGGGGCAGTGGGGTCTAGCGGGTTAGAGCTGGGGGTAGATTCTTTTGGGCTCTATAAGACCATCCGAACGGCCACACTGGTCAATCTAACCCGATGGCCTGTCTTCCAAAACAGGCAATTGTCAAATGATACGTCCCCCAGCCGTCACCCGTCCCCCAGCTTCTGGCTAGTAGCCACGGATGGGTCTGTCCTCCTGGAACATTAGTTGTTCTTGTCAGAACCCGGTTACGGTTTGGGCCATTCCGCAATCTCCTGGCAAAGAGTTTCACAGGTTGATCGTGAAGAAATAATTTGTTTTCTGTGTTTTAAATCAGCTGCCTGTAAATTCCCTTGGGTCCACTTCCTGTGTTACGTTAGTGAAGGTGTAAATAACGTTTCCTTATTCTATGTTCCCACACCCTTCGTGATTTTCTAGACCTCTGTCATATCCCCCCCAACCCTTAGTCACTTCCAATTTCTCTTTTTCAGATGTGGTGACCTATCTGCCTGCAGTAGACAAGCTGTGGGCATACCAGGGCTTTATGCAGAGGCAATAGGATGTTTTCTGTCTTATCTATTCCTTTCCTAACGATTCCCAATATTCTGGTCGCTTTTTAGACTGACGCTGCACATTGAGCAGATGTTTTCCAGGAACTATCCATGAGGATTCCAGGATCTCTCTCTTGAGTGGTAACAGCTGATTTAGACCCCATCATTTTTGTATCTGTAGTGGGGGTGATCGTTTCCCATGTGCATTACTTGGCATTTATCCACACTGAAATCCATCTTGTGTTGCCCAATCCCCCAGTTTGGGGAGATCCCTTTGTAACTCTCTGCAGTCAGCTCTGGGCTTAACTATTTGGACTAATTTTGCATCATGGGTAAAGTTTACCCCGTTCTCAAGAACACTGATGAGAAGTTTAACAGCAAGGGTCCAAATGCAGATCTTATTTTCTTATCTTTTAAGTCAGGGGTGGAGAACCTCAGGGGGGCTGGATGTGGCCCCTGGCTTGGG
Organism: Rafetus swinhoei; assembly: GCA_019425775.1. Taxonomy (NCBI): domain Eukaryota; kingdom Metazoa; phylum Chordata; order Testudines; family Trionychidae; genus Rafetus; species Rafetus swinhoei. The sequence continues at coordinate 5,150,018 of JAFJHL010000039.1, forward strand.
ATTTGGCCCCTGAGGCTCAGCACTGGGGAGCCCGAGCTGGTGCTCCAGCCCCCCTGCCACCCACCCGCAGGGCTGGAGCACACAAAATCCACTAGCCTGGGCCCCCTAGGCTCTGGTGTGCAAGGGGAATGTGAGGGAGTGCCTTTTTCTCTCTCAGTCAGGGGCTTCTCATTTGGCTTCTCACTTGTGTGTGGCCCCCGACTGATTTTTCAGTAGCCCCTGACGCAGAAAAGTTTCCCCAGCCCTGTTTTAAGTGGAGTACCCCACAGAGTTTTCATGACAAGCCTCTTGTTCTCTTAAGCACCCTACCTCCCTCTGTTTATAAACCAACTCCCTGCTACACCGCCCCAAGCTGGGAGCAGCACAAACTCTGGTGCCATGAAGGCTGCCTCTGGAGCAGGCGCTTTCAGCAGACCTTGGGTATGAAGTCCAGGGGTTAAAACTTTTGGGAGGGCTACTGGTCCCCCCATAAATGGTGCCCTTGCGGCTGGATCGCCTCCAGGGGAGGAGGAAGAAGAGAAGACACCGGGTATCAGAAGGCCCCTGCCTCGCGGGAAGGGGTGTGGCGAGCGAGGCACGGACTGGCAAGAAGAGAAAAGATGATGGGAGGATGAACGCTGCCCTGGGGAACTGGGTTTGGTTGCTGCCTTGGCCACAGAGTTCCTGCAAGATGGGGCTAATCCCGCCAGCTCCCACCCCATTGCACAGGGGGGAGATGAAGCGCTTGCTGGCTGGCAAAGGGGCAGGGATATTGGGGCTCACGGGAGCAGCCTTGTGTGCGGGGAAGGAGGTGAAGCTGCCCTGGGAGGCTGGGCCGGGAGATGCCCCGCCCTTGTGACATGCGTGCTGCTTTGCAAAGTTGGAGGTGACTCAGCCACCCCAGGCTTGGGGCTGGGCAGGAAGAATGTTTGTCAGCAGCTCCCATATGGTCTAGCGGTTAGGATTCCTGGTTTTCACCCAGGCGGCCCGGGTTCGACTCCCGGTATGGGAACAGCCAAACTTTTTTTTCCCTCCCCTTGCAGGTAGGAGCCCAGCTCTGCCTCTACCCTAGCCCCTGCAACGGGGGATTAACACTCAGGCAAATTCCCTGCTCCCCCACACACACTTCCCCGCCGGAACAGGGAGAGTCCTCCCCCCCGAAAGTAGTGTGATCCTTGGGCTGAAGGCTGGTGTTAAATCTCTGGGGGGTCTCGGCACTGGGGGGGAACAGCCTGCATGGGGGGAGGCCCTGGCAGCAGCGGAGGAGGAGCCTGGCTCAGAGGAGCCTGGAGTTGTGAGGCATCTAGGGCTGCCCCATGGTCCAGGTAGTGTCCCAGCACCCCCACTAGGTGGTGCTGTAGTGCCCTGTGGTCACTCCCCAGGCCAGCTCCCGGAAATACTGCACCAGCTCAGTCCCACATGGTCTAGCGGTTAGGATTCCTGGTTTTCACCCAGGCGGCCCGGGTTCGACTCCCGGTGTGGGAAAGAGAAATGTTTTTTGCTGAAAGGACCCAGAGCTCCCCATTGGCCGCAGGTGTGTTGGATCCTTTCTGCCCCAGCCCCCCCCCAAGGGAGAAGCGAGGGGTCCTGCCCTCCCATTCGGGTCACAAAGCGAATTCATTCAGGAAACCAGACGGGCTGCAAATCCAGGCCCAAGGGCTAAGGGCTGCTGCAGCCTCAGGGATGAAATCTCTCGCCCCCCACTAGCCCGTCCCTGCCCTCAGGCAGATGGGGGCGGGGGGCAGCCCCATACCAAGAACCTGTTCCTTGTCCTTCGAGATGGTTCCTGGTACGAAATGTCTCTATTGCTCCCTGTTGGCAACATATTTAGCAGGAGAATCATGAAAGGAATCGTAACAACCCCGCTGGAGCAGGGGACGTAAAGCCCCACGACACTACGGGCACGTCAGACGCATTTTGGATTCCACCGCCGCTGCGGGAACGGAGCCAGGACTGCAGAAATGGAGCTGCCTGCCAAGAAAAACAGTCCTGGTCTCCACAGCTTCTTGTAGGGTACTGAGTAACTGTATGGAGGGCCCCCCCCCCCAAAGGGCTGCATTTCAGCACTAGGCGAGTGATCCCCACAGGGCGTTATGTGTGGCTGTTCCCCAGATGCCCCACTCCAGAGGTGGCTGCAGTTCAATACCAGGAGTGCCCCCCCTTTTATTCACAAGCGCCAACCTGTGAGTTCTCCTGCGACCTTGAGCTCCGGGGGGGAATGACGGACGGGCTGCTTTGGAAACCAAGATGCTTCGTCAGGTGCAATCAGCCGCCACGCATGATGCTGTCCCTGCCAGACTCCGACGGGTCTGACCTACTTAACCTCCTGAAGGCTGACGCAGAGACCGCAATCCCGGTCCAGATTCCCAGCAGGCCCTGAGCCAAGCATGCCTGGAATAACCCTGTCCCTCCACGGCCAACTTTCCGCAGCTTTCCATCCCCGTGCCCTGCCGCAGTGCGGCTGGTCCCCTGCTGCTCTGCCCCAGAGGTGGCTGCATCTCAGTGCCACACCAGGAGTGCTCTCCTGGTGCTGAGCTACCACCTCCTCCGGATGGGGCGTGGGGTTAGCGCCAGGGGCTGGGAGTCAGGACTCCGGGGCTCCCTCCCTGGCTTTGGGAAGGGAGTGGGATCTCGTGGGGGTGTCTGGGAGCCGGGACTCCTGGGTTCTCTCCTCCATTGCAGCCAGCACAGCTTTGTTGCTAAGCCCTGCATGGCTGACAGGCCCGCGCGCAAGTGAACAGCCTGTCCTGGGAAGACTCCTACCCTGACAGCAGGGGGCAAATGGGAGCTACCAAACTACACTCAGAGGCAGCCTGTTCCCCAACCTCTCTCCTTACAGTGCACGCCCCAGTCCAGCTTCCTCTGGGTGACTCAATGCTAGGCTAGAAGTACCAAGGCGAGGAACAAATATTTAGCAAGGGGCCCGTCAGTTCAGCAGCGGAAGCTCGAAACCACCTAACGGCTGGGAGTCAAAGCGGGACACATTCAGCCTGGGAATAAGGCGCTGCTGTTGAACTGCTGGGACAACTGGCTCAGAGCCATGGTGGATTCTCCATCACTGGCCGTTTTTCAGTCGAAGCGGGCTGCTCTGCCCTAGGAAAGACTGGGGGGGGGCGGTCTCTGGCCTGTGGGACAGAGGGAGGCAGACAGGATGCTCACAATAGTTCCTTCTGGCCTGGGGATCCATGAAACTGTGAATCTCATTAGACCATTGTGAGACTGGAGAGTTTGTTAGTACCAAACTTCCACACACACACCCTGTAGGGACTTACAGGCAGCCCTGGTTTGAGTCACCCCTTCCTCTTCTCCTTGTTCGGCTAACGAGGCCCAGCTGCTGATGTGTCTTATTCTCAGGCAGGGCCTCTAAACCTTTAATCATCTCCATGCCTCTTCCCTGACCTTCCCCGACTGATCAACGTCCTTCTTGAATTGCAGGCACCAGAACGGGGATGCAGGCTCCCCACTTTCCACGGTGGTTCTTCTTTTCTTTTCTTTTCTTTTCTTTTCTTTTCTTTTCTTTTGCTTCAAAGCAACTTTCCTTTCTGAAACGTCAGTGCATTGAACACGTGCAAACAAAGAGGTCGGCACAGAAAGGAAACGTTTCTATCGTCTCGACTGGGAGCTGCTTTGACATCTTCGGCTCCTGAACATTGTCAGGATTCTCAGCTCTTCCTCCTGAGCCAGGATGGGGACTTTGTACAGAGGCTGGGCTTGCGCCTAGGAAAGATTACCCACTGCCATCACTCCGACAAGTGCAGCGGTGGCTACGGTGATACTGGTGGAAAGCTGTTCTCTGCTGGGAACACTTGCTCCCCTTCCAAAATTCCCAGCCCCGGAGGTTTTGCAGCATAATCCACCACTGGGAATTTGAGTCACGTCTAAAAACAGGCCTCGGGGGCTTTCTTCTCATCCCCTTGCCGTGTGATGCGCACTGGTTATGGTTAACTGGCGAACCCAGCCTGGCGGGAGCAATACCTGCCCGCAGTTGTCACAAAACGATATATGTTAGTATTGAGTATAAAACTATAAGTACGATGCATAATTATTTCATGTCTAATGACTTGCTTATAAATTCAGTCTGCTTCTATTTCTCTCTCTGTGTCTCTCATGATTAGATGTTTACTGTAGGGCCTTGCTCCCTGTTGGCATTACAAATTCAGCTGCACCTCATGTCTGCATTGCAAACTAAGTCGTGTCTTCTAGTAACTATTGATCTTGTCTGAAACTCTGTACAATTGTGCGGTGTGAGCGGAGGAGGTGTGAGCATGCCAGCCGCCACAGATGCCCAGGTGATCAAGCAGACGTGGAAACTTTGAAGATAACGAGGAAACAGCCCTGGTGTCTTGAGGCTGAATTGAATTAGCAGCGTTGACAACCTTGGAGACAGGCAGAGACTGCCCCCCCCAAGAGTGAGAGACAAGGCTGGAAAGCCTGACAATCTCCATCAAAGGGTAACTCTGTTAAATAATGGACAACTTTCAACCACCCTATATCGTAAACCCACAGATCTCTACACTTACCTTCATGCTTCCAGCTCCCATCCCAGACACATTTCTCAGTCGATTGTATACAGCCAAGCCCTACGATACAACCGGATTTGCTCCGACCCCACAGATAGAGACAATCACCTACAGGATCTTTACAGAGCATTCATAAAACTGAGATACCCACCTGGGGAAGTGAAAAAACAAATTGACAGTGCCAAAAAAGTACCCAGACATGAACTACTTCAAGACAGAACCAAAAGAGAAAATAACAGAACTCCTCTTGCTGTTACCTACAGTCCACAACTCAGACCCCTCCAACGCATCATACACAATCTACAACCCATCCTGGAAAATGATCCCTCACTCTCAGAGGCCTTGGGAGAAAAACCTATTCTTGCTTACAGACAACCCCTCAACCTGAAACGTATTCTTTCTGATAACCACGCCACACAACCACATCATAAGCCTCCAGGAACCCGGCCCTGCAACCAGAAAAGATGCCAACTCTGCCCACATATCTACACTGACGAATTCATCACTGGAGCAAACAACACTAGCCACAAAATCAAAGGGTCATTTGACTGCTCATCTAGTAATTTGATCTATGCCATCACATGCCAACAGTGCTCCTCTACTATATATATTGGTCAAACTGGACGTTCTCTACAGGAAAGAATCAATGGACACAAATCGGATATACGTAAAGAAAATATTCAGAAGCCAGTGGCAGAACATCTCTGTTTACTTAACCATAATCTCACAGATCTGAAGGTGGCGGTCTTGTCACAGGCCAGTCCCTCAAGCCAAATACACAGGGAAATCTTGGAATTACAATACATATGCAAATTCAATTCAATTACTAATGGGCTTAATCAAGATATAGGGTGGAGGACCTTTTATCACTGAAGGTGCTAACAGCTTTCTGAATGGTATCCTTCCTGCCTTACCTATCTATCCACAGACTTTGATCTTTATCTACTCAGGTTTAGCACCCTTTCTCCTGATACTTTATGTATAGAGGTAGGGGGGTGGGCGACAGAGCATCTTTCTCTTCCCCCCCTTCCTTCCCTTCCCCTATTTATTTCAAGTTTTCTTATCCCCTAGTCATAACTCCGGTCATCTGAAGAAGTGGGCTGTGCCCACGAAAGCTGATGTTACCATCTACGTGTTTTGTTAGTCTATAAAGTGCTACCAGACCATTTGCTTGCTGTTTTTTTCTGGAGAACAGACACTGCATTATCCATAGACCCCAATGGGAGCTGACATGTTTAAGAAGGGAAGCTCTTGCCATGGGACTCTGGGTTCAGTCTTGCAAGCGGAGTCTCAGAGGAACCCCGACTCCTCCCTCAGTCAGCCTGGCCTGGCCAGTAAGACTGCCCTGAGCCATCATGGACTGGTAACCACATTCTGCAGGACCTGCGTGTGTGTGTGTTTGTGTGTGGGGGGGGGGTTGTCTTAGCAGATGCTAACGGCTTCTCTACTGTATTCTCAATAAACGTGGCGTGTTGCCTTTTCCCCTGAAAAAGATCCCTCGTGCTTCTTATAAGCATAACGCAGTGGGGGAGCCATTGCCCCCCTGGCCCGGTTAGATCAGCCTCACCTGGGAAATTGCCCCCGGTTTGGAGTCCAGTGACTTAGGCCAAAGCAGCGGAGCCCTCAGGAGACGACACGGGCCGAGAACAGGAGAGAATGTGGTGCCACCTGTCTGATGGCAGGGATGGATTAGCTTAGAGCTGCCCCTGGAGAAAGGCCCTTCCTGCCCCCAAACCTGAGGAGCCCGTGGGTCGGACCCGGCAGCCAAGCAGCTGGAGGGTTCTCCGGACTGACTCAGAGAACACTGCCCCAGCCCCTCTGCTGTACCATGGCTAGTTGTGGAGAATCCCTTGTGCTTTGGAGGAAGGAAAATCCACAACCCAGAAGGCATCGGGCCAACTGGGCTCAAGGAGGGGAACCGACCCTTCCTGACCCCTGCAGCCCTGAAGCCTGAGCTTGGATCAGAGTCGTTGAGGAGCTGAGCGGGGGATGGATGGGCTGAGGACAACCAAGACCAGTCCTGTTCTCTCCGTGAAGGAAGGGGATGGGCAGGAGAGTTCCAGAGCCCCAGACTTTGCTGCTCTGTGCCTCAGTCTCCCCACCTGCAAACCCAGGCTAATCCCTCCCCTGGAGGCGAGGGTCGAGCCCGGTGTCTGCCTGGGTGCCTTTGCATCAGGAAGGGAACTGAAAAGAAGTGGGGGGGAGGGGAGAAGAAGGGGGAATGTCAGTGCAAAAAAACCCCCTGTGCATTGATGCAACTAGTGGGCTATGAATCCTCTGTGGCTGTGGCCACCACACAGGGCTTCCAAAGCAGGTGCTGCTAGATACAAACGCGCGGACTGACCTGAGGCGACAGGGGTGGATCACGGAGTCTCAGTCTCAGGAGGGCTGAAGTCATCACAGCCGGCTCTGCACGTCAAGTTCTGAAAATCAGGCTCGAGGTCAGGACTGGGGGGTGCTGTGGATCTGGAAATTGGAAGCGGACACTTGGATTTGGCAGGGACAGGGGGATGCAGCTCAAAGTGGGGAAATCAACAGTGAATGGGGAATGGAGATGAACGGTGTTTCGTGGAACAGCTTCCCTTGGGAGACGTAGCTTACAGACAGACACACGCATTCCCAGGCAGACACACACGTGTTAACCCAGACATCTCTATGACCAGCTGAATCCCTTCTGGGTACCCAACTCAGCTTTCTCATGCACCAGGGAGTTCCCCAGGCCAAAAGTGATTTGCATTTTAAAAATCAGGTTTGTTCTAGTTGGCTTTGAAGGGGCAGCTTTTTTGTGGAAGGGATGGATGAGAAGTATGATTGTGAGTAATGGATGAGGACTGACATGCCAGATGGGGTTAGCCCTGCAGTCATTGTCACAATGAACAACCCAAAATCCTGGCCTGACACATTTGCAAAAGTGACTCAGGATTTGGGAAAACAACATGGAATGTCTACAAAGGGGATTGGTTTTCAGAGAGCCATGGAATTCGGGGCACCGGAAATCGTAAACTGCCTTTGTATGTGCAGTAGCCATTGTTAGGGAAACGGTCTAGTCTCTTGAGTCACTTAGAAGAAAACAGACTCATCACTTCTGCCAATGCACTAGTTACCTTTGCAAAACTGACCAGCCGCTTTCAAAAACTGACAAATGCCACTTATTGGTCGCTGAAAAAGTTACTACCACTTTTGAAAATGTATTAGCCATTTAAAAATACCTGCTAGTCATTTTTTAAAATGTTAGTCACTTTTGAAAGTGTACTAGTCTTTTACGAGCCATGTTAGAGAATTAACTTGTTATTTAAAAAAGATTACTAGCCACTTTTAAAAATTCACTTGTCATTTAAAATATTTACCAGTCATATTTGAAAATGTATTAGCCACCTTTGAAAAAACGACCAGCCATTTTAAAAAACTGACTAGCACCACATTTGAAAATTTACAGGATTTAAAAAAAAATACTATCAATTTTTGAATATGTGTGAATCCTTTTCAAATATCCCCTATTAATTTTTGAAAGTGTACTAATCTCTTGAAAAATATGGTAGCCACTTCAGAAAAGTGATTAGATATGTAAGAAGAATTACTAATCACTTTTAAAAATGTAATAATCATCTTTTAAAAAACTGACTAGTCAATTTTGAAAATATAGTATTCTCTTTGAGAAATATGCTAGCCACTTTTGAAAATGTATTAACCATTTAAAAATGACTAGTCACTTTTGAAAGTGCACTAATAATTTCTTGGACAATTTGCTAGCAACTTTGGGGAAAATTACTAGCCATGTGCTAGCCAATATTGCACATTTACTAACCACTTTTGAAAATTTAGGCTGTGGTGACTATAATCTTCAGGGCCCGAGACTGGGTTTGTCTAATGTCAAGATTTACAAAAGTGTCTAGTGCTTTTGAGGGCCTGGATTATTTTAGTTGCCCACTGTGCAGTGCCTTAAAGAGGGCCTAGTTTTCAGAAAGCCCTTGAAATCAGGACTCTAGAAGTCATAAGCCACTTTTGAAAAATAAAAAAAAAAGAGCCACTTTTGGAAACTTACTAGCCATTTTTGAAACTCACAGGTATGTTGGGTGGGAAGAAAGCTTGAGAGGTCTGTGGGTCCAGACCCCCACACTGAGGGAGGACCAAGTAAACTTAGACCACCTTATCCTAAAAAAAAAAAATCAGTGATGGGGATCCTACAGCCTTTGAGAGCCAACTCCAAAGGTGAATGACCTTGAGAATTCGAAAGTTTCTCCAAATATCTAACCTCCATCTCCCTTGCTGCCATTTCTTCTTGCCTGGCCTTCACCAGACAAGGAGAACAAGCAACCCACCAGCCTGTTTCTAATGGCCTCTTCCCCCTACCCCTTGGATAAGACCCCCAGGGCCCATCTAGTCTCATATCCCGATGCTGTCTCCAAGCTCTAAGCCCTGGGTATGTCCCAGCCCTGGTTATCTATTGTGATGCTAGATGCGTATAAAGAGGGCACCAGGGGTGCCAATCGGATGCCAGCTCCAGCAGTGGGACAGCAATGAACAGACGCCCGCACTGGTCAGCCCACGGTGCATGGCCATATGGTCCGGGAGCTGTGGGACTGCTGGCTCCGGGACTCTGCTAAGAGGGGAAGGATCTCCGGAGATTGATGAGATGGGCCAGGAAAGCAGGCGCTGGGAAAAAGCTCAGGAGTGCTGGGTTCGTTCACAGCTTTGTCACGGAGGCCACAGCACAAGTCCGTGGATTGCATCCGCACCTACCGGCCACATCCGAGCTCAAGACCCTGCCCCGAGGGGCACTGTGCAGACCCTGGCCGAGAGGGGAGCCTGGCAGCGCACAGACGGAGGGTTGGGGGGCCGGGGATGGATGGAAGGAGGGAGGAGGTGTTTAGGAATGGAAGGGTGGATGGACGGAGGATGTCTGCGGATGGACACATCTATAAGGAGCTGCCTGGCCGGGTGATGGATGGGGCAGCCGGGGGGTATGATAGATAGAGAGGCAGAGGGATGGAAGGAGGGAAGGAAGGATGGGTGTTTGGGGAGGAGAGATGCACGATGGAGGGATGGTTGGAGAGGTGTGTGGGGAGGGGCGGAGGAGCTGGGTGTACAATGGGTGAATAAAGAGATGGATGGATGGAGCTGAAGAGGGGGATAGCTCTTTGATGATAGGTGTATAATGGAGAGCTGGTGTGACGGAGGAGGGGTGTGGGGATGATGGAGGATGGTGTGATGGAGAAGGGGTGTGAGGATAATGGGGGCTGGTGTGATGGAGGAGGTGTGTGGGGTTATGGGGGCTGGTGTGATGGAGGAGGGTGTGGGGTAATGGGGGCTGGTGTGAAGGAGGAGGGTGTGGGGGTAATGGGAGGCTGGTGTGAAGGAGGAGGGTGTGGGGGTAATGGGAGGCTGGTGTGATGGAGGAGGTGTGGGGCTAATGGGGCTGGTGTGAAGGAGGAGGTGTGGGGGTAATGGGGGCTGGTGTGAAGGAGGAGGGTGTGGGGGTAATGGGGGCTGGTGTGATGGAGGAGGGTGTGGGGTAATGGGGGCTGGTGTGATGGAGGAGGGTGTGGGGGTAATGGGGGCTGGTGTGAAGGAGGAGGGTGTGGGGTAATGGGGCTGGTGTGAAGGAGGAGGGTGTGGGGGTAATGGGGCTGGTGTGAAGGAGGAGGGTGTGGGGGTAATGGGGGCTGGTGTGATGGAGGAGGGTGTGGGGGTAATGGGGGCTGGTGTGAAGGAGGAGGGTGTGGGTAATGGGGGCTGGTGTGATGGAGGAGGGTGTGGGGGTAATGGGGGCTGGTGTGAAGGAGGAGGGTGTGGGGTAATGGGGGCTGGTGTGAAGGAGGAGGGTGTGGGGGTAATGGGGGCTGGTGTGATGGAGGAGGGTGGGGGTAATGGGGGCTGGTGTGAAGGAGGAGGTGTGGGGATGATGGGGAATGGGTGGGGAAGTGGGGAGGGTATTGGGTGTGGGGGAGGGGTGTCCTGTCTGGTGCAGGTGGGGAGGGATATTAGGGTGTGCAGGGGCTCAATAGGAATAGTCCATCTCTCTAACCCCCCCTTTTCCTCAGTTTGATGGAATCCCCGCCACGTGGTTAATGGTAGGGTCTAACGGTCGCTGGCCCTGCCTGTGGGCCACCCCATTATTAACCCCTGTGGAGCCCGCCTCCCCTATTCTAACCCCGCTTCTCTTCCTCTTCGTGATGTCAGCTGGCTAAAATTTACATAAATCCCTTTAGAGCCCATTTTCACACTATTTATTTTGGTGGAAGCCTATTTTTAATCTGCTCCCCCCAGTTTTGTTTATGGTAGCGGCCAACGGTCGAACAGCCGTGTCTATGGATTAAACCATTGTCAACCTCTATAGGTGACAGTGTTTAATGCCCCATCCACCCAAGCCCTTTTGTTCACGTGCTAGTAGGGCTCTGAAAATAATACCAATTCGTTTTTTGTCGTTTGTAAACGTTATGTTGGAGTCCAGATATGTCCATATCCCCCCCGCCTGGTTTGCTCTGTGGTAGCGCCTAACCGGTCTCTGTGCCTCGCGGTGGGTCAAACCATTATCTTTCTTGTGTGAACGGGGAGAATGGACACTTCCCGGTCCTCCCCAGCCCTTTTAATGCCCCCCTCGCAGATTTGTAATTACATCGTGTAGTTGAGTTATATTCCCTGGTTTACATTCCCTTTGTTTCTATTGCCCGGTCCTATTATATATGTGAACACCCCTATTTTTGATGGTATCGCCTCCCCTCTCTGCCAGGAGAGAGAATAGGTTGGGCGAGGTCATTCTGGATTGTGGGGGGAATCGTGTCTGACAGTACATGGCTTATTCCTCTTTCCCACACTTTTCTTTGTATTTCAATAGTCTAGAGATAGACGTACAGAATGAAAATATTGCTCTCTTTGGCTGCCAGGTATCTTAAATAGGAAAAAACTTGTCATTGCCTCCCCCCACTGCTGGTTATAATGGCACAGCCTAGGGGCAGAAAGGGTAGAAGAAGGAGGTTGGAGATCTTCCCATTGAAAAGAAGACAGTTAGGAAAGTACCATTGTAAAAACGGGGGGACTAGTTTCACGTGGCTACCGGGCTCCCTTCAGGAGATTGCCCCATGATTTAATGAATGCGTCATAATACCCCTAATATATTATTGGTCTCTGCCCGCGGCTCTTATAAAGCAGGGGAAATGGCGCTCCGCTTTGCGGGTGTGACTCCTTTTAGTAATGGTAGAGCCCGGACTGTTCCCGGTGGGACTGTACCAAATCCAAATGGGGGGGTATTATCTTCTTCCCCCCCCCCCTTTGCCCTTTTAATTTAATACCAGCCGTTTGTGGATAGGGGGGTTGCACATCCCTAATACTCGCACCGGCGGGGATGGGCTCGGCTTGCCCGTGACTGCTCCCTGCGCGTTGCCTTCCCCGGGCGCACGGAGTGGTACGTCCCGCGGGGAGAAGGCCGGGCCAGGGGCTGGCGCTAGCCAGTCGCAGGGTGGGAGGTGGCCTGGGCGGAGGGGGAGGCGCTGCTCGCTGGGAGGAGACTTGTGCGCACCCCAACCCCTTTCCCTCGCTCGCCGGGCTCTGGGGGGACCATGGGCGGCTGAGGGGAGCCGAGCCCCGGGCGGCCGAGCCGGCGGCCATGGCTGAGGATTACTGGGACCCGCAGCGCTGAGCCCCCTGCAGCGGCAGCCAGGGTAAGAGACACCCCCTTGGGCGGGGCCAGGGGGACCCACCCCACTGGGCCCCATAGATCCCTGCCCTATGGCGCCGTGTCACGTGGGACCCGCCCCCATGTGCTCGGCCCCTGGGGACTCCACCCCCTGCGCCCCGCGACCCGCCCCCCCCTTCGGGCTCGCCCCCCAACCCCCGGGCTCCACCCACTGGACCCATAGATGTTGCGCCTATCGAGGCTGGGATCTGTTGTGTCACGTGGGGTCCTCGCACTTGATCCCAGAGAGGTTCTGGCCCATTGGGCTGGGATCCACCCATTGGGATCATAGGGGCTGTGCCCACTGGGACCCACAAATCTCCTGCCCCATAGATCTGGGATCCACCGTGCCCGTGGGGTCCACCCCTTGGGACTATGGGAGCTGTGCCCACTGGGACCCACAAACTGCTGTCCCCATGGGCACAGTGGATCCCAGATCTATGGATCGGTGCCCACTGGGACCCACAAATTTCTGCCCCATAGATCTGGGATCCACCATGCCCTTGTCTGCACCCATTGGGTCCCCCTGCTCCTTCCACCACCTTGGGCTGTGATCCACTGGGACCCCTTACCCCAGGAGTTCACCTGCCCCCAGTCTATTGACTCCCATGGATCTCCCGCCCCGTTGGCTGGGGACCCTCTATGTCCCTGGCCAGTGGGTCCTACCACATGCTCAGCTCCTAGTGGTGCTCTGCCTGCACATTGGGAGCCCCTCATGCCACCCTGTGGGCTCTGCACCCACTGGGTACCCTGTTCCTTCTGTCTTCTTTGGGCTGGGCTCTCCGATGGGCTACTCCATCAGGGATCGGCTTGCACCAGCTTCCTCTCCTGCAGTGCAGTGGGGATCTGCTGGGATCCACAGCGCAGCACTGCTGGACAGCCCCCCAACCTCCTTCTGGGGGGCACGAACAGGGGCGCTGTCGCTCTTCCCCGCCGCGGGCGTGCGGGGTCCAGCTCTGGGCACCACGTGTCAGGAGAGCGGTGGAGAAACTGGAGGGGCTGCACGGAAGAGCAGTGAACGTGAGGAAAGGCCTAGAAGCCATGAGCTGGGAGGGCAGGCTGCAAGAAGGGGGCTTGTTTAGTTTGGAGAAGAGAAGTCGGGGGCTCTGCGAGAGGTCCTGGGGGGTTCTATGAGTCCACCCACCCAGGCTACATGAAACCTGATCTGTGGGCCCGCTCGGCTCCCTCCCCAGTGAACGCTGACCCCACAGGATCCTTTTCCAGACTTGCGGTCCCCCAGGATCCACCTCCCTTTGCTGCCCCATGGGGTCCACTCCACCCCATCAGTCTTCTCCTTCCCCATTGCCCAAGGGGTCTGCTGTAACCCTTGAGCGCCACCTCCTGGGATACACTCTCACTGGGGCGCCCTGACCCCAGCCCTGCAGGGGCCGGGGATCCATGACCTAGAGGAATCTACCTTCTGCCTGCTGGGTTCCCCCCCGCTGGATTCCTCTGCTCTTCTATCCCTCGGTCTGGGGATCTACCCTGACCTTACTGCACTCCCGACTTACAGTCCCTGCCCACTGCTCTTGGGGTGGGAAGCCCCTCAGGGATCCCCTCAGAGCCAAATCCAAGGGTGCTGGCAGTAGGTCTCTCTCCCCGGGGGTCCGTGTTTGGGGACCGGCTCCCCGGTGCGTCTGGCCTGGATGATCGCCCTGGGGCCCGTTCTGACCAGCTCCGCTCTCCTCTCCTTGGCTCGGTGGGGTCCCCTAAGGCTGCAGCGGGTGGATCATCTGGGGGGAGCCCCCGCCATGTGCTCCAGCTGGTCTGGGGAGCCCCCAGGCAGACCCACCAGGAGCTCTCCCTGCAGATCTGGCCGCGTGAAGGGGTCCTGCTGCATTCGCTCCTTGGGGGGAATCCAGCCAATCATCTTCCTGGGGATCAGTCCTCTCGCGGGGAGCTGGGATCCATCCCCTCCCCCAGACTGAGCCGCAGCGCACAGGAAAGGGTAATTGTGCGGGGGGCAGGGAGGAGTGTGTGGAGTGGCTCTCTGCCGTGCATGGGTGTCACCTGTGGGGGGGCAGAGGAGGGTGGCGAGGGGGCGTGCGAGGTTCCCACCCCCACGTGTGGGGTGGATCTTAGCATCAGTGGGGGGATTCCTGGCCCTTCCCTTGAGCGAGTGGCTGCAGGAATCCTGGGGGGCAGCCAGAGGGCAGGTGACAGAAGTGTGAAAAATCGGGCCCCTTCCTGTTCCCAAAGGATGGGGCTGCCCGTCTGGAGGAGGTCAGTGGGTCCCAGGAGATAGCAATACCTCCCTGGGCAGTCCCCCAGTCACCCCCACCCTGCCGGGGCTGCAGCCAGGTCTCCAGAGCTAGGCCTCTCCCTCACGCTGGCCGGAACCCAGGCCAGGGCTGTGGGGAGCCCAGGGCTGGGGGGCAGGGGCTGCGGGCGGGAGTGAGGGGCACCGGCAGGGCTGTGGGGAGCCCAGGGCTGGGGGGCAGGGGCTGCGGGCGGGAGTGAGGGGCACCGGCAAGGCTGTAGGGGAACCAACTCAAACTCGCCCTCCCCTGGGACCCTTTCTGGAGTCATCAGAACAGCCACACAAGGCCAGACCAAAGGTCCATCCAGCCCAGTGTCCTGTCGGCCAACAGTGACCAATGCCAGGTGCCCCAGAGGGAGTGAACAGCACAGGGAATCCTCATGTGACCCCTCCCCTGTCACCCACCTCCGGACAAACTGAGGCTAAGGACACCATTCCTGCCCACCCTGGCTAACAGCCATCGATGGACCTAACCTGCGTGAATCTATCTAGCTCTTTTTTGAACCCTGTTAAAGTCCTGGTCTTCACCACATCCTCTGGCAAGGAGTTCCACAGTTGACTGCACGCTGAGTGAAGAAAAATTTCCGTTTGTTTGTTTTAAACCTGCTGCCTGTTCATGTCATTTGCTGGCCCTCTCGTTCTTACATAGTGGGAATAAGTAAATAACTTTTCCTTATTCCTGTTCTCGGTGCCCCCCCACCCCTCTCCAGAGTGGTGGGAGCCCGTGGGAAAGGCTGGAGCCAGAGCCTGGGGCTCCCAGAGCAGGCGCTCGGTGGCCGGGGCGCAGCTGGGGGGAGATTAAAGTTGGATGAGGGAGCAGCCAGGATCTGGCATTTCCTCAGGCCTTTTCCGGGGCTGAGCCCATGCCCAGCAGGCCACTGCCCCTGAGCCAGCCAGTCTCTGTGCCAGGGCTGGAGGGGAGCTGGCGCCCCCAGCCAGCCAAGGTACGTGCTCAGCCCCAGCGGGCAGGGCTGGGCCCGGGCTGCTGGGCAGCCTGAGTGGGTCCTGGCTCCTTGGAGGCAACAGGGGAACCGGGCTGGCTCTGAATGGGGTGGGGGAGGAAGGCCAGGGGTGGTAGGGGCCTGTCAGCTGGGCTGGGTGCCTCCTGGTCTGGAGGGGCAGGAGCCAACAGTGTCATGGTGGATGGGGGGGCTCCAGGGAATGGGGAAGGGCTGCTGCTTGCTCAGCGCCCCCCCGAGTCTGCAAGGACCCCCCCAAAGAGGAGTGTTGGGTGGGTGGCACGAAGCCAACAGACCCCGCCCCTTCCCAGAGCAGGCGGGGGCCCAGCGCAGAACAGGCCAGTCAGCGTGGGGGCCAGGCACAGTCAGGGCAGCCCAGCTTGGGGAGGGGGCCCCCACACTCAACAGCCCCACTGCCCCTGCATCCAGCCCCGCCTTTGGCCTGCTCCCTCCTGCTCGCACCCCTCCTGGGCTCAGGCTGTGGGTGTATGGGGGGGAGGCTGCTGTGCTCAGAGGCCCCTCACCAGCTCCTTACTGGGGCTGTGCCCAGGGAAAGTGAGGCACACACATGGTTACTGCAGGACAGTGGAACTCACATGCAATGTCATAACATAAAGGAACAATGAATACAACCCCCACTTTGGTGGAGAGCACCCGGCACCTCCTGCTCTCTCCCTCCCCCTCTCCCCACGCGGGGAGAGCGCCGGGTGCCCCCTGCTGCCCCCCTTTGCCAGAGCCAGGCGCGGTCCCTCTCCCAGCTGCGCGGTGGTTGGGGGCTGTGGGCGTGCTCCTGCCTTGACTGACTGGCGAGGGATGTCGTAGCTGGTGGTTACCCCTTGAGCCTAAGGAGGGCAGAGTATGACTTGCCAAGTCGCCATTGCTGGGGGACCAGGGACCCCTCCTCCATTCCAGTAGTCCCCCCAGACCCTGCCACCTCCCCACTGCAGTCTCTTCTCCCCCCCCAGGTCCCGCCTGTGTCTAGTCCCAGGGGCGTAACGTGCAGACACATGCTGGGGTGGGAGCATCATCTATATGCACAGCCCCCACCCAGAGCTGCCTCTGCTTGGTGCAGCCCTTAGCCGGGGAAGCAGGTCCTGCCTGGAGCAGGGGGACTCAGTGGGGGCTCACTCCCTTGGGAATCGGGGCTGGGTGCTGGTGGGTGTTGTGGAGCAGGGCAGGGAGCTCACAGTTAATAAATGTCCTTGGACTCGTTCCCCTAGAGTTTTTCCCCAGCTGGCCCACCCCAGAAGTGGCTGCATCTCAGTCCCGGAGCAGCCATCCTTGTGCGGTGGTACGTGTGGCTGTTCTCCAGCTGCCCCACCCCAGAAGTGGCTGCATCTCAGTCCCGGGGCAGCCATCCTTGTGCGGTGGTATGTGTGGCTGTTCTCCAGCTGCCCCACCCCAGAAGTGGCTGCATCTCAACCTTGGGGAGCGGGGGCATCCTGGTGTGTCCAACCGGGTGCTTCAGCCTGCGGTGTCCTCTCCCATCGTGCAGCGGCCCTCGCCTTGGCCCCACCATGGACCGGATGAAGAAGATCAAGAGGCAGCTCTCGATGACCCTGCGGGGGAGCCGGACGGCGGAGAAGAACCTCAACGAGCAGATCAACATCGAGGAGAACAACAGCAGCGACACCGGTGAGCCCCTCCCCCAGCGGGGCCTGCCCCCCGGCAGCTCTCCCACCCGTGGCCTCCCGGTCTGTGCGCTGGCTCTGGCAGAGAGTGGGCCTTTCAGATATTGGGGGGGGGGCTGGCCACCCCTTTAACGCCTTCCCTGGGTGTAACCGCCCCTTTAAGGTGTTCCACTCCCAGGACAGTGCCTTAAAGGGATCTGTGCTCAAGGCCGCCCCTTTAAGGCTTGCTGTCATCCTAACCGCCCCTTTAAGGTGTTCCCTGGCCATGCCTGTCTTTTTGAGATGCCCTGTGGGAGTTACTGGCCCTTTAAGAGGTTCCTGGCTGTGCCTTCCTGGTGGTCTCTGGTCTGCTGCCCCTTTAAAGGCTGCCTCCCCTTCCCTGTGCCCCCCGCCTCTCCATGGGAGGGGAGTGGAGTCCAGTGGTTAGAGCAAAGGGGTGCAGGGCTGGGAGCCTGGAGAGCTGAGTGTTCTCCCCAGCTCCAGGAGGGGACTGGGGTCTAGTGGTTAGAGCAGTGGGAGGGGACCGGAAGCAAGGACTCTGGGGGCCGTACTGATGCTGTTAAGGGTTTGCTGAGGTTTGGGGGGAGAGCGAGTGCAGGAATGGGGAAGGTTGGCCCCCGGTGCTCTGACTTGATGTGACTCCCTCAGGGGCATCCATGGCCCCCCCACCCCAGGTGTGTCCCCCTCAGCTGGCCTGCGCCCCCTACGCAGGGGTCCTGGGTTTTGTTTCTGTTCTTTTCTAGTTTTATTTTTTCATTTTTTTTTCTTTTTCTTTTGTGTGTTTTTTAATTTCTGCCCCACCTTCCCCTCTCCCGGCTGTGTGACCCTGCCCCCCACCGGCCCCCAATCCCTCTGGGTGTGTGACCTTGCCCCCACCCTTCCCTCCTCTCCCCTGGCTGTGCGACCCTGCCCCCACCGGCCTCCCATTCCCTCCGGGTGTGTAACCCTGTCCCCACCCTTCCCTCCTCTCCTGGCTGTGTGACCCTGCCCCCGGCCCCCATTCCCTCTGGGTGTGTGAGACTGCCTCCTACCCTTCCACCTCCACCCTTGGCTGTGTGACCCTGCCCCCCACCCTTCCCGTCTCCCCACACCGCCATCTGCCCCCTTCCTTGGCTGCGTGATCCCCTACATCTACCCCCAATACCCTCTGGCTGTTTCGTCCCCCCCTCCCCTTCCCCCGAGATCTGCAACCTCCCCATTTACTCCCCTGTCCATCTGGCCCCCACACTATCCCGTCCCCTCCCCTGGGTGTGTGACTGCCTTCCCAATATGTCTGTCCTTGTGGGCTGCCCCCGTGTCTCCGCTCCCCCATGCCGGGCCCCCTGCGCCCCATGTCTCGTGCCCCCCCAGGCCTGGCGGGGAAGAGCGGGCGTCCCTGGGGTGCCTCGCGCAGCGTCTGTTCCTTCCTGCAGCGCCGGCCGCGCCCGGGCATGACCCGCAGCCTGAGCGCCCACCTCGCCCGTGCCAGCCGACTAGGTGACTATGGGGGCAGCGCAGACCCCAGGGCTCCCGCGGGGCAGAGCCACTCCCAGCATGGAACAGGGCATGGGGCCTAGTGGTCAGAGCTGGGGCGACTGGGAGCCAGGACTCCTGGCTCCTTTCCCTGCTCTGGGGGCAGAATGAGGCTCTAGTGGTTGGGGGGCACTGGCCCGTGGCCGCCCTGCCAGCCGCTTTCGGGGCCTCTGGTGCTGGGGCTTAGCTGCCTGGGGTGCTGCCTGGGGCTGCCTGGCAGTGTCAGGAGGGCGGGGCCTCCAGCAGGGGGCGCCGTGTATGTCCGTGCTGGCTTGGGGGGGCGTGTGTGTGTGTCTGTGCTGGCTGGGGGGAAGGGGGCCCTGTGCGTGTCTGTGCTGGCTGGTGTAGGGGGGGTGCCCTGCGTGTGTCCGTGCTGGCTGGTGTAGGGGGGGTGCCCTGCGTGTGTCCGTGCTGGCTGGTGTAGAGGGGGTGCCCTGCGTGTGTCCGTGCTGGCTGGAGGCGGAGGGGTGCCCTGCGTGTGTCTGTGCTGGCTGGTGTAGGGGGGGTGCCCTGTGTGTGTCTGTGCTGGCTGGTGTAGGGGGGGTGCCCTGCGTGTGTCCGTGCTGGCTGGTGTAGGGGGGGTGCCCTGCGTGTGTCCGTGCTGGCTGGTGTAGGGGGGGTGCCCTGCGTGTGTCTGTGCTGGCTGGAGGCGGAGGGGTGCCCTGTGTGTGTCCGTGCTGGCTGGTGTTGGGGGGGCCCTGTGCGTGTCTGTGCTGGCTGGAGTGGGTGTCCGTGCTGGCTGGCGGGGGCCGGGGCAGGAGGTGTCCTGTGTGTGTCCATGCTGGCTGGGCAGAACAAGAGGCTATGGAAGGTGCTCGGGGGGGGGGGGGTCTCCAGCAGGGGATGCTGTGTGCTTGCCTGGGGTTCCCAGGGGGCAGACTGGGCAGGGCCGGCTGGGTCTTTAGTGGGGGGCTCTCCAGGGGTGCCGTTTTGGTTCTGGTTGGTGGGTCTCTGGAGGAGGAGAACTGTGAGGAGGCGTCTGAGGGTCACTGGCAGGGGCACTGGGGGGGCTGGCTGGGAGGTCTCTGGCGGGGAAACTGGGGAGGACACTCGGGGGGGCTGGCTGGGAAGTCGCTGGCTGGGACGTTGGGGGGCTTGGCTGAGGGTCGCTGGCGGGGGACACTGGGGGGCTGGCTGGGAGGTCGCTGGCGGGGGACACTGGGGGCTGGTTGGGAGTCTCCGGGGGCACTGCAGGGGCTGGGTGGGAGTCTGGGGGAGCACTGGGGGGCTGACTGGGAAGTCTCTGTGGGGCACTTGGGGGGGCTGGCTGGGAGTTTCTGGGGGAGCACCTCTGTCCATTTCCCGGTAACCCCCTCTGTGCCCCCCAGAGATGGTGCAGGAGGACGGGAAGATGGGCTCTGACGGGGAGAGCGACCAGGCGTCCGGCACCTCGTCCGACGAGGTCCAGTCCCCCGTGCGCGTCCGCATGCGCCACAGCTCCGCCCGCAAGATCTCCTCCGAGGTGGGCCTGGGGGCAGCCGGGGGAGGTCGGGGGCAGGGTGCAGCGGGGGGAGGGCACGGCTGGCGGGGGGTGGGCACGGCCCGGCAGGGTTGCGGGAGTGGCAGAGGGGTTGAGGGTCAGGGCCCAGCTGGGTTGTGGGGAGGTGTAGGTGGAGGGTGGCAGGAGGAGTCGGGGGCCATGCAGGGCCCGGGGTGGCAGGGGTCAGGGGCAAGGCAAGGCCTGGCAGGATCGTGCGGGACGGGACAGGGTGGGGTCATGGGGAGGGGGCAGGGTGCAGGGCCAGGTGGGGTCGTGGGGCTATGCAGGGCCTGCAAGGTTGTGGGAAGTGGCTGAGGGGCTGAGGCGGGGCAGAGTGGGGGTCATGGGGGGGCCGTACAGGGCCCGGTGGGGTCGTGGGGCTGGCAGGGGTCGGGGCCGAGCAGGCCCAGCGGGTCGTGGGGCTGGCAGGTGGTCGGGGCTGTGCAGGCCCGGCAGGGTCGTGGGGGCAGGGCGGAATCATGGGGGCCGTGCAGGGCCTGGCGAGGTCATGGGGGTGGCAGGAGGTTGGGGGCAGGGCGGGGTCATGGGGGCCGTGCAGAGCCCGGCAGGGTCGTGGGGCTGGCGGGGTCGGGGGCTGTGCAGGCCCGGCAGGGTTGTGGGGGCAGGGCGGGGTCATGGGGCCGTGCAGGGCCTGGCGGGTCGTGGGGGCTGGCGGGGCAGGGCGGGTCGGGGGCAGCGGGCGTGACCCCTCCCTGCGCTCCCAGGACATCAACAAGCGGCTCTCGCTACCGGCCGACATCCGCCTGCCCGAGGGCTGCCTGGAGCGGCTGACGCTGAACAGCCCCTTGTTCGACCAGCCCTGAGCCGCCGCCTGCGCCGCGTCTCCCTGGTGAGAGCCCCGCCCCGCCCCGCCGGCCCCGCCCCCGGCCCCGCCCCCTGGTAATTCAGGTGTGCCCCACCCCCAATGGCCTGCCCCACCCTGCTCCGTTGGCTGCCTGCCCCCGGCACCTGCTGGCGACACCTTCGCTGGCTTCCTGCCCTACCCGCCCCTCGGGGCCCACTGGCTGCCTCCTGGCCAACCCCTGCCCCCCAACACCATCCCATTCCCCAGGCCAGCCGCCCGCCCACACCGCAGCCGCCCCCCACCACACCGGGTGTCTCACAGCCGCTCTTGCCCACAGTCTGAGATCGGCTTCGGGAAGCTGGAGACCTATGTGAAGCTGGACAAGCTGGGCGAGGTGGGAGCTGGGCCCAGGGGTTGGGGGTCTGAGCCGGGGGAGGGGACAATGCCATGGGGGGCCATTGGGGCAGGGCAGGGACCTAGGGGGCCATGGGGCACAGGGCCATGGGGCAAGGGAGGGGCCTAGGTGGCCATAGGGTGGGGGCCATGGGGCAGGGCAGGGACCTAGTGGGCCATGGGGCACAGGGCTATGGGATAGGGGAGGGGCCTAGGGGGTCATAGGGCAGGGACCTAGGGAGCCATGGGGCAGGGCGGGGGCCATGGGGCACAGGACTATGGTACAGAGATCGTGGGCTGGAGACACCCTGGTCGGGGTCCTGAGACAGGGAAGGAGGATGAGTAGCTGGTGGGGGGATGGGATCCGAGGGGCAGGAGGGGCCCCCAGCTGTGACCTCCAGGACCCCTTGCTGTTCCACAGGGGACCTATGCCACCGTCTACAAGGGGAAGAGCAAACTGACCGACAACCTGGTGGCGCTGAAGGAAATTCGCCTGGAGCACGAGGAGGGGGCGCCTTGCACGGCCATCCGCGAAGGTACCACACGCTGGGGGCACGGGGCCAGGAGGCAGGCTGCATGCGGGCTGGGGGACAAACCGGAGGACTGTGGGGTCTAGGGGGACAGGCTGGGCCAATGTCCCCGCTAATCTTTTCCAGCCACGTGCAGAGCAAATTCCACCCCAGCACAGACACGGCTAATGGAGGCCGCTCTGCCAGTCAGCTGGGTGGCATTGGAATCCGCTGAGTGGCCGCACGAGGCCCGGCTCCCAGGGAGCCCTGGGGAGGGTGCTGGGGGCAGGCTGGGGGGCCTAGGGTAGGGGTGGGGAATTGTTTTTGGGTTGGGGGCCCCACATGTGTGAGAAGCAAAAACCCCCTGAAACTGACCCACTCCGCAGACGTGGCCCCAAGGGAGAAGCAGGAACAGACCCTCCCCTCACTCCCCTTCTGTCCCAGGCACGGATTAACTCTTCTGGGGGCCCCTGGAGCTTTGGGGTGGGGCCAAAAAAGGGTTCAGTGTGTGGGAGGGGGCTGCGGGGGAGCAGGCTGGGGCCTGGGGAGCATAGAATTCAGCTGAAGGGAAGCGCCCCCTGCAGGCCTTGCCCCTGGCTGCTCCTGTTGGTTGCAATTTCTGGCCAATGGGAGCGAGGGGGAGGTGCCTGCAGGCAGCACTTTCCTGCCATGAGCAGAGTCCCGTCCCGTCCCCCAACCCCGCCAGCCGGATTGGGCCCCAGCTCTGCTCCCCCCACAGCAGGGTGGAAGAGCTCCATGGGCGCTGGCTGCGGGGAGGGGGGGCAGGACAGGACACAGGCTGGGGGCCATGGGGCGTCAGGGGCTTGGACTCACTTGCCTGCCCCCCCAGTGTCTCTGCTGAAGGACCTGAAACACGCCAACATCGTCACCCTGCACGACATCATCCACACGGAGAAGTCGCTGACCCTGGTCTTCGAGTACCTGGTGAGCGGGGCGGGGCCGGGTGGCTGGAGGGTGGGGCCGGGCGGCTGGGGGGCGGGGCCAGGAGTCCTGGGGGCGTGGCCGGGGCGAGGGCTCACCCTGCTGTCCCCGCAGGACAAGGACCTGAAGCAGTACCTGGATGACTGCGGCAACGTCATTAACATGCACAACGTCAAGGTGAGTGCGGCGGGGCTTGGACCTCCCCCTTCCCTGCCCCCCCCCCCAGGCCCCCTCAAGCCAGGCTGACACGTCTTTCCCCCCCCCCAGCTCTTCCTGTTCCAGCTGCTGCGGGGCCTGGCCTACTGCCACCGCCAGAAGGTGCTGCACCGCGACCTCAAGCCCCAGAACCTGCTCATCAACGAGCGGGGCGAGCTCAAGCTGGCCGACTTCGGTGAGCCCCCCCGGCCCCTCCCCCAGAGCCCCCGGCCCCTCCCTGGAATTTCCCGGCACCCCCTGGAGCCTCTCTGGCTCCCCAAAGCCTCCCTGGCCCCCAGCCTCTCCCCTGAAGTCCCCAGCCCCTCCCCTGGACCCCCGACCCTCCCAGCGCCCCTCCTGGCCCCTCCCCGTCTTCTCCCTACGGTCCCCCAGAGCCTCCCTCCAGCGTCCTGGCGCCTTCCCCAATTTCCCCTGAATTCCCCATCCTGCTGGAGCTCCCCCCCTGCCCCGACTCCCTAATCTCCTGGAGCCCCCAGCCCCTGCTCATGGAGCAGGCTGACTTTGGGGAGTCCCCACCCCTTGGCCCTGCCAGAGCCCTGGCACCCCCGACTGGCCCCCAGCGTCTCCCCCTCTTTCTGTCCCAGGCCTGGCGCGCGCCAAGTCCATCCCCACCAAGACCTACTCCAACGAGGTGGTGACGCTCTGGTACCGGCCCCCCGACATCCTGCTGGGCTCCACCGAGTACTCCACCCAGATCGACATGTGGTGAGCCGGGCGCGCCGCGGGGGGCTGGGACCCGCCTCTCCCTCCTGACTCAATCTCCCCCTCCCCCTTCCCTCCTGACTCCCCCTTCCCCAGGCAGCCCCCGCTTTGTCCGGCAGGGCCCCTCAGCGACTGCCCTGGCCTAGCCCTTCCCATCCGCTGGCTGGGGCGGGGTGGAGAAAGGGCTGGGGGGCTGTGTGTGGGAGGGGAGAGGACCCCTCCTGGCCTGGGTGCATTTGCCAGGGAGACACACCCCCCCTCCCCCCCCGCCGGGCGCCCGGCCCCTGACTCCGCATCTCCCCCAGGGGCGTGGGCTGCATCTTCTACGAGATGTGCACCGGCCGCCCGCTCTTCCCCGGCTCCACCGTGGAGGAGCAGCTGCACTTCATCTTCCGCATCCTCGGTCAGTGGCCCGGGGCGCCGTGGGGGGAAGGCGGGGCTCAGCAGGGGTGTGCTGGGGAAGGGTGAGGAGTCGGGGAGGAGGGCCGCGTGCTGGGGAAGGGCGGAGTCGGGGGGCACATCCTGGGGAAGGGCGGGGCTCAGCGGTGGGCCATGGGTGGGAAGGTTGGGAGTCAGAGGCACGTGCTGGGGAAGGGTGGGAGTCGGAGGGTGTGTGCTGGGGAAGGGCAGGGGCTCAGTGGGGGCCGGGCTCAGCGGGGGCCGTGTGCTGGGAGGCGGGGACTCAGCGGGGGCTGTGTGCTGGGAGAGGGCGGGGCTCAGCGGGGGTGCTGGGGAGGTGGGGCTCAGCGGGGGGCCGTGCTGCGGGTGCAGGGTGCGGGGCTCTGAGTGGGAGGCTCTGGGGCCCCATTTCCTCACCCCTCCTCTGACCCCCCCCCCAGGGACCCCAACGAGGAGACATGGCCGGGGATCCTGTCCAACGAGGAGTTCCGGTCATCCAACTACCCCAAGTACCGGCCCGAGGCCCTGCTCAGCCACGCACCCAGGTGGGGGTGGGGCTGGGGGCCGGGGCTGTAGCGGGGGTTCTCCCTGGCTCAGGGGGCTGATATTTCCCACCCCCCCCTGCAGGCTGGACAGCGACGGAGCCGACCTGCTGGGGAAACTGCTGCAGGTGAGAGGGGGAAGGGCCTGTGAGTGGGAGGTTTGGAGTGGGGGGGCGATTTGGGGAGCTCGGGGGGGGGGCTGGTTATGATGGGTTGGAGGAGAATATTGAGTGCTGGTGTGACTGGTCCCTGACCTGCCTCCCTTGGGGCGGTTCCTGGTCACTGACCCCGCCCCTGGAGGCGTGTCCCACCCTTGACCCCACCCCTGGGGCCATGTGTCACACCCCCTGACCCCGCCCCCTGGGCGTGTCACACCCCCTGACTCCGCCCCCGGGGCATGTCTCGGCAGTTCGAGGGGCGGAAGCGGATGGCGGCAGCCGAGGCCATGGGGCATCTCTTCTTCCACAGCCTGGGCGAGCGGGTCACCAAGCTCCCAGACAGTGAGTGGCCTGTGGCAGGGGAGGAGCTGGGGGGGGAGGGGAGCTGTTACGTCCGGGGCCCGGCTCACGGGGGTGGGCGGCTGAGTCGGGCGGCGTTTGGCTGGGTGAAGGAGGTGAAGGGCGGATGGGGGGCACTGGGGCGTGGGCAGGGCCGGGGCTTGGTGAGGGGGGGTTCTGGGGCAGTTGGGGCTGGGCTGTCAGGAGCTGTGACCCCCCCCGTGTCTCCGCAGCCACGTCCATATTTGCACTAAAGGAGATTCAGCTACAGAAGGAAACGGGGCTACGCTCGGCTTCCCTGCCCGACTCAGGTGGGACCCTCCCCCCCCTGCCCAATCAGCTGGGACACGGCCCCCAACCCCCGCCCCATTCAGTTTGGACACGCCCCCAACCTCCCTGCCCCATTCAGTTTGGACACAGCCCCCGCCCCATTCAGTTGGGACACGCCCCAACCTCCCTGCCCCATTCAGTTTGGACACGGCTCCCCCGCCCCACTCAGCTGGGACATAAACTCCCGCAGACCCTCCTGCCCAACCCCAGCCCCTTCCTGCCCCACTCACCTGGGACACAGCCCCTGCAAACCCCTCCCCCCCCCGGGCCTTGTCCTAGCTCACCTTGTACTGGTCTGTTCTGTTGGGGGGGGAGGCGTCTAAGCATCGCTGGGGGTGAGGGGAGGGGTACCCCTTCAGCAACCCTGCCAGGGCCCTTCCCCCGCAGGATGGGGGGGGCCGGAGTCAGCCCCCCAGCCCCGTGTGAACACTCTCTCCTCTCCCGCAGGGGGCGCCGCCTTCCGGGTAGTGGACACTGAATTTTAGCCTTCGGGTCAGGTACTGCCCCCCCCATTCCTCTTCCCATGGCCCCCTACTCTTAGCATGGCCCCCCCATCACTGCTCTCCCCCCAGGCTTCTTCATCCAGCCCCCCCCAGCTGGGAGCACATGGGGCACCTGTTCCGTATCTCTCCCCCCCCATGCACACCTGCCCCAGGGTGATGTATTGTCTGTGCTCTCCCTGCACTGGGGGTGGGGGGAGGATCTGAGCCTCTGGGGGGCCAGCGTCTCTTTAACACTTTGCTCCCCCCACAGTGAACGGGCAGAACCGACGGCCCAGCTTGCTGCTGTGACCCCGCCGAGCCGCAGCGATGGGGAGGGGCGGGGCCGGCCCGACAGAAACCCGCCCCTCCCCTTTGGGTTGGCCGCCGCCTTTGGGGCTGGAACTGCCGTGGGGCACGACCCCCGGGGGGCGCCGGCTGGACGGCAGAGGCCCCCTCACATTGTTTGAGTTTTATTTTTTCAAGGCAATATTATAAATATAGAGAAATAATCTATAGCCCCCCCTTGCGGGGAGGGATGGGGGCGGCAGCCCCCCGGTGTTATGTTTCCATGGAGACGTGTTTGGTTCAGCCCCGCTGTGGGGGAAGGGGCCACTACCCCCACTTTGTCCCTCAGGTTGCAGGGGTGGGGTATTGTTCCATGGGGCTGTATTCTGTGTCATTTACCCCTCCTGGCCCTCTGAGCAGTGGGAACAGAAGTCTTCCAGATGTGGGGGCCCCTGGTGCAGCTGTGTGTAGGGGGTGCGCCCCAGATGTGGGAGGTCCCTTTGCAGCCGTGCGGGAGTCCCCTACACTATACCACCCCTTTTCATTCGAGAGATGTCCTCCTTCCCTTCCCAACGCCCAGCACGTCCTCTTCCCCCAGGGCTTAGCTCCGCCCCCAGCTAGGCTCCACCCCCACATCCTGCTGGGTTGGCATGTGGGGTGAACGCTGACCCCAGTGAGGTCCCCTTCCCTACTTCGTACTCAGGGCTCACTTGTGGCTAGCTGCACCTTTCTCCTAGCCCATACGCCTGTTACTCAGCCCTTCCTTGGCCCTACTCCCATGTTACTCAGCCCTTCCTACTACGTTACTCAGCCCTTCCTTGGCCCTACGCCTATGTTACTCAGCCCTTCCTACTACGTTACTCAGCCCTTCCTTGGCCCTACGCCTATGTTACTCAGCCCCTACTCCCATGCGACTCAACCCTTATGACTATGTTACTCAGCCCTTCCTTGACTCTACGCCTGTGTTACTCAGCTCCTACTTCTGCATTACTCAGCCCTTATTACTGTTACTCAGCCATTACCTTGATCTTACTCTCATGTTACTTAGCACCTACTCCTATGTGACAGCTCTTATTCAGCCCTTATTACTATGTTACTCAGCGCTTCCTTGACTCTACTCCTGTGTTACTCAGCTCCTACTTCTGCATTACTCAGCCCTTATTACTGTGTTACTCAGCCCTTACCTTGACCCTACTCCCATGAAACTCTGCCTACTCTTAGGTTGCTATTTGCATGACACTGTCTCTTGTTCAAGCCCTTACTTGACCCCTCCTCAGATGATACTCAGCCCCACTCAGTTCTTAAATAGCTGTTACTCGGCCCCTATTCACATCCTACTCCGTCCTTACTTGGCCTCTGCTCAATCCCAGTCAAATCTTTTATTCCGCTTCTCAAGTGTGAAGAAGCCTCCCTTTATCCTTACACAAATGTTGCTCAGCCCTCCTCGGATCTTACTACACCCTCTCCAGCCCTTACAGAAATGGTAGCCTGTCGTCTGCTCCTCACCTGTTCCTGACTTGGCCACACTCCTCGGTCACTTCCCAGACTCTGCTCGGTCCTTACTCAGCACTTGTCCCCAGCCCAGTTGCTGCTACTTGGACCCTACTCTGCATTCTTTACTCCGCTCTGCCTCGACTGTTACTCGCTCAGTGCTTCGTTCATGCTCAGGTGTTACTCAGCCTGCCCTGCCCTCATTCAGATGTTACTCGGTGGTTACTCCGCCCTCACCTCGGCTGAATTTAGCTTTTACTCTAGTCCCTGCTCCCAGCTGACTCAAGTTTTACTCCGCCCTTAGCTGCTTGGCCGCACCTTCCCTGGTCCTTCCCCTGTCCATGCAGCGTCGGCCAGAGCGCGCTGCAGGCCCAGCCGTGAAATCCTGCAGGTTGCAGCGAGGGGGGAGAGGTAGAGTTTTGGCTGTGGGCCGGGGGGCCCTGGGAACGCAGGACAGTGGCAGGGGGCTGCTGAACCATGGGGGGGACGCCACCCAGAAAAGGGGCCTTGCGCTGCTTGGACGGAGTGGGCGGGGGGTTTCCAGTGGCGCTAGAGACGTGCCCGTGAGCAAGGAGCCTGGCCATGCGGGAGGTGGAGCGTTGCTGCTGGTCCAGGCACAGTGAGGGCGCCTTGGCTGCTGACAGGCGAAGCTGGGCCTGTCTCGCGGTAAATCTGGGCAGCTAGCGGGACGCTCTTGCTGCCTCAGGTCAGGATGGGCCTGCGCTCCCAGGGCAGCTGCAGTAGGGGCGGGGGGAGCCAGGTGGTTCGTCCAGTCCTGGGCGTATCCTCCTACCATACCAGCCCCTCCTCACTTTGGCCTTAGCTGTTCCCCACTCTCGAGCCAAACTTTGCACCGTTCTTCCTCCTGTGTTTCCCTGGCTTTACTCCGTGGTGGGTACCTCCCCAGCCCCTGCTCACTCTTAGCCTTGATGTTACTCGGCTCTTACCCAAACGGTACTCCAGCCTTGCTCGAGTGTTACTCAGTCCTAGCCTACGTGGTACTCGGCCCTTGCCCAAACAATACTCCGGGATGTTTCTGCGGCCTGACTTAGTTGTTCAGTCCTTACTCCGACAGTAATTTAATTTTACTAAAATGTTACTACCGCCTTACTCAAACACCACTCAGTACTGAACCAGTACTCCCATGTTTTCTGAAATGTTACTCCGTCCCTGCCCTGTCTTACCCTTAGATATTACTTATCCCTGATCAGAAGTTATTCGGTCCTGGATCAAGTGTTACTCTGTCCCTCGCTAGCCCTTACTTTGGCATAGCTGTTACTCCTTCCTTACTCAAATGTTACTCGGCCTTTCCCCAGCCCCCGCTCAGTCTGACTTTAGGGGTTATTTTGTCCTTAATTCCTTAATCAAACACTACTCAGCTATTACTCTGTCGTCACTTGTTACTCAGGCAAATCCTTCCTTGTCCCTGCTCTAGTACAGCACTGCTCAGGATTGGACACTGGGTCCCTTTCTAGCCCTATCCTGCAGCCCCCCCATAGCCCTCCACCAGACTTTCCCACGGGAGGGCTTTGTGCTCCTAGCTCCCCCTGGCAGCTAGGAGGGATGAATTGCAGTTGGAGGGGGCTAAGCCTTTAACTCAGGGGTCAAGGCCGCGGGTTTGAACCCCGCTGTGGGAGTGTTATTTTGAAGGCAGCCCCTGTGTCCCCCACATGGTGCACCCCCCAACTCTCGTGTGTGTGTGTGTGTGTGTATATATATGTACATATCTAGCCTTTTTTATATGCAGCATGTAGTGCTTGTGGGATGGAGCGTCTTTCTCTGCAAGAGCCATAGCCATAGTGAGAAAAAGGAGGATGCCCTTCAACTGAGCTGCAGCCACTGCTGGGGCGGGGCAGCTGGGAACGGCTGCATATAACACCACACAAGAAGGGCTCGCTAAGCTCCTTGCGTGGATCAGAATGGTCCCTCAGACTTTCCCACTGTTCCCTCCTCGGCCCCCTTGCTCTGATCCGTAAGGGTCAAGATGGGCGCTCCAGGGAAGGGGTGGTGTTGGTTAACCTCTGCTGGGTGCCAGGCCCGGTTGGCTGGTGGCTGGTTCTGTGCGCACAGGAGGGAGTGAGCCCAGCCAGGAATGTACCCTGCATGGAGGGGGGAAGACCACCTCCAATCTCTGCAGAGGGTGGGCACCCAGACTTGATCCCAGGCAGGGGAGGTGAAGCCTAGATCCTTACGGGGAGGAGGGAGGGAGCCCAGGGTGGATCTATATGGGCTCTTGGGGGGGGGGGGGTCCCAGAGGACCCTTGAGCAGGGCCCAGCATGTTGCTAAAGTGGAGCCCTGCATGGAGGGGGCCCTGGGCTGGCCTGAAGTCAGTAGGTTCATAGCCCCCACCCCCAGGGCTGTAGGTGGGGGTGGGGTGCCTGGGGCAGGCGAAGGGCTCCCCTGCCGGTACATATCATGGGGGGCTGGCGGGGCAAGAAATGTTCTGCATTCGGTGTATGGAATTATTAAAGTCTCCATGGAACCCAGGCGTCCGGTCCGTCGTCCTTCCCTGCCCGACGCCCATGAGGCTGGCCTGGGGTTGGGGCCCTGCAGCCCCACGTCTCCCCCCAAGGGCCCTGCACCCCCACATCTCCCGGGGGGGGCCTGCAGCCCCACGTCTCTCCCTGCCCCCGGGACCCCAGGCCCCTGCACCCCACATCTCTCCGGGGGGGGGCCTGCAGCCCCACGTCTCTCCCTGCCCCCCCCGGGACCCCACGTCTCCCCCCAGGGGCCCTGCACCCCACGTCTCCCGGGGACTGCACCCCCACATCTCCCGGGGGCCTGCAGCCCACGTCTCTCCTGCCCCCACCCCGGGACCCCGTCTCCCCAGGGCCTCGCATCTCCCCTGCCCCCTGGGAACCCCACATCTCCCCTGCCCCCCCCCCCGGGGACCCCGCGGCCTCGGACAGCGCCAGGCCGGTGGCCCCAGTCCCCACGGGCCGTGCTGGGGGGTCCGTATAAACTCGGATGTCAGGGCAGAGCCCGGGCTGCACGTGGGGATCTATTTTATGCCACACTAGCAATGGCGTCTGCTGCCGACGTTCTTTGCCACATCCAAGATGGCGGCCTACAGAGCGCGCGGGCCGCCTCCGCCTGCCACACTCAAGAGGCGGGGAGAGAGTGAGCGGCTCCCACGCGCCAATATGGCGCCGCCTCCCCACCATGCTCTGCCACACTCAAAATGGCGGCTGGGGGGGGTGGGGCCATCCGGCGCAGGCGTGGCCGGAAGCGGGCGGCCGAGGCTTCAGGGGGCGGAGCCTCGGCGCCGCCGCTTCCTGTTTCCGGTCAGGCCGGCGGGTGGGGGCGGGGCGCGGGCCATGGCGGCGGCGGCAGGGGGTCCCGGGGCTCGAGCCCAGCGGCGCCAGGTGGAGGCGGCGGAGCGCGGCCTGCGGGCGGGGAGCGATGGTGAGGGGGAGCCCCTTTAGGGCGGGGCGGAGCCCCAGGAATTGGGGAGGGGCTGGGCCCAGGGGCTGGGAGGGGCTGAGGATGGGGGCGGGGCGGGGCCTGGCGAGCCCTGGGGACGGGGGAGGGGCTGCCATGCTGGGGTTGTGGGGGGGCACCCTGTCCCCCCGCACCTAGGGAGCGCCAGAGAACCTCCCCCCCTTACCCGAGAAGTTTGGGGTCCCATCCCCCAGGCCCACCTGACCCTGTGACCACTGGGCTCCCCTGCCCCGCTGCGGGGTTACCCCGCCCCCCCGGCCCCGCCCCGCGAGGTTACTCTCGCTTGGCCCCCCCAGCCAGCAGCTCGGAGGGCGCACACGGCGTGGCTGTGCGGCCGTTCCCTGGCCACCCTGCCCCAGAGGTGGCCGCTTCGCAGCCCCTCGAGGCGTCCAGTGTGGCTGTTTCCCGTGTGTGAGAGCCCTGCCAGGAAGCCGGTGACAGCCCGGCAGAGCTGTCCTCGCCCTGTCCCCGCGAGATAGAGAGCGAAGTCGCTGACATGTTGCTTCCTCAGAAGTGGCTGAGGTCACCACAGAACTGGGAAGTCTCCTACCTGACTCACCAGGAAGCAAAGTCAGGACTTTTCCAGGCAGCCTGGCGTCATTGATTCACACCTGAGATGCAGCCACCTCTGGGGTGAGGCGGAACGGCTGCTCGTAACGAGGGACAGCAATTTGGCAAAGGAAGACAGAGAATCCTGAGCTTGCAGAGCTGGGCAGATGAGGTGGCAAAAGGGAACAAGGGCAGGAGGGATTGGGGGGCGGTGTTTGTGTGGGGGGTGCACAGCTGTACTTGGGGAGGGGAGAGGCTGCAGCTGGGTCTGTCTCCCCCCCCCAGGTACCTGCTGGAGAATCACTGGTACCAGCAGTGGAAGGAGTACGTGGAATCGGGCGACCAGAACTCCAGCGCCTTCCCAGGGCGCATCAACAACTCAGAACTCTTCGAAGGTATCCGGGTGCCAGGACCTCTGGGTCCTCTCCTTACTCTGGGAGGGGACTGGAGGCTAGTAGTTAGAGCAGGAGGGCCGGGAGGCAAGTTCTGTCCTGACTCTCCGGGCTTGTAGTGAGACAGCTGGGAGTTCTGCCTGGCTCCAGGAGCAAGGTGGGTGCTAGTGGTTAGAGCAGGGGATGGCTGGGGGTCAGGACTCCTGGGTTATCTCCAGGTTCTGGGAGGGGAGTGGGGTCTAGTGGCTAGGGCAGGGCAGGGCTGGGAGCCAGGGTGCCTGGGTTCTCACCCAGCACTGGCAGGGAAGTGAGGTTTCCAGTCCTGTAGCAGAGAGTTCCAGAGGTGAATTCCCCACAGTATTTTGGGAATACAGTCGTCCTGTTAGCCTGCAATAGTTGGCTGTTGGTGCTGCCCCAGCTGTGGCTGGCTAACCTGCCCCCTACCCCCTAGATCTGGAGTCGTTCCGCCTGAAGGAGCGGCTGGTGGAGTCTGAGGAGTATGTGCTGGTGCCGGAGGACGTGTGGAACAAGCTGGTGAGCTGGTACGGGCTGGAGCATGACCAGCCGCCTATCGAACGCAAGGTGAGGGCTGGGCG
This sequence comes from Rafetus swinhoei, assembly GCA_019425775.1. Lineage (NCBI taxonomy): Eukaryota > Metazoa > Chordata > Testudines > Trionychidae > Rafetus > Rafetus swinhoei. Next base: position 5,182,603 of record JAFJHL010000039.1, read on the forward strand.
CCCGCCCGCAGGGGACATCTTGGGACCTGGGGGCAGGGGCACAGGCCTGTGGGACATGGTTGTGTGCCAGGCCCTGGGACCGTGTGTGTCACTGGTCCGGCCTGGGCTGCTTGGGGGTTGGTGCCAGGGCATGGAGAAGCCTGGGGGGCCATTCCATGAGCCTCCCCCCAATGTCCCGGGGCTGGAAGCTCTGGCTGATCCCATAGCTGACAGCGTGAGGGGTTTCCACCCGGACGCCTGGCTCCTGAGACTGTAGAGGGCAGTCCCCTGCCACTCTCCCCCACTCCCTTTTCAGTCAGGGCTGGATTGTAGCCTCCTGGTTTCCATAGGGTACCATGAGGGCCCCTGGGCTGCCCACAGTGCCTCCCCCACATTGCCTGTCTCTCCCGCCAGGTGGTGGAGCTGCCCAGCACACAGAAGGTGGAGGTGTACCCGGTGGAGCTGTATCTCTGCCAGCACAACGACATGGAGAGCCCCGGCACCGCCCAGTTCAGCCGCATGGACACCGTCGGTAACCCAAGCGTGCGGGGCTGGGGGGCTGAACTGCCACTGTATCCGCGTCCCATCAGCAGACCCTGCAGTGGGGAGCCCTGCGGGTTAATGTCCTGGCTGGGCAATTTACCCATCAGATCCTGCAGCGGGGAGTTCCACAGGGAGATGCCCTGGCTGGACTGTTTACCCATCAGATCCTGCAGCGGGGAGTCCCACAGGGAGATGCCCTGGCTGGACTGTTTACCCATCAGATCCTGCAGCGGGGAGTCCCACAGGGAGATGCCCCGGCTGGCCTGTTTACCCATCAGATCCTGCAGCGGGGAGTCCCATGGGGAAATGCCCTGGCTGGACTCTTTACCTGTCTGACCCTGCAGCGGGGAGCCCTGTAGGGTAACACCCTGGCAGCAGTCCCTCGAGTGAACACTCCCCTGCCCGCAGACACGGTGCTCCTGGAAGCCCGTCGCCAGTTTGAGGTGCCCCCTGAGGACGAGACCCGGCTCTGGGTGAAGAACTCGGACGGATCCTGCGAGCGGCTCCGGAATATCCACATGACAGTGCTGGACGCCTGCCTCAGCACGGGCCAGGTAGGGGCGGGGGCGCCGGGGGCGGGAGCAGGGCGGGGGCTTAGCCAGGGGGTGATCTCCCCTCTGTCAGGGCTGGACATTAGGGGACGCTGTGCTGCGGGGAGGGGAGGGGGGCAGAGGGTGCTTTCCCCAGCAGTTGGGCTGTGCTGGGGGGGGCGGGGCCCTGGCAGGCAGGGCCGGGTGCCAGCGGGCGCCGTGCCGCGAGGAGCGGGCGGGTGGTTTCCCTGACGCGGCTGCCCCTCGCCTCCCCCAGGTGGTGATAATGGAGACGCGGAACAAAGATGGGACCTGGCCCAGCTCTCGACCCGTCATGTGAGTGTTGCTTTCTGGCGGGCGGGGGGGCGGCCCGATGCCACCGTCACCTTGCGGGCCCAGAGGGGACTGCGTCTCAGCCCCGGCCAGGCCGGCCCCGGCGGTGTTATGTGGGGCCGTGTCCCAGAGGGGGCTGCGTTTCTGAGCCCTCTCCGGGCAGGGTTCAGCCCCACTCACGGCCGTGCCCTCTGCTCCCCAGGCGGAACTCCGCGGAGGACGAGGAGCTGTACAGGGGGCAGCCAGGGGTCTGCGGCCTGACCAACCTGGGCAACACCTGTTTCATGAACTCCGCCCTCCAGGTAGCTCCTGCACCCGGCTCAGGGAATCCCCCTGGGGACGGCCCCGCGGGGCTTGTGACACACAGCGGTGCAGTTCTGCTTCCATCTGGGCGAGGGCACCGGCCCCTAGTGTGGGGGGGGGCGCCAAGAATTTGATCAGTGGTTAAGGGCTGCGCTCTTCCATGATATGAATGGAGGGTGCCGGGTCTGGGAAGGGGGTGTGACCTGGGGAGAGGGTGCCGGATCGGGGGAGGTGACTTGGGGAGGGTGTTGCATCTGGGAGGGGGTGTGAGCTGGGGGGGCGGTGCAGAGGTTTGGGTGACAGGAGGCAGGGGCTGGGCACGGCTGGAGTTGAAAGGCAGGGCTCCATCCTGCCCCCAGCTCAGGGAGGGAGAGAGGCCTGCTGGTTAGAGCAGGGGGCTGGATGGGGGGGTGAAGTAGCCCCCCCGCAGTTGCTGACCCCTCCCCCCGCATGCAGTGTCTCAGCAACGTGCCCCCCCTCACGGAGTATTTCCTGCACAACCACTACCTGGCCGAGCTCAACTTCTGCAACCCGCTGGGCATGAAGGGCGAGATCGCCGAGGCCTACGCTGACCTGCTCAAGCAGCTGTGGTCCGCGCGCGCCTTCGCGCCAGTGCGCCCCGCCCCCGCCCATCGCGCCTCGCGCTTCAAGGTGCCCGCGCCATCGCGCGTGGCTTCAAGGTGCCCCGCCCCGCGCCGCGCCGCGTGGCTTCAAGGTGCCCCCGCCTCGCGCCATCGGCGCGCTTCAAGGTGCCCGCGCCATCGCGCGGGCTTCAAGGTGCCCCGACACCCCCTCCCCAATGCCATCGCGCGTGGGTTCAAGGTGCCCCCTCCCAACACCCCCTCCCTCCTGGCACCATCGAGCTGTGCGGGTTCAAGGTACCTACCTCCTTCCCCACCCTCCCCCAGCCTGGCATCACCACGTGTATTCAGGCTGCCTGGCCACACTGTGCCCGGCCCTACCTCCTCAGGCTCTGCCACTCCCCGCCCCGACTAGCCTGGCCAGGGGGCGGGCCCCACTGACTCCCCTCTGGTGCGGGGCAGGGGCTGATCCTGGGCGGACTCTCCCGCAGACCAAGGTGGGGCACTTTGCCTCGCAGTTCCTGGGCTACCAGCAGCACGACGCCCAGGAGCTCCTCTCCTTCCTGCTGGACGGGTTGCACGAGGACCTGAACCGCGTCAAGCGCAAGGAGTATGTGGAGCTGCGGGACGCTGCCGGCCGGCCCGACCAGGTGAGGGGCTGGCGGGGGGGAACAGCTGTGGGACACGGCCGGCCCAACCATGTGAGGGGCTGGGGAACAGCTGTGGGACGCGGTTGGTCTGACCAGGTAAGGGGCTGGGGGTGGAGATCGGTGGTGGGACGTGGCCGGCCCGACCAGGTGAGGGGCTGGGGTGGAGATCGGTGGTGGGACACGGCCGGCCCGACCAGGTGAGGGGCTGGGGGGGAGATCGGTGGTGGGACTCGGCCGGCCCGACCAGGTGAAGGGCTGGGGAACAGCTGTGGGACGCGGTCGGTCTGACCAGGTGAGGGGCTGCGGGGAGATCGGTGGTGGGACGCGGCCGGCCCGACCAGGTGAGGGGCTGGGGGGGGAGATCGGTGGTGGGACGCGGCCGGCCCGACCAGGTGAGGGGCTGGGGGGGGGGGGAACAGCTGCAGGACGCGGTCGGTCTGACCAGGTGAGGGGCGGGCCGGGGGTTGGGGATCAGCTGCAGGACGCCACCGGCCCGACGAGGTGAGGGGCTGCCAGGTGGGGTGCGGGTATCAGCTGAGGGCACTGCCCCGGTGGCGTTCCATGTGGTGGGACAGGCAGAGCTGCCCCGAGAGGTGGCCGCCCCACACCCCAGCCTGCCCTGCCCTGCCCTCGCCCCGCAGGAGGTGGCAGAGGAGGCCTGGCGGAACCACAAGCGCCGGAACGACTCGGTCATCGTGGACACCTTCCACGGCCTCTTCAAATCCACCCTGGTGTGCCCGGCCTGCGGCAAGGTCTCCGTCACCTTCGACCCCTTCTGCTACCTCAGCGCGCCCCTGCCCGCCAGCCAGGAGCGTGCGCTGGAGCTCTTCTTCGTCCACATGGACCCCCGCCGCAAGCCACAGCAGGTCGGCCAGGGCCCGGGGAGGGGAGGAGGGCCAGGGCGCCCAGGTTCCTTCCCGGCTCTGGAAGGGGAGCAGGGGCTAGTGGTTAGAGCGATGGGGCTGGGGGGCCAGGGCGCCCAGGTTCCTTCCTGGCTCTGGAAGGGGAGCAGGTGCTAGTGGTTAGAGCGACAGGGCTGGGGGCCAGGATGCCTGGGTTCTCTCCCTCGCGCTGGGATGGGAGCGGGTTGCAGTGGTTAGAGCAGTGGGGGCTGGGTTCTGCGCTCTCCGGGGAAGGGGAGGTCGAGGTCCAGGGGGGCTGGGGGTGGTCTCTGACGCTGTCTCCCCCCGCAGCACAGAGTGGTTGTGCCCAAGGCTGGCAAAGTGATGGATCTGTGCCTCGCCCTGGCCAAGCACACAGGGGTGCCAGCGGAGCAGGTTGGTGCCCACGCTGGGCGGCTCGGGAGGGGGCCGGTGCTGCTCCCTGTGGGGTCAGACAGCCCCTTGCAGGAGCCTTGGCAGGGAGCCGCCCTCTTGGGGAGCCCCGCTCAGCCTACGGGGGGGCCCTGGTCCCTAGGGGCCACACTGCACCGTCTTGGGGCGCTGCATGGCCATGGGGGTGCACCCAATAGGGGCCGCCATGTTCCCTGCGGCCCGGGCAGCTGGGTAGCACTCCTCCCGGGGCAGCCCCACGCCGGGAACGGAAGGAAACTGAGGCACGGGCCGGGGACATGAGAAAATGCCCGTTTTGTTCTGGGTCGCTGGCTCCCTGCTGGCCCCAGGGTGGGTCTGGCCGGGGCCGGGGGGGCAGCGCTGGGGCCTGCAGACACTCCAGGGACGCTCAGGGCTGGCTTCCCCCCAGATGATGGTGGCCGACGTCTTCAGCCACCGGTTTTACAAGCTGTACCAGGCGGACGAGGCGCTGAGCGGCATCCTCGACAGGGACGACATCTTCGTGTGAGTGCGGGGGGCTGGGCGCCGTCTCTGGGAAGGGGGAGGGGCAGGGCTCCGCTCCAGGCCTGAGGGAGTGCCATGTGGGGAAGGGCCGGGAAGGGCCCAGTGTGTGAGGGGGGGCCATGTCTCAGCGCGCTCTCTCCCGGTAGGTACGAGGTGGCAGAGGGGCCGGCAGAGCCGGGGGGGTCGCTGGTGCTGCCCGTGTACCTGCGGGAGCGGGCGCCCCCCCGCGACGGCACCAGCGACCCGGCCTACGGGGTGGTTCTGTTCGGGCACCCGCTGCTGGTCTCTGTGCCGCGGGCGCAGCTCTCGGGGGACGCCCTCTATGGCCTGCTGCTGGACCGGCTCTCGTGAGTTCCCCCGGGCCCCTACCCCTGCCCCCCCGCACCCGGTCCCCCGCCCTGCGGATCCCTGATCCCGCCCCCCTCTCACAGACTCTGGCCCTGACCCCTCCCCCCAAGGAGCCCCCGCCCTCTGGATCCGATTCCTCCCCCGCACCCTGCTGAGCGACCGCTGCCCCCGAAGTGGGGACCCCTCCGAGCCCGTTCCCGGGGTCTCCTGGGCTCGGCGCTGCCCGGCTAAGGCCCGGCTTTGCTTGCAGGCGCTACGTGAGGCGGCCGGAGTCGGGCTCGGAGGAGAGCGAGGAGGAGGATCTGTACAGCCCCCGGGCCAACGGGCTGAGCGAGGGTAACAGGGGAGTGGGGGGCCCGTCCTGGGGGCTGCCGGCCCCACGGCTTGAGGGGCTGGAGGAGCAGACGTGCCCCACTTGTGGCCGAGCTCTGGGGCAGCCCATTGTTCCGTTTGGGGGAAGGGCTTGAGCCAAATGTCCCCGTCCCCCCAGTGGATAATGGTGATGCCTCTCCCCTGCCCCTCCGCTCCAAAGCTGGGGTCTGCCCCATGACACCAGTGAGGGGGAGGGGTGAGCTGTGGGTGTCCCGGGGAACGGGCACAGGGGGTATTGTGGGGAGACCTGAGGGGAACCACAGTGGCTTCTGGGGCGGGGGTCTGCTCAGCGGCAGGGGGGCTCTGACTCCGCCAGCTGATGGCGCTGCCCCCCCAGGTGAGGAAGAGGAGGCGGCACTAGGTGAAGGCCCCCCCAGCCAGGCCGAGGAGGAGGAAGGGAGCAGTGGGAGTTCGGGAGGCCCCCCCAACCCCTCCCCGCCCCACGTGACCCCGCCCCCCACTGCCAACCGGCCCAAACGCAAGTGCCGGCGCCAGCGGCCGCTCTTCACCCTGCGCGCGGTGAATGCCAACGGGACCAGCGAGCGCCCGGCCCTGCCCGGCGAGGGCCTGCCACTGCACGGTGAGCGTGGGGCGGGCCGGCTTCCTCAGGCCTGGGGGGCGCTGGTCCCAAAATCGCCCACGGTGGGGACTGGCAGGCTCAGGGGGGTGGGGATGGGTCCTGTGGGCACCATGGGGCAGGGCAGGAATGGCAGACGCAGGGGGTCAGGGCCAGGCTCTGGGGGCACTGTGGGGCAGGGCGGGACTGGCAGGTTCGGGGGGTGTGGGCCCGGGCCCTGGGGGCATTGCGGGGCAGGGCGGGACTGGCTGGGTCAGGTGGGCGGGCCCGGGCCCTGGGGGTGTTGCGGGGCAGGGCGGGACTGGCTGGCTCGGGGGTGGGGCCAGGCCCTGGGGGTGCCATGGGGCAGGGTGCTAACTGAGTGTCTCCCCTTGCCCAGCCCAGCCCTACATTGCCATGGACTGGGACTCGGACATGAAGAAGCGATACTACGACGAGGAGGAGGCCGAGGTGATTGTGACCCTGCGACAGGCTGGGGGGGTGGGGGGGCGTTGACCCCTGGAACTTGCCATTGCAGGCATTGCGGGTGTGTCATGGCCAGAGTGTTAACCCCTGGGACTCCCCGCTGCATGCTCTGATAGTGTCACGGCTAGAGGGGTAACCCCTGGGACTCCCCGCTGCATGCTCTGATAGTGTCACGGCTAGAGGGGTAACACCCGGGACTCTCCGCTGCAGGGTGGGGGGGTGCCATGACCAGAGGGGTAACCCCTGGGACTCCCCACTGCAGGGGAGCTCTGGGCCCCCCTGACCGCCCCTGCCCCACAGGGCTACGTGAAGCACGAGTGCATGGGTCTGGCGCAGCGGCGGCAGCCGGTGAAGCTACGCGAGTGCATCGAGCTGTTCACCACAGTGGAGACGCTGGAGGAGGAGAATCCCTGGTGAGAGCAGGGCTGGGCTGGGGCGGGTGGAGCAGCACGTGCCAGCGCCTGGGCTCACCCTTCCCCTGCCCCTGCCAGGTACTGCCCCACCTGCAAGCAGCACCAGCTGGCCACCAAGAAGCTGGACCTGTGGGCGCTGCCCGAGGTTCTCATCATCCACCTCAAGCGCTTCTCCTACACCCGCCTGGCCCGCGAGAAGCTCGACACCCTCGTGGAGTTCCCCATCCGGTGAGCGCTGCGGCTGGCTCTGGGGCGGGGCCGCGGGGGAACGGCTGCTTGCAACAGGGGACAGGAAACAGACAAAATTGCCAGCCATGGAGCTTCCTGGCGGCTGGACAGGATCTCTGGGCTGGGGGCGGGCCAGGATCACCCTGGCGTCTGCCCCACAGCGCCCCACAACTGCCCTTCTCTCCATGCAGCGACCTCGATTTCTCTGACTTCATTATCAAGCCCCGGACGGCTGTGGCACCCGCGCCCCACAAATACGACCTCATCGCCGTGTCCAACCACTACGGGAGCCTGCGCGACGGGCACTGTATGCATGGGGCAGGGGCTGTGGGTCAGGAGTGAGGGGCGCTGGCTGATCTGGGGGGGGCTGTGGATCGGGAGTGAGGGGTACTGGCCGATCTGGGGAATCCTGGGGGTCGTGGATCGGGAGCAAGGGGTGCCGGCAGAGCTGCGGGGGGGCCATGGGTCAGGAGTGAGGGGTACTGGCCGATCTGGGGGATCCTGGGGGTCGTGGATCGGGAGCAAGGGGTGCCGGCAGAGCTGCGGGGGGGCTGTGGGTCAGGAGCGAGGGGTACGGGCCGATCTGGGGGTCAGGAGCGAGGGGCGCCAGCAGAGCTGGGCGGCTGTGGGTCAGGAGCGAGGGGTATGGGCTGATATGGGGATTGTGGGGGTTGGGAGTGAGGGGCGCCAGCACAGCTGGGGATCCTGGGGGTTGGGAGTGAGGGGCGCCGGCAGAGCTGGGGAGCCGTGGGTCAGGAGTGAGGGGTACGGGCCAAGCTGGGGGATCCTGGGGGTCGGGAGCGAGGGGCGCCGGCCGAGCTGGGGGATCCTGGGGGTCGGGAGCGAGGGGCGCCGGCAGAGCTGGGGGGCCGTGGGTCAGGAGTGAGGGGTACGGGCCGAGCTGGGGGATCCTGGGGGTCGGGAGCGAGGGGCGCCGGCAGAGCTGGGGGGCCGTGGGTTGGGAGTGAGGGGTGCCGGCAGAGCTGGAGGATCCTGGGGGTCGGGAGCGAGGGGCGCCGGCAGAGCTGGGGGGCCGTGGGTCAGGAGTGAGGGGTACGGGCCGAGCTGGGAGATCCTGGGGGTCGGGAGCGAGGGGCGCCGACCGAGCTGGGAGTTCCCGGGGGTTGTGGGGCAGGAGTGAAAGCTGCTGTGGATTGTGGGGCTCATTCTTTGCCCCTCTCCCAGACACGACCTTCGCCCGTAACAAGGACTCCGGCCAGTGGTTTTACTTCGACGACAGCAGCGTCTCGCCTGTGGCCGAGGCTCAGATCGAGGTATGTCCAGCCCTTGGGTGGTCAGCCCAGGTCTGGGCCTCCTGCCCCCTTCCCAGCATGCCCTGCTGCCTCCCCCATGGGGTGCGGTTCTCCCACCAGGCCTGCTCTCAGTAGAGCGGGTCCCGCTCCTCCCCGCATGCCCTGCTCTGACTCTGCCTCTCTTCCGCAGTCGAAAGCCGCCTACGTCCTATTCTATCAGCGGCAAGACCGGATCCGGCCCCCCGGCCCCTCCTCCTGCTCCCGGCCTCCTGATGCAGGGGGGGGCTGCCGCAGCGACTCCATGGAAGTGGATTGACCCCTGCAGTGTGTGGGGGTGGGGGAGGAGCCGGGGTTCCCCCTACGCTTGACCTCAGAGACTTGTCCGTTAAGATCTCAGGCTTGTGCTGATGGGCGGCAGCTCCCCCTGCCAGCTCAGGGGACCCTCTTTCTACCAACGGCGGGGCTGCCCTCAGCAGCTTCTAGGGGTTGGGGAACAGCAGCTGGTGCCAGCATTTCACAGAGGGGCCCCTCCTTGCCTTGCCCCCCAGCTTGTGGGGGGGCAGGGGCTGTCTGGCTCTAGCCAGGTGCACTAAGGCAGGGGTACATCATAGGAGAATCCCTCCTGCAAGGCCCCAGAGCTTGACTTGATGGCACCCCAGCAATAGGGCTGGCCACCCCCCACCACCTTTCTTCCCCCTCCCCCCTGTTATCCCTGGCCAGGAGCTTCCCTCGTCTGCCTACAGCCTGGCGGAGGGGTGCTGCTTGGTCTGCACCCCCTTCCTTTACCTCCTTTTGGCACTTTCAGCCCCCTCTCCCCCAGCTACTGTGTCAATGTGGCTCATTCTGGCCTCTGAATGGAGCAATAACCTCTGTATGCACGTGGGGGGGCCTTACTGCCAGCAGCTCCCCCCTTACCACTGAGAGGCCGGGGGTGCTGTGGCTTTATGATCAGAGCACCAGCACTAAAGGGTTAATCTCCCCTCCACCCTGCCCCCCCCCTACTTTCAGGGTTGTACATAGTGCCCGTGGGGCAGGGCCACATGCCCACATGGCACATAGGGTGATTTGTTACCCAGAGACAGGGGTGGGGGGGGGCCAAATGTGATCCTCTCCCCGATTTTGTGCAGGTTCCTTTGTTTTTTGAAGAAAGAAAAATATTTTTGGGAATGTGGCAAAACTTGTACATAAAAGAGATTCCTTTTCCCGCTGCGCTCGGCTCCTTCTGCCGCCGCCGCCTCCTCCCCCGCCCGAACCACCCCTTGTACCCTCCCGCCCCTTGTCCCCCACCTGAACCACCCCCTTGTCCCCTCCCGCCCCTTGTCCCCCCGCCTGAATCCACCCCTTTGTCCCCTCCCCGCCCGAATCCACCCCTTGTACCCTCCCGCCCCTTGTCCCCGCCTGAACCACTCCCCTTGTCCCCTGCCCCTTGTCCCCTGCCCGAACCCCCCCTTGTCCCCTGTCTCGCTTCCTCTCCTCTTGTCGGGGGCCACTGGGGGGGCGGGGGACGAGGAGGGGGGGGAGTTTTCGTGGTCGGTGGAAATGGCCCCGCCCCCTACCCACAAGCTCCGCCCCTACTGAGCGGGGCGGCCTGGCTCAAGCGATGCCACTCGAGGGCGGTCACATGATCCCGCGGGCTGGCTTCCGGGGGGGCGGGGCGGCAGGGATCACTTCCGGGGTCAACTCGCAGAGCGGGGCCTTCAAGCGCGCGCGCGCACCAGGCTTCGCGCCGCCACCCGGAAGTGGCCTCGGCCGCGTCTATTTCCGGCGGCGCGGTCGCGCGCGGCGTTCGGTGACCTCTGACCTGCGGGGCGGGACCCGCAGCGCCCGCGATGGGGGCGGAGGAGAAGGTGTCGCGCTACGAGGCCTTCGTCAGCGACGTGCTGCAGCGGGACCTGGGGTGAGCCCGGCCCCGCCCCGCCGCCAGGCCCCGCCCACACCGGCTGCCCGGCTCCGGCCCCGCCCCCTCCCGCCGCCAGGCCCCGCCCACACCGGCTGCCCGGCTCCGGCCCCGCCCCGCCGCCAGGCCCCGCCCACACCGGCTGCCCGGCTCCGGCCCCGCCCCTCCGCCGCCAGGCCCCGCCCACACCGGCTGCTCGGCTCTGGCCCCGCCGCCCGCCGCCGCCCACACCGGCTGCCCGGCTCCGGCCCCGCCCCGCACCGGCTGCCCGGCTCCGGCCCGCCCAGGCCCGCCCACACCGGCTGCCCGGCTCCGGCCCCGCCTCCCGCCGCCAGGCGCCGCCCACACCGGCTGCCCGGCTCCGGCCCCGCCTCCAGGCGCCGCCCACACCGGCTGCCCGGCTCCGGCCCCGCCGCCAGGCCCCGCCCACACCGGCTGCTGCCCGGCCCGGCCTCCTGCCGCCCAGGTCCAACCGCCCACATCCTTGGCTGCCCGGCTCCGGCCCCGGGTCCAACCCCCGCCATCCTTGGCCCCGACCGCTCGGCCCCGCCTCGCTCACGCCGTGTTTGCCGCAGGCGGGTGCAGCAGCAGCGGGAGCAGCTGCACGAGAAGATCGCTCAGCACGTGCGGCTCAAAACCCTGATCCAGAGTCTGCAGGTAACGCCCTGCCCAGTGGGGCTCTGCGAGGGGCTGGGGGGACCTGAGGGCTGCAGGGGGACCAGGGGCTCTAGGAGGGCTGGAGGAGTCGGGGGAGACACTGAGGGGGCTGTGGGCACCCTGCGGGCGGCTGATGCCCCCTTTGTGCCTGGCAGGAGTCGGCCGGCCCAGCGGTGCAGACGCAGGTGGATCTGGGCTGTAACTTCTTCGTCACTGCGGACGTGTGAGTATTTGGGCCCCCTTCTGCCCCCCAACTTCATCCTGCCCCCGCATCTCCAGGAACCATCCCACAGATCTCCTGCCCCCAATGCATCCCCCTGTCCCTCTTTCACCCCTACACCGAGTCTGGCTTCTCCTCTCCCTGCCCCCTCCCATACCTCCCACCCCGTCTCTAGGACTCCCTTCTCATGCTACCCAATGGGAATCCCGCACTGTCCTCACCCCCCCCACACACACACCTATATCCTCCCCAAGTCTGGCCCTTTGTAATGCCTATATCGCCAAACACCTGGAGCCCCCCCAGTTCCACCCTCCTTGGCTCCTCCCTCTGTCCCTCATCCACTGGATCCCCCATTAACCCCCACTCTGATTCTGCCCCCCCTTCAGAATCCCCTTATATTTCTGACCTCCTGGTACCTTCCCACAAACCCTACCCCCACCCCCACCCTCTCACTTTCCAGTTCCACCCCTGACCTCCACCCCTATACCCCAGCGTCTGGTTCTGTCACCTCCCTGCAGAACCAGCCCCCTTCCTGCTCTGCCCTTCCCTAAATCCCCCCCCCGGCCCCGCATGCTGCATTCAGCTCCCTGCTGGCCCCCCGGTGTGGCCAGGGCCCCTCACTCCCGGTGTGATCTCCCCCCAAATCTCGTCTTGCAGGCCCGACACCTCCAGAATCTTCGTGGCGCTCGGCTACGGCTTCTTTGCGGAGCTGACGCTGCCGGAGGCTCTGCGCTTTGTGGAGAGGAAAACCAAGTTACTGATGGAGTGAGTGGGGAAGATGACCCCTCTCGACCCCCGGCCCCTTGCAGCTGATCCCCAGAGCCAGGCGAGCCGGCCCCCCCACGGCGTTATGGGTGGCTGTTCCCCGGCTGCCCCTTCCCAGAGCCAGGCGAGCCAGCCCCCCCGCAGCGTTACTTGGGGCTGTTCCCCGGCCGCCCCTCCCCAGAGGCAGCTGCATTCCGACACTGGGAGCACCCCAGGACACGGGCTGTGTCTCTCCTTGCACCCAGTGTGTTGGTGATCCATGCAGGGCAAAAAGGGCCCGTCTGCTCCTATCTCCATCGCTGCTTTAATGGGCGTCTCTTGCAGGCTCAGCGAATCCCTCACCAAGGACTCGGCCAAGATCAAGGCCAACATCCGGATGGTCTTGGAGGTAATGGAGGACGGACGGGGTCACGCACACTGCTGCTCGGGGCTAGATGCTCCAGGCACCATGCTGGGGAGGAGGAAGCTTGGGCAGAGGGGGGGCTCTCCCATGTCATGAAGGGCCGGGCGCTGGGGCCACTTTCGCTTGGCAAGCAGGGCTGGGTGCTGGGGGGCAGGGTGGATGGCTGGCCAGGGGCAGAGCGGGGCAGGGGGTGCTCTGGGGCCCGGCTGTGAATCCTGGGGTTATGGGGAAGCTGGGGGGTCTGATGTTTGCTGCCCCCCAATGCCCTGTGTCTCTCCCTCCCAGGGCCTGCGGGAACTCCAAGGCTTCCAGAACCTTCCTGAGGAGCCCAGAAGAGACCTCGGCCTGTAGAAGCCCCTCCTCCCACTGCGCCCCCCCCCCCGCAGGGCCCAGGATTGGTGCTGCGGGGAGGCAGGATCCGGGGGGGATGCAGGGCCCTGGCAGTGCTGGGTTTGCCTGGCCCATGGGGCCGCAATGGGCCTAGGACTGCAGCGTTCTCCCCCTGGCTCTGTGGGCTGCCTCAGTTTCCCCTGCTGCCCTGAGTCCGTCGCCTGTGAGCTGTGAAAATAAAGACTGAGTGGGGTGTGTGCGTCTGTCTCTCTCTGTCCGCCTGGCATGGGGGGCACGGAGCGCCCCCCTCTCTGCTCGGCCCCCCAGCGGGTCCCCAACCGGGCTCAGGAGCCAGGGCAGAGCGTTACCTGGGCGGTGAGCCCAGGCGCCTGGGTTCTCGGTGGGGGTGCACTGGAAGCCCGGACTCCTGGGTTCTCGGGGGGAGCACAGGGGGATCCGGGCTCATGGGTTCTCAGGGGGCGCACGGGGAACCTGGACTCGTGGGTTCTCGGGTGGGGCGACGGGAGCCCGGACTCCTGGGTTCTCGGGAGGGGATGCACGGGGAATCCGGACTCGTGGGTTCTCGGGGGGGGGATGCACGGGGAATCCGGACTCGTGGGTTCTCGGGGGAGGGGATGCACGGGAATCCGGACTCGTGGGTTCTCGGGGCGCACGGGGAATCCGACTCGTGGGTTCTCGGGGCACGGGGAGCCTGACTGTGCGCTCTCGGGGAGGGGGCGCACGGGAACCCGGACTCGTGGGTTCTCGGGGTGGGGGCGCACGGGGAGCCCGGACTCCTGGGTTCTCGGGGATGCACGGGAATCCGGACTCGTGCGCCTCGGGGTGGGGGCGCACGGGAACCCGGACTCGTGGGTTCTCGGGGTGGGGCGCACGGGGAGCCCGGACTCCTGGGTTCTCGGGGATGCACGGGAATCCGGACTCGTGGGTTCTCGGGGCGCACGGGGAGCCCGGACTCGTGCGCTCTCGGGGTGGGGCGCACGGGAGCCCGGCCTCCTGGGTTCTCCCGGCTCGGGGCGGGGATGTGGGGCTCAGTGGTCAGAGCGGCGCGCTGGCAGTGGGGGCGGGTGGGTGACGCAGCGGGGGGCCGGGGCTGGGCTCCCCCCGGCGCCTGGCCCAGCCCCCGCCCTGTCTCCTTTTCCCCTCCCCTCCGCTCTCTCCGCCCCTGCCCTGGCGCATGTGACAGGCCCCGTCACCGGCCGCCGCATCCCCCCGCTCGCTGGATCCGAGCCACGGACCGACCCCCCCGCCCCCGCCGGCTCCGGACCTGCCGCCTCCCCGGCCCGGGGCCCCCGCCCGGCCGGCGCCGCGGGACCCGGGACTTTCCCTCCGGCGCATGCGGCGCAGCTCGGCCCGCTGGGGGGGCCGGGCCGCTCGGAGCGGAGCCGAGATCCCGCTGGGACCAGGGACCAACCGCTGGGGACCAGTAACCAGCCCCCGGGACCAGTGACCAGCCAGCACCAGCCCCTGGTGGCCAGTCACCGGACAGGGACCAACCACTGGGGACCAGTCACCAGCCAGGACCAGCCCCTGGTGGCCAGTCACCGGACAGGGACCAGCCTCTGGGGACCAGTAACCAGCCAAGGACCAGCCTCTGGGGCCAGTAACTGGCCAGGGACCAGCCTCTGGGGCCAGTAACCGGCCAGGACCAGCCTCTGGGGACCAGTAACCGGACAGGGACCAGCCTCTAGGGACCAGTAACCGGCCAGGGACCAGCCTCTGGGGTCAGTAACCAGCCAGGACCAGCCTCTAGGGACCAGTAACCGGACAGGGACCAGCCTCTGGGGACCAGTAACCGGCCAGGACCAGCCTCTGGGGACCAGTAACTGGACAGGGACCAGCCTCTGGGGACCAGTAACCGGACAGGGACCAGCCTCTGGGGCCAGTAACCGGCCAGGGACCAGCCCCCAGACCAGTAATGAGCCAGTGAGCCCCTGGAAGGAGCCAGTCACTGGCCAGCAGAGACCTGAGGGATTCGGGGTCCCATGGAGACGCCTGCCCCAGCTGCTGGGCCTGGTGCCCTGCTGACAGGTGAGTGGGTGGCCCTAAGATGCAGCCACCTCTGGGGTGGGTGAAGGCTGCACCTAACGCCCCATGTTTCGGGTCCAGCCCCGCCTGCCAGGGGAGAGCCTCACCCCTCCAATCCTGGCGCCTGTGCCCAGCCCCCTGCCCCGCGGTGCCCCCCTCCAGTGCCTGGCCCTCACTGCCAGGAGAGAGCCCCCTGCCCTGCTCCCCACAGCGCCCCCTATTGCTGCATTAGGGCACTGGGACTAGCACACACATCCCCAGATCCTGCCCTGCAGCCCCTGCCAGCCCAGCCCCAGTCCCCTCCCCCGCGCCATGGCTGGTCCAAGCTTTGATCCAACAGCAGAAAATCCTTTTTCAGGCCAAATCCTGAAACTGACTTGCAGGAAAGGGGGAGAAGACCATAAAACCCTGCTCCCGGGGGGTTGGGGCTGCAGGTGGGGAGGGGGCACCAGCAGGGTGGGGTCAGGGGCTGTGGGTGGGGGCACTGCAGGGGCAGGGGCTGCGGGTGGGAGTGAGGGGCACCGGGGCTGCGGATGGGGAGGGAGGGCACTAGGGGGCAGGGGCTGCAGGTGGGGAGGGGGGCACTGCAGGGCTGGGGGGGCAGGGGCTGTGGGTGGGGAGGGGGGCACTGCAGGGCCGGCCCTGCCCCATGCTCCGTGTCCCCCCCAGTCATGGACCCCTCGGTGACGCTCTGGCAGTTCCTGCTGCAGCTGCTGGAGCAGCAGAGCACCGGGCACCTGATCTCCTGGACGTCCAACGACGGCGAGTTCAAGCTGGTGGACGCCGAGGAGGTGGCCCGGCTCTGGGGGCTGCGCAAGAACAAAACCAACATGAACTACGACAAGCTGAGCCGCGCCCTGCGCTACTACTACGACAAGGTGGGGCCCCGCCCCCGCTCTACCCACTAGCCCCCGCTGCCGTCCCCCAGCTGGGGAGAGAACCCAGGAGTCCTGGCACCCAGCCCCCCCGCGCTACCCACTAGCCCCCGCTGCCGTCCCTGAGCCGGTGAGAGAACCCAGGAGTCCTGGCACCCAGCCCCCCACGCTACCCACTAGCCCCCGCTGCTGTCCCCCAGCCGGGGAGAGAACCCAGGAGTCCTGGCGCCCAGCCCCCCTGCGCTACCCACTAGCCCCCACTGCCATCCCCCAGCTGGGGAGAGAACCCAGGAGTCCTGGCGCCCAGCCCCCCCGCGCTACCCACTAGCCCCCGCTGCCGTCCCTGAGCCAGTGAGAGAACCCAGGAGTCCTGGCGCCCAGCCCCCCGCATTAACCACTTTCCCCCACCCCTGAGCCTGGCAGAGAACCCAGATGTCCTCGTGTCCAGCCCCCCTGCTCTACCCACTAGCCCCCACTTCCCTCCCCCCAGCCGGGGAGAGAACCCAGGAGTCCTGGCGCCCAGCCCCCCTGCTCCACCCTGTTGTATCCTGTCTCTTCCAGAACATCATCCGGAAGGTGAGCGGGCAGAAGTTTGTCTATAAATTCGTCTCGTACCCGGAGCCGGCCGGTGCAGAGGGGGCCCGGGAGGAAGGCCCCCTCCGGCGGGTGGAGCCAGCCCTGGCCGACCCCCAGCTGGGGGAGGGGAGCTCCGGGCCCCCCAAGTCCCTGCGTGGGGGGGGCGTTCCCCGGAGCAGCCGTAACGAGTACATGCGCTCCGGGCTGTACTCCACCTTCACCATCCAGTCGCTCCAGGCGGCCCCCTCTGGGCGGGCCCCACGCCAGGACCCCCCAGCCCTCTGCAGCGAGCCCCCGGGGCCCCCCGACCTGCCCCCCATGGAGACGGAGGAGATTCCCCAGCTGGAGATCAGCATTGAAGGAGCAGACGAGAGCGAGCCGCTGCAGGTGAGAGGGCCCTGTCGCCCCACCCTAGAGGCGGCTGCATCTCGGCGCTGGGCAAGCCCTCCCCATGCAGCGTTACATGTGGCTGTTCCTCAGCCCCAGAAACGGCTGCATCTCAGGCCCTGGTAAGCCCTCTTCACGCAGCGTTATATGCGGCTGTTCCCCAGGGCCCTGCCCCAGAGGTGGCCGCACCTCGCCCCTGGGTGCGCCCTCCTTGCTACGGTGTTATATGTGGCTGGTCCCTGGCTGTCCCACTCCAGAGGTGGCTGCCTCTTGGCCGTGGGCGAGCTGTCTCCATGCGACGTTGTGTGCGGCTGGTCCCCCGCGTGCTCTGCCCCAGCACTGACTGCGTGTCTTCCTCTTGCCCCCAGGTGTTTGTGGCGGCGGAGCGGCCCCTCCCCGAGGAGCCCGGGCTGCGGCCCGTGGTGGTGAAAGTGGAGGCGCAGAGCGACGCGGAAGGGTCCCCGCTGCTGGTGCTCATCGACTCGGAGGTCAAGCAGGAAGCCCCGTCCGGGCAGGAGGCCCTGCAGGGGAAGGAGGCGGCGCTTCCTGCGGGGGCCAGGCCAGAGGAGGAGAAGGGGCAGGGGGCGCCCGGGGGGGCCCCCAGCGAGGGGCAGGGCCCCAAGGGGCGGAAGCCCAAGGACCTGGCACTGCCCTCCCTGCCCGGGCAGGAGAAACTGAGTGTGGCTGGCAGCTCCCTGCTGGCGCCCGGTGGGGGAGCGGGCAGTGGGCTGACCCCCACCACGGTGATCTCCACGCACGCGCTAGTGAGTGCACCTATGGGGGGGGGCACATGGGCTCAGGGGGTGGGCCTGGACATAGGGGGAGGGGCCTGTGGCGGGGGCCGGGCCTGTAGCACGAGGTTGGGGGAGGGGCCCGGGGAGAAGCTGGCTGGATGGGGGACGGGGTCTCTCTCTCTCTCTCTCTCACCACCCCCCCCTCCCATGCAGACCCCCGTCCTGCTGACCCCCAGCTCCCTACCACCCACCATCCACTTCTGGAGCACCCTGAGCCCCATCGCCCCGCACAGCCCTGCCAAGCTCTCCTTCCAGGTACCAGGGGCTGCCAGCGGGAGGGAGGGACCCGGCTGGGCTGGGGGCGAGGGCAGGGCTGGAGGGCAGGGGCTGCGGATCGGGAGGGAGGGGCCCCGGCAGGGCTGAGGGCGGGGGCAGGGCTGGGGGGCAGGGGCTGCGGGTCGGGAGGGAGGGCCCGGCAGGGCTGAGGGCGGGGCAGGGCTGGGGGCATGGGCTGCGGGTCGGGAGGGAGGGGCCCCGGCAGGGCTGAGGGCGGGGGCAGGGCTGGGGGGCAGGGGCTGCGGGTCGGGAGGGAGGGGCCCCGGCAGGGCTGGGGGGCAGGAGCTGCGGGTCAGGAGGGAGGGGCATGGTCATTGGGTCAGTCCCCCCATCTCTCCCACAGTTTCCTTCTAACTCCGGCGGGCAAGTCCACATCCCCTCGCTGAGTGTGGACGGACTCTCCACTCCGGTCGTGCTGTCCCCGGGGCCCCAGAAGCCATGAGTCCAGGCGCCTGTCCGTCCGTCCGTCCGTCCTCCGTCCCTCTCACCGCTGCTCCTGGAGCTGGCTGGGGAAGCGCCCGTTCCGCACCTGGATCCTTGTCCCAGCGCTGAGGGACCTTTCACCAGGGTGGCTGGATACGTCTGGTGTCCTGCTCTCGACCGACAGCCTTGCTTGGTGTCAGCAGTGGGATGCACCTGCTGGCTTGTTTTAAAGGGGAGCTGGCCCACACCGCCGTTCTGCCCCCAGGAGGCGCAACGTGGGGCATTCCCCTTGGTGCGTGGCGTCCGCCTTGAGCTGCCCTTCCCCCCCCCAGTTCCTGGGGCCTGGCAGCTCTGACCCCATTTTTCTGGGGTTGTGTTTATCCCCAGCCCAGGTGGCTCAGGGTGCATTGTCTACGTGGAAGGATCCGTTCCCTTGGAGACTGGCGGGTGGGTTGGCTGCTAGTTGTGTGGCTGATTTTATTTATTATCCGGGGGTCTCCTGGTTTGAAACCTCTGTCGGTAGCCTTATCCGGCCTTCCCCACGCCATGCCTTCCTCGTAGCCCCTCTTTGTGCCAGCTCGATGGCGGCCATTTTTGTTTGGAGAGGGTGGCGGTTGGCCATCTTTGTTTTAGCTGGGCGGCGTGAGCGTCAGCCATCTTTGTTTGAGGCATCACCCACATCGCTCATATCTGTGGCCCCGACGGAACGAGAAGTCCCATTCTCTGCTTCTTGTTCCTTGATTTACTTCCTGGAGGTCAAAGGTCACCTCCTTGGGTCGCCATAGAAGCGACAGGAGAAAGAAGTCTCGCCCCCATTTCCCTCCCGAGGGCGGCCTGTTCGTCACCATGGAAATGGCCAAGAGGGACATCTCGCCCACTGATTTCACGGGCTGTCTCCCTCCTTGCAAAGCCATTTCCTTGATTTATTTCCCGACGATCAACGGTCACCATGGAAATGGCCGGAGAGGAAGTCCCGCCCCGCACAGCTGTCATGGGGAGGATGCCTTCATTCACTCCTCATTTGTTGCCAAGGAAATGACAGCAGAGGAAGTCCCGCCTTTTGGGGACAGTCAACCTCTCGTTTCCTCCATCGACTTCCTGCTGGCCCTCGAGCGCCGTTTTTGCTGCCATGGAAATGGCAAAGGAGGAAGTTCTGCCCCATTTCCACTCTGCTACTTCCTGTTCAAAGCATGCTGTAGCCTGGGGACATGCCAAGGAAGGAAGTCCCGCCTTATTAACCTCTCATCTCCTTCCTGCGAATCAAAGGCTACTTATGATCTGGACTTGGCGAAGGAGGAAGTCCCACCTTTCTCACCAGTCTTGACTTCCTGCTGGTTGCACAGGGCCTGCACGGCATCTTGTGGGACGAGGCTGCCTTGGCTTCTTTTTGATACCAAAATTCTCTGGCGCTGCGAACTGCCAGCTGGAGACACAGAGCTATATTTTTGTGGGGCCGGCCCAAAGGGCTGAAATTTCCAAATCTCATTTATTTAGTGCCCTGTGGGATTCCCGGCTCTTTTCTATTTTTCAGAGAGTATATTAATATTATGGAGCTACGGGAGTTGGGTATATACAAATGTACAGGGCTGAGCAGCGGCTCCGTGCTCATTGTCTGTCGGGCCTTTGTTTTTATATATAAAATGGCTCTATTTTTGAATGGGGAAGGGGGGAGCTTTTAAAACAGAAGAGGGGGAACTGGAGGTGGGGGGACCATGACCTGCCTGGATTTAGGGGGGGAGTCAGTCGGAGGCAGGAGCGCCGTGACAAATTGGGCCAAGCTCTGAATTTCCGTCTCGGTGTAGATCCGGGGACGCTGTTGCAGCTGGCATTCACGAAGCAGGACTTTGCTTTCTGGGAAGGGGGCGTCGGCTGAATGGGGCTGGAAGGTGTTGTGTAGGCTGGCGGAGGGTCTCTGGGCTTGAAAGGCAGTGTGGGCTGCCTTGCTGGGGTGCCCCTCCCCTCTGCCCGGTTTTGAGCCACCGTACTCGTGCTGGTTTGCACGGGTACAGCCTGGCACGCTCTGTGGGCCCCACCCGCCAACGCTGGGTGCACCAGGCACTTTGGAGAACCCATGAGACATGGCGAGGCACCCAGGAGCGGCAGGATGCTGGCTGGGCTGGGCGGAACGCACGCACAAGCCCTGGCTGAGCCGAAGAGGCCAGCAGGGCACCGGGAGTGGGTGGCGGTGAAGCCCTACTGGAGGCACACAGACAGCCAGTCAGACGTGGTGCTGTGACCCACGAATACACCACGCACCACACGTCCGTAGGCCCGGCACTGCACGTGTGTGACCCCGTGGGCAAATTGCATGCGAATGGGGAGGACGTCAGGCGTCAACCGTTTATAAGCCGCGCAGAACTCCCGACGAGAAGGCGTGGAAACCACGAGTAACCCGCCTGCCGGACACGCTGCCGTGAGCGGGCTCCGTGGGCTCTCTCGGGCAGGCAGCCCTCACCCCCCAGCTGCACCTGGATTTTGGTGCTGTTCTCTGCGGCAGGGGAGAGGCCCCAGCCTTGGGTTCCCCCCCTACCCTGTGCCTCCCTCAGAAGGGCTGCCGGCTGCCACACTCTGGTGCGCCCTCTGTCCCCCAGCTGTGCCTGGGGGTTGACTTATTTAGCTTCCAGGGGGAGGGCAAATGTGTGGGAGGGGGGGCAGCGTGGATCTGGGGCTGCCTGGCAATGGATGTGGCTTGGCGATTTTTGGCCTGGGAAATGTATAGAACCACATATTGCTCATGTGGCCAGAATGGAGGTTGGAGCCCAAGTACCAGGTGGGAGCTGATCCTGGGATCCTGCCATGCCATGTGGCCTGGGATCTGGCTGTGCCAAACTGGAATGGGTCCCAGGAGCCACTCTGCTGTCTGGGCATGGATCCTGGGATCCCGCTGTGGCACATAGACGGATCCCAGGGGTCCATGCCCGTGCCACATGGGCATGGGTCCCGGGATCCGGCCGTGGCACATGGGCATGGACCTCTGGGATCTGTCTGTGCCACGTGGGCATGGGTCCCGGGATCCGGCCGTGGCACGTGGGCGTGGACCCCTGGGATCCGTCTGTGCCACGTGGGCATGGGTTCTGGCATCCAGCCGTGGCACGTGGGCATGGACCCCTGGGATCCGTCTGTGCCACGTGGGCATGGGTCCTGGGATCCGTCCGTGGCACATGGGCGTGGACCCCTGGGATCCGTCTGTGCCACATGGGCATGGATCCCGGGATCCGGCCATGGCACGTGGGCGTGGAACCCCCCCCCCCATGCTCCACTCCTGGCTCTGTCTGCAGTTTGGCTGTACCAAACTGGAGCAGATCCCCAAATCCTGCTGTATCGGGGTAGATCCAAACCAGCCGCTCTGTGCTGCCCTGGCCGCATCCAGTCTCTGCCTTGTTCAGGCCTCCCCTAGCCAGGCCCCCCACCCCACCCTGGGGTGGGGCGGGGCAGGCGCTCAGGGGCTGTAAGATGGCTCCCCTGGGGACCCTGCCCTGTAAATAAATCTATTTTTAAACAATCTAATGGGGCCTCCTTTGTCTCTCAGCGGGGGGGGGGGGGTAGGGGCACTGGGGTCAGGAGTTTGGAAGGAGGCTGGGGGTGGGACATGGCTGCGGGTCAGGAGTGGGGGGCTGGGGGGGCTCATTTCTCACCCACGCTCCCCCTCGCCAGCCAGTCCCCCTGGGGCCAGATGGGAGCCGGCACCCCTGGAGGGGCAACTGGTCCCTGGCTTGGGGGGGGGGATGTGTGACCCCCTCAGTGACGCAGACAGAGCCCCATGCTCCTTCCAGCTCCACAGCTTTTATTGGTCAGCCCTGGCCTCACATCCCCTGGCCCTGGGGGGAGCCCCATTTTCTCCCCAGCTGCCACAGTTCCCTGGCAGGGCTGTGGCGAAGGCGGCCCTTCATGCTACTGCTTGGGAGGGGTGCATGGGTGGGGCACAGATCGGGGGGTTGATTGAGGGCAGGGCCCCCGAATCTGGGCTTAGAGGGGGGCGTGCGTGGAAGTGGTATTTGGGGACGTGATGTCACAGAAAGGCTCCCAGTTTTTCCCTGTGTCTCCTACCACCCCCCCACCCCCCGGGCTCAGGGCAGGAGACACACTCAGGTGTCGATATGGGGGCCCAGTGCGGGGGACAGGGGGGCCCTCCTTTATCGCCCCCCAGTGGCACCGCTCACAGCAATCAGCGCTGGCCCCCTCCCCCCCCGTGCTGGCCCCAAAACCGCCAGCCCCACCGTGGTCGCGTTCAGGCAGAGCCAGTTGCCACAGCAAAGTCCTCGGTCACTAGGGAGGATGCCAACGGTTGACGTGCTGGATACAGTTGCTAAGGAGGATGCAGCGGTTGCCAGGGAGGATGCGGTGGTTGCTACGGAGGAGGTGGCTGCTCGAGGAGACTCTCCGGCTGCCATTGAGGGCCCGGTTGCTAGAGAGGCGGGAGTTGCCGTGGAGAAGGATGCGGTTGCTAGGGCGGCCGGTACTCTGGAGGATGCTGAGGGTGCTGTTGCCATGGAGGAGGCAGTCGCCGGGGGCAATGCCGGAACAGGCGTCTCCATGGCGGCGCAGGTCACGTAGCGTGTAGTGGCTGCCCAGCGTGGGTGTTCACAGCAGCCGAGGCCCAGTGGAGTGTGGGGGCCTGGGGAGGCCCTAGGGGGCCCCCGGGGAGTCCACTGCGTCCCTTCCCCCACTCCCATCCACTCCACCACCACAAAGTGGGACTTGGCCTGCAAGGCGGGCCCCCTTCCCACCCCACACTTGGCCCACCCGCCCCACATTTGTTCCCCCCCCGGGCCTCCCACACCCACTGCGCTCCCCAGCCTCCTCTCCCCCTCCCCCAGTGCTGGGGCAGAGCTGTCGGAGCCCACCTGGTGCTGTGCCACGCCGCCATACTGCCCCGCGACAGCTGGCCCCACCCCAGCCAGGTCTGGGCCCCCCCCCCAGGCCGCTGCCAGCCCCGTCCCGAGCCGGGCAGCCTCTTCCCGGACGGCCCCTGCCAGGAGATCTCCGGGAGTGGCTCAGCGCTGGCTGGGCAGCTCGGGGTGACGCTGGGGGTGGGCCAGGGCCTGGATCACCGCTGGCTGGCACTGAGGTTAATCCCTGGGACCGGGGCACGAGGGGGCAAGGCAGGGAGCGGGGGGGCCGGAGCGTGGAGACGCTGCGGGCGCCAGACCCCAAGGCCAGAGAGTCCCTGCCCCATGGTGCCCCCGGCCCAGCCCCCACCCAGAGCCCTGCGCCCCCCAGTCCGCCCTCTGCAGGTGCCACGTGGGGACAGGCTGGCAGCAGAGGGGAATGATGGGGAATCGCCGACCTACTTAAATCACTGCAAACACCAGCCCCCCCCCCCAGCCTCCCTCAGCTCCTGGGCCTCCCCCAGCACGGGGGGGGGCTCAATATCAACCTGTAGCTCATAGGAGTGAGGGGCACGGGCAGGGCTGGGGGGCAGGGCCTGGGGGCGGGGCTAGACACTGGCGGGGGCGGTGAGAGCTGACTGGGGGGGGCGAGCGCTGACTTGCATCCAACCTAGAGCAGCAGCGGCAGAAGCCAAACGTCATGAAGGGGCAGCTAAAAATAAACCCGTCCGGGGGGGCATGAGCTCCGCCCCCCTCCCAGCCCTGCAATGCCCCGCACTCCCGACCCGCAGCCCCCCGGCTCTGCCCTGTGGCCACCTCCCCCCTTCCCCAGGCTCGGGGGGCAGGTGCAGCCTCTCTGAGCAGGAAAGAGCTTTAAAAAACCCCCGAAGGATGAAAGGGAAAGTGAACAGGTGGGGGCGAGGCTGGGCGCAGAGCCAGGACTCCTGGGTTCTCCCCTGGCCGGGGTGGAGAGTGGGGGCTAGTGGTTAGAGCAGGAGGCAGGGCACCTGGGTTCTCCCCTGGTGCGGGTGGGGGCTAGTGGTTAGAGCAGGAGGCAGGGCGCCTGGGTTCTTCCCTGGCGGCGGTGGGGAGTGGGGGCTAGTGGTTAGAGCAGGGGGCAGGGCACCTGGGTTCTCTCCCGGTGGGGGTGAAGAATGGGGGCTAGTGGTTAGAGCAGGGAGCAGGGCGCCTGGGTTCTCCCCTGGCGGGAGTGGGGAGTGGGGGCTAGTGGTTAGGGCAGGGCGCCTGGGTTCTCCCCTGGCGGGGGTGGGGAGTGGGGGCTAGTGGTTAGGGCAGGGTGCCTGGGTTTCTCTGGCGGGGTGGGGAGTGGGGGCTAGTGGTTAGGGCAGGGTGCCTGGGTTCTCTCCCGGCGGGGGTGGGGAGTGGGGGCTAGTGGTTAGGGCAGGGTGCCTGGGTTCTCTCCCGGCGGGGGTGGGGAATCTCACGCCCACATTTACCTAGTTTCCCCTTCCTGGCTTTGGCAGTTGGGAGCAGGAAGCAGGAGGCTCATGAATATTGATGAGGCATTTGAATAACTGAGCCTGCTCCCAGAAGCCCCTGTGTTGTGCTGCCCCAGCACCCAGAGGTGGGGGGGGGGCTGAGAATGGAGGGGGGTGGGCTGTGAGCTGGGCCTTGTGGCTGCTGAGAGCTGCCCAGCAAGGCTTGTGTCTCTCCTGGGGGTGCACATTGGCACCGCCCCAGTGCATGGAACAACAGTTCTTCTGCACATGGACGGAAACATTCGAGGGAGCATCGATGAGCTCCCGTCCGCCCTCAGAGCAGAGGCCTTGGGGAGGAATGGGGCTTGGGGCCTGTCCCCTCCAGGGTCGCCAGGACTGATTCTGTCCTATGTTGGGAGACAGCTGGCTGGGTATGAGCCTGGGTGTGTGCAGGGACAGAGGGACAGGGGTGTGTGGGGACAGATAGATGGAGAGGTAGTTATGGGGAGGTTGGGTAGAAATATGGTGTCAATGGGGATGGATGGATGGACGGACAGACAGACAGTTGGTGGGTGTGAGGATGGATGGACGGATGGATGGGTGGAGTGTATGAGGACACGTGGGCAGAGGGGTGTATGGATGTAAAGGAGCTGTGTGGGGAGAGACGGACAGAGGGGGTGTGGAGGGTGAACATAGAGGAGCTGTAGGGGGAGTATAGGGCTAGAGGGGGCATATTTGGGAGCGACAGTAGAATGTGGGAAAGGACAGAGAGACAGGTGTGGGAACGGACGGACAGACGGGTGTGGGAATGGACGGAAAGAGGGGTGTGAGAATGCCAGACGGGGGTGTAGGAATGGACAGACAGACGGGTGTGGGAATGATGGACAAACGGTGTGGGAATGGATGGACAGACAGGTGTGGGAATGATGGACAAACGGTGGGGGAGTGCCGGACGGGAGTGTGGGAACTGACGGATAGATGGGTATGAGAACGGATGGACTGTGTGGGAATGCCGGATGGGGGTGTGGGAACAGATGGACAGACGGTGTGGCAATGCCGGATGGGGGTATGGGAACGGACAGACAGATGGTGTGGGAACGGATGGACAGACGGTGTGGGAATGCCGGATGGGGGTATGGGAACGGACAGACAGATGGTGTGGGAACGGATGGACAGACGGTGTGGCAATGCTGGATGGGGTATGGGAACGGACAGACAGATGGTGTGGGAACGGATGGACAGACGGTGTGGGAATGCCGGATGGGGGTATGGGAACGGACAGACAGATGGTGTGGGAACGGATGGACAGACGGTGTGGGAATGCTGGATGGGAGTATGGGAACGGACAGACAGACGGCGTGGGAATGGACGGTCACACGGCGTGGGAATGCCGACCGGGGAAGGGGACGGCGCTGGGGACCGGATCCCCTTGCTCCGCTCTCGCTAGAACGGTTTGGGGGCAGAGTCTGAGTCCAGGGAGCCTAGGGCCAAGCAGGGGCCAATCCCAGCCCGTCCGGCAAACCCCCAGCGTGGCCGCCGTGTCCCTGAGCCTGCGCCCGGCGGGGGTGTCAAATGAGTGGCAGGCCGAGCCGTGGGCAGAACTGACCAGGTGAGGGACAGAGGGACGGGCCTCAATCCGCCCACCCGTGCAGCGTGGCTCCATCTCTGGGGAGAACACCTGGTCCCAGCTCCCTGCTCTAACCCCTAGGCCCCACTCCCTTCCCAAAGCCCAGGAGAAAAACCCAGAGTCCTGGCTCCCAGCCCTCTGCTCTAACCACTGGACCCCACTCCCCTTGCAGAGCTGGGGGGGAAGGGGGAAATCCAGGTGTCTTGGCTCCACCCACCCATCACTGTCTCTGGGATTTGTCTGGATCATTGGGAGCAGCCATGACCAGGTCCCCCCCCCCAACCCTCCCCTGGGCTAATTGGGGAGAGACAAGGAGGTGGGGGGTGGAGAGGGGAGGATCTCCAGGGGCCTTAGGGAATCAGCGCTGAGGAGCCCCCCACTCCCGCCCTGCACCCCCAGATCCCCGCCCAGCCGGCCCCACCCACTCCCGCCCCGCACCCCCAGATCCCCGCCCTGCCGGGCCCCCACTCCCGCCCCGCACTCCCAGATCCCCTGCCCTGCCGGGCCCCACTCCCGCCCCGCACCCCAGATCCCCGCCCTGCCGGGCCCCCCACTCCCGCCCCGCACCCCAGATCCCCGCCCTGCCGGGCCCCCACCCCGCCCCGCACCCCCAGATCCCCTGCTCCTGCCGGGCCCCACTCCCGCCCCGCACCCCCAGATCCCCGCCCTGCCCCCCCCGACTCCCGCCGCACCCCCAGATCCCCGCCCTGCCGGGCCCCCCACTCCCGCCCCGCACCCCAGTTCCCGCCCTGCCGGGCCCCCGACTCCCGCCCCGCACCCCCAGATCCCCGCCCTGCCGGGCCCCCACTCCCGCCCCGCACCCCCAGATCCCCGCCCTGCCTCCCCAGCCCTGAGCTCCCCCCGACTCGCTCGGTCCGGGCTCCGGCAGAGGCTCGTGGCCGGTGTTTCGCGGTCAGCGGCGCCCTCCCGTGGCCACGCGTGGGACTGTCCCGCGGCGCTGCGAGGGGGCCCGGTCGGGCCTAAGGCCGGCCCCAGAGCCATAGGGCGCAGGGGCAGGAGGGACGGACAGAGGGACAGACGGGCGGGCAGGAGCCCTGTGGGGTGGAGGGACAGACGGATCAAGGGCCTGCAGAGACAGAGGGGATGGACGGGGGCCGTGCGGGGATGGACAGACAGACACATGGGGCGTGGGGGACAGACGGGGGGCAGAGGGCGCTGTGGGGTGGAGGGACAGACGGGGGCGATGGGGGATGGACAGACAGACATGGCACGTGGGGGACAGACGGGGGGCAGAGGGCGCTGTGGGGTGGAGGGACAGACGGGGGCGATGGGGATAGACAGACGGAGACCGAGGAGGGACAGACGGGGGCCGTACAGGGATGGACAGACAGACATGGCGCGTGGGGGACAAACGGGGGGCAGAGGGCGCTGTGGGGTGGAGGGATAGACAGACGGAGACCGACGGAGGAGATGGGGGGACAAGGCGGGGGCAGAGGGCCCTGTGGGGTGGAAGGACAGATGGACGGAGACCGACGGAGGAGATGGGGACAAGGCGGGGCAGCAGAGGCCCTGTGGGGTGGAAGGACAGACCGACGGAGACCGATGGAGGAGATGGGGGACAAGGCGGGGGCAGAGGGCGCTATGGGGTGGAGGGACAGACGGACGGAGACCGAAGGAGGAGATGGGGGGACAAGGCGGGGGCAGAGGGCGCTATGGGGTGGAGGGACAGATGGACAGAGGCCGACGGGGAGATGGGAGGACAAGGCGGGGGGCAGAGGGCGCTATGGGGTGGAGGGACAGACGGGGCGATGGGGATGGACAGACAGACACATGGGGTGTGGGGACAGACGGGGGGCAGAGGGCGCTGTGGGGTGGAGGGACAGATGGGGGCGATGGGGATGGACAGACAGACATGGCACGTGGGGACAGACGGGGGGGCAGAGGGCGCTGGGGTGGAGGGATAGACAGACGGAGACCAAGGAGGGACAGACGGGGCCGTACAGGGATGGACAGACAGACATGGCGCGTTGGGGACAAACGGGGGGCAGAGGGCCCTGTGGGGTGGAGGGACAGACGGACAGAGGCCGGGGGAGATGGGGACAAGGCGGGGGCAGAGGGCGCTATGGGGTGGAGGGACAGACGGACCCGACGAGGAGATGGGGGGACAAGGCGGGGGGCAGAGGGCGCTATGGGGTGGAGGGACAGACGGACGGAGACCGATGAGGAGATGGGGGGACAAGGCGGGGGCAGAGGGCGCTATGGGGTGGAGGGACAGACGGACGGAGACCGACGGAGGAGATGGGGACAAGGCGGGGGCAGAGGGCGCTATGGGGTGGAGGGACAGACGGACAGAGGCCGAGGGGGGACAGACGGGGCCGATGGGGGGACAGGCCAGCTGGGCTCAGCACCGTTCCCAGTGCGTTGGGGGTGAGGCTGCTCCTGTTCCTTGGGACCCTGCCCCACAAGCCGGGGCTGCTGCCCTGCCCCGATGGGCCCAGCTTTGCGCTGGGCGAGGTGCCCACTCTTTGGCCCCCCCAGCTGGGGAGAACCCCCCCAAGGGGCCGGCCTGGGACACGGTTGTCTCCGCCCGACGCCTGCCCCCAACGGGCGCCAGGTCCCACCGCGTCTCCCACAGCCCCGCCCCCCGCCTCCCAGCTTTGCCCCCCAAGGCAGAGCCGCTGCCCCAGTAGGGGGGCCCAGGCCTGAGCGGCCCACGTGGGCTGGGCCCAGCAGGAGACCTGTCGGGCCGGTCTCCCTGCCCGCCCCTGGCTCCGCGCCCGCTTCCTGCTCCGGCCCTGCTGACTCCAGGGCTCCGGCTTCGCTGGAACCCAACGTCCTTCCTCCTGCCCTGCCACGTGCAGCCCCGGCCCGTGGGCCCGGGAAGGGCCAGGAAGCAGCTGCTGGCCCCTGCCCGGCTCCGGTTCCTGCCGGGCTGGGAGGGGCCGGCTCCGGAAGGGCGGCTCGGGCACCGCAGCCCCCGGGGGGACCCCAGCCTGCTTCACCCCAGCTGCCCCCTGGAGACTGGGGCAGGACAGGGCCCCCTGCTGGGTCCGAAGGGCTCCTGAGAAGGGGTGCCTGTGGGGGGGCGTTGGAGGGGCCCTGCGATCCTGGGGTGGGAGCCCCCAAAAGGAGGGGGAAGAAGCTGCCCCACCCCCGTCACTGGGGCTGGATTCCAGCCCCCCCTCCCCCCAGCCACATCGCCAGCGGGTGTCACTTGGAGCTTTCCTGGAGTCACCCCCCAGCCCTGCCGGTGCCCCCCAGTCCAGCCCCACAGCCCCTGCCCCCAGCCCTGACAGTGCCCCTCACTCCTGCCCCATAACCCCTGCCCCCCAGCCCTGCTGTGCCTCTCACTCCCACCCACAGCCCCTGCCCCCAGCCCTGGCGGTGCCCCTCACTCCGGCCCTCAGCCCCTGCCCCCAGCCCTGCTGGTGCCCCTCACTCCTGCCCCATAACCCCTGCCCCCCAGCCCTGCTGTGCCTCTCACTCCCACCCACAGCCCCTGCCCCCAGCCCTGGCGGTGCCCCTCACTCCTGCCCCACAGCCCTGCCGGTGCCTCCCAGTCCAGCCCCACAGCCCCTGCCAGAGCCCCTCACTCCCGCCCCACAGCCCCTGCCCCCAGCCCTGCCGGTGCCCCTCACTCCTGCCCCAGCCCTGCCGGTGACCCCCACTCCTGCCCCACAGCCCCTGCCCCCAGCCCTGCTGGTGCCCCTAACTCCCACCCCGCAACCTGCTCCCCCAGGTCTGCGCCCCCACCCCGCGCTTGGCTCATCTGTGCGTCACTAAGCCAGGTCTGCTCCGGCGATCGTCCTGTGGGAGCAGCCCTGTCCCGCAGTTGCTCCGTGCCGCAGTGCTGGGGGGGGAGGTTTCTCCCCTGCCCCACGGCACCAGTGGGTCAATTTTTGAGCCCCATGGTGCGCGAGACGCTGGGCTGGGCACGGGCGCCAGGCACGGGTGCCCGTCCGCCGGGGCCCCAGCTCAGCGGTGCATAGCCGGGGGGCTGGTGCAGCCGGACACTGGGGCTCCCTAGCCACTTCCCTGGGGTCCTGTCTGCGCTGGGCCCCCTGCCCACTCTCGCCTGGGCCCCCCGGGCTGTGGGGTGCACCCAGAGGCCCGGGTGAGGGGCAGGAGTGGGGAAGGCCCCCCCCAGCCCAGCCAGCCCCTCGCGAAGCCAAAGGCAGGGAGTGAGGGGCCCTTGCCCCCCCCCCCCGGTACCCTCAGGATCTGATAGCCCAGTTCAGTGCCCCCCCAACCTCCTCCCCACCCCCTTGCAGAGTCATTGCCAGAGGGAAGTCGGGGGGGGGGAAGTGGCTGGAGGAGAATTTCCTCCCCCCCCCGTTCCCTGTGCGGCTCAGTCTCTCCAGCCACACGTCTGTGCGGCTGCCGTCCGTCCCCGCTCCGTCCGTCTGTCCGTCCCGGCTCCATGGAGGGGGTTGTGACCTCTGCCCTCTGGCTGGCGCTGTGCTGGGCTCTGGCCCCCCTTGCAGGTACCGGGCGGGGGGGGGGTCTGTGTCCCTGAGCCGGGGGGGGGTGTCCCCTTTCCGTCCGTCTCTCCGGTCTCACGCCCTTCTCCCCCGCGCCCCCAGCAGGTGCGCAGGACGGGCTGTGTTACGAGCGGTTCAAGGCCGGGCACTGCCAGGACCTGCTGGGGGAGAATGTGTCCCAGGAGGACTGCTGCCTGAACCCCAACTACGGGCACCGCCCGCGCCCCGGGGCCCCCTGCCAGCCCTGCCGGTGAGTCTGCCCCGCCCCTTCCTCAGCGCCAACCCCTTAACTCTGCCCCTCAGCCCTAACCCGAGCCTCTGTCACGGAGTGGGGGGGGTTCCTGGGCCCTGCACCCCCAACCCCTCGCAGTTAGGGGGGACTCTCAGGCGGCAGGTAGAAGAGAAGGACCAGTGGTTCCCAAACTTTTCAGCATTGAAAAAACCTTTTGATTTTTGAGACACCCCCCCCCGGCAGCAAAACTTGTTGAGCAAAAAAAAAGGGAACAGACTGGGGCCAAAAACCAAAAAAAACTGAGGGGGGGGAGAATTGACGGGGGGCGAGGGGCTGGGTCATCTCGCGCCCCCCTGGAGTTTCTTCACGCCCCCCCCCGTTTGGGAACCTATGACTGGGTGCCAGGGACACAGCCTAGCACAGACTTGTTGTTCCAGGAACAGCCTGGGGGGGGAAGGGGCAGAGCCAGGGCCCTGCCCAGCCCCCAAGCCAGAGGAAAAACTAAGTCCTACACCCAGCCACTCCTCCCCCAGCGCCCTAGGCAGCCCCGCCCCCTGCTTTGCTCACATTCCCGGCCCCCAGGTGTTATCTGCTGTCACCTGGTCCTCGGAGCGGGAGGGACTGACCGAGACTTCCCCAAGGAGTCATGCCCAGCCGCCTCCTCCAGCTGGCGCCTCCCTGCCTGGGGAAACCGAGGCACGCACACACAGCGTCACTGCACCGGGCAGTGGAATCCCACCCTGCCCAGCAAAGCGGGCAGGGAGCACACCCCAGGGTGAGCCCGGGGACCCCAAGAGTCCGTACAGCCCCCGCCCTGCCAGTGAGCCCGACCCCTCGGCCTCTGCCCCTGCCCTGGGCCGAGCAATCAGCCACAGGCTCCGTGCTGCCCGCAGGCCGGCCGAGTGGAGCGAGTGGACGCCCTGGAGCCCCTGCTCCGTGTCCTGCGGGGAGGGGACGCAGCAGCGCAGCCAGGTCTGCCAGGGGCTGGGCCAGTGCCCCGGTGGCCACCGGAAGAGGCGGGAGGTTCAAGCCTGCAGCCTGAGGGATTGCTGCCCCGGTGAGTCCCCCCGCCCCCTGCGCCCCCCATGGCTACTGCCCCTGTCCCACAGCGCCCCCTGCTGGGGAACCGCCCGGCCCCACAGGCAGCGAGCCGGCCCTGCCTCCCACAGCGCCCCCTGCTGGGGAACCCCCCTGCCCCACAGGCAGCGAGCCGGCCCTGCCTCCCACAGCGCCCCCTGCTGGGGAACCCCCCTGCCCCACAGGCAGCGAGCCGGCCCTGCCTCCCACAGCGCCCCCTGCTGGGGAACCCCCTGCCCCACAGGCAGCAAGTTGGCCCTGCCTCCCACAGTGCCCCCTGCTGGGGACCCCCCTGCCCCACAGGCAGCGAGCCGGCCCTGCCTCCCACAGCGCCCCCTGCTGGGGAACCGCCCGGCCCCACAGGCAGCGAGCCGGCTCTGCCTCCCACAGCGCCCCCTGCTGGGGAACCCCCCGGCCCCACAGGCAGCAAGTCGGCCCTGCCTCCCACAGCGCCCCCTGCTGGGGAACCGCCCGGCCCCACAGGCAGCGAGCCGGCTCTGCCTCCCACAGCGCCCCCTGCTGGGGAACCCCCCGGCCCCACAGGCAGCAAGTCGGCCCTGCCTCCCACAGCGCCCCCTGCTGGGGAACCCCCTGCCCCACAGGCAGCGAGCCGGCCCTGCCTCCCACAGCGCCCCCTGCTGGGGACCCCTGCCCCACAGGCAGCGAGCCGGCCCTGCCTCCCACAGCGCCCCCTGCTGGGGACCCCCCTGCCCCACAGGCAGCGAGCCGGCCCTGCCTCCCACAGCGCCCCCTGCTGGGGACCCCCCTGCCCCACAGGCAGCGAGCCGGCCCTGCCTCCCACAGCGCCCCCTGCTGGGGACCCCCCTGCCCCACAGGCAGCGAGCCGGCCCTGCCTCCCACAGCGCCCCCTGCTGGGGAACCCCATACCTCCACGCAGCTGGAGCCCCAGCCCTGCACCCCCACAGGCCTCCCCATGGCCAGCGCCCCCCCCGTGCCCCACAGCACCCTGCTGGGGACCCCCTTGCACTGCAGTGCCCCCTCTTTCCCCCCCCCCGTGGGAAAGGCTGGGGCTGGAGTAGCTGGGAGCTCCCAGGGCCTCTGTCTCATTCAGCACTTTCACTTCCCTCCTATGGATGCTGGATCCTCCCAGGACCCCCCCCACCGGAAATGGAAACTTCCTGTACCTAGCTGCCGGTGGGGGGAGGGTGCTGCTCAGAGAGGCCCATGGCAGTGAGCGGGGCCTGGGAGGGGAGAGGGGCAGAGGAGAGGGAGGGGCAGGAAGCCCGGATTGGAGTGGCTCTTTGGGAGGGGAACTTTTGTGGGGGAGGGCAGGAAGGCTCTCTGGGGAGGGCTAGGGGGAGGGGTCCCTGGAGATGGGGGGGCCAGGGCCAAGACCTGCCTATCAGAACTGGTCTCTGAGGGGTGAGGGGCAGGAGGGGTGGCCGGGGAGGGGATCTCATGGGAGGGGCAGGTGGGTGGGGTCAGAACGGGGAAGGGGTCTGTCTCAGGTCTTCCCCCCCCCTCATCCTGCACTGACACCCACCCCTCCCCCCGCAGTGATGGGGGGCTGGTCGGCCTGGGCTCCCTGGAGCTCTTGCTCCGTGACTTGCAGTGAGGGGGTGAAGAGGCGGGTCCGGAGCTGCACCGAGCCAGCGCCCGTCTGTGGGGGCTCCTGCCAGGGTCCATCCACGGAGACCCAGCCCTGCGACACCTACAAGATCTGCCCCAGTGAGTGGCAGGGGAAGGGGAAGGGCTGGGGGCCGGGCAGGTTGTGGGCAGCTGGTAGTGTTTTTACACCATCCTACCCCTGACACCCTCTTAAGCCGACGGGAGGAAGGAGGGAGCTACACGACCGGGCCCGAACACCCGACTCTGTGAGGTTGCAGTCTAACTAGCAGGGGTCGCTGCCACGGCCGGTCCGAGTCAGTATGTTCACTGCTAACTCGGCTCACGGCTGGCGGGCTCCTAAAACGTGTGGCTGACCCCATGTGTGGGGGTGGCCAGAGCTTCGGAGGCTGAGGGTCTGGATTCAAAACGACCTCGCTGCATGGAAAATTGCTGTGAAACAAAACAGGCAACATTCAAGAAGGATACATGCAAAGTATGACAGATGGGTGGACAGAGGGATGGCTGGGTGGGTGGATGGACAGAGGGATGGCTGGGTGGGTGGATGGACAGAGGGATGGCTGGGTGGGGGATGGACAGAGGGATGGCTGGGTGGGTGGATGGACAGAGGGATGGCTGGGTGGGTGATGGGTGGACAGAGGGATGGCTGGGTTGATGAATGGACAGAGGGATGGCTGGGTTGATGGATGGACAGAGGGATGGCTGCATGAGGGATGGACAGAGGGATGGCTGGGGGGGTGGTGGATGGACAGAGGGATGGCTGGGTTGATGGATGGACAGAGGGATGGCTGGGTGGTTTGATGGATGGACAGAGGGACGGCTGGGTGGGTGATGGGTGGACAGAGGGATGGCTGGGTGGGTGGTGGATGAACAGAGGGATGGCTGGGTGGGTGATGGGTGGACAGAGGGATGGCTGGGTTGTTGGATGGACAGAGGTATGGCTGGGTGGGTTGATGGATGGACAGAGGGATGGCTGGGTGGGTGGTGGATGGACAGAGGGATGGCTGGGTGGGTTGATGGATGGACAGAGGGACGGCTGGGTGGGTTGATGGATGGACAGAGGGACAGCTGGGTGGGCGGTGGATGGACAGAGGGACGGCTGGGTGGGCGGTGGATGGACAGAGGGACGGCTGGGTGGATGGTGGATGGACAGAGGGACGGCTGGGTGGGTTGATGGATGGACAGAGGGACGGCTGGGTGGGCGGTGGATGGACAGAGGGACGGCTGGGTGGATGGCGGATGGACAGAGGGACGGCTGGGTGGGTGGCGGATGGACAGAGGGACGGCTGGGTGGGTGGTGGATGGACAGAGGGATGGCTGGGTGGTTGATGGATGGACAGAGGGACAGCTGGGTGTGGATGGACAGAGGGACGGTTGGGTGTGGATGGACAGAGGGACGGCTGGGTGGATGGTGGATGGACAGAGGGATGGCTGGGTGGTGGATGGACAGAGGGACGGCTGGGTGGGTGGTGGATGGATGGGTGAGTGGAGAGGGTGGAAGGGTTGGGTGGGGTGGGAATCGGGGGGATGAATGGTTGGGTCAGATGCATGACGGGAGGACATGGAGTGGGCAAGGTGGCTTGAGGAGTAGGGCAGGGAGGGACGGGTTGGGATGGGGTGGCTGGGTGGCCAGCTGGATGTGGGCGGGGGTGCATGGAGTTGAAGGTTGGGTGGACACGTGGGTGGCTGCGTGAGGACAGGGCTGTTGGGTGGAGGATGCTGGGGCCTTATCCACTGAGTTCCCAAGAACTCCGCCCCATGCCAAGCTCCTCACGGAGGTGTCTCCCCTCGTTCCTGGGGCCCGATGCTGAGCTGCTGAGGGCCCGGCGCGGGGGGGGTGGGGAGTCCTGGGAACCTCACCCAGAGGACTTCTTTTGTGTCAGAATAAACCTACATCTGGTGGGTGGGCAGGTGGGTGGATGGGGGACGGCACAGTGTACGGGTTGAGGGCATGGGGAAGGTGGTGGGTGGATGGATGGTAGGTGAGGGCTGGCTGAACAGGCATGGTTGGGTGGGAGCATGGGGAAGGGGTGGGGGCCCTGTACACTCTTGTGGCCCTGGGTCCACTCTGATTGGGCAGTCACTGGGTGCTGGGTTGTGCTGTGGGAGACCCCTGCTAGTCTCTGCAGAGCGGCATTCGCCAGTAGGGGTCACCCACAGCTCCGCACAGAAACCAGAGAACGCCCAACCAGAGTGGATCGGTGCTCAGCCAGCTGGAGACGGGCCAAGGAGACCCTGCTGTGCAAGTTCGGGCTGACCCCCGAGACGTACAGGAAGAAGTTCTGGGGGGTGCTGAAGGGGCAGGGGCAGACCTAGGTGGATCTGGCCTCCCGCCTGGCGCAATGCTGCTGCAAGTGGGTGCTCGGGGCGGGGGCCCAGACCCCAGAGGACCTGCTTAAGCTGATGATGCTGGAGCAGTTCTGTGAAGCGTGCCCGCCCCGCCTGAGGCTGTGGCTCAAGGACCGGCAGCCAGAGGACCCCCACGGCACGGGGAGGCTGGCGGATGAGTTCACGGACAGCTGGTCCGGGTGTGAACGGGAGTCCCGGAGAGAACGGGAATTGCGCAGAGGCCGGTTCTCAGCTGAGCAACGGAGCGAGCCCAAGAGACAGGGTCCAGCCATCTGCCCCCCCAGAGGGCCAGCCAGGGCCCGGACGGAGCCGGCCCAGACGGAGCAGGACCTGACCTGCCATCGCTCCGGGCAAAGAGGCCACAAGAGGGCTCAGTGCCCCAGGCACCAGGACAGGCCCCACAACCTGAGACTTTGCAGGGTTAACTGTCTGGGGCTGGGGGAAGAGCAGGATCTCTCCGTGTACCAGGTAGCGGCCCCTGCAGAGGGAATACCTCGTGCCCCTGGAGGTGGATGGCAGGAAGGTGACGGGACTCGGGGGCGGAGGTGACACTGGCCCGGCCCGATATAGTGGCCCCAGACCAGCATAGGCCAGTAGGGGTCACCCACAGCACAGCACAGCAACTAGTGACTGCTCAACCAGAGTGGATCCAGGGCCACAAGAGTGTACAGCCCCCCCCTTCCCCAGATGGTCGTGGGTGGGAAGGGATGGGTGGTAGCTGAATGGGGTGATGGGTGGGGGATGGGACGGCTGAGTGTGGGGGATGAACTGGTGGGTGGCTGAGAAGAGGATGATTATGTGAGGGATGGGTGGAACGGTATAGTTGGATGCGGGATGGATGGGAAGGGATGGGTGGGAAGGGATGGTTGGGTGGGGATGGGTGGGTTGTTGGATGGATGGGAAGGGATGGTTGGGTGGGGATGGGTGGGTTGTTGGCTGGGAGATGGGTGGGAAGGGATGGTTGGGTGGGGATGGATGGAAGGGATGGTTGGGTGGGGATGGGTGCGTTGTTAGATGGGTGGGAAGACATGGTTGGGTGGGGATGGCTAGGAAGGGATGGTTAGGTGGGGATGGGTGGAAGGAGGGTTGGGTGGAGATGGGTGGGCTGTTGGATGGAAGATTGGTGGAAGGGATGGTTGGGTGGAGGATGGGTGGGAAGGGATGGCCAGGTGAGGGATGGGTGGGTTGTTGGCTGGGGATGGGTGGAAGGGATGGTTGGGTGGAGGATGGGTAGGAAGGGATGGTCGTGTGGGGGATGGGTGGGTTGTTGGATGGGGGATAGGAAGGGAGGGGTAGTTGGGTGGATGGATGGGGCATTGAATGGGGGATGGGTGGCCAGGTGGCCAGGGCATGAAAGGCTACTCCCAGCACTGGCATCTTATCTCTCCCGCTCTGTAGCTCATGGGAACTGGGGCAGCTGGGGGACATGGGGTCCCTGTTCTGCCACTTGCTCTCCAGAGGGGGCAGGGCTGAAACCCCAGCAGCGTCGCCGGCGTGTTTGCAATAGCCCCGCACCCTCCAAAGTCCCTCCTGGACTCCCCTGCCCTGGATCAGACAGTGAGGACCAGGCCTGCCCGGGGCTGCCCTACTGCCCAGGTGAGAACGTCCCTCCTGTGCCCGACTGGCCAGCCAGTCCCCTGCCCTGTGGCCATGTCCCATCCGCCCAACCTTCGGGCTAGGTTTCCCATGCTGATCTCTGGTTCTGTCCTGCCCAGTGGACG
Organism: Rafetus swinhoei; assembly: GCA_019425775.1. NCBI lineage: Eukaryota > Metazoa > Chordata > Testudines > Trionychidae > Rafetus > Rafetus swinhoei. The sequence continues at coordinate 5,219,926 of JAFJHL010000039.1, forward strand.
GTAGCTGGAGTGCCTGGAAGACACTGGGTCTCTGCTCTGTGACCTGTGGCCTTGGCCGGACAATGGAGAAGCGTTTTTGTAACAACCCAGCGCCACAGCACGGTGGGAAGAACTGCCCAGGCCTGGACACACAGTCACATTTCTGCAACACTAAAATACCCTGCCCAGGTAAGGCGGCAGAGAGAGGCAGAGTGCCCTGGATGGGGGTTGGGGAAGAGACACACACTGTCCCAGGATGGGAGGGCAGGTGGAGGGATGGGATGAGGTGCAGGAAAGAAGGTGCAGAGGCTGGATCAGGAAGAGGGTAAAGTGGTGGGATGCGAGATGGAGGGAGGGATGAAAAATGATGGTTGTGTGAATGGAGGGGTGTGTCTTGGGATGGACAGATGGAAGCATAGATGGATGAACTAACTGATGGATGGGTGTGTGGGAATGGATCAATGAGTGAGTGAATGGATGGGTGGGGAGGGATGGTCAGGTGTGGGCAAGGGGTGGCTGTGTAGCTGAATGGGAGAATGGGAGAGGGATGGTTGGCTGGGGGGATGGATGGGTGGGGAGGGATGGTTGAGCGGGGGAAGGATGGATGAATGGGTCAATTCATGAGTGGATTGACAGTTCAATAGTTGGTTAGGTCAATGGACAGATGACAGTGGATGGATGGATGATGGGTGGCTAGGTCAATGGATGGATGATTGGTTGATTGGTTGGTTAGGTGGGTGGATGGGTGGTGAGTTGATGGATGGATGGTTGGTTGGGTAGGTGGGTGGGTGAGTTTATGGATGGATGATTGGTTGGTTGGTTGGGTGGGTGGATGGGTCGATGGATGGATGATTGGTTGCTTGGGTGGGTGGATGGCTGATTGGTTGGTTGGTTGGTAGATAGGTGTGTGGGTCGATGGATGGGTGATTGGTTGGTTGGGTGGATGGGTCAATGGATGGATGATTGGTTGGGTTGGTGGTTGGGTGGGTGGTGGACAGGTGGGTGGGTCGATGGATGGATGGTTGGTTGGTTGGTTAGGTGGGTGGATGGGTGGGTTGATGGATCAATGATTGGAGGGTTGGGGGGGTCAATGGATGGGTGATTGGTAGGCAGATTTCTGGGCAGTTAGATTGAGGATGGCTAGGTAGGTAAATGAATGGACTTGTCAATGAATTAGTGGCTAAGCCAATAACTGCATGAATGGGTGGGTAGGTGGGAGGTTGGGTGCGTCAATGGATAGATGGTTGGGTGAGTCAGTAGATGGATGATGGGTTGGTGTGTGGCTAGATGACTGGCTGGTTCAATGGGTGCATGGATGGATGGGTGGGTCTATGGGTGGGTGGATGGGTAAATGGCAGGATGGCTCAATGGATGTGTTGTTGGATGGATGGGTGGGTCAATGGGTGGATGATGGGTCAAAGGGTAGATGGATGGGTGGGTCAATGAATGGGTGGGTCAATGGATCAATGATTGGAGGGTTGGGCTGATGGATGAATAGCTCAATGGGTGGGGGTCAGTGGGTGATTGGAGGGTTGGGGGTTGGGTTGACAGACGAACGGGTTGGTGGGCGGGGTTGGGTTGACAGACGAACGGGTCGGTGGGCGGGGGTTGGGTTGACAGATGAATGGGTCCGGTTGGCGGGGTTGGGTTAACAGACGAACAGGTCGGCGGGGGTTGGGTTGACAGACGAATGGGTCGGTGGGCGGGGGGTTGGGTTGACAGACATACGGGTTGGTGGGCAGGGCTTGGGTTAACAGATGAACGGGTCGGTGGGCCGGGGGATGGGTTGACAGACGAATGGGTTGGTGGGCGAGGGGTTGGGTTGACAGACAAATGGGTCGGTGGGCGTGGGGTTGGGTTGACAGACGAACGGGTCAGTGGGCAGGTGGGTGTGCGTGGGGACTCACAGTCTCACCCTGCTGTCTCTGGGGCTCTCCATCTCTTCCTCAGTGGACGGGCAGTGGGAGGAGTGGGCGGAGTGGTCCTCTTGCATCCGGCCTGGTTTCACCGGGGACATTAACTGCCAGGAGATTGTGGGGCAGCAGAAGCGGACGCGGGAGTGCCGGGGGCGCGCCCACAATGGGAAGCGCTCTGACGGGAGTTACATCCAGTTCCGCAGCTGCTACAACATGAATTTCTGCAGATGTGAGTGTCTGGGGTGGGCAGGTGGGGTTCTGGGCTGGAGAGGCCTCTGGATGTGACCTGGGGGGTTCCAGGCTGGAGGGGCCCCTGGGTGTGACCTGGGGGGTTCTGGGATGGAGGGGCCCCTGGGTGTGACCTGGGGGGTTCTGGGATGGAGGGGCCCCTGGGTGTGACCTGGGGTTTCCGGGATGGAGAGGACCCTGGATGTGACCTTGGGGGTTCCGGGATGGAGGGGCCCCTGGATGTGACCTGGGGGGTTCCAGGCTGGAGGGGCCCCTGGATATAACCTGGGGGGTTCTGGGTTGGAGGGGCCCCTGGATATAACCTGGGGGGTTCTGGGTTGGAGGGGCCCCTGGATATAACCTGGGGGGTTCTGGGCTGGAGAGGCCCCTGGGTGTGACCTGGGGTGTTCCAGGCTGGATGGATCCATGGGCCTGATGCGGGGGGAGGGAGGGGAGAAGGGCAGGATACCGGGCTCGATGGGCTCCCGACCTCACTGGGGTCTGTGCTGGCTCCCCAGTGGAGGGTCAGTGGTCAGACTGGAGTCCCTGGGGGATCTGCCTCCCGGTGTGCGGGGAGAATCCTGTGAAGATTCGGAAGCGCGTTTGCGAACCCACATACCCCAAATTCTCGTGAGTGTGACCAGCCGGGGGAGGGAGGAAATACCAGGGCCCGTGGCACTGACCCGGGAGCGGGGATACCTGGCGGGGGAAGGGGAAGGGGTCTGACCCGGGAGCGGGGATACCTGGCGGGGGGGTCTGACCCAGGAGCGGGATACCAGGTCGGGGTCTGACCCAGGAGCGGGATACTTGGCGGGGAGGGGGTGTCTGACCCAGGAGCGGGGATACCAGGTCGGGGAGGGGGAAGGGGTCTGACCCGGGAGCGGGGATACCTGGCGGAGGAGGGGGAAGGGGTCTGACCCGGGAGCGGGGATACCTGGCGGAGGAGGGGGAGGGGGTCTGACCCAGGAGCGGGATACCTGGCGGGGTGTCTGACCCGGGAGCGGGATACCTGGCTGGGGGTCTGACCCAGGAGCGGGATACCTGGCGGGGGTGTCTGACCCAGGAGCGGGATACCTGGCGGGGGTGTCTGACCCAGGAGTGGGGATACCTGGCCGGGGAGGGTCTGACCCAGGAGCGGGATACCTGGAGGGGGGGGGGGTCTGACCCAGGAGCAGGGATACCAGGTCGGGGAGGGGGAGGGGGTCTGACCTGGGAGCGGGGATACCAGGCGGGGAGGGGTCTGACTCAGTGGGAGCTTGGGGGGTCCGATCTGAGGGTGGAGCTACCAGGACTGGTGAGCCCCATGAGTCTGATCAGGGGGAGGGATACCAACCTGGGGGGCCCTGTGGGTCTGTTCCAGAGGCCTGAGGGTGGGGGCTGGGCACGGTGCTGAGCTCTCCCCTCCCCCCAGGATGACGACCCAAGGAGTGGGGATGGCGGAGCCGGTGAACGTGAGCTTCTGGGGCAGACCGTTGCCCAAGTGCCAGCCCCTTGAGGGGCAGACCCGGGAGGTGAAAGAGAAGGAGCCGTGTCTCAACATGCCCCCCTGCACGGAGGAGGAGGACGGTGAGCTGGAGGGCGGGGTGGAGTGGGGTGGGGGTGAGTGGGTCAGAGTCAGGAGGGGAACCAGGAATCCTCGGTTGTGGGAGGGGAGTGGGGCCTAGTGGTTAAATCAGGTAGGAGCCAGGAATCCTGGATTCTCAGAGGGGAGTGGGGCCTAATGGTTAAAGCAGGGGGGGCTGGGAGCCAGGAATCCTGGGTTCTGGGGGGGAGTGGGGCCTAGTGGTTAAAGCAGGGGGCTGGGAGCCAGGAATCCTGGGTTCTGGGGGGGAGTGGGGCCTAGTGGTTAAAGCAGGGGGGGCTGGGAGCCAGGAATCCTGGGTTCTGGGAGCGGAGTGGGGCCTAGTGGTTAAAGCAGGGGGGCTGGAAGCCAGGAATCCTGGGTTCTGGGTGGGAAGTGGGGCCTAGTGGTTAAAGCGGGCCCTGTCCCCCACCTCAGGCACTGAGCGCAGGGAGTAGCATGGAGCAGAAGGGAATGGGGCATGGGACCTGGTCTGGGGGCGAGATGTGGGGTGCGCACACAGTTTAACCCTCTCGCTGCCTGTTCTTCCCAGACTGATCTGGCAGGAGCCATGCAAAGGTGCCCCCCATCCCCCGAAAGGGGTCAGGAGCTCTCCGACAGCCCCTCTCTGCCCCCCCCTTCCCTACGGAAACGCAACGGCGCCTGCCCTGCATTATGACCCTCTGGCACCCCGCCCTCCAGAGACCCCCTTTGCTGTGGGGCATGAGAATCCATCACAATAAAGCAAGCTAATGGGACCCACTGGGCTGTGTGTGGGTGTGGGTGTGGGTGTGGGTGTGGGAATGGGGACTAGTGGTTAGAGTGTGGGACAGGGCAGGGAGCCAGGACACCTGGGTTCTCTCCGTGGCTCTGGAAGTGGGCGGGGTGTTAGAGCAGACCTGGGAGCCAGGACGCCTGGGCTCTATGCCTTGCTGGGCCGGGGGGGTTGTCAAAACATGGGGGGACTGACCACTCGAAGCTGCAGGCCAAGAAAGCCACAGCCGGCCGCCTGGAGCTCCCACCCCAGCTACAGGCCCATCAGGCTGGGGCCTGGGCAAGTGTTCGCACCACACGGCACAGCGCCCTGTGCCCGGCCCCTCGCCGCGGTGCCCAGCCGCTGGGCTCCGGCTACAGCCAGAGGGACGGGGACTGAAATCTGCCGCACCAGTGCCCCCCGCCGTGTGCCCGGGGCTCCTTGGCTCCTCTGCCTTGCGAAGGCGCCACGGCACCGGCGTGTCCACTGGGGGCTTGTAAAGGTGGGCCTCAGTTTCCCTTGGGCTTAGTCCCACACCCACTCTGCCAGGGGCCCTGGCTTGGGGTCTGGTGCTGGCCGGAGCTGGGGGCAGGGCTCTCCATCTCGGCAGCTGGCTGTGCCCGGAAGGACAAGCCGCCTGGGCATGTGTAGGAGCTGGGGCAGCTGGCTCCTTGCCTGACCTCGCAGGGCTGGTCACAAGGTGCCAAACTGTCCTTGGCCGGGTGAGCACCAAGCCCACCAATGGCTCCCCCCCACCTCCATCAGTACTGCCCACTGCTCCCCCACGGTCCCACCAACAGCACTGCCACCCCCACTGTCCTCCAAAGGCACCACTCCCTGCCCATCCCACCCAACAGCACCCCCCATCTGTGCGCACCACCCAGTCGGGCAGAGGCTGCGCCCAGCCCCTCCAGTGACATGGCGGTGTCTGACTGGGCATGGCACCCAGGGGGGCATGGCCCTGGGACAGAGCCGTAAGGGTGTGGCCCCACCACGGACGCCTGGGTCATGTGTATCCCCCAGCCATAAACTCCACCCACCCCCGCCCTGCCTAGCCCTCCATGCCCTTCTGTCCCCACCTGCCCACCTACCCCCTTCCTTCCCGCCCTTCCCACCTGCCCACCTACCCCGCCCTTCCCCACCTGCCCACCTACCCCCTTCCTTCCTCCCTTTCCCCACCTACCCCGCCTTCCCACCTGCCCACCTACCCCCTCCCTTCCTCCCTTCCCCACCTGCCCACCTACCCCCGCCCTTCCCCACCTGCCCACCTACCCCTCCTCCTTCCCCACCTGCCCACCTACCCCCTCCCTTCCTCCCTTCCCCACCTGCCCACCTACTCCCCTCCTTTCCCCACCTGCCCACCTACCCCCTCCCTTCCCCACCTGCCCACCTACCCCTTCCTTCCCTCCCTTTCCCACCTGCCCACCTACCCCGCCCTTCCCCACCTGCCCACCTACCCCCTCCCTTCCTCCCTTTCCCCACCTGCCCACTTACCCCCTCCTCCTTTCCCCACCTGCCCACCTACCCCGCCCTTCCCCACCTGCCCACCTACCCCTCCCTTCCCTTCCCTTTCCCACCTGCCCACCAGCCCCTCCCTTCCCCTCCTGCCCACCTACCCCCTCCTTTCCCCTCCTCCTCCCCACCTCCGCCCAGCACCGCGGACAGCTCCTCCCCGCATTCCCCCTCCCCTCCCGGCTTGGCACCGGACCGCACCACCACGCGCCGCAGAGGGGGGAGTGGAGGACGTCACCACCTCCATCCTTTCTCCCCTCCTCCCCCGCCACCCGCAGATGGTGCGACCCACGCAGCGCTCGGCAAGGGGACCGGGACCAACCATCGCGGCGGGAGGGGGGGAAGGAGGGGCCGGGCGAGACCAATTCCCGGAGACGTGTGGGGAGGTGTCCGGGTATCTGGGCTGGTCCAGCTGCTGCTGCGCTCATATGACTCCGGGACTCGGGAGCCGCCGGGTCTGCCTCAGAGAGCCCGAGGTGCGGGCCCCATAGATACCCTATAGGGAGCCAGGCAGCCCCTATAGAAGGGTGCAGGCTGGGGGAGCCAGACACCCCCTGTAGCCCCCTCCCTTATAGACCCCCTTCCCCATAGAACCCCTCCTTCCCCTATAGGCACCCAGGCCCTATAGCCCCCTCCCTCCCCTATAGGCACCCCTTCACCTCCAGAGAGCCCCTATACATACCCTTCCTCTACAGATCCCCGTTCCTCTGTAGACATCCCTTCTATAGGCACCCCTTTCCCCAGAGACAGCCCACCCCTGCCCGAGAGAAAGAGACCCTACAGAAGGCCCCTACAGAGTAAATTCTCCTGTCCGGAAAGACCTTCACCCACAGAAGAGGCTCCTCCTAAGAGATGTCCCTGTAGACCGCTGGCCCCTATAGAAAAGGCTCCTCATAGAGAAAGTGAGCGAATGCCCTTCAGGACAGCCCTTCTCCTACAGCAACAGCCCATAGGGGAGCTTTCTCTACCGGAGGGCTCCCCAGTCTGGAGAGCGCGCAGACCCCTTCCCCATAGGCAGAGCCCTCGCTTGCCCTGGAGGGAGCAGCCCGCCCTGGCCCTATAGGACTGCTAGGCCCCCCACCCGTCCCCTATCGGCACAGCCCCCTGCAGCGACCCCAGGATGAATTACCTGCGGCGACGCCTCTCGGACAGTAACTTCATGGCCAACCTGCCCAACGGCTACATGACGGATCTGCAGCGGCCTCAGCCCCCGCCACCGCCCCGGCGCCCCCTCGCCTGCCCCCTTCCCGGGCAGCGTCTCCCCAGCCGAGCGGCCCCCCGCTGCCCCCAGTCCCGGGGCCGGCAGCGGGGGCCGCGGGTTCTTCTCATCCCTCTCCAACGCCGTGAAGCAGACGACAGCGGCTGCCGCGGCCACCTTCAGCGAGCAGGTGGTGGGCAGCGGCGCGTGGGGCGCCGGGCGCAGCCGGACACTCCTGGTCATCGACGAGCCAGGCACCGACTGGTGAGCAGCTGGGGAAGGGCTGGGGGCAAACAGCTGTCCATCCCCGTGTCTGTCTGTCCAGACAGCCACCAGCCTGCCTGTCCAGCCAGCCATCAGTTCATCCGTCCACGCGTCCAGCCATCTGTCCATCCATCCATCCGGCCAGCCATCAGTTCATCCGTCCATGCGTCCAGCCATCTGTCCATCTGTCCATCCATCCATCCATCTGGCCAGCCATCAGTTCATCCACCCACGCATCCAGCCATCAGTCCATCTGTCCATCCATCCATCCGGCCAGCCATCAGTTCATCCGTCCACGCATCCGGCCATCTGTCCATCCATCCATCTGACCAGCCATCCACCGGTCTGTTTATCCAGCCATCCAGCCACCTGTCCATCCATTGGTCCATCCAGCCAACCATCTCTCCATCCTTTTATCCAACTGCCCATTCATCCATCCATCTGTCCACCTTGCCTGTCTGTCTGTCCATCTGTCCCATTCCTTTCCCCCTCCTGTCCCCTCAGCCCATCCCCCATCTGAAAAGTCATCCAGCAGCAGTCCCTCCATGTTCCTGTCCATCCGTCTGTCTATCCCCCTTCCCCAGCCTGCATCCCTCTGCTCAGCCCTGGCTACCGGCACCCCAAACCTCCCGGTGGTCAGCCCTCTGCTTAGTCACTGCTGCCAACGCTGCAGGCACCCCCTTCCCCATAACCTCTCTCCTGCCCCATTGCCCCAAACCTCCTCCCTGCTGTCCCATCACCCTGTCCCTCCCTCCTCTGTTGCCCCATTGCCCTCCCCATCCCCGCTGCCCCATCCCCATCCCTCCTCCTCCACTGCCCCATCACCCTGTCCTCCCTTCCCCACTACCCCAATTGCCCTGTCCCGCTCCATCTCTCCCCTCCTGCTGCCCCATCCCCTGTCCCTCCCCGCTGCCCCATTGCCCTGTCCTTCCCCCTCCCTGCTGCCCCAGCCCCCTGTCCCTCCCCTCCCCCACTGCCCCATTGCCCTGTCCCTCCCCCTCCCTGCTGCCCCATGCATCTATGCCCACTTCTCAGTGAGTTTGGGGAGGTTTCGGGGGGGCAGGGATATTGGGGGTGAGGCTGTGTATGGGGGTGACCACCCAAGGGTGGCTCCCCCTGGCCTGTTGGGAATTAGGGAGGGATGGGGGGGGTCATGTGATGTACCGACCCTAACTGGCCTTCGGGGCTGGGCCAGAAGGAATTAAAGCAGGATAATTCATCCAGCCAGGGACCTCTGGGGCAGGGAGGGGCACTGACCCCCCAGTTGCTCCCCCGCCCCTTCAGTAGGCAGGGGCTGGGAGCCAGGACTCCTGGGATCTCTCCTGGTCCCCAGGAGTGGAGTGGGGGCTAGTGGTTACAGCTGGGGACTGGAAGCCAGGACTCCTGGGTCCCCTTCCCGGCTCTGCAAGGGCACTTGGGTCTAGTGGTTGTGTGTGGCGGGGGTAGGGCACCTGGGTTCTCTCCTGGGCCCAGGGAAGGGAGTGGGGGCTAGTGGTCAGAGCAGGGGGGCTGGGAGCCAGGGCGCCTGGGTTCTCTCCTGGGCCCAGGGAGGGGAGAGGGGGCTAGTGGTCAGCAGGGGGGGCTGGGGCCAGGGCGCCTCGGTTCTCAGGGCTCTGTGTTGTGCGGCTCGTGGCACTGGGCCCGGCTCTGCCGTGAGCCAAGCGGCTGGTGCTGACTCAGGGCAGAGATGAAATGGAGACACTGGCGCTGAGCTCTCAGCTTTTCTGTCTCTAACTACAGAGCCCCCTGCTTCCTCAGAGCCCCCGCCCCTTGGACTTGCACCCCACTAAGGGAACAGGGTGGGGGCTGGGAAGGGCTGTGGGGAACGGGGGATGGGCAGGACTGTAGGGAGCAGGGTGGGGCTGGGCAGGGGCGCTGGGGATGGGCAGGGCTGTGGAGAGCAGGGTGGGGGCTGGGCAGGGGGGCTGTAGGGAGCAGGGTGGGGCTGGGCGGGGCGCTGGGCTGTGGGGAGCAGGGTGGGGCTGGGCAGGGGCGCTGGGCTGTGGGAGCAGGGTGGGGATGGGCAGAGCTGTGGGGAGCAGGGTGGGGATGGGCAGGGGCGCTGGGCTGTGGGGAGCAGGGTGGGGATGGGCAGGGCTGTGGGGAGCAGGGTGGGGGATGGGCGGGGCGCTGGGCTGGGGATTTGGAGGGGGACACGCTGCAGCAGGTGAGGGGTCTGCTCTGTGGGTCCTGTCTCTTCATCAGGCCCGGACCCCCAGGCCAGGCACGACACCCCAGCTCTGACACCGCTCCTCGGAGCACCCCGGCTCTGCCCCAGGCCTGCGGGGGCCATGGGTCAGTGTCAGTGCCTCGTCTGGGTTTCCAGCACTCAGGGGACCCCCCAAGGCAAAAGGGAGCTGGCCAGGCCCCCCAAATCGGCCCACCATGTGTCTCCTGCCCTTAGACTGCTCCCCTGACACTGGCGTGGGGAAACTGAGGCACAGGCAGGCCTGCTAAAATCCACCCCATCCCCTATCTCTCTCTTCCAGGGCTAAATTATTCAAGGGCAAGAAGATTCATGGTGACGTGGAGGTGCGGGTAGAACAGGTGGGTCTGGGCCTCATGGTTTTGGGGGGGGGCATTTTAGGGCGCCAGGGGGCTGGTGTGGGGCAGTGCTGGGGGGAGTCAGTGAGGTGTCAGGGGAGGAGGATGGGGGGCTCCATCACCTCCATGGGGTGACCCCTGTCCCGTCCCCCGCAGGCCGAGTTCTCGGAGCTGAACATGGTGGCCCAGGCGAACGGGGCCTTCTCGGTGGATTTGGAGGTGCTGCGGAATGGGGTCAAGATGGTGAGGTAAGGGGGCGGGCCGGGGCAGCAGGAAATGGGGGGCTGGCCAGCCAGGGGCCATGGGGCATGCCCTGGCCAAGCAGGGAGGGAGCTGGCTGGGGGCCCCCCAGATCCTTTCCCCTGCATTCCCCCAGCTAGTCCAGTGCGTGGGGGAGGGGCGAGTCCAGGGGGAATATAGGGAGCAGGGCTCTTCCCTTGGGGGCAGGGAGGGTGGGGGGGCAAGTGGGGGTGCAGGTTGCCCTGTGGAGGGGGCCAGGCCTTGTGTCTAACCCCCCGTCCCGCTCCCCAGGACGGTGCACCCCGACTTTGTGCTAGTGCGGCAGCACGCCAACAGCATGGCTCCGGGGGGGGACCACCGGGGGCTGGTGATCGGGCTGCAGTACGCCGGCGTGCCCAGCCTCAACTCCCTGCACTCCATCTACAACTTCTGCGACAAGCCCTGGGTGGTGAGCACCCGCAGGGTGGGGCGGGGACTGGCAGGTCGTGGGGCAGGGCGGTGCGGCAGGAAGCCGGGCTGGAGGGGGTGGGTATCTGTGGGGTAATCAGAGGACATGGGGTCAGCAGGTAGCTGCGGGAATGGGGAGCCAGTGGGTTGCAATGGGGGCTGGGGCTGATGTGGGGCAGGGAGGCTGGGGGGTGGGAGGTGTGAGCAGGGGGGAGGGTTCTGCGCCCCCTCACATGTTCCCCTCCCCACCCCCAGTTTGCACAGTTGGTGCGGCTGCGCCGGAAGCTGGGCGCAGAGGAATTCCCGCTCATCGAGCAAACCTTCTATCCCAACCACCGGGAGATGGTGAGTGGGGTGCAGGGCTCTGCATGGGGGGCTAGGGAGGGGGTGCAGGGGGCTGACTGGCAGGGCTTGGGCAGAGCTGGGGGGCAGGAGTTGGGCACAGGGCAGGAGTGACTTACTTGCAAGGGGGGGCCCGCTGACTGCAGTCTGGGGGCGACCAAGGGGGGCAAAGATGAGGCTGGGTCTGGCCTGGCCACCCCCTGGGCTCCCTTGAGCCCCACAGCCTATGGGGCATGTAATGTGAGCTCTCAGGGTTGGGGGCAATGGGACCGCCAGGGATGGGGGTGCAGGTGGGTGACTGGGGACCAGGGCATAGGGCGGCGCCTGGGGTCACCAGATGTGCCAGGAGAAGCTGTGGTAGATCGCAGTGCAAGGGGCTGGTACGTCTGCATCTCCCCAGACCCCCCGGCGCCCCAGCCCCGGCCCCCGCATCAGACAGTGGTGCAAATCTGCGTCCCAGGAATTTTCTGTATTTAAGATCAAACTCAGCAAAACAATGACGAGTCAGAGCCCTCAAAGATTGGGGAGAGTCAAGGGGGGAGGGGTGACCCCCCCCTTTTGCCTCCCCTTTCCAGTACGGCTCTCTCGGGGAAGGCCCCCCCCACTCCTGTCTCGGGAGGGGGCTCACACACCCCATTCCGGGGGGGAGGTCGGCGCCTAGCAGCTCAGGCTGAAGGTCGGGAGTGCTTGGGGGGTCACAGTCCGGGGGTCTGGCGTGTTGGAGGGTCACTGCGCCCGGCTCCGGGCCACCTTGAACAGCGACTCGGACTGGCTGCCCTTGAGGGTCTCCCAGGTGCAGAAGGGGTCGGCGCTGGGGGGTGCCCCCTGGCTGGGGCGGGGCAGGCAGGCCAGGCGCTGGGCCTGGGGCCCCTGCCAGCTCCGGTCCAGCAGTCCGTCGGTCCAGAGGCACTGGGCGTCGCCCGACACCGCACAGGGCAGGGAGTTACAGGGCACCACCTGGCCAGAAAGCAGGGTTAGAGGCGGCCACGCCCACCCACAGGCTCCACCCACCCCACAGGCCCCGCCCCCTGAACGCCCACATCCCTTCGCCCCAGCCCACCGCATTGGGAAACAGGGGCGGGGCTGGAGGGAGCCACGCCCACCCCTCATAGATCCCGCCTCCACCCTCATAGACCCCGCCTCCCAAGTCCCCACATCTGCCCCCCTTCCCTCGTCTCCCTGCTCCCACCCCCCAGGACTCACTTCGCAGGCGCAGCCCCCCGCGTAGGCCTGGCTGATCCCGCGGCGCTGGCTGGGGGAGACGTGGGTCCAATGGCGCACGAAGGAGCAGGCGGAGATCATCAGGCGCTGGTCCTGCCACTTGGCTGGGGGGGGAGACAGAGGGAGGGGCTGGTACAGCGTTCCATAGTGACCTCCAGCCCCCCAAAGCCCCATAGTGACCCCCAGCACCCCAAAGCAACCCCCAGTGTCCCCAAAGCCCCATAGCGACCCCAGCCCCCAAAGCCCCATAGCAACCCCAAAGCCCCATAGCAACCCCAGTGTCCCCAAAGCACCATAGTGACCCCCAACCCCAAATCCCCATAGCCCCAGCCCCAAACTCCATAGTGCCCCCAGTGCCCCAACCCCCATAGCGACCCCCAGCACCATATAGCAACCTCCAGTCCCCAAAGCAACCTCCAGCCTCTCCAAGGCCCCATAGTGACCCCCAGCCCCCAAATCCCCATAGCGACTCCCAGTGTCCCCAAAGCCCCATAGCGACCCCCAGCCCTCCAAAGCCACATAGCAACCCCCAGCACCCCATAGCGACCCTGTGTCCCCAAACCCCATAGTGACCCCAGCCCCCAAAGCGACCCACATAGCAACCCCCAGTGTCCCCAAAGCCCCATAATGACCCCCAGCCCTCCCAAGGCCCCATAGTGACTGCAGGCCTCTCAGTGCCCTCTAGGCCCCATAGACTAGCAGAGGGGGATTGAAACTTGGGGGCCCCTACTATGGGGAGGGGCTGAATGGGGAAGCAGTTTGGGAGGGGATCAGTGGGGGGCAGCTCCACAGAGGAGATGCTGGTGGGAGTGTCTTGGGGGATGTGGGGTGGATACCCCAGTGGGGGGGAAGTATGTCAGGAATTACCCCAGAAGGGGGCTGGTGTCGAGAGGCCTGGGGGTATTGGGGTGTCCAGGCCGGGGTCGGGGTGCCGGGGATGCCTTACCCATGATGAGGTACTCCTCCCCCTTCAGGGGGGCCAGGTGCAGGTATCCACAGACGCTCTCCAGGGCCGGGGTGTACAGGAAGCGCACGTCCCCCACCGACTGAACTCCCTTGTAGGTCTGCGGGGGGACATGTGTCAGAGCAGCAGGGGGCGCCGTGGGGTGGGAGCTGGCATGGGGGAGTGCCTGCCTTCCCCAGCCTGGCCTGGCCCAGCAGGGGGCGCCGAGGGGTGGGGGCTGGCTGGGGGGGAGCGCCTGCCTTCCCCAGCCTGGCCTGGCCCAGCAGGGGGCGCCGAGGGGTGGGGCTGGCTGGGGGGGAGCGCCTGCCTTCCCCAGCCTGGCCTGGCCCAGCAGGGGGCGCTGGGGGGTTGGGGCTGGCTGGGGGGGGAGCGCCTGCCTGCCCCAGCCTGGCCTGGCCAGCAGGGGGCGCTGTGGGGAGCAGGGAAGGGAGCTGGCTGGCATGGGGGAGCGCCTGCCTTCCCCAGCCTGGCCTGGCCCAGCAGGGGACCTGGGGGTGGGGCTGGCTGGGGAGCGCCTGCCTTCCCAGCCTGGCCTGGCCCAGCAGGGGCGCCGAGGGTGGGGCTGGCTGGGGGGAGCGCCTGCCTTCCCCAGCCTGGCCTGGCCCAGCAGGGGGCGCCGAGGTGGGGGCTGGCTGGGGGGGAGCGCCTGCCTTCCCCAGCCTGGCCTGGCCCAGCAGGGGGCGCCGAGGGGTGGGGGCTGGCTGGGGGGGAGCGCCTGCCTGCCCCAGCCTGGCCTGGCCCAGCAGGGGGCGCCGGGGGGTTGGGGCTGGCTGGGGGGGAGCGCCTGCCTGCCCCAGCCTGGCCTGGCCAGCAGGGGGCGCTGTGGGGAGCAGGGAAGGGAGCTGGCTGGCTGGGGGGAGCGCCTGCCTATCCCAGCCTGGGCAGCAGGGGGCGCTGTGGGGCTGAGGCAGGTGGGCTATAGGGGGAGCTCCTGGCTGCTCCAGCCCCAGGCTCTCCCAGCAGAGGGCGCCGTGGGGCGTGAGGGGCGCAGTGGGGATCTGTGGGGGGTGGAGTGGTGCAGGGCACCTACCTTGGAGGGTTTGATCTCGTAGCGGACCCACGGCACAGACGCCTCGCTGCTGTCGTTGTGGCTCTGCGGAGTGGTCCCCACGAACCGGGCTCGAACCACTGCACGGCACAGAGAAGGGGGTCAGGACACCCCCAGCTTCCCTGACCCACAGTATCGAGACCCACCAGATTCTGACCTGCCACTGGTGCGGCGTGGGGGGCTCCCCCTCCCGGACTCTTGGGGTCTATGCCTTGGAGGGTGGAGGATCCCCACCCCCAGAATCACCTCCAGGCCTCTCCAGGCGGGTAACAGCCACACTGACGCTGGGTACAGGGTGGGGGGAGCGCACCCTGCTTGGCCCGGGACGCTGCTGGGGGTGGGGCTTCCAGCTCTGGGGGAGGGACAAGAGTGTCTGGCAGATGTTTGAGGGAGCTACAAAAATTTTAAGGAGGGGGGGACTGTACTGGGTGGAGGGGCATTTGGGGATCAGGGGTGACTCACCTATGTCGGCCTGGCAGAACGCCGTCTGGGGTGCTGGGGGGGCAGGGTGGGGGCCCAGAGGGGCTGGGGACTCACCTACATCGGCCTGGCAGAATGCCGTCTGGGGTGCTGGGGCAGGGTGGGGGCTCAGAGGGGCTGGGGGACTCACCTACATCAGCCTGGCAGAACGCCGTCTGGGGGTGCTGGGGGCAGGGTGGGGCTCAGAGGGGCTGGGGACTCACCTACGTCGGCCTGGCAGAACGCCATCTGGGGGTGCTCGGGGCAGGGTGGGGGCTCAGAGGGGCTGGGGACTCACCTACGTCGGCCTGGCAGAACGCCGTCTGGGGGTGCTGGGGGCAGGTGGGGGAGCCTCAGAGGGGCTGGGGGACTCACCACGTCGGCCTGGCAGAACGCCGTCTGGGGTGCTGGGGCAGGGTGGGGGCTCAGAGGGGCTGGGGGACTCACCTACGTCGGCCTGGCAGAACGCCGTCTGGGGGTGCTGGGGGGCAGGGTGGGGGGCTCAGAGGGGGCTGGGGGGACTCACCTACGTCGGCCTGGCAGAACGCCGTCTGGGGTGCTGGGGGCAGGGTGGGGCTCAGAGGGGCTGGGGGGACTCACCTACGTCGGCCTGGCAGAACGCCGTCTGGGGGTGCTCGGGGGCACAGCTGCAGGCCGCCGTGGGGTCCGCCAGCGCCAGGACGAGAATGGCGCCGGCCAGCAGCCGGTTGGAGGCGACAGGGCTCATGGTGCGGCTGGGATGGGGGAGTCTGGGGGGAGATGGAGCTGGTTAGACCCAGGAGAGATGGAGACCCCCCCCATCACCCCAGCCTAGCCCCTCCCAGCGGGGGGCTGTGGGGGCTCCCCTACTCCAGCCCGGCCCCTGCCGGCAGTTTCTGCTTTGGCCGGGCCTGGGCCTCCAGATGCGGGGGGGGGGGGGCACCGGCCAGGGCTGCGGGTTTCTCTGTCAGAAGTTAGAAATGGGGGGGGGACCAGCAGTAAGTCCGGGGCGGGCGGGTGCCCTGGGAAGGCCTGGGGGTGTAGCCCAGGGCCAGGGCGGGCGGGTGCCCCGGGGAGAGGGGTCCAGCCCAGGGCCAGGGCGGGCGGGGTGCCCCGGGGGAGAGGGGGTCCGGGGGGGTGTAGCCCAGGGCCAGGGCGGGCGAGGTGCCCCGGGGAGGGGGCTAACAGAGGGCAGGGAAGGCTGTTGGTGCCCCGGAGTTCGGGGGGGGGTACCCCAGGAGGGGGCTAACAGAGGGCAGGGAAGGCTGTTGGTGCCCCGGAGTTCGGGGGTACCCCGGGGAGGGGGCCAACAGAGGGCAGGGAAGGCTGTTGGTGCCCCGGAGTTCGGGGGGGGTACCCCGGGGGCAGCAGAGGGCGGGGCAGGGTGCGGGGAGCCCATCCCGGGGGTAGCGGAGGGCGGGGGCCCCGCTCCTACCTGGGCCGTGGGGCAGGCTGGCTGGGGGTGTCGGGTCGGCGCTGCCTGGCTCAGCCCGCGGGCTGCGCTATATAATGCCCACGGCCCGCCGCCCCCCCTTTCCTGCCGCCGCGCGGGGCGGGGGGAGGGTGATGTCAGGGGGGGAGTGTCTCTGACGTCCCTGGCTCGGTGCGGGGGGGGGGCAGGGCCTCAGCTCCCCCCCCCCAGGACTCCCCATGGGGGTCTGTGATGAGTCAGCATCCGCGGCGGGTTCTCGGTAGCGGGGGACGGCAGGGTGGGAATTTGGGGGGCGAGCAAGAGCCGGACTGCAGGGGGAGGGGCCAGAGCTGCAGGGGCCGGCCGGAGGTTTGGGGGCAGACAGGGCCCAGCAGGGGGCGCAGTGCCAGGGTGTCAGACAGGGCCCAGCAGGGGCGCGGTGCCGGGAGTCAAACAGGGGCACAGTGCCGCAGGGGGGTCAGACATGGTCCAGCAGGGGCGGGGTGCTGGGGGGTCAGACAGGTCCAGCAGGGGCGGGGTGCTACGGGGGTCAGACAGGCCCAGCAGGGGGCACAGTTCCACAGGGGTCAGACAGGGTCCAGCAGGGGCGAGGGTGCTGGGGGTCAGACAGGGCCGAGCAGGGGCGCAGTGCGCAGGGGGTCAGACAGGGTCCAGCAGGGGCGGTGCTGCAGGGGGTTGGATAGGGCCCAGCAGGGGAGGGGTGTTACGGGGGTCAGACAGGGCCCAGCAGGGGCGGGGTACCACGCGGGGTTAGACAGGCCCAGCAGGGGAGGTGTTATGGGGGTCAGACAGGTCCCAGCAGGGGCACAGTGTCACAGGGGTCAGACAGGCCCAGCAGGGGCGGGGTGCGCAGGGGCGAGGGTCAGACAGGGCCGAGCAGGGGGTGCAGTGCGCAGGAGGGTCAGACAGGGCCCAGCAGGTGGCGGGGTACCACGGGGGGGGGTCAGACAGGGCCCAGCAGGGGGCGAGGTGCCACGGGGGGGGGTCAGACAGGGCCCAGCAGGGGGCACAGTGCCGCAGGGGTGTTCAACCCCCCCCATGGGGTAACGCCCTGGGCCCCACTGCCCTCTCCCTGCCCCCGGTGCTTAGCTCACTGCTCGTGCCAGCTGCGTCAGTGGGGCCGCGCTGTGGGGTGGGGCCGCGTAGCCAAGGGGTGATTCACCCTGGGGACTCAGTGACCTTCCCCCACCACAGGGAGCTTAGAGAGTGGGGGGCTGGGAGGCCGCATTCCTGGGTTCTCTCCCTGGCTTGGGGGTCTAGTGGTTAGAGCAAGGGGGCTGGGCGTGGGGAAGGAGCTGTGTGGACGTGGGGGGCTGGTTGTGCTTTGTGCTCCCAGGGGCTCAGGCTAGGGGGATTCCAGGACAGGCTAAGCGGAAGTCAGGGGCCTGACTAGGCGAAAATTGGGGACAGGGCATATGTGGGGCTGGGGGGGCCTGGCTGGAGGGTAAGTCGAGGGTAGGGTGCATGGGGGATCAGGTGCAGGCTGGGGGGATCGGGGAAGGCAGGGGCTGTATAGGGTTTGGGGCCAGGCTGCAGTGTCGGGGGGTTGGATAGGACTTGGGCAGGCGGGGTGCCATGCAGGACTGTCAGGGGCTGTACAGGGTTTGGGGGCAGGTGGGGTGTCATGCTGGATTGTCGGGGGGCTGTATAAGGTTTGGGGCAGGCAGGGTGCCATTCTGGGTTGTTGGGGGGCTGTATAGGGCTCGGGGCAGGTGGGGTGCCATGCTGGGGTGTTGGGAGGCTGTTTGGGGCAGGCTGGGAGGATGAGGAAGGCTGGGTTGTTGGGGGGGCTATATACGGTTTGGGGGCAGGCTGGGGGATGCAGAAGGCTGGGGTGTCGGGGCTGTATACGGTTTGGGGGCAGGTGGGGTGCGGTGCTGGGGCGTCAGGGGCTGTATAGGGTCTGGGGGCAGGCGGGGTGCGGTGCTGGGTTGTCAGGGGGCTGTATAGGGTCTGCGGGCAGGCGGGGTGCGGTGCTGGGTTGTCAGGGGGCTGTATAGGGTCTGCGGGCAGGCGGGGTGCCGTGCTGGGTTGTCAGGGGCTGTATAGGATCTGGGGCAGGCAGGAGGATAAGGCAAGGCTGGGTTGTCAGGGGCTGTATAGGATCTGGGGGCAGGCGGGTGCGGTGCTGGGTTGTCAGGGGCTGTATAGGGTCTGGGGGCAGGCGGTGCGTGCTGGGTTGTCAGGGGCTGTATAGGGTCTGGGGGCAGGCGGTGCGGTGCTGGGTTGTCAGGGGCTGTATAGGATCTGGGGGCAGGCAGGGAGGATAAGGCAAGGCTGGGTTGTCAGGGGGCTGTATAGGATCTGGGGGCAGGCGGGGTGCGGTGCTGGGTTGTCAGGGGCTGTATAGGGTCTGGGGCAGGCGCGGGTGCGGTGCTGGGGTGTCAGGGGCTGTATAGGGTCTGGGGGCAGGCAGGGAGGATAAGGCAAGGCTGGGTTGTCGGGGGCTGTATGGGGTTGGGGCAGGCAGGGTGCCGTGCTGGGTTGTTGGGGGCTGTTTGGGGTTTGGGGCAGGTGAGGTGCCCTGCTGGGGCATTGGGGGCTGTACAGGGTTTGGGGGCAGCTGGGGTACCGTGCTGGGGCGTCGGGGGGCCGTATGGGTTTGGGGGCAGGCGGGGGGAATCGGGAAGGGCTGCGTGGGGCGGAGAAAGGCACGTGTGGGTCACATTTCCAGAGAAAGTCTGGGTTTCCCAACACCACTGGCAGGAAGTGAGACAGGCGTGTCGGGGCGGGGTGACTCATCCCTGCACTTGGGGAAGTGGGGCCAGGCCCCCCCAACCCCAAGGATTCCCTCCCAGCTGGCTCCTTGCACAACCGGCCTCACTCACACATCCATCAGCGCCGGGACGGGGGCAAAGCCAGGCCATGGGTCTCAGACTGGCCCCACCCTCCGGCTCCCCGGGCTGACTGGCTCCTCTCTCCAAGGGGCAGCATCTCCGGGCCGAGGTGTCGCCCTCCATGCCCTTCCCCGAGTGCTCAGGGAAACTGAGGCACATTCACAGAGCTACCACAAGGCCGCACGGGCCAGCAGGAGTCACATACAACGTGACAGGCGACCGGGGGGGGGGGTCTGGTCCCCATGCATCACCACCCCGCACCCCCCTCCACTTCGGGACCGAATTGAGCAGGCTCACTCAGCCCGGGGCCCACTCCGCCCCATCCTTAGCACAGACCCGGCCATGTCCCAGTCTGGCAGGAGTCTCCATCCCAGCTCGTCGGCGCTGGGCCCTTCCAGTCGTGGGGCAGCCTCCAGGCACTGGCCCTGGCCCCCCCTCTTCCTACTGCGCCCCAAGCACTCACTGCAGGAGGCTCCGTCCACGGGGCGCAATCCATCCCACCGCTGCCACCAGCGTCACCGAGGGGCGGGGAGCCACCGGGCCCTGCGCCAAACCAGGGAGGTTCACACACCCAGCAACCGGCCCCAGCCCTGCGGGCAGCCCCACTTCCCCCTGTATCAAGCTTCCGGGCCAAAAGGGGTCACCTGGTCATGCCCCCATGCCAGGCTCAGGTCATGAGAGGGCCTGGGTCACTGGGTTTGTGCTGAGCTGGGGCAGTCTCCTCTCAGTGAGTCACACCCAAAATGCCCATCCCCAGCCGGGCGCCGGTGCAGTGCCCAGGGAAACTGAGGCACGCACACACACATGCAGAAGACGCTAGAAATCACATGCAACACAACACGCAAACAGCGAACGCAACCCCTCACAGGCTGTTCCCAGCCGCCCCACCCCAGAGGCGGTCGCACTTCCGCGCGAGGCGAGCCGTTTCCACACGGCGGGATACGCCGCGGTTCCCAGCCGCTCTGCCCCAGATCCGGCTGCATCTCCGCGCCAGGCGAGCCGTCCACCCATGATGTTATCCGCAGCTCTTCCCAGCTGCTCCACCCCAGAGGTGGCTGCACTCAGAACCGGGAAAGGGGCTAGCTCCAGCTCCGACACATCTCCTCCTGCTATTTCCTTTAATAAACATTTACCGAAGTTCATGAGAAATTTTTTCTGTCTCTTGACCCCTGGCGGCTCCGGCCCCGTGATGTCTGAGTAGGAAGCCAGCTAAAGGCAGCTGGTTTCTCTGTTCGTGGAGTGGGGCCCACGGGAGGGAGGCGGCCGGGAGCCAGCACTCCTGGGTTTGCACTGGGGAGTGGAGCCTAGTGGTTAGTGCCATGGTGGGGGAGAGGCTGGGAGGCATCCCAGCTGAGAGGGATCGCCAGGGCACGGCAGGACTGGAGCAGAGGTACGGCCGGCCCGCTGACACGGGCATGGGGGGGTTCTTACCTGGGGGGGTGGGCCCGGGGACGGGCTGTGTCTGGCTCGGGGGTGGGTGGGGGATTTACATTTATATCCCATCATTCCCGGAAGGAGTGGGTGGTGCCAGGCCACGACAGACGGGCAGGGAGCCAGGCTGGAATCGGAAACAGACACCCTGGCCTGAGGGCAGCCGAAACCACAGCTGGCTGGCCGGCCTCACACAGAGGCCTGGGGGCAGGGTGGGGGCCCGGCCGAGCTGGGGGGCAGGGCTAGGATGGCACCAGGCTGTGGGTCAGGAGCAAGGGGCATCACCAGTCCCCCATCCCCCTGACTGTCTCTTTCTCCCTGCAGCTGACCTCCCCCAAGTACCCTGTGGTGGTGAAGATGGGCCACGCCCACTCGGGAATGGGCAAGGTAAGAGCCCCGCCCACTCTGCCCTCTCCTCCCTGTGCTCCGCCCACTTGCGGGACCCCTAAGCCCACCCCTGCACTGGCCCACTGAATAACTAGGGGGCAGGAGGAGATCGGAGCAGGAGGGAGTGTGGGAAACACTGAATGGTCCAGGGAGGGGAAGAGGAGGAGGGTCCCCATCTCTTTCCATTGGTCAGTCTGAGCTGCGAAAACAGGAAGTCCTTCCCCAGAGGGGCGGGGTTTGTTTTCTAAGGATGTGGCCTGCGGGCAAAGGAGGAAGTCCCTCCCCGGAGGGGCGGGGTTTGTTTTCTAAGGATGTGGCCTGCGGGCAAAGAAGGAAGTCCCTCCCCTAGGAGGCGGGATTTGGATCTTTGGGGGCATGAAGCAAAACAGGAAGCTCTTCCTCCGGGTGGGGGAGAGATTTTTTGGGGGGAGCGTGATGCTTTTTGAGGGCTGGGCTGAATTGCAGCCCTCTACGCTTGGCTGGACCCATGGTGGGGTGCTGCAGGGAAGAGCCCCCTCCCGACCCACAGCACCCCCTGGAGTGAGATGCCAGCTTCAGCATGCCTGGGCGCGCCGCTGCCCGGCCGTGGGGGGGCGGGTGCTGACCCTGCCCGTCCTGCCCCAGGTGAAGGTGGGGAACCAGTACGACTTCCAGGACATCGCCAGCGTGGTGGCGCTGACCCGGACGTACGCCACGGCCGAGCCCTTCATCGACGCCAAGTACGACCTGCGCGTCCAGAAAATCGGCACCAACTACAAGGCTTACATGTGAGTGCGCGCCCCCCGCCCCACGGCACCCCAGCCCTGCCCCACTGCGCCGGGCCCCGCTCCACCGCTGGCCCTGACCGCCTGGGAATAGAGCTCCCGCCGAGCCCCCCGCCCCACAGCGCCCCAGTCCTGCCCCACGGCGCCTGGCCCCACTCCGCCGCCCGCCCTGACCACCTGGGGATAGAGCTCCTGCTGAGCCCCCCGCCCCACGGCGCCCCAGGCCTGCCCCACGGCGCCTGGCCCCACTCCGCCGCCCGCCCTGACCACCTGGGGATAGAGCTCCTGCCGAGCCCCCCGCCCCACGGCGCCCCAGGCCTGCCCCACAGCGCCTGGCCTCGATCCGCCGCTGGCCCTGACCGCCTGGGAATAGAGCTCCTGCCGAGCCCCCCGCCCCACGGCGCCCCAGGCCTGCCCACGACGCCTGGCCCCGCTCTGCCGTTGGCCTGACCGTCTGGGGATAGAGCTCCCGCCAAGCCCTCCGCCCCACCAGGCCTGCCCCATGGCGCCCCAGGCCTGCCCCATGGCACCTGGCCCCACTCCACCGCCAGCTCTGACCGCCTGGGGATAGAGCTCCTGCCGAGCCCCCCGCCCCACCAGGTCTGCCCCACAGCACCCCAGGCCTGCCCCACGGCGCCTGGCCCCGCTCCGCCGCTGGCCCTGACCTCCTGGGGATAGAGCTCCTGCCAAGCCCCCCGCCCCACCAGGTCTGCCCCACAGCACCCCAGGCCTGCCCCACGGCGCCTGGCCCCGCTCCGCCGCTGGCCCTGACCGCCTGGGGATAGAGCTCCTGCCAAGCCCCCCGCCCCACCAGGCCTGCCCCACGGTGCCCCAGGCCTGCTCCACGGCACGTGGCCCCACTCCACCGCCAGCTCTGACCGCTGGGGATAGAGCTCCCGCCGAGCTCCCCGCCCCATGGCGCCCCAGGCCTGCCCCACGGTGCCTGGCCCCACTCTGCCGCCGGCCCTGACCGCCTGGGGATAGAGCTCCTGCCGAGCCCCCCACCCCACCAGGCCTGCCCCACGACACCCCAGGCCTGGCCCATGGCGCCTGGTCCCACTCCGCCACCGGCCCTGACTGCCTGTTCTGCCCCACAGCTCCCCCCCACACCTGGCCCTGACTGCCCCCGGGGAGAATACCACCTGCCCAGCCCCACAGCCCCCGGCCCTGAGTGCCTGGGAGAACACCCCCTACCCAGCCCTGCCCCAAAGGAACCCCCCCACCGCTGGGCCTGACTGCCCTGGGAACATGCCCCCAGCTGAGCCCACCCCACCCCACAGCGCCCCCCAGAGCCCAGGCGTGCACCCAGCGGTCGGCCCCACGCCTGGGCAGGGCATGTCTGTGTTTCCTCAGCCCTGCCCTGGGGTCAGAGCAGGACGCGGAGGCCCCCGTTTCTCCCAGCCAGGCCCCGGCTCCGCAACACGCCGGCTGGGCCCCCCAACGAGCCGGGCAGGAGCCGGAGGCCAAGGGGTGATGTCCCGGCTCCCTGTCGCCCCCCTCTCTTGCCCCTCTCAGGCAGCCCCCCACGGCCCACCCGCTCAGGGCTGGCGGGGGGGCGTGTGGAGCCGGCAGGCGCAGGCCCCTTCCCGGGCCCCCCCAGCAACACAGAGCGAGCCCCCTGCTGGTGCGGGGTCCAGCCCCGGCCTGAGAGCCCATGAAGGACCCTGGACCAGCCATCGCTGCCTCGTCTCCACGGGCAGGGGGCTGGCGGCTGCTTAGGTACAGGGTGTCACAGCCCCGTCTGCACGGGCAGCCCCCCCCACCAGTGCCCTGCTTGGGAATAGTGACCATCATATAATAACATTTAACATTCCTGTGGTGGGAAGAACACCTCAGCAGTCCAGCACTCTGGCATTTAATTTCAAAAAGGGGAATTACACAAAAATGAGGAGGTTAGTTAAACGGAAATTAAAAGGCGCAGTGACTAAAGCCAAATCCCTGCAAGCTGCATGGAAACTTTTTAAAGACACCATAATAGAGGCCCAACTTAAATGTATACCCCAAATAAAAAAACCTAGCAAGAGACCTAAAAAAGAGTCACCGCGGCTTAACCACCATGTAAAAGAAGCAGTGAGGGACAAAAAGGTATCTTTTAAGAAGTGGAAGTCCAAGCCTAGTGAGATCATAGAATCGTAGACTACTAGGACTGGAAGGGACCTCGAGAGGTCATCGAGTCCAGGCCCCTGCCCTCATGGCAGGACCAAATACTGTCTAGACCATCCCTGATAGACATTTATCTAACCTACTCTTAAATATCTCCAGAGACGGGGATTCCACAACCTCCCTGGGCAATTTATTCCAGTGTCTGACCACCCTGACAGTTAGGAACTTTTTCCTAATGTCCAACCTAAACCTCTCTTGCTGCAGTTTAAGCCCATTGCTTCTTGTTCTATCCTCAGAGGCCAAGATGAACAAGTTTTCTCCCTCCTCCTTGTGACACCCTTTTAGATACCTGAAAATTGCTATCATGTCCCCCCTCAATCTTCTCTTTTCTAAACTAAACAAACCCAATTCCTTCAGTCTTCCCTCATAGGTCATGTTCTCTAGACCTTTAATCATTCTCGTTGCTCTTCTCTGGACCCTCTCCAATTTCTCCACATCTTTCTTGAAATGCGGTGCCCAGAACTGGACACAATACTCCAACTGAGGCCTAACCAGCGCAGAGTGGAGCGGAAGAATGACTTCTCGTGTCTTGTTCACAGCACTCCTGTTAATGCATCCCAGAATCATGTTTGCTTTCTTTGCAACAGCATCACACTGCTGACTCATATTCAACTTGTGGTCCACTATAACCCCTAGATCCCTTTCTGCCGTACTCCTTCTCAGACAGTCGCTTCCCATTCTGTATGTATGAAACTGATTGTTCCTTCCTATGTGGAGCACTTTGCATTTGTCTTTATTAAACTTCATCCTATTTACCTCAGACCATTTCTCCAATTTGTCCAGGTCATTTTGAATTATGACCCTATCCTCCAGAGCAGTCGCAACCCCTCCCAGCTTGGTATCATCTGCAAACTTCATAAGCGTACTTTCAATGCCAATATCTAAATCGTTGATGAAGATATTGAACAGAGCCGGTCCCAAAACAGACCCCTACGGAACCCCACTTGTTATACCTTTCCAGCAGGATTGTGAACCATTAATAACTACTCTCTGAGTATGGTTATCCAGCCAGTTATGCACCCACCTTATAGTAGCCCCATCTAAGTTGTATTTACCTAGTTTATTGATAAGAATATCATGCGAGACCGTATCAAACGCCTTACTAAAGTCTAGGTATACCACATCCACCGCTTCTCCCTTATCCACAAGACTCGTTATCCTATTAAAGAATGTGAATAAAGACTTGTTATCCTATTAAAGAAAGCTATCAGATTGGTTTGACATGATTTGTTCTTTACAAATCCATGCTGGCTGTTCCCTATCACCTTGCCACCTTCCCAGTGTTTACAGAGGATTTCCTTAATTACTTGCTCCATTATCTTCCCTGGCACAGAAGTTAAACTAACTGGTCTGTAGTTTCCTGGGTTGTTCTTATTTCCTTTTATAAATGGGCACTATATTTGCCCTTTTCCAGTCTTCTGGAATCTCTCCTGTCTCCATGATTTTCCAAAGATGATAGCTAGAGGCTCAGATACCTCCTCTATCAGCTCCTTGAGTATTCTAGGATGCATTTCATCAGGCCCTGGTGACTTGCAGGCATCTAACTTTTCTAGGTGATTTTTCACTTGTTCTTTTTTATTTTACCTTCTAAAACTACCCCCTTCCCACTAGCATTCACTGTGTTAGGCATTCCTACAGACTTCTCGGTGAAGACCACAAAGAAGTCATTGAGCATCTCTGCCATTTCCAAGTTTCCTGTTACTGTTTCTCCTCCTCACTGACCAGTGGGCCTACCCTGTCCTTGGTCTTCCTCTTGCTTCTAATGTATTTATAAAAAGTCTTCTTGTTTCCCTTTATTCCAGCTAGTTTGAGCTCATTCTGTGCCTTTGCCTTTCTAATCTTGCCCCTGCATTCCTGTGCTGTTTGCCTATATTCATCCTTTGTAATTTGTCCTACTTTCCATTTTTATATGACTCCTTTTTATTTTTAGATCATGCAAGATCTCGTGGTTAAGCCAAGGCGATCTTTTCCCATATTTTCTATCTTTCCGACACATCGGAATAGCTTGCTTTGGGCCCTTAACAATGTCCCTTTGCCAACTCTCCTCAGTTGTTTTCCCCTCAGTCTCGATTCCCATGGGACCTTACCTATCAGCTCTCTGAGCTTCACCAAAATCCGCCTTCCCGAAATCCATTGTCTCTATTTTGCTGTTCTCCTTCTACCCTTCCTTAGAATTTGTGAACTCTATGATTTCATGATCACTTTCACCCAAGCTGCCTTCCACTTTCAAATTCTCAACCAGTTCCTCCCTATTTGTTAGGATCAAATCTAGAACAGCTTCCTCCGGTAGCTTTTTCAACCTTCTGAAATAAAAAGTTGTCTCCAATGCAGTCCAAGAACTTATTGGATAGTCTGTGCCCTGCAGTGTTATTTTCCCAACATATATCTGGAGAGTTGAAGGCCTCCATCACCACCAAATCTTGGGCTTTGGATGATTTTGTTAGTTGTTGGAAAAAAGCCTCATCCACTTCTTCCACCTGGGTAGGTGGCCTGTAGTAGACTCCTAGCCTGACATCCCTTTTAGCCTAGCCCAGAGACTCTCAACAATTCCGTCTCCTATGTCCATCTCCACCTCACTCCAAGTGTGTTCATTTTTAATGTATAAGGCAACACCTCCTCCCTTTTTTCCCTGTCTATCCTTCCTGAGCAATCTGTACCCTTCCATACAAACATTCCAATCATGTGTATTATCCCACCAAGTTTCTGTGATGCCAACAATGTCATAATTGTACTTATTTATTAGCACTTCCAGTTCTTCCTGCTTATTTCCCATACTCCTCACATTTGTATATAGGCATCTAAGATCCTGATTTGACCTTGCCTCCCAGTTTTGCCTGACCCTCCTTTCTCTCTGCCATTGTAGCCCACGCTCCCTCCCATTTCCGACCCATCTCCCAGGTCCCCATGTTCTCCACTTACCTGTGGGCTTTGCTCACCTGTCCCCGTCGAACCTAGTTTAAAGCCCTCCTCACTAGGTTAGCCATTCTGTATCCAAATAGGGTCTTCCCCTTCCTCATAAGGTGGACGCCATCCCTGCTTAGCAGTCCTTCCTGGAATAGCATCCCATGGTCGAGGAAGCCAAAGCCCTCCTGGCAACACCATCCTCGCAGCCAGGCATTCACCTCCAGGATGCACCTGTCTCTGCCTGGGCCCCTACCTTCGACAGGAAGGATCGAAGAGAATACCACCTGTGCTCCAAACTCCTTCACCCGTACTCCCAGAGCCCTGTAGTCACTCTTGATCCGCTCTCTGCCTGAGAGATTCCACCAGCAGGCACCTTTCGCATTGAATGATCTCCCCAGCCTGGATATCAGTATGTGGGAATTGCAATCCACAGTCCCTGCAAAACCACACCAGGATCTGGGTAGAGGGATCCATGCTCAGGTGCTCTGTCTGGCTATAGGCGCAGGTGGAGGAGACAGAAGCCGTGCTGGCACAGGTGTTGCGGGTCTTCCTGACCATCGTAGGCCTCCCTCTGCCAAACTCCCTCTCAAATTCCCCTGTCTGCAGCTCCTGTCCGCTTCGCTCCCTGGTCACTCTGCCTCTGGCTTTTAAAACCTGCTTGCCTAGGCCAGGCCTGCCCCTGATGAGTCACACACAGGGGAAGGCTGACCAGATGCAATCAAGAGAGCAAATGAGGGAACAAAGGGTCAGGCACTCAGTCGCAACTGCCACAGCAGCTGAGACTGAAACTGCAGTCACCTGAAATCAGATTCAGAATTCAACAAACAAACAAACTTCAAACAGTCGAGCAAACTCACTCACACCAAAAGCGAGTATTCTCACCGAGTAGCCTGTTCAGCGGCAGGATCTCTTGCGGTCCCTCTCAAACTCCCCTGTCTGCAGCTCCTGTCCGCTTCGCCAGGTAAATAGAAAGGAACATAAACACTGTCCAATCAAGTGTAAAAATGTAATAAGAAAAGCAAAAAAAGATTTTGAGGAACAGCTAGCCAAAAACTCTCAAAGAAATAACAAAATGTTTTTTAAGTACATTAGAAGCAGGAAGCCTGCTAAAAAACCTGTGGCTCCCCTAGACGATCGAGATATAAAAGGAGCAATCAAGGACGATAAAGCCAATGCGGAGAAACTAAATGATTTCTTTGCTTCAGTCTTCACGGCTGAGGACGTTGGGGAGATTCCCAAATCTGCACCGTCCTTTGTGGGTGATGAATCTGAGGAACTGTCCCGGATTGAAGTGTCATTAGAGGAGGTTTTGGAACAAATAGAAAAACTTAATGTTAACAAATCTCCGGGACCGGATGGCATTCATCCAAGGGTTCTGAAAGAACTCAAATGGGAAATTGCTGAACTATTATCTGTGGTTTGTAACCTATCCCTTAAATTGGCTTCCGTACCTAATGACTGGAAGGTAGCCAACGTGACACCAATATTTAAAAAGGGCTCTAGAGGCGATCCTGGCAATTACAGACCGGTAAGTCTAACTTCAGTACCGGGCAAATTAGTCGAAACAATAGTAAAGAATAAAATTGTGAGGCACGTAGAAGAACATAATTTGTTGGACAAAAGTCAACATGGTTTCTGTAAAGGAAATCCTGTCTTACTAACCTATTAGAGTTCTTTGAAGGGGTTAACAAACATGCGGACAAGGGGATCCAGTAGATATAGTATACTTAGATTTTCAGAAAGCCTTTGACAAGGTCCTCACCAAAGGCTCTTGTGTAAATTACATGGCCATGGGATAAGAGGAAGGTCCTTTCTTGGATTGAGAACTGGTTAAAGACAGGAAACAAAGGGTAGGAATAAATGGTAAATTTTCAGAATGGAGAGGGTAACTAGTGGTGTCCCCAAGGGTCAGTCCTGGGACCAATCCTGTTCAACTTATTCATAAATGATCTGGAGAAAGGGGTAAGCAGTGAGGTGGTAAAGTTTGCGGATGATACCAAACTGTTTAGGATAGTCAAGACAGAAGCAGACTGTGAGGGACTCCAAGAAGATCTCACCAAACTGAGTGATTGGGCAACAAAATGGCAAATGAAATTTAATGTGGATAAGCGTAAAGTAATGCACATCGGGAAAAATAACCCCAACTATACGTACAGTATGATGGGGGCTAATTTGGCTACGACAAATCAGGAAAGAGATCTTGGAGTTATCGTGGACAGTTCTCTGAAAACTTCCACACAGTGTGCAGCAGTCAAAAAGGCAAATAGGATGCTAGGAATTATTAAGAAAGGGATAGAAAATAAGACCCAGAATATCTTACTGCCCCTGTATAAAACTATGGTACGCCCACATCTTGAATACTGTGTACAGATGTGGTCTCCTCACCTCAAAAAAGATATTTTGGCCTTGGAAAGAGTTCAAAAAGGGCAACTAAAATGATTAGGGGTTTGGAACGGGTCCCATATGAGGAGAGGTTAAAGCGACTGGGACTTTTCAGTTTAGAAAAGAGGAGACTGAGGGGGGATAAAATCATGAGTGGTGTGGAGAGGGCGGATAAAGAAAAGTTATTTATTAGTTCCCATAATAGAAGAACTAGAGGACACCAAATGAAATTAATGGGTAGCAGGTTTAAAACTAATAAAAGAAAGTTCTTCTTCACACAGCGTGTAGTCAGCCTGTGGAACTCCTTGCCAGAGGAGGCTGTGAAGGCTAGGACTATAACAGAGTTTAAAGAGAAGCTAGATAATTTCATGGAGGTTAGGTCCATAAAGGCTATTAGCCAGGGGATAAAATGGTGTCCTTGGCCTCTGTTTATCAGAGGCTGGAGAGGATGGCAGGAGACAAATCGCTTGATCATTGTCTTCGGTCCACCCTCTCTGGGGCACCTGGTGCTGGCCACTGTCGGCAGACAGGATACTGGGCTAGATGGACCTTTGGTCTGACCCAGTACGGCCGTTCTTATGTTCTTATGTATGCCCTGACGGCCCTGACCCCCCCGTGCCCCACCAATCCCCCGAAACCCCCCAGTGCCCCGCCCTGACGGCCCTGGAGAGCCCCCCAACCTCCCTGCCCTGACAGCCCTGGAGAGCCCCTAACCCCTCCTGCCCTGAGAGCCCCCAAAACCCACCAGTGCCCCACCGATCCCCAAACCCCCAGTGCCCGCCTGACGGCCCTGGAGAGCCCCCAACCTCCCTGCTGTGACAGCCCTGGAGAGCCCCCGAAACCCCAGTGCCCCACCCTGATGGCCCTGGAGAGTCCCCAACCCCAGCACCCCACCCTGACAGCCCTGGAGAGCCCCCAACCCCTCCTGCCCCGGAGAGCCCCAACTCCCCAGTACCCATCCTGATGGCCCTGGAGAGCCCCCAACTCCCCAGCACCCCACCTGACAGCCCTGGAGAGCCCCTAACCCCTCCTGCCCTGGAGAGCCCCCCAAAACCCACCAGTGCCCCACCGATCCCCCCAAACCGCCCAGCGCCCCACACTGACGGCCCTGGAGAGCCCCCCAACCGACCCAGCACCCCTTCCTGATGGACCTGGAGAGCCCCCCCAAATCCCCAGTGCCCGCCCTGACGGCCCTGCCTGATGGCCCTAGAGAGCCTTCAACCCCCCAGCGCCCTGCTGATCCCCCCAACCTCCCCAGCGCCCCACCGATCCCTGAAACCCCCAGCGCCCCACCTGATGGCTCTGGAGAGCCCCAAACCCCCAGTGCCCCACCCTGCCTGCCCCTGAGAACCCCCAACCTCCCCAGCGCCCTGCCCTGGCGGCCCGGGAGTCCCCTCAAATGCCCCCAGCCCCCCGCCCTGACTGCCCTGGAGAGCCCCCCCCCACACCAGCCCCCCCTAACACCCCGTCTCGGCCTAGGAGGACCTCGGTGTCGGGGAACTGGAAAACCAACACGGGCTCGGCCATGCTGGAGCAGATCGCGGTGTCCGACAGGTGAGGGGCGCCGACCCCCGGGGCGGGGCTAGAGGGGGCGGGGCCGGGGCTCCCTGGGGCGGGGCTAGAGGTAGCTGGCGGGGGCCGGGCAAGGGCTCCCCAGGGCGGGGCTGGGGCGGGGCCGGCTCCTGGGGTGGGGCTAGGGAAAGGCAGAGATGGGGAGGGGGTCTGGTTGATTCCTTGGGGTCCCACGAGGAGAGCCGGGAGGGGCGGGGTTGGGGGCAGGAGGGGACAGTGGCTCTGTGAGGATGGGGGGCGGGATTAGGGAGCCTCTCTGTGTGGGGCCATGGGGGGTTCCCAGAGTTTGGGGGGTCTCTCACCCCCTGCCCCCCCAGGTACCGGCTGTGGGTCGACACCTGCTCGGAGATTTTCGGGGGGCTGGATATCTGCGCTGTGGAGGCCCTGCACGGCAAGGACGGGCGCGACCACATCATCGAGGTGGGCGCCGGGGGGGGGGGGGCGACTCAGCCGAGCCTGAGCCTGGCACCCGGACACCTGGGTCCCCAGCAAGGGGAGGCTGACGAGCCCCCGGCTCCGGGTGCCTGGGTCCCACGGACTGTGGGGCGCCTCCCCCTCCCGCCGCTAATGCCCCCGGTCCCCCCCAGGTCGTCGGCTCCTCCATGCCCCTGATCGGGGACCAGCAGGACGAGGACAAGCAGCTGATCGTGGAGTTGGTTCTGGGGCGCATGGCGCAGGTCCTGCCCCGAACCCCCACCCCCTCCCCGGTGCGGGGGGCCCCGGCCCAGGTACGCCCCACCCGAACCCCCACCCCCTCCCCGGTGCGGGGCCCGGCCCAGGTAACCAACCCCACCCCACCCCTCCTGGTGCGGGGCCCCAGCCCAGGTAACCGCCCCGAACCCCACCCTCCCGGTGCGGGGCCCTGGCCCAGGTAACTGAACCCCGAACCCCACCCCTCCCGGTGCAGGGGGCCCCGGCCCAGGTAACCGAACCCCGAACCCCCACCCCCTCCCCGGTGCGGGGGGCCCCGGCCCAGGTATGCCCCAGAACTCCTACCCCCTCCCTGGTGTGGGGGGCCCCAGTCCCAGGTATGGACTGCCCTGACCCCTTCCCCGCCCAGGCAGCCAAGGGAAACTGAGGCACTCGCCGGATTCCTACTAAGCCTTACAAAGATTCCCTCCTGCCCCATCCTGAGCAGTTCCCCTGTCGCCTCCTCCCGGCGGCACCCCCCGCAGCTGACACCCCTTTTCTCTTACAGGCACAGGGCACCCCGGCTGGGCAGAGACAAGGACCCACGGCGCAGCAACGGCCCCCTCCGCAGGGTGGGTCGCAAACAGCGGTCCCTGTCCCCGGCCACCCCCACAGCACGGCACCCCCCACTGACTCTCCCGCTCCTCACAGCACCCCCACTGAGCCTCCTGCCCCCACAGCACGGCACCCCCACTGGCCCTCCCACTCCTCACAGCACCCCCACTGAGCCTCCTGCCCCCACAGCATGGCGCCCCACTGGCCCTCCACTCCTCACAGCACCCCCACTGAGCCCCTGCCCCACAGCATGGCACCCCATTAAACCCCTGCCCACAGCACGGCACCCACTGAGCCCCTGCCCCAGCACCGCCCCATTGAACCCCACTCCTTACAGTGCCACTCACTGAGCCCCTGCCCCCACAGCATGGCGCCTCGAGAGACGGCCCCCACTAATAGTCTCTCTCTTTCTTGCAGGACCACCACCGCAGCGCCCCCACCCCAGGGGCAGCAGCTCTCAGGCCTGGCCCCCCAGCCGGGAGGCCCCCTGCCTCAGCAGCGCCTGCCCAGCCCCACCGCCCCCCAGCAGCGCCCCATGGGCCCGCCCCAGCAGCGCCAGCCGGGCCCTGGTCTCCCACAAGGCCCCCGAGCCCCGCAGCCTGGCGGGGGGCCAACGCCTGCCCCCCAGCCCCAGCGGGGGCCCAGCCCTGGGGCAGGGAGCCAGTCCCCCCAGCTGCAGGCGAAGTCCGGGGGGACCCCACCCCAGCCTCAGCAGCCCCCACAGCAGCGCCCCCCGGGGGCCCAGCAGCGAGCACAGCCACGGCAGAGCAGCCAGGGGGCACCCCCCAGCCAGCGGGGGGCCCCCCAGCCTCGCCCAGCACCCCCCACCACCCAGCAGCCACGGCCCAGCGCCCAGGGGGGCAGCCGGCCCCCCACCGCACACGGGAAACCCCAAGTGGCTCAGAAGCCAAGCCCGGAGCTGCCGGTGCCCCAGCCCCAGATGAAGTAAGGGTCCCCCCACCCCCGCACCTGGCCCCAGGGCGCCTGGGTTCCCTCCAGACTCTGGGAGGGCAGTTGGGGCTAGTGGGTAGAACAAGGCAGGCTGGCAGCCTAGACTCCTGGGTTCTCTCCCGGCTCTGGGACAGGAGTGGGGGCTAATGGTTAGAGCGGGGGGGAGCCGCTGGCAGCCTAGACTGCTGGGTTCTCCCCACTCTGGGAGGGCAGTGGGGTGGAGTGGTTAGAATGGGGTCTGGGAGGCAGTAGGGTGGAGTGGTTAGAATGGGGGGTCTGGGGGCAGTGGGGTGGAGTGGTTAGAATGGGGGTTCTGGGGCAGTGGGGTGGAGTGGTTAGAATGGGGGCAGTGGGGTGGAGTGGTTAGACTGGGGTCTGGGGGCAGTGGGTGGAGTGGTTAGAATGGGGTCTGGGAGGGCAGTGGAGTGGTTAGAATGGGGGTCGGGGGCAGTGGGGTGGAGTGGTTAGAAATGGGGGTCTGGGGGGCAGTGGGGTGGAGTGGTTAGAATGGGGTCTGGGAGGGCAGTGGAGTGGTTAGAATGGGGGTCAGGGGGCAGTGGGGTGGAGTGGTTAGAATGGGGTGGTCTGGGGGGGCAGTGGGGGGGGCTAACTGCTGGGGTGTCTCCATTCTCCTGCTGCTTGTCTCCCTCTGTCCTGGGGGCCCCCAACCGCCCCCCTGCTGCGCTGGCCTGGATTAATCGTGTCTTTCTCTCCCCTCCTCTCCCCACCGCCCGCCCCCAGCAAATCCCAGTCTCTGACCAGCTCCTTCCCCCTTGCAGAGCCGGCGCGGGGCAGCGCTAGCCCGGAGGAGGCGCGGGCAGAGTCCGTCCGCTCGCTGCGCCAGAGCTTCGCCAGCCTCTTCGCCGAGTGACCGGCCCCCCGGGCCCCGGGCCCCCGCGCTTCGCCAGCCTCTTCGAGTGACCAGCCCCCCCAGAGCCTCCCAGTCTCCCCCGGGCCTCCACCAGAGCCCCCACTGCCCCCAACTCATCCAGAGCTCCCCACTGCCCCAGGCTCCCCCCAACTCCGCCCCTGCTGCCCCCAACTCCTCCAGAGCTCCCCACTGCCCCGGGCCCCAACCGCCAGAGCCCCCGCTGCCCCGGGCCCCCAACTCCTCCAGAGCCCCCGCTGCCCCGGGCCCCCAACTCCCAGAGCCCCCAACTCCCCCAGGTCCCCCAGAGTCCCCTACTGGGCCCCCCAACTCCCCAGGTCCCCAGACCCCACTGCCCCAGGCCCCCAACTCCCAGAGCCTCCCCACTGCCCGGGCCCCCTGAGCCCACCCACTGCCCCCGCCCTCCCCCATCCCCCCCACCCCCACTGCCCCAGGTCCCCCACCCCAGAGCCCTCCACTGCCGAGTTCCCCCCGGTCCCCAAGCTTTGCCAGCCTCTTCGCTGAGTGACCCTCCCAGGTCCCCCAAATCCTCCCAGAGACCCCCTACTGCCCTGGGTCCCCCCAGCCACCATCTAGACACCCACTACTGCCCTGGGTCCCCCCCCCAGAACCTCTCTCTGCCCCAGCCCCCCCTCCAGTCCCTGGCCCCCAGACACCCGCCCCACCGCCTCTAGGTGCCTCCACTCCCAGACCTCAGAGACACCCCTCCATCCCCTCGGGGACCCTGATGACTCGCCCCCGGTAGGAGCTGGGCCCCAAGGAGCCGAAGGCCCAGCCTCTGCCCAGAAACATCACCCCCAACCCCGAAATCTTCCCATGCCCCTGCACCCGCCTCTTCCCACAGCTCCCCACCCCCCAGAGCTCAGAGTCCTGCCCCCTCTATATTTTTGAGCACCCCCCAGCGCAGTGTCGTGACGTCCCCGCCCACAGCGCGTGATGTTTGCGTGTCGTTTCCGTGTCGTGCCCTGGCGCTTCCACCCCTGCCCCGAATCGGGCCCTGGGGGTGCCAGAGGGAGCCCAGGATCGGGCCCTTCTGCCCCCCGCCGGGCCGCTGCCCCCCCTTCCCTCAATTCCCCTTGTGAAGGGGATGGGGTGGGGAAGGGGGTGCTGAGCACTGACTCCCCCGTCCCCGTTAGTG
The DNA here is from genome assembly GCA_019425775.1 of Rafetus swinhoei. Taxonomy (NCBI): domain Eukaryota; kingdom Metazoa; phylum Chordata; order Testudines; family Trionychidae; genus Rafetus; species Rafetus swinhoei. The sequence continues at coordinate 5,254,677 of JAFJHL010000039.1, forward strand.
ATTCTTGTGACACTGTCGTGGGTCCCCGTCGTCTGTGATGTCAGAGAAACGCGGTGTGAGCCCGAGACCAGAGACCGATGTATTAAACCAGAGATTTAACAGCCCGCGGGGTCCTTGTCTGTGCAGCCGCCTCTGGGGCGGGGCCGCGTGGGAACAGCCGCACAGAACGCTGCCCGGGGCTGAGATGCAGCCGCCTCTGGGGCGGGGCCGGAGGGGAACAGCCGCACAGAACGCCGCATGGGGCTGAGATGCAGCCGCCTCTGGGACAGGGCTGTGGGGGAACAGCCGCACAGAACGCCGCCCGGGGCTGAGATGCAGCCGCCTCTGGGGCGGGGCCGGGGGGGAACAGGGGAGCGACTTACAACTCCCCCAAAACACGGGCACCTGCCTCATAACAGGTCTCATTTATTTCCCATCTTCCCCGACTAGAAATACCCTCAATTTGCCCCAGGGCGGAATCTGCCCCCCAGGGAGGGGGGACACATGGATCTCCATCAAATCACAGTTCCTCTGGGGCGACGCTGGCCGACGGGGGGGTGTTTGGCCTCCTCTCCCGCCGTAGCTGCCGGACGCCCGGATCCCGTAGCCCTGGGCCGTGGCAGGGGGGCGAGCAGAGCAGCCGCCGGCCCCCAGGGGTGTCTGTCCTTCCCGCCGTGGGGCAGTCCGCCTGTCCAGGCTAGGCGAGGGTGCGCAGGGGGGACGGCGGGGAGGCGTCCAGGGGGTCAGGGCGGGAGGCGCGGTGCAGGGACGGTTCGGACACACTTCGCTCCAGCTTGGGCTGCAAGCGTTGTAGCTGCTCCAGGGTGGCCAGGATCTGGGGGGAGAAAGGGAGTGAGACAGGCCCCCCCCCCAGAGCCGGGGGGAGAACCCAGGAGTCCATCTCCCTCCCCCCCCCCACGCACTCCCCTCAAAGAACCCAGGTGTCCTGGCTCCCAGCTCTAACCACTAGACTCCATTCCCTTCCAGAGCGGGGGAGGGGGAGTCAGGCATCGTGGCCCCGCACCCCACTCACCTGTGGGAAGAGGGGTCTCTCCTCTCGGTTGAATTTCAGGCAGTTCATCATGAGTCTCTTCAGGGCCTTGGGGCAGGTGCTGGGCACCCGGCTCATGTCAGGGGACAGGTACCCCCGGCCCACCATGAACAGGATCTGGGGGGCAAGGGAGCAGATCAGAATCAGGGCGCCCCCAACCTTTCCAGGCCCCCAGTCAGCACCCCCGAGCTGGGTGCCAGGGGTGGGGGGGGCGGAAGGAGTTGCACTGGGTGACGGGAGAAGGGCACCAGGTGACGGCAGGTGGGAGCCGGGTCACAGGAGAAGGGTGCCGGGTGATGGGAAGTGGGCTGTGGGTGACGGGAGGTAGGCACCGGGTGACAGGAAATGGGCTCCGGGTGACGGGAGGTAGGCGCCGGGTGATGGGAGAAGGGCACCGGGTGACGGGAGGTGGGCGCCGGGTGACGGGAGGTAGGCGCACCGGGTGACAGGAGGTGGGCGCTGGGTGACGGGAGGTGGGCGCCGGGTGACAGTACCTGGTCGCGGCTGCGCACGTGCCCGTAGGGCAGGCTGCCTGTGGTCAGCTCGTAGAGAACCACCCCGTAGGCGTAGACGTCGGACTGGAAGCTGTAGGGGCTGCTGTCCTGCATGCGGATCACCTCGGGCGCCTGTGGGCAAACGCAGTTAGCGGCAGGGAGGGGCCGGGGCGACAGTGGGGCTCTGGGGGTCACAGTTCAGTTCTCTCCATCTAGAACATGGGGCACTGGGGTAAAGGGGCGTAGTGGGGACACAGCGGGGGCACAGCAGAGGCGGGGGCACAGTGGGAGGCGCGGGGGCACAGCAGAGGGAAGGAGGCACGGGGGGGCAGAGCAGGGGGCACAGCCGGGGGAGCGGGGGGCAGCTGGGAGCCGGGGGGCTCTCACCATCCAGAGCACAGAGCCCCGGGGCTGCTCGACCTGGCAGGCCCCGCTCCAGCGCGTCTTCACCGTGGCCAGGCCGAAGTCCCCGATCTTCACCGTCAGCCCCTCGTGCAGGAAGATGTCTGGGGGGTGGTTAGGGGGCAAAGGCTCCAACAAGCCCCCCACAGCCAGCCCCCACGCCAGGTCCCCTCCCCACGGCACTGATCTCCCTTGGGTGAGCGACCCTGACCCCATCTTGGATACACCCCCCATTCCCCTGGATTACCCCCCCATTCTCCTGGCCCAGCCGCCATCTTGGATACACCCCCCATTCCCCGGGATACACCCCATTCTCCTGGCCCAGCCGCCATCTTCATCTTGGATACACTTCCCATTCCCGGGATACACCCCATTCCCTGGATACTCTGCCCCTTGGCCCTGTGGCCGGGTGGGGCTGTAGGATACTGTTGGATTTCAAGTCCCGGTGGATGATGTTCTTGGCATGAAGATAACTGGGGGAGGGAGAGAAATTGGGGGGAGTCCCCATTAGCAGCCCCCCACCGCACCAGCACCCATCCCCCATAGTGCCAGCCCCGCCATGATGCCCTGCCCCCACCGCTCCCCACAGCGCCAGCCACCCCACTGTGCCAGCCCCCCTCAGGCCAGCTCCCACCTACCACCGCTCCCCATGCCAGCCCCCTCCCCCCAACCACCTCAGGCCAGCTCCCCACCTCCTACTGCCCCCATGCCAGCGCCCCCCGCCCCAGGCCCCTCACCCGCTACCGCTCCCCCATTGCGCCAGCCCCCCCCCGCGACTTACTCCATGCCCTGGGCCGTCTGGCGCGCCACCTCGGTGCGGGCGGTGGCGTCGAGCCGGGTTTCGCAGACGTGCAGGTGCCGGTACAGGCTGCTGCCCTCGCACCACTGCGTGATGATGGCGAAGCTGGGCCGCGTCATGAACCCCATGAACAGCAGCACGTTCACGTGGCGCGTCCGCCTGCGGGGGGAGGGTGTCACTGGGGGGCAGGGGCCACCCGCCCGGACACGCAGATCTCCCCCCTCCCGCCAGCCCGGACGCCTGGGTCCCCCCCGCCCGGACACGCAGATCTCCCCCCTCCCGCCAGCCCGGACGCCTGGGTCCCCCCCGCCCGGACACGTAGATCTCCCCCCTCCCGCCAGCCCGGACGCCTGGGTCCCCCCCGCCCGGACACGCAGATCTCCCCCCTCCCGCCAGCCCGGACGCCTGGGTCCCTCCCGCCCGGACACGCAGATCTCTCCCGCCAGCCCGACGCTGGGTCCCCCGCCCGACACGATCTCCCCGCCAGCCCGGACGCCTGGGTCCCCCGCCCGGACACGTAGATCTCCCCCTCCCGCCAGCCCGGGCGCCTGGGTCCCCCGCCCGGACACGCACGCAGATCTCCCCCTCCCAGCCCGGACGCCTGGGTCCCTCCTGCCCGGACACGCAGATCTCGCTCCTCCCGCCAGCCCGGACGCCTGGGTCCCCCGGCTCCCCGGGTCCCCCCCGGCTCCCCGCCCCCCCCAGGCTCCCACCTGAGCAGCTGCATCTCGTTCTTGAAGGCCTGCACCTGCTGGGCCGTGGGCTGCGTCACCTTGAGGATCTTGACGGCCACGTGGCCGTGCCAGCGGCCCTGGTAGACGGTGCCGAAGGAGCCGGCGCCCACCCGGCGCAGCAGCGTCACCTCCTGGGGGTGCACCTCCCACTGGTAGCCCGAATCCCGGTAGCCCAAGGCCTTCTGCAGCGGGGGGGCGGGGACAGAGGAGGTGGGGAGCTCGTCCGGTGCCCCCCTGCCCCAGCGTCGCGGCTCTGCCCAGCCCCCCCGCCTGCCTCACTTTCCCTGGGAACGATGGGGTTCCCCCAGCAGCCGTCTCTTCGCAAGACCCCCCAGCGGGGCCGGGCGCTCACCTGCCCCCCGGCTTCAGCCCCGGCCGCAGCTCGTGCCCCCCACCCCGCGATCAGCCTCCCTGGATCCTGCCCCCCATCGGCAGCGTGGAGGACTCGGGGGCGGAGGATGGGGGCACATGAGGGGCACAGAGAGCAGAGGGGCCAAGGGACATGGGAGGCCCAGGGCGGAGGGAGTTAGGGGGCCCAGGCCCGGGGCGGCACCTCAGGGTGAGGAGTGGTGAGGCTGGGGTCCAAGGAAGCAGGGTGGGGCATGGAGGGGCAGGGACACTGGAGGGGGGCGCCCACCCCCCACTCACCACCTTCTTCTTGTCCTCGGCCGACGACGCCGACCCCTTTCGCTCCTTGGGGGGTTGTGGGGGCGACTTGGGGGGCGGCCCACGGCGCCCGGGAGAGTTGCGGGCAGAGGCGGGGCCGGGGGAAACTTCCTCGCAGGCTGGCGGAGAGTAGAGTGAGCTGGCGCCCGACAGCGACCTCCAGACCCACAGCCCCTGCCGAGCCCCACAAGCCCCCACCCGTCCCCTGCAGCTCTGCACCCTCGGCGGCACTGCTCCCCCCTCCGAGCCCCCTGCCTGCCCCCTGTGGCACCGCGCCCCCCTCCGAATGCCCTGTGGCACGCGCCCTCCGAGCCCCTGCCTGCCCCTGCGGCACCGCGCCCCCTCCGAATGCCCTGCGGCACCACGCCCCCTCCGAGCCCCTGTGGCACCGCGCCCCCTCCGAATGCCCTGTGGCACGCGCCCCCTCCGAGCCCCTGCCTGCCCCTGCGGCACGCGCCCACCTCCGAATGCCCTGCGGCACCGTGCCCCCTCCGAGCCCCTGAGGCACGCGCCCCTCCGAATGCCCTGTAGCACCGCGCCCCTCCGAGCCCCTGCGGCACGCGCCCCCTCTGAGCCCCTGCGGCACCGCGCGCCTCCGAGCCCCTGCCTGCCCCTGTGGCACCGCGCCCCCTCCGAATGCCCTGTGGCACCGCGCCCCTCCGAGCCCCTGCCTGCCCCTGCGGCACCGCGCGCCCCCTCCGAATGCCCTGTGGCACCGCCCCTCCGAGCCCCCTGCCTGCCCCTGCACCGCGCCCTCTGAGCCCCTGCGGCGCGCGTCCCCCTCCGGCCTCCCTCCCTGTGGCACCACTCCCCCCTCTGAGCCCCCTGCGGCACCGCGCCCCCTCCGAACGCCCTGCGGCACTGCGCCCCCTCTGAGCCCCCTGCCTGCCCCCTGCGGCAGCGCAGCCCCCACACCCCTCACCCCACACCTCTGGGATTCTCACCTTCTGTCATGAAGTCGGTTGCTGGGGTCTGAAAAAGGGGGGAGATCAGAGACCTGGAGAGGAAACGAACACCCCCCGTCTCCCGCTGAGCCCGGCCCGCGCCCCAGAACTCCTCACCTCCCAGCTCGGTCCCTGCCGATGCCACCCCACTGCCGACTCGCCCGCCCCCGTGAGCCCCCGTCCCCCTCCTGGGGGCGGGCCTGCCCCACTCCCGGCCCCCCAGCCAGCCCCGGTCCCATTCCCCACCCGGCCCCATTCCCCACCCCAGCCAGCCTGCCCGGCCCCATTCCCGGCCCCCAGCCAGCCAGCCCGGCCCCATTCTCGGCCCCCAGCCAGCCAGCCCCAGCCCCAGCCCCAGCCCCATTCCCGCCCCAGCCCGCCCGGCCCCACTCCCGGCCCCCAGCCAGCCTGCCCCGGCCCCATTCCCGGCCCCCCCAGCCAGCCCCAGCCCCATTCCCCACCCCAGCCGGACTCTCACCTGCTGGGCAGTGCCCTCGCCGGGCTCGGCCGTGCTCACCATGTGGACGTTGGGGGTGGACGTGGAGCGGTGGCGCTGGAGGCGGCCCCCGGCTGGGGGGGTCCGGGAAGCTGGCGTCGGGGCTGAGCTGGTGCCGGCGGGAGCTGGGGGGGCAGGGGGATGCGAGCGGATCAGCCCCTCCCTCGTGCCGCCCCAAAGGGACCGAGCGTGCCGCGCTATGGGGCAGGGTTCCAGGCCCTTTCCTCCCCCTGGGGGAAGGGGTTTGCTCTGACCCCTCCCCACCGATCCCCGTCCTCCCAAATCCTCTTCTGGCTCCGACTCCAGTTCCTCTGTTTACACAGCCTGGGATCCCACTAGCCCCTCCCAGCAGGGCCCCCCCGATCTCACCCGAGCCCCTGCCCTTCCCAGCAGGGCCCCCGATCTCACCCGAGCCCCCCGCCCTTCCTGCAGGGCCCCGCCCATCAGAGCACCCCGTGGCTTCCAGGTGCCCAGGGACCCAGGTGACACCAGATCCTAGTCCCCCCCCCGGTCGCTCTGTGTTCTCCCCCCCTCAAATCTCTGTCCCCTCCAGGAACTTTCTCGGGGGGAATTTATGGTTTCTGGTGCTGGGCCCGGGGAGAGCCTGTACCTGGGAGCTTGTGGCGTTAGGGGGCCTGGGCCAGGCCGGGTGGAGGGGGATTCCTGTCCCTGCAGGTCGGGGTACGGGCCATGGCTGTAAATACTGTGGGAGAGAGAGCATGTGGGGTCCGGCTGCCCCCCACTCCCGCCCTGCAGCCCCTGCCAGCCCGGCCCTGCCCGCACCCCCCCGGCCCAGCCCTGCCCCCACCCCTGTCCTGCCGGTGCCCCCCACTTCCAGCCTGCGCCCACCCGGCCCAGCCCTGCCCCCAACCCTGCCCTGCCGGTGCCCCCATTCCCGGCCCGCGCCCCCGGCCCAGCCCTGACCCCCTGCCCTGCTGGTGCCCCCCACTCCCGGCCTGCGCCCACCCGGCCCAGCCCTGACCCCCCCCTGCCCTGCCGGTGCCCCGCACTCCCGGCCCACAGCCTCTGCTCCCCACTCACATACCCAGCTGTGCTGGTGTCTTCCACCCCCTCCTTCCCACGAGGCCCCTGGACACCTGGGCCAGGGAGGGTCTCTTCCTCGGCCGGGGTGTGGAGGGGTTGGGGTCACACTCAGTCCACAGCCAGGACCCACCCACAGCATGGGCACGGGGCTAGGGCGGAGCAGGGCGCCCGAGGGGCAGGGCCTACGGGCGAGGGGTGGGGCCTGCGGGGCTACTCACGGGTGGTGGGCCACGGCCAGGTCCACGCAGACGGTGGGCACGCGGCTGCTGCAGTGCTGGTGGAATTTGTAGCCGCAGGTCTGGCACCGGAAGCCGTGGAAGAGGAACTTGAGGCAAAAGTCGCAGAAGGCCAGGTTGAAGAAGGTCTTACGGACCTGGGGGGACAGATGCGGGACGGGTGAGTTGGGGACAGATCCCTGGACTGTGATCGTAGGGTCCCTGGGGGCCGGGGTGTGATCGTAGGGTCCCTGGGGGCCGGGGTGTGATCGTAGGGTATCTGGGAGCCGGGCTGTGATCGTAGGGTCCCTGGGGGCTGGGCTGTGATCGTAGGGTCCCTGGGGCCGGGCTGGCCGGGCTGTGATCGAGGGTCCCTGGGGGCCGGGGTGTGATCGTAGGGTCCCTGGGGGCCAGGATGTGATCGTAGGGCCTCTGGTGGCCGGGGTGTGATCTTAGGGTCTCTTGGGGCCAGGCTGTGATTGTAAGGTCCCTGGGGCCAGGGTGTGATTGTAGGGTCTCTGGGGGACGGGGTGTGATCGTAGGGTCTCTCGGGGCCAGGCTGTGTTCGTAGGGTCTCTGAGGGCTGGGCGGTGATCGTAGGGTCTCTGGGGGCCGGGCTGTCATCGTAGGGTCCCCGGGGCCGGGCTGTGATCGTAGGATCCCTGGGGGCCGGGCTGTGATCCTAGGGTCTCTTGGGCCGGGCTGTGATTGTAGGGTCTCTGGGGGCCGGGACGTTTTGTAGGGTCTCTGGGGGACGGGGCGTTATCGTAGGGTCTCTGGGGCGAGGCGTTATCGTAGGGTCCCTGGGGACCGGGGGGTGATCGTAGGGTCTCTGGGGGCCGGGGCGTTATCGTAGGGTCTCTGGGGGCTGTGGGCGGGGCGTTATTGTAGGGTCTCTGAGCCGGGGCGTTATCGTAGGGTCTCTGGGGGCCGGGCGTTATGGTAGGGTCTCTGGGCCGGGGCGTTATCGTAGGGTCTCTGGGGCCGGGTTATCGTAGGGTCTCTGGGCCGGGGCGTTATGGTAGGGTCTCCTGGTACTCACGAAGTTGTGCATGGTGAGCGGCACCTCGTCCAGCACCTCCACGTAGAGAACCTGCCCCTCCAGCGGGGAGATGTCCGTGTCCCAGTCCGTCAGCAGCTTTGTCCTGCCCCACAGAGACGGGTCAGAACGAGGAGCAGCCCTGCCCCCCAGCGCTGCCCCTCGCTCCTGCCCCACAGCCCCTGCCCCCCAGCCGAGCGCTGCCCCTCGCTCCTGCCCCACAGCCCCTGTCCCCCAGCCAAGCGCTGCCCCTCGCTCCCGCCCCACAGCCCCTGCCCCCAGCCCAGCCCTGCCCCTCCCTCCCGCCCCACAGCCCCTGCCCCAGCCCAGCCCCTGCCTCGGTCCCGCCCCACAGCCCCTGCCCCCTCCTCCGCCCCACAGCCCCTGCCCCAGCCAAGCGCTGCCTCGCCTCCCGCCCCACAGCCCCTGCCCCAGCCCAGCCTTGCTCCCTCCCTCCCGCCCCACAGCCCTGCCCCCAGCCCAGCCCTGCCCCCCCCCAGCCCAGCGCTGCCCCTCCCTCCCGCCCACAGCCCCTGCCCCCAGCCCTGCCCCTCAGTCCCACCCGCAGCCCCTGCCCCACAGCCCCTGCCCCCAGCCCAGCCCCTGCCTCCCTCCCGCCCCAGCCCCTGCCCCAGCGCTGCCCCTCCCCTCCCGCCCCAGCCCCTGCCCCAGCCAAGCGCTGCCCCTCGCTCCCGCCCCACAGCCCCTGCCCCCCAGCCCAGCCCTGCCCCTCCCTCCCGCCCCACAGCCCCTGCCCCCAGCGCTGCCCCTCCCACCCGCCCCGCAGCCCCGCTCACCCGCCCAGGTGCCGGTACACAGCACAGCAGTCCTGGTTCAGCCCTCGCACTTTCAGTGCTTTGTCCAGGGCGTCGTAGACGGTGGCTCCCGGCCGCACGTTGACCTGAGGGGAGGAGGGATTTACACACGGCTCTTGCCCCCCCAGCAATGGTGAGTTCACGTCCCCCCTTAGCAGACTGCAACGGACCCCCCCCACCCTCGTGCAAGGGGCAGCAATGATTCTCGCCCCCGGGCCGCCATGCACGAACCGTGCTCCTAATCAACTGCACACCTATCATGTACTTAGGGACCCCTGGAAGGAAACACACGTGTAATTGCACGTCTGGTGCTCACACTTCCCTGCATGCCCAGGGAGCCGTGCTATGAGCCACGTGGGTGTGCAATTGCACGGACTGTGCTCACACTCCTCTGTACACACCTAGGGAGCCGTGCAACAAGACATGTGCACGTGCAATTGCACGGATCGTGGTCACACTCCTCTGCAAGCCGGAGGTACGCTCCAGCAGCCATGCACTGAGCCACGTGTGCGTGCAAGCGCACAGCCCACACTCACACTCCTTGCACGTGTAGAGATCCGTGCAAAGAGTTGGAGGCAGCGGTGCAGAAACGTGCTCCTACTAAGGCCACCCTGGCCCCAACCCCCGCGAAGACGCCCCTCACCACAGTGCGCTGCTTGTTGGGCAGATAGACCTTGACCGTGCCGGTGCCGGTGCCCAGGCCCGGCTCAGCCACGGCGCTCTCGTCCGGCGCCAGCTCCCGGGGCATCTCCACGGGCACCGGGCACTCCACGTGCAGGCCATTGGAGACGGGGCAGGACACGCCTGGGCAGCGCCGCATGGGGGGAGGCAATGGGGGCAGAGCCTGGGGAGAGGGGGAGAGTGAAACACAGCACCCGCCCCAGCAAGGTGGCAACCCCCGGCCCCACCACATTGCCCCCAGCACACCTCTGCCCGCCCCCCGCCACGTGGTGCCCCTAACCACTTGTTATCCTCAGCCCCTGCTCTGCAAATGCCCTCAGTCCTGATCCTGAGTTCCCTGCTCAGCTCTGGAAGGGGAGTGGGGTCTAGTGGTTAGAGCAGGGAGCCAGGACGCCTGTTCTCCATGGCTCCGGGAGGGGAGTGGGGAGCAGCAGCGACTCTGGCTGACAGCACCCCACCTAAGGGCTGTCAGGGAGTGGGGGGTTCACCGAAAGCCAAGAACTGGGGTGAAAATCAGCCCCCAGGTACCCCCAGCATGGAGCAGCGAGACAGCGTCACCCGGCAGATGGGGAGAGCCCACAGGGGCTGAGCGCCGCAGCCTGGCACGGGGGGAAGTGCAGCCAGCTCTGGGGCAGGGCACCTGGGGAAACAGCCACATATAACATGGGGCAGAGGGTGGGAAATGCCAATGCATTTGGCAGGTGGCGCTGCAGCCCCCCTTCCCCCTCTGCTATAGGGGATGGGAGATTCCACTGCAGCAGGCAGCTATCCCTCCTCCTGGTATGGGGACTGTCAGTGTGTATGCCGCAGCCCCCACACCCCCTGTTATGATGCTATGAGTTGGAGATTCCATTCCACGGGGGGGAGACGCTGCAGCCCCCACGGGGTAGGAGATTCCATTACAGGGGGAATGGACGCTGCAGCCCACGGGGCAGGAGATTCCATTCCAAGGGGGGGATGGATGCTGCAGCCACCACGGGGTAGGAGATTCCATTACACGGGGTGGACGCTGCAGCCCCACGGGTAGGAGATTCCATTACACGGGGAATGGACGCTGCAGCCCCCACGGGGTAGGAGATTCCATTCCACGGGGGAGGCTGCAGCCCCCACGGGGTAGGAGATTCCATTCCACGGGGGATGGACGCTGCAGCCCCCACGGGGTAGGAGATTCCATTCCAAGGGGGATGGACGCTGCAGCCCCCACGGGGTAGGAGATTCCATTCCAAGGGGGAATGGACGCTGCAGCCACCACGGGGTAGGAGATTCCATTCCACGGGGGGGGGGTGGACGCTGCAGCCCCCACGGGGTAGGAGATTCCATTCCAAGGGGATGGACGCTGCAGACCCCACGGGGTAGGAGATTCCATTACACGGGGAAATGGACGCTGCAGCCACCACGGGTAGGAGATTCCATTCCACGGGGATGGACGCTGCAGCCCCCACGGGGCAGGGAGATTCCATTCCAAGGGGGATGGACGCTGCAGCCCCACGGGGTAGGAGATTCCATTCCAAGGGGGAATGGACGCTGCAGCCACCACGGGGTAGGAGATTCCATTACACGGGGAGGGGGCCGCTGCAGCTCCCACGGGGGTAGGAGATTCCATTGCAGGGGGGGGGCGCTGCAGCCCCCACGCCCGATGATCTGGAGGGGGCAGAAGATTCCATTGCACGGGGGGGCGCTGCAGCCCCCACGCCTGCTATGGGGGGCAATTCCATTGCACGGAGGGGGGGCGCTGCAGCCCCCATTCTCTCTGCTATGGGGGCGAAGGTAGGAGATTCCATTGGACTGGGAAGGGGGGTGGAGTAGGAAGTTCCTACCTGTCACAAGGAACCAGCCACCATCTTGAATGAAAGGACCAAAGGGGCGTGGCCTGAGGCCTGACGTCCTATGGGGGCGGGGCCTGCGTGAGCAAGGAGGGGTTTAACCCTTCCCCTGCTGCAGGACGCCCGGGCTCCCGAGAGACCCTACAATAACACGGGGGCTGGGGTAACACACCCGGCAACAACACACCCTACAATCACACCCCAGTGGCACAGTGCCCCCCCCAGAACACCCGCCCCTCGCAGCCACAGCCCTGCAACGCCCAGAGCCTGTCACAACCCCAGTGTCACACCGCACCCGGCAGCAACACGCCGCCCGCAGCAGCCCCGCCCGCGCTGCAGCCGCAGCTTGCAGCAACCCCCGTCGTCACGACACCCCCTGCGACAGCCCGCTGCAGCAACGTGCCCCTGGCAACAGCCACACAACCTGCTGCAGCAGCACCCACGGGCGTGGCGCCGCGCAAACACCTCGCGGCGACAACAGCCGCACAGCGCTCCCGCCCTGCGCGCTGTCCGCAGCCGCTGCACACGGGCGCCGTGGTAGTACGCCTTCCCCGCCGCAACCAGCAGACACGCTGCAGTGCAACAAACCCGCAAAACGGCATGCACACAAGAACAGACACACACCCCACGACATCTGTGCCTGTAGACGGCCTGCCCTTCATACATACATCAGCTCCCCCCCCACACACACACAGAGCAGGGCACATTCCCTCCAGCAGGGGCAGCAGGGACACACACACACACACACACACACAGAGCAGGGCACATTCTCTCCAGCAGGGGCAGCAGGGACACACACACACACACACACACACACACACAGAGCAGGGCACATTCCCTCCAGCAGGGGGCAGCAGGGACACACACACACACACACACACACACAGAGCAGGGCACATTCCCTCCAGCAGGGGGCAGCAGGGACACACACACACACACACACACACACACACAGAGCAGGGCACATTCCCTCCAGCAGGGGGCAGCAGGGACACACACACACACACACACACACACACACAGTAAGTCAGCAGCAGAACTGAAAATAGAAGAACCCAGGAGTCCTAGTTCCCAGCCCCTCCCCCCTGCTCTAACCACTAGACCTCACTCCCCTCCCAGAGCCAGGAGTCCTGGCTCCCAACTCTCTGTAAGATCCATCCAAGGCAGCATCTCTCCGCCCCCCCCCCCATGGGATGTGGGCACTGGGGGGAACATTGCTTCTCCCCTTTGCTCTTCCCCAGCCGGGATGTTCCCTCCTCTGGGGGTCCCCTGAGGCCTCGGGGCTCTATGGGTGGATGGGTGCAGCAGCTGCTCCCCGACAAGGCGAATGGGAGGCTGCACAGTGCCAGGCTGGACATCCTGTTGCTGTCCAGGGGTCTCTCTGGAGCGGGCAGCTGGCTACCGGGCTGAGTTGCTGCGCCTGGCTAGGGGAGCCTGGGGCCTGGGGCCTGGTGGGAGCAGAGCTGGGCCAGGCGGGAGTGGGGGGGGGGCAGAGAGAGGAGAGAAGGGGATGCAATTCTGGGAAGGGAAAGGGAAGGCACAGGCAGACCTAGATAATAGTCATCTGCTCAGCACCCCAGCTCTGCCCCCCCAAGATCCTCTGCCCATAGAGAGACAGACAGACAGACGGGGGACAGAGAGAGAAAGAGCGAGAGAGAGGAATGGATGGATGGTGGGTGGTTGGGTGGGTGCGTGGGTGGGTGTACGGATGGACGGACAGTGGGTGGATGGATGGATGGACGGTGGGGGTTGGGGTGGATGGATGGATGGTGGGTGGGTGGATAGGCAGGCGGATAGATGGATGGTGGGGATGGATGGATGGTGGATTGGTGGGTGGATGGATGGATGAATGTGTGAGGACGGACGGACGGATGGTGGGTGTGAGGATGGAGGGATGGATGGTGAGGATGGATGGTGGGGATGAACGGATGAACGGATGGACGGTGGAGATGGACGGATGGACAGATGGACGGTGGGGATGGACGGATGGGTGGTGGGGATGGTGCAAGGTGTTCGTGTCCTGGGGATCGGATTTGCCGATGTCTTCGCGAGCTCCGCTGATGCGGGTCCCAAGGCTCTGGTGGAGATCGGACCCACCCCTGGGTCTTCCCCTGCTGCGAGAACAAGGCTTCCCCCCTTCCCCACTATTCCACAGAGCCACCTACGGGGGAAACTGAGGCGCCTACGAGCTTCATGAAAATCCTACAACAAATTCCCACTGCTTGCGCGCCCGTGCAGTCGCCTTCGCGAGCCACCTTCTTCCCACGCCCTCTGGGAGGTGACGTCTTCGTGGCTCGTCTGCTTTCCAGAGCCGTGTGCTCGGGTCGCCGTCTAGGGGACGCCACCGTTTCCGAGCGGAGCTCTCGAGCCGTCATCTCGGGCGCCCCGCCACATCGCGTTCCCTCGTTAGCGCTGCTTTTCCAACCCGGGGCTCCCCAAGGCGCCTGTCAATTCGCCCTTCGGTCCCCAGAGCCACCCTGCAGCCGGGCCAATTAGCGCAGGTCCGTCGGGGGACTTCCGTCCCAGCCCCCTGCTCTAACCACCAGGCCCCGCTTCCCGCCCAGGGCTGGGGAGGGAACCCAGGCATCCGGGCTCCCCCCCACTTTCTTCTCCCGGCCCTGCCCCTTTCTCACTCTTGGCCCTGCATGTTGACCGGCTGCGTGCCATAGCCCCTGGGAGGGGAAGAGCAGGGCCCTTTGGAACAGCGGAGTCAGGGTGGGGTCGTAGACACACAACCCCCACCCCCCGGAGACAGCATTGCCCCCCGCCCAGAGACAGCCACCCACTGCACCCTTGCACCAGATCCCAGCTGGGTCCATGGACCGTAGCTCCATTGGAGTCAATGGGGCAGATCCCAGCTGGGTCCATGGGCCGTAGCTCCATTGGAGTCAATGGGGCAGACCCCAGCTGGGACATTTCATGGCTAAGAATGGCTCGGGGCCCCCCCAGCTCGGCGTTTCCACCCGGGGCCCCATTGGGGGGTGGGCCTGGAGGTGGTGGGACGTCGTCGCGGCGGTTTGCTGGTGCTCCCTGCCTGGCGGGATGCTGGAGGCCGAGAGGAGCCCGGGGCTGTCTGAGATGCCAGCCGGCATGTGCAGAAGGGCAGGAGATAAGATGGGGGCCCAGGGGGCCCCGCTACCTTTCAGCACCTCTCGGCACCCTGAGCTCCACTCCAGGGAAACGCCCATTTCGCTCCTCCCCTCCTGCGGCCCCTAGGCCGTCTCCTCTCTTCGGGGGCCACTGGCAGACTTCAGGGGCCACTGGCAGACTCCTGACCCCAGCAGCTTGGCAGCCAGCCCGTAGCTGAGAGCCACCCTCATGCTTCAGGGCAGCGCCGGGTCAGGAAGACTTCTAGCTGGCCTCTGGCCCCGGGCAGTCGGAGCCTGCATGGGAAGGGGGGTGTAAACGGCAAGGAATCACAGCGGGTGGTGGCCCGTGATGGCTGGGGGACACTCTCCTGGGGGGCAGGGACTGGGAATGAGATGTGGGGCTCGCGGGGGGCACAGCCTGCCAGAGAGGAGAGCCCGCTGTGAAATCTCTGTGCCCGCCTAGGCAGGGCCACCTGAGTATCCCATCCCCCTTCGCCTTCCGTCTGTGACGCTCACTCTCCGGCTGGGTTCCCAACCCCCTTCCCTGTGGGGCCAGAGCGGGACGCAGGATCCCAGCAGCCCCTGGCTGCCCCCGGGCCAAATCCAGGTCAATTCCCTCTCGGCACCCGCTCACGAGTCCCTTCCCATACACCCCAGCCGCATTGACTTCGGTTTTCCCTCGGGGATGCTCCACCCACACTATGAGGCCCCGCCCCTACTCCTTCCCTTCCCCAAGGCCCCGCCCTCTCCCCACCCCTTCCCTGTGGCCCTGCCCCTTCCCCTGTGTTCCCATCCTCTCCCCGTCCCTTCCCCTGCGGCTCCGCCTCTCCCCACCGCTTCTTCTGTGGCCCCGCCTCTTTCCCGCCCCTTCCTCTACAGCCCCGCCTCTCCTGCCCCTTCTCCTGTGGCCCCGCCCTTTCCCTGCATCTCCGCCTCTCCCACCCCTTCCCAGTGGCCCTGCCTCTTTCCCTGTGGCCCCACCCTCTCCCCGCCTTCCTCTGCAGCCCCGCCTCTCCCGCCCCTTCCTCTGTGGCCCCGCCCTCCCCCACCCCTTCCCAGTGGCCCTGCCCCTTTCCCTGTGGCCCCACCCTCTCCCGCCTCTCCTCTGCGGCCCCACCCTCTCCCGCCCCTTCCTCTGCAGCCCCGCCTCCCCGCCCCTTCCTCTGTGGCCCCGCCCTCTTCCCACTCCCTTCCCAGTGGCCCTGCCCCTTTCCCTGTGGCCGCACCCTCTCCCCGCCTCTCCCTCTGCGGCCCCACCCTCTACCCGCCCCTTCCTCTGCAGCCCCGCCTCTCCCGTCCCTTCCTCTGTGGCCCCGCCCTCTCCCCACCCCTTCCCAGTGGCCCTGCCCCTTTCGCTTTGGCCCCACCCTCTCCCGCCTCTCCCTCTGCGGCCCCGCCCTCTCCCGGCCCCTTCCCCTGTGTCCCTGCCCCTTCTCCTGCGGCCCCGCCTCTTCGCTTCTTCCCTGTGGCCCTGCCCTTTCCCCTGC
Source organism: Rafetus swinhoei (assembly GCA_019425775.1). Taxonomy (NCBI): domain Eukaryota; kingdom Metazoa; phylum Chordata; order Testudines; family Trionychidae; genus Rafetus; species Rafetus swinhoei. The sequence goes on from JAFJHL010000039.1 coordinate 5,270,435, forward strand.
GGCCCCGCCTCTCCCCACCCTTCCCGTGGCCCTGCCCCTTCCCCTGTGGCCCCACCCTCTCCCCACCCCCTTCCCCTGTGGCCCCGCCCTCTCCCCACCCCTCACCTAAGGCTCCTCCTTTTCCTACCCCCGGGACCGCTCTAGCCCAAAGCTTGCACCCTTCTGCCCTTCCCCAATCTCGTCCCTAGCAGGCAGGGGGGTCAGACGCTAATTAGTTAACGACAGGAGTGACTGCGGTGCCAAGAACATAAAACTTTATCGCCGTGAAAGCGCAAGCGGTCCACACGCCTGTCGGGACATACAAAACATCCGTCTCCCTCCGGCCCCGCGCTGGTCCCGAGCCCGCTGGGTCCCTCTTTGCTCCTTCGCGCTGGGAATCCGCCCGCGTGGTCCATGTAGCCATTTGTAACCCAGAGGCACCGAGCCCACTGAGACGGGCGAGTGAAATTCGCTCCCCAGCCTTCACGAAAAGCTCGTTGGCGCTAGGCGCCGGCGGTAGAGCTCCGCAGGGCCCACGTGCAAAGCCAACAGACCTGGGGCATCAGCAGCGGGGGTTGAACCCGGGACTGTAAAATGGGACCCCTTAGAAAAGCCCAGCTGTACCATTACAAATCATATTTGAGTCGCGCTTAGACCCTGCAACGCAAATCGGCTCTACTGAAGCGACACCCATTTACCTCACGGCGCTAAAAGCAGGAGACTGTGAAACGGGGCGCCGCCCTGGGTCTCTCCACAAAACCAGTCAGGGGTTTCGTCTCAAGGGCAACACCGTCTTTCCGGCTGCCTTGGAAACGCAAAGGCCGACGCAGGACGTCACAGGTTCCCGCAGACCGGAAGGCCTGGGGTGATCCGCCCCTCTGGGACATGAATCTGAATGAGGAACACACGAAACTGGCTTTCTAGTCGCCGGCCACCGGCGGAACTCGCTGCCGCATGACGGAAAGGCGGAGCTGGGACCCAGACCCGCCGGAGTCAGAGGCGACTCGCTGGCGCCCCCTGAAAGGGACAGTAGCCTGCTGACTTTGGGGGGCCAAGGAACCTCCTAGTTCTTTGCGCATCACTCTGCTAGCAGCCGCTTGAAGGCAGGATACCGGGTACGATGGGCCCATTGCGCTAGCCTACGGGAGCAGGGAGATGAGGCCCCTGCTCTCATCTCCGGCAGCAATCGGCTGCTCCCAGAGCCCCCCTAGCCACTAGACCTCACTCCCCTCCTAGAACCAAGGAGATAACCCAGGAGTCCTGGCTCCCCGCCACTCCGACCTTCCAGCGGCAGGAGAAACCGGCGTGACTCTCCTGCACCTCCACTAAGCCCCTTACCGCCAAGTCCTCGCTGTCCCCATGCCCATGGCCCCGGGCTCTCCTCTCGCCTGGGCTAGGCACCCTGGGAGGCCGGCACCCTCCCCAGCGCCCGCAGGAGCGCCCCCCTCATCTCCTGGTTCCGGAGGCTGTAAATGAAGGGGTTGAGGAGGGGCGTGATGGTGGAGTAGAGCAGGGTGGCTACCATGTCCCGCCACGGGGCGTAGTGGCCGCCGGGCCGAAGGAAGAGCCCGACGACGGTGCCATAGAAGAGGGCCACCGTGGCTAGGTGGGCCCCGCAGGTGGAAAGGGCCCGGCGCCAGCCCCAGGCGGCCGGCAGCCGGGCCAGGGTGGCCGCTATGCGCCCATAGGAGCCGGCCACCAGGAGCAGGGGCAGCAGCACGGCCAGGCTGCCCTCGGCCAGGATGGCGGCGTGGTTGGGCCGGGTGTCCCCGCCGGCCAGGGCTAGCAGCTGGCGCAGGTCGCAGAAGAAGTGGCGCAGGCGGGGCCGGGCGGGGAAGGGCAGGCGGGCCAGGAGCAGGGTGTGGAGCAGGGCGTGGAGCTGGGCCAGGCCCCAGGCAGTGCCCGCCAGCCCCCAGCGGCGCCCGGAGCTCATGGCGGTGGCGTAGCGCAGCGGGCGGCAGATGGCCAGGTAGCGGTCGTAGGCCATGGCGGCCAGCAGGAAGTTCTCCAGCACCCCGAAGGCGATGAAGACGTAGTTCTGGGCCAGGCAGGCGGCGTAGGGCACCGCCCGGCCCCCGGCGGCCAGGGTGGCCAGCGCCGTGGGGGCCGCCGCGGAGGTGAAGCCCACGTCGGCCAGCGAGAGGTGGGCCAGGAAGAAGTACATGGGGGCCCGGCGCAGGCGGGGGTCGCGGCGGATCAGCAGGGCAACCAGCAGGTTGCCCAGCAAGGTGACCAGGTAGGCGCCCAGGAAGAGGGGCAGGAGCAGGCGCCGCGTGGCCGGGCGCGAGGAGAGGCCCAGGAGGATGAACTCGGAGACGCCGGTTCCGTTCCCCGGCCCCATGGCCCAGGCACCCCTGGGGGGGAGAGAGGAGACAGAGGTGAGGGGTTGGGCAGTGGCCCCCAGCCGGCCCCTCCGACCGCCCCCCAGCCGGCCCCTCTGACCGCCCCCCAGCCAGCCCCTCTGACCGCCCCCCAGCCAGCCCATCTGACTGCCCCCAGCTGGCCCCTCCGGCTGCCCCCCAGCTCCTTTAATCACCCCCCAGCTGGCCCGTCCAGCCGCTCCCTAGCCAGCCCTCCGATTACCTCCTAGCCAGCCTGTCCAACCGCCTCTCAGTCCCTCCAACTGCCCCCTTGCCCGCCCCTCTGACTGCCCCCAGTTACCCCCAGAGAGCCCGTCCGACCACCCCCCGCCCATGCCCTGCCGTGGTGCAGAGATCTCCAGCCTAGGACTTGCTGCTGGCTCCCACCCCCCCAACATGCGTCTAGTCCCAAATAGCCCTTCCAGCTGCCGGTCTGCCCCCACAGCCCACAGCCACCATCAGCACCTCTCTCTGCGTGCCGCCACAGCCGCACATCTACCCCGTCCACCCCCAACCCTCTGGCTGCACATCTACCCCATCCACCCCACACCCTCTGGCTGCACATCTACCCCATCCACCCCCACCCTCTGGCTGCACATCTACCCCATCCACCCCACCCCTCTGGCTGCACATCTACCCCATCCACCCCCACTCCTCTAGCTACAGATCTACCCCATCCACCCCCACACCCTCTGGCTGCACATCTACCCCATCCACCCCACCCACCTCTAGCTACAGATCTACCCCATCCACCCCCACACCCTCTAGCTACACATCTACCCCATCCACCCCCACACCCCTCTGGCTACACATCTACCCCATCCACCCCCACCGACCTCTAGCTACAGATCTACCCCATCCACCTCTAGCTACACATCTACCCCATCCACCCCACACCCTCTAGCTACACATCTACCCCATCCACCCCCACACACCCCTCTAGCTACACATCTACCCCATCTACCCCCACACACCCCTCTAGCTACAGATCTACCCCATCCACACCCCTCTAGCTAGACATCTACCCCATCCACCCCACACACCCCTCAAGCTACAGATCTACCCCACACACCCTTCTAGCTACACAGCTACCCGATCCACCCCACCCCTCTAGCTACACATCTACCCCATCCACCCCACACTCTAGCTACACATCTACCCCATCCACCCCACTTCCTCTAGCTACACATCTACCCCATCCACCCCCAGCTACACATCTACCCCATCCACCCCACACCCTCTAGCTACACATCTAGCCTCATCCACTCCCCATCCAACTAACCCCACATGCCTTCCTTTCTTTCTTTCTTTCCATCCACATCCACTCTATCTATCCCCACCCACCCCATCTATCTATCTATCCTCACCCCCATCTATCTATCTATCCTCACCCCCATCTATCTATCTATCTATCTACCTATCTATCTATCTATCTAACCCCACCCCCTCTATCTATCTATCTATCCTCACCCCCCACCTGCCCTCCTCTCTCTCTCTCTCTCTCTCTCTCTCTCAGCGGTTTGCAAACTTTTTTCCCAGGACCCAGTTCAGAAAGTCATTGCTGCCGCGCCCCAACAGGATGTGACTGGAGTCTGGGCTGGGGCTGGAGCTTTGGTGTGCAGGAGGGGGCTGTGGCTTTGGGGGGCAGGGCTGGGGCAGGAGGGGCTTCCCTTGAGCAGCTCCCGGTCAGCGGTGCCGTGGGGAGGGAGGGGGGGTTCAGGCAGCCTCCTGCCTCTCCTGGCCCCGCAGACCCTACTGCCTCCAGAAATTTCATTGATGGGCAAAAACGGGGAAAATGTATGGACAGCCACATTTTTTTACGGCCATCATTTTTATACTATATTAAGACAACATACATGGCCAAAAGTGAGCGGGAATCGCTGGCATTCCTACATCACACGCACAGTGCGCTCTTTAACCCATGTTCATTGAGTTAGTCCTGCTCCTGGAAGTTTTCCATTTTGCAATCGTACATCCAAACACGGACAACTAAACAACTCAAGCGGCCGATTTCCGCTGCCCCACAGTAAAAGGGCTGAGGCCGCCCAGGAGAAATGTCATTGCTGGAGAATAATTGCTGCTATTTGACATTTCTGTGCACTTGTACGAAATTTACGGCCACCTACATTTTTTTACGGACTTTACGGACATGTCCAATTTCAGCTACTTTTTGACGGACTGGCTGTAAATTTACTGGAGGTTGGCAACCCTGCCCCAGAAGCAGCCGGCAGCTGGTCCCCAGCGCATGGGAGTGCGGAGCGAGTGCTTGGGGTGGGGCAGTGAGGAGAGCCCTATCCATCCCAACCCCCCACACCTAGAACCCCGGCCTGCTGCCGGCTGATCAGGGAGCTGCCTTAGCCTCCCCATGGCTCACCTGATCCCCTGCAGCCACGAGCCCCAGCGCCCGACATCCCACCCCCCGGTGCTGGGTGGCGCCCCGTCATCTGCAAACCCCTGCTCCATCGATCTAGCTACCGCTGCCCCCACCACGCACCGAATCTATTTATCAGCTGGGGCTCTGCCGTGGTCGGGTGGGGCCAACTGCGCTGAATGGAAAATGGGTGGGGCAAAGAGGGGCCACAAAGTGCAGCATTCCTCCGAAAGTAGGGGGCCTGCGGAACTCACCGCCACAAGATATTCCAGTTCCCAAGTCCCGCCCCGCCACTGGTGGCTACTCCCAGGGCGAATGCTTCTCCCCGCTTGGGAGCTGCGGGAGGCTGGGGGCAGAGACCAGACCCTAATCCAGCCTTTCTCCAGGGGAGCCTCACCCACTGTGGAACCGGATTCAGCGAATCCAGATCAAGGGGGAGGTGGCGTTCCAGAATAAGCGAGCCCACCCGGGAGTCATGGGGGGTAGCCAGCCTGTCTTCCCTTCGCATCCGTCCTTAACTCCCCCCACCCGGCTCTCGGCTCTTTGGCTTCGCTTGCGTGAGGCAGCGTGACCAGAATCGGCTTGGCACCACTTCGCTTTTGGCCTCTAAAGGGCCCCGTAGCATTTCAACAGGCCCAAAGTGAGATGTGCGGCAGGGAGCCTCTTTCCTGGCCTGCGCTTGCTCCATTCCTCACGTCTCTCAAAGTCCCTCGGTCCCAGTCCCCATGTCGGCATCGACTAGTTTCTGGGCTGTGTTCCCCTCAGTCTCCACCCTCCTGATTAACTCTCTGCGTCCGCCTCAGACGAGACTCTGAGGTCCGTGACCCCCATGGATAATTGTCCGGGCGGTTGGGGAGAGGTTCTCACCAATAGCTTGTAGCTGCGTGAGGCAGCCTTTCGGAGGCAGGGCAGTGGGGAAACTGAGGCAGGGAGCGGCGTGGCACCGTGCCCAAGGGTAATGGGCAGACATGGGGGTTTGAGCCCTGGGTGTCTCCGCCGGTGCCCCCGTCCGCCGTGAGCGAGCATGCCCCCCGGCGGTTTTGGGGTGCCCGGCGGTTTCGGGGTGCCTGGCGTGACTGAGGCAGGTGACACTCAATAACTCACACCTGTCCGCACGGCTGGGTGGTGAATTGACCCCGGGGCCCTTAAGACACCTCGGGGCCGGCTCCCCCCATATTAGGACCCGGCGCGCCCCCCCCCCATTACCCGCCTGTCTCTGAGCTCCCGGGACATTTCTTCTGCTCCTGCCAGGAGCCAGCCTGGCTGGAGGGGAAGGGGCAGGGGGGGCCCACTCACCTGCCCGCTCCCCACCAGAGCCCTTCATGGAGAAATTCCTCCGGCCGCTGGCAAGGCCTCCGAAAGGACTCAGGAACCGGGGCGTGTTCGGCAGCCGCCGGGCCCCCTTCCCGGCTGGTGTTGGAGGGGCAGCATCTCCAGCCACGGCGAAGGGCGGAAAGTCCCGTTCTGGTACCTGGGAGAGGGGTATAGATGGGGGAGGCAGGGGAAGGGGTGTGGACCGGTGGGCCCCCCTGTCACTGTGCCCCCCCCCCAGTCTGCCATGAGGTTAATGAGGCACAAGAGGAGCAATTAACGCACGCTGGCAATTAGGGGAGCGAAGGGGCCCCGGGTGGCGGCCCCTCCCCTCCCGATGTCCTGTCCTAGGCGGGGGGGGGGCGGGAAGCAGAGTTATTTCTCCTGGCTCATTTCAGCAGCTTCATTCCCCCCCCCCCCCATGTGCATCTAACACAGGAAAACGGGACTTTTGGAGGAACCTTCCTCCCCCCACCCAACCTCAGCACTTGTGTGGCCCTTCGGAAAGCAAAAGAAATGAACAAAAATCAGTTTCCTTTAAAAAAAAAACAACACCACAGAAAGGCAGGTTAAAATCAGCAAGTTTTGCTAAAAAAAATACTTTGTCAGCTTGCAAAAAATCCCGTTTCCCTTACAAAAGTCGGTTTTCAGTAAGACATTTCCTGGGGCTGAATGGCTGGAGGCAGCAGAGAGGCGCGTTCGAAGGGGGCGTTGCCTTGGCAGTCAAGGCCGGGCGCGGGGGGACTCCATGCTGTAGAGAGTGTGGCGTTATGTGTAGCTGTTCCCAGCTGCCTCGCCCCAGAGGTGGCTGCATCTCACTCACAGCTGAGCCGCCTCAGTGCAGTGCTAAATGCAGATGTTCTCCAGCTGCCTCATCCTAGAAGTGACATGAAAACGGCCAGACTGGGTCAGACCAAATGTCCATCTAGCCCAGGATCCCATCTGCTGGCAGTGACCAATGCCAGGTGCCCCAGAGGGAATGAACAGAACAGGGAACCATCCAGCGATCCCTCCCCTGTCCCCATTTCCAGCCTCTGACGAATAGCCATTGATGGACCTAACCTCCATGAATTTATCTAGCTCTTTTTTGAACTGTGTTAAAGGCCTGGCATTGACAACATCCTCTGGCAAGGAGTTCCACAGGTTATCTGTGCATTGTGTGAAGAAATACACCACCTGTTTTAAAGCTGCTACCTATTAAAAGCAATCTTTCACATTCCCACACGGGATGTTGAACCCAGAATGCCTGGGTGAAAACCAGGAATCCTAATTACTAGACCACATGGGACAGAGGGGGAGTCAGAGGAGGGATGGAATATATAGATGGCTAGATGGATAAACAGCTGGCTGTATGGCTAGATGGGGTATTTAGATGGTAGATCAATGGATGGATGCATGGCTGGAGTATTTAGATGGTGGATTCATGGATGGAGATTTTGGATGGTGGATGCATAGGCGGGGTATTTAGATGATGGATGGATGGGTAGGATATTTACATGGTAGATGGATGGATGGAGTATTTGGATGGCAGATAGATGGATGATTATTTAGATAGTGGATGGATAAATGGAGTATTTAGATGATGGATGGATGGAGTATTTGGATTGTGGATGGATGGATGGATGGATGGGGTATTTAAATGGTAGATGGATGGACAGGGTAGTTAGATGGCAGATGGATGGATGGAGTATTTGGATTGTGTATGGATGGGGTATTTAGATGGTAGATGGATGGACAGGGTATTTAGATGGCGGATGGATGGATGGAGTATTTGTATGGTAGATGGATGAATGGCGTATTTAGATGGACAAATGGGCGTGTGGGTAGGTGTAGTATTTATATGGCTAGATGAAGGGATGGGTGAATATTTAGGTTGTTAGATGGATGAATACGTAAGAACATAAGAGCCGCCACACAGGGTCAGACCAAAGGTCCATCCAGCCCAGTGTCCTGTCTGCCAACAGCAGCCAAAGCCAGGCACCCCAGAGGGAGTGAACAGAACAGGAAACCATCCAGCGATCCCTCCCCTGTCACCCATTCCCAGCCTCTGACAGAGGCCAGGGACACCCTCTCTGCCCAACCTCGCCAATATCCATTGGTGAACCTGTCCTCCATGGATTTATCTGGCTCTTTTTTGAGCCCTGTTAAAGTTCTGTTCTTCACAACATCCTCTGTCAAGGAGTTCCACAGGTTGTCTGTGCATTGTGTGAAGAAATATGCTTTGTGTTTTAAAGAACCGAGGCCACCTGGGTGAAAACCAGGAATCCTAACCGCTAGACCATCTGGGACTGAGTAGCAGAAGGTGAGGAGTGCTGGAATATACAGATGGCTAGATGGATCAACAGATGGCTGTATAGCTGGGTGGAGTATTTAGATGGTAGATCAATGGATAGGTGGATGGATGGAGTATTTAGATCAGGGTGGCCAATAATTTTTAATGGGGGATCACTCCAAGATTTTGGCAAGTGCTCAAGGGCCACATTTCTACCGAGGGGGTTGGGGTCTGGGAGAGAGGTTGGGTGCAGAAGGGAGCTTGGGGTAGGAGACTGGGTGCAGGAGGGGGTGTGGAGCCTGAGAGGGAGTTTGGGTGAAGGAGGGGGTTGTGACCTGGGCAGGGTTTGGGGTGCAGGGTCAGGAGGGGTATGGATGCCAGAGAGGATTCTGGCCTGGGGAAGGGTATAGGAGGGGGTTGTGCCCTGGGAGAAAGGGGTACAGAGGGTTTGGGTGGTGGCCTGGGGAAGTAGTTGGGGGAGAAAGGGGGTGGGGTGCCAGAGGCAGGCTCTGGCTGGGAGGCGCTTACCTAGGCAGCTCCCAGCCAGCAGCCCTGCAGGAACCTGAAGGCTGCAGTCGCAAGCTGCTCCATGTGGCTCTGCTCCGGGAAGGAGGGAGGAGGGAGGAGGGAGAGAGGAGGCCTCATTGGCTGACCCTGCTGCCAGCAAAATATCTCAGCTCCTATTGGGGTCAGAAACTGGCCAATGGGAGCTGAGAGATTTTGCTGTGGGGCGGGGCAGAGCACAAAGCCTCCTCCTTGCTCCCAGAATACAGCAGCCACATTGAAAGCAGCTGCTGCTGCGCTGTGCTTAAGGGTCCCAGCGAGGCAGCCGCAGGCCGGATCTGGTGGTTTGGTGGGCCAGATTCGGCCCGCTGGCAGCCTCTTGCCCACCCCTGATTGAGATGGTGGATGGACACTATCCCTGCCCAATAAGCATTGATGGACCTGTCCTCCATGAATTTATCTCCTTCTTTTTTGAACCCTGTTAAAGCCCTGTTCTTCACAACATCCTCTGGCAAGGAGTTCCACAGGTTATCTGTGCACTGTGTGAAGAAATACACCTGGTGTTTTGTTGTATCATGCAAGCAAGGTATTAACAAACTTCAACAGGACTTTATTTACCAAAAGTGAAACCTCTTTACAAAGCTGCTGCATCCCTCTGTAGCTCTCACTCAGCCCCCGCTAATCTTCTTCCTGTTCCCTGTGCTTCCAGACTTCCAACAGCCAATGCTCCCAGTTCTAATAATTACAAGCAGCATCTAAAAGACCACATGCTTTAAATCCGCTACCTGTTGAAAACAAGCTTCCTCAATTCCACCCTGAGAGCTGAACCCAGGACACCTGGGTGTAAACCAGGAATCCTAGCCACTAGACCACATAGGGCAGAGCTGCTAATACAGAGGACGGACAGACTATAGAGATGTCTATATAGATGAACAGATGGCTGGCTGGATGGATGGAGTGTTTGGATGGTAGGTGGGTGGATGGATGGGGTATTTAGATGGTGGATGGATGGAGTGTTTAGCTGGTAGGTGGGTGGATGGATGGATGGTAGGTGGATGGATGGTGGATGGATGGTGGATGGCTGGATGGATGGATGGAGTGTTTAGATGATGGATGGATGGATGGATGGTAGGTGGATGGATGGATGGATGGTAGGTGGATGGATGGGGTATTTAGATGGTAGGTGGATGGATGGATGGATGGATGGTAGGTGGATGGATGGATGGTAGGTGGATGGATGGATGGATGGATGTGTTTAGATGGTAGGTGGATGGATGGATGGAGTGTTTGGATGGTGGATGGATGGATGGATGGATGGAGTGTTTGGATGGTGGATGGATGGATGGATGGATGGAGTGTTTAGATGGTAGGTGGGTGGACAGATGGATGGTAGGTGGATGGATGGATGGATGGAGTGTTTAGATGGTAGGCGGATGGATGGATGGAGTGTTTGGATGGTGGATGGATGGATCGAGTGTTTAGATGGTAGGTGGATGGATGGATGGATGGATGGATGGTGGATAGATGGGGTGAAGGTGGGTGGATGGAGTGTTTGGATTGCGGATGGATGGATGGATGGATGGAGTGTTTAGATGGTAGGTGGGTGGATGGAGTGTTTGGATGGTGGATGGATGGATGGGGTATTTAGATGGTAGGTGGATGGATGGATGGGGTATTTAGACGGTAGGTGGGTGGACAGATGGATGGTAGGTGGATGGATGGATGGATGGTAGGTGGATGGGTGGACGGATGGATGGTAGGTGGGTGGATGGAGTGTTTGGATGGTGGATGGATGGATGGAGTGTTTGGATGGTAGGTGGATGGATGGATGGGGTATTTAGATGGTAGGTGGGTGGGTGGACGGATGGATGGTAGGTGGGTGGACGGAGTATTTAGATGGATGAATGGGTGTGTGGACAGATGTAGCTTTTATATGGCTAGATGGTGGAAGGGTGAAATGTTTAGAGTGTTAGATGGATGAATACCTAAGAACATAGGAGCCCCCACACTGGGTCAGACCAAAGGTCCGTCCAGCCAGAGTCCTGTCTGCCGACAGCGGCCAGGTGCCCCAAGGGGAGGGAACAGAACAAGGAATCATCCAGTGATCCCTCCCCTGCCGCCCCAATACTCCATCCCTTCCCAGCCTCGGCCAGACAGAGGCCAGGGACACCCTCCAGCCCAGCCTGGCCAGCAGCCATCGACGGACCCACCCTCCTTGGATGTATCTGGCTCTCTTTTTTCAGCCCATTGAACGTCCGAGTCCTAGGATCCCGTGACTCCAGGAGGCGCTGTCAATGGTTCGCTGTCAAACCGAAAGGGAGAGTCTAGTGGGCTCTGTCCTGGGCCCAGTGAGCCCCGTTATTTTCATGAACAGCTCGGCTCAAGTTGCTAGTCCCCACGGGCGACCCCCTTCCTGCTGCGAGGAGGGGCGGGCAGCCCTTCGGGGGCCAGGGCTAGGGCTGAAAAGGAGCAGGACAAATCGGGACATGGCACGGAAATGGAGCAGGGTAAACACACACGTGCAAGGTACCCGGCTGAGGAAGGAAAAATCAAACAGGGAGTAAATCTCTGGGTGGCCGTCTGCTGGCGGGGATCAGGGGGGCTCCCAGAGGGGCAAACTGGATCCACATGGACAGCAGGGGGACGGTGCTGGGAAAGGGGGTGCAAAGGGAGGGTACATCCAGTTCTGGGTGCCCCATGTTTCAGGAAAAGTGGGAAGGTTCCCAAGGCATGGGGCTCCCTGGAGCTGGCCGGCGAAATGAGGAGCCAACCCAGAATGTCATGCTGGAAAACCATCAGAAGATAAGAGCGGCCGGATGGGGGCAGTCCAGGGTCCATCTAGCCCAGCAGCTGTCTGAGGTGCTCCAGGTGGTGCCAAGTGCTCCAGAGGGAATGAACAGTGATGGGGAGAGCCATCCCCGGGTATCCCATCCAGAGGATGTTTATGGACACCCTGGCCTGGGGGTGCCTCCCTGACCACCTTGGCTCATGGCCATTGATGGACCTGCCTTGCAGGAACAGATCTCAGCCTTTTTCAGAACCCAGCTCTACTTTCCCAACTTCCCTCAGCAAGGAGTTCCACAGGTCAACTGTGCGTTGGGTGACAAAATCCTCCCGTATCTCCCTTAGACGTCTCTTCTCCACACTGAAAAGCCCCAGTCTCGTTAATCTCTCCCCACGTGGCAGCCGTTCCACACCCCTCATCTTTTGGGTTGCCCTTTTCTGGACTTTTCCTAACACATCTTTTTTGGGCCAGGGTGCCCAGAACGGCGCACAGTCTGCGAGGTGCAGGCACCCCATGGATTCACCCAGGGGCAATGGGCTATTTTCTGTCTGAGCCTCTATCCCTTTCCTAATGCTCCCCAAATTCGGTTCGCTTTTTGCCTGCCCTGCACGCGGCACGGTTGTGTTCAGGGACTCCCCACAACGACGCCAAAGATCTCGCCCTTGGATGGGACCGGCTATCTTAGGCCCCGTCATTTGCTTCACAGAGCTGGGATTCCGTTCCCCAGCCTGCTTCATTTTGCCCTTTCCAACACTGAGTTTCCTCTGGCCGCCCCGGCACCCGGTGTGGGGAGATCCCTTTGTAGCACTGCCAGCTCTGGCTTTCACTCTTCCCAGGAGTTTGGGCTCGTCCGGCAACTTTGCCGCCACTCTGTTCACCCCTTTCTCCTGCTCGCGTGTCAGTATGTTGATCAGCTCTGGTCCCAGGCAAAACAACCCCGCTAGGTACCTCTCCCCACTGGGAAAACGTGTTCAATTTCGCCCCGACTGTGGGACCTCAAGACCTGGTGAAGGACGCGGGCGAAGGTGAGGCGCAGGGAATAGGACCGGGGCTCCCACTTGGCCAAGTCAGAGCCCAGAGGAGAAGGGCATGACGGTGAGTAAATGCCCCAGCTCCTATTCGCAGCCCTTCGAGGGTGGGGCCAGCCCCGCGGCCTCTCAAAACTCCCCCCTCCCTACAAGCAGAATTAGCCGCACTGAGGCTGCGGATGCCCGTCCCCGGGGTGAATAGCGCTAATGAACCCCCCGAGGCGGGCGCTAACAAACACAATTAGTGCTAGGTCCCCTCAGCGCTCGATCCTCACCCCAACCCTCCCATGACTAATTAGCTAGAGCCGCAAACAAGGAAACTTGGGACTCGGGGGAGGAGGAGAGAAAAAGTTCAGAAGTTGCTGTGAGTGGAAAGAATTAGACAGACATACAGATCCCAGCAGCCTGCCCCATATGAGTGGGGGGGCATGAATCCAGACACCTCCTGCCCCACCTCAGTGGGGGGACCATGGATCCAGACACCCCTTTCCCCTATCAGTGGGGGGCATGGATCCAATCACCCCCGACTCATATCACTTTGGGGGGGACCATGGATCCCAATGGTCTTCACCCCATATCACCTGGATCTAAGTACTCCGCTACATCCCTGGGCAGATACCTTGGTGCTTGTCTACATGGGCACACTCAGGAAACAAGTGTGCAAAATATGTTCAGTTGACTTATTTAAACCAGATTAGCTCCCTCTTTAGAGGGCACCAGGTTTGAGAATTAAAGTCGCCGGCACTCTGTTCGGTGTCATCCAGTTAATGAATGGAATTAAACTAATCCCCGTTAAATCTCAATTAAACGCCTCTTCTCAGCTGCATTACGGCCACGTGAATTCTGCAGGCGAGAGGCCACGCAGGGGCAGGGTCCAATCCTCTCGCAAGCCCCCGTCTCGACAGGGATTGTGTGTCGCAGGTGTCCAGACACCGACGTCTCTCTGCCGACGGCGCCCAAGAGTGCAAACTGAACAAGAGACCCCAAGCGCTCGCGGCGGGCAAGGCGCCGGTATGGCGAAGGCCGAAGAATTAGTGTGACGCATCAGAGAGACCCCCAGTGCCTTCCACTGGGCGGTCGCCGCCAGCTCCGCTGCCCATCGCTTGGGGAAAGACTTTGGGTAGAACCACAGAATCCTAGAACTGGAAGGGCCCTCGAGAGGCCATCACATCCAGTCCCCTGCCCTCATGGCAGGACCCAGCACCATCTAGACCATCCCTGGCAGGTGTCTGTCCAACCTGCTCTTAAATATCTCCAGTGCTGGAGATTCCACAACCTCCCTCCGCAATGTATTCCAGCGCCTCCTGCTCTTAAATATCTCCAGTGCTGGAGATTCCACAACCTCCCTCCGCAATGTATTCCAGCGCCTCACCAGCCTGGCAAAACAAACAAAAACCTGTCCTATTCCCGCACTGGGAGCTGGACCCAGGCTGCCTGAGTGAAAACCAGGAACCCTAACAGCTAGACCATAGGGGAATGAACAGCTGAGAGGAGTGGAGGGATGAGATGGCTGGATGGGGTATTTGGATGGCAGATGGATCGATGGATGGATTAGGTATTTGGATGGATTTGGATGGATGGGGGTATTTGCGGATGGCCAGGATGGATGGATGGGGTATTTGGATGGCTGGCTGGATGGATGGATGGAGGTTATTTGGATGGCGATGGATGGATGAATGGTGGATGGATGGGGTTCGATGGCGGATGGATGGATGGGGTATTTGTCTAGCAGATGGATGGATGGGATGGTATTTGGATGGCCGATTTGGATGGTGGATGGATGGATGGATGGATGGGGTATTTGGATGGCAGATGGATGGATGGAGTATTTGGATGGCGGATGGATGGATGGATGGCAGGATGGGTGGATGGATGGATGGATGGATGGGGTATTTAGATGGTGGATGGATGGATGGATGGGATATTTGGATGGATGGATGGATGGGGTATTTGGATGGCGGATGGATGGATGGATGGGGTATTTGGATGGCAGATGGATGGATGGATGGATGGATGGATGGATGGATGGATGGATGGATTTGGATGATGGATGGATGGATGGATGGATGGATGGATGGATGGATGGGGATGTATTTGGATGGCATGGATGGATGGATGGGATGGTGGATGGATGGATGGATGGATGGATGGATGGTGGATGGATGGATGGATGGATGGATGGATGGGGTATTTAGATGGTGGATGCGGATGGAGGGATGGTGTATTTGGATGGCGGATGAATGGATGGATGGGGTATTTGGATGGCAGATGGATGGATGGATGGATGGATGGATGGATGGGGTATTTAGATGATGGATGGATGGATGGATGGGGTATTTGGATGGCGGATGGATGGATGGATGGATGGGGTATTTGGATGGCAGATAGATTGATGGGGTATTTGGATGGATGGATGGATGGGGTATTTGGATGGCAGATGGATGGATGGATGGATGGATGGATGGATGGATGGGGTATTTGGATGGCTGATGGATGGATGGATGGATGGGGTATTTGGATGGATGGATGGATGGGGTATTTAGATGGATGGATGGATGGATGGATGGGGTATTTGGATGGCGGATGGATGGATGGATGGGGTATTTGGATGGCAGATGGATGGATGGATGGATGGATGGATGGATGGGGTATTTGGATGGATGGATGGATGGATGGGGTATTTGGATGGCGGATGGATGGATGGATGGATGGGGTATTTAGATGGCGGATGGATGGATGGATGGATGGATGGATGGGGTATTTAGATGGATGGATGGATGGATGGATGGATGGATGGGGTATTTAGATGGAGGATGGATGGATGGATGGATGGGGTATTTGGATGGCAGATGGATGGATGGGGTATTTAGATGGCCCAAAGGGGTGTGTGGATAGGTGTAGTATTTATATGGCTAAATGTATGGACGGGTTAAATATTTAGATGATTAGATGGATGAATACCTAAGAACATAGGAGCCCCCACACTGGGTCAGACCAAAGGTCCATCCAGCCCAGTGTCCTGTCTGCCAACAGTGGCCAGCACCAGGGGGCTCTGAGCAAGTGATCGGAACAGGGAACCACCCAAGGAATCCACCCCATCCCCATTCCCAGCCTTGAACCAATAGCAGCCAGAGACACCCGCCCTGCCCAATAGCCATTGATGAACTTGTCCTCCATGAATTTATCTCGCTCTTTTGAGACCTGTTGAAGTCCTGCTGTTCACAACACCCTCTGGCAAGGAGTTCCACAGGTTAGCTGAGCATTGTATGCGGAAATACGCCTTGGGTTTTAAAGCTGCTACCCATTAAAAGCAACCTTACTCATTGCCACCCAGGGGAACCCATCCAAACCCAGACTGTCTAGGTGAAAACGAGGGATCCTAACTGCTAGACCACGTGGCCCTGTTTGCTGTAGTCCTCCTGCCTGTTAATTTCATTTGCTGACCCCTTTTCCTTCATCACTTTCTCCCCACCTGTCGTGATGTTCTAGACCTCTGCGTCTCCTCTATTCCCAGCTGAAAAGCCCCCGTCTGTTTAATCTCTCCTCACACGGCAGCCGCTCCAAACCGCTCGTCATTTTGGTTGCCCTTTTCTGACCCCTTCCCAAAACCGAGAGATCTTTTTTGGGATGCAGTGGCCCCATCTGCCCACAGCATTCGAGACGTGGGTGTCCCGTGGCGTGAGACCGAGGCAAGAAGATGTTCTGTCTCATTCGCCATCCCTTTTTTAAGCAGTGTAGCCGGGCAGTCCCCTTAGCGGGAGCAAAGTTTACGGGTGGACACGTCCATTGCTAGGTCGCCATGAGCTTCTGACCTATGTCTGCAAGGCAGACCAGGCCTGAGAGTGAACCAAAATCTCTCGCCCATGCAGAGGAAGCCGGTCCCTATGCTGCAGACCTTCACAGAAGACCTTACGTGGGAGCACAGTCACAGTTGGATTAACCTGCTCATAGCCATTGACGGCCCCGTCCTCCATCAATTTATCTACCTCTTTTTTGAATCCTATTAAACTCCTGGTCTTCACAAGTTCCTCTGGCGAGGAGTTCCACAGGTTGGCTGGGCACTGTGTGAAGAAACCCTGAGTTTCAAACCTGCTGCCTATTCACTGCATAGCTCTTGTGTTATGAGGAGTAAATAACACATCCGTATCTCCTTTCTCCTCCCCTTCCATGGTGTTACGGACCTCTGCCACCTCCCCGTCTTGGCCATCTCCCTTCCAAGCCCAGCAGTCCTCGTCTGGTTGATCTCGCCACATCGCGCGGATGTTTTCAGAGAACTGGCCTGAAAACACAGGCCGGCTCTGCGATTCTCTAGCCGCGAGGCTGCGAGTAAAGCAACCAGCAGAAGAGACAGAGGCGGGTCTCCCCTTCCCCGCATCGCGTGCATTTGTCTCCTAGCGGGCTCCCTTTCCAGCGCTTTACCCGCCTTGCCCGCTCTCCATAAAAGGAGAAGAGGATTTTTAAGGGGGTGCGCCCGAACAGGGGCAGCAAACGGAGTTCTGAGAGGGAGTTGGGAAGGGGAGTGGGAAGGGGCCAAGGTACACCTGACGGTCTTTATAGTTTAGTTTAAAGGTTTTAATCAAAACTTCCTGATTTAACTAGAAACCCAATCCAGAACCTAGGTAGCTGGAGGAGAGATTGCAGGCAGAAGCCCAGCAGCAGAGTGGGGGCTATCCTGTTTATTGCGCTCGGGGTAGCATGTATGATTCCTTGCCCTGTGGGCGGGTGGCGTATGTGTGCGTTCGGTGCAAGGGGCTCCTGGCTCTCAGAGACCGCGTCCGGGCTTTGGAGGCCAGGGTGGCTGAACTGGAGGAGCTGAGGGAGGTAGAGAGATGCCTAGATGAGGCTTTTCGGGACACTGTAGAACTGTCCCACCTCCGGTCAGACAGCCCCTGTGCTGTTAAGGAGGGTGAAAGGCTCAGGGAAGGAGAGCAGTCAACGGGAGCAGAGGGAAACTTTCCCGTAGTTGGGACCCTCCTTCCAGATGTCGGGGTATCCTCTCGCACTGAGGTTACCTCTCTGGGGGAGGGAACTCTGGTCAGTAGGAAAAGGCAGGTGTTAGTAATGGGAGATTTGATTAGAAATGTAGATAGCTGGGTTTCGGATGAGTGGGAGAACCGTCTGGCGACTCGCCTGCCTGGTGCGAAGGTTGCGGATCTCTCGAGGCATCTAGATAGACTTCTGTGTCGTGCTGGGGAGGAGCCGTGGTCGTGGTACATGTAGGTACCAATGCCATAGGGAAGGGCAGCAGAGACATCCTGGAGGCCAAATTTAGGCTGCTAGGAAAGAGACTGAAATCTAGGACCTCTATGGTGGCATTCTCAGAAATGCTTCCAGTTCCACGCACAGGGCCAGGTAGGCAGGCAGAGCTTCAGAGTCTCAATGCGTGGATGAGACGATGGTGTACGGAGGAGGGGTTTAGCTTTATAAGGAACTGGGGACACTTTGGGGAGAGGGGGAGCCTATACAGGAAGGACAGGCTCCACCTAAACCAAAGTGGATCCAGACGGCTGGCACTTAACATTAAAAAGGTCGCAGAGCAGTTTTTAAACTAAGAGATGGGGGAAAGCAGATTGGTGCAGAGGAGCATGAGGATCAGACAGAGATGTCTATCAGAGGAGAGTCTATTGATAGAGATTCTCTAGGTTTTAGTCAGGAGACGAGGATGGAAGAGGATAAAGTATGGGCCAGATCAGACAAAAAACATTCACATAAAAAAGAATCTGACACATCAGAAAAGGGCAGACAACTAAAGAGTGACAAGTTTTTAAAGTGCTTGTACACAAATGCTAGAAGTCTAAAAAATAAGATGGGTGAATGAGAGTGCCATGTGTTAAAGGAGGATACTGATATAACAGGCATCACAGAAACTTGGTGGAGTGAGGACAATCAATGGGACACAATTATATCCGGGGCACAAAATATATTGGAAGGACAGAACAGGTCGTGCGGGGGGGGAGTGGCACTATATGTGAAAGAAAATTTAGAATCAAATGAAGTAAAAATCTTAAATGAATCCACATGTTCTATAGAATCGCTATGGATAGTAATTCCCTGCTCTAATAAGAATATAACAGTAGGGATCTATTATCGACCACCTGACCAGGATAGTAATAGTGACTATGAAATGCTAAGGGAGATTAGAGAGGCTACCAAAATAAATAACTCAGTAATAGTGGGGGATTTCAACTATCCCCATATTGACTGGGTACACGTCACCTCAGGACGAGAAGCAGAGACAAAATTTCTTGATACCTTAAACGACTGCTTCTTGGAGCAGCTGGTACAGGAACCCACAAGGGGAGAGGCAATTCTCGATTTAGTCCTGAGTGGCGCGCAGGATCTGGTCCAAGAGGTAACTATAGCAGGACCGCTTGGAAATAGTGACCATCATATAATAACATTTAACATTCCTGTGGTGGAAAGAACACCTCAGCAGTCCAACACTCTGGCATTTAATTTCAAAAAGGGGAACTGTGGAAAAATGAGGAGGTTAGTTAAACAGAAATTAAAAGGTGCAGTGACTAAAGTAAAATCCCTGCAAGCTGCACGGACACTTTTCAAAGACACCATAATAGAAGCCCAACTTAAATGTATACCCCAAATTAAAAACATAGTAGAAGAACTAAAAAAGAGCCACCGTGGCTTAACAACCATGTAAAAGAAGCAGTGAGAGATAAAAAGTCATCTTTTAAAAAGTGGAAGTCAAATCCTAGTGAGGTAAATAGAAAGGTGCATAAACACTGGCAAATGAAGTGTAAAAATGTCATAAGAAAAGCCAAAAAGGAGCTTGAAGAACAGCTAGCAAAAAACTCAAAGGTAATAACAAAATGTTTGTAAAGTACATCAGAAGCAGGAAGCCTGCTAAACAACCAGTAGGGCCCCTGGATGATCGAGATACAAAAGGAGCATTTAAAGACGATAAAGTCATTGCGGAGAAACTAAATGAATTCTTTGTTTCAGTCTTCACAGCTGAGGATGTTGGGGAGATTCCCAAACCTGACCCGTCCTTTGTAGGTGACAAATCTGAGGACCTGTCACAGATTGAAGTGTCATTAGAGAAGGTTTTGGAATTAATTGATAAACTGAACAGTAACAAGTCACCGGGACCAGATGGCATTCACCCAAGAGTTCTGAAAGCACTCAAATGTGAAATTGCGGAACTATTAACTGTGGTTTGTAACCTATCCTTTAAATCAGCTTTGGTACCCAACGACTGGAAGATAGCTAATGCCAATATTTTAAAAGGGCTCTAGAGGCGAGCCCGGAAATTACAGACCGGTAAGTCTAACGTCAGTACCGAGCAAATTAGTTGAAACAATAGTAAAGACTAAAATTGTCAGACACGTAGAAGAACATAATTTGTTGGGCAAAAGTCAACATGGTTTCTGTAAAGGGAAATCCTGTCTTACTAATCTATTAGAGCTCTTCGAAGGGGTCAACAACCATGTGGACAAGGGGGATCCAGTAGATATAGTGTACTTAGATTTCCAGAAAGCCTTTGACAAGGTCCCTCACCAAAGGCTCTTAAGTAAATTACATGGCCATGGGATAAGAGGGAAGATTCCTTCATGGACTGAGAACTGGTTAAAAGACAGGAAACAAAGGGTAGGAATAAATGGTAAATTTTCAGAATGGAGAGGGGTAACTAGTGGTGTCCCCCAAGGGTCAGTCCTGGGACCAATCCTATTCAACTTATTCATAAATGATCCGGAAAAAGGGGTAAACCAGTGAGGTGGGAAAGTTTGCGGACGATACTAAACTGCTCAAGATAGTTAAGACCAAAGCAGACTGTGAAGAACTTCAAAAAGATCTCACCAAACTAAGTGACTGGGCAACAAAATGGCAAAGAAAATTTAATGTGGATAAATGTAAAGTAATGCACATTGGGAAAAATAACCCCAACTATACATATAATATGATGGGGGCTAATTTAGCTACAACTAATCAGGAAAGAGCTCTGGGAGTCATCGTGGATAGTTCTCTGAAGACGTCCACGCAGTGTGCAGCAGCAGTCAAAAAAGCAAACAGGAGGGTAGGAATCATTAAAAAAGGGATAGAGAATAAGATGGAGAATATCTTACTGCCCTTATATAAATCCATGGTACGCCCACATCTGGAATACTGCGTACAGATGTGGTCTCATCTCAAAAAAGATATACTGGCATTAGAAAAGGTTCAGAGAAGGGCAACTAAAATGCTGAGGGGTTTGGAACGGGTCCCATATGAGGAGAGATTAAAGAGACTGGGACTTTTCAGCTTGGAAAAGAGGAGATAAGGGGGGATATGATAGAGGTCTATAAAATCATGAGTGGTGTGGAGAAAGTGAATAAGGAAAAGTTATTTACTTGTTCCCATAATATAAGAACTAGGGGCCACCAAATGAAACTAATGGGCAGCAGGTTTTAAACAAATAAAAGGAAGTTCTTCTTCACACAGCGCATAGTCCATCTGTGGAACTCCTTGCCTAAGGAGGTTGTGAAGGCTAGGACTATAAGGGTATGTCTACCCTTATAGACTTAAAAACTAATTTGAATTAGCGTTTTGCTAATTCGAACTAGCATGTCCACATTGAGTGGACCCTGAACCGAAGTTAAGGCTGGCCGGAACCAGGACTTAGAGTGTGGAGCTGCTGCCTCAGGCTAGCCGAGGGCTGTGCTTAAAGGGACCCGACCCCCACCCCGGACAGACAGTTCTCAGGGTTCCCCGCTTGCTGGTCTACCTCCCTGAGGGACAGCAAAGCAGTCCTGTCTTGGAGTGCCCTGAGTGCCCTCACTCGGCACATCACAGCACTCGGCCATCAGCCCGGCTGCACTTGCTGCAGGCTGCCATCCGGGGGTCAATCGGGGGCTGTCAGGATCCAGGAGGCCCTGCAGGAGAGCTTCCACCCCGAGGAGCCTGCAGAGCCACCCCAGTCCTCCCCATCGGGGGCTCGTACCCCATTCCTCCCTCACCTCCTTCCACTTACCCCTCCCTAGTCCCCTTTCCTGATGTAAAAAATAAAGGACACGTGAGTTCAAAAATAGAAAGTCTCTTTATATAACAAAACTGGGGGGGGATTAATCTCTGGGGAGACTGGGAAAAGGAGGTGGGAGAGGTGACGAGAGAGGGTGGGAGAGGGGAGGTGGAAACCTGGGAGGAGGGAGCTGGAAGGGGGAAGCCAGGGGAAGAAGGAGGAGGAAGTATCAAACTATGGTACGCCATATCTTCAGTACTGTGTACAGATGTGGTCTCTCACCTCAAAAAAGATGTTTTGGCCTTGGAAAGGTTCAGAAAAGGGCAACTACAATGATTAGGGGTTTGGAACAGGTCCCATATGAAGAGAGGCTAAAGAGACTGGGACTTTTCAGCTTAGAAAAGAGGAGACTGAGGGGGGATATGATAGAGGTCTATAAAATCATGAGTGGTGTGGAGAGGGTGCATAAAGAAAAGTTCTTCATTAGTTCCCATAATATAAGGACTAGAGGACACCAAATGAAATGAATGGGTAGCAGGCTTCAAACTAATAAGCGAAAGTTCTTCTTCACAAAGCAAATAGTCAACCTGTGGAACTCCTTGCCACAGGAGGCTGTGAAGGCTAGAACTATAACAGAGTTTAAAGAGAAGTTAGATAAAGTCATGGAGGTTGGGTCCATGGAGTGCTATTAGCCAGGGGGGTAGGAACGGTGTCCCTGGCCTCTGTTTGTGGAAGGCTGGAGATGGATGGCACGAGACAAATGGCTTGGTCATTGTCTTTGGTCCATCCCCTCGGGGGTACCTGGTGTTGGCCGCTGTCGGCAGACAGGCTACTGGGCTAGATGGACCTTTGGTCTGACCCAGTACGGCCATTCTTATGTTCTTATGTTCTAAGCTCAGGGCTCAGGGGTCGGGGGTCTCACTGGACCAACTTGATTTTCATGCAAACCTGCTCCTGGGTTCGCATGTGGCCTTTGGTGGCCAGGATGGCAGCTATCCTGCCCTAGACGGCCGCATTCCTGTGCCTAGTGCGGAGATTGTGGACGTTGGAGGCCTCCCCCCAAACCTGGATGAGGTCCACGATCTCCGCACTAGACCAGGCGGGCGCCCGCCTCTGCGGCCCGGGCAGGCTCCTGGGAGCCACCAGCCTGGTCCTGGGAAGAGGCGGAGGGCTGGGTGGCAGCGGGTGGCTGGCTCATGCCGTGCCAGGTGCAGGGTCTGCTGGCTGGGTGCTGGCAGGCTTGCACCTGGCACGGGCACCGTAGCCAGACCGTGCCCCTTTAAGGGCTCCGGGGCCGGGATGGGGGCAGAAGAGTTTCCCTGGCTTGGCCCAGAGTGGCCACCAGGGCAAGCTGGGAAGGGCTAGCCTCCCACTAGTTCGAATTAAGTGGCTACACAGGCCTTAATTCGAACTACTTAATTCGAACTAGGCGTTAGTCCTCGTAGAATGAGGTTTACCTAGTTCGAATTAAGCGCTCCTATGTATGTGTAGCGCCTATGAAAGTTAATTCGAACTAACAGCTGTTAGTTCGAATTAACTTTGTAGTGTAGACATACCCTGACAGGGTTCAAAAGAGAACTGGATAAATTCATGGAGGTTAAGTCCATTAATGGCTATTAGCCAGGCTGGGTAAGGAATGGTGTCCCTAGCCCTGTTTGTCAGAGGGTGGAGATGGATGGCAGGAGAGAGATCGCTTGATCATTACGTGTTCGATTCACTCCCTCTGGGACACTGTCGGCAGACAGGGTGCTGGGCTGGATGGACCTTTGGTCTGACCCAGTGTGGCCGTTCTTATGTTCTTATGTGTGCTGGTGATTCTGATACCAAACTGTGTTTGACACCATTGAATGTGGGACAGGAGGGTCACGACTCTGGGCGTCATTATTCCATGGAAATGAATCCAGCATTGGGGATCTAGAACATGGGGTTTGAGGGACCTAGAACATTGTGAGGGAATCTTGAACCTAGAACCTGTATCTCTTCATTAATAGATGACAAGAATTTTAATAAGGACATGTCTCTGGGCATGATTATTCCATGGAAATTAATCCAGCATTCAGGTTCTACAACGTGGGGTTTGAGGGACCTAGAGCCTTCAATAAGGGCACATCAACACTACAGAGAAAATCGAGGCTGCCGCTGTCGATGTTCCAGAGTTTGAATGAGTGGGTCTAGTGAAGACAGCTAATGCGACCTGAGAGGGGCGCTCCGGTCGATGTCGGTAGCCCTGCTTACACGAGAAGTAAGGGAAGTTGATGGGAGAGTGTGCTCCCTTCGACTTCCTGCAGCGTGGATGGGGCCGGAAGTCGAGTTAAGATGCTTCGACTTCAGCTACGCAATTAAAGCAGCTGAAGTTGTGGATCTTAATTTGAGCTTATTCCCTAGTGTACCCTAAAAGATTGCAAGGATTTTAATGGGGTCACATCTCTGGGCCTGTTTAGTCCATGGAAAGAAATCTAGCCTTGGGGATCTAGAAATTGAGGGTTGATGTACCTAGAACCTTGTGAGGGATCTAGAATCCAGAACTGGTATTTTTCCAAAAATATTACAAGGATTTTAAAGGAGTCATGTCTCTGGGCTTGTTTATTCCATGGAAAGTAACCCAGTATTGGGGATCTAGAATGTGGGGTTTGAGGCACCTAGAATGTTGTGCGAGATCTAGAACCCAGAACCTGTATCTTCCATCCGAGATTACAAGGGTTTTTAACGGGGTCACATCTCCGGGCTCGTTTATTCCACGGAAAGCAACCCAGCATTTGGGGATCTAGAACGTGGGGCTTGAGAGACCTAGAACCCTGAGCTCTGGAGTGGAGGCTGGCTCAGGAAACGCAGTGCCCGAGGAGGGGACCCACTTCTGGAGGTGGGGTCTGCTCGCGGAGGGCTGGGACGAGTGTGTCTCTCCCGCAGGAAATGTGGCCTTACCCCAAGGAGGCGGGAGCGCCGGGACGAGTATGTGGGGCTGCCCTCCAAGGCTCAGCGCCCAGAGTGGACCCTGACGTGGATGAAGATTTGGACTGTAAAGGTCCAAGCGTGGGTTTTGGGGGGGGCAGCGGCGGGCGTGCTGGCAGTGCCCGGTCCCCCTTAGATCAGAGCAGCAAGCTCTGGGTGGCTGGGGGAGGACTCCAGCCCCCCTCAGCGGGGACCTCATTAAGGCCTCCCCAGCATGGGGGAACAAGGGGCTACCCCGGCACCAACCAGGGCTTGGCCTGGGCTCTTCCCCCCTCTGCAGGAGAGCCAGGACCCCCCAGGTCACTGGCCGAGCCCCCCCACGCAGCAGAGACTCTGAAAGCGGGTGAGTGACGGGTCAGGGGCAGCGGGTGCCATTGGCTGGGAATAGAACCCAGGCGTCCGGGCCCCCGGCCCTCCCTGCTCTAACCACTAGACCCCGCTCCCCTCCCGAGAGCAGGTTGTAGGAGCCCAGCCCTGAACTGCCGCTGGCATTTTCCAAACTTTCGCTTAGCTGCTGCCCCAACTCGCTGGCTCCTCCCTGCCCCCCGCCCCAGCTGCCATGGAACTGCCCCGAGCCCCCCGCCCTCAGCAGCAACACCCCCCCACTCCACAGCCACTGGGAGGATCCCCAGCAACTGGCATTGGCAGCGTCCCCTCCCCCCCAGCTGCCATTTCCAACCAGAGCCGGGTTCGCACCCCCACCCCGGGTAGGCAGCCTTGGGGGTAGCGTGGATCAAAGGTTAGAGCCCCGGCTGCACCCCGGTGGCCCCACGTCTCTCAGTGCTCGTCCTCCATCCCGGCATCTGCCCCCCCCCCCCATCAGCTCTTCATCCCCGTCCCCTTCCTGGACTTCCTTGACGACCCGCTCCTTGGGCCCCAGATTGCCAGGTGCCCCCCCCCGCCAACCCAGGGACTTTACCCCCCACCACCGTCCACTCACCAGTAATGCCACACGGAGGGAAACTGAGGCAGCATCCCAGCATGGTTACAGGCTGTGCCCCTCGCCTCAAAGACCCTTACACAGTCCGATGGGGAGGGCACTGCCCGGGGGGGGGGTGTTGCACCCCTCACGTCGCCTGAGCGAAGACCGCAGCTCAGGAGTGACGGCCGGGGAGACCGGCAACCTCCCCGCCAGGGGCCCTGATCCCGGGGGTCCCGCGCTGGCCTCTCTACCTCTGTCTTTCCGTGCGATTCTGGAGAGGGGCTGCGGGCCGAGATCGGAGCAGATCAACCGGCCCCAGGCCATAAGACCATCAGAACGGCCCAGCTGGGTCAGACCAAGGGTCCATCCAACCCAGGGTCCTGTCTGCCCACAGCAGCCAGCGCCAGGTGCCCCAGGAGGGTGAACAGAACAAGCGAACCATCCAGCGATCCCTCTCTGTCACCCATTCCCAGGCTTGGACAGAGGGCAGGGACACCCTCCCTGCCGGTAGCCATCGATGGACCTGTCCCCAGTGAATGTATCTAGTGCTTTTTTAGAGCCTGCTCAAGTCCTGGCCTGCACAGCGTCCTCTGGCAAGGAGTTCCACAGGTTATCTGTGCATTGTGTGAAGAAATACATCTGGTGTTTTAAACCTGCTTCCTAATTCAAAAGATAGCGCTCTTCCCACACCGCGCCTGGGTGAAAACCAGGAATCCTAACCGCTAGACCACATGGGACTGGGCTGTTAGCTGCTCTGATGGAGGGAATATATAGATGGCCAGATGGGTCTATGGCCACATGGAGTGTTTTTGATGGTAGATCAGTGTTTCTTAAACTTTTTAAGACCAAGGAACACCAAACCATAATTTTTTTATGGGGAACACCAAGGATATTTTTGTAGAGGGAAAAAAAAAGCCCCCAGGGAAAAGTTGTTGAGCAAAAAAAAGGAAAAAAAAAAAGGAGTCTTGTCCCTTTAAGGGCAGCCATTTTGAATTCCTGTTCTCGCCATGGCACCTCCGACTGCCTCGCGACACACACTTTAAGAAACGCTGTGGTAGGTGGATGGAGGGATGAATAAGAATGGCCATGTTGGTCCAGAACAAAGGTCCAGCCAGCCCAGTGTCCTGTCGGCTGACAGTGGCCAATGCCGGGTGCCCCAGAGGGAGTGAACAGACCAGGGAACCATCCAGCGTTCCTCCCCTGTCACCCATTCCCAGCTTCTGACAGAGGCCAGGGACACCCTCCCTGCCCATCCTGGCTAATAGCCATTCATGGGTCTGTCCTTGATGAATTTATTTCGTGCTTTTTAGAACCCTGTTCTAGTCTTGTCCTTCACAACATCCTGTGGCAGGGAGTTCCACAGGTTGACTGTGTGTGGGGGGGAGGGGGCAAGGAAAAACTTCCTTTGGTTTGTTTGAAACGTGCCACCTATTCATTTCATTGGGCGACCCCTAGTTCTTGTGTCATGGGAAGGGGGTAAATGACTCTTCCTTCCTTTCTCTCTCCACACGGCGTGGGGCTGGTGCTTTCCAGGGTGCATTTCCGCGTGTTGCCCCGTTGGGTGAGATCCTTCGGCAACTCGGCGCCGTGTGCTTGGGACTTTTCTTCGGCGCTTCCCTTTCCTTGTGTCGGCTGCACATTATTTTTAACCACCCGTCTGCCTGCCGCTGTCTCTAGAGCCTTTGTGAAAATGTTGGGCAGCTCTGGTCCCAGGACAGACCCCTGCCAGGTAGCTCTCGCCTGCCAGCCCTGTTGCTTTCCTCTGTGTTTGGATGTCCGGGAACCTCTCGCTTTCCTGTGTCTTGTGCCGGCCGCTCGGGCGCCGAGCCGGCAGCTGTGGGTTCAGGCTGGGCGGGCATGGAGTGGGCAGCCCCGGTGCCCCTTTTCACGCATTTTGGGGTTCCCGCTGGCCAGAGCAGGCCCCCACAATCACCCCGAGAAAACCAGCCTGGGAGGGAGACCCTGCTGTGTGTGGGGAATTCTCCCCAGATCAGGCCCCTTTCTGCGAACTGCGGAGGCCTTCTTTCCCGGCTCCTCGTCCCAGGTTTTCCCACCCCGTAGTCGCCCTCCGGCCTCTTCTCTGACCCCTGCCCGATCCCCCCACGGCCGTGGAGAAAGGTGGCCACCCGAGCCGGACGCGGGGACCCCACCGTGGTCATGCCACGGCTAAAGCCGCACGCCACATCAACCCTCGGCTGCCCCTCGCAATTCCCAGCTTGGCCGGAGCTACAGGGAGCTCCCATTGGGTGGCTTGTCCCCCGCACTCCCGCGCCGCTTCCGGAGTCCCAGCTGCCCAGGAGAGAGCCCCCCCCGGCCGGTCAGTCCGGCCCCCCCCCTTTCCCATCAGGTGTGGAGGTTCCCACGTAGCCGTATTCGGGGAATAGCACAGGGCCGCGCCCTGTCGATGGAAACACTGCAGGCCAGATTAGCTGTTCTGGGGACCCGGGGCAAGGCGATTTGGTGAGGCCCCCCCAGACTCTGGGGTAGGGCTAGGAAAGAGGGGTTCAGTGTGCAGGAGGGGGCTGCCAGGGAGCAGGCTGGAGGGTCAGGACAGGAGGTGGGTGCAGGCGTGCGCTGGGGGTCTGGGAGGGAGGTGGGTGTAGACGAGGCTGGGGGTCTGGGAGGGAGGCGGGTGCAGGAGCGGGCTGGGGATCTGGGAGGGAGGTGGGTGCAGATGAGGCTGGGGTCTGGGAGGAGGCAGGTGCAGGAGCAGGCTGGGGGTCTGGGAGGGAGGCGGGTGCAGGAGCAGGCTGGGGTCTGAGGTGGGTGTAGATGAGGCTGGGGGTCTGGGAGGAGGCGGGTGCAGGAGCGGGCTGGGGGTCTGGGAGGGAGGCGGGTGCAGGAGCAGGCTGGGGTCTGGGTGGGAGGCAGGGTGCAGGTGCGGGCTGGGGTCTGGGAGGGAGGTGGGTGCAGGAGCAGGCTGGGGTCTGGGAGGGAGGCGGTGCAGGAGCAGGTTGGGGTCTGGGAGGGAGGCGGGTGCAGGAGCGGGTTGGGGGTCTGGGTGGGAGGCGGGTGCAGGAGCGGGCTGGGGTCTGGGTGGGAGGCGGGTGCAGGTGCAGGCTGGGGTCTGGGTGGGAGGCGGGTGCAGGAGCAGGCTGGGGTTTGGGAGGGAGGTGGGTGTAGATGAGGCTTGGGGTCTGGGAGGAAGGCGGGTGCAGGAGCGGGTTGGGGTCTGGGAGGGAGGCGGGTGCAGGAGCAGGTTGGGGGTCTGGGAGGTGCAGGCGCAGGCTCGGGGGTCTGGGAGGGAAAGGACGGGGGGAAGAAATTGGGGCACTTGCCTGGCACAAGTCAGTGGGGCGGGTGGGGGGGACGTCGCACCACATGGCCATACACTTGCAGCACCCCCGCTGCTCCCATTGGCTGCAATTCCCAGCCAATGGGAGCAGAGGGGTCGAGCTGGCAGGCCAGGGCTAGCGACAACGCTCGGGGCTGGGGGGGGGCCCCCGCCAGGCAAAGCTGCCACATGCAGGGTGCATCCTAGGGCCCGGCGATGGGCCCCCCAACCTGGGGCCCCCCACTGACAGTCCGGCCTCGCGGCCGCTCCCTGCCGAGGCCCCTCCGCCAGCCAGTTTCTCAATGAATGCTCCAGTCCCTGCCCCCAGACACTCCCCCCCCCCGCTCCAACAGGCTGAGCCCCCCCCAACAAGGGAGCTGGAAATCGGCCCCCCCAGCCCTGGACCCTGCCCATGAGAGGTTTGCCCCCCCTCCGCCCAGGCCCATTGCTGGGCTGGTGCTGCCACCCGGTGGCCCTTCCCCAAAGTGCAGTCCCAACTGGGCTCCCTCTCCACCCGCCGTCCCATGGCCCAGTCAGCGGGGGCGGGGGGGGTGGGAGGGGGGATTCAGTAGTGGGGGGATGGGATGGAGGAGGCAGAACTACCCTCTGGGGCAAAGAAAGGAAGATCAGGGAGAGTTCTCACGTGATCCCTCCCCTGTCCCCCATTCCCCGCTTCTGACAAACAGGCCAGGGACACCCACCCTGCCCAGCCTGGCCAACAGCCCACAATAGACCTGTCCTCCATGAATTTATCTTGCTCTTTTTTAAACCCTGGTAAAGTTCTAGCCTTCACCGCATCCTCTGGCAAGGAGTTCCACAGGTGGATTTTGCATTACATGAAGAAATACACCTTGTGTGAACCCGCTGCCTGTTTCAAAACACCTTTCTCACTCCAACACCAGGAGTTGAACCAGGGCGACCATACCGCTAGACCACATGGGTCTGAGCAAGGCATGCTGTATTTAGATGGCCGATGGATGGTCAGCTGGGGGTGCAGATGGAAGTAGTATTTAGCCTGTAGCTAGCTGGAGTATTTAGATCCATGTTGTCCAACACAGTAGCCACTAGCCACACCTGGCTATTTGGCTCGTTGAGTGTGGCTAGTTCACTATAGCAGTAGCCACTGTAGACAGACAAACAGGTGTGTGGGTGCATGGGGTATTTGGCTAGTAGATGGATGGATGGATGGATGGAGTATTTAGATGGACGGACAGGTGTGTGGAAGGATGGGGTATTTAGGTGGACGGACGGGTGTGTGGAAGGACGGGGTATTTAGATGGACAGACGGGTGTGTGGAAGGATGGGGTATTTAGGTGGACGGACGGGTGTGTGGAAGGACGGGGTATTTAGATGGACAGACGGGTGTGTGGAAGGATGGGGTATTTAGACGGACGGACGGGTGTGTGGAAGGACAGGGTATTTAGATGGACAGACGGGTGTGTGGAAGGATGGGGTATTTAGATGGACGGACGGGTGTGTGGAAGGACGGGGTATTTAGATGGACAGACGGGTGTGTGGAAGGACGGGGTATTTAGGTGGACGGACGGGTGTGTGGAAGGATGGGGTATTTAGATGGACAGACGGGTGTGTGGAAGGACGGGGTATTTAGGTGGACAGACGGGTGTGTGGAAGGACGGGGTATTTAGGTGGACGGACGGGTGTGTGGAAGGACGGGGTATTTAGATGGACAGATGGGTGTGTGGAAGGACGGGGTATTTAGGTGGACAGACGGGTGTGTGGAAGGACGGGGTATTTAGGTGGACGGACGGGTGTGTGGAAGGACGGGGTATTTAGATGACAGAGAGATGGTTGTGTGGCTGGAGGGATGGGGTATTTGGATGGCGGATGGATGGGTGGACGACTGGCTGTGTGGCTGGACGGGTTGTTCAGATGGCCGATGGGTGAAGGGGAGATGGGTTTGTCTGTAGATTAAATGGATGGATGGATTCATAAATTCCTTGACTCCAAGAGCAGCCTCACCTGCCCCCAGGACGTCCCAGGCCAGAGCTCGTCTCCTCAGTAAGTGCCAGAGCTGAGCTTTCAGAAAACACCCTCTCGATTTTCAAATGGCCGGTGACTGTCCCACACGGGGCAGCGCCTGGCACGACGGGCCTTCTGATCTCGCCGGGTCTGGGCGGAAGCGCGCCGACGCGCTCGATTCGGCCGGGTCGCTGGGGCGGCGCCAATCCTCTGATCTCGCGACGGGCCCTGATCTCGCCGTCTGGGCGCGCGCACGACGGATGGCCCTGATTCGCCGGGTCTGGGCGGTGCAGCCGATGGCACGACGGGATGGCTTTGTCTGATCTCGCCGGGATTCGGGCTCCAAGAGCAGCCGGGCACGACGCGAGCCCTGATCTCGTAAGTGCCGGGTCTGGGCGGCGCTGGCCCCACACGGGCAGCGCCGGCACCACGGGCCTCTGATCTCGCCGGGTCTGGGCGGCGCCGGGCACGACGGGGCCCTGATCTCGGCCGGGATCTGGACGGCGCCGGGCACAAGGGGAGCTGTGATCTCTGTTGGCAGAAGGGTTCAGGAAGCTGCAGGGAATCTCTCAGTTAATGGCCCCACGGGACGTCTCTCGGGGATGTGCCCCTCTGCCCGCCGCAGGCAAGAAGGCACAAGCTGTCCTGATGAAACACCCCCCCACTCCGTTCCATGGGCTCAAGATTGCGGCTGCCACCGTGACCCAGACAAGAGATCACCCCACGGCACGCAGCCCCTGGTACCATCTCCTGCCACCCCCACCAGCGAGTCACCGCGCCGCCCTCTGAGCACCAAGGATACAGCTGGGAGCCCGGACACCTGGGTTCTCTCCCTGGCTTGGGGAGGGGAGCGGGGCCTAGTGGTTAGAGCAGGGAGGCTGGGAGCCGGGATGTTTGGGTTCTCTCCCTGGCTTGGGGAGCGGGGCTAGTGGTTAGAGCAGGGGGGCTGGGAGCCAGGGGGAGGGGACCAATCGAGGTGGGTTTAGGGCGACTTGCTGGCTTGAGGGTGGGGGACAGGACTCGGTGCCTTTCCTCTGTGGGGAGACGGGTCCGGTCTCGACCCCCCAGGCCGGGCAGAGCCGGGCTGGTTCATGCCGCTCTGCGGGGAAGGGGGCGCAGCTGGTTCAGGGGCACGAGGGGCCAGGCTGGGAAGGAGGCCGTGTCGACACGGCAGCGCCATGCTGCTTTCATGCGGTTTGAGCTCCGGCGGGGGAGGGATCTGCAGCCGCGTGGCCCCGGCCTGCAGGCTGAGCGGGTGGGTGCCCCTGGGCGGGCCGGCGTCTCCCCCGCGCACACGGAGCCTGGGCCCTGGGCTGCGGGACAGGCCCCTCGCTTCGCTCCAGGGCTGGCGCCGTTACACAGAAACCAGCTCAGACTGGGCTGCTCCGACACGGGAACGAGGCAACTTGCTTCCCAGCCAGCCCCCAGCTCTAACCACTAGCCCCCTCTGCCCACCTGAGAGAGAACCCAGAGTCCTGGCTCCCAGACCCCCCCCCACTCTAACCACTAGCCCCTACTGCCCACCAGAGACAGAACCCACAAGTCCTGGCTCCCCGCACTCCCCCCGCCCCTGCGAATTCTAACCACCAGCCCCCACACCACTCCCAGAGCTCGGGGGGGGGGGGGGAAGCAGCTTTCAGCACCCAGCTCTTACACCCCCACTCCCCTCCCAGCACTAGGGAGAGAACCCAGGAGTCCTGGCTCCCAGACCCCCTGCTCTAACCACTAGCCCACACTGCCCACCTGAGAGAGAACCCAGGAGTCCTGGCTCCCAGACCCCGGCTCTAACCACTACCCCCCTCTGCCCACCTGAGAGAGAACCCAGAGTCCTGGCTCCCAGACCCCCCTGGCTCTAACCACTAGCCCACACTGCCCACCTGAGAGAGAACCCAGAGTCCTGGCTCCCAGACCCCCCTGGCTCTAACCACTATCCCCTCTGCCCACCTGAGAGAGAACCCAGAGTCCTGGCTCCCAGACCCCCCCCGGCTCTAACCACTACCCCCCACTGCCCCACCAGAACTAGAGAGAGGACCCAGGCTCTGTGGGTTGCACGCTGAGTTTGGGGGGCAGGGTTGGGGGCTCAGTGTCAGAAGCGGGGGTTGGAGGGGCTGAGGACGGCGCTGCGGACCAAAGGTCTGGGGGCCCCTCCCGCCGGCCATCAGGGCTGGGCCTTGCATATCAAAGGGCAGGAGATGGCCCATTGAGCCGGGCTGGGCCCCCTGGCTCCAGGGGCTATTCACATGCAGAGCTGCCGCCAGCAGGAGCCAGAACCAGCCAGGGCGGGACCCCCCCACACACACCCCGGCCCTGGCTGGACGCCCCTGAAATCCCCCAGGCCAGCCCCGAGCCCCCAGCTCAGCATCAGCCTCTGGCCCATCCCAGCTCCCCTCGTGGAACCCTCATCCCACCCCGTCTGCCCCCAAACCTCCCTTCCCACCCCTCAAATTCAGCCCCATCTGCTCCCCAGACCAGATCCTGCCCCAAACCTCCTTCCCACCCCTCACCCAGCCCCATCTGCTCCCCAGGCCAGATCTTGCCCCCAAATCTCCCATCCTACCCCTCAAATTCAGCCCCATCTGCGCCCCCAGGCCAGATCCTGCCCCCAAATCTCCCATCCTACCCCTCAAATTCAGCCCCATCTGCTCCCCCAGGCCAGATCCTGCCCCAAATCTCCCATCCTACCCCCTCAAATTCAGCCCCCATCTGCTCCCCCAGGCCAGATCCTGCCCCAAATCTCCCATCCTACCCCCTCAAATTCAGCCCCATCTGCTCCCAGGCCAGATCCTGCCCCCAAATCTCCCATCCCACCCCTCAAATTCAGCCCCCATCTGCTCCCAGGCCAGATCCTGCCCCAAATCTCCCATCCTACCCCTCAAATTCAGCCCCCATCTGCTCCCCAGGCCAGATCCTGCCCCAAATCTCCCATCCACTCCTTCAAATTCAGCCCCATCTGCTCCACCCCAGACCAGATCCTGCCCCAAATCTCCCATCCTACCCCCTCAAATTCAGCCCCATCTGCTCCCAGACCAGATCCTGCCCCCAAATCTCCCATCCTACCCCTCAAATTCCAGCCCCATCTGCTCCCCAGATCAGATCCTGCCCCAAATCTCCCATCCTACCCCTCAAATTCAGCCCCATCTGCGCCCCCCAGGCCAGATCCTGCCCCCAAATCTCCCATCCTACCCCTCAAATTCAGCCCCATCTGCTCCCGGCCAGATCCTGCCCCAAATCTCCCATCCTACCCCCTCAAATTCAGCCCCATCTGCTCCCAGGCCAGATCCTGCCCCCAAATCTCCCATCCTACCCCTCAAATTCAGCCCCCATCTGCTCCCCAGGCCAGATCCTGCCCCCAAATCTCCCATCCCACCCCTCAAATTCAGCCCCATCTGCTCCCCAGGCCAGATCCTGCCCCCAAATCTCCCATCCTACCCCTCAAATTCAGCCCCATCTGCTCCCCCAGGCCAGATCCTGCCCCAAATCTCCCATCCCACTCCTTCAAATTCAGCCCCATCTGCTCCCCCAGACCAGATCCTGCCCCAAATCTCCCATCCTACCCCTCAAATTCAGCCCCCATCTGCTCCCCAGACCAGATCCTGCCCCAAATCTCCCATCCTACCCCCTCAAATTCAGCCCCATCTGCTCCTGCCCCAGACCAGATCCTGCCCCAAATCTCCCATCCCACTCCCTCAAATTCAGCCCCATCTGCTCCCCCAGACCAGATCCTGCCCCAAATCTCCCATCCTACCCCCTCAAATTCAGCCCCATCTGCTCCCCAGACCAGATCCTGCCCCAAATCTCCCATTCCACCCCTCAAATTCAGCCCCCATCTGTTCTCCTGCCCCAGGCCAGATCCTGCCCCCAAATCTCCCATCCCAGCCCCCCTCATTTCTCCTCCCCAAACTCATATTTGAGGCCCCAAATTGTCACCCCTCCAAAATGGCACATTCACCAGGACTTGGACCCTGCTGCTTTTTCCTGGCTCTCAGACTGACCTCACTTTCCCCCAGAGAACCACCCTCCATAACCAGCTCCCTGCCCTCAGCCTGGGCCCCCCACATTCACTCCAAGGGAGCCTCTTAAACCTGCACCCCCAAACATCAACTGCCATAATCACTAGGCCCCACTGCCCTCCCAGAGCTGCGGAAAAACGCAGGAGCCCTGGATCCCAGTCCCCTCTTTGTTCCAACCACTAGACCACACTGCCCTTCCACAACTGGCTCCCAGCCCCACACCTCTCCCTCCCCCCAGCCAAACGGGCTTTTCGCTGTCTTCAGAGTCTCTCTAGGGCAGATTTCCCCTTCCCTGCTGGGCCCTCCCCAACCCCTGGGCCCCACCGATATGCAGGAATGTGGGCCCAGGGCAGAGCCGGATTAGTTTGCAAATGAGCTGGGGGTGGGGTGGGGAAGCAAACAGACAAAGGCTCAGGGAGAACAATAGAGATCGCCCCCCCCCAGTTTCATCACCGGAGCCTCCCCCAGCCAGTCTGCCCCAACACAGAGACCCCCAGCCCATCTGCCCCCACCACAGAGACCCCCAGCCTGTCTGTCCCCCACTACGGAGACCCCCAGCCCGTCTCCCCACCACAGAGCCCCACCCCAGACTATCTGCCCCCATCACAGAAATCCCTCCAGCCTTTCTGCCCCACCACAGAGACCCCCAGCCCATCTGCCCCACATCACAGAGACCCCAGCCCATCTGCCCCACACCACAGAGACCCCACCCCAGACTATCTGCCCCCACCACAGAGACCCCAGCCCATCTGCCCCCACCACAGAGACCCCACCCCAGACTATCTGCCCCCACCACAGAGACCCCCAGCCCGTCTCCCCCACCACAGAGCCCCCAGACTATCTGCCCCCACCACAGAGACCCCCAGCCCATCTGCCCCACACCACAGAGACCCCACCCCAGACTATCTGCCCCCACCACAGAGGTCTCCCCCAGCCACAACAGAGACCCCACCCCAGACTATCTGCCCCCACCACAGAGACCCTCCCAGCCCGTCTCCCCACCACAGAGCCCCACCCCAGACTATATGCCCCACCACAGAGACCCCCCCAGCCCATCTGCCCCCACCACAGAGCCCCCACCCCAGACTATCTGCCCCCACCACAGAGACCCCCAGCCCATCTGCCCCCACCACAGAGCCCCACCCCAGCCCATCTGCCCCCACCACAGAGACCCCCAGCCCATCTGCCCCCACCACAGAGCCCCACCCCAGCCCATCTGCCCCACCACAGAGCCCCCAGCCCATCTGCCCCCACCAGTGTCCCCACCCAGCCCCCTGCCCATCACAGAGCTGCCCCAAACCCAGCCCAGCAACCCCCCCACTGGGGCCTCGGCTGGCAGTCGGGGTGGGGGGGCATTGGCTGGGCCTTAGCATGAGCCAGGTGCATTCTGGGAGCTATCCCGTAGTGCAGGCGCTTTGGGGGGTGGCGAGGAGGCAGAGTCTGGGAGCGGGGTGGGAGAAGGGCCAGAGGGAGTGGGGGCTAGTGGTTAGAGGGAGACAGGGCGCGGAGGCCAGGACCCCGGGGTCTCTCCCTGGCTCTGGCAGGGGGGTTACCCCCTCCTGGCCATGGGGCCTCACACAAGCACCTTCCCCAGGAGCTACCTTTGGGGCCCGTTGCCCCCCAGCCGCTGGGGCCTTTGGGACTTTCCCCAGAGAGCCCCTGCCCCCCCCATGCTGATTGAATCAGGGAGGGGCGGGTGAGTCACCCTCCCCAGGGGCACCAGTCAGCCCAGACCTTGGTCAACAGCTTAATGACTCCTAGCCCCTGGGGGAGGGTGTCAGTGGGGGGGAGGGGCCAGAGAGTCTACTGGGTCAGTGGGGCCCAATCCCTGGTGGGGAACCCTCTCCCCAAGGGAAGGGCTGTGGGGTCTGTGAGGGGAAATCCCCACCCCAGGAGAAGGGCTGGAGAGGATCTGGGGGGAAGGGCTGGGGGTCTGTGAGGGGGAATGGGACAGGTGAGGGGAGGGGAAGGCTGGGAGTCTGTGAGGGGAATGGGACAGGTTGGGGGAGTCTGTGAGGGGAAGGGCTGGGGAGTCTGTGAGGGGATGGGACACGTTGGGGTCTGTGAGGGGAGGAAAGGCTGGGGGAGTCTGTGAGGGGAATGGGACAGGTTGGGGTCTGTGAGGGGAGGAAGGGCTGGGGGAGTCTGTGAGAGGAATGGGACAGGTTGGGGGGCTGGGAGCGGAGGGGAAAGGCTGGGCATCTGTGAGAAGGGGAAGGGCTGGGGGGAGTCTGTGAGGGGGATGGGACAGGTTGGGGGGCTCTGTGCGGGGGCAGACATCCCCCCCAAAAAAGATTTGTAAATCCGTACTCCCCTGCTCTCTGGAAGCCAAAGCCCCCGCATCTCTCCCCACCCCTATCCAGACAGGGGAGATGCCCCCATCAGGGCCCAGCCCAGAGCCTCCCCACCGTGCCTGCCCAGGGCCTCTTGGGGCGAATGTGGCCAGCCCAGACAGAGCGGGGGCTGGGTTGCAGGATGCGGGCTGCATTAGACAGGACTGAAAGTTCAGACTGGGACTGAACATTTCTCCAAGCCAAAGAGCCCCGAAGCATTTTGTACCATTGCACCAGGAGGGCACAACTGGTGCCGAGATACAGCCAGCTCTGGGGCGGGGCAAGTGGGGAACAGCCACATATAACACCACATGCCTGGCGCTGGGATGCAGGCTTCAGGAGGTAGCCCAGTGAGTCTGTACAGGATCAATTTCAAAAACAACCAATGGTCTGGTAGCACTTTATAGACCAACAAAACATGTAGATGGTATCATGAGCTTTCGTGGGCACAGCCATGCAGCCAGCTCTGGGGCAGGGCAGGTGGGGAACAGCCGCACATAACGCCCAGGGGGACGGCCTGCCTGGCGCCGGGATGCAGCCAGCTCTGGGGCAGGGCGGGTGGGGAACAGCCGCACATAACGCCCAGGGGGACGGCCTGCCTGGCGCCGGGATGCAGCCAGCTCTGGGGCAGGGCGGGTGGGGAACAGCCGCACATAACGCCCAGGGGGACGGCCTGCCTGGCGCCGGGATGCAGCCAGCTCTGGGGCAGGGCGGGTGGGGAACAGCCGCACATAACGCCCAGGGGGACGGCCTGCGAGCGCTGGGATGCAGCCAGCTCCGGGGTGCTGCCCCTGGACTGCTTGGGTGTGGAGTTGACCGCCAGGGGTCACACCCCACTCCCGGGAAAAGGAGCTGGGGTACCCGAGGGGCAGGCTCACGGGGACCCGGCCTGAGGCAGCTTTGGGGGGCTAGAAGGGGGTCCTGCCTCCGCCCGGCTCCCCCCCACTCCGGGAGCCCTGGGTCTGGGAGGGGCAGACTACGTGGCTCCGATCCCGTCCATGGGGCAGAGCCGCCCCCGCCGCCAACCCCCAGGGAGGGGCCGGCCGGGGCTTTGTTCTCCGGGGGGTTGGGGGCGCGGGGGCCCTTGAACTTGATTGGCGGACAGGCCGAGCGAGGGAAGCCGGGGGCCAATGGCACGAGGGGCCGGCGCGGGGGGCAGCTTTATAAGGCCCCAGGAGCCAGGGGGCAGGACAGGACCCGACCCTGGGAGCGACTCCGGCAGGTATGGGGGAGGGTTGGGCCAGGAGATCGGGGTGCAGGCGGGGACCGGGGGTCCCAGGAGGCTGAGGCGGGGTTGCGATGTTGGGGGCCATTAGGGGCGCTGGGGTGAGAGGTCTAGGAGCGGCTTGGGCCAGGATCGGTGGGTTGAATGGGGTGGGGTTTGAACCCCGAGGAGTCGGGGTGGGTGTGAGCGGGGTGGGGCGGGTCCGGGCTCGGGGTGTGGGGCGGTGTCGGCCCGGGGTGGGGTGTGGGGCGGGACCGGGCTTGGGGTGTGGGGCTGGGTGTCGGCCCGGGGTGGGGTGTGGGCGGGACCGGGCCTGGGGTGAGTTGGGGGCTCCATGTGCTACGTGCGGGGCTGCAGTGGGTTTGGCTCCCCGGGGGGGGCTGGGGGCTTTAGTGGCCCCCAGGACCGTGGGCTGATGTGGGGTTTAGTTTCGGGGGGTGAGGGGTGGGACTGAGCCCTCGGTGGGGCCTGGGATCCCTAGGCAGCGGTGTGGGACTCATTGGGCCACTTAGGGGGGTCTAGCTGAGGGGCCGGCGCTGAGCTGTGGGGATGGGGTTGTGGGCCGGGGCGGCGGTTTTGGGGCTGAGGATGGCGCTCAGGTGTGCGGCCGGGGTGTTGTGGGGCTGGTCTGGGGGGTGTGGGGCTGGAGCTCAGCTGGGGGCATGGGGGCCGGGGTTGTGGGGCTGGCGCTGGTCTCTGGGAGGTTAGGGTCGGAGGGGTGGCGTTGAACCTGTGGGGCTGGGAGGGTTGTGGGGCTGGGGACGGGGTTGTGGGGCTGGCGCTGAGCTGGGGGCGGGGGTTGTGGGGCTGGCGCTGAGCTGGGGCCAGGGGTTGTGGGGCTGGCGCTGAGCTGGGGGCCAGGGGTTGTGGGGCTAGCGCTGAGCTGGGGCGGGGTTGTGGGGCTGGCGCTGAGCTGGGGCCAGGGGTTGTGGGGCTGGCGCTGAGCTGGGGCGGGGGGTTGTGGGGCTGGCGCTGAGCTGGGGCCGGGGTTGTGGGGCTGGCGCTGAGCTGGGGGCGGGGTTGTGGGGCTGGCGCTGAGCTGGGGCGGGGGTTGTGGGGCTGGCGCTGAGCTGGAGGCGGGGCGTTGTGGGGCTGGCGCTGAGCTGGGGTTGTGGGGCTGGCGCTGAGCTGGGGGCGGGGTTGTGGGGCTGGCGCTGAGCTGGGGCAGGGGTTGTGGGGCTGGCGCGGAGCTGGGGGCCGGGGTTGTGGGGCTGGCGCTGAGCTGGGGGCGGGGTTGTGGGGCTGGCGCTGAGCTGGGGGGCTAGGCCCCCGGGGGCCGCCGATACGATGGCACCGTCTCGTGCCTCCGCCCTCAGAAAGTGCTTCATTGTATTGGCAGCCCCCGGCGCGGCCCATCCAGCGCGGGGCCCGGACCCCCAAGTGTGGGGCAGCGGAGCCCCCCCCCCAGCAGCCCGCGGGAGAACTGGGGCGGGCGCCCCCTGGCGTTTGCCACCGCCCTGCACCCCTCTGCGCCTGCGCACTGGCCCGCGGGCCGGGCCCCCCTGGGGGCGGGGGCCGAGGCGGGTGCGCACGGGCCAGTGACCGGGCTCGAGCCTGCCCGGCTGCCCCCTCGCCGCGTGCGCGCAGCAGCCGGGAGTGGCAACCAGCCGCGGTCCACGGACCCCGCACGTGTCCCCACACCTTGCGCGCGCCCCATGCACCCCCAGCACGGCCCACGCACAACCCCCCAGCAGTGGGCATGCTTGGGCGGGCAGATGCAGTGCGGCCACAGACCGGGCGTGGAGAAGTCTATGGATTGTCATTTGAGTCATTTGCAGTTATATTCTGTTGTGTTTCTACATTATGTTTGGTTAATTTTCTATAGTGTGTGTGTGTGTGTGTGTGTGTGTGTGCGCGCATACTCTATAAATAGTTAATATAAAGTTTCATATACACTAGTTTTTATATAGTCTAGTAT
Organism: Rafetus swinhoei; assembly: GCA_019425775.1. NCBI lineage: Eukaryota > Metazoa > Chordata > Testudines > Trionychidae > Rafetus > Rafetus swinhoei. The sequence goes on from JAFJHL010000039.1 coordinate 5,310,609, forward strand.
GATTATATTATGTTAGTGAATAAGTTTTATGGTGTGTTGTATATAGATACAAACTAAATATCCACATTTACCATGTAGCTTGCTACTATATATGTAGTGTGTGGTTTGACACACTTGACTTTTGCACAGGAAGTACATAAATGTTGAGATGAATGGCACGATACTCGGATTTGATTGAACAGAGAAGCAATGTTCAAAACTGCATACATGTCCTTTATGCATGACTTGTATGCCCTGAGACTGCACATCTAGAAATTGTACTGATGCACAGAATGTATATAGAAATTGGGCCTGTCAAGAGATTAAAATGCAATTAATTGCATGATTAAAAAAAAGAAGCATTGACTAAATATATTGGGTACAACACAGAATACAAAGTGTGCAGGGCTCACTTCAGCTTGTAAATACAGTTATGTATAGCCTACAACTGTCCAACCCCCGCGAGCAACTTAGAGGGGGGTCGCGGTATCACAAAGTTTGAGAACCCCTGGCCTACAACATTCAAACAATATAATGTAAAACAAGTCCACTCAGTCCTGCTCAACCAAGCTACCCACTTGTTAAGCTGTCCCTTCATGAGTATCCGTGTGGGAAACATGTCCCCTGGAATGGTGGCCAAAGGTGGGGCATGCCCTGCCCCTTCATAACTGGCAGTAAATACCTGACAACCACTGGCTACGAAAGTGCCATGCAAACGCCTGGACTCACTTTCTGGTCACATTGTAAATAAGCATGCAGCCTTGTTTGCCTTGGCAATTGGCGGGATAAGCAGTAGGACTGAGTAGACTTTGAAGTTGTACATCTTGAGAGCCGTTACATTGCTAACGTTACATTTTCCTGGTAAAGCACTCACACTTCCCTACTAGTATGAGGTAACTTGAAAAATGCTGTTCCTGGTTTTTTTACAAAATAAAAGTGAGCCCTGTGTGGTATTCTGTTTTGTAGCTGAAATCAATCTGGCAAAGGAAGACAAACCACTGCAACTATTTAATCCCCGTTGGCTTTCCATTGCTTATCAGGGATTAATCATGCAGTTTTAAAATGGTGTGGCATTCTATAGAGCCACACCCTGCACCTCACTACAGCATATGGCATGGGCTGTTCCTTTTCATTTCTGCGTGTGCCGTGTGATATAAAATGTATAACACTGCTAATTCCAGGTGCTTCGGTGTCGGAACTGCTATTTCTTTCCAAGTTCTGCAGCTGCACACTACTCTGCCACACTGTTGGAATTTGCTGTGGGGGATGTGGAGGCAGGCTAGAAGGGATCTCCAATCCGGTTTAAAGGAATTCACTCCCAGTGTGAACTCCACTGAGGTCCCTTCCAGTCTGAAGGAGAAACCAGCCGGGCTGGCTCGGCTGCTTTCATCTGAACCTAATCCTTGGTGTGAACATTCATTCAGATGAATGAAGGCTGCCATTTTAATGGATGTGACTTCAGATTGGTCTGCCCCCCATCCCCCCGTGTAGACAAAAGCCCTTTTCTAGTGTTCCCAGTCTTAAACCACTTGGTTGTGGCATAAGACATGTTGCAGTCAATACAGCAAACGGCACTTGTGTGTACACACACACACCCAAACATGTTGGCTGGCCTAAGACTCTGAACACCTGAGTTCCACTCAAACCGTTTTTCCTGCTACGCCCCTCGCCTCACCCTGTAAATAGCACAGCTGACCACAGCGGTGAAGTGGGGGAGGTGTCCTGCCCCTTGCTGGAGGGGACAAGCCCTGTTCAATGTCATGCTGCCTCCTGCTGGACCCACCGTGTGCTCTGCTTGCTGCAGAATTTACACACACACACACACACACACACACACACCATCCAGTCCCCACACAGACACTGGCACTTTTTTGTGACCTGAGATTCAACTAAGTGCTATATTGTTTGTGTGGGGCCTGGGCTGGGCTAGGCTGTGTGACCTGGGGCCCCTCCAACTCCCCTTGGGCCAGGATTCCCCTCCAGGATGCTGGGAGGGGTAGTGACAGATCCGTGCGCCCCCCCGCCCGCCCCTCGCCCAGACAATAGCACTTTCTTCTGCGTTGCTGGCCAGGAAAGTGCTCTATCGTTTGGGTGAGGTTCGGGGCAGATGCGCTGCAGGGTGCGGATGCGGCAGTGCCAGCTGGATGCCTGGACCCGGCCGGTCCCAGCCCAAACATTGGCACGGTTCCCGCTCTGGCCCTGGGAAAGTGCTGCATTGTTTGGGTAGGGGCTGGCCGGCTTCCCCATCAACACGTCCCCTGCCGGAGGGGATCAGTGAAACCTTTCCACAGACCACCGGGCGCTAATTCCATGGTTTGCTAGCGCGGCGGCTGGGGAGACGTTTCATTTAACCAGTAGGAAAGCAGCACTTTTTAACCACATTTAAGTGCTTTTCTCATGTGTTTACCAAACTTCTTTCTAAATAAAGTAAGATGATTTATCCAACATTTCAACATCTTTATGACTGGGGTGGGGGACCTTTTCTAGGGCCGGGGGGGAGGGGGCTACTGACAGAAAACTCAGACCAGTGTTGCTCAACCTTTTTTTATAAAGTACCCCTTTTTGTAAGTACCTCCTTTTTACAAAAAAAAATTAAAAGTACCCCCAGTACCTACAGTTTTCAGACACACATTTTTCTACCATTGCAACACATTTGTTTAAACTTGATCGTAGCCAGGCGGGTGATGAATTTTTTGGGTGTAAAAACTTAAACACAAATTCAGTTTTCGCCAAATTTCAGTTGTGTTGACATGCCCCCCAGACTTGTACCCCTGCGGGTCCTCGAACCACCCAACCCTCTGAGGTGGCCCACAATTGAGGCACCTCCCCTGGTGCACCAGCCCCATGCCCGGGGGGGGGCGAGGGCAGGGAGGACTGAAGCTCAGGGCTTCCCATAGGCCAGATTAACTCTTTCTGGAGCTAATGGAGTTTGTGGACCCCCCAGGCTCTGGGGTGGCCACAAAAATGGGAGGTTCCAGTGTGTGGGACAGGGCTGCCAGCCAGTGGGATAGGGATGGGGGGGGGAGGATCAGGGCAGGGGTGGGTGTGAGGTCTGGGGGGCAGGAGCAGGGTGGGGGGGTGCAGGGTCAAGAGGTGGGGCATTTGACCTCCCCTGTGCTCCCAGGCTCAGCCTCCCACTGCTCCCATGGGCTGGATTCTGGCCTGGGGGAGGAGTAGCCCCCAGAGTGTGGCCGCTGGGGGGGACCCTGCCTTACTGTCCTCTGCCTGGCCACAAAGTCTAGCTGCTCCCGTCAGCCCGTGTTGTACCTGGCCCCTTGGTGCTTAAACCCATTGGCCTAGCCCATAACACGGCCTGTCCTTACAGTGCCGCTCACTCCCCCAGCACTTGGCTACCGCAGGCCAGAGGCGGTCTGGCTCTGACGCGGCCAGAGACGGTTACTGCAGAGGAGAAACCATCTGGGGCGCACCGCCCTCCTGCTGAACCACCTGCCCTCACCGAGTCCCACAGCCTCCCCCGGGCAGGGGCAGGCTGCCATTCAGTCTCTTACTCGGTGTGGTAAATCAATGCGGGGTTCTTTTAAAGCAGTGCTGTCAGAAGGGAGAGTCCCAGGCCTGCCCGCCCAATGCCCTGGGTAGGAGTGGCTGGTTTTCAGAGCCCCCCTGACTCGCAGGGCCGCGATGGGCTCTCCGGGCTGCTCCAAATCAGCGGCCCTAGGCTGCCTTGATCCCCCCCAACCTCTTGCCACTTTCTGAAACCAAGCGTCCCATGCACCTTGGCCGGCCCACGCTGTATCGACTGCCCTGGCCACTTGGATCACAGCAGCGCTCCCCAGAGACCTCCCCGCTCCCCACTGCTCCCCACCCGATGGCAGCTGTCTGGCGCTGCGGGCTCCCACAGGGTTCGCGCCCCCTCACTTCCCAGCGGGTCTTGCTGCGCTTCAGGGTGGGGGGAACCAGCCAGCAAACTTCCAAGTTTTACAGCTGCTTCCTTATCCCCCCCCCCCATGCTGTTTCGGTCCCATGGGGCGCTGGGAACCTCTCCCAGAATGCAAAGGGGCAGCATGAAGTGTGGGAGCTACCCACAATGCATTGCATTTTTTGGGGGTGCTCAAAAAACTGCCTGAATATATCCGCCCTCCTCTCGTGTGGACGAGGCCTCCAGTTCTGTCAGACCTGGGGCACAGACTTTGAAGCGGGAGGGTGAACCCCCCCCCTTCCCAGGAACGTGACACCCCCTTAGAGCTAAGTCTACACTGAACACCTCCCAGGCCGGGGCAGGGACCTTTCAGCCTGGATCTGGCCTTGATGTGGCCCATGAGGCCCCTCACGGCAGCATGAGCTGGGGTCCAGCCAGATGTGGCACAGCGGTCATAGCGAGGCCTCACGGCAGCATGAGCTGGGGTCCAGCCAGATGTGGCACTGCGGTCATAGCGTCAGCAACAGCTGGCCACTGTGGGGAGGGGGGAGCCCCAAGGGCCTAATCAAAGCAAGCCCACTCCACACCTGCACCCTCCCCCTCCCAGCCCTGCATCCTACCTGCCACGCAGATCACCCACTCTCACCCTGTCCCTCCCAGACCCCAGCCTGCTCTAGGTCAGCCCCCTACCACAGACTACACCGCTGATTTTTGGCTCCACTCTTTTTGGACTGTAGAGGGCCCCCACAAAACCCACTAGCCCTGGGGCTAAGCATTGAACCTTGGCATTCCCCCTTCCCCTGTGGGGCTGGAGCACGAGCTCCCCTGAGCAGTTTTTTGGTTCCTTTTCAGGTGGGCCGGCTCAGTGAGGGTCATGGGGTTTCTTGCCCCACTTGAACGTGGCCCTTTTCTGTGGGGCGGTAGCCCCAGACCCAAAAGATTCATCAGCCCTGCCCCAGACTACTCCCAGAACTGGAGAGTTCCAGCTTCCAGCCCCACCCCCCCACTTCCCTTCCAGAGCAGGGAGAACCCAGGAGTCCTGGCTCCCCCCTGCATTGCTCTCCTCCCCCCTGCATTGGCTCCACCCCTTGGGATGAGCTCCCGCCCCAGGCCATTCTCCGGAGAGCAACAATCACTCAAGGCAGCTCAACCCGGCCCCCTGGATCAATGCCAGAGGCGCCAGCATCACTGCCCTATGCCCCGCGGGTGATGAAAGTGTCTGTCAGCAGCTCTGGCAGCTTTCGTGCCCAGGCGACGCAGCAGCGCAGAATAAACCCCAGCCCAGTGGGAAGGGCCCACCGGCCCCTGCACAATCAGCCAGGAAGCCAAACTGCAGAAGTGCCACCCAATGACTCAGGGCCCAAAACAGCTTGCAGGCGAGGAGGAGACGGTGCAGCGCGGGCGAGGTAGGGGAAAACAGGTCTATACTGACAGAGCAATTGCCAACCCCCACCACAGAGAAATGTTATTTACCCCTTCACACCAGACAAGGAATGAACTGGCTGCAGGTTTCAAACACACAAGGGCCTCCATCCATTCCCTGTAAGCTGTGCGCTTGGGGGGGGGGAAGGGGGAGAGGAGGGGACTTGCTGGGCAACATTTGAATGTCTCAAATAGGATTGTTTCTACTGGTGGTGCACATTGCACATGCCTTGGTGCACAGAAAATTATTCTGCACATGGCTGCAAAAGCTTTAGAGGGAGCCTTGATCTTCACCCACTGCACAAGCCCCCTATGGAACTCCTTGCTGGGGGACCCTGTGAGGGGCCAAAGTGGAACTTGGTTTCAGAAAGAGCGAGACGTTCCTGGAGAGCAGCCCCCCGTGGCTAATAGCCAAGATGGTCAGGACGGGATGCATCTCTTGATGTCAAGTATCAGAGGGGTAGCTGTGTTAGTCTGAATCTGCAAAAGCGGCGAGGAGTCCTGTGGCACCTTATAGACTAACCGAAGTGTTGGAGCATAAGCTTTCGTGGGCAAAGACCCACTTCGTCAGATGCATGAAGTGGGTCTTTGCCCACGAAAGCTTATGCTCCAACACTTGGGTTAGTCTATAAGGTGCCACAGGACTCCTCGCATCTCTTGATGTGTCGCCAGTTCTGCTCATCCCCCTGCAGCATCCAGCCCTGGCTGCCGTCAGACCGGATACTGGGCTAGACGGGCCACTGGCTTGACGCAATCGGCTGATTCCATGCGCCAATGTTACCTCTCTTGGCTGAGCTGCTAGCCAGGGCTCTGCAGGAGAAATTCATGCTCCAGTCAGATTTCCTTCGGTGCAGCCTTGTCCAGCCCTCTCATTTCCAGATGCAGGAGTTTCCTTGCTACTGCGCTCTCCCCGGCAGCCCCCTGCCCAAAAGCTCTCCCCCAGCTCCGGCCTTGCTCTGTGCTCCTCCCCTCCCTGAGCTCCAAGTAGTAACCGACTGGACCGCTGCGTCTGGGAAGGAGCCAAGACTGGGCCAGGCTGGGAGCAGGGGGAAGACCAACAAGCCCGGGCGGTTTCTCAGAGTCTTTACGCAGGGCTGGTCCTTGGTGGACACCCCAGTCTAGCTGCTTCAATTCTGGACTAGGGCCCTGGCCATCAGACCTGCCCCCTAAAGGGCCATTGTGGCAGCTGTAGAACATGCCCTGGGCGCAGGAAACAGCTCGAATCCCACATAGGTTGCCTCTGGTCTGCCCCAAAGGGGCTGGCATGTCCCATGCAAGCAGGGGATTTGGGCTGTGGGCCGGGCAAGAGCTAGCTACAGGCCCAATCCACCCCGGCCCACACAGCTGTGCCTGGCCCTAGCACCGAGCTGGCCCCAGATCCCGGGCAGCTTGCTGCTGGCATGGGCAGACCGACGCGTATTCATACCAAGGAGTTCACCGCCAGGAGCAGAGATGAGGGCTTAGGAGAGGCTCCTGGAGCCTAGGCCTCTCCGGAAGACCGTCAGGGATGCAACGTAGACCTCTGGTTCTCAAACGTTTTGGCCCGCAGACCCCCCAGCTCAACCCAGACTTCTCCCGGGCCACCAGCCAACCACCCCTAATGACGAAACGGGTGCAGGCTGGGAGGGAGGATGCAAGAGCAGGGCAGGTGCCGGGCGCATGGTCTCAGCAGGAGGGCTGTGAGAGATGAGGTGCAGGATCTGGCTTGAAGGAGATGGGGGGCTTACCTGGCTCTGACTCCCGCTGCTCCCATTGGCTGCGATTATGGCCAATGGGAGCAGCGGGGAAAGCCTGCAGGTGCTGCCTTTCCCCCAAGCAGGGGGAGGAACAGCAGCATGTAGAGCAGCTTCCTTCCCCCACAAGACTCTCCCCCCCACACCCCACCACAGGAAGCCTGCGCTGGTGCTCCAACCTCAGGGGCCAGGGGAGGGAAGGAGGAAGACCAGAGCCCATGGTCCACAGACCACACTGAACCACTGCCCTAGACAAGCTACCAGAAGCCAGGGAAGGTGCGAATCACTGGGCCAGGTTGCAGGGCGAGCCGGCCATGCTCACAGATGCCTTTTTCACCGTGGCTCAGTCATCCTGCGAACCCACTCCAGGTGCCCCGACCCCTCAGCCTGCCTCCAGCCCCTCTTCTCTATCAGCCATGCACCCGCCTGACTCCAGCCGTCTTGGCCAGGGGCTGCGTGGGCAAAGCACCAAGAGCAGAGAGCTTGTTTCGCACTGTCTTTAATAGGCTCCATAAAGCCGAAGAATTGAATACAGGAATTCCTTCACCACTTCAACACACAGTATCAAGAGAATTATGAGCGCTTCTTCCAGTAAAAAAAAAAGAGGGGGGGGGGGCGATATAAACAAACATTTTTGAGAACCTCTGGCGCAAAGTTTTTTGCAAATCTAAGCTCTGGCTTGGTTACATCTGACAGGGAAAATACCTTCTGCATCGAGTCTCCCTTCGTTCTACCAGGGAGATTTGCCTCTCCCCTTGCTACACGCGAAAAAAAATTGTTTACAAAACTACAAGGGCATCTTAAAAAAAGTGAACCCCCCCCACACAGCTTGCGCTGCTCCTGGGAAGGGTGGGTCGGAGTCAGGCCCCGCCTCCCAGTCTGGCCAATTAAAAGAAGCCGAATTGAAACAAACAGAAGACGAGCTTCCCCCAAACTCTTTTCAGAACTCTTGAAATGAGCCTGATCTTTGCTTGGTGGGGGGAAGGGGCCCCCTGGAACGGGCCGCTCCTCTCGGGGCTGCATGGGACCAGGCTACAAAAGGGAAGGTACAGGCGGATGTAACTAAACAATGAGATTCGGCGAAGCTCCAAAAATCTGTATAAATACGGCCATTGGAAGGACGGTCTCAGGTCGGGAAGGGCTGTAGCTCGGTGCTGGGCTGAGGAGGAGAAGCAGGCACAATGGTAAAGGCACTGTAGCAGACACGCAGGCAGCGTTTCGCGCCCCTGCCTCCCTCCCCAGGGCGGACAGCCAGGAGGGTGGCGTTCTTAAGAGGACCCTGGCAATTTATGGCGCTTGAGAGGTGGTCAGATTCCAGACACCGCTCACTTCCTCCTTTGGGCAACATCTGCAGCCCCGCTGGCTCGGAGCAGGTCATACGGGAAGGCGCTGAGTTAAATCCCCCACAAACTTACAGTCTGGCGGGCGTTTCCCCCAGTCGGGTTAAATGGCAGCTTTTATAAGGATTTTTATAAGACAGCCCAACTGTGCCCCTTTCAGAGAGAAGCTGGATGGATTAAAAGTCCCCACATGCATTAGTCTAGACAGTGGGCGGGACGGACAGACAGAGACCTCACAGCTCAGCCAGGCCGGCGCCTTTGGGACAGACTCACCCTAGTTGTCATAGTTGTCTCTGTAGGAGCCTCCGGAGTAGCGGTCCCCATAGCCTCCCTGATTCCTATGGGGAGAGCAAGGTGTGAGACTGGGGGGACTGGTAGAGCCCCCCGCCTCTCGGGGTTCGGCTCCAGTTCAGCAGCCCAGGCAGGGGCTATCGGGGGCTGCAAGGAGTCTAGTCGGATCAGGTGAGGGCGGCTGGGTTTCTGGCCACACCAAGGGAGCACTGGCAAGAGACTCACACCCACCCGCTCCCTGCCCACCCCGCTGCTCCAGAATTGCTTCTGTGCAAATTTCACAACCTCCCCTGGCACGGTCGGCTTGTGAAGCCCTGAAGAGCCAAGTGCCAGAAGCCAGGGAGGGAGAGGTGGCTGGGTTCTCCCCATGCACGTCACCCCAGGAGCCAGGTGAAGGGCACGGGGCAGAGCAGCTACCAAGGCTCCCCTCTCAGCTGGTCTCTTGTTACAAACACCCCCTCCCCAAATAAAGGCCTACCCACCCCGCCCCTGGAGGGGTACCCCCTGACTGAGGCACCCCCCCCCCGTGCTCTCCAGCAGACTCCCACGCCCACTCACCTGCCGCCATAGTAGTCTCTGGACCCTCCATAGCCTCCGCTTCGGCTGTCATAGCGGCCTCCGCCATAGCCTCGGTCACCACCCCCTGCAGCAGAGAAACAAGGAGGGGGCATTTGGCACTGGCTGTACCCGGCAGGCGGCACCGGGCAGCACGGTCAGGGCAGGACACTCACCTCTTGAGAAGCCGCCACGGCCTCTGCCCCCTGAAGATCCACGGGATGATTTGCCAGCCTGGTCCACTCGGATCTGGCGCCCATCCACAGACTGGGGAGAGAAGAGGGGGTGCTTAGAAGCAGGCCTGGGAGGCAGTGACAGAGCTGGGGATGCAGCCGGGGGGGCTGGCCAGCAGCCATGAGCACCCCAACCCTGAGGAGCATCCTTTCGGCCACTTGCCAGACGGATTTGTTGGGTCCTGCCCATCGCCTGCCTTTAGGGATGAGTCACAGCTGGGGCCGGGACTCTGAGGGGCTGTGTCACGTTCAGATACACAGGCAGGAAGGAAGCCCCACACTCCGACCCCCCGGGCAGATCGGCAGGGACCTTGGGGGTTCTCGCCTTCCTCTACAGCCTGGGTCGCCAAGGAACTTCAGCTGGCTAAATCCCCGGCCGTTTCTCCTTTGGCTCGCAGCTCAGCCTCTTGCAGGCTGAACAGCTTTGGTCTAACGTCCATTCCGGGCACCCCGTGGCAATGTAAGGGCCAGAGCGCTAAGAGTGTCTCCATCGTCGCAGCTCCACACAACCGTATCTGCTGCCTGGTAGGCTAGTGACTCACTGCGCTTCACGGCCGCTGATTTCAGTGCCACAGCCCAGCGAGGGTGCTGGGGGGCACAGACTGGGCTACGGGGACAGGGGCAGCCAGCTTGCCTAGCTCCTTGCCCCCTTTACTGCTGTCGCCTGCTCACCTGAGCTGCTGCCTGGGGGTTCCCCACTTGCAGGGCTGTCAGGAGGCAGGCTGGCTTTGGGGAGCTGGGGCAGAGGCAGCCCCTGGCCACATGGTGACAGAGCTGCCTGCCTGCGGGGGCTCTGGCATGGCCATGTGGAGTGGAAGAGTCAGGCAGGCGCCTGGCACAGATTTTGGGGCGGCACGCGGCAGCACATCCAGCCACCATCTCTTCGGGCTACCCCCACTCACCTCCCCATTCATAGCTCTCATGGCATCCTTGGCATCCTCCGGACGGCGGTAGGTGATGAAGCCAAAGCCTCTGGATCTCTGGGTCTCGCGGTCCTTCACTACCACCACTGGAAAAGCGAGGGTCAGGGTGTCAGCACCCCCAGTGCACACCACCTGCCCCCAGCCAGGGAGTCGGTCTCCCCTAACGCATGGCCACCGACTCACTGCAGCACTCAGAGCCCCGGGATTCCCCACCAGAGCACGGGGCTGGCTGCAGGAAGGACAGACCCTAGAGACCCACTGAAGGCGCCCCACAGCCATGCCCCTCAGAAAGGCTAAAGCCCATCCACCCACAGTACAGCAGCTAGGCTATACAGTCACACCTTCCCTGGGCCCCTAGCAAGTCAATGGTTTCTGCAGAGGGAGACAGCCTGGGGCACAAGTCCAGTGACTGGCAGCCAGGACCCCTGGGTTCCTTGCCTTAAGAGGGCAGCACTTTACAAGTCAGCAGGACACGCTGCAGATCCCACACTCCAGCCGGCCAAGGCAGAAATCACCAACGCAGGGACAGTGCTAATGGTAAAATAGGACCCAGCTGGGATCACCACTCCCCACTGGCACTGCCCTGGACCTAGGCCAGTGCAAGGAAGAGGCCCCTGCGGTCTGTGGACAGACTGCAAAGAGGAGCCAGAGCTATGGACAGTTTGCTCACCCATCTTTCACCTCCACTTCACTCCCCCCTGCCTTGCCCCTTCAATTCAATACCCCCATTTCCAATACCCTGCTCCCAGCCAAGCAACCCCCTCACTCCCCAAAAGCCTGGCGTTTGCTGCCGTCTCTGATCACTCTCCCTGCTCGCAGGTTTGACCCTTTCTCCCACGGGGTATGGCCTAGAGGGTCATCGGCTCATCAGATCAAGGCACCCTCTGCTCTCCTGTGCTCGACGGACCCGGTGGGGCCTTGTCCTTGGCCGGTCCTTAGACTCAGCAGTAACTGATGTACTTAATGTTTGCAGTGTAGCTGAAGCCATGTTGGTCCTAGGACATGAGCGAGACCCGTGGGTGGGAAGTGCCTCTGGCACAGAGAGAGAAGTTTGCTGGCACAGGGGACCGCTATAGCTCACAAACTGGCCTCTTTGCTCTACAGAAGATAACCCTTCTCGCCTAGCTGGGAACGCCCTGGCTAACGCCACCCTGGGACACGGCTGCTCAAAAGCATGCTGGCGTGCATGACAATTCAACATGCCGCTTTCAGACATGTGCTTCGCCTACCACCGGACTACATAACCAATCGGAGCCCAGGTTATGGCTGGAAGATCCCAGGTGAGCTCCCACAAGCTGGTTAGGAAAAGAATTTTTCACTAGAGCCAATTCCAACTCCCTGCATCTGCTCGTAGAAGTTTTTCAAGGAAAAATGTCACTCCTCCCTCTGGCAAAGTCTCCCAACCCAAATGTTTTGAACCAAGACGGCGTTGACGCCCAGCCAGACCACTATTCCCACACAACCCCGTGGTCTTTTCCGGGCACGCTACAAACACCCCTCACCATGGTGTGTTGCGGGCGGCCCAGGAAAGCTGAGACAAGATAGGAAAGGAGCCCAAGCAAACCCTGTTTCTGGCCCAAACCTGAACTTTTCAGCCTAAGTCTTAACATTCTCCCTGAAGGAAGTGGGCACTTCCCACAATAAGCCCCAATTTCCTGTCCCACCCCCACTGTTCAAAGGCTCCCCTCCCACAGCACTTCCCATCAACACCTGCAGTCCTGCCTCCATTTCTGCTAACGGACAGGCCGTGTGTTTCATGCTTGGGTGAAGGCATTTCCGTGGCAAGGCCAAGACGGGGGCGTAACCGCGTGCTGAGTGAGAGGAAATGGGGCAGGAAGACAGGCAGACTTGCCTTCCGCTATGTCCCCATAGGGGGAGAAGAGCTGCTCCAGGTTCTGCTCATTGGTGTCGAAGCTGAGTCCTCCAATGAAGAGCTTGCCTTCGTCAGATGACATGGCTGAAGTCACCTGCAGATGAAGCAAACCCTTGGTCACCCAGAACTGGGGCTGCAGTTGCAATTTGTTAGCAAAGAGGCTGGGACGTTAACTTCCGGCAGAGCAGAAAAACACGTGGTCTCTGCACCAGACCGAAACACGAAGCATCTAGCCCAGTTTTCCTGCCCTGGACCTCAGCAGACCAATTGTCCCATCCAGCCCATTGCTCTCCCCATCCCTGCTGCCCCACTTTAGACCAGCTGTCCTGCCCAGACCAGTTTCCCTCCCATGCAGAAATACAAAGGGCAGGGCAGACAGGTGGGCCTGGCTTGTCTGCCATATGTGGCAGTTACTATTCAAGCTCTTCAGAGACCCAGAAACTCAGTGCAAGTGACATAATAGAGAGAATTTCTTGCATCTACATGACCTCAGAGCTGCTCCAGACCAAGTTATCGGCTCCCTTTGGCTATCGCATCAAAGGAACCCCTCATTCCGCCCCTGCTATCCACTCACCTCCACGTGGCCCTTGGTACCAGCCTGCATTTCCCACTTGCCTCACTATCGAACAAGCCCCTTCCTGCTTTCTCCCCTGCCACCCCCCTCCCTCGGGCACACTCCCTTTGAACATCTGCTGGGGTACTGGATTATCAATCAAATCCTTCCTTTGTCATGATACTTAAAACCCTCCACAGCCAAGCTGCCGGCAGGCTGAAACCCCTGCAGATCAATATTGTCTGCTTCCCTGTACTCTACTCCCCCATCTGCCTCCCTGCTGCCTCATTTTATACTTAGAGATCCTTATCTTCTGCGCTTGCACAAAGCCTTGCAGATGGGCCATAACCCCCCCCCCCGTGCTACCGTAACACAAAGAATACGGTTAGATTCGATTATTTTTTGGAAAACCGATAACAAATATCCACTCCCAGGCACAGCAGCCCATGGAAAAGGCCCATGGGCAGGCGGGAAGAGGGGAGCAGGAGCAGGCCTGGAGGTCGGTGTAAGGGCCTCTCGCTGTGGGGCAGTGAATCCGGGTGCCAGGGAACTCCCCCCGCGCAGGGATGGGGGGGGGCGGGCTGGGCGAGGGGGGCCGACGGCCACTCTCTGGCCGTGCACCCGGCCAGGAGGCTCAGGGGCCAGCTGCACCCCCAGGAACAGGCCGGGGGGGCGGCCGCAGCCGCCAGGACCCGCCCCCGGGTGATCGGCCCCTCAAGGGGGAGGCGGCTCCGTCCAGGCTGAGGAGGGGGGTGCAGAACGTGCCCCTCCATGATGGGGAGGGGGAAGGCGCCGCTGCCCCACAATTCCCAGCGGCAGAGCGGCCCCCACCCGCCCTAAGGCCAGGCCCCTCCAAGATGGCACCGAGCACGTGGGGCCCGGCCGCCGCACGTGGCGACCACCCAGGAGCCCTCGGGGGACACGTGCGCGAGCCCGCGCATGCGCCGCGGCTCCAAGCGCCGCGCCGCGCGGCCCTTCCGCCAGCCACCTCCGCGCACCACCACCCCCAGGCGGGAGAAGCGCGGGCCAGCGCATGCGCAGATCTAACTCGGCGCCCGCCGCGCATGCGCAGGGCAACTCCTTCCCCACCGCCGCCGCCACCACCACCGCCGCCGCCCAGGCCCAGTCGAGGCGGTGGCGAACGGCGCCATTTTGTCCCTCGCAGCCGCCCCCCAGTCACATCCCCCCCGCTTTCCTCGGCAGTAGGCCCCGCACGCGGGGTGGGGGGGGGGCTCACCGGCTGGGTCGGAGCGGAGCGCGGTGGAGCTGCTGCTGCCTCGGCGTCGGCGGGAGAAGGGAGGATGAGATCGAGGCTGCGCAGGTTACGCCCCTTTCTGCCACCGAGCGCTGATTGGCGGCCTGGAACTGAGAGGGGGTGGAGCTCAGCACTCTCAACGGTCGCGTCCTATGAGCGGCCCGCCCATTGGCTTGCGAAACAAAGGCGTACGCCCCGCTGGCCGCCGGCAGTTCTGATTGGCTAGCTAGCTCGCCCCCGCAGTACGTAGGGACTGTTGATTGGCCGACTAACAAACTGTCTGGGAAATGAGACCACGCCCCCATCCGCTCTGACCGGCTGGCACGGAGACAGGCAGCGTCGCCCCCTAGCAGCGTGAAGCCGTCATTGGCTAGAAGAGAAGCCGGCAGCGCTGATTGGCTCAGGCCGCGCCTCCTACGTGACAGTAACGCTGATTGGCTGACGGAAGCAGAGCCAAGGCCCAGGCCTCCCTGTGCACTTCGCCCTGCAGGAGGCCTGGTGCCCCCCCTTGGGGCTGGCGTAGGGCCAGGCTGACTCCGCCCCCTCAGCAGCAAGGACAGGGCCCTTCATTAGCCAGGGTAGGGGCCGGCCCCCCAGGGCAAGGAGCAGGCAGGCGCTCCTGTGGCTCCTTACCTCTCCCAGGCGAAGGGAGGTGCCCCCCTTCCCCATGAGCCTGAGTGCCCCACAGCTCTGGAACCGGGGGGAGCACTAGTGGCCCCCAGGGGCCCTCCGCAGCTGAGTGGGGGAGGCCCCCAGCCTCTGCCCCCTTGGGGGTGTACCCATTCACCAGCCATAGGCCCCAGCTGGCAGTGAATTACAAACAAGCAGCTTGGCTCCTACTTTCCATGCAGCAGCTGTTCCCCTCTGCCTCAGGCTAGCTGGGTGCAGTGGCTGGGAGAGCAGGTAGCTCAGCAGGAGGCTTGGCTAGGGAGGCCTCACCCCACAGGTGCGGGAGATGCCCACACCAGCCTGCCCTGTGACTAAGTGGAGCAACGTAGCACACAGGCTGGGACTCCAAGCCCTTTAGAACACAAATGAGGAAGCAGGCCTCAGGGGAAGCTGTTAACTCCTCCCTGCAGCGAGGCCCACACACTGTGGGGACAATGAACCTGCTCTCTCTCCCCCCCAGTGCCCCTTCTGTGGCCACTACCACCTTCCAACCTCCACAGCTGAGGCCAATGCTAGTGCTGGGGGGCAGGGAGTGGCTAGGAAACCCATCAGCTAGCCCCAGGCAGTTCAGAGGGAGGCACTTCTAAGACCTAACAAGCACCATATGTCCCTGGTGGTACCCATAAGCCTGGGGGGGGTTGCCCTCAGTTTGCATTCTTCCACCCAAGGCTCCCACAGCTAAAGCAATATGAGCCCCCACTGCAGGGGCTGCAGTTGCCCACACCCAGCAGGAAGAAACCAGAGGCAGAACAGGCCCTGGCTGGGCCCCAGCAGTGTAGAGCCTGTGCCCTACGGGAGCAGCTTAGCTTGTGCCTCTGAACAGAGCCTGCTTCCTCCCTGAGGGCAGCTCGTAACAGGCAGGAAGCTGCCGAGCTCCGAGCAGGCTAAATAAGGTACGTTCTGGGCACATGGTCAGCCCCCCTCGGCACAGCTGCCAGAGAAAACAGGAACCCGCAGCCCCCGAACACCAGCCACCTTCCTTTCCAGGCTGCTGCCCTCACTTCTCCCCTGGCAGCTTGGTGAAGCAGCCAGCCAGCACCACTGCCCCCCACCTCCAAATCCCCACTTGTTCCTCAGCCCCGCTGCACATAGGAAAGCTCAGCAGACAGTGGGTCCAGCAGCCTTTATTTTGCTGAAGGACTCTGGCCAAGGCTGGGTGTGTGCCCGCTCTGGCTGACGGGCTCAGGCTCTCTCAGCAGCAGCACTGGGGCTGGACAGCTCAGGCGTGTGGATGCCCTCGCGGCGAGTCCTGCGCGTGATACGGCCAGCCTGCAGGGAGAGATGGACACAGGTTCATACTTCAGAAGCTGGCAGGCAGCAGGGCTAAGCCACCACCCCTCACTGGACTTTTCTCCATCCGCTCTGACCCCAGCCCTACAGTACATGGGGCCACTACTGCTCCTCGTCAAGGCGGAGCTGGGCTCTTTGCCATGGGACACTGGGCACAGCCAGGAGCCATACCTTGGGCCGAATCCTGGTCTGGTCTCCGTATCCCTTCCTTTCATGGTAGGGCCGTTGGCAGCACTGCTTCCACCTGCCAAAGCAAAGCCATGTTACTAGCCAGCCTGGACTTGCCCAGCATGTCACAAGCAAGTCGCTGAACCCGGCGGTCTGAGCAGGCTACTCCAGGACTGGCCAATGCCACCCATTGGCCAACCCTGGAGAGTCAGTCACTACGGAGACTCCCGCCCACCCCCGTTTGAGAACCTACCAAAAAGGTGTCTTGTCACCAGCGCATAGCAATTTAACCTGGCAGGTCCAGAGGCACTGGCTCCCCCACCTCCCCCCCGCTGCACTGGGAACAGCCCCTCCCAGCAGACACGAGTCCAAGGGCTGCACAAGGCATGGATTTTAAAGTCTTGGACCAAACGGTAGTGAGCACAAGGGGGAGGCTGGGTGTTGTGTACAGTCCAGACTGCCTCCCCCACAGCGGTAGGGGTTAGGCACAGCTCAGACAGGCCCCCAAAAGTCAGTCCAAAAAAAGACCAGCGTTAGCCCTAGGGACGAACTGTGGAGGAGAGAAGATGCGGACACGAGCAAAAGAGTTACCTCGAATTACAGGACTATATCCACATATGAACTAGGCAAGAGAGCAGCTTTCGTCTCACACGGATCGCACTGAAGGAGAGTCACAACACACTTCGGGGTCTCGAAGGACACTGGTTTCCATACGCTAGCAGAGAATGCTCACAGCGGGTAAGATCAGGACAAGGCTAGCTACCATAGGCCCACCTACCCCTCTGACACCAACTGGCTGTCTCCGACCCTAGCTCTAAGCTAACCACCACAGCCGCCAGATCCAAGAACGGCACCTCTTTACCACTCGGCCATCATGGCAGTTCGAAGGAGAACAGAGGGAGGAGATGCCCCTGAGGTGGGGGCAGAGAGTGCACGCTAACTGGATGATTTGATGCACCATCCTGCTGCGGGCTGGGAAGACATTTCCCCAGGTTGGTCAGCTATTGACAAGGCTACTAGATTTAGTCTTGGCCACCTGCTGCAGGTTTGCTTCCCATGCACCCAGGGAAGGCAGTGTCACAGCAGAGCAAGGGGCATTGTACCCCATGGCGTACATGCCAGCTCCCGCAGACTGTGGGTTGTTACTGTCCCTTTCCCAGTTCCGCTGCCACCGCTACCAAGAACAGAGGCACTAATGGAAGATGGATGTGCCAGCTGAAGCCGAAACCACTTCAGTTATGGATTCGTGCTGTTTAGGAAACGAGCATCCTCGAGAATCCAAGATCCTCCGGCCTCACTGGACAACAAGTAGCATCTCGTTCTGGTTTCTAAAGAAACCCAAGACAGCTTTCTTAACGTCACCTCCACCACCGAATGCCATTGCTAGAGCTTCCGGCTTAGGCTCAAGCCCTTCGCTGTGCAGCTCCTGCGGCAGCACCAGACGGCAACATTTGGACCGCATGCCGCTGCAGTGAGCAGCCAAGGAGTCGTGGAAAGCTGTGCTGGTTTTACAGCTAATTTGGAGCCAGATTAGAGACTCCTTGCCAGCTTAGTTTGGGATGTGTCCTTGATGTGGCCACAAGGCTTCAGAAGCAGAATTAGACTGCAACCCCCTTTCAATATTTTAGGCTGCTCAACAAGGCAGACAGAGGGGATAACGGGGTTTAATGTTTGTGCGACAGTGACAGGAGTTCATGGCCAGGCCGCCTTCTGGTTCCATGTACAATGACACCTAGGTCAGCGTAGATGGGACCAGAAACCGTCTCCCCTGCCCTAACCTCACTCCCTCCTCTGTCTGTCTTGTGCAGTGCAACGAAATGTCGAGAGCAAAGAGTTCGTTTCAGACGGTCTTTTAATAGGCTTCGTAAAGCCAGAGAACTGAATACAGGAATTCCTTCACCACTTCAAATACAATACCAATGGAATTATGCGCATTTCTTCCAGTAAAAAAGGACAAATATAAACAAACATTTTCAAGAACCTGTCGTGGAAAGCTTTTGCAAGTCTTAAGTTCTGGGGGTTGTTACATTGTACAGTGAAAATACCTTTTGCTGCAGATCGAACTTACGAGTCACATGTGTTCCTTTAGATATACCAAAGGCTATCATGGCTTTTGCCCTTCCCTTGCTATACACTAAAGGACCAGAACTCCAAGGTATCATTGCACTTGTCTTAGAAACTCCAGCTTGTGGGAACAGTGCGTTAAAGTGAGTTCAGGGCCCCGTGTTTACGAGAAACCTTGGGCTGTTGACAAATCAAATGGAGAAAGAAAAAAAAGCCAGAGATTTCAAAAATGCTTTAAAAAAACCACTCGAAAATAAACAGAGCTTTCTTGAGGAAAGTCTCAACGGGCCATCTCGTAGCAGAAGCTGTCAGGCTGCGTGACAAGACTACAAAAGGGAAGATACAGGTAGAGATAACTAAACAATAAGTTTCAGCGAAGCTCCAAAACTCTTTATAAATACGGCCATTGGAAGGACGATCTTGAGTCAGGAAGGGTTTTTACTCGTTGCGAGCTGAGGACAAGAAGTAGGTACAATCGTAAAGGCACTGAAGCATACGGACACTTTTGTAGCATTTCACCATCTTCTAAGACTGTTTTTGGGGCTCTGTGAGGCTAGGAATCTCCAGGACTCCCCCTTCCCCAGTTATCTAGTCGCTGGATGGCGGTCACTTGCGTTAAATGGAATTCTAAGCCTCCACATGCATTTCATGCTAGCTATCGACCAGGGTTAACGGAACCAAGGCCTGGCAATAAGACTCAGTCAGGCTTGTTAAAGGTGGACAAAGAGAGGAGTCCCGGCTACTAATCCTCGATTATGGCCACTGCTCAGCACAAGATGGTGCGTTGCAAAGGTTTTAAGTGCACCTGCTAATCAAGAGAAGTGCTGTATTTCATTCTCTCAGCTCCACCTACCTTAGTTGTCATAGTTGTCTCTGTAACTGCCTCCGGAGGAGTAGCGGTCGTTATATCCTCCCTGATTCCTGAAAGCAAAGCACAACTCTTTTTACATTCACTCCAACACCCTCAATTCTAAGGGCAACGGAACACTGATCAAGTCTGACCCCCACAGGCCAGGGCAGACAAGATGAGTAGAAGCAGGAACCTAAGACTTTTAAAGGAACTACCTAATGTTGAATTCAAATGTAGCAGGGAAAAGAATCTCCTCTCCGCCCCCCGGCCCCAGCCAGTGTTTCCTGTAAGCCAAGTGCTTGGGTGGCCACTTGGTACACATCCACACATCCCCAGGGCACACAATTTATTCTGCACATGGATGGAAAAAAGTGAGGGATCACCCCCCACAACCCTTGCTCAATTCCAATACAGAGCATCTGTCTCGCTTAAAAACCATGTGCCTTATTTCTTGAATTTTTCTAGCTTCAGTTTCCAGTAGTTGGATGACATTAGCCCTCTGCAATTGAGCAAGGCAAGCCTAATATCCAAGTATTGATCCGCACGTAGGTGCTTGCAGACTAAGCTCAAGTCATCCCTCAACATTCTCTGTTAAGCTTCATCAATTGAGCTCCTGGAGTCTCATTTAAGAGTTACCTGCCACCGTAGTCCCGGGACCCGCCATAGCCGCCACTTCGGTTGTCATAGCGGCCGCCACCGTAGTTTCTGTCTCCACCTCCTACAGCACACAGGGTAAAAAGACGTGAGTGCTCCTCCTCCCAATGGACAGGGACTTGCACATGAGAACAGTAGGGCTGCTAGACTCACCTCTGGAGTAGCCACGGCCTCGTCCCCTGCCTCCAAATGAGCCACCTCTGGATCCACGGGAAGATTTCCCAGCATGGTCAACTCTGATTTGACGCCCATCCACGGACTGTAGAGAAACAAGACGTGTTTAGGAAAGGGAACAGGTTAAGCAGCAGCCTCATCGCTGCAGGAAGACTCACCTCTCCGTTCATAGCTCTCATGGCATCCGATGCATGTTCTGGGTTGGCAAAGGTGATGAAGCCAAAGCCTCTGGATCTCTGGGTCTCTTTGTCCTTAATTACCACCACTAGAAGGAGAAGAAATAAAGGGCAATTGAGCCAACTTGCACTTGGAATTGACCTGTGCCTACAAGCCACCCTTATGTAGCGCAGCCCTCAGGCACTGGTCAATTACTTGATGCTGCTCCTAGATGCACCCCACAGCCTGACCACACTGCAGTATCTTTGTAGTAAGATATCTGCTGATACCACATGGCAAAGAGCTGTGCCAGTTTACTAGGCAGCTGATATTAAGGCAGAGGCCTAAGCACCTACTGCAATGAGGTCTTGCAAACCCAATTCCCCTCACAGTCATAGGGACCAGGTGTGCAGGCATAACTGAATCCTTACCCTCAGAGATAGGGCCAAACGAGCCAAAATGCTGCTCCAGGCCTTGTTCGTCCGTCTCAAAATTCAGACCCCCAACAAAGAGTTTTCCTTCTTCAGAAGACATGGCGAGGAGTCTAGGAAGGAGATGCAAGGTGGTTAGGAAGAACAGATGACGGGACTTCCCCTCTCAAGCCTGGAGCCAAGCCCCACATGGAAGGAGGGAAGGAAGAGAAGTAGACACTGCAGCAGAGGATTCTCCCTATGAGTGAGAGCTTCAGCACTCCCTGCAAGTTGCAAGGGGCCCCAGGGAGCTCTCCCCCCTCCCCATTGCCTCCCAGGGGAAGGGAGCAACTGAGCATCCAAAAGTACTTTCTCTCTGAGGGCCTTATGGAGCCTGCAACCCTCAGCCCCCTACCGCAGCCTTCCCCAAGGTAACTGGGACTCCAGAAACGGATTGGACCATCATAGGGACGGATACCAACGCTCCTCCATAGCACCTCCTAGCGCCCATCGACAGGCCCCACGCCCCCCTGCCTTCCAAGGCCCTGCTAGGAGGCAGTGTAAGTGGCAGCTGGAGGCCAGAGCTGCAGCCCCCCCGGACAGCCGCTCCCAGACCCGCTGCCTAGAGCTCAGGGCTGCTGCAGGCCCCGCCCCAACGGGGTCCCCCCTCCATGAAACAGGCCCGGCTGCTCCCCCCCCCCGGCCTTAGGGCGCCCACGTGCCCTTCGCCCCCTTCCCAATGGAGGGCGCAGGGGCCCAGGCGCCCAACCCCGCCCCCAGCGGCCGCCATCTTGCGTCCCGCGCAGAAGAGATGGCGGCGGTCACGTGGTCAGGCCCGCGCCGGATGGAACGCCGCCCGCGCCAGGGTTCCAAGGCGCCCCCTCCCGCAGAGCCGGCGCGGGCCCCGCCGGAGAGAACGCCAGCGAGACGACCACCGCGCATGCGCGCAGCAGTCCCGGTCCCACCCGGGGCTCCGCTCGGCCGCCAACGTTCCGAGACCGCCTCCGCGCATGCGCGCCCCTAAGGCCTCTTCCGTGCGCCTCCCCTTCGCCACAGAACCCCCCTCCTGCACCAGCCACCAACGTTTCATCAGGGCCCCGTCGGCCGCGCATGCGCCCCCTAGGCCGCCGCGGCCCTCCCACAATCCCTCGACTCGCTCTGCGCCAGGGCGAGCACCCGCCACCACGTCCCCCGCCGCCACTCACCAGGCAAGTCCTTCCCGGGCTGGAGCTGCTGAAAAGGCGGCCGAGGCGCCGCCCGCTCGAGCCTTATATAGCGGCCCCGCCCACCGCCCACGTGATGCTCGGCTCGGCGCGCCCATTGGACGCAGTGACGAGGCGCGCACGCGCGCGGAACGGAGGGCAGAGAAGGGCGGGGCCAGCCTCAAGCTGGCCCATCCGGGACGTTGGCACGCGGCGCCCATCCGGGGCCTGCCCAACCGCCGCCGCGCCCCGCCTTTTCCCGCCAAGCCCGGCCCAGGAGCACATCCGGGGACTTCCCCCACCCAGCGGCGTCCGGCTCCTGGCCTCTCGGAGCCCCGCCCATGGAACATCCGGGGCCCGGCGGACCTTGAGCCCCGCCCCCTGCTCTAAAGAACGCCCCCGAGCCCCGCCCCCGCTCGCAGCCGGGTCCTTCGGTCGCTCCCCCCCCCCCCGCTGCTGCCTCTGATCCGGGGGGAGGGGCGCAGGCGTTAGGCTTAATGAATAGTGAATTGTAATAATTAACTCATTTGCATAAATGCCCCGCCCCCGCCATGGCCTGAAACCCCCGCCACGGGGGGGGCGAATCTGTGCATTTAACCCCGCAACGGGGGCGGATCCCCGCATTTTACCCCGGGGGGGGGGGCGGATCTGTGCATTTAACCCCGCAACGGGGGGGGGGCGGATCTCGCGTTTTACCCCATGAGGGGGCGAATCTGTGCTTTTAACCCCGCAACGGGGCGGATCCCGCGTTTTACCCCATGAGGGGGCGAATCTCGCATTTTACCCCATGGGGGGGCGAATCTCTGCATTTAACCCCGCAACGGGGGGGGGCGGATCCCCGCATTTTACCCCGGGGGGGGCGAATCTCTGCATTTAACCCCGCAACGGGAGGGAGAGAACTCCCCACATTTTACCCCGGAATGGGGGGGGTGAGTCCCCGTGTTTTACCCCACAACACGCGGGGGGAGCCAATCCCTGCGGAGCGGGCGGGGGGGGGGGAATCACGATTTTTGGTCTGTGTCGGGAAGAAAGTCCCTGCGCTCGCTCTCAGCATCCCGCCGAGACCGCCGCTCGCCAGCCGCATACCAGGGCGCCGCCCTCACGTCCGTGCAGCGAGAACGTGGGCGGCGACACGCGACACGAAATAACTCCAACTCCTTACGGACCCGCCGTGGGGCTGGGACGCGGTTCTGCCTCGAAAGGCCTACGCGTGGCCTCTGCCCCATTCACCGAATCACGCTCGACGCGGACATCCTCCTGATTTCAAACCCTTCTCCGAGTTCCCTGTCGCGAGCGCGTGAATAAAACAATTCTAGGCCGTCTCTCCCGCGCCGGGAACTTTCCTGGAAGTGCAATCGACGCAAAATGACTTTGCCCGGTCAACGCCCGGCCGCACCTGCTAGTGCTGTGTAATTGCCGTCCCTCTTGGTCCTCTCCCACTTCTGACACGCGGCTTTTAATCTTTCCAGTTGGTGCCCTCGTTCCCCCAGTCACAGAGCATGTGGCGCCCCTGTCTTGTTTCCTGGAACCCGGGCTTTTTGACGATCTGATAAACTTTTCCTGGAAAACTCCCCATTTGCACTCATATTTTATGGCCTCGTTTCCCAATTTGCTGCAAATGCTTTGGAGGACAGGGTTCTAAATCAAAGTGATCTGAACAAGCGGGGGAGACAGTCTGAGGTCAATAGGATGAAGTTTAATAAGGACAAATGCAAAGGGCTCCACTTAGGAAGGAACAATCCGTGTCACACGCACAGAACGGGAAGCGACTGTCTAGGGAGGAGTCCTGCAGAAAGGGATCCAGGGGGTCAGAGTGGACCACACGCTAAATATGAGCCAACAGTGTGACACTGTTGCAATAAAAGCAAACGCGATTCTAGGATCTGTGAAAAGGAGTGTTGTGAGCCAGATGCGAGACGTCGTTCTGGTCTACTCTGCACTGACTAGGCCTCCGCTGGAGGATTGTCCCCCGTTCTGGGCACCACATTTCAAGGAAGATGTGGAGACACTGGAGAAGGTCCAGAGAAGAGCAACAAGACTGATGGACGGTCTAGAGAACAGGAGCTAGGCGGGCAGACTGAAGGAATTGGGTTTGTTTAGTTTAGAAAGGAGAAGACTGAGAGGGGACATGAGAGCCGTTTTCAGGTATCTAAAAGGGTGTCACGAGGAGGAGGGAGAAAAATGGTTCTCCCTGGCCTCTGAGGACAGGACAAGAAGCAATGGGCTTGAACTGCAGCAAGGGAGGTTCAGGTTGGACATTAGGAAAAACTTCCTGCCTGTCAGGGTGGTGAAACACTGGGATAAATTGCCTGGGGGGTTGTGGAATCTCCATCCCTGGAGATATGTAAGAGCGGGTTGGACACACACCTGCCAGGGTGTGGATAAATCCTGTAATATTATCACTCTCATATAACTTTGTATTAAGATCTTGTCCTTTTAGAGCTCTCTGTTAAGTGTTCTTATAGAATCTCTGGAACATTTCTCCTAGAACTTTGTATTAAGAGAAACTTTCCTTGTAAGAAAAAAATGTCTTTTGAGCTCTCCCCTTTCCTTGAGTGCCCTGTTGGAATGAATGAGGTGTGAATGGAGAATGGAAGGGGAGCCCCTCCAGCAGCAGTTGCAAGGGTGGAGAAGGTCTGGGAGCCAGATCCAAGACAATACCTGTGCAGTGAGCTCATGAAGAAGACTGGACAGACAGACGCCTTGGGAGTCAAGCAGCAAGTGCCGGCCCTTGGAAGAACTCTCTTTGAAGCAGCATTAAGAAAGGCGAGGGGATGGCTAATTGGCTGCATGAGAGGGATAAATAGGAGGCATCTTGCAGAGGGACCCCGGGTTTTCGTCTTGTCAACATGGGAGCATCGATCTGGATCGGCAGAAGCCCGGCTCTACCCTCCCCCATCTAACTCACCTGGCCAGTGCAGTTAGGGGGAGCAACTTTTGGTAACAACAAGACGGAGTGTGCTTGTGCATGTGTGAGAGTGCATGAGTGTCATGTGTCATATGCATATGATAAATATTGATTGATCTATGTATGTTCAATAAATGTGGCGTGTTGCCTTATCCCCCTGAAAAAGATCCCGGGTGCTTCTTTTAAGCACAACAAGGGGTGCTCTAGAGCAGTGTTTCTCAGCCAGTGGTACGAGTACCCTCCGGGATACTTGAGAGAAGTCCGGGGGGTCCGTCAGCACAACTGAAACGTGGAGAAAACGGCATTTTTGTTTTACGTTTGACAGCGCTTTATTATTTTTGTACTTTTTACACCCAAAAAGGTCATCACCCGCCCGGCTACGATGGAGTTGTTTAAACAAATGTGTTGCACTGCTGGAAAAAAAATGTGTGTGTCTGAAAATTGTAGGTACTGGGGAAACTTACACATTTGTTTTGAAACAGGGGGTACTTATAATTTTTTAAAGGGGTACTTTATAAAAAAAAAGGTTGAGAAACACTGAACTAGAGGGTGCAGGGCCCTGGCTCACTTGCTGGTCCCTTCCAGTCCTACGATTTTATTTCACTCACCATTTTTCTCTCTGTTAGGAAATTAACCCGTTTAAAGCACAGAGAAAACCCCCATGGTACAGGCTGGGACCCCATGTTGGCCCATATTGAATTATTTAATAACAAGAGGTGATGGGTTATCTCGGCACCGGATAAGCCATCCCCATGCAGTGTTATATGTGGTGGTTCCCCAGCTGCCCTGCCCCAGAGGTGGCTGCATCTCAGAGCTAGGGGAGCCCTCCCCCTGGGCTGTGTTGTATGTGGCTGTTCCCCAGCTGCCCTGCCCCAGAGGTGGCTGCATCTCAGAGCTAGGGGAGCCCTCCCCCTGGGCTGTGTTGTATGTGGCTGTTCCCTAGCTGCCCTGCCCCAGAGGTGGCTGCATCTCAGAGCTAGGGGAGCCCTCCCCCTGGGCTGTGTTGTATGTGGCTGTTCCCCAGCTGCCCTGCCCCAGAGGTGGCAGCATCTCAGAGCTAGGGGAGCCCTCCTCCTGGGCTGTGTTGTATGTGGCTGTTCCCCAGCTGCCCTGCCCCAGAGGTGGCTGCATCTCAGAGCTAGGGGAGCCCTCCCCCTGGGCTGCGTTATATGTGGTTGTTCCCCAGCTGCCCTGCCCCTGCATCTCAGCGCTGGGAGGGCTGTCCGACGGTGCTGGAAGGAAGGAGATGGAGTCAGAGGCCTCTCAACGCCTTTATGATTGTTCCAGGCTGCAGCCCAGCGCCTCGTGGGCCTCAGTTCCAGTGGGCGGCTGGGTCCAGGCTGAGGGAGATGACGGAGGTCGGGGGGGCAGCGGGGGAGGTCAGAGCGCGCAGGGAGCTGTACCAGTCCTCGGGGGCACAGGAGGGGGCGGGGTGGGGACATGGGAACTGGGCAGGGGGAGGCGGAGCCCTGGGGGTAGGAGGCAGGGAAGCGGGGAAGGTGGGGGTTGGGGGCCAGGGGCGGGGTGTACTGGTACTGCCGAGGTGGCGGAGCAGGCACAGGGCCCACAGAGAGGCCCCGCGGGGGGCTGGGCTTCAGCAAGGCCCGTTCGTGCTTCCGCTGCTTGGCCCGGCGGTTCTGGAACCACACCTGGAAAGAGAGAAAGACGCCGTCCAGCCCCAGCTGCGTTCCCCAGCCCCTCACAGGCGTGTGCCTGGCTGGGACCCCAGCGATGCCTCGCCCGCTGCGGAGTGCAGCCACCTCTGGGGCAGGGCGGCTGGGAAACACCCACACATAACGCCCGCCAGTGGCCAGGCCTGAGTGCCAGGGGAGAGCCCTCACCCCGTAGCCCACCCCGGGTACCTGGATCCGGGCCTCGTTGAGCCGCGTGGCCCGGGCCAGCTCCTCCCGGACGTAAATGTCCGGATAATGGTTCTTGGCGAAGGCGGCCTCCAGCTGCTCCAGCTGCTCCGGGGTGAAGCTGGTGCGATGGCGCCGGCGCGTGGGGGTGGGAAAGAGCAGGGCAGGGGGAGCGGCCGGGGGGCCCCCCTCCAGGCCAGGCATCTCTGGGGACTTCCGGAAGGGGGGGCTGATAGCGTCTGAGAGGGAGACGGTGGGGGGGGGTCAGGATTTCTGCCCGAGCCCCTCCCCCCAACCCGCAGCCCCTGCCAGCCCTGCCCTGGGCTCCCCCCAGCTCTGCGGGGCCCCTGTGGCTCTGCCCCCTGGTGGCTCAGGAAGGGTACAAGCCCTACTACCGCTGCTGCAGGGGGCACTCCCCCTGTCTCCCAGCCACTCCGGCAGCACCTTGCAGGCTAGAGGGGAGTTTCCTGCACCCCACCCAGGTCCCCCCGCGGGTCCCCCCTTCCTCAGGGCAGAGCCCGCTGCCAATTCCTGGCTGTGATCCCCAGGATTACGTGGGGGGAACCTGATCGCCCCTCCCCCCCCGGGCGGCTGAACCTGAGAGCGTGGGAACGCAGCGCCCCGGGGACACAATGCACCCGGGAGGCTAATTAGTCTGGGGCTGGGGGTTGGGGTGGGGCAGGGCAGGAACCTGAGCCCAGAGCCTGGGTGCCAAGCAGCATTTTCATTAACGCGTCCGTGACCAGATGCCCCCCCCCTCTAACCACTAGCCCCCACACCCCTCACAGAGCCGGGGAGAGAATCCAGACGTCCTGGCTACCAGCCCTAACCACTAGTCCCTACTACTCCCCAGAGGCAGAGAGAGAACTTAGCCGCCCTGCCTACCAGGCCCCCCCTTCTGTAACCACTAGCCCCCACTACCCCCCGGAGCCAGGGTTTGAGCCGCTGGCCCCTGCCCTGGCTCCGGAGGAGGTGGGGTCAGTGCTGGGATCAGGTTCAGCACCTGGGCTGGGACGGCGTCAGAGACAAGAGCGTGCTAACAGCATTGGGGGGTCAGTTAGGACTCCAGACGCCTGGCTCCCAGCCCCCCTTTTGCCCCGCTCTAACCACTAGTCCCCACCCTCCTCCCAGAGCTGGGGAGAAACCCTGGGGTCCTGGCTCCAAGGCCCCTTTCCCACTGCTCTAACCACTAGTCCCCACCCTCCGCCCAGAGCTGAGGAGAAACCCTGGGGGTCCTGGCTCCAAGGCCCCTTTCCCACTGCTCTAACCACTAGTCCCCACCCTCCGCCCAGAGCTGAGGAGAAACCCTGGGGGTCCTGGCTCCAAGGCCCCTTTCCCACTGCTCTAACCACTAGTCCCCACCCTCCGCCCAGAGCTAGAGGGAGACCCTGGGGGTCCTGGCTCCCAGCCCCCCAGCTGTAGAGAAGTTTCCCCATCTTTAGCCCTTCTCCCCTTTCTCTGCCCCCCTGAAAGGGGCTTGTCCCAGCGCTGGGGGTTCCCCGCTCACCGGCCGCGGAGCTGATGGTTCGGGGGCGCCCGTCACCTATCGCCACGTTCTTCCGCCTCCTCCGTCCCCTGGCCCCTTCTCGCCCCACACGCGCCCACCCCAAACTTAAGTCGCCTCTGACTCCGCCCCTCCGGGGGGGTGTCCGCACTGACCAATCAGCTCACCCGCCCGGCCTCCCCCCCTACTGCGCACAGCCCCCCACAAGGCAGGGCCTGGCAGGGGTTCAGGGCGGGATCGGGGGGGCAGGAGAGGGGCCCCAGGTACAGTAGCTCCTAGACGGCAGGTGTCATGGGGGGCTAGCAGTGTGTGTGTGTGTGTCCCCACTGCCCCCTGCTGCACAGGCCTGGCCCTGCTGTGTGTGTGTGTGTGTGTGTGTGTGTGTGTGTGTGTCCACTGCCCCCTGCTGCACAGGCCTGGCCCTACTCTGTGTGTGTGTGTGTGTGTGTGTGTGTGTCCACTGCCCCCTGCTGCACAGGCCTGGCCCTGCTGTGTGTGTGTGTGTGTGTGTGTGTGTGCCTGGCCCTGCTGTGTGTGTGTGTGTGTGTGTGTGTGTGTGTGTGTGTCCCCACTGCCCCCTGCTGCACAGGCCTGGCCCTACTCTGTGTGTGTGTGTGTGTGTGTGTGTGTCCACTGCCCCCTGCTGCACAGGCCTGGCCCTGCTGTGTGTGTGTGTGTGTGTGTGTGTATGTGCCTGGCCCTGCTGTGTGTGTGTGTGTGTGTGTGTGTGTGTGTGTCCCCACTGCCCCCTGCTGCACAGGCCTGGCCCTGCTCTGTGTGTGTGTGTGTGTGTGTGTGTGTGTGTGTGTCCCAACTGCCCCCTGCTGCACAGGCCTGGCCCTGCTGTGTGTGCGTGTGTGTGTGTGTGTGTGTGTGCGTTTGTGTGTGTGTGTCCCCACTGCCCCCTGCTGCACAGGCCTGGCCCTGCTGTGTGTGTGTGTGTGTGTGTGTGTGTGTGCGCGTGCGTGTGTCCCCACTGCCCCCAGCTGCACAGGCCCGGCCCTACTCTGTGTGTGTGTGTGTATCCCTGCTGCCCCCGCTAGACAGACTCAGCCCTGCTCTGTGTGTGTGTGTGTGTGTGTGTGTGTGCCCCCTCCTGCCCCCTGCTGGACATGGCAGACCCTGGTGTGTGTGTTTGTGTGTGGGGGGGGGGTGTCCATACTGCCCCCTGTTGGACTTGCTGGACCCTGCTCTGTGTGTGTGCGCGCACACATGCTGGTGCGTTGTGTTGCTGTGTTGCACCTGGAGGGAAGGGGAGGGGAGGGGGCTGCGCTGTGTGTGGGGTCATTGTGGGGAGGCCCATGGAGGGAGATTGGAGACTCAGAGGTTGGGGGCTCTGTGTGTGGCAGCCCCCGAGCTAGGGTTGCCGCAATCAGGCCGCCCATTGTCAGTGTAAATCCCCAGAGACTGGGAACAGCAACAGACCAAACCAGCCCCCGGCCCCCCCCGCCCTGCCAGCGCCCCCAGCCCCGCCCCCGCCCTGCCAGCGCCCCTCACTCCCGCCCCCGGCTCTGTTCCCCCAGCCCCACCGCCCGGCCCTGCCCCACCCCCAGCTCTGCCCCTGGCCCTGCCCCCAGCTCTGTCCCTCCCAGCTCTGCTTCCCCCGGCTGGCCCTGCCCTCCAGCCCTGCCAGCGTCCCTCACTCCTGCCCCCAGCCCTGCCCTCCAGCCCTGCCAGCGCCCCTCACTCCTGCCCCCAGCCCTGCCCTCCAGCCCTGCCAGCGTCCCTCACTCCTGCCCCCAGCCCTGCCCTCCAGCCCTGCCAGCACCCCTCATTCCTGCCCCCCAGCCCTGCCCTCCAGCCCTGCCAGCGCCCCATATTCCTGCCCTCCAGCCCTGCCCTCCAGCCCTGCCAGCACCTCTCATTCCTGCCCACCAGCCCCTGCCCCCAGCTCTGGCCCCCAGCCCCACCCCAGCTCTGCACCCCAGGCTGGCCCTGCCCCCCAGCCCTGCTCTCCAGCCCTGCCAGTGCCCCTCATACCTGCCTCACAGCCCCTGTCCCCCAGCCCCTGCCCGTAGCCCGGCCAGCACCCCTCAATCCTGCCCTGCAGCCCCAGGCAGCACCTCACACTGGGGGGCCCAGGGCAGGGGCAGGTGCTGTGCTTATAATCTGTGGGCTGGCTGGATTTCCCAGCTGGGCCTGGGTGGGTGGCTTAGAGGCTCAGCCCCCCGGCTGCTCTCAGCACTGGAAAGGATCCGGCTCCCTCCTCCCTCTGGAGCAAACTCTGCCATAGAGCCCGGGCGTCCCGGCACCCAGCCCCCCAGCTCACCCCACACCTTCCCAGAGGCCGGGAGAGAAGCCAGGTGGAAACCCAGCCACGATTCCTCCGCCAGTTCCAGGGCTCTGCTTCTGGGCCCGGAGCTTAGCTCTAGATTTACAGCTTCTGAGATGCAGCCAGCTCTGGGGTGGGGCAGTAGGGAACCACCACACATAACGTTGGGCAGGAAAGCTCACCCATCACCTAGAAGCAGCCAGCTCTGGGGTGTGGCAGTGGGGAACAGCTGCATATAACACCCCACACGAGGGAAAGGCTCACACAGTGCTGAGATGCAGCCACCTGTGGGGTGGGGCAGTTCACATCGGGGATCTTGGGATAAAAAGCCATATGGCAAAGCCTGCGGCCACCTGAGGGCATAGGCCTCTGCCCCATTCCCCAGCCCCCCGAGCCAGCCAGGTCTCTGCAGTGGGGCTGGATTGGGGCTGGCAGCCCCTAGAGGAGACAGGCCTCATGTCCTATTTTCTGCCAGGGAGAGGACCCAGGGGTCCTGGCTCCCCACCCCTCCCTCCCCCGCACTGTAACCACTAGACCCCGCTCCCTTCCCAGAGCCAGGGAGAGCCCCCCCTCCCCCCGGAGCCCTGGCTGTGTGGAGCTGGGGGGCTGGATCGCCCAGCTCCGGGTGGGGGCAGGGCGTGAGGTCATAGTGGGTCTCCGCAGGATTGTTCTAGAGCCGGGGGGGGGGCTGGAAGCCATCGGAGGAAGGGGCCGGAGTCCAGTGTGGGTTGCTGTGGAGCTGCGGGGCCTGGTAAGCGCCCCACAGAGCCGCTGCTCCCACCCCCCGGGCAAACCGAGGCACAGGAAGGCTCTGGAACAAGCTGGGGGGCTGGTGGCCAAAACTCCTGGGTTCTGTCCCTGGCTCTGGGAGGGGAGTGGGGCCTAGGGGTTAGAGCAGGGGGGCTGGGAGCCTGGACTCCTAGTTTTGGGAGGGGAGTGGGGCCTAGTAGTTAGAGCAGGGGGCAGGGAGCCAGGATTCCTGGTTCTGTGCCAGCTCTAGGGGGGAGGCCCACGTTATGCTCTCCCCTTTGTCCTGCCTCGGTTTCCTTGCTGTTCTCTCTCTCCCCGCAGGGAGGCCGGTGGGGTGGGCCGAGGTGGCCAGGCCCAGCGTGGAGCGGCCCGGTCAGCGGGGATGAGGGCTCTGACGCTGCTTCCCGTCCTGGCCTGCCTGAGCGCTGGGGCCCAGGCCAAGGTGTTCAGTCGCTGCGAGCTGGCCCGGCTGCTGCAGAGAGGGGGGCTGGACGGGTTCATGGGGTACAGCCTGGACAACTGTGAGTGCCCATCTCCCGCGCCCCCCCCCCCCCGGCAGCTCCTCCCCCAGCACCCTGGTGTGGCTCTCACCTGGGAGCCAGGACACCTGGGCTCTCTCCTGGCTCTGGGAGGGGAGTGGGGGCTAGTGGTTAGAGCAGGGGGGCTGGGAGCCAGGACTCCTGGGTTCTCTCCTGGCTCTGGGAGGGGAGTGATGCCTAGTGGTTAGAGCAGGGGGGCTGGGAGCCAGGGCTGATCCAGCCATGCTGTTCACTTGGGCCGGCCCCACATTTGCTCCTTGTGCAGAAGCTGGCACCTGCCTTGACAACGGTAATAATGCGGCATCCCCTCCGGGGTTCCCATTCGCCGGCCAGCAGGGTGGTAGGAGACACCCCCCCTTGTCACTGGAGGCCAAGTTGCTGCCTGAAATGTCCCCCCTTGCCCCCCCTCCCCCCCCCCCGGCCAGGGATCTGCCTGGCTTTCTACGCCAGCCAGTTCAACACGAGGACCGTGCGGGAGAACTCGGACGGCAGCTCCGACTACGGCGTCTTCCAGATCAACAGCCACAAATGGTGCACGGACCTCCGCAGCCACACGCAGGACCTGTGCCAGACGCACTGCCGCGGTACACACCCCCCCCCGGCCCCTGGACTCAGTGTGTGGAAAGCCATCCCCATGCAGCGTTATGTGTGGGGGTTCCCCTACTGCCCTGCCCCAGAGGTGGCTGCATGTCAGGGTCGGGCAAATCATCCCTGTGCGGCGTTATGTGTGGGGGTTCCCCTGCTGCCCCGCCCCAGAGGTGGCTGCATCACAACCCATGAAACAGCCTTGTGCCGAATAGACACGTCTGGGCCAGGAGAGCTGCTCCCAAGCCTGCTCAGCTGGCGGGTTGAGGCTCACACTGCCTGGCCCTGCTCACACCCCATGTTCTGTCCCCACAGATTTCCTGACCACAGACCTCTCGGACGACATCAGCTGTGTCAAGAAAGTCGTGATGGATTGGGAAGGGATGGGGGCCTGGTACGGAAAGAATGATCTGCCTGGCTTTCTGTCTGTCCATCTTTGGGTCTGTCTGTCTATCTATGCCCACCCTATCTATCCTCATCCCCCCCTTCTATCTGTCTGCCCCTCCCCCGCTCTTAGCTCTGGGATCGCTCCACAACGTGACAAATGACGTAGCCCGGGAGAACACCACACAGTGCGGTGCTGACCGTGGTGTTAAGGAATGGAACACCCCACAGGATCACATGAAACGGGCCTTCATTGCTGGATGAACCACGTCCGTGCGGCGTTCTGTGCGGCTGTTCCCCAACCGCTGGGCCCCAGAGGTGGCTGCATCTCAGGGTCGGGCAAACCATCCCCGTGCGGCGTTCTGTGTGGGGGTTCCCCCGCTGCCCCGGCCCAGAGGTGGCTGCATCTCGACATCTGCACGGCTCCGGTCCCCTGACCTTTTCTCTCTGCCCTCCCAGGATGCCCTGGCGCGACCATTGTGAGGGCCGGGAGCTGAGTCACTGGGTGGCTTCCTGCAACCTGTGAGCGGCCGGAGGACCTGGACGCCCATCCCTGAGGACCAGCCGGCTCCTGCGCCCAGCGCCAATGGCACCGCCCGGGGGCCCATGTGCGGGGGAGTCCGGCGCAAGGGGGGGCCAGGAATGTCAATAAACCCCTTTGGGCCCCAGCTCGCTGGCCATGTGGGGTCGCTGGGCCGGCCTGGCAGGGGCATCAGCGGCAGGGCGAGGGGGCTGAGCAGGGAGGGAGGGGTCCCACAGTGTGTGCAACGCCTTCCCTGTGTGTGCCTGGCGCCCCCTGCTGGAGGGGACAGGCCCTGCGCGCTCTGTGTGTGTGTGTGTGTGTGTGTGTGTGTGTGTGTCCCCTACTGCCCCCGCTGGAGGGGATGGCCCTGCACTCTCTGTGTGTGTGTGTGTGTGTGTGTGTGTGTGTGTGTGTGTGTGTGTCCCTACTGCCCCCCGCTGGAGGGGATGGCCCTGCACTCTGTGTGTGCGTAGGAGCGAGCGTGCGCTGCAGCTGGCGTCTCTGCGCTGTGAGCTTGTCCTGTCTTAGCGCTCAAGGCCCGAGGAGCCCGGCTCCCCCGTCTGAGTTTCTGTGTCTCACGGCCCCCCCCGGGCCAGTCCCCCAGCCGGGCGAGTGGGAGCGGGAGCCGTGCAGACGGGACTCGCTGCGCAGAGGAGGGGCTGGGCCCCACGGCTGGGCACTGAAGGGACAGATCCAGAATCTCTCGCATGACCCACCCCATGGACCAGGGGGAGGGACATGCTGCTCCCCTATTGGTGCCCAAGTGACCCCCCCGACCCTGCGCCGGCCGGAGCCCTTGGCCGCTCCGATCTCATTCGGAAGGGCGCCCGGGAGCCGAGCCCTGCCCAGCCCGCCTGGCACTGCCCTCGGCCCCGCGCCCTACGGACGAATTACGCTGCCCCACCCCCGACGGGAGCTGGCCTCTTCCGCCGCTCTCCTCAGCGCGCCCCGAACCGAGCCAGTCCCCCACAGCCCGGTGGTCTGTCCCTGCGGCGGGACCTCCCCTCTCCCATCCCCTTCCACGGTGCCCTGAGGCGGGGGCAGCAGCACGGCCGTGAAGTGGGCATGTGAGCGGCTGAACGCCCCCAAGGGGGTCGCGACCAACGGCAGGGGGGGCGTGGGGGCAGCGGGGTTACATCAGACACCGGAGCGGTCAGACTGGGTCAGAGAACAGGCCCGTCCAGCCCAGTGTCCTGTCGGCCCACAGCGGCCAGCGCCAGGTGCCCCCATGGGAGACACCAGACCAGGGAACCGGCCAGCGATTCCTCCCCGTCACCCATTCCCAGCCTTGGAGAAACAGAGGCCAGGGACACCCTCCCGGCCCGGCCTGGTCAACAACCATCGATGGACCCATCCTCCAGGGATTTCTCTAGCTCTTTGTGAACCCTGTTACAGTCCTGGCCTGCACAGCATCCTCCGGCAAGGAGTTCCCCAGGTTGGCTGTGCACTGCATGAAGAAAAAACTCCCTTTGGTTTGTTTTAAACCTGCTGCCTGTTCATTTCATTTGGTGACCCCTAGTTCTTGTGTTATGGGAACAAGTCAATCACTTTTCCTTAGTCACTTTCTCCGCACCTGTCATGATTTTATAGCCCCCTATCCTCTCCCCTCCCCCCACCTCCTCATTTCTAAGCTGAAAAGTCCCAGTCTTTTTAATCTCTCTTCATGTGGGACCCGGTCCAAACCCCGAATCATTTGTGTTGCCCTTTTCTGAACCTTTTCCAAAGCCAAGAGATCTTTCTGGAGATGAGGCGGCCACGTCTGTAACGCAGTGCTCAAGCGGTGGGCGTCCTGTGGATTTATACAGAGACGAGGAGATATTCTGTCTGATCCTCTGCCCCTTTCTCACCGATTCCCAACATCGCTTTGCTTTGGGCCGGCTGCTG
Organism: Rafetus swinhoei; assembly: GCA_019425775.1. NCBI lineage: Eukaryota > Metazoa > Chordata > Testudines > Trionychidae > Rafetus > Rafetus swinhoei. The sequence continues at coordinate 5,345,488 of JAFJHL010000039.1, forward strand.
CGCACAGAGTGGGTGTTTTCGGAGAAGTCGCCGCAGTAACCCCAAGATCTCTCAGAGAGGCAGCAGCTAATTTCGAGCCGGTTGTTTTATAAGTATCCGGGGGGTGGGGGGGAAAGGAGTAGCAAACGCCTGGGAGGACAGAGCGAACGCTCCAAGGGATGGGGAGAACCCGGAGCACCGGGCCATCACCAGCACCATGACGCACAGCGGCACCCCACGTCGGGAGCTGATATGTACTGACGGGTTCTCCACTCTGGCAGAGAAATGCTGGGCTGAGGGCAATTGCTGGAAGAGGTAACCCCGGGGTGAATGACCGGGCACAGCCCACACCCAGGGGCTCCCCTTGCAACACCCGGCACCCCCTGTGCCATCTGCCCAACCGCACCCAGAGAGCCTGGGGCCCCACTCTGGCCTGGTTTCATGCGGAGTCACTCCTGGCGGCGGGGGCAGGGCAGGGTTCGGAGTTCAGCCCCGCGCTGGTTAATCCGGAGTCACTCCTGGCGGCGGCGGGGGCAGGGCAGGGTTCCGAGCTCAGCCCCGCGCTGGTTAATCCGGAGTCACTCCTGGCGGCGGCGGGGGCAGGGTTCCGAGCTCAGCCCTGCGCTGGTTAATCTGGAGTCACTCCTGGCGGCGGCGGGGGCAGGGCAGGGTTCCGAGTTCAGCCCCGCGCTGGTTAATCCGGAGTCACTCCTGGCGGGGGCAGGGCAGGGTTCCGAGCTCAGCCCCGCGCTGGTTAATCCGGAGTCACTCCTGGCGGCGGCGGGGGCAGGGCAGGGTTCCGAGTTCAGCCCCGCGCTGGTTAATCCGGAGTCACTCCTGGCGGCGGCGGGGGCAGGGTTCCGAGTTCAGCCCCGCGCTGGTTAATCCGGAGTCACTCCTGGCGGCGGCGGGAGCAGGGCAGGGTTCCGAGCTCAGCCCCGCGCTGGTTAATCCGGAGTCACTCCTGGCGGCGGCGGGAGCAGGGCAGGGTTCCGAGTTCAGCCCCACGCTGGTTAATCCGGAGTCACTCCTGGCGGCGGCGGGGGCAGGGCAGGGTTCCCAGTTCAGCCCCGCGCTGGTTAATCCGGAGTCACTCCTGGCGGCGGCGGGGGCAGGGCAGGGTTCCCAGTTCAGCCCCGCGCTGGTTAATCCGGAGTCACTCCTGGCGGCGGCGGGGGCAGGGCAGAGTTCCGAGTTCAGCCCAGCGCTGGTTAATCCGGAGTCACTCCTGGCGGCGGCGGGGGCAGGGCAGGGTTCCGAGTTCAGCCCCGCGCTGGTTAATCCGGAGTCACTCCTGGCGGGGGCAGGGCAGGGTTCCGAGCTCAGCCCCGCGCTGGTTAATCCGGAGTCACTCCTGGCGGCGGCGGGGGCAGGGCAGGGTTCCCAGTTCAGCCCCGCGTTGGTTAATCCGAGTCACTCCTGGCGGGGCAGGGCAGGGTTCGAGCTCAGCCCGCGCTGGTTAATCCGAGTCACTCCTGGCGGCGGGGCAGGGCAGGGTTCGAGTTCAGCCCGCGCTGGTTAATCCGAGTCACTCCTGGCGCGGCGGGGCAGGGCAGGGTTCCCAGTTCAGCCCCGCGCTGGTTAATCCGGAGTCACTCCTGGCGGCGGCGGGGGCAGGGCAGGGTTCCCAGTTCAGCCCCGCGCTGGTTAATCCGGAGTCACTCCCCGTCGTGGAACCCCGGGGGAGGTTCTAGAACCCGGGGCCTTGGTGACACCACCGGGGGTTCTAGAAGGGGGCCCCACACCCGGGCGCGATTGCCAGGACTCTCCGTGCGGCCTGGTCTGCGGCCCCGTCGCCCAGTGCTCCAGCCACGACCCCCTGCCAGGCCCAGCAGGTGAGGGCACAGGGGGGTTCCCCTACAGCGCCCCAACGCTGCCCGTGCACCCCCAGCCTCCCTGTCTCTGTCGGTCTCTCTCCACAGCGCTGCCAGCCGGAGCCTGTCCCCGAGAGCCCCCCAGCTCCCTCGCCCGGCGGGCATGGGGCTGTTGGGGCTGCTGACCCTGTTGGCCTGCCTGAGCCCCGGGGGCCGGGCCAAGATCTTCACCCGCTGTGAGCTGGCGCAAGCGCTGAAGGATGGCGGGATGGACGGCTACGAGGGGTACAGCCTGGCCAACTGTGAGTGAGCCCCGAGCCGCGCCCCACACATGGGCCTCCCGTGGGGCTGGGAGCCCCTCCCCCACCCCCGCCCCTCACTGCCGGCCCTGGGCTGTGTCCCCAGGGGTCTGCCTGGCGTTTTACGAGAGTGGCTTCGACACGGCGGCCGTGGGGACCAACCCAGACGGCAGCGCCGACTACGGCATCTTCCAGATCAACAGCGGCTGGTGGTGCCAGGACGCCCAAGGTGCCTCGGAGAACCTCTGCCACGTGCACTGCCAGGGTGAGGCACCAGGGGGCGCCAGGCGGTGGGGGCAGTGACGGTCCAAGCAGGGAGCGTGGGGGCCCAGCAGGGGGCAGCGTGGGGCCCAGCAGGGGGCAGCGTGGGGCCCAGCAGGTAGCAGCATGGGGCCGGGTGGGGCCCAGCAGGGGGCAGCGTGGGGCCCAGCAGGGGGTGCTGTGCTGCTGGGGACATGTGGGGGGGCAGCAGGGGAAACAGGGAGCTTTAGCAGACCCCAGGGGGCCACAGGGATTCGGAGGGGGCTGAAACATGCCTGGAGTGAATCTGACCCCTTCCCTCCCTCCCGGTCACAGCTCCCCTACTCGGTCACTCCCCAAGGGGGGCTCTGACCAGGCCCACCCTGCTCACCCCCCACCCTTGCTCCTAGACTTGCTGAACCCTGACATCCAAGATGACATCAGCTGTGCCAAGCGCGTGGTGCAGGACCCGCTGGGCATGGAGTCTTGGTAAGGGAGCTCCCGGGGGTCACAGAGGAGCACTGCAGCTCAGCACAGCGCCGCTGTTCCCCAGCTACTCCGCCCCAGAGCTGGCTGCATCCCAGCACCGGACGAGCCCTCCCTGCGCAGCGTTATATGCCGCTGTTCCCCAGCTGCTCCGCCCCAGATATGGCTGCATCCCAGCACCGGACGAGCCCTCCCTGCGCAGCGTTATATGCCGCTGTTCCCCAGCTGCTCCGCCCCAGAGATGGCTGCATCCCAGCACCGGACGGGCCCTCCCTGCGCAGCGTTATATGCCGCTGTTCCCCAGCTGCTCCGCCCCAGAGCTGGCTGCATCCCAGCACCGGACGAGCCCTCCCTGCGCAGCGTTATATGCCGCTGTTCCCCAGCTGCTCCGCCCCAGAGCTGGCTGCATCCCAGCACCGGACGAGCCCTCCCTGCGCAGCGTTATATGCCGCTGTTCCCCAGCTGCTCCGCCCCAGAGCTGGCTGCATCCCAGCACCGGACGAGCCCTCCCTGCGCAGTGTTATATGCCGCTGTTCCCCAGCTGCTCCGCCCCAGAGATGGCTGCATCCCAGCACCGGATGAGCTCTCCCTGCGCAGCATAATATGCCACTGTTCCCCAGCTGCTCCGCCCCAGAGCTGGCTGCATCCCAGAGCTGGGCAAGCCCTTCCTGTGGCTGATCCAGCCCGGGGAACCCCCGCCTCATCCGTCCCTTCCCCTCCCACAGGAACGACTGGAAGAATCACTGCGAGAAGCAGGACCTGACGGAGTGGGTGAAGGGGTGTGGTGTGTGACGCCCGACCTGCCAGCCCCCGTCCGTCCGTCCGCCCACACAGATGCTGTGAGCACCGAGCCCTCCCAAAGGAATTTATAAACTCCCTCGGTTGAAACCTCCCCCCGTGCGTGTCTCTTTGATCGGACACCCGCACAAGTGGGCAGGGCGCGAGCCCCCTGAGCTTGCAGGCATCTGGTGTGAGACCCAGCGAATGTGGGATCCCTTCTCCCAGGCCACAGATGCACCCCAGCAGAGCTCCCTGCCACCCCCCAGCTGCAGCCGCATCTCCAGGCTGAGCGTGGCATCCCTGCCCAACTGCTGCTTAGCCCCAGAACTGGGGAGGGAAGCCAGGAGTCCTGGCTCCCACCCCCTGCTCTACCCACTAGATCACCCTGCCCGTTCTTGGGTCCCTTCCCCAGCACTGCATAACCCATCCCAAGGGTCTCATAGGGGGGTTTGTGGGGCAGCTGCGTGGGAGGGAGGATGGCCTGGTATGGTAAGAACAGCAGAACGGCCAGGCTGGGTCGGAGCAAAGGGCCAGCCAGCCCAGTGTCCTGTTGGCCGACAATGGCCAGTACCAGGTGCCCGGGGGAGTGACCAGAGCAGGGAACCATCCAGCGATCCCTCCCGTTGCCCCTTCCCAGCCTCGGACAGAGGCCAGGGACCCATCCCTGCCCAGCAGCCATCGCTGGACCCGGCCTCCGTGAACTTATCTACTTCTTTAACCCTGTTTGGCTACATCTACACGACAGAGTTTTTGCGAAAAACTCACGGAGTGTCCACACCTCTGAGCATTCCCTTTGGGCTCGGTGCTGCCCAGACCCCAACCGCGAGCAGCACCCCCTGGTGCCACACACACGTTATTTTATTAAACAAAACATCGCACTGCAAATACGTTTTGTCTGCCCCAAAACGGGGAACCCGCTGAAGGAGTCGAAAGCTGTTTTCACTCCATCTGCTTTGCAGGCAGCACCCAGTCCCATCGGTAACCGGAGACGGCGGGTTTCTTCCGCCACAGGTCCCCAAACCTTAGGGCTATGTCTACACTTGTGGCTTTTTGCACAAGTATGCAAATGAGGCTAAGCGTGGAATATGCATACCTAATGAGATGCCATTTTTGCAGAAGAGGCTCTTGCGCCAGGAGCTGTCTACACTGCCCCTTCTTGCGCAAGAAAAACCCTCTTGCGCAATGCCGTTATTCCTGAAAATAATCAGCATAGTGGCATTATGCAAGAGGGTTTTTCTTGCGCAGGAAGGGGCAGTGTAGACAGCTCCTTCTGGCGCAAGAGCCTCTTCTGCAAAAATGGCATCTCATTAGGTATGCAAATGAGGCTCAGCGATATTCCACGCTTAGCCTCATTTGCATACTTCTCAAGCAAGAAGCCGAGAGTGTAGACATAGCCTAGCTGTTCCCTTCGCTTCATCCTGCTCCTTCTGTCTGGCTGCTTCAGGGTCACAAACCTACCAAGAAAAGATGTCTGCAAATAACTCACCGATCGTTCTAATCCAGTCCAAAAATCGGCAGCACGCCCCTGCTGGCTTTCAAAGCCTACACCAAGAGTAGCTAAAAGTCTTCGGGTTTTCAAAGAAGGCCGTTTTCAGTGACGTGTGTTTGGGGTTTCAAGCTCACACAGATAAGTGTGGGTGTATACGGGCCGAGTGGATGCGCAGTGTTTACAAGACAGACGAGCACAGACTCTGATAGAGGCAGCTAGGCGGTGGGGGAGCAACTAGTTGCTAACATTCCTAACCCGCAACCCCCGCTAGTGTGCTGCCCCCATTCCCATGCCAGACCATCCGTGAGTCCAGGACGAAGCACCCCCTTAGGAGCTCCTAGGACATGGCCAAGCCGAGTCCGAATTCGGAAACGTGATGGAGCAGAGCCAGCTGATGCCAGCCTGCAACAGAGCCAGACAGGGGCCTGGCGATTCGGGGAAACCTGGGGTGGGCCATTCCAGCGTTGAGATGTGGGAACCAGGCTGGAGGGAAAACCAGGGTTGGACCAGCTTGCGGCCTGTATCACCCATACTGATTTAGGGAGTGGGAACCCACCCCACAGAGCTGGGGGACAGATGCTTGATACCGAAGGCCAGCAGCCCAGGAACCAATGGAGACAACCCAACCTCCCACCACGCTCCTTTGCCCCCAACCATCTCTATTGCCACTTGGTGGCATCACACATAAGAACATAAGAACGGCCGTACTGGGTCAGACCAAAGGTCCATCTAGCCCAGTATCCTGTCTGCCGACAGTGGCACCAGGTGTGAGAGGGTGGACCAAGACAATGATCAAGCGATTTGTCTCCTGCCATCCTCTCCAGCCTCTGACAAACAGAGGCCAAGGACACCATTTTATCCCTGGCTAATAGCCTTTATGGACCTAACCTCCATGAAATTATCTAGCTTCTTTAAACTCTAGTCCCAGCCTTCACAGCCTCCTCTGGCAAGGAGTTCCACAGGCTGACTACACGCTGTGTGAAGAAGAACTTTCTTTATTAGTTTTAAACCTGCTACCCATTAATTTCATTTGGTGTCCTCTAGTTCTTCTATTTAGGGAACTAATAAATAACTTTTCTTTATCCGCCTCTCCACACCACTCATGATTTTATAGACCTCTATCATATCCCCTCAGTCTCCTCTTTTCTAAACTGAAAAGTCCCAGTCGCTTTAACCTCTCCTCATATGGGACCCGTTCCAAACCCCTAATCATTTTAGTTGCCCTTTTCTGAACCCTTTCCAAGGCCAAAATATCTTTTTTGAGGTGAGGAGACCACATCTGTACACAGTATTCAAGATGTGGGCGTACCATAGTTTTATACAGGGGCAGTAAGATATTCTGGGTCTTATTTTCTATCCCTTTCTTAATTATTCCTAGCATCCTATTTGCCTTTTTGACCGCCACTGCACACTGTGTGGAAGTTTTCAGAGAACTGTCCACGATAACTCCAAGATCTCTTTCCTGATTTGTCGTAGCCAAATTAGCCCCCATCATACTGTACGTATAGTTGGGGTTATTTTTCCCGATGTGCATTACTTTACGCTTATCCACATTAAATTTCATTTGCCATTTTGTTGCCCAATCACACCCACGTCATTTGCTTGTGCCCAGTACCCAAAGCACCTGTATCACCTCAACGAGCCGCCATCCTCAACGTCCTTGACTGTTCCCACCCCAGGGAGCCGCGACCTTTGGCAGTGCCAGTTCCGGGCTGGCTCACCGATCAAGGTGTTAAACAGAAAAGGGCCAAGAAGCAAGCCCGCCCGCTCGGCATGGCTGCCCCGTCCGCGGCTGGAGCCCAAGCAGTTGGCCAGTTTGTAATGAACTCAACGTTGCCGCGTTCGTTTCAGTCCCTCTGGGGGTTTAATCACAATCGGCGGGAAGGCCCCAGCAGCCCTCAGGTGACAAATGCCCAGGGAGAGAGTCCAAGGATGCCGCCACCCTCAGTGCCTGGGCCGACCTCTGGTGCTCCGCAGGGGCTTTTTGGGCGCAAGCCACGGCCTCATCTTGCAGCCAGACCAGGGGCCAGGATCGATTCCAGCCCGACAGTCCAAGCTTCGCGCAGGCCCCAGCAGCTGGGTGCAGCTGCAGAAGGGACCTGCCCCAACACACACGCTGGGTTCAATCGAGGCAAGGACTGGTCTCCAAAAGGGGCAAACTCTGGTCACCCCAGAACAGGGGCAGATGGGGCCAGAGGACGTGGGGGGGGGGGAAACGGGTTGAGGGGATCCGATGGGGTACTCAACCTGCGCTCCCCCCGGCTGAAATTAATCTGGGCTCCCCCCAGCTCTCTCACACACACACCTGCTGTCTGCTTGGGTTCGGCTGCACCCCAGTGAATCACACCCCTGCTCCCAAGCTCGTACCACCAGGCCACGAAGCTGGAGCCCCAGCCAGCTCCCCCAAACCCCAACTCACCACCGGCTGGGGGGGCATGTCAGGAGTCCTGGCTCCCAGCCCCCACTGCCCCCCAGCCAGGCATAGGACCCAAGAGTCCTGGATCCCAGCAATCCCTGCTCAACCCCACTGGAGTCCCCTCCCCTCCCAGAGCCAGGAGAGAACCCAGGAGCTCCCTCACCTCATTCTCCACAGCATGGTGCCCCCTCCCTGCCAAGTGAAGCACCGCCTGCCCAGCCCCCATCACATTCTGCAGCACGGTGCCCCCAGCCCCGCGGGTTCTCACTGCAGATCCGGGCCCCCCGGGGCTCTCTCGGAGGAAGCGTCCGCAGTGTTGAAGATCTTGGCCAGCAGGGAGCGGCTGGTCTGGGATTTCAGCTGGATCTCCTGGGCCCTGGCCAGCTGCCCGCGCAGCCGCCGCCCGCCCCCCGCCCGCCTTGCGCCGCTGGATCTCCTCCTCCGTGGGGCGCTGGACGAAGCCCCAGCTCTTCTCCTCTCCCCCGGCAGGTGCGGCAGCGGCGCGGCGGGCGAAGCGCTGGCTGGTCTCCACGCTGCGCAGGTAGAAGTTGGTCTCGCGCTTGGCCTGGGAAATCTCGGCCCGCAGGCGCTGATGCCGGACTTGGCGCTCGTAGGCCAGCCGCTCACTCAGGTGGGGCCACTTGAAGCGCGGTGTAGGTACTGCAGGGACAGACAGATGCCTCACTGGACCCTGCTTTTGGGGCGAGAACCCAGGAATCCTGCCACCCAGACCCACCTGCTCTAACCACTAGCCCCCACTCCACTCCCAGAGCCAGGGAGAGAACCCAGGAGTTCTGCTCCCAGTCCCATCTGCTCTAACCACTAGACCCCCACTCCCCTCCCAGAGCCAGTACCTTGATGTTCCACAGGTCGTAGTGGAAGCGGCTCCTCCGGCGGGTGCCCATGGGCGTGTTGTGCAGGCTGGCAGCCACGAGCTTGGCCACACGCTTGTCTCTGAATTCCACCCAGCCCTCCGTGTAGTTCTTGGCCTTGGCGCCGGCTTTCTTCTTCCTCTGCCGGACAAACCGCTCTGGGGGGGATGGAGAGATCAGCCCCTGTTGTACCCTTCCCTCCTACCCCTTCCACCCATACGCCAGCAGGGCGCCGACATGCAGCCACTTCTGGGGCAGGGCAGCTGGGAAACAGCCGCATGTAACAGCACAATGTAGCTTTTGAGACAGGAAACGAAGGGGAGCCTGACGTGCAACTGGGAGTAGCCATTCCAGCTACAGGCGGGATGTGTCCAGGACCCCAGGGTTCATGCCCCCAGATAACAGGTGAAAACCGCCCCCAGAGATCCAGTGATCACCAAGGCTCAGGGCATGTTGGTTAGACTCCTGTGCCCCTCCCCCATCCCAGCCCTGAGTGCCAGGGAGAGTGCCCCTGCCCAAGCCCCCCACCCTGCTCCAGTGCCCAGCTCTGCCCCCAGGAGAGGGCCTCCCCTCCCCCACACACTCACCTTCAGGCTGCAGGAAGATGCGCCCGACCTCCCCATGGACGCTGAGCAGGTTGCGGACATGCCGGGGCCGGAAGCGGGGCGGGATGTGTCCCAGGTACAGGATGCCTGGCACGATCTTCTTACCCTGCGGGAGGCCAGGGGTGTCTGGCGAGGGGTTCCCCTCCTCGGCCGCCTCCTGCTCGGCCGCCCCCTGCTTGGCCCCCGGAGGGGGGCTCCCCTGCTCGGCCCCCGGAGCGGGGCTCCCCTGCTCGGCCCCCGGAGCGGGGCTCCCCTGCTCGGCCCCCGGAGCGGGGCTCCCCTGCTCGGCTGCTCCCTGCTCGGCTCCAGGCAGCTCCTGTGGCTCCTCCGGCATCCCCGGTGCTGCCTCCTGCCAATGGGGAGAGGTTAGATCTAGCCTCAAGCGGCCCCGACCTCCCTATCACCCCCATAGCCCCCCCAATACCCCCATGTCCCCTCCATTCCCCATCCCCACAACCCCAATACCCCATACCCTCCATTTCCCCACACAGCCCCAATACCCCCATGTCCCTCCATTCCCCACCCTCACAGCCCCCAATACCCCCATGTCCCTCCATTCCCCACCCTCACAGCCCCCAATACCCCTATGTCCCCTCCATTCCCTGCCCCACAGCCCCCCATACCCCCATGTCCCCCTCCATTCCCTGCCCCCACAGCCCCCATAGATCCCAAGCCCTGTATCTCCTCTTCCATTCCACACCTGCCACGTCCGTGTCTCCATCTCTCCCCATTCGCTACCCCCACGGCTCCTCCACATCCCCACCCCTATCCATCCCAGCCTCTTCCAGACCGCACCCCGCGCCACACGCTCCAGCCCCTTCAGCGCGTCCCCTCCCGTCACGTACACACCCCTTCCTCCCCCTCCTGCCCCCACTTGGTCCCACACATGATCTCATGACCCGAGGCACCTTCCTGCACGTCCCGCACCCCCAACCCTCGCTACCTCTCCCTCAGCCAGCCCCCTCCTCGAGCCCCATCCACGTGCTCCTCCCCCCCCAGTCTGCCTCTGCCCCTGCCCCACGCCCTCCCGCTTGTACCCACCCCCAGATATCCCCAGCGCCGTTCTAACCTTGCCCCTACACCGCTCGCTCGCTCGCCCCCCCGCAGCCTCGCTTTACGGCCGGGCCAAACGCATGGAAACTAACGACAGAGGGGGCGGGGTCAGAACGGCCAGGAGGACGCCGGGAGGCGGGGTCAGAACGCCCAGGAGGAAGCGGGGGGCGGGGTCAGAACGGCCAGGAGGAAAGCGGGCGGGGTGACGTTGGAGGGCACATGGAACAGCACTTCCGGCCTTTCCCCAGTAGATGGCAGCCCTGCAGCACCGGAATCACCTGTCCTTCCCGGGCCAGGGCAGGATGGGCCAGCGACGGGGCTACACGGATCAGTGCTGAGAGGGTTCCCATAGGACTCCTGGTTTCCCTTCTGCCTCTGGGAGGGCAGTGGCATGTAGTGGTTAGCGCAGGGGGCTGGGAGCCAGGACTCCTGGGTTCTCTTCCTGGCTCTGAGAGGGGCACCGGGGTCTAGTGGTTAGTGCAGGGGCACTGGGAGTCATGAGTCTCGGGTTCTTTGCCTCAGTGTCCCTGTCGCTCTGCCAGGGGCGGGGTAAAGCCGACTCAAGCGAGGGGAGCAGGCTGGCCAGCTCGGGCTGCGGGAGAGCAGCGGGATTACGCTGAATGGGATTTCTCCTTCAGTCCGCACGGAGCCATAATCCCCTGGGCCATCTCGGCGGGAGATGGAGGGGATTACGTGGGGGGGCTGCTGAGAGCACAGTTCTGGCCTGGCACAGACACCAGAGCGAGAGGCCCCACCTGCCACGGTCGATCTGTAAAAAGGCCTAAAAGCCATCGTGGGGGAGGAGCACTAGTGGCCGATACTGAACCAGTCTCCTGGGGCTGGGAATGACACTGGACACTGAGCCTCCGCTAGGGAGCGGGGCTGCACCTCTGGGGTCCATCCACTCCTATGGCCCAATGGGCTCAGAGAGCATCGTTGCCCTGCCCCCTGCCTGCACCCCGGAACCCTTCCACAGACCCCAAACAGCCATGGGCCTGTGCAGCCTGCTACCAGAAAGCAAAGGGAGAGAGACAGGTGGCTGTGTGGGATAGAGAAAGCTGGAGGTGGGATAGATAGATAGAGGGGGTGTATGGGGATGGATAGATAGATAGAGGAGGTGGGTGGGGATAGATTGATAGGCAGGGTGGGGCTAGCCAGAGAGGTGCGTCCGGAGGGCCCTGTATGGGGTCGGACGGAGAGCCAGAACAGCTAGCCGGAGGGGCAGATACAAACATCTCTGGGGTTTTAGCAGCCGATCCTGTTTAATAAGGACTAATGGCTGTTGGAATTAGGCCCGTGATTAGGATGGGAGGGATCATTTCCCTTCCACTCTTGCTCCTAATTCCCATCTCTCTCCCCTAATCCGGACCCCCCCCCCCCAGTGTCACAGCCGGGCAGCTGTCTTATTCCCCTGCTAATACAGCCAAATCCCTGCCAGAGGCCGGGCTGGGCTTGAATCTGGGCCCCACCGCCAGCCACTGCAGAACGCTCGGCCTTTTATTGTAATTAAGAGGGAAGATTTAATTGAGAGATGGAGGGGAGAGGTGATGGGGGAGGGGCAGGAGGCAACGGGGATGAATGGGGTGGGGTTAGGTAGAGGAAACTCAGGCATTAACAGGGGCCCGACACCTAAAGGAAGTCAACCGGCCATTGGTCTATTGGAGTCAATGGGCCAGATCTGTCTATTCCCATACACAACCCTTTATCAATTGAGAGTGTGTGTGGAGATAGATAGATAGATAGATAGATAGATAGAGTGGGTGGGGATGGATGGATAGATAGATAGATAGTGGGTGGGGATGGATGGATAGATAGATAGATAGTGGGTGGGGATGGATAGATAGATAGATAGATAGTGGGTGGGGATGGATAGATAGATAGTGGGTGGGGATGGATAGGTAGATAGAGTGGGTGGGGATGGATAGATAGATAGTGGGTGGGGATAGATAGATAGATAGTGGGTGGGGATGGATAGATAGATAGGGTGGGTGGGGATGGATGGATAGATAGATAGATAGTGGGTGGGGATGGATAGATAGATAGATAGATAGTGGGTGGGGATGGATAGGTAGATAGAGTGGGTGGGGATGGATAGATAGATAGAGTGGGTGGGGATGGATGGATAGATAGGGTGGGTGGGGATGGATGGATAGATAGAGTGGGTGGGGATGGATAGATAGATAGATAGATAGTGGGTGGGGATGGATAGATAGATAGTGGGTGGGGATGGATGGATAGATAGGGTGGGTGGGGATGGATAGATAGATAGTGGGTGGGGATGGATAGGTAGATAGAGTGGGTGGGGATGGATAGATAGATAGTGGGTGGGGATAGATAGATAGATAGTGGGTGGGGATGGATAGATAGATAGGGTGGGTGGGGATGGATGGATAGATAGATAGATAGTGGGTGGGGATGGATAGATAGATAGATAGATAGTGGGTGGGGATGGATAGGTAGATAGAGTGGGTGGGGATGGATAGATAGATAGAGTGGGTGGGGATGGATGGATAGATAGGGTGGGTGGGGATGGATGGATAGATAGAGTGGGTGGGGATGGATAGATAGATAGATAGATAGTGGTGGGGATGGATAGATAGATAGGTGGGTGGGGATGGATGGATAGATAGGGGTGGGTGGGGATGGATAGATAGATAGTGGGTGGGGATGGATAGATAGATAGATAGATAGTGGGTGGGGATGGATAGATAGATAGTGGGTGGGGATGGATGGATAGATAGGGTGGGTGGGGATGGATAGATAGATAGATAGAGTGGGTGGGGATGGATAGATAGATAGGGGTGGGTGGGATGGATAGATAGATGCTGTGATATGGGGAGGGGTGCATGGGGCAGTGGGTGGGGACAGATGCTGGGAGTCTGAGGAAGGGTAGATAGAGGCGGTGGGTGAAGATAAATAGATGCTGAGGGTGTGGGAAGGGGCAGACAGGGTGGGGGACATAGCTGGGCGCTCCGCTCCGGGCATGGGGAGAGGAGACAGCGCTGTGGGGCGTGGGCTGGGCAGAGCGCTCCCCGGCTTAGCGGCCAGGCTGGCAGCGGCCCCGGGCTGAGATAATGCAATTGCTGGGCCTCCCTGTGCCCAGCTGCTGGTTGTGAAGTGGTGTGAGCTGGGAGGCAGGTCGGACGCCACCCCCAGGCATTGGGCCCACAGGCCCAGCCAGGCCAATGCGACCTCCCGCCTGCCCAAACCCATGTCCCGCCTGGTAACCCCTCCCCACCCCTGCACAGACCCATGTCCTGCCTGGAAGCCCCGCTGCCCCCCATCCCAATGGCTGGAAATGGAGAGAGCTCCGAGCCATCTAGCAAAGTGGTTTCTTTCTTTCCTTCTATTAAAGGAGCCTTCCAGCCCCCTCCCTCCTTCAAACACCCCCACCCAGGCCACAGCAGCCTCCAGGCCTGGGGCACAGAGCAGCTCAGCCCAGATCAGAGCCTGCCCTCACCTCCTTCGATGGCTGCCCTACTCTGCCCCCCCGGCCCCAACATGGGGCCTGGGCCACTCAGATCTGGGGACCTGACCCCTCTCCTGGCCAGCCAGAGCAAAGATCTGCAATCCCAGGAAGCCCTGGGGATGTCCCCTCCCAGAGCCGGGGAGAGAACCCGGGCGTCTGGGCTCCCAGCCCTCCCTCCCCCCACACTAGACCCCATTGTCCTGGCAAACGAGATGGCAAGTTCTCAGCTCACTTAGAAGGACAAACAGCCCCGGATTCAGTTTGCCCTCCAAAGCCGGTTGACTCTAGGCTCCAGAAGGCTGGGGAGCCCTTTGGGCTGGGGGGCTGGCTGGCGCAGGGCCCCTCTGGGGGGGCTGTTCCCACCCAGCCCCAGGGCAGGGTACTGGGGGTCTGGGGTCCTGCCCTCTGGGCCCAGCCTCTCAATTGAGGTCAGGTGGGTCCCACCCCAAGGCTGGCAAAAGAAGGCTGGCGAGAGGGTGGGAGAGTGAAAGGGAGGACAGCAGGCAGGGGAGGGGAGTGTGAAAGAGGGGGGAGGAAGGATGGGCAGAGTGGGGCAGGGGTGCACAGGGCAGGCAGAGGGATGGGCAGGGTAAGGGCTGGCCGAGGGAGGGCAGAGCTGAGCAGGGCAGCGAGCCAGGCAGGGCAGAGGCTGGCCGAGGGAGGGCAGAGCAGGGCCGGGCAGGGGGCTGGCGGAGGCAAGGCAGGGGGCAGGGCAGGGCAGAGGATGCCTGGCCAGAGTGCAGTGGCTGCAGCTGGAGCTGGAGGGAAGGTGCCAGGCAGCGGAGGGACCAATGCGTTGCCCGTAGCCCTGCAAGCTCCCCCCACCAGCCCTCCCGACCCCTCCCCCCACACTCCTGCCTGGCAGCTCCCAGCTGTTCCCAGCTCAGCCAGGACACGGGGCAGACAGGCGACCCGGGCTCAGCTGGTCCCAGCCGGGGGGCCCGAACCGTCTCCCCCTGGGTACCGCAGAGCAGGGCCAGCTGGCGATGAAGCCAGGGACTGGGGTGAGAACCCAGGAGCCTGGCGAGCCCACGTCCAGGGGAAGCGAGTGCAGGTGAGCTGGGACATGGGAGTGGGGGTGTCGCAGTGGATCCAGGAGACATTGGGGCTGGGGGGGTTGGGGTGGGGAGATGTTGCGGGTTGATCCAAGGAAGACATGGAGGAGGGGGTTGGCTTGGGGAGGCTCAGGGGTGAGTGGGTTGATTTGAAGAAGACATCGGGGCCAATCAGGCAGATGTATGGGGAGATGTGGGAGGATCGCGGTGGGGGAGATGGGAGTCTGGGGGTCAATTGGGCAGGTGTGGGGGTTGACGAGGGAGATACGGGGGTTCAGGGGTTCGATCTGGGGAGATGTTGGGGGCCTGGGGATTCAGGGGGTCAAACTGGGGGAGATGTTGAGAGCCTGGGGTTCAATCCGGGGAGAGGTTGGGGGATCCGCCTATCTGTAGCACCAGCCCCAGTACATTATGGGAGTCTGACCCAGAGCCTCCCAGATCAGCTCCTGCCCCAAGACATCCATCCTGGATTGGGAGGCGACAGAGGATTTGCTCAGTCCTACCCTGGGAGGGCAGCCAGCCCCCGCCTCAAGGTGTGGGAGGGGGCAGGGCTGTCTGGAAGGGGCAGGCCCAGGTAGGAGGGTGGGAAAGGAAGAAGGGGGCAGGACTCCCTGTCAGCTGGGCCGTGTGGCCACTCAGAAGTTCCAGTGCTGCCCGGCAGGTTAGCAGAGCCCTCACAGTGAGGGTTCTGTTTCTACCGGTGGTGCACATTCACATGTGCCTCGGTGCACATAACATTATTCTGCACATGCATGGAAAAGATTAGCAAGACCTTTGGAAGGGGGATGGACAGATCAGTCAACAGACAGATGGACAGAGGGAGGTGAGATGGGGAGAAAGGCTTCACCTACAACTCACCCCACAGCCACTGGATGTGTGAGCAGGGATGAATGGAGTGACTGGGGGGATGGATGGATGGTGGGGAGGTAGGGACAGAAGGATGGATGGATTGTGTGCAGATGGACAAATGGACAGAGGGAGCAGTGGAAGAAGGGACACACAGACGCTAGGTGTGGGGATGGAGGGATGGAGGTTGGATGGATGGATAGATGGTGGGTGTGGGGATGGACGGATGGACAGACAGTGGGTGTGGGGATGGATGGATGGATGGTGGGTGGGGGATGGATAGATGGACGGTGGGTGTGGGGATGGACTGACAGATGATGGATGGAGGCTGTGGGGATGGATGGATGGTGAATGGATGGCTGGACCGACAGATGATGGATGGAGGCTGTGGGGATGGATGGATGGATGGAGGCTGTGGGGATGGATGGATGGTGAATGGATGGCTGGACCGACAGATGATGGATGGAGGCTGTGGGGATGGATGGATGGATGGACGGTGGGTGCAGGGATGGATGGTGAATGGATGGACCGACAGATGATGGATGGAGGCTGTGGGGATGGATGGATGGTGAATGGATGGCTGGACCTACAGATGATGGATGGAGGGTGTGGGGATGGATGGATGGAGGCTGTGGGGATGGATGGATGGATGGATGGATGGAGGCTGTGGGGATGGATGGATGGATGGAGGCTGTGGGGATGGATGGATGGTGAATGGATGGCTGGACCGACAGATGATGGATGGAGGCTGTGGGGATGGATGGATGGTGAATGGATGGCTGGACCGACAGATGATGGATGGAGGCTGTGGGGATGGATGGATGGATGGACGGTGGGTGCAGGGATGGATGGTGAATGGATGGCTGGACCGACAGATGATGGATGGAGGCTGTGGGGATGGATGGATGGATGGAGGCTGTGGGGATGGATGGATGGTGAATGGATGGCTGGACCGACAGATGATGGATGGAGGCTGTGGGGATGGATGGATGGATGGACGGTGGGTGCAGGGATGGATGGTGAATGGATGGATGGATGGACCGACAGATGATGGATGGAGGCTGTGGGGATGGATGGATGGTGAATGGATGGATGGACCAACAGATGATGGATGGAGGCTGAGGCTGGCTGGCTAGCAACACCCCAGGACAGACCAGCTGCCCTTCCTCACAGTCCCCGACTCTCCGGAGCTACGGCTGGGAGGATCTCACTCTGGCTGGTGATTGTGGAGCTGCGGGGGCGGGGCAGGGGGAGCAGCACTGACCACCTGCCTGGGATCCAGCGAACCAGGTGTCCCAGGCACGATGGCCAAGAGACCAGACCCTGGCCCCCAGCACCATCCAGCTGGAGCTAGCCCCTTTCCCCCACGCTCTTTCCCCTCCAGGCTGTGAAGTGCTTGGGGCCAGTCCAACCATGGGGTGGCCGTGGCCCCCCGGCTGCTGGCCCCTCCTCCTGCTGCAGCTGGGGGCCTGGGGGGCAGGGGCCCAGCAAGGCACCCAACCCTTCTCCATCAGGATCGAGGGGGACGTGACCCTGGGAGGGCTTTTCCCGGTGCACGCCCGGGGCCCGGCCGGGGTGCCATGTGGCGAGGTGAAGAAGGAGAAGGGGATCCACCGCATGGAGGCCATGCTCTACGCTCTGGACCAGATCAATGCAGACCCCCAGCTCCTCCCCAACCTGACCCTGGGGGCCCGCATCCTGGACACCTGCTCCCGGGACACCTACGCCCTGGAGCAGTCGCTGACCTTCGTCCAGGCCCTGATCCAGAAGGACACATCTGACGTGCGCTGTGCCGATGGCCGGCCCCCCCTCCTCACCCGGCCTGAGCGGGTCGTGGCCGTGGTGGGCGCCTCAGCCAGCTCCGTCTCCATCATGGTGGCCAACGTCCTGCGACTCTTCGCTGTAAGTGGCTGAGGGATGGGAGCTGGGGGGACTTGCCCCATGGTTGGGGTCTCCTAGACACGGGGGATGGATAGAACCGCCATCACAGTGCTTCTCCCCAGCTCCGGGAGGAGAGTGGGGTCTAGTGGTTACAGCGCGGGGGGCTAGGAGCCCAGACCGGGCTCTCTATGGGGCGTGCTGTGTGGTATCAGCCATTTGCTCGCAATGCTCAGCAGGCCCCCGGACGCTAGTCCGACAACAGTGTCACTAACAAAGCGGGGGGGGGGGGATGGGACTGGGAGCCCCTGGCTGCCCCCTCCCGCAGGGGGAATACAAATGCCAGACAGCTCCTCCCTACAAGTAGGTCTTGGCTACCCACAATTCCTTGCAGCATCACTTCTCGATCTCTGGGGAGGTGATGGGGCCACAATCCAGAATGAGCTTCCCACCCGTTCTCCCCTGCCCCATGGCAATGTCAGTGGGAGTGGGGGTTGGGGCTGCCCCAGCCCCTGCCCCCGCCCCAGCCCCACCAGCAGGGGACCTTCCTGCACTAGGAGACCAGACTCTTGGGTTCTATCCCACTCTGGGAAGGGAGTGGGGGCTAGTGGTTCGAGCAGGCAGTTCGGGGGCCATGGTGACTCCGTTGATCTCCCCTTTTGCCCTCAGATCCCCCAGATCAGCTACGCCTCCACTGCCCCCGAACTCAGCGACAACAATCGCTATGACTACTTCTCCCGCGTGGTGCCCCCGGACTCCTACCAGGCCCAGGCCATGGTGGATGTGGTGAAGGCGCTGGGCTGGAACTACGTCTCCACACTGGCCTCTGAGGGCAACTACGGCGAGAGCGGCGTGGAGGCCTTTGTCCAGATCTCCCGCGAGGCCGGTGAGGGGCGGGGGTGGGGAGCACTGGCAGAGCTGCAGGGCAGGAGCTGCGGGCGGGAGTGAGGGGCACTGATAGAGCTGCGGGGGGAGCTGCGGGCAGGAGTGAGGGGCACCGGCAGAGCTGGGGGGCAGGGGCTGCGGGCAGGAGCAAGGGGGCACCGGCAGGGCTGGGGGCAGGGGCTGCGGACAGGAGTGAGGGGCACCGGCAGGGCTGGGGGGCAGGGGCTGCGGGCGGGAGTGAGGGGCACTGGCAGAGCTGCGGGGCAGGAGCTGCGGGCGGGAGTGTGGGGCACCGGCAGAGCTGGGGGGCAGGGGCTGCGGGCAGGAGCAAGGGGGCACCAGCATAGGCTATGGGCAGGAGGGGCACCAGCAGGGATGGGGGGCAGGGGCTGCGGACAGGAGTGAGGGGCACCAGCAGGGCTGGGGGCAGGGGCTGAGGGCCGGAGTGAGGGGCACCGGCAGGGCTGGGGGGCAGGGGCTGCGGGCGGGAGTGAGGGGCACCGGCAGAGCTGGGGGGCAGGGGCACAACTGCCGGTGACGGGGGGTCCCTGTGCCCCCCAGGTGGCGTCTGCATCGCTCAGTCCATCAAGATCCCACGGGAGCCCAAGGCCGGGGAGTTTGACAAGCTCATCAAGCGGCTGATGGAGACGCCCAACGCCCGCGGCATCATCATCTTTGCCAACGAGGACGACATCAAGTGAGTGAGGGGCTGCCCCCTGGCGCCCCCAGCCGGGGAGGGCAGGACTCACCCTGCTGGCGTTGTCGCCCCCTGCAGGCGGGTGCTGGAGGCTGCACGCCGCGCCAACCTGACAGGGCATTTCCTCTGGGTCGGCTCCGACAGCTGGGGCTCCAAGATCTCGCCCATCCTGAAGCAGGAGGAAGTGGCCGAGGGAGCCGTCACCATCCTGCCCAAACGGGCGTCCATCGACGGTAACGGGGACCCCTGGCCGTACCCCCTCTCTCTACAGGGCCATGTGCCGGTGGCACCCCCACTCCCAGCAGCACCACCCCGCCCATCCATGCCCACCCCCCACAGCATTCCCTGCTGAACTTCCTGCTCCCCACAGCACAGCCAGGCCCTGCCCGACAGGGGAGAGCGCCCCTGCCCAGGCCCCTCCCTGCAGCTCTTGTCCCCCAGCGCCTGGCCCTGCCCGGGGAGAGGGGCCCTGCCCAGACCCCCAACCCCCGCTGAGCCCTCCCGTCTCCCCCGCAGGCTTTGACCAGTATTTCACCTCCCGCTCCCTGGAGAACAACCGCCGCAATATCTGGTTTGCTGAGTTCTGGGAGGACGATTTTAAATGTAAACTCACCCGCCCGGGGATGCAGCCCGAGGAGGCAGCTCGGAAATGCACCGGTACTGGGGGGCTGTGGGTGCTTTGGGGGAATAGAGCTGGGGGTGGCTATTTCCTGGGGGTGGGGACAGCAGACTTTTGGGGCAGATCTCTCTGGGGTGGACTAGCATGGGGCCAATTCCTGGGGGGGGGAGGGGAAGGAAGAAGACACTAGCTCCCTCCCCCCCCATGTGGGGTGTTATCAGCTGACTCACAGCTCATTGCTCTGTTCTTTGGGGGAGTCCAGGGGGCAGCTGATCCCCCCATCACAGCAGGTAGATGCTGCCCAGACACCCCAAATCTCAGGTGCCTGCCCACCGAGAACAAGATGGGGATTAGAGCGGGGAAAGCCTGGAGAACTGTCCCCTGCCCTGAGCTAGCCAGTCCCCCCCAGGGCCCAGATGGGAACTGGCCCAAGAGAGGCAGGGCCTTGCACCCCCTTAGCTGATGGCACCTCCTAGTGGGGCCAGGTCCTGTGCCCCATTCCCGCCCTGCTGAACCCCACCTCTGCCCAGGCGAGGAGCGCATTGGGCGGGACTCCACCTATGAGCAGGAGGGGAAGGTGCAGTTTGTGATTGACGCCGTCTATGCCATGGCCTATGCCCTGCACAACATGCACCTGGACCTGTGCCCTGGCGCCCCTGGACTCTGCGACCGGATGGACCCCGTGGAGGGGCGCACCCTGCTGCACTACATCCGCGGGGTCAACTTCAATGGTGAGGGCTGCAGGCAGGAGGGAGGGGCACCGGCAGGGCTGGGCTGGCAGGGGCTGCACGGCAGGGATGGAGGAGCTCAGGGCTGGGCTGGCAGGGGCTGCAGGGTGGGAGCGAGGGGCACTTACAGGGCTGCAGGGAGCCCAGGGCTGGACTGGCAGGGGCTGTGGGTCGGGAGTGCGGGGAACCAGCAAAGCTGCATCGAGCCCCAGCCCCTGTTCACACTCCACAGGCAGCGCTGGGACCCCTGTCATGTTCAACGAGAACGGAGATGCCCCGGGGCGCTATGACATCTTCCAGTACCAGCTCACGAACACCACGGTCCCCGGGTACAAAGCCATTGGGCAGTGGACAGAATATCTGCGCCTGAATGTGAGTGCGCGGGACCCACTGGCTCCATGTCAGCCCTGGGCAGCGTGGTGTGTGGCTGTGCCCCAGCCCCCGCCACGCTGGCTCCACGTCAACCCTGGCCAAGCCAGCCCTGGGCAGCACGGTGTGTGGCTGTGCCCCAGCCCCCGCCACGCTGGCTCCACGTCAACCCTGGCCAAGCCAGCCCTGGGCAGCACGGTGTGTGGCTGTGCCCCAGCCCCCGCCACGCTGGCTCCACGTCAACCCTGGCCAAGCCAGCCCTGGGCAGCACGGTGTGTGGCTGTGCCCCCACCCCCAACCCCACCCCACTGCCTGCATCTCAACAGCAAGGGAGCTATCGCAGGGCAGTTATATGCTGCTGTTCCCAGCTGACTCACTCCAGAACTGGCTGCATCTCATCCCTGGCAGTGTTGTGTGTGGCTGTTCCCCAGCGGCTGTGCCCCTGACGTGGCTGCCTCAGCCCTGGGCAAAGCAACCCCAGGGCCACTATGCAAGTCTGTTCCCTGGCCCCCTCCCTTGGCAGATAGAGGAGATGCAGTGGTCTGGGGGCCAGCAGGAGATCCCCTCGTCCGTCTGCAGCCTGCCCTGCAGCCCGGGCGAGCGGAAGAAGATGGTGAAGGGCGTGGCCTGCTGCTGGCACTGCGAACTCTGCGACGGCTACCAGTACCAGCTGGACGAGTTCACCTGCGAGACCTGCCCTTTCGACATGCGCCCCAGCCCCAACCGCACGGCCTGCCGGCCCACGCCCATCGTCAAGCTGGAGTGGAGCTCGCCCTGGGCCGTCCTGCCCATCTGCCTGGCCATCTGCGGCATCCTGGGCACCACATTCGTGGTGGTCACCTTCATGCGCCACAACGACACGCCCATCGTCCGGGCCTCGGGGCCGGAGCTGAGCTATGTGCTGCTGACGGGCATCTTCCTGATCTACTCCATCACCTTCCTCATGATCGCCGAGCCAGGCATGCTGGTGTGTGCCGCCCGGCGCCTCTTCCTGGGGCTGGGCATGGCCCTCAGCTACTCGGCCCTGCTCACCAAGACCAACCGCATCTACCGCATCTTCGAGCAGGGCAAGAAGTCGGTGACGCCGCCCCGGTTCATCAGCCCCACCTCCCAACTGGCCATCACCTTCAGCCTGAGCTCGGTGCAGCTGGTGGGGACGCTGGCCTGGCTGGGGGCCCTCCCGCCCCACAGCGTCATCGACTACGAGGAGCAGCGGGTCCCCAACCCCGAAGCAGCCCGGGGGGTGCTCAAGTGCGACATGTCCGACCTGTCGCTCATCTGCTGCCTGGGCTACAGCCTGCTGCTCATGGTCACCTGCACTGTCTACGCCATCAAGGCCCGGGGCGTGCCTGAGACCTTCAACGAGGCCAAGCCCATTGGCTTCACCATGTACACCACCTGCATCGTCTGGCTGGCCTTCGTGCCCATCTTCTTCGGCACTGCCCAGTCCGCCGAGAAGGTCAGGGGGGCTGGAGTCTGGGAGCGGGGCAGCCTAGGGGCTGGAATCAGAGAGAGGACCCCAGAGGCTGGGAGGAAAGGGGTGGGGGTACCCAGGGATTGGAGTTTGAGGGGGGAGCCAGGCTGGTGAGGGTGCGAAGAGCCCATGGGTTTGAGTCGTGGGGGGAGGGAGCGGGGATCCCATGGCTTAGGTTTTGAGGAGAGACAGACAAGGGCCAAGCATGAAGGGATTGCGAGACAGAACCCAGGAGTCCTGCTCCCAACCCCTCCCCCCCGCTCTAAACTACCAGACCCCACTACCCCCCTCTCCAGCCCAGGGATAGAACCCAGGGGTTCCGGCTCCTAGTGCCCACTGCTGGAAGGGTCAAGTCTTGCACCAGCCACCCTGAGGCTACATCTATCCTGCAGCCTTCTTCCGCAAAAGCTTATGCAATTGAAGCACGGAGAAGAACATCACCATGCTTAATTTGCATAATTAATTAGCAGCCATTTTTGTGCAAAAAGGAGCTGTGTAGATGGCTCCTTTTTGCACAAAAATGCCCTCTTGCGCAAGAGCCATTGTTCCTGAAAAAATGAGGAAGAACGGCTCTTGCACAAGAGGGGGTTTTGCGCTAAAAGGAGCCATCTATACAGCTCTTTTTTGTGCAAAAACGGCTAATTAATTATGCAAATGAAGCACGGCAATATCCTACTCTGTGCTTCATTTGCATAAGCTTTGAGGAAGCCTGCAGTATAGACGTAGCCAGAGTGTCCTGTCTTCCCTCCCCGGCCCCGTTGCAGATCTACATCCAGACAACGACGCTGACAGTGTCCATGAGCCTCAGTGCCTCGGTTTCCCTGGGAATGCTCTACGTGCCCAAGGTCTACGTCATCATCTTCCACCCCGAACAGAACGTGGCCAAGCGCAAGCGCAGCTTCAAAGCAGCAGCCACAGCTGTCAGCGCCTCCACCCGCCTCTCGCAGAAGGGCAGCGAGCGCCAGAACGGGGCTGACACTGCCCAGACGGGCAAATAGCCGGTATGTGGGTATTGCTTTCTCAGCTCCCACTCTGGCCTGTGCAGCCAAAGCCAAGGAGAGAACCCAGCAGCCCTGGCTCCTAGCTCTCCCCCACCTGCTCTAACCACTAGACCTCCCTCTTGTGCACCGGGGCTGTGTCTCCCAGAAGGGTGGTCAGTTTTGCCACTTGTGCAGCGTATGCAGCTGGACTCAGGCCGGAGCATGCGGAGCCCGCAGCCGCAGATCGCCCTCAGTGCAGCTCAGGCCCAGCATGTGAGAGGGGGCCAGCTGGGACACCCAGCCCTTGCCCATTGTGGGGCCAGGGCTCGGCTGAGGAGACGAGCGTGAGGTCCGTACACCAAGGCTGTGTCTATACTGGCGCGATCTTGTGCCAGAGCTATGCAAATGAGGCTCAGCGTGGAATATCGCCGAGCCTCATTTGCATAACTAATGAGCCACCATTTTTGCAGAAGAGGCTCTCGCGCAAGACGGAGCTGTCTACACTGCCCCTTCTTGCGCAAGAAAAACCCTCTTGCGCAAAGCCGTTATGCCTGAAAATAATCAGCATTTGCATAGCTCTGGCGCAAGCTTGCGCCAGTATAGACGCAGCCCAAGTGTGCAAAGGTGGATGGTATCACAGGCCCAAAAGTGGACTGCAACATAATGCTTAGAGGGGGATGGGAACAAGGAGTCCCTCCCCCCCCCGCTCTTTCATTGCCTGTTCAGGGCATGGCTACACGGCAGGGCAAAAGTCAAATTAGGTGATGCAACTTCAGCTATTTCAATTGTGTAGCTGAAGTCAAAATAGCTTAACTGGGCTTTTGGCACGGTCTCATCGGAAGTCAAAGGGAGAGCACGCTGCCTCCGACTTCCCTTACTTAGGGTTACGGAAGTCAGAGTAAGAAGTCCGCCATCTCAACGTTATTTCATAATTACGGCTTGCTGTGTAGACACGCACTTAGTTATTTCGAAATGCTGCTGCTGTGTGGACGTGCCCTCAGTGGCCCTGACTGGCTCTAGTGTCCCAGCGTGACTAACACTCTCCTTTGTCATTGCCAGGGCGCCTGTGCTGAGGAACGTGCGTAACTCAGAACCAGCCCCAGACCAACATTCCTTCCCCCCTTGGGTTATGAAGAGCCATAGGTGGGCAGGGTGGGGAACAGGGGAGACGAGTGGAATAAACCTGTTTTTTTACAATGTTTCTGTGATTTATATTCGAGGTCTGCGAGCTGGGGGGGAGGGAGGGGCAGCTTTGCTTCCTTCTCACACGCTCCTGCTTAGCCCCTTTCTCCAGTCTCACTTCTGGCTTCACCAGTGGCTTCTTCTCCACTGTCTTCTTTCCAGCTCATTCTCTCCTCTTCCCGTCCCCTCCAATCTGTCCAGTTCCTTTTATCTGTCCCTTTGGGTCCTGCCAATGGTTCTCTCACTCCTCTTTTCATCCCTTCTTCCCCTACTGCTGGCTACTGCTCTGCCCTCCTCTTTCTCTGCTTCCTTCTTCTACAGCTTGCTTCTTCGCCTCAGCCATCACTCACTTCTTCCTCACTTCTCTCCTCTCATCCACTTTTCTTCTGGGTTTCTGGCTGGACAACCATTCTCAGTGATAGTTATCAATGGTTCAGTCATGCTGGAAGGGCAGAACAAGTGGGATTCTGCAGGGGTCTGTTTTGGGACCGATTCTGTTCAATGTCTTCATCAACAATTTAGAGATTGGCATAGAGAGCACGATTATTTAGTTTGCAGAGGACACCAAACTGGGAGGAGTTATAAGTGGTTTGGAGGACAGGATTATAATTCAAATTGATCTGGACAAACTGGAGAAATGGTCTGAGAGAGTGAAATTCAACAAGAACAAATGCAAAGTGATCCACTTAGGAATGAACACTCAGTTCCACACATACAGGATGGGAAGTGACTGGCTAGGAAGGAGCACTACTGAAAGGGATCCAGGGGTCATAGGGGACCATAAGCTAAATATGAGTCAAAAGTGTGACACTGAAAGGGGAAAGGAAAAAAAAAAAGCAAACAATTCTGAGAGGCATTGACAGGAGCGTTATGAGCAAGACACAAAGTCATTCTTCTGCTCTACTCTGTGCTGATTAGGCCTCAGTTGGAGTAGCGTGTCCAGTTCTGGGCACCACAGTTCAAGAAACGTGGAGAAATTGGAGAAGGTTCAAAGAAGAGCAAGTACGATGAAAGGTCTAGAAACCATGAGCTAAGAGGGAAGACTGAAAGAATTGGGTTTGTTCAGGTTGGAAAAGACAGAGGGGACATGACAGCAGTTTTCAGATACCTAAAAGGGTGTTACACAGAGGAGGGAGAACAATTTTTCTCCCTGGCCTCTAAGGATAGGCCAAGAAGCAACAGGCTTAAATTGCAGCAAGGGAGGTTTAGGCTGGACACTACGGAAAAACTTCCTACCTGTGAGGGTGGGTAAGCACTAGAATAAATTGCCTAGGGAGGTTGTGGGATCTCCGTCCCTGGAGATATGTAGGAGCAGGTTGGACAGACATCTACCAGGAATGATTTAGATGGTGCTTGGTCCTGCCGTCAGGGCAGGGGACTAGACTTGATGACCTCTCGAAGGTCCCTTCCAGTTCTAGGATTCTAATTATTTCTCCTCATCCTATCACTTGCTTCCTGGTGCTCACTTCTTAATTCCCTGTCGCTCACCTCTTCATCCCTGTATCACTCACGTCTTCTCAGCGTCCTTCCATCATTCACTCCTCTTCCTGACTCCCTTTCTCTTTTGTTTATCCTTTCTCTCATTTGTTCTTTCCTTTATCTTCCTTTGCTTCAGTCCCTCCCCCAGCACTCATACTTTCCCCATCACTGGTGCATTACGTGTCCCTGCCTGGGGCCACCCAAGCGCAGGCCATGCCTAAGTGGCACAAAAGCATCCTTGAAGCGGAAGCAAAGGCGAGCTCGGCCCCTCTGAGGTGGGGGCGCTCTCAACCCACCACACGCAGCAGCCAGTAGATAGACCCCAAAGGCAAAATGCATTATCTCTGCCTCCCGCACAGGCTCTGCCCCGGCATAGTCTGTGCTGGGATGATGGACTGCAGCGGAGCCAATGGGGCGTAAGGTATCCATCCTAGCCTGCGACCATCTAAACCCTACAATTCCAGCACCACTGATGCTCTCACATTGTAGCAAAACAGGGAAGAATCAGCAAAGGTTTTATTGGTGTATGGTGGAGGAGCGCTTACCCGGCCCTGGGATGCAGCCAGCTCTGGGGAACAGCTGCAAACACTACATGAGGAAGGCCCACTCCCGACCTGCAACTCCAGCTCTGCTGGTGCCCCACTCCCCATCTGCAGTCCTCCCCTTCTCAGATTCCTCCAAAAGTTCTTAGCCACTGACAGACTTACCGCTTGTAAGTTACAGGCAGCAACATCCCCCCTCCTGCCCACAGGCTTATTTAGCAAATCAGAGGCTAGACCCAGGGCCCTGGAAATATTCAAGGCCATAGAAACCCCACTGTGAAGCTGGGAAAAGGTTGGGGGGGGGGGCGGGTGAGAGAAAGGGACACTCAGAGTGAATCCAGCAGCCAGGTGCAGAGAAGCTGGTCATTTTCAGCTCAGTGGCATCAGTTCATAGAGACTAAGTCTCCAACTCCCCTCCCCCGCCCAACCTCCCCCCCCTCATTGCTCCCCGCTGTGTCCCTCACAAACCTATTGCCCCACCCATCTCAAATCAGCCTGCCCCACCCCTCTAGTCCCTTCCGCCCTCCCCCATCCTAGGCCCTGCCACCCCCATGGGCTTCTCACATCAGGGGGTGAGTGTGATGGGGGCACCAGGTCTGGGTCCTCCTCCCCCCCCTCTGAAAAGGGCCAGAAGAGCTCTCACACTCCCTGCCCCGCTTAGCACACAACAACAAGTCAAGAACCCCACCTTGTGGCCAAACGGGGAACCGCCTGCGGACAGGCCATCCACACAGTAAAGGGGGTAAAGAATGGGACCAGACACTTTTTCTCCTCTGGTGGCCACGGACCCTTGATCCGGATTGGGGTAACAGAGGCCATAGGGGAAAGGAGGGTTCTGTGTCCATCCCCCATGGGTAGGTTCCATAAGCAGCCCACAGGGGCTGTAATCTAGGGCTCCCCCTCCAACAAGTTGCAATCACAAAATGTTTCTAGAGAGACTGTTTCAGGGCAACTCAAGCCATCCTCCCATCACAGACACAAGTTCAGGGGACCCACCCCAATCAGGGGGAGAAGCTAATCTAGCATGATGGGAGTACAGGACAAGCAGAGGGAGCTGGGTCTGCTCCCCAGAGGCAGACGAGGGGATACAGGCTGGTCAGGCACAGAGCAAATGCAGGCCAAGAGCCTCTGCCACAGAGTGTGTGTCTGTGTGTGTGGGGGGCGGGGTTGCAACAGTCCTCCCACAAAGGGTTCTGAGGGCCCAGTGTGGAGCTCAGACGTCCAGAGTGCTCAGGTATTCCAGCCAGTCACACAGGGATGGTGTCTCCTGGGGGGGCTGGGAGGGGAAAAAGAAGTACGTTAGGGGATTTGGCTGGAGGGCTGGGTCCTCACAGTGGAGAAACTGAGGCACAGAAAGAGGGAGGAATAGCAAAGGATAGTAACCACAAGCCCTTGCCCATAAGGCCGTGGGCTCCACCCACACCCAGCTCTGCCAGTGCTCTCCACTCCCAACCTGCAACCCCCGGCATTCTCCACCCCATCCACTCACCTTCCAGACTGAGGGGTCGCTGGGGCCATGCTGCCCTTGCACCGTCAGCAGCCGGACACTCCCACTAGCTGGGTATTCCGGCTCCACCACCAGTGTCCAGATAGCCGAGGGCCACAGAAAGCGGAGCAGGCGTTCTGCGGATGCCAGTCAATGGGGAACCTGGAGGGGGAGGGGAAATCAGTGCTGCCCCCTACAAAATGGGAGACATGTCGGGGGGGGAGGGGAGGGGAGAACAGACCTGGTCTGGAGGACCTGGATCTCACCCAGGAGCTGGGCCAGCTGGCCATAGCTGTGCTGTATCTCCAGGATGGTGCTCTGGATGTCAGCGCAGGGCATGGGAGATGGGAAGAGGGGGTTGTGGCTCTGTGGGGCAGACACACACACACACGCACGCACAGAGTCAGATCCATCTAGCTTGGCCTTCAGAATCCCACCCAGCCTGCTTGGCCACTCCAACACGTCCTGGGTCAGACCCAGCCGGGCCATTACTCACCTGCACCCTGATGCACCCATCCTCTGCCCAGCACAAGGTGACTCTTAGCATCTGGGGGTCAGGTGTCAGTAACTGGGGGACTGGAGTCAGCTCCAGCTCCACTTTGTCACCAGAGGCTGATACTATCCGGATCCCCTGGAGTGTCTCCAAGAGCTGGCAGAGGGCCGAGTTCCTGGGGAAAGACAGGAGGATGCCTAGGTTCCCTCCCCTTCAGGGGGCAGTGGTCTAGTGATTAGAGCAGAGGGGGCTGGGAAGCAGGCCTCCAGAGTTCTCACCTCTCCACCTTCTCCCTCCAGCCACTGGCCACACACTCCTGGCTCTGGAGCTCCCCCTGCAGCTGCTGCAGCTCCTGGTGCTGAGCTTCCACCCGGCCCCGCAGCTCAGCCACCTGCTCCGCCAGCTGCTGCTGCCGCTCCGCCAGCTGCTTCTGGATGAGGTGCGGGAAGGGAGGGACGGGGGTGAATAGTGAGATGGGGGAAGCAGCTGCCCTGACCCAGCCCCATTGCTCCTACAATCAGCCACCCCCACCCTGCCCCCTCCCTCCACAGATTAGCTCCAAGAGGTCACGTGCCCACAGCTGTCCCTCAGAGCAGTACCTGCTCCTTCTGCCGTCCCTCCTGGGCATCTCTTGCCTTCTCCTCAGCCTGGTGTCTCTGTGGGGAGACGAGAGTTGGTGGCAGCAGGGGGGTCCCTGCAAATCCTCTAAGCAGCTAGTAGTAGCTGGGAGATGGAAGTCACAGGGCCCCTCAGCCCAGGACCAAGTGGAGTTGGTGGCAGAAGTGGAATCCCTGGAGGCCCCTGGGCAGCTGGTAACCACAGTGGGATCCTCCAGGACAGAACCATACCTGGGTCTCAAGTCGCGCCAGAGCCTCCTTCAGTCGCTGCGCCAAGTGCTGTCCCTTCTCCAGCTGGGCCAGCACACGGGGCACTGACCCTTCAATGGCTTCTACCCGTTGCTGGTAGCCAGCCTTTAGCTCCTTCCACTGCTGCTTGGCTTGTGCCATCTCATTCCCTGGGCAGGGGGGACGGGAGTGGGGAAGAGGCAGTGCATCAAATTGAGGAGTTCTCGCTCTGAGCCATCCCTGAACTAACCCACTAGTTACACTCTCTTGCCCCCCCTCCCCAAGCCAGGGAGAAGTCTGGACTACTCACGAATAGCTGTCTCTGTGGTCTTCTGGTCAAAGGGGGCTGGATCCATCTGATCCAAAAACTCCAGCAGGAATCTGACCACATGGAGTTGGCTGCACATCCACTTCTGTTTCTTCCGCGTATCCTGGGGGAGCCATGGGACAGGAAGGAGGAAATCACACCTGGTGCTCCCTGGAGGGGAAGAGGCCTCGTGCCTCATTCCCCACCCTAGGACAGGATGGGAAATAGCACCTCCTAGGAGGGGATAGGCCCCATGTTCCTTTTCCCACTTGCCTGAGCCAGCCAGTCCTCACACTGGGGCTGGTTCAGAGCTGGCGCCCCCTAAAGACAAAGGCCTGCTGCCCAATGACTCACCACTGCATGCTCCACCAGGACCTTAGCTGGCAGCTCTGCCTCCAGCTCCTCTCGGGTCTGCCCCTCAAAGGCCAGCACCTCATCCAGCTGAGCCAGAAGCCTGTAGGGAGGGGCAGAGAGGGTCAAGGCCAGGAGGCAATAGCCCCATCCCCTAATTTTCTCATTTGACAGCAGAAACCCTAGCCCCCCGGCCATCATGCTACAACACCCAGAAGCTTCGACACCTACAGCCCCGCCAACCTTGTCTCCTTGCTTAGACTCGGGAGCTGATCTTTGTCCTAGATGTCAACCTCCAGCAAAGACGGTGAGAAAAAATGCTTCAGACAGATTTCCCCCAAAAAAGGAGGACTGGGCCACAGAGAGCCATGTCCTATAGCCAAGCCCTCATCATCTGTGAGATGAAGAAGTGCAGGAGTCATCTTTGTGTGACATCAGTTTCCACTGCAGAAATGCTGGCCCTTGAAGGACCCCTCTCTCTTCCTCATCTCCCTCCCCAGATCTTCTCCGTTCTCGCCCTGCCCTGGAGGGTGACTCACGCACACACAGCAAGAAAACCTCCAATGAAGTTGCCAATTCTGGCTCAAAGGAGTTCCCCAGGGCAGTGAATCTCTCCGGCCACCCCACGTGTCCATACCCTACACCCGTACGCCAGCTCCAAGAGAATCACAAGCACCAAGGAAGCCTTAGACTGGCTCTGTCTATATTGACTGGTCATCAGTCATCAAATGGCTTCCCCTAAAGTTCTGGCCACTGTGAAGAAGACTGGATCAAAGACATGGCAATCAACCAACCCCACATCCCCTTGACATCCAGGGATAGGCACATGGCCCTCGGATGGATTTAGAAGGCACAAGGGACGAGCACTGCAGTCTTAACTGCACATGGTTGGTGGAGAATGAGCCAGACTTCGAGATGCAAGAACTTTACTGAGGAATGAAATACAGACAGGGAGAACAGCTGTTATTCAAGATTATTATATACATTGTGCCTTCTTATGACCAGAAGAGTAAGTGGAGGAGATCCCATAAAGCAGTTATCCGACACCTACAACATGCCCACTAAATGTCAGACTTTAATACTCCTCCTACTACTTTAATACACCTGGGGCCAGCAGCCATGTTTAAACTGTCTGCTGCCCCACACAGGGTGTTCCAGGTAACTGTAACTAGAAGATCCTGATTGCTGCCATAAGCTACTCACAACTGCACATTCCGAACAGGTTAACGTGGCAAATCTCAAACTTACATATACCAAAATTTGGGGTGAATTTTGTTACTTTGCAGTGTCTTTGTTTCTCTCTTGATATGCATAACTACATCTTATAATGGTAGGCTACATACAACAAAGATGATAAGCAAGGAAATATCAATTACTGGACCAACTTCTGTTGGTGGGAAAGAGACAAGCTTTCAAGCTCTTCTTCAGGGTCTATTAAGCTTCAAACTAATTACCAAGCCTATTTCATTATTTATACATGTATTCCTCAATAGTTGCATAATATCTTTAGCACATTTTTGTCATCACTCTTCATGATCAAAGAGGATGCTGTGGCTAAAATTGGCATGGCCGATCTTTGTGACAGCAGTTACCAACAAAGGGAGACTCTCAGAGATCAGAGTGGTGTGCACTGTCCTTGTGAGGTCAGCCAGCCTCAGTACCACGCCAAGTAGGTGTTGGCTTTGAAGTTAGCATCTGCCTTGCTTCCAAAAGTCTACTTAAGATACAAGTGATGATCTTACTGATCTACGGTTGCCTTTGACAGGTATGTTCATTACTATGGGCAGCATGTACACCCATACCATAAGAAATGCAGAGGACAGAATATAAAATTCTAGTGACTTCAACAAAATCACATAAATGTCAGATACGCTAATCATGAAAGGCCTTTAACACTAGGGTTGGAAGTAAATGGGGTAATTTGGCAGGACACCATTGAGACGATGGGACTGGCAAAAGAGAATACCAATGGCTGCACTAAGTAGCAGTGTTCAAGAGAGAATTAACAACCGCAAATGGCTTTTTCCACCTACCTGATAAAACAAAGACACCACAGGCAAGCCTAAAACCCAAACACCAGCATCTTATTGACTTCATTGTCAATTAGCAGTGAATTCAACAAGTCAATGCATCAACACCTGGGGCAGACTCTTGTGTGATCCACTCAAAACTGTTGCTCATGGTTCAAGTGGCACACCAATTGGATGCCTCAATATAAAGCAATTCGTGCACAGATTATAGATTCAACAAGAACAAGCTTTCCAAGCTCTGGTCAAGGGGATAAAGTCAACAGAAGTGTCTCTTTCTCCTTCAGGCCAGCAGTTGGACCCAGCAGGAATAGCCAACAACCGTCCAACATGAGCTCGGAGTTGCACTTTGGGGGAAGCTAAACTCTAGCACCTTCTGGATTCAAGCTGAGGAGCCGGAATCATTTCATCCATTGGGACCACTGATCTAACAGAGAGATCCATTCTCATCCTCTCTACCGTGTTTCTGTCAACTGTGATCTCGCTGTCTCAGCCAGGAAGGGCAGCAGGAGCAATGAAAATGTTCAGATATGGTTGGAATCCTTTCTAAAGCAACATGAGGATGGTCAACTTCACTTCCACCACCAGGTCTCGCAGGAGTGGTGTCCTGTTAAAGCAGAGCTACTCAACTTTGGAAGCCCCGGGGGCCACAGTGATGTGCAAAGCACACGCCGAGGGCCGCAATTGCCGTGTAGTTGCATATACATGCAAATCTATATGCACATAGCTTCTTTCACACTGACGGGCACGAATGCAAAGATTAAGGCAAGACTACACAACACACAGGCCCCATTCACATCAGTTCTGCTGATATGAATGAAATGCAACATTTACCTGATTGCCACCCTTATGACAGCACTTTGAACGACCAGATCAGGAATTCAACTAACAACACGCATCTCGACAGGAGACCGTTATATTGGCTACTTTTTTGTTTCGGCTGCCACCCGAGCGTTGAGCCCCGCGTAAACCCAAACCGCACCAAGGGCCGCAAACAACCGGGCCACAGGCCGCCTGTTGAGTAGCCCTACATGAAAGGATCAGCTCTCTCTCCGCTAGCCTCAAGCCCCAGCAATACTGACACACACACACACAGAGGCTTGGCCAAATCCGTGCTGCTGTGGAGACCAATGTTTACTTCCAAACTTTCCCTCCCAGCTTGTAGGGATGTTTGCTTGATGGGTCATGACATCTGGAGACACTGAAGCATTTTTTTACCCATTTAGATGTTTGCAGCCACCTGCCGGGGTCCCAGTCCAGTGCAACGTAACAACGGTCGCTCACAAGGTCTCCAGGGGCTTTTTTATTATTTGTGGCCTTTCATCGCTCAGCGGTGGAGACATTTAGCCTCCAGCTGGGTAGGCCCAGCCACTCCCCAACGCACCGCAGTGGGCCACGCTACCGCCCCATAGAAGAGGGCCCCCGCGGGGAGGGACGGACACCACAAACTCCAGCTACTCACTCCCGGGCCCTGACGGCGGCATCCATGGCGCTAGCGGCTTGTAGCTCCGCTCGCTCGCGCCTTCTCATTCAACGCTCAGCGACCACGGCAAGAGCCAATCAGCAGGCGCGTTCCCTCAAGCGAGATCCCGCCCCTGCCTTCCGAAGAGCCAATCAGCAGCTGCGTTCCCTAAGGACCTGCTCCCCCGCGCCCGTGACTTCCCATGGAGCCAATCAGAAGTCGAGTTCCCTCAGGTAAGGCCCCGCCCCTGGCCTCCCAAAGAGCCAATCAGCAGGCCAGATCCCTCAGGTAAGGCCGCCCCCCCCCCTCCGCCTCGGCGGCCCAAGCAGCCGACCGCGGTTAGAAAGCGGGACCTGGGACCGGCGCTCCGCCCCCAAACCCTCGCGAGACCAACGGCCATGACGGGAAAGAGAAGAGAGGCCGCCATCTTGGGCAAGGAAACATGGGGGCGGCCATCTTGGACGGGGGGGCGGGAGAGGTGACAAAGGGGCCGCCATCTTGAAAGAGCGGACACGGGGCCCGGCCTCCCGGCTCCATGGGAAGGGGCGGCCCCTGGAACCACAGGAGCCGCCATGTTGGCATCGGGCAGGCTCCTGGGGCCGCCATCTTAGGAGAGGCGGGGCGGGGCCGCGACTGGCCAGGTGAGCAGGGGGGAGGGGTCAGGACGCCTGGGTTCAAATCCCAGCCCCGCCCCCACCCCCGGGAGCACCCAGGCGTCCGGGCTGCCAGCCCGCGGGGGAAGGGCGGGGCCCCGGTGAGCGGCAGGTGCCGGCCCCGCCCCCCCACTATAAGGTCCCGGGCCCGGGTGGGGGCCGGGGAGGCACCATGGCCCGGACGCCCGAGAGCCGCAAGGGCCGATCCCTGAGCACCAGCAGCCGGGACCTGCCCGCCTGGAGGCGGTTCCAGTAAGAGGAGACTCCCCTCCTCCCCTCCCCGCCCTGACCACTAGGCGCCACTGCCCCCGCTGGGAGAGAGCCCAGGAATCTAGGCTCCCAGCCCCCTCCCCTGCGCTCTAACCACTGGGCCCTGCTGCTGCTCTCTCCAGCTGGGGAGAGAACCCAGACAGGAGTCCAGCCCGGCCCCCTGCTCTAACCACTAGGCCCTGCTTGCCCCCCCGGGGTGGGGAGAGCCCAGGAGTCTGGGCTCCCAGCCCCCTTCTCCCTGCTCTAACCACTAGGCCCTGCTTGCCCCCCGGGGGGGGCGGGAGAGCGAACCCAGGAGTCTGGGCTCCCAGCCCCCTCTCAGAGCTGGGCAGAGGACACCAGGGGGTAACAGCCCTGCTCTTGCTGTAGTGCAAGTGGCTCCCCTGCACTGTGCTGGGGCAATTTCATACAGAACCCAAAAGCTAACCAGGTGCTATGGGGCTCTGTGGCGGGTGAGGGATGATATCTGGGGGGAGTAAGCTGTGCATTGGGGTGGCATTGGGGGTGTGGGGAGACTGGGGGTATTTTGGGGCTGTTGGGGTTTGGGGAGATTATGTGGGAGGGTATTTTGGGGGGCTGTGCATGGGGTGAAGGATCATAGACTCCTAGAACCATAGTGTTCGCAGGGACTGTGAGAGTCAGCTATTCGGGCCACCAGGCCGGATTTGTTGTCTAATGGCTCCAGCCTCTGCTCGAAATCCCCCCAGCGAAGGTGTTTCCAGGACCTCCCAAGGCCTCGCTTCTATTATCCTGCTGCTCTGACCCTTCAGAAATGCTCCCCTAGATTTAATCTCCACCTGCTGTGCTGAGTTCGAATCCATCGCCCCTTGTCTGCCCCCGGGGCAAGAGAGAACAACTGTCCCTGGCTTTCCTCTGGCAGCCTTCCAAGGGTGTGAAGATGCTCTCGAGTATCCCCTTAATCACCTCGTTTCCAAGCAAAATAGACCCAGATCCTGCAGCCTTTGCGGCTGTGGCTTGTGCCCATCCCTCTGACTGGCTTTGGTGCTCGCTCCAGGATCCTTTCCAGTTTCTCCACATCCTGTCTAGGCCTTGGTGACCAAAACGACCCAGCTCTCCAACTGAGGCCAAGCCAGTAGCAAGTAGAGCGGTGCTGTCACTTCCCATGATTTGCAGGAAACACCTCCCTTAATGCAGCCTAAAGTTGTATGTGCTTTTTTTTGCAACAGCATAGCCTTGCTGACTCGTGGAGGGTGTGATCCACCACAATTCCCAGATTGCTGCTGCCGCCAAGCCCCTTTTCCTCCAGTCTGTGCATTTGGTTTTTCTTCCCCAGGTGTAGCCCTTACCTTTGACTCTGTTAAATTTCATTTTCTTGCCTATAGCCTAGTACTCCAGTTCAGTGAGATCCCACTGAATTTTAACTCTGTTCTCCAAAGTGTTGGCAACCTGCCCATGCTTTCTACATTTATATGCAAGTAGTTGATAAAGATGTTAAATAGTGGACGGAGAACAGATCCATGTGGGACCTCTTTCCAATCTGACATCAGTCCATTAACCACAAACCAAGAGTAACTGTTTAACCAATTCAATATCTGCTCGATGGTAGTTTGGCCAAGCCCATGTTTCTCCAATTTATCAGACTGTCATGTTGGACTGTGTCAAAATCAGGGCTGTCAATTGCTGCTAACACAAGCAATGAACACAACAAACTAACTAGATTGAAAAAGGCACAATTAATGGCAGTTTTAATCACACTGTTAAATACCAGAATACCAATTTACATTTATAATAAATATGTGGGTGACTTTAAGTTTTCAAATACAATGATTTCAATTACAACACAAAAAAGCAAAGTGTTCAGCACTCACTTTGTAGCAATATTTTTATTGCAAATATTTGCACTATAAAAAATTAACAAAAGCAATATTTTTTTTAATTTACCTCAGACCAGTGCAGTAGGGCAATCTCTTTACTGTGCATAAGTGCAACTTGCAAACCTTAAAAAAAAGTTTACAGAATTGCACTCTGTCAAAGCAATGTAAAACTTCAGCATCTAGCAGGCCACTCAGTCCTCCTTGTTCAGCCAATCACTGAGAGAAACAAGTGCATTTAACCTTCCAGGCAGTAATGCTGCCCACTTCCTATTTACAATGGCTCCTGAAAGTAAGAATGGGGATTTGATTACTGTTTAACAGAACAGTTCAATTAAAATGGCAAATGAGCACCACTCAACTTTTTAAACTAGCGATTAACTGATTTTTTTTTTTTCATCATTTGACAGTCCCAGTCCAAACTAGGGATGTAATGTAGTTGATTAACTGATAAGCAAAAGCTTAAAGGTTAATGCTATAGACCAGTGTTTCTCAACCAGTGGTCTGAGTACACATAGGGGTACTCAAGAGAAGTCTGCGGGGGTACGTCAACACAACTGAAATTTGGAGAACTGAATTTTTGTTTAACATTTGACAGCGCTTTATTATTTTTGTACTTTTTACACCCAAAAATGTCATCGCTCACCCAGCTACGATTAAGTTGTTTAAACAAATGTGTTGCAATGGCAGAAAAAGTTTTGTATGTCTGAAAACTGTAGGTACTGGGGGTACTTAAAATTTTTTTTTTAAAAGGGGTACTTTATAAAAAAAAAAAAAAAAAAAGTTGAGACACTGCTATAGACTACACACATTTCCCTCTCCTCCCCAACCAGTACATTTTTGGCAGGCTAGCCAGTAGCCTGCCTCAGTTCTGGCTCATGCTGGGTCTGGGACTTACCCCCTGGTGTGGCTCTGCATTTAAAGTATATTAGGAGCTAGGTGGGCAGGCAGCCTGGCTCAGTTCTGGTTTGCAAAGGGTCCGGCAGCTCAGACTCCCACCCAGACAGGGGCTACTGCCACCCCACACTGCTGCCCCTTTATCAGAGGCAGCAGCACAGGGAGGCGAGCAGCTGGTTGGCAAGAAGAGCTGGTTTTTAAACTGCCTCCTCTCACGGACTAGCTCCCACCTGGCACCCTGCGGTGCAGCCGCCCCCGGGGAATATAGAATAGTCAACTAACCCATCGTTTCTCAAACTGTGGGTCCCAACCCCCGGGGGGTCGTGAGCAACTTGGGGGGGGTCGGGGGTCGTGATATCACAAAGTTTGAGAACCACTGGTCACTAACCGATAAGAATTCATGAAGTTACGTGACTATTCAATTAGCTGACATTTAACATCCCTAGTCCAAACCCTGGCTGAAGCTGTTATTAAAGCTAATGTTAAAATGACCTAATCTACAGGCTAAGGAAAGAGGGTCTGTATATCTGGCTATAATGCTTAAATTATGCCAAAGTACAAAGTTTTGGTTTAAAAGTCATAACATACATAGAATCCAGAATCGGCTCTGTCCCGAGTTAAGGTTAATGCATTGACTGAGACCGTTAAAATCTTCTAAGGCTACGTCTACACTGGCAGCTTCTTGCGTAAGAACTGTTTTGAGGAAGAGTTCTTACACAAAAAGTCTTCCACAAGCGCGCGTCTACACTGGCATGTGCTTTTGCGCAAGAGCGTCTATGGCAGTGTGGACGCTCTCTTGCACAAGAAAGCTCTGATGGCCATTTTAGCCAGAAGGGTTTCTTGCGCAAGAAATTCATGTTGCCTGTCTACACTGCCCTCTTGCACAAGAGGGCTTATTCCTCATGGGGAGAGGAATAACTCTTCCAGAAGAAGCCCTGTTTTCCGATGCTAGACTGTAAATTTACTTGTGCAAGAACACACGTGCAGTGTAGACACCCGGCAAGTTTTTGCACAAGAACAACTGTTCTTGCACAAGAAGCCGCCAGTGTAGACGTAGCCTTAGTGTCCAGCTCTTCGTGTGCATTCATAAAAAGTTCTCCTGGGAGTCACTTTTGGGAAATGGTTATCATCCTGGATGCTGCTTTGGCTCTTGGTGCCTGGGACTTTTGGGTAGGTAGAGCCTCAGTAAGAGGTGGCCGTGTTAGTCTGTTTCAGCAGAAACAACCAGGAGTCCTGTGGCACCGTAAAAAACCAGCAAGCTTATTAGGGCACTCCTCCTCCCCCCACCCTGGGTTGCGATGCGATCTGTGCTGGGGGGAATGATAATGGCAGAGTGAGGTGCACCCCCCCTTCCGCTGTGGGACTGGGATCTGCATCTCCCTCCCTCACTTCATCCTTCCTCAGCCTTGCCCCCCTGCATCACCTAGACCTGAACTGAGTCAACCCATAATATTCCTGTGGCCCCCCCCCCCCTTGCCCCGCCTATCCCATAAAACATCCATCCGGTCTCCTGGGAGGATAGTCCCTGCCCACTGCAGGTGGGAGGCCAGATATGTGTATGGGGGGGAATGGGCTGGAGAGGAGACCCTGGGGGGCAGCGAGGGGCATGAAGCACCTCCTGCCCCAGTTGTTTCTGGACTGGGGCCCCCCCCCCAAGGCTGACTGACAGGAGCTTATGCCCTAGTAAAGGCCTTAGTCTGCAAGCGGCTGGGGGCTTTGCCCCATAGCTACAATCCCTCAGAGAAGCGGCTCCTCCATGGTACTCCAGCTCCTGGTGGCCGTGAAATGCCCCCCGCCCTGCTCACCCCCTCCAGGAAATTGCACTGCTTAGAACTAGCCCAGCAAGGAGCCCATGGGGGGCTTGGGCCCAAATCTGTTCCAGGCCCCAGGACGCGTGGGTTATGCTCACAGAGTAACGCAGCCTCCCCTCTGCATCACGCTGGGTGGGCAGCTTTGTTCTGCCTCCGCCCTGCTCTGGGGGGTCTGCAGCTGGCTGGGGGATCCCTGTGGACTGCTGCCCTGCCCTGCACTGGAGGAGGTTTGCAGCTGGCTGTGAGGGGGTCCCTGTGGGCTGCCCCACCCTGCTCTGGGGGTTTGCAGCTGGCTCTGGGGATCTCTGTGGGCTGCTCACCTTGGTTGGGGGGGGTGCAGCTGGCTCTGAGGGGGCCCTGTGGGCTGCTGCCCTGCCCTGCGCTGGGGGGGTGGGGTTTGCAGCTGGCTGGGGGGATGCAGCTGGCTCTGGGGGTCCCTGCGGGCTGCAGCCCCCCCTGCGCTGGGGGTGGGGTTTGCTGCTGTCTGGGGGTGGGGAATGCAGCTGGCTCTGGGAGTCCCTGCAGGCTGCAGCCCTGCCCTGCGCTGGGGTTGCAGCTGCCTGGGGAGAGGTTGCAGCTGGCTCTGGGGTCCCTGCAGGCTGCAGCCCCGCCCTGCCCTGCGCTGGGGGGGGGGGGGGTTGCAGCTGCCTGGGGGGGAGAGGTTGCAGCTGGCTCTGGGGGTCCCTGCAGGCTGCAGCCCCGCCCTGCCCTGCGCTGGGGGTTTGCAGCTGCCTGGGGGGATGCAGCTGGCTCTGGGGAGCCCCGCCCTGCGCTGGGGATTTGCATCCCGGGGAGCGGGGCCTGCCTGCAGCTTCCCGGCCCCCTCCAGCCCGGAGTTTGCAAACACGTGTCCGGCGGGGGGGCGTGCACGATTGGTTGATACCCCACAACAGGCGCATGCGGCTGCCGCCAGGGGCGGGCTCGGGGCCGCATCCGCCCCCTACAGCCGCTGCCGGCCCCGGGACTGAGGCCGGGACCCGCCCCAGGTACCGACCCCCCCCGCGCGGGTTCGCATCGCAGCGGCCCCTCGCCAGGCTGGGCCAACGTAATGGACCCCCCGGGTTGCGGTGGGGGGCGCAGCAGGATGCCCCGCCCTGGGCTGCGATGCGATGGGGGGAGGCTGTAAGCCCAGCCAGGGCCCCCCCCCCGGGTTGCAGTGGGGGGCGCAGCAGGATGCCCCGCCCTGGGCTGCGATGCGATGGGGGGAGGCTGTAAGCCCAGCCAGGCCCCCCCCCCCGGGTTGCAGTGGGGGGCGCAGCAGGATGCGATGCGATGGGGGGGAGGATAATGGCAGAGTGAGGTGCAGCCCCACCCCCCTCTCTGTGGGACTGGGATGTGCCTCTCCCTCCCCCCTCACTGCATCCTTCCTCCTGCATCCCCCCTCACTTAGCTCCTACCTGAGCCAACCCATAATACTCCCGCTCCCCCGCCCCACTCGCCTCTGCCTTTCCCATAATCACCCCTCTGGTCTCCTGGGGGGGAAGCCCCCGGCCCTGCATCCCGGCACTCTTGCTCCCTCCCCCCGCCCGTAGGTGAAAGGGCTGCAGGGATGTTGGGGGGCTAACGGGGGCTGGGGAGAACCTGGGGGGCAGGGAAGGTCAGAAAGCCCCACACATTTCAGGGGGGTGCCCCCAGGATTGACTCTTCCCCCTGCCCACCCATGGCCACGCAAGGCTGACCGTGTGGCCTTGCCCCCCCAGGCTTGCCCTGGCCAGCTCCCCCGAGGGCCCAGTGCCAGCAGGGTGTGGTATGGCCGCAGTGTGGCAACAGGTGCTGGCTGTCGACGCAAGGTGAGTCGAGGGGTTTGGCGGGGGGACGCCATGCTGGGGGTTGGGAGGCTCGGTGGGGGCTCCATGCTGGGGTTGGAGGGCTCCACAGGGGTGCTGTACTAGGGGTTGGGGGCTCGGCGGGGCGCCATGCTGGGGTTTGTGGGCTTGGTGGGGGCTCTGTGCTGGGGTTGGGGAGCTCGGGGGCCGTGCTGGGGTTGGGAGGTCTGTGCAGGGGGCACCATGCTGTGGCTCACTGGGGGACTGGGCAGCAGGCTCTCCCTCCCTGGGGGGGCTCTGGGCTGGGTCTTGCCATGGATCTCCCGTAGGGGCTCTGGGCTGGGGCTCACGGGAGGCGCAGCGGGGGCCTCTCTGGGGGATGCCGTGCGGAGGTTCCTGGGGGCTCTCCTTCGGGGTGCTGTGGGTCTCCGCAGCGGGCGCTCCACTGGGGGCACTGGGCTGGGAGTCACTGGGGGGCGCTCTCGCGCAGGTACAACGCCTACCGCACCCCAGGCTTCCCGCAGTTCCGCACCCAGTACATCCGGCGGCGCAGCCAGCTGCTGCGGGAGAACGCCAAGGCCGGGCACGACCCTGGTGCCCGCAAGCTGTACCTGCGCCTGCGTGCCCAGCTCCTCGCCCAGCGCTACGGGCCCCTCTCCGAGCAGAGCAGCTTCCGCGCCTACAGCAATAGCATCGTCCGCAGCAGCCGCACCACGCTAGACCGCATGGAGGTACGGGAGAGGGGCAGCAGGGACACAACCATAAGTAATGTTGCACAGGGAAAGTTTGCCAGGCACTGAGATGCAGCCACCTCTGGGGTAGAGCAGCTGGAGAACAGCCACGTATAACGCCACCTGGGTATGGCTCACCAGGCGCTGAGATGCAGCCGCCTCTGGGGCAGGGCAGCTGGAGAACAGCCACGTATAACGCCGCCAGGGTATGGCTTGCCAGGCGCTGAGATGCAGCCGCCTCTGGGGCAGAGCATTCAGTGACGTGTCCATCTTACTCTAGGACTTTGAGGATGATTCCCGAGCGCTGGGGGCCCGTGGGCACCGCCGCTCCGTCAGCCGCGGCTCGTACCAGCTGCAGGCGCAGATGAACCGCGTGGCATACGACGAGCGGTGAGTGTGGCAGCACCGGGGGGCTCCGGCAGGGGCGCCCCGTGTCTCTCCGTGATGCTGCCTCGCTGCTGCAAACCAAAGCAGCCCTGCCCTGGCTCCATTCCACTTCAGCCAGGTGGCACTGCAGCCCCAGGCCTGGGCTCAGCACCCAGCTGCCTGCCTCCCTCCCCCGTCTCCCCCCCGAGACATCCAGACTCCTGGCTGTCTGCACCCTGATCTCCTGGGGGTAGCTACAGGGCCTGCTCTAGCTCCAGCTCTGATCTCTCCATCCCGCGCCCAGCCCCCACTCCCAACCCGGGAATTTGGATGTCGGCTCAGGGCTTTGTCACTGGGGAGGCAAGGGGGAGGGGTTCTCTGCCAGGACACAGGGGCTCTCTCTGGCCAGTAATCTTCTCCCTGCTCCCCGGTGTCTGTGCCCCAGGCCTCCTGGCAGCGTGGTGCCCACGTCCGTGGCGGAGGCGAGTCGGGCCATGGCGGGGGACACGACGCTGAGCGAGAACTACGCCTTCGCCGGCATGTACCACGTCTTCGACCAGCATGTCGACGAGGCCGGTGAGGAGGGGGTGCGTTGGAGGCAGGGAGTGGGGAGTCCCCTGCAGCAGGCTGGGGACAAGCCCCAGGGTGGGAGGGCGCTGCACTGGGGGCTCAGGAAGGGGCAGCGGCGGGTCATGCCATGGAGCTGGGGTGGCAGGAGGGCCCACGGGCTGTGGAGGGAGCATGCGGCAGTGGGGCCCGAAGGACACCCTGCGTGGGGCACACGGGAGTGGAGGTACCGCCCCCCTGAGGGGCTCCAGGGGGGAGGGTTAAATACACAGGTGGCGACGTGCCCCACGGAGGGGGTGATGGCGGGGGGAGGACAGCGCCCCCGCTCACGTCCCCTCCCCAGTGCCCAAGGTGCAGTTCGCCAATGACGACAAGCACCTGCTGGCCTGCTGCTCGCTGGACGGCTGGGGGGGCAGCCGGGCGGCGTCTCCGACCGCCTGGTCCGACGCGACGTGCTGGTCCTCGCTGGGCACGGCATAGCTGGACGGCCGCCGGGCAAGTGCATCCGGCAGATCCCCGACCCCGACGGCGCCGAGCTGCTGTGCTGCGTCTTCCAGCCCGTCAACAACAACCTCACCGTGGTGAGCCCCCCCCCGAACCCCCGATCCCCACCCCGACAGCGCTGAGCTGCTGTGCTGCGTCTTCCAGCCCGTCAACAACAACCTCACCGTGGTGAGCCCCCGAGCCCCGATCCCCACCCCGACAGCGCCGAGCTGCTGTGCTGCGCCTTCCAGCCCGTCAACAACAACCTCACCGTGGTGAGCCCCCGAGCCCCGATCCCCACCCCGACAGCGCCGAGCTGCTGTGCTGCGTCTTCCAGCCGTCAACAACAACCTCACCGTGGTGAGCCCCCTGAACCCCGATCCCCACCCCACCCCGACAGCGCCGAGCTGCTGTGCTGTGTCTTCCAGCCCGTCAACAACCTCACCGTGGTGAGCCCCGGGCCCCCAATACCCCAAAACCCACCCCGACGGCGCCGAGCTGCTGTGCTGCGTCTTCCAGCCCGTCAACAACAACCTCACCGTGGTGAGCCCCCTTCCCCAGGCTCCCAGCTTCTCCCCAGGTTCCCGCCGGCGCTGAGCTGTGGTGCTGCATTAACAACCACCTCACCATGGGGACCCCCTGCCCCAGGCCTCCCAGCCTGGTGCCCAGCCTCCCAACCAGCCTAGGGCCCGAGCTGCACGGGTGTCTGCCGGCCTGCCCGGGGGTTGGGGCAGCGGGGCCCGGGGCACTGACGGCTCCGGGGTCCCTCCACAGGTGGGCAACGGGAAGCACAACCTGCAC
Organism: Rafetus swinhoei; assembly: GCA_019425775.1. NCBI lineage: Eukaryota > Metazoa > Chordata > Testudines > Trionychidae > Rafetus > Rafetus swinhoei. Next base: position 5,388,872 of record JAFJHL010000039.1, read on the forward strand.
GTGGTGAACATCTCCACGGGGAAGAAGGTGAAGGGCGGGTCCAGCAAGCTGACGGGCCGGGTGCTGGCGCTCTCCTTCGACTCGCCCGGCCGCCTGCTCTGGGCCGGCGATGACCGCGGCAGCGTCTTCTCCTTCCTCTTCGACATGGCCACGGGTGAGCCGCTCCCCGCGCAGCCCCTTGGGGCCGGGCCCCGCCCCTTCCCCTTCCTAATTGCCTCCCTTGGCCCGCAGGGAAGCTGACCAAGGCCAAGCGGCTGGTGGTGCATGAGGGCAGCTCCATCACCAGCATCTCTGCCCGCTCCTGGGTGAGCCGGGAGGCCCGGGACCCCTCGCTGCTCATCAACGCCTGCCTCAACAAGCTGCTGCTCTACCGGTGAGGGCCACTGGGCCGGCTTGCTCAGCAGGGGCTCTCCCCGGCAGTCGGGCTGGGTGCCCATGGGGGTTCGCCCTGGCAGTCGGGTTGGGTGCCCATGCGGGGGCTGGATGCCCATGGGGGGGAGGCGGAGGGGCTCTCCCCGGCAGCCTGGCTGGGCGCTCATGGGGGGGGGCAGGGCGCTCTCCCCAGGAGTCAGGCTGGGTGCCTGTGGGGGGGGCAGGGCGCTCGGGGCGGGGGGCTCTCCCCGGCAGTCGGGCTGGGTGCCGATGGGGCAAGGCAGGGGGTGCTCTCCCCGGCAGTTGGGCTGGGTGCCCATGGGGGGGCGGGGGGCTCTCCCTGGCAGTCGGGCTGGGTGCCCATGGGGGGCGGGGCGCTCTCGGCTCACCTGCTCCCCCCTGCAGGGTGGTGGACAACGAGGGGACCCTGCAGCTGAAGAGGAGTTTCCAGATCCAGCAGGGCTCCCACCCTGTGCGCAGCATCTTCTGCCCCCTCATGTCCTTCCGCCAGGGGGCCTGCGTGGGTAAGAGCCGGCCCCCTGGGCTGGAGGAGGGGAGAGCGGGACAGAGGCTGAAGCCCCTTCTTCCTCCCACAATCCCCTGGGACAGCCTGTTATTTGCCTTGTTTGCTCCTCAGCTCCCTCCCAGAATTCTCTGGGGTGGGGGGGAACCAGTCATCTGGGTTCTGAACCCCCCAATCCCAGGCAACTTGGTGCCCCAGGCCTACTCTTGACTCCACCTTGGGAGGGGCTCCCTCCCCCCTATGGGCTGGGCCAGGCCCCTGGGCTCTGCCCCTTGGGTCCCAAGCCCCGCCCCTGACTCCTCCCCCTTGCAGTGACGGGCAGCGAGGACATGTGCGTCTACTTCTTCGACGTGGAGCGGGCCAGCCGGGCCATCGTGAACAAGCTGCAGGGGCACAGCGCCGCCGTGCTGGGCATCAGCTTCAACTGCGACGAGAGTCTGCTGGCCTCCAGCGACGCCAAGGGCATGGTCATCGTCTGGCGCCGCGAGCAGAAATAGACTCCACCCCCGGCGGCCCGGACCTTGCTCCTCTCCTGGGGCTGGGCCTTGCGGACACCCCCACCCCCACTGCTCCTCCGTGCTGGGCCAAGGGGCTGGCCCCTGACCCCCCCCCCCCCAATTGTATCTCCCTTCTCTCCTCCCGGCAGCTGCCCCTTGGTGTGGGGCCTTCACTGCTGAGCTGGGGGGGCCCCCTGCTTAGCCTGCTTCCTCCTACAAGCCAGGCTTCCTGCTGGCTCTGGCTGGGCCCCTCAGGCTGCTGGTCTGGCCGAGGCCTGCCCCAGGGCAGCGTGCCTCCTTGCTGGCATGGGGTCACGTCACTTCTCATCGGGGATCCCCTGGTGGGGCTGACCCAGGCCTAGGCTGCGGGCAGCAGGAGGGCTGACCTACAGCCTTACTGGAAGCTGGTGGCTCCAGCCAGACACCAGACTGGGGTGGTTCTGGTCGTGCCCCACAGAGCCCAGCCAGCATGGTACATGCAGAGGCAGCAACCATGAGTGAACAGGGTTCCCTTTCTCCCCAGGGGGACACTGCAGGCAGGTCCTTTTGGGGCTCACCTGCCATGGAGCCCCTGCACCTCCTGAGGTGTTGAATGAAACGGGTGGGACATGAGAGCACTCACGAGGGGCCAAGCGGCAGTAGGGGCTCCCTCCGCCACCCCCAGCCCCCAACTCGATAGCACCCAGGCCCAGCAAGGGTCCAGGCAGGTGGGGCTCCAAGGAGCCCATTTAACCCTCACCTTGCACAGACAGAGCTGGTGGGGCCTGGCCTACTCCCAGCCGTGGGACTGGAGAGGGATGGTTGGCCTGGCACTGGGATACAGCCACCTCTGGGGTGGAGCAGCTGTCTGCACATCACAGAGATGCAGCACCCTCTAGGGCAGGCCACCTGGGGAACAGCTGCCTAGCAAGTGTTTGCCACTTCAGCCCAGGAAGCAAACCAAACTCCTCCACGTGTGTCTGGCAGAGGCTGGACCCCAATCCCACATACGCCCCCCAGCCCAAATAACCAGCCGCCACCACCAGGTCCAGAATCAAACCATCTAATTGATCGCAGCCTTGGGCCCTCCCGCCTCTGCTGCTCCCCAACCCCACATCCCACCCCCACCCTCCCCATCAAAAACCCTGGTAAAAAGTCCTTTTGTAAAACTGCCCCCACCTTGGTTTAAAAACACCCCCCCACCCATGACGCTGCTGTGGCGGTTGCATAGGGAGGCAGGGTCAAGTGCGGCTTCAAGTCAAAGAGTCCTAGATCCCCCCCAAACCGGCAGCTTCCAGCAGGAGCTCTGTACACAATAGGCAGGGTCTCCCCAGGGGTGGGGCAGTGCCTGGGGGCGCCATCCCCCACCACCACCTGGGAAACAACTGATTAAAATCCATGAGGTCCATTCCTATAAATCCCCCTTAACTGGAGAGGGGGAGCAGGGGAAACAGGCCCCGCCCTGTAGAGTAAAAGTAGGCAGGCAGGGTAAGTCCAACGGAGGGAAGGAGGGCATAAGCCCCCTTCCGCACAGAGCCCTGCACAGTGGTGGCTATGGGTCCCAGACCCCCGGCAGGGCGCGCGGGGGCTAAAAGAGGTACTTCCGGCAGGAGGCAGCCCCACACTTGCACTCGATCCGCATCCGCTTCTTGGGGGAGCCAGCCAGCCCGCCAGCCCGGCCCAGGTTGGAGTCCATCCGTGTGCTCTCTGCATCCACTGGGTCCACTGTGGAGAGGACAGAGGGCATCAGGGGGAGGAGCCCACCCTGGGCTCTCCCAAGCAGAGGGTCCTGACTGCCCTGCAGGCACTCACCCTGCATGTTGTAGTCAAAGGTGAGCTCCTCCCCGGCCCGAATGTGCCGCGTGGCGAAGAGCGCAATGCGGGGCAGCCGCTCATCCAGGTTGTCGATGAACACGTTGTACACCTGCAGGTTGGGGTCACACTGGGCAGGGGGACAGAGGGAGAGAGGGGGTAACCGGAGTGAGGCAGAGCTGCTGTAGCCCAGCCCCAGGTCGGTTGGTCACTTAAAACATGGCAATTGGCAACTGAATGTCCTGTTTGCCCCAAATTGGGCCGCCCTTGTCACTCAGCAGGACAGGCTACATTCACACAGGTTTATTTAAGCAGTGATCTAGTAATTACGTTATTTATTAATGAGCAACCAGATTTCAGTTAATATTAATACATTTTCCTATTCTCATTTAGAAATATCAATAAATAGGACAATATGATGTATTAATATTGATGAATTATTAATATACAGCCTAGCTTTCTGCGTGGAAGGATTCGACGCAGAAATATCAGTCACTGTTGGTAAATATCAGTTGCACTGCACAGCTAGGCAAAGAAAGAAACATGCTGCTGGAAGGATATTTACTTGGTGTATCTTGAGGTGTTGTGTTGACAATTTGTGCTTTAATGTCTATAAAATTTTAACTTTTTGGAACTCAGTATCTCGTGTCATTAAATAATTCTAGCCTGACCTCTCTCCCACTAGCTGACTGCCCCGCCCCCCGATAACATCCCACAACTGTGAAAATGTAAAGCTACAGAAATCAGGAAAAAATATTAAAAATAAACATCAATTTTGTCCATCAAATTTATAAAAGAATTCTGCCAACCCTACTTACATAATTAGTATCTTAATACCGTGTGTTAGTGTAATTTGTTATTGTATTAATGTATTAACAAATTACACTTACAGTGTATTATTAGTTATAACATAGGTTATATATATGTTTGGGTTTTTAAATTTTACTTTTTTTATCATGTTAGGATTTGGTGAATATGATATTTCTTATTTAGTTTTGGAGGTCTCAACTTGTGTCAAGTTCAATTTGGATGGAAACCAATGAAAAATGCACAACGATTTTAAATTAGTTCAGTAAAAACAACTTTAAAATGTGGAAATGCATTATAAGAAACAAAATTGAGTTTATCAAAACATGTTTTACATTTAAAACGGAGCTATTCATTAAATGACAACGACCTTAAAATATGTTTGCATAAGAATGAGTTTATAAAACATGGTTTTACACTGAAAACGGAGTTATTTTTCATTATTTAAAGAAAACCTACCTTCAATGTGCTGGGTATAAGGGAAGGAAATAGTAAAGTTTACCAAAAAATGTTTGCATTTAAAACCGTTATTTTTAGTAAGAGGGACATGGTGGGTGAGGTAATATCTTTTACTGGACCAACTTCTGTTGGTGGGAGGGACAAGGTTTCGTTCTTCAGAGGCTGTGTCTACACTGGCGCGATCTTGCACCAAAGCGGCCGCTCTCGCGCAAAAACTTGCTGCCTGTCTACACTGGCCGTGTGTTCTTGTGCAAGTAAACTGACGTTCTACTGTATAAAATTGGGGCTTCTTGCGCAAGAACTATGATGCTCCCGCTCAGGAAGCAGCCCTCTTGCGCAACTGTTCTTGCGCGAGAGGCCAGTGTAGACAGGCAACATGAATTTCTTGCGCAAGAAAGCCCGATGGTTAAAATGGCCATCAGAGCTTTCTTGCGCAAGAGAGCGTCTACACTGGCATGGATGCTCTTGTGCAAAAGCACATCTCTTGCGCAAAAGCACATGCCAGTGTAGACGCTCTCTTCTGGAAGAGTTTTTGCACAAGAACTCTTCCGCAAAAGAGTTCTTGTGCAAGAAGCTGCCAGTGTAGATGTAGCCAGAAAGTTTCTTCAGGTCTGGAGAAGGTAACCAGAAGTTATTTTTAATTCTTAATTTATTATTTAATTATTTCTAATTACTTCCGATAAAACAACCTTAAAATGCCCTGGAGGCATAAAAAGTAGTTTATCAAAATATGGTTTGCATTGAAAATAGTTATCTGTACTCAGTATAATAATATTTTTTTGAATGTGCTAAATACAGAAGGAAATAGGAATATCAAAATGCAGTTTGCATTTAAAAGGGTTTTATTAAACCAAGGGAGCATTTTCTGTCAGTGAATGTAAACTGACTATTTCTAGCTTCAGTGTCTGTCAGGATTTTAGATCTACAGGTTGATCCTCTCTAGTCCCACACTCTCTGATTAGACAACATCTGTGGTCCGGCATGATGCGAGTTAGCCAGATGTCCACTGATCGTGGGTGTGGCCACGTTTCTGTGGTTCCATAAAGTTTGTTGACAGCCACCAGTCCTGGCCCTCAGTGTTCTATGCTGTGATTTAGCTCTAATTTACCCCAAAATGTCTTCTAACAGCCCTGTGAGCAGTGGCAGTCATGCTGCTGGCAATATTGACCTCCTGTGATTCAGCAAATTCTCTGGTTCTGCACCGGTCAGCTCTTGAGGATGCTGAACTAGAGAGGTTCAACCTGTAGTAGATCTCACTCTCTCCCACCAAGTTTTTATTCAGAGCCTGGGAAAGGAAAACAAGCTTTCCTGCTTTGACCACTCCTCGTCGGTTTCTTATCTTGCAATGAACTTGCCACTGAACTGAGCTAAGTAGATCAACTGAACCAAAGCAAATATTCTCCCTGCAAAATGTGTGGGCCGAGCTAGCGACTTCCACAGCTCAGCATTCTGCCTTTCTTTCCGACTTCCATAGCGGACACACTCAGCTGTACAGTTAATGTGTTTTCCCTCGATTTTCGTAAGTGTTGGGCTTGTACGTTGATTGTCAGTGTTTCAAACTTCATTTTAAATACTTTTTTTAGAAAGGAACATTATTTTGTTTGTATTTTAAAAAATTGGGAGGGGGGAGTTATGTTTTGTTTCTTTTTCAGTCACTAATTTTTATCCGCCCACCAGCTGCCCCCAGCCGCACCCTTCCCCATGGGCTCCCCCACTCCTCTCCGGAGCCTCCCCACTCACGCTGTGATTTACGAAGTGTGAGATGTTGCCATAGTAGGCAGCATCCACTGTGTAAACATCCTCCACGTAGTCCAGATCGAAGAGGTAGGTAGCACCCTGGCGGTCGTAGATCTGCCCTCGTCGCTCCGCCTCTTCTGATGTGATAATCTGGGAGGGGACAGGAGGGGTCATGATGGGAGGACAGCACTGGAGGACTTTGTGTGGCTGTTCCCCAGATGCCCCACCCCAGAGGAAGCTGCATCTCAGTGCCAGGTGAGCCATCCCCATAGAGCAATATGTGCGGCTCTTCCCCAACTGTTCTGCCTCGGAGACGGCGACATTTCAGCACTAGGAAACCCATTCCTGTGTGGCCTGTGTGTGGCTGCTGTCCCACCCAAGCAGTGGCTGCATCGCAGTGCCAGGCAGGCCCCCGCTTCGTGACGTTGGGTGCGGCTGTCCCCTGGCCGCCCCACCCGATAGGTGGCTGCCTGGAGCTCCCTACCTCTCCCACGTACTCCATGACGAAGCTGTTCTTGCGGATCGTCTCCAGGGTGCGCACGCCCCAGCCACGCCCGTTGGCGGTGCGGAAGATGCACAGGTCGTAGCGGATGCCCCGCTGCACCACACGGTTGGAGCACTCTGCCCCGCAGCGGCACCGAGAGTTGCACTCGTAGATGGGCAGCCCTGCCCGGATGCGGACCTGGCCCAGCTCGTTGTAGGCGAACTTGTGGTGGGAGGCACCGGGACAGCAGCAGCCAGCGGCAGCCTCGGCCAGACAGTTGCGGCACTCGCAGCCCACCGCTACCTGGGTGAGGGAGATGCCCTCGCCCACCTTGTACTCGTTGATGTAGATGAAGTCCCGGGGCGGCCCGTCCAGATCCACCTCGTTCTCCACCACGATGCGCCCCTTGTGGTTGCGCTTGGCATTCAGTTGGCGCTCCCAATGCCGCAGGGCCCGCCGCTGCTTGGCTTTCTGCACCACGTAGTTGGCCACGCCCTGGTCCAGCCAACGGGCATTCTTCTTGGGCTTGCCGTCCCGCCGGATCCAGGCCTGCTCCAGGTCCTTGTGGAACTGCTTCAACAGGCCCATGCAGTGCAGGTTCTTCCGTGGCTCCCAGGTATTCTCGGACTCCGGGTAACCGCGCCACTTCACCAGGTAGAACTCCTCCTCCTGCCAGCAGAGCCCCCCCCCCGTCAGCCAGGCCCTCTCTCGGGGTGGAACCCGGGCTCCCAGCTTCCGGCTCCCCTCCCAGAGCCAGGGAGAGAATCCAGGAGTCCTGGCTCCTGGTCATCCCCCCCCCGCGCGCACACACTGCTCTAACCACTGGACACCCTCCCCAGAGAGAAGCTAGGAATTCTAGATGGCTTCCACAGGGTCTTTACCAGACACACTCCAGTACCCAGCTGTTTATGCACCAGGCCTGTCTCGGAGCCCACCCAGCAGAGGTAGAGAGAGGAAGGTGCGGGCAGAATCAGTCCCAGGCAGCGCCATGTGTTTGGGGTGCCAGGCAGAGGGGTTTGGGAATGAGAAGGGTGCTGGAGGAGGAGATCAGAGAGAGAATACTGGTAGGCAGGGGGGCACCAGGCAGAGAGGAGCAGGATGGGGGGGCCCCAAGGGAAGGAGATTGGTGCTGCATGAGAAATCAGGGGTAGGGGAGGATCCTGCCAAGTGGGGGGAAGAAGTAGAGGCTTGGGGGAAGGGGATCTGGACTATGACGGGGAACTCAAGGCTGGAAGAGCTGGGCTGTGGGGGAGATTGCAAGCAGGGGTTTCTAAGCTGCGGGAGTGATCCAGGCTATAGGGTGGGGAAACTGGAGGCTGGAGGATACAGGCTGCGAGGGGAAGGAAAGTGGGGGAGGGGGAACTGAACACAGAGGTTTCAGGGGATCTGGGCTTAAAGGCAGGAATTAGAGGTAGGGGGAATCCGGGCTGCTGGCGGGAGGGTGGGGGAGGAACGGGGAATCTGGGCTGCCCGAAGGAGGGGGTGAGGAATTAGAGATAGGGGGAATCCAGGCTGCCAGGGTGAGGGCAAGACAATTGGAGGTGGGGGGAATCCAGTCGAGGGAGAGGAATTGGAGGCCGGCTGCAGTGGGAATTGGATGTGGGGGTTTCTGGGCTCTGGGGGGAATCCAGGCTGCGGAGGGGAATTGGAGATGGGAGATCTGGGCTGAGGGGTGGAAGAATTAGAGGCAAGAAAGAGCAAGGCTGTGGAGGGGAATTGGAAGCAGGGGGTCTGGGCTGCAGGGGTGTGAGGGTTTCCCTGCTGCAGGGGTGGGGATCCCGGAAGGGATCGGGGTTGCGGGCTGGCAGATGGACTCACCCGCACTCTCTTGTAGTCGCACAGGAACTCCACCTCGAACTGGCTGAGGTTCCTGCGCGTGATGCCCAGCGAGGGGCAGCAAACCCTCTCCAGCCGGCACAGGTCCTGCAGCTGCGACCACGAGGACTTGCAGTATACGACACAGCCTGCGGGCACAAGGGACGATGTTAGGGGGCTGGTACTGTCCTGGCAGGGAGGGAGCCCAGGGCTGGGGTTGTAGGGAGCTGCAGGTTGGGTGTGAGGGGCTGGGGCAGGGGGAGCGGCTCACCCCTTGTCGGAGGGTTGCCTCCATGCAGACCACGTGGTTAGCATGAGTGCCCAGGGAGAGGTCGCCGTGCCTAGTGAGCACTGGTGTGAGCATCTGCTGGGGGTCAAGGGTTCACCCGCATCAAGGTGTGGCCGGGCGGCTGGTCTGAGCGTCCAGGAGGTGGTCACCCCGTATCCAAAGGTCGACGTGGGTGTCCGGGGGCTCACACCATGTTGGGGCTGGTGTGACCATCCAGAAAGTCAGTATGAGTGTCTGGAGATGGATTGCCTTGCGCCAGAAGGTCAGCGTGAGCGTCTATGGCAGGTCACCCCAAACCAGGGGGTTGGCACGAGCATACGGGGTATCAACCCATGTCGAGGGTTGGTGCGAGTGCCCAGAGAGGTCGCACCATGTCGGGGTTGGCGTGAGCGTATGGGGGGGCAGGCGGGTGCGCCAGGTCGGGATTGGCGTGAGCGTGGGGGGGCAGAGGGGTGCGCCAGGTCGGGGTTGGCGGAGCGTGACGGGGTGCGCCAGGTCGGGGATGGCGGGAGCGTCCGAAGTGCGCCAGGTCGGGGATGGCGGGAGCGTCCGGGGGTCGGGGATGGCGGGAGCGTCCGGGGAGGGTGTGCCCAGGTCGGGGTTGGGGAGCGTACGGGGTGGTGCCCAGGTCGGGGTTGGGGAGCGTCCGGGGAGGGGTGTGCCCAGGTCGGGGTTGGGGAGCGTCCGGGGAGGGGGTGCCCAGGTCGGGGATGGCGGGAGCGTCCGGGGAGGGGGTGCCCAGGTCGGGGATGGCGGAGCGTCCGGGGGAGGGGGTGCCCAGGTCGGGGATGGCGGGAGCGTCCGGGGCAATGGCAGCCTGCCAGGCAGGGGTGCCCTGTGCCAGGAAGTGAGGGGGCCCCTCGGGGCCTCTGTGGGCCCCTGCGGGTCACGTGCGCCCCTCCCCCCGCCCACCGCAGGCTGCCGCGTTTCCCGCCCTGCGCGCGAGGAGCAGCCCCACGACCGTTCCAGTCGCGCGCGCGCTCAGACTCGCCCCTGCCCCCCCCCCTTAACGGTCGCCGCGGGCCGCCTCGCGCGCGGGAAAAGAAGGCGGGCGGCGGCGGCGAGGGGAGGCGGGGAGAGACTCTCGCGCCTGCCTCGCGCCGCTCCTCGTAGCAGCCCCGCCGCGCGCCCTGCTCGGCCTCGCGCCACGCTCCGCGCGCGCCGGCTTCCCTCGCTCACCTTTTAAATTTTCCGCCATCTTTTTTTTTTCCCCCTGCAGCCACTGGGGCCGCCCGAAACTTTTCCTCCCAGGGGGCGTGGCCGGAGCGCGGGGGGCGGAGGGGAGAGCGACGTGCCCCGCCCCCCTCCACCGCGGGCGTTCTTATTGTGTGGCCGACTTGACTGACGCGCCCGCCAGCCAATGGCCGCCGGGGGGGCCCGGCAGCGGGTCTCATTTGCATCTCCCACAGTGCCCCGCGCCGCCGTGCAACAGCACGACTCGCGGAAATGGCCCCAAAGGCACCAAATTAACCCGTTTTCTCCCAGTCTGACTCACAGGCCGCCATGCGGAGCCAACCCGACGCCACGCGGGGTGGGGAAGGGAGACAAAGTTCCTCACCCTATCCGTGAAGTGTCTCCCCAGCCCAAAACACCATGTCCCCTCTCCCCCATAATGCAATTCTCCTCAGCCAATGGGTGTCCCTGGCACTAATGGGGCGCGGGGAGGTTGATGTCACCCATCTGCCAATGTCAAACCTTGGGGGGTGAGGGGCGGCTGGCGTTACCCATGCGCCAACGTCAATGCTGGGGGGCAGGAGGCTGGCGTTACCCATGCACCGACGTCAATGCTGGGGGGGGGGGAGGCTGGCGTTACCCATGCACCGACGTCAATGCTGGGGGGGGGAGGCTGGCGTTACCCATGCACCGACGTCAATGCTGGGGACAGCTGGCGTTACCCATGCGCCAACGTCAATGCTGGGGAGGCTGGCGTTACCCATGCACGGCGTCAATGCTGGGAGGCTGGCGTTACCCATGCACCAACGTCAATGCTGGGGGGGGGGAGGCTGGCGTTACCCAGGCATCACCACCGAGGTGCCAATGACAAGGCTGGGGAAAGGGTGAGAAACTTTTGATGACAAAAGCCACCTTGGGAGCCGGAGGTGCAGGGTCCAAGTGCTTGGCTCCCGGGCTGGCACTCTGAGTTGTTGCCCAGTTATGGGAAAGGAAAAACCTGGTTGGGTGGTTTTGCAGGGTGGGGCGCGAGGCCCAGTAAGTCTAGACAGGAAAGGCCCCCCTCCCTCGTTCGCCAGTTCTGTGCCCCACCCCAGAAGCGGCTGCATCCCTCCGCCAGCCAAGCGAATGCCCCGTGCTTTGGGATTGCTGCCATGAAAGCAACTGGAGAAACAATTGATGGTAACTGTGTTTAATAAAGATCAAAGGAGCAACAATCGTTTTGTCTGGCTCAGTCTGCAGAGGGAGCTGCAGCAAGACGACCCTTGAAGGTTAAAGCAACAGGGACAATAAACCCCCATTAAACATATAAAAATTCATAGGCTTTTGATGGGTAAATCCCAGTCGATGTCCATTTCACCCACACACTCAACCCCAGGGGGAAAGACGTTTCTATTAATAACTGTCAAAACAGAGAGCTAGGCAAAGAAAAAACAAACCTGGCTGCTTGAGAACATGGTTGAGTTTGAGCTGAGGCTATTGACTCAGCGTGTGTGTGTGTGTGTGCATGGTTTTAAAGCTTTCACTTTTCCATCTCAACCCCTCTAGGAAATCATTATTGCCTGACTCCCCCTCCCCAGCCGCATTCTTTCCCGCCTTCGAACTAAACCGCGAGACGAGCCGTCAAACCGACGGAAAAATAAAAGTCGAGATCAGAAACCAAATTAAAAACTCCATGGCGGCCAAGCCTCGAGATGAACAAGCCATAATTCACAAGCAATATAACTAGGCGCTAGCTTTGCAGCTGCTCCGGGTGACGGTCAAAATGGAGATTACGTTTTTTATGGCCCTCAGTGGCGTGGAAAATTCACCCCCATTACCAAGCCGGCCTAACCCCCTTGGTAACAGGGGTGTGGAGGCGGCTAAGAATTCTTCCATCCGCCTCGCTACCGCCGCTCGGCAATCAGACCCTTTCAACGGGCTGCTGGAAGCGTCACCGCTCCTCCCGATCAAAGTCCCTGGTTTCCAGTCCTGTCCCTCGGACACTGACCCAAACCAGCAGGTTTTAATCCCCCCCGAAGCCTGCACTGTTGACCCCGGGTGGGCGCCTGAGCCCCACATATCGGTGGCTCGGTTCCAGCTTGGCTTGTTTTTTAGGATCGGGTTGAGATCAAATCATGGAGCCAAGCGGGAAGGTGATGGGTTGGGTTGTTTCTGACACCAAAGAGGCCAGTGGAAACTGGGTTTGAAGGGGTGACAGGCGTGGAAGGGGGAGGCTGGGGGGATTCTGCGTAAAAGAAGGGGCAGCCCACATCAGGCGAGAGCTGTCTTTATTAAAAAAGGGGCCAGGCGGGCGCGGGAATCCCAGAGGCGAGTGGGCAGCAGTGGTCTGTGGGAGGGGGTGCAGAAAAGGGGGGGGGCTTTTCTTGCAGCGAGAGCTCAGTCGTCCCATTCGTCATCCTCATCCTCGTCCCCTCCGTTGTCCTCGCCTTCGTCTGCGGGAGGAAGAGGAGGGTGAGCGGGTGGAGGCGGGGCGGGGGAGAGGAGGGGGTTCCCGTGGCGGGTTGGGGCGACTCACCCGAGGAGTGGATCACTTTGCTCCGTTTCTGCATGACATGCATGAGCGCCCCCACCAGGCCCTCGGAGCTCTGCGGGGGCGGCGGGGAGTCCAGCATCTCGGGGGTCTGCAAGGCAGGGGGGTCAGGGCCCGCAGTGCCCATCCCCTGCCCCCCACCACTCCCTGCCACTTCCCCCACCCTCACCCAAAGCCCCCTCTAACTCCCCCCTCACCGCCCCACACGGCCAGCCGCCCCTCTCCACCCTGCTCCCTCAGTCCATACGCCACCCCGTCCTCGACTCTTAGCCCCCATCGCCTCCTTCCCCACTCTCAGCCATCCCCCCACCCCTCACTTTCTCCATTCCTGCCCACCACCACCTACCTCATCTCCTCTCTTCCCTTCCCTCATCCTGCCCCCCATCTGCCCCACAGCCCACCCCACTCACCTTGTTGAGCTGGATGCCTTGGCGGATCTGGTCCAGCAGGGCCCCACGTCCCTTTGGGGGAGTAGGGGTCTGACCCCCAGGGGACCTGAGCTCCCCTGAAGGAGGTGGGGGAGGAGGACAAGGTCCTGAAGAGACAGGAGGTGGAGGGGGTGGCGGGGAGGTGGGGTGGAGGAGCTGCCCCAGTAGGGGCGGAGGAGGTGGGGACCAGACCGGGAAGAAGGGGAGGGGGCCCACGAGGGGGCAGTTGTCCCCTGGGGGCTGGGAGGGAACAGCCCCCCTGTTTGGTGCAGATGAGGGGGGCGGGGGGGCACCTGGAATGGGGGGCAATGGGCCAGACCTGCCCCTTCCTGAGGCTGGGGGTGGAGGGGGAAGGGGCCCAGACCGAGTCGGGGGAGGTGGAGGAGGTGCTGGACCTGTGGGGAGAAATAGCTGCAATTAAAACCTACTCCATAACGAGGCCCTTCACCCCACACCAAATCCCCTGAGGATTCCAAAGCGCCGCATGGGGATACTGAGATGCAGCCACCTCTGGGGCAGAGCAGCAGGAGAACGGCTGCATATAACGCCAACCCCGAGAGGCAGCCCCTTCTGGGGAAGAGGAGCTGGGAAAAGTGGCCGCACTTCATGTCCCAAAGGGAGGGCTCACCCTGGCGTCGGAGCTCCTCCTTCACAGCTTCCAGCCCGCCTTGGCCCTCGATGAAATCGTAGATGATCTTGGAGGTCTCCGCGTCGGTCAGCTGTGCCTCGCTGATCCCAGCCTGGGAGAAGAGCGTCTTCAGGTCGGGGTCCAGGTTATTCACCTAGGAGAGACACACATGGAGAGGAAAGCCAGAGACAGATGACTGATGGATCATGCCTTAAATTAGCCCCGCCCTGTAGCCAGCACTAGGCCCCAGGCACCCCCTAATTCTGACCCCCTAAAATCCTGACCCCCTAAACACAGCAGGCAGCTGGGGGCTGTTCCTGAAAGGATCGAACTGGGAAGTTATGCCAGCTGTTCCACCCCAGAGCTGGCTTCATCTCCGTGCCAGGCAAGCCGTCCCCATGTTGTGTTATATGCAGCTGTTCCCAGCTGCCCTGCCCCAGAGATGGCTGCATCTCAGTGCCAGGGAAGCCTTCCCCATGTGGTTTTATATGGGGCTGTTCCCAGATGCCCCAGCCAAGAGGTGGTTGCATTTCAGCACCAGGTGAGCCTGCCCCAGGTGGTGTTATATAGGAGTGTTGCCACCCACCCTACCCCAGAGGTGGCTGCATCTCAGCATCAGACGGGCCATCGCCTTGCGAAGTCTCATGCCCAGATTATTGGCCGCTGCCTCCGAGGGCCAACAAAAAACGGGGCCATCCACAGCCCCAAGCTGTGATACTCCACAAGCCTTCTGTTAATTCCCAGCTAAGCCCCACGGAACCCATCCCATCTGGAGTCCAAAAAAATCGGGGGGCTAGGACCAGGCCTTGCGTCAGCCAGATCCTGCTACCTGCAGCAGCACCCCCAGCTGGCTGCGCCTTGCCCTTGCCCCGAGGGCACGCTCTAACCTGGCTGCTGCCAAGAACAGCCACACTGCCAGTCCCCCAGTGCCTTGGGGGTGGGCTCAGAGCCAGGGATCTGCCCCTAAGGAAGAGCAAAGATGCGTGGGGAGAAAAAGATGTGTTTGGAAAAAGAGGGGGCACAGGGAGGCAGTATCTTAGGCAGTCCTGGCTCAAGTGAACTGCACGTTTGCTCCCCTAATGCTCCATGGGGATGACTCCCCACGCGCTGAGTTGCAGCCACCTCTGGGGCAGGGCAGTTGGGGAACAGCCGCACGTAACGCTGCATTGGGATAGCTGATCTGACGCTAAGATGCAGCCACTTCTGGGGCGGGGCAGCAGGGGAACAGCCATGCACATCAATTGAAGCACAGTCACCCAGCGCATCAAGTCCGGTAGTCACAAACACGAAGGAACCCCCCGCCTTCATTCCCTCCCCCCCATGCACAAACATTGCTAATGCCAACGCTTTACCCCCCAGCCTGTCTTTGGCCCCCTGCCCTGGGACCTCCCATCCCTTGGCCCACGGGGACAGCCCTCTACTGTCTCTGGAGCTACATACATCAAAGCCGGTGGTAGGGTCCCATCCCACGTGGGTGACGTGCCTGTAAATGGAACAAAGATTAGCCAGGTGCCCTGCCCCATTCCCCGCCCCCCAAGCCAGCCAGGCCCTACCCTGGGCTGGGTAGGATCTGACACCCCCCAGAGGGGACAGGCCCCTGCCCCATTCCCCGCCCCCCAAGCCAGCCAGCCCTTGCCCTGGGCCGGGTGGGAGCTGGCGCCCCCTCAGAAGGCCAGCCCAGCGCCCCGTCCCCCCGCTCTCACTTGAAGCCGCTTGGGGCACCGATGTCAGCCTTGGAGATCTTCTTCTTGCCTTTCTTCTTCTCGGCAGCGGGGGGCACCGGCAGCCCCCGGTACCGGGACGAGGTGATGTCTGGGTTCTGGATGTCCACGGTAATGAGGTTCAAGGAGGGGGAATTCGGCTGTTTGCTGGGACCTGTGGGAAAGAGAGGGGGGGCTGTGGGGAGCAGGGCAGGGGCTTTCCCCTGGTGGGCAGGGGGCTGGCGGGGGGCTCAGGTAGCCCTTTCCAGACCCCCTCCTCCGAGCGCTCACCGTTCATGTCCCCCCCGGCGATCGGCGATCGGGGCAGCGTCGTCCTGCGCTCTGGAGGAGGCAGAAAGAGCCGTGGTTAGACCTGCCAGCCCCTCACCCCACCCCCATGGGAGAGCTTGGGGGGCTCAGCCCCGCCCCATTGCACAGGGCGGCGGGATCATGGGGGACTCACCTTCATTGACTGGAGGGGGGGGCCGGGGCAGCTGCCGCTTCTCTGAGGAAAGAGCAGAAAGCGTGTTATGATCCTGGCCCGGGGGGGTCAGGGAAGGGGCCCGGGGCCCTGCCCCTCCAGCGGGGCCAGCGACCACCCCGCCACTCACCCATCCTCTGCTGGCGCTTCTGGAGCTTCTCCTCCAACACCATGTGGAAGGCGCGAGCCTCGGCCTCGTCCGCAAAGTTCAGCCCAGCCTGGCATTCCTGGGAGCAGACGGCACCTTGCCAGTCCGGGGGGGCTCCACACCCCTCCCAGAGCCAGGGGAGAACCTGGGCATCCTGGCTCCCCGCCCCCCCACGCACTAACCACTAGGCTCCACGCCCCTCCCAGAGCCAGGGGAGAACCCGGGCATCCTGGCTCCCGCGCCCCCCCACACTAACCACTAGGCCCCACTTCCCTCCCAGAGCCAGGAGAGAACCCAGGCGTCCTGGCTCCCGCCCCCCCCCCCACTAACCACTAGGCCCCACTTCCCTCCCAGAGCCAGGAGAGAACCCAGGCGTCCTGGCTCCCGCCCCCCAACCACTAGGCCCCACTCCCCTCCCAGAGCCAGGAGAGAACCCAGGCATCCTGGCTCCCACCTCCCCCACACACTAACCACTAGGCACCACTTCCCTCCCAGAGCCAGGGGAGAACCCAGGCGTCCTGGCTCCTGCCCCCCCACTAACCAGTAGGCCCCACTCCCCTCCCAGAGTAAGGAGATGTCCCTAGCCCTACTTATTATTTGTTGCCCTGTTTTCTCTTTTTAACCCCTCTCTGAAATTGTGTCCCGGGGGCCGGGCTCGGTTTGGAAGCCCCGGCCCGCTGCTGGACCCGGAGCCCCGCCCTCGTGCCCACCCTTCCTGGGGCAGATACTCACGTCCCCGGGGAAGGTGTGGAAATAGGCAGTGACTGCTGAATAGGCCTCCAGGGTGCTTAGCTCCTGCTCCCATGTCAGCCTGCGTTCCTGCAAGAGAAAGGGAACCCTGAACACGCCCCACCGCGCCCGGGGTCTATCCCTGGCTTTGGGAGGGGAGCGGGGCCTAGTGGTTGGCGCAGGGGAGCCCAGACACCTGGGTTCTCTCCCTTGCTTTGGTAGGGGAGCGGGGCCTAGTGGTTGGCACAGGGAAGCCCAGACACCTGGGTTCTCTCCCTGGCTTTGGGAGGGGAGCGGGGCCTAGTGGTTAGTGCAGGGAAGCCCAGACGCCTGGGGTTGTGGGGGCCAGTGGTTGGCGCAGGGGAGCCCAGACACCTGGGTTCTCTCCCTGGCTTTGGGAGGGGAGCAGGGCCTAGTGGTTAGCACAGGGGAGCCCAGACACCTGGGTTCTCTCCCTGGCTTTGGGAGGGGAGCAGGGCCTAGTGGTTAGCACAGGGAAGCCCAGACACCTGGGTTCTCTCCCTTGCTTTGGGAGGGGAGCGGGGCCTAGTGGTTAGCGCAGTGGAGCCCAGACACCTGGGTTCTCTCCCTTGCTTTGGTAGGGGAGCGGGGCCTAGTGGTTGGCGCACGGAAGCCCAGATGCCTGGGTTCTCTCCCTGGCTTTGGGAGGGGAGCAGGGCCTACTGGTTGGCGCAGGGAAGCCCAGACACCTGGGTTCTCTCCCTGGCTTTGGGAGGGGAGCAGGGCCTAGTGGTTAGCGCAGGGAAGCCCAGACACCTGGGTTCTCTCCCTGGCTTTGGGAGGGCAGCGGGGCCTAGTGGTTGGCACAGGGAAGCCCAGACGCCTGGGTTCTCTCCCTGGCTTTGGGAGGGGAGCGGGGCCTAGTGGTTGGCACAGAGGAGCCCAGACACCTGGGTTCTCTCCCTGGCTTGGGGAGAGGAGCGGGGCCTAGTGGCTGGCACAGGGAAGCCCAGATGCCTGGGTTCTCTCCCTGGCTTTGGGAGGGGAGCGGGGCCTAGTGGTTGGCGCAGGGAAGCCCAGACGCCTGGGTTCTCTCCCTGGCTTTGGGAGGGGAGCGGGGCCTAGTGGCTGGCACAGGGGAGCCCAGACGCCTGGGTTCTCTCCCTGGCTTGGGGAGGGGAGCAGGGCCTAGTGGTTAGTGCAGGGAAGCCCAGACGCCTGGGTACTCTCCCCAGCTTTGGGAGGGGTGCGGGGGCCAGTGGTTAGTGCAGGGGAGCCCAGACACCCAGGGTCTCTCCCCAGAGCTAGCAAGGGAGCGGGGCCTAGTTCTCTCCCTGGCTTTGGGAGGGGAGTGGGGGATAGTGGTTAGCGCCGAGGAGCCAGGACTCCTGGGGTCTCGGGAGCTGGGGGCAGAGACTCACCTTGAGATTGAAGAGGCGGATGAAGTAGGAGCGCCGGGGGTTGTCTTTGACCAGGCAGAGGACCCCGCAGCCCTGCTTGCCCCAGGCCTGGCTGTTGGGGGGCAGGGCCAGGTACAGCTGGGCCACGGATGTGGCCAGGGTCTGGGCCAGAGACATCCGAGTTACAGAGAGATGGCGGCTGATGCAGCCAGCTCTGGGGTGGGGTGGCTGGGAACAGCAGCACCCTGCCCGACTGCGGCTCCCCAGGGCTGACAGTTCCTGTCCCCGTCTCCGGTGGTGGCCTCAGGTGCCCGGCGGGACCACAATGGGCCCCTCACCAACCCCATGAGCACCATTCGCACGGCTTTCCTCTGACCGAAAGGGGGCCAGGAAGCAAGGCCCATCACTCCTCTGCCAGCCCAGCCCAGCCCCCCAGCCCTGCTGGTGCCCCTCACTCCTGCCCCCCAGCCTCCACAGCCCCAGCCCTACCGGTGCCCCTCACTCCAGCCCCAGCCCTCCCCGCCCTGCCGGTGCCCCTCACTCCAGCCCCTGCCCGTGCCCCTTGCTCCCAATGAGCAGTCTCTGACAGCCCTGGGCTTCCCCTACCCAAGATCTGGGGTTCCCCTTACTCCAGACTTACACCGCCCAGCCCTGCCCCCAGCCCCTGCCGGTGCCCCTCACTCCCGCCCCCCAGCCCTGCCGGTGCCCCTCACTCCATGGGCCCTCACCGTGCATTTCCGGCCCAGGAGCTCAAACACCTGCTGGTTTTCATGGTCCTGGAGGAGACAGGAGGAGACGTTCTCTTGCGCTCGGGCCCCGGCCCGGGCCCCTCGGCTCATGCTGGCTCCCGGCGGCCGCCCCAACAGTGGGCTCTTGGGGTCTCTCCCCTCCCCGCTCGCGACCCAGCCAACTTCCGCGTCGCATCCAACAGGAAGCGCAACAGAAACCACCGGCCAGGCCAGGGGAAGTTGGGCTCTGTGAACAGCCCCCGCCGGGGCTGGGGGAGCCGGGTAGGGGGCGGGAGCGAGGGGCCCCCGCCGAGCGGGGCGGGGACGGCGGAGGCCAACCTGCCCCCCCGAGCAAGGAGCGCAGGCTCCTGGCAGACTCAGGCAGCGTCGTTTCTGCTGGGGGCAGGGTCCTCTGCAGCCGTTTTGGGGGCAGGGGGGGATTTTCTGAGCCCAACGTGCCTTGCAGGTGGTGGGGATCCCCCCAAGCCAGGCCAGGTGGGGGGAGGGGGCTTGGTTCCAGGTGCCTCTCTATGGGGAGTAATGTAGTTAGGGCCTGGCCCCTCCTCCCGTACCTTCCCCCCCCGCCTTTGTATCTACCCTACAATCCCCCCCAATCCCTTTTCCATCTGCCCACCCTCCTCCCTCCATAACCCACTTCCCCCAACCTGCCCCCTCCCAGAATGTCTCTCCCCCTGCCCCCCACAAAACACTCAGGCGGGGGAAAGTCTGGTCGCTGTTTATTGAAACCCAGAGCTACCGTACAGAAGCCACCGGCGCCCTGCGTCACTTTCACATTGTGCTTCCTTCCCCATGGGGGCTTTGTGCTGCGGGGGGGAGCAGGAGCGGGCTGGGTGTCCGACAGAAAGAGCCGGCTGCTGCCAGGGGCTCTTTTATCACTCCCCTCCCAAACTCTGGAGCCTCTGGAGTTGTGAGAACCCAGGCAGGATCGGCGGGCCAAGGTGCTGGGGAGACGGAGGTTTTCATGGGGGGAGAGATGGCCCCAGAGCGATCAGCCCAGAGCCCTGCGAACCTGCCAGTAGCCGCGGCTGCGCCAGCAGAAATCCATGGCGCATGGAGGCGGACACGCATTTTGGAGCTAGAACACCGGTGGCTGTGGAGAGCCGCGGACTTTTGCAGGTGTCAGTTTTGTTCCCACGCGGAGTTCTGCTAAGAAGGTTCTGAATTCACCAAGCCCAAGATCTCAACTCGGGACCTTTCCACTTGCAGCCCCTCCTCCCCCCGCAACATGCAGTACGAGCCCCAGGCAACGCCAGGCCCCCAAAAGGAAACCTGACCGTTGGGAAAATGGCCCGCACATTTTAAAAAGGGTGTTTTCAGGCCTCAGATCTGGGCAAAAATCCTGCTTTGTGAATGTTTTTTTTGTTGCTTTCCCGTCAGGGAACGGGCATTCCAGGGGGAAGGGGAGAGGGGCAGCAACATCCGACAAACAGAGCCAAGATGGGGGGGAAGGGGGTCGTATCTTTGATCAGATCGATTCCCGGAGGAAGGACGTGAGCCCTGGGGAAGCTCTGAAATGTCTCTCCCCCCGCCAACGGTGACCCCATAAACGGTATCTTTGTCGCTCGGAGTTGGATTGTGCTGCTGAAATCCGGGCTGGGGGGGCTGTTCCCCCACCCAGCTCATAAAACATGATTGTTTTCTTCATCTCTGGGCCAGACCTGGAATCGAAGGGCTGTAATATATCGGGGAGGGAAGCCCCCACTTTTTCTGGAGAAATCAAAACATGGGCCGGGGGTTTGTTTGAAAGAGGGAGAATTTTCTGGTTTGAGGGGTTTGGATTTGGGGCGGGGGGAGGGATTAGGGGAAGGACAAAAAGCCGGGGAACAAAAGCGTATTTCTTGCTCAAACGCTTCCTTCCAAAATGAAAGCCCCAACGTTGGGCCGATGTCGCTCATTTGGGGGGAGGCCAAGCAAGATACGCCCGCAGCAGGAGGAGGAGAATATGGGAGCAATGGAACTTCGTCCCTGGGGCTTCCTGGCTCCCAGCCCTAACCACTAGACCCCACTCCCCTCCCAGAGCCGGCGCGAGACCCCAGGGGTCCTGATGCTATACAGAGCCCCTTTCTGCCAAAAGAAGTGCTCCTCGTGCTGCATGTACCCGGACGCAACCGTGTCAGAGCAAGAGGGGTGCTGTTCCTTTGGGGGTCTCCCCGGCCACCCCATAAAGCGGCTGTGTCCCGGCCTGGATGGGATGCAGCTCACGGCTCCGTGGGCTGCAACCAGAGAAGGACCCTGGTCCAGTTGGGAGGGGGAGCAAATCCACCATGGCCCGGACACAGCCACTGGGGTTGGGGTCAAATTCGGGGTGGGGACAGGAGAGGGGTGTCGTGAAGCCAGGAGACTCCGAGGGGCTGCCCCCCGGGGTGGGGGATTTAAGGCACTGGCTGGAGAGGCACTGAGGACTAAGGCCACTGTGGTGGGGGGAACAGTGGCGATGCATGTGGGGCTGCTGGGATTTTTCTAGAGGGGAGACGGAGGCAGCAGGAAAGATCTAGAGATCTTTGGAGGTGGGTATTGGCATATTTCTGGGATCTAGAGGTTTCTGGAGGAAAACACAGACACAAGGGTTTTTCTAGAGGGAAGTGGAGCCATGAAGGTGAGATCCAGACACTTTTTGGAGAGGAAGCAGAGACCCCGGGATTTCTCTAACGGGGAGACCCATGTTCCCTCTAATCGTTTCCCTCCATGTGCAGAATTGTTTTGTTATGTGCACTGAGGCGTGTGTGAATGTGCACCACTAAGACACAAGAAATCAATGTGGGCGCTCGCACAAGCGCCCAGCTCACAGGGAACGCCGGGGGAGACGTAGCTTCCGCCAGCTCTGAGGGGGTGTCTGTACCCCGCTTCCCTCCTGCCCAGCAATCAGTGGGGTGCCCCACCCATAACCCCTCGCTCTCCAGAAGGGCTGGACCTGTCGCTGGGTGGTGAGGTAGTTTGAAAAGAGAAACGAGACCCGGGATTAGATAAATTCTCCCCCGCCGACGCTCAGAATCCAGGAGATGTCATTCCCCTGGCTCTGCGGGGGTCGCCCCAGTGACACGGGGCGAGTTCTGCAGCATGGCCAGGACCCGTCTCAGGCGGCAAACAGGCCTGAGGGTGTGCGGCTTCCCCTCCTCCCCCTCCCCTGGGGGCACCAACGTCCCTGGAAGAACCCAGGAGTCCTGAGTCTCCAGGGGAATCACACCCCCACAGCACTTCCACCGCCAGGGTTAATCCTCAGCAGGACGGGGAAACACCCCCACCTCCGCGGCGGGGAAACCGAGGCACAAAACGTGGACAGTCTGCGGCACTTTTGGCTGGGGATGGGACCCAGGAGTCCTGGCTCCCAATCCTCCCCAGCTCTAATCCCTGGACCCCTCCCCTCTGGAGCCAGGGAGGGGGCCCAGGAGTCCTAGTGGGCCCACCATCCCGGCACTGCTCTTTGGTCTAGCTGCCGGCTCCGAATTAAATAAAAGCAATAAATTAGATTGTCTCCTTGGGGACACACAGACCCACTGGGCCCCTGCGTTGACACAACTGGCTTCACAGTCCCTCTCCGACTGATGCCAGGGAAGGAGTACAAGCGGCCTGTTGGGGGGTATATGTGTGTGTGTGTGTGTGTGTGTGTGTGTGTGTGTGTGTGTGTGTGTGTGATGGAGGTTCCTGTCTCCATGGGAACCAAAGTGGTGGGAGGCATTGCCTGGAGGGAACTGTTGCTATGGCAACAAGACAGCGTGCTTCCCCACCCACTCCAGCAGAGGCCAAAGCATCACCATGGCAACAAAGGCCTGGTGGTGTTCCCCAGGACAGGGAGCCAAGGAGAAGCCAGTTGTGTTGTAGCCATGGGAATCAGTAGTTGTAGGGAACCTGCCGTTGCCATGGCACCGGTGGCCCAATCAGAACCTTTGTCCCATGGAAAAGGAAGGCTGCCATGACTACAGAGTGCCAATAGGAGGGCCTCAGCACTATTCCCATGGAAACCAGTCACGGCCAGGGGGTTGTAGAGCTGCCGTGGTGACAGTTGCTCAATGGAAGGGCCTTCACACTGTTCCCACGGAAACCAGTTGCTGGCAGGAGCTGTAGCATTGCCGCGGTGACAGTTGGCCAATGGAAGGACTTTTGCACCATGCCCATGGACGCCAGTCGCTGCAGCGTTGCCGTGGTGACAGGCGGCCAGTGGGCGGGCCGTGGCGCTGGTCTCAGCGTTGACACGGATGCAGCAGAGCGAGGGCCAATGGCAGGCAGCGGTGCCCTCGTCGCGCCGATGGCTAGGCCCCCCGAGCCGGCCCAGTGGGGTCCATGTGTCTGTGCCGGGGGGCGGCGGGGCGGGTCAATGCCCCCCAGCGCTGCTGCGGCCGGTCGTCACCCAGTCGGCCACGATAAAGCCGAGACTCATCACCATGAAAATGAAGCCGAGGGCGGCGAAACAGGCGGCCTGGGAGGTGGGGGGAAGGGGAAGGTGAGACCCCCCCAAAGTACAGCACACGCCCACCCCCTCAACCTCCCCATCCCACTGTGTCCTGCAGCACAACACCCCCACCAAGCCCCCCACTCTCCACCGCACAGTGCCCCCGCCAAACCCCCGCTCGCCGTGGCACAGCATCCCGCCCCCAGCCGCCGGTACCTGGATTTTTGGCCTGGATGTCAATGGTTCTTTTTCATTGGGAACGATGCGGATGTAGAAAACGCTGGGGAGGATAAAGATGAGACTGGGGGCAGAGGTGGCTCCTGGGAAGAGAGAGGAGAGAGGTGCTGAGATGCAGCCAACTCTGGGGTGGGAAGGGGAAGCTGAGGAACGGCCGAGTATAACGCCGCATGGGGCGGCTTGCTTGGGGCTGCGATGCAGCCACCTTTGGGGCGGGGCGGCTGGTGAACCGCCACACACAGCACTGCCCAGGGATGGCTCGCCTTGGAGGGCCAAAGCCAGGGACTTACCAATGATTCCAAAGATATCCCGGATGTTGGGCACAAAGATGACCAGGAGGTTGACAACGACCAGAAGGGAGATGGCGATGACCACGTGACGAGCCCAGCTAAACTCCTTCCCATGGAACAGCAGCTGTTGGATGGCTCTGCGGATCTGCGAGGAGACAAGGAAAGAGGTGAGCGAAACAGGAATGGCTCACTTGGCTCTGAGATGCAGCCACTTCGCAGCTAGCAAACAGATGCATACAACGGCCACACAGAGATGGCTCACCCAGCACTGAGATGCAGCCGCCTCTGGGGCAGGGCGGCCAGGAAACAGCCGAATATAACGGCCGCACAGAGGTGGCTCATCCAGCACTGAGATGCAGCCGCCTCTGGGGCAGGGCGGCCAGGAAACAGCCGCATATAACGGCCGCACAGAGGTGGCTCACCCAGCACTGAGATGCAGCCGCCTCTGGGGCAGGGCGGCCAGGAAACAGCCGCATATAACGGCCGCACAGAGGTGGCTCACCCGGCACTGAGATGCAGCCGCCTTCGGGGTGGGCCAACTAGAAAACAGCTGCATATAACGAGACATGCAGCCACCGCTGGGGCTGGGAGACGTACCGGGAAGAGCACCACAGGCACCGTCAGGGTGACAGCCATCAGCACAGCCAGGCGGACGCAGAGGATGAGCCGGTCCAGGGGATCCACCTTGCTGTACGTGTGCAGCATTTCCGACTCGACGTTGCCTGTGGGAGACGGACGGGCAGACAGAGGCAAGAGGGGCGTTCGTGAGCCAGCTGTCCCTGCAGCACTGGGCAGGCGGTGGAGGATTCGGGAGGGGGACACAGCCATTGCCGTCGGGCGGGGGGGCTAGGGGTCTGGGGTAGCTGATGGGGTCAGTGCCGGGGGCTGAGAAAGGTCCCCGCTCTCCCTGCTGGAGGCACCGGCCCCGCACGGCGTCCAGCCCCTTACCATAGAAGGTGAAGTAGCCGAAGAAGGCCGTCAGCAGATACATGACGAACATGGCCATGATGGAGACGTTGGCCACACTCTGCATGCGTTGCCTCGAGGCCCTGGTGGGGGACAGAGGGGTCAGACACCACCCGGCTGGGGAGGACCCAGGCGTCCGGGCTCCCAGCCGCTAGCCCACTAAATCCCCCCCTGCCCCCGCCCTCACCTGCGCAGTTCGGTGTAGATGGGCAGCACCTCGGGGTGGCAGACGAATGCGAAAGCCAGGATGGGGATGGTGTACGCCGTCTGCGGGGGGGGAGGGGAAAGTCTGACAGGCGAGAACCAGGCGTCCTGCCCCTCCGCCCCAGCCCCACGCTAACCACTAGCCCCCACTGCCCGCCCCGAGCCAGGGAGCAAAGCCAGGAATCCCGGCTCCCAGCCCCACCTCCTCGAGCCACCTGCCCCCGCCTCACCGAGCCAGGCCCCCGGCTCTCACCTGGGAGTTGATGGTGAAGGTCTGGGCCGTGCACTCCTCCCCGGCGGTGCTGGCGTTGTGCCCGTTGTAGTAGAGGTGGGGTGTTGCCGGCTCGGTCCCGTTCAGTGGGCAGGAAATCTGGAACTTCTTGTAGATCACCTAGGGGGAGGCGTGGGGGGGTGAAGGGGGAGGCACTGAGACACTTCTTCCCCTACGGAGGGGGCAGACGGTTATCCGCCCTTCCCCCAACCATGGAGTTGGGAGCCAGGATTCAGGGTTCCATCCCCAGCTGTGGGAGGGGAGTGGTGTCTAGTGGTTAGAGCAGGGGAAGGCTAGAAGCTAGGACTCCTGGGTTGTCTCCCTACCTGTGGGAGGGGACTGGGGTCTAGTGGTTAGAGCAGGGGAAGGCTAGAAGCTAGGACTCCTGGGTTGTCTCCCCACCTGTGGGAGGGGACTGGGGTCTAGTGGTTAGAGCAGGGGAAGGCTAGAAGCTAGGACTCCTGGGTTGCCTCCCCAGCTGTGGGAGGGGACTGGGGTCTAGTGGTCAGAGCAGGGCGGATCTGTGAGCCAGGACTCCTGGGTTCTCTCCTTGGCGGGCAGGCCGGGGAAGGGCAGCAGTTTGGGGGGGCAGGGACAGACTCACCGAGATGAGGAAGAAGACCATGCAGGTCAGCGAGAGCCCGCTGGTGTACCCCAGATAGCCTGTGGGAGGGTGGGAGTGGGGGGGGAAGAGTGTGAGACCCGCAGGGCTGAATCTGGCCAGCATGGGGCGGCTCCCCAAGCATGCACCCCGCGGGCCCCACACTCACCGAGGTGCTTCATGAGGGCCAGGGGCAGGATGACACAGACGCTGACGATGACAATTAGCACGTTGCCGTTCATGTACAAGTTCCTGTGACACACAGGGTGGGGGGAGGGGGGTCAGCAGCCCACAGCGCCCCCTGCTAGGGCCAGAGCAGCTGGGAGCACCCTGGGACCCACCGTGCCCCCCTGCTGCCAGTGGCAAGGCCAGGAGGGGATTGCTCCCCGATTCCCACTCTGGGCTGGAGGAGTGGGGAAAGGGGGACAGGAACAGCGGGGTGGGGGTGTCCATGTCATGTGACACAGGTGGGGGGGGCAAAGCTCATGGGGGGAATTAGAACCTTCTAGGGGACCCACCATGAACCCTGAGAAATCAGGGGGCCCTTTCACCATGGCTCAAGGCAACCCATGGGGCTGGGAGCCAGGACGCCTGGGTTCTCGCCCTGGCTCTGGGAGGGGAGTGGGAGCTAGTGGTTGGAGCCAGGACACTTGGGTTCTTGCTCCCGCTCTGGGAGGGCAGTGGGGGTGTGACGGGGGCTGACGGAGAAAGCCCCGCACCCCGCACTCAAACGGCGCTTGGCCCCAGTGCCGCAGGAGGCGAACGGCCGTGCTGGAAGGGCTCGGCGGCCGCCGCGTGCGCATGTACAGGGACTCCCCGAGCCGCTGAGCTGCACGGCGGGGCTGCGCCTGCGTCCCAAGCAGAGGGCGCCGGCTTTGAAAAGCTGGGGGACGGTGCAGCTGAGGGGGAGAGGCGAGCCGGACGAGGCGGAGAGCAGCGCCGGCCCGGAGGAAGAGGAGGAGAGGCGGACTTCGGGGACACCGCCGCCAGCCCAAGGGAGGGCCAGACCTGAGACACGGCAGAGGCGGTGAAAGCGGACGGGAGGGAAGGAAGGAG
This sequence comes from Rafetus swinhoei, assembly GCA_019425775.1. Taxonomy (NCBI): domain Eukaryota; kingdom Metazoa; phylum Chordata; order Testudines; family Trionychidae; genus Rafetus; species Rafetus swinhoei. The sequence goes on from JAFJHL010000039.1 coordinate 5,415,585, forward strand.
CCCAGGTCAGGGCGGAGAAGCGCCCGTGGGCCAGTACACTGTGGTACGGCCCCACCGACTGAACAGGTAGCCGTTGTGACTGTTCTTAGGGGCCTGGGCTGAGACCTGGAGTGACGGAGGGCCCAGGTCTCCCTTCCCTCTCGGTGTACCGGTATACGTGGACTAGTGGAAAAGGCTACTGTCCAGCACGGTGAGGCTGTTGGTGCACGGTAGGGGCAAGGGCTCCTGGTGAGGACCCCTCCTCCGAAACTATAACAGGGGGCTAGTGGTTGGAGCCAGGATGCCTGGGTTCTCGCCCTGGCTCTGGGAGGGGAGTGGGGGGCCATAGGGGACTTGGGCATTGCACCAGTGTATCCCTGGGGCAGGGGAACCGGTGCCCCAGATGTCCCCATTCATGGATGGGAATGGGCCCGGGGGCCTCTCCCATCTGGCTGGCAGTGGGGCGGAGCTGGGGCCCGGGACGCGATTCACTCACCCCGTGTTCTCCGTCAGGCCCAGGAACGTCTGTATGACTAGCGGCAGCTCGTACTTCACAATGTACAGGTAACTGGACATGGCTGCCGGAGGAACACCAGCATCAGAACCCCTGGGTCCCTTCCCCGCTCTGCGAGCCCGGACCCCTTGGCCCCTCCCCGCTCTGCGAGCCCGGACCCCTGGGCCCCTCCCGGTCCCCTGGGGGCGACTGGCTGCGTCAGACTCTTACCGCCTGTGTTGTGCATGCAGATGATAAGAGCAGCGACCACCTTGCCGCCCGAGCCGAATGCCTGGAAACCCAGCTGTTCGTAGGCTCGGATCCCTGCACCGGGCGAAAGAGAAGGGAGTCAGAGGGAGTCAGCGCCCAGGGCTGGGGCTGGAGCACCCCGGAGCATCCCCTCCCCTCACCTACGACTCCGGCACATTTCAGCAGCAGGTGGATGGAGTAAGCGGAGAGCAGCGCGATGCAGATCAACAGCACACTGCACGGAGACAAGAGAGCAGCTGTAAGTCCCCTGCCCAGCCATGGAGTCCTGGCTCCCAGTGCCCCACCCCACTGCTCTAACCAGTAGGCCCCATGCCCCCCTCTCTCCCGGACCCAGGGAAAGAACCCAGGTGTCCTGGCTCTCAGCTCCATCTGCCAGAGCTCCCACCCCTCAGAGCCCCCTGTGGAGGAGTATAGCTCACTGATCACAGCGCTGCGCTCTTCCCCGGGCAGTGCCCTGCGGGGCGGTGGCGTGACTCGGCGCTGCGCTCTTCCCCGGGCAGTGCCCTGAGGGGTGGCGGCGTGACCCAGTGCTGCGCTCTTCCCCAGGCAGTGCCCTGAGGGGTGGTGGCGTGACCCGGTGCTGCGCTCTTCCCCGGGCAGTGCCCTGTGGGGCAGCGTGACCCCGGCGCCGCGCTCCTTCCCGGGCAGTGCCTTCGGGGCGGCAGCGTGACCACGGCGCTGCGCTCTTCCCCAGGCAGTGCCCTGCGGGGCGGCGTAACCCCAACGCCACGCTCTTCCCCGGGCAGTGCCCTGCGGGGCAGCGTGACCCCGGCGCCGCGCTCTTCCCCGGGCAGTGTCCTGAGGGGCGGCGGCGTGACCTGGCGCTGCACTCTTCCCCGGGCAGTGCCCTGTGGGGTGGCGTGACGGCGCCGCGCTCTTCCCCGGGCAGTGCCCTGTGGGGCGGTGGCGTGACCCCAGCGCTGCGCTCTTCCCCGGGCAGTGCCTGTGGGGCGGAGTGACCCCAGCGCCGCGCTCTTTCCTGGGCAGTGCCTTCGGGGCGGTGGCGTAACCCCGGCGCTGCGCTCTTCCCCGGGCAGTGCCCTGCGGGGCGGTGGCGTAACCCCGGCGCCGCGCTCTTCCCCGGGCAGTGCCTGCGGGGCGGTGACGTAACCCCGGCGCCGCGCTCTTCCCAGGCAGTGCCTGCGGGGCGGAGTGACCCCGGCGCTGCGCTCTTCCCGGGCAGTGCCCTGCAGGGCGGCGTGACCCGGCGCTGCGCTCTTCCCCGGGCAGTGCCTGCGGGGCGGCGTGACCCGGCGCTGCGCTCTTCCCGGGCAGTGCCCTGCGGGGCGGAGTGACCCCGGCGCTGCGCTCTTCCCCGGGCAGTGCCTGTGGGGCGGTGGCGTGACCCCGGCGCTGCGCTCTTCCCCGGGCAGTGCCTGCGGGGCGGCACTCACACGAAGAGCGCGATGCCCGTGTTGCTCATGGCGTAGGCCAGGCCCAGGATGCCGCTGCCCATGATGGCGTTGCTGAGGTTAAAGACCGACATCCCGAACGACGTCTTCCCCTCGAACTGCGGGCGAGACAGGGCGGGTGAGAGCCAGGGGGAGGGCGGAGGTCAAAGGTCCACAGTGAAGTGGCAAGGGTCAGAGGTCAAAGGACACATCACCTCGACAGAAGGACAGAGTTCAGAGGGCAAAGGTCAGAGGCCAAAGAGTAAACCACTGAAAGATGAAGACAAGGGTCAGAGATCAGAGGGCAACAGGGAGGCCAAAGAGGAAGGGCATCGAGGAAATGCGAGGTCAAAGGTCAAAGGCTGATATGGGCCAGAGGTCAATGAGAAGAGAGGAGGAGCAAGCTCAGAGGTCAAAGAGCAAAGGGCAGCCAGGAGAGGGCGAAGGCCAGAGGTTAAAGGAGACATTGGGTAAGGTACTTGGAAAGTTCAAAGTGCAGGGGTCAAAGGGGACATGGAGCGAGGAGCCAGTGAAAGGTCAAAGGGCAGAGGTTAAAGACGATGTTGGGCAAGGAATAAATGAAAGGTCAAAGGGCAGGGGTCAAAGGGGACATGGAGCGAGGAGTCAGCGAAAGGTCAAAGGGCAGAGGTTAAAGACGATGTTGGGCGAGGAATAAATGAAAGGTCAAAGGGCAGGGGTCAAAGGGACAGGAGCTGCGGGGGAGGGGACTCGGCTTTGCGCTGGGGCCCGGACGCCTGGGTCCCACTTACGTCGGTGAACTGGCTCAGCTTCTTGCCGGTGGCGTGGGGCAGGAAACCCTCCTGCTCGGCCGCCTCCGCCGCGGGGTCCCTGCGAGGGGAAGGGTGCGGGGTGAGAGGGCTCGGACGCCTGGGTCCATTCCCCAGCACAGCCTCCCCCTCCCTGGGGGGGGAAAATCGCTCGCCCAGCCGCCTCCCCCTTGTCCCCAGTAGCCCGTTACTTCCCCCAGTACCTCCATCAGCCCCCTGCCACTCACCCATCCTCCAGGCTGCTGGCTTTTTCACCCTCCGGGACAGACCCGTTCAGCCCCTCCTGCTCCCCGAGTTTCTGCAGCTCCATGGCGGGCGTGGGGCGGGGTGCGGACGTGATGTGCGTGCGTGGGGGCGGGCAGAGACCACAGCTGGGGCACCTGGAAACCAGAGAAAGGGATCAGCCAGGAATCCCCACCCAACCCACGGAGACATTTGATCACCAAGTGGGCTGACAGCCACGACTCCTGGTTTCTCTCCCTGGCTCTGGCAGTGACGTCTAGTGGTCAGAGCAGGAAGGAACCCCAGACGGCAGGGCTCCATGCCTAGCAGAGGCTGTAGGCTCGAGCAGGATGGGGCACGGTCTCCTAGGCGGGCCAGAGGCGTGAACATGAAATTTGCCACTAACAGGACGAAATCTGAACACAAAGATGGATCCACCTTCCGGGACGGCATCTTCCCACCCCCACCTGGCTGTGGGCAGCCAAATCAAAGATTTTGCATCCACAAGTAGTTGTTTTCCTCCATCGAAAACTGGCCTTTTTGCTCTTTCACCCAAAACATCTCTGGGAATATTTTGAATCTTCTGTCCAATTTTCTTCAGTTTGCAATGGTGCGTGGTCGAGCCCAGCCAATGTTCTCCTTGGAAAGCTACACTTTGTCACATGGGGAAATCTTGTAGTTGGCCCCTTACTTTCAAAATGCCACTTTTTCAAAGGCAGCCAAGTTTCCTATTTTCAAGAATGCCAAAATTTCTCCACAAAGATTTCTCGTTTCAAAGCCTCACTCTTGCCAAGTAATCAAGTCTCTCTCTTTCTCTCTGAAATGAATTACTTGGACATTTGCACGCTACGGATTTCCTAATTACAACACTTTCAAACACGGAAACATCTACCTCTTTAATGAATACAAGTCACTTATTTTGGAAGTGTCACACTTTGTAATGTTGACATCTGAAATGCGTTTTCCACTTTTTAAAGTTCTGAAATAGCCATTGGTTCTAATGAGTCACACTTTTCTCTTTTCTAAATTTCAAAATTTCTAATTAGTCATGCACCTTCATGTTGAAATGTGCTTAAATTTACGGTTTCCTAAATTATCTTTTTCCTCGTTTTGAAAATTCGATTTTTGGGGGACATTTCCAGTTTTTAAAGGGTCAAACCGATCCAATCCTTTTCATTTTGAATTTGCCAACGAATGCAAATTCCTAAGATGGATCTTTCAGATTTCCAAATTAGCCCCTTTTTTAAAACGCTGATGATTAAATTCCGATTTCTGCACATTTCAAACATCTTAAGTAGCCCAGCTGCCTAGTGTTGAAATGTCCAGTTTTCAAATCAGTCAGGCCGCCCGGCTCTTCAAACATACTTCGGTGCCTAATTCCCTTTGACAGATTAAACTGGAGCATGCTGAATGCAGTGACATGGACTATTTCTCCTGTCCCGATGCATAACACACACGTAAGCAGAATTAGACACAGGATGAGGCTTTGCCCACTGGCGCTAACACTTCCCGATCTCGGCGGGACGAACTTCGCCTCACCTCTGTCACACCAGCCACCTGGAGAGGCGTGGGGGGCGAAGCTGTCCTGTGACCAATCCCCACACACATAGAGCAAAGCAATAATTAACTCATTGCCATTGTGGAGGCCTGGCCTGGGAGGGCAGAGAAAGCCAGTGTTCCTGGGGGATACAATCAGTCCGGCTGAAAGAGGCCCCCGCCCATTTTTCAGGTGGGAGAACTGAGGCACGGCTAGTCGTGCAAGATTCCGGGAGGAGCAGGGCACTGCAGCTGGGATTCTCACCTGCTAGATTAGCTCCCCAACCACTAGACCACACTCCCCCACCACGATGGGACAGAGAATATCGCCGACGCACTCCCAGCGCCGGCGGGCCTGGTGGGTTAGAGCAGGAGGGCTGGGAGTCAGCGGCTTGCCTGACGTATTAATTAACAGAGCAGCAGGGAACACGGGGAACAGCTGCCGCCCAGGGCAGGCTGTGCTCCTGTCGGGGAGGGGTGGGAAGGCGCCTGCTCCCCAAGGGCAGGGCATGTCCCACAGGCTGGGGCTTAGCTTCGATGCTTGTTCCCTCAGGACACCCCCCACCGCACCCCCGGCAGTGCAAAGAGGGGAGTGATGTCTAGTGGTTAGAACAGGCATGGGGGGGAAGGGCCAGCCTGGACACTTGGTTCTACTTGTCCGCTCCAATCAGTCCTGGTCGGAGGCTCCCTGCCTTGCGCTCCCGCCCCAGAGGGGGGCAGCAGCCACCCTGCTCGGGCCCCACCCTCTGGCTCCCCACCCAGCTATCTTCAGCCTGGGGAAGCGGAGACTGGGGGAAAGGCCAGGAGGGGCCTAGCGCTGCTATGGCCAGGCCTCGGGGAGCCCCAGGGCACCCCACCACCAAGAGAGAATCCAGGAGCCCTGGCTCCCCCGCCCCCCCACTCTAGCCACTAGGCCTCACACCCCTCCCAGGGCTGGGGAGGGTTGGGAAATTTTTGATCCACCCCAGAACCTACACAGGGGTCTGGGCAGCGAGGGGTTAACCTGAGTCCATGTGGGAGCAAGGGGTATGTGCAGGAAGCATGCCAGCTCCCACCTCAAACTGGGTTACATGGGGGCAGCGGTTCTCTCCCCCCAGCAGCTGGTCACAGTCCCCCCCCCGATTTAACCACTAACCCCCACACCCCTCCCTGAACTAGGAATCCAGCTTCCAGCCCCCTCCCCCCCTGCTCTAACCACTAGATTTGACTCCCCTCTTTGAGCTGGGGAGAGAACCCAGGAGTTCGGGCTCCCAGCCACCCCCCTGCTCTAACCACTAGCCCCCATTCCCCTCCCCTCCTGGAGCCAGGCAGAGAACGCAGGAGCCCAGGCTCCCGGGGGGACTGCAGGCCTGTGGGACCGAACACGTGGCTGTCAGGCGCGGTGGGGGGAGGGGAGGATATGGGGGGGTAAAGGAGGGGGGATTTTAACCACTGACATGCCAGAGAGAAACAAGCCCACAGCAGAGCGCCCCCCAAATTCCAGCCCTCAGTGAGCCCCCATTTCCTGTGCTGAGCCCCTCCATGCTGCCCCAGAGCCTCCCAGCCAGTTTCACTCCCACCCCCCCATGCTCAGTCGGCGGTGAGATCCCCCTCTCCTGCGTGTCTCCCCCCAGGTCTCGGGTCCCCGCGAGTGGCTGATGCAACCTCCGCCGCGGGGGGGGCCACCAGCACGCACCCCCCCTCCCCCCCGTGCGTCACACTCACCCGTGGTGCGAGGCGGGAGAAGAGGAACAAGCCAGACAAGGAGATCCGGGGTCCTGTGTTGGGGGTCACACACCCGGCAGGCTGAAACACACACACCCAGCCCACTTCCCCGCGCCAAGACAGCTAAGCACACCCCTGGGCGGGGAGCAGAGGAGGCCGAGCCAACGCGGATGAGGGGTGTGTGAGATTCCTCCACACAACCTGGGGATGGGCCCTGCACCCGCTGCAACACAACACAGACCAACACACACACCCTGCTGGACCTGCACAACAACACTCCCTGCAACTCAACACAGAGAGCAACAAGCACACACAACTTGCTGATCCTACACAACAACACTGCCTGCCACACAGCACAGATCAACACACACATACAACCCACTGGCCCAGCACACAGATCAATAAACACACACACCACAGGCCCTGCAGCGCACACACAGACACACAACACTCTGGACACAACACCACCTGCTGCTGCACAACACACAGATCAACATACACACACATACCCCACTGGCCCTAGACAACAATATGCCCTGCGCCGTATGATGCAGATCAACAGACCCACGCAACCCAACACACACAGCTTGCTGGCCCCAGACCCCAACACTCCCCTGCAGCCCCTCCTGCCAGCACACACAGCTCAACACACACACACAAATGTGTTCCCAACATGCTGCCTTCCAAAGGCAGGCATGCACCACAACACACACACACATCACCTCCTGTCCCCAAGCAGGTGGGGGAGGGCTGTGGGGGCTAGTGGTTAGAGTCTGGGAGCCAGGACTCCAGCTGGCCCAGCCAGCAGGGGGCGCTGTGGGCCGGTCCCTAGTTGCACAGCGCCTGGGAGTCGCATATCTAAGGGCGGGTAGCGGGGCAGCCTGCGGCTGGGCTGGGCCTCCCCTTCCGGCCCTGACGCTAATGGCTTTGCCCCTCAGGGATGGAAGTTTTAATCAGGCCTCAGGGCTAATTGGCTGTAATTATCCCAGTGTTCATTAAAACAGCCTGGGGGCACTAAGGTAATTACAGTGAGCAGTCACTGAGGGTGGGGTGAGAGTTAGAAACACCTACCAGGCACAGAGGGACCCAGGAGTCCTGGCTCCCAATCCCCCTGGCTCTAACCACTAGACCCCACTCCCCTCCCTGAGCCAGGAGAGAACCCAGGAGTCCAGGCTCCCAGCCCCCCCCTGCTCTAACCACTAGACCCACTAGGAAGTTTTTCTTCACTCAGCGCACAGTCATCCTTGCCAGAGGATGCGGTGAAGGCTAGAACTGTAACAGGGTTCAAAAAGAGCTAGATAGATTCACGCAGGTTAGGTCCATCGATGGCTGTTAGCCAGGGTGGGCAGGAATGGCGTCCTTAGCCTCGGTTTGTCCGGAGGTGGGTGACAGGGGAAGGGTCACATGAGGATTCCCTGTGCTGTTCACTCCCTCTGGGGCACCTGGCGTTGGTCACTGTCGGCCGACAGGACACTGGGCTGGATGGACCTTTGGTCTGGCCTCGTGTGGCCGTTCTTATGACCTCACTCCCCTCCAAGAGCGAACCCAGGAGTCCTGGCCCCCAGCCCTCTGCAACCATTAGACCCCACTGCCCTCCGAGGGCAGGAGAGAACCCAGGAGTCCTGGCCCCCTGCAACCATTAGACCCCACTGCCCTCCGAGGGCAGGAGAGAACCCAGGAGTCCTGGCCCCCAGCAACCATTAGACCCCACTGCCCTCCGAGGGCAGGAGAGAACCCAGGAGTCCTGGCCCCCTGCAACCATTAGACCCCACTGCCCTCTGAGGGCAGGAGAGAACCCAGGAGTCCTGGCTCCCAGCCCCCTGCAACCATTAGACCCCACTGCCCTCCGAGGGCAGGAGAGAACCCAGGAGTCCTGGCTCCCAGCGTGCTGCTCCCCCCTGCTCTAACCACTGTCCCAGAGCTGGGGAACCCAGGGTGGACTGGTCAGAGCCGGGGCCGGAAGGGGGGGGCAGTGGGAGTCCCCATTCCCCTGGGTTCCCCTTTCCCAGCTAGCCTCCCTGCTCCACAGCGTCCCCTGCTGGGCAAGATCGGGGAAGTGCCCTTGCAATCCCCTCCAACCGGTGCTTCTGGGCCCTCACCAGTGAGTCCTGGGAAGCCAGATAAGCTAATCACTGGAGCGCAGCCTGCGCCCTGCCCTTCAGCCAGGCCCCCAGGTGCTCCCCCACCACCGAGTGCACCATTCCCAGCCCTGCCCTCCTGACCAAGCAGGCCACACCGGCTCCTCCATGCCTACAGGGCAGGTGCTAAGGAGGGTCCCCACCCTGGGTCTGGCTCTGGGACAATCCTCGGAGCACGTTTTCTGCTCCTTCCTGCAAGGGCCAGGGCTGGCAGGCTACACCCGACCCAGTGGGGGTGTTGCCTTGAGACACAGCCTTCAGCATCTGTCCTAGTGGGACGGCTGTAGAGAGAAGAGTGTCGGGTGGAACGGGGTAGAAACACCGTCACCCACAACAGCGCTACAAAGGCTGTTCCTGCAAACAGTGTTAGCGACAATGTAACACACTTTACAGTGCACAGACACCCTTACTGCTCATGCTACAGCCATGAGCAACAGCCTTACCCTCCACAATGCTACAGGTCCCATTACCACGAGTGCTACCCACCGTGTTAGCAACACCATTACCCACAACATTACCAACACCGTTACTGGTGATGCTACACACAGTGCTAGCGACATTGTTGCTGCTCACGCTGTTGCCGGAAATACTCCAAACCTTGTTATCCCGCACGTTGTTGCTACTAATAGAACAAATAGTAACACTACCACAAACACAGCAATGGCTAATGTTGTCAGTCATACTCCAACACGGTGACTCCCCATGCTGGGAACACTGTAACCCCCTGCCTTATGCTGCCAACACTGTTACTGATTGTAGGAAAGCGGTAGCCACTGCCAGTATAACCACTAATACTGCAATTACTTTGCTCAGTAATGTTACCACAACCCCATTTCTGCTCTCACTAATACAGCCATCCCTGCCACTCTGATTGTTACTGCTGATACTCCAGTCACTACCCCCTTGTAACCACCATTACTACTTACAGTTACTACTCCATGTCACCACTGTTACTCCAACGAGTTACTAGCCAAATGATCCCACCCACATGCTGAAGGGTTACTAGTGAAATCAATGCCACGAATACTACAGAGTTACCACTAAAACTGACGCGAGTACTACCCTAAAGAGTTACGAATAGTCCAAAGAGTCACTACTCACATAGCTCTCATTGACACCGCAAAGAATTACTAACACTCTGGCTGCTAGTCCAGTAGCTAGTGTCAGTGTTTCCGGTTAATACTCCTGCAGACACCCCTAATACTCCAAAGAGTTACTGATCAAAACAACAGCATTATTTCTACAGGCAGCACACTGTGAATCAGTGGAACTCCTTGCCAGAAGAAGTTGTGCAGGCCAGGACTGTAAGAGGGTTCAAAAAAGAACTAGATACATTCATGAAGGTTAGGTCCAACAATGGCTATGAGCCAGGATGGGCAGGGAGGGTGTCCCTGGCCTCTGTGTGTCGGAGGCTGGGAATGGGTGACAGGGGAGGGATCGCTGGATGGTTCCCCTGGAGCACCTGGTGTTGGCAGCTGTCGGCAGACAGGACACTGGGCTGGATGGACCTTTGGTCCGACCCAGTCGGGCCGTTCTGATGTACTACTCCAAGAAGTGATTAATACTCCGAATCGCTACCACTCAGCTCAATACTTCTAATACTGCAGAGAGCAACTCGTCAAATCGGTGTGTCTCCTCCAGAGGCACGAAGGCTCCTGAGACCATCCTCCTTTTCTGTTAGTCTCTAAGGTGCCGCAGGACCATTCGTTGTTTCTTCAGTTTGGTCAGACTGCTGGCTCTCATACTCCACCCCTCGTACTCGCCTTCCGAGGGTTTCCTGCTCAAATCAAGCCCATTGATACCCCAAGTGGCTCCTTTTCACCCGCTAATACGCCAAAGAGTCACTCCAGAGAGTTACAACTCAAATGGGTGCCACTAAGTCTGACTAGTTATGAGTCAAAGCAACCCCCGATACTCCAGCGAGTTGCTACTCCAAGGTACGTCTACACTACAGAGAAGATCAGGCTGCTGCTGTCCATCTTCCAGGGTTCAAATGAGTGGGTCTAGTGAAGACAGCTAATGTGCCCTGAGAGGGGCACTCCGGTCGATGCCGGTAACCCTGCTGTCATGAGGAGTAAGGGAAGTCGGAGGAAGAGCGGATGGCGCCAAAAGTCGAGTTACGGAGCTTCGATTTCAGCTATGCAATTAACGCAGTAGCTTCGTTCGGCCTTATCCCGTGGTGTAGACATACCCAAATCGATACGTTCATGCCCCGGAGTTAATCAAATCAATACCACTCATGCGACAAACAACCGGAGTACCACCGGGGTACCACCAATTCCTGAAATCCTGTGCAACAGTAGGAATCACAGCTACTCTTCACCCTGGGCCTGCAATTTCAGGGCCTACTAACCCCTTGGCCACTCACTGCTCTGTTCAGCCGCCAAGTTCTCTCCGAAGAGAAAGAGACGGGTCACACTGGCGCAGCAACTTTTCCCCCTGGCGAGGGGCAGCGGCCTGGCACAGGGGCTGGAAGACGGACAGTCTGGGAAGTCCAAAAATGCAGCCAGGACTTCTGGGTTCTTGCTCTGCCCCTGTCAGGGGGGCAGGGGCTCTAATGGGTTAGAGGGGGCTCGGACGCCTGGCTTTTAGCCTGGCTCTGGGAGGGCAGTAGGGTCTAGGGAGAGTTGGGGGGCTGGGAGCCAGGACTCCTGAGTTCTCTTCCTAGCTCGGCAGGAGGGGGTTAGTGCTTCGGGGGTTGGGACTAGGACTCCTGGGTTCTCTCCCCGCCGAGGGGAGGAGAGTGGGGCTAGTGGCTGGGGGGGGTGGGTGGGAGCAGGACTCCTGGGTTCCCACCCCACCAAGGAGAGGGGAGTGGAGGCTAGTGGCTGGGGGGGGAGCAGGACTCCTGGGTTTCCGCCCTGGCAAGGGGAGGGGAGTGGGGGCTAGTGGCTAGAGGGGGGGAGCGGGACTCCTGGGTTCTCTCCCCGCCGAGGGGAGGGGAGTGGGGGATAGTGGCTGGGGGGGGGAGCAGGACTCCTGGGTTCTCTCCCTGCCGAGGGGAGGGGAGTGGGGGCTAGTGGCTAGAGGGGGGGAGCGGGACTCCTGGGTTCTCTCCCTGCCGAGGAGGGGAGTGGGGCTAGTGGCTGAGGGGGGAGTGGGACTCCTGGGTTCTCTCCCGCCGAGGAGGGGAGTGGGGCTAGTGGCTAGAGGGGGAGCGGGACTCCTGGGTTCTCTCCCTGCCGAGGGGAGGGGAGTGGGGGCTAGTGGCTAGAGGGGGAGCGGACTCCTGGGTTCTCTCCCCGCCGAGGGGAGGGGAGTGGGGGCTAGTGGCTAGAGGGGGGGAGCGGGACTCCTGGGTTCTCTCCCTGCCGAGGGGAGTGGGGGCTAGTGGCTGGGGAGCGGGACTCCTGGGTTCTCTCCTGCCGAGGGAGGAGTGGGGGCTAGTGGCTGAGGGGGGAGGGACTCCTGGGTTCTCTCCTGCCGAGGGGAGGAGTGGGGCTAGTGGCTGGGGGGAAGGGGACTGCTGGGTTCTCTCCCCGCCGAGGAGGGGAGTGGGGCTAGTGGCTGGGGGAGCGGGACTCCTGGGTTGTCTCCCGGCGAGGGGAGGGAAGGGAGTCTAGTGGCTAGAGGGGGAGCGGGACTCCTGGGTTGTCTCCCGCCGAGGAGGAGGGAGTGGGGGCTAGTGGCTAGAGGGGGAGCGGACTCCTGGGATGTCTCCCGCCGAGGAGGAGTGGGGGCTAGTGGCTGGGGGAGCGGACTCCTGGGTTGTCTCCTGCCGAGGAGGGGAGTGGGGGCTAGTGGCTAGAGGGGAGAGGGACTCCTGGGATGTCTCCTGCCGAGGGGAGGGGAGTGGGGGCTAGTGGCTGGGGGAGTGGACTCCTGGGTTCTCTCCCGCCGAGGGGAGGGGAGTGGGGGCTAGTGGCTGGGGGGGGAGCGGGACTCCTGGGATGTCTCCCCGCCGAGGGGAGGGGAGGGGAGTGGGAGCTAGTGGCTGGGGGGGGAGCGGGACTCCTGGGTTCTCTCCCCGCCGAGGGGAGAGGAGTGGGGGCTAGTGGCTAGAGGGGGGGGAGAGGGACTCCTGGGTTCTCTCCCTGCCGAGGAGGAGGAGTGGGAGCTAGTGGCTGGGGGGGAGAGGGACTCCTGGGTTCTCTCCCTGCCGAGGGGAGGGGAGGGGAGTGGGGCTAGTGGCTGGGGGGGGGAGCAGGACGCCTGGCCAGACGGCGCCCCCAAAGGCCTCAGGCTCCGGCAGGTGGGGCGCCCCGGGTGGGTCCCCCCGCCCCAGGTGGGGGCTCCGCAGCGGCTCCCCCGAACTCACCGTGCGCGGAGGCTCCGGGCGGGCGGCGGGTCTGGGGCCGGGCCGGGCGGGCGGGCGCTGGCTGGGTGGGATCGGGTTACATTGCATCAGATCACATGGACCACGCGGCCGGGAGGCCCTGCCAGCGCCGGGCACAGCCGCCTGCTGGGGTCCCCCCTCGGGGAAGGGTGTCTAGTGGTTGGAGCAGGGGGCTGGGAGCCAGATGCTGGGGGGTCCCCCGGCTCAGGGAGGGGGCGTAGGGGGCGGACCAGTGGAGGAGGCTGGGAACCCGGAGTCCTGGCTGGGGGGGCCTAGTGGTTTGGGGGGGGGGTGCTTAGAGCAGGACTCCTGGGTGGGCTGTCAGCCGTGGGAGGAGAGCTGGGCCCTGTGGTTATTTCGGTAGCGGCTCCTCCTCCAGGATCGTGCCTCAGTTTACCCAAGCCGGCTTTCCTTTTTCACAATCAGAATCACCCTCGAGTTATTGTGCCCCTCCGCCCCAGCACATTAGTTCTCCAGCTTTAAGAACCGCCGCGATCTCACGGGAGAACTGGGGGGGAGATAGAAATGGAGAGAGCTGGGGCCGGGCCAGGCAGGACCCTGGGAGCCCCTGGTCTGAGCTTCTGTGGGGCCCAGGCCTCCGGGCTGCCCTGGGGGACAGGGGAAGGCTGCGCAGGGAAATTCAGGACACAACGTGGTTTAAAGAAAACCTCCAAGGGCCTGGCCCGAACACTGGGCCCGAGAGCCAAGCAGATAAAGTCCTTTGGAAGCAGGTCTGGGCCAAGGCTGCATGGAGATACTAGCAGGGGTGGAGGGGGCCGGTGTGGAGCTGATAACCAGCCATGGGGAAGTCGGTAATAGAAGCAATTTCCCCAACCCCCAGGTCCAACCACGCAGGCACTGAGCGGCAGCTCTCGGAAGGAGCTGGACCGGCCCTGACTCAACGCAAGAGAGAATAGAGGGGGGATCACCCCTCAGGTCACTGCAGTACAGGGAACATGACACACGCAGCCAGAGTTCTGTGTGCATCCATGGCAAGGCCGTGGTGACACAGACACAACCTGGCCCCCCACTCAAACCAACTAGACAACCCCCAGCCTCAAAGATGGAAAGCTGGAGTCCTAGGTCCCAGCCTCCCCTGCTCTAACCACTAGACCCAACTGCCCTCCCAGAGCTGGGAGAGTTCACAGGGAGGAAAGGATGCTGGCCACGGTCCTCTCCAGCTTCGGGGGGTGTGGGGGCTAGTGATTAGAGCAGGGGGAGCTGGGAGCCAGGATGCCTGGGTTCTCTCCCCAACTCAGGGAGTGGGACAGTGGTTGCGGGGGGGAGGGAGTGCCAGGGCAGGTCTCCCACTTCTATTTCATTCCTTCCTCCCTGCCCATGAACAAACCTGGCCACCACCAGTCACTTCCTCCTCCTTTTATTTCCACTTTCACGCCTGTGGCACATCACCCCAAAGGACTGAGCAGGACACGGTTGGCCCAGGAACATTCTGGGGTCTCCAACTGTACAATCTCCCCATTCCACAGGGGGGTAGGACAGCCGCACTTAACCAGAGGCCAGAAACCCAGGGCCCTCCCCGTCCCCAACCAGTCCTCGCTCAGACGGCGTTTGCCAGCTCAACGCTGAGGCGCGGCTGTCTGGATTTCTGTCCGGGCATGCGGGCATGAAAGGTGATGCCTTGATCCACCTAAGGCAGCCTTGGGAACTGGCTGCGTTCAGTTCTTGGCTGCTGCCCTGATCTTCCTCCCAGAAGCCACTGCAACGTGGAACCCGGGAGCCAGGAGAAGTCGCCCGCTCGATTTGTGGCGCAACAGCTGCTTTGCTTCAGCGATCTTGAGAGGGCCTCCTCCCCCAGCCACGGAGACCCCAGCTGGCTATTTTCAGCACCACCGTGTGAGCGTCACCTTCGCCTCACCACCTTTGTCCTGTTTAAACAGCCCGGCTGGGTAAATAAACTTAAAAGCACAGGAGGTTTGATCAAATAAATAAAACAGCATAAAATAAGAAAAGGCTCAAGAAAAAAAAACATTCACAACTCAGCACCGCTGGGTTCTGTTCGCCGCTGGCATCTCATCTACCAAGTCCTTTCCCTTAGCAAGAGATCAAACAGGCCGCTGGATCTGAGCAGCGGAGCAGGGGTCTGGAAGGGGGCCCTGTTCACAAAGCCAGGAAAGGGAAAGACACGGCACTATTCTAGCACAGCAGGGCTAACTGGGCAGTAAACATGGCTGGAATGTTTGGAAATGTCACTAAAACATTAGGGGTTGATCCGGTTCTAAATCAATCTGCTTGCTGGGAGGGGAGGGGAGGGGGCTGGGATGAGGGGAGGGGGAGGGGGAAGGGGGCTACATTTCCCTGCAGCCGATGACAGCGGAAACTTCCCACCACTTATCTGAGCACCCACAGCAAAAGAACCCGAGATCCGATTTCTCAGCGCAGGGGCTGCCTTAACGTTTAAACAGGGAGAGCCCCGAGGATTTTTCACCCCCAAAAACCCAAGAAGGGTTCTATGGCTCAATTTTTAAAATCTAGATTTTCGCCCTAGGAGTTTTGCCAGCTCAGCTGGTGACATTCACTAGGCAAAGGAGTGAAATTAACAAGGAGCTGTTGACCCAGAGAGACACCACCTCCCGGAAATTGGATCCATTCAAAAGGCCTTTGGGTTTACCCATCCCCGTGGTTGGCCTGCTCACATGGCATGGCAGAGCACACACTGTGCTCCTCCTGTTGACTTTGGTGGAGCAGAGCATTTACAGCCGCTGTGGTTCCTATGGTATTGTAAACACAGGGTGCTTTCAAACCCAACACAACCACCCTTTCTGCGACTGGCAGACGAGGCACGCAGGAGAATCCAATCCATGAGCAGGAACAAGATCTGGGAGGAAGTTGGGACCCGGAGACTCAAAGCCAAAAGGAGACTAGGAAAATGCCCGAGCTCAAGGCCTAAACAAGCTAAATGTAGCCTAGATGTTGGAAAGTTAAAGCCACCTCAATGTGTGTCCTGCACCAGGTTTGGGGAGATAGGAGTGGGAGTTAAAACATCAGACCCCAGCTGCCTCAATAAGGTGTCTTTCAGGCACTTGGTAAACCGCCCCCACCACGCCCGAGAAACCCCCAGCGTGGGCTGTCTCAGGAAGGAACAGCTTTGCAGCGCTCCCCCAAGCCCCGATGGTCTAGACTGGAAAGCAGCCTGGGGAGCTAAAAGAACCAGCTTTCAGGCCAAGCGCAGCTGGAGCTGGACTCAAAAGTTCCCACCCACGGTCCTCCGAGACTCAAAGAACCGACGTCCACGGAACCAATCAGACTCCTCCCGAGAGCGGTGCTGGGGAAACCTAGCTCCTCCTTTGGCACCGAACTACGCTTGGAGCCCTTCAGCGACGCTGGCTGGGATTTTGGTCTTGAGCGAAGCACCTGAATACCTTGGAGGATCTGGGCCTGAGACTAGCTACCTGCCCCTCCTGACCTCTTTGGCAAAATCCTCCCCCAGGAGCACACCCCGCTGTGGGCGCAGCTGCTAAGATGAATCCCCCGTCTGTCGGACTGGAGGCAGCTCAGACCCCGCTCCGCTTCCAACCAGGCCGAGCCGTTTCCTCGTTTCTGCACCTCTGCCTCAGGCACAGAACCCAGCCTGGACTGACCACATGCAAGAGGAGGCCCCAGACCCCCAGCGTGTAGAAAGCGGTGTCGCGCTCCCAGAGGAACACGGGTTTTCTCCCTGCCCCCTTTCCAATTAGGTGGTACTGTTGGCAGGTTAGCAGGCAAGTCAGATAGCCATTTGCGATCCCTACCAAGGGGTCTGCACCCTTTCAATGCAGAGCAAGGAGCGGGAGGGGAAAGAGAACATGGAAGAGCCTGACGGATCCTGTCAAGTCTTGCCCGCTTTTGCAGGAAGCGGATCCTGAGGGCTCGGCTGAGGACCTGGTTTCCAACTAGGTTTGGAACAGACGCACCCTGTTTCTTGGCAGCGAGTGGAAGATGCTAACCTTGGCAGCAAGCACGGAGGTGTTTTAAGGATGCAAGCGTCCACAGGATTCCAGTCTAGCCCCCCCCACCTGCCTCCTCCAACCCCCGTCTGTTCACAGGAAGCGGCACAAACAACCGGGGCTGTCAGACGCGCCGGCGGCTCCTTTTCCTCACGCTGGGCATGCTGCGGCTCTGATCTGCTCCCAAAGAAGCAGGGCAGGGCTCAGTGTTTGTTCAGGGCTGCGCTATTGTGGGGGCTGACCGGGGGCGGGGGGCCGGGAAGGGCTGCCGAGAGCCATCGCTACTGCCCCCGTGGGCTAGTGAGCCTGCCACCTGCCGGGGGTCAGTGCGCCGGACTCCCCCGAGATGGGCTGGAGGGGGCTGCTCTGCTGGACAAGGGAGTCAGGCGCCTTCCCGGCGTTGGCAAGACGGGGGGAGCAAACAGATGGGGAGGCAGATGCCCCTGGATGTGAGAGGCGAGGCCCTGGGAACCCGTCCCCTGCTGGGAAGATACAGAACTGACTGTAAGACATGGCCAATGTGCCCCCCAGGTCAGAGCCCCACTTACTCCCTTCCCTGGACCTGTCCTGGCTCCTTGCGGAGCCGAGGGGAGGGAGACGCGCCCGACCACGGAGCAGGAGCAGGGAGGAACGTGGCATTTGAAAGCCGCTGCCCAGGGCGAGAACACGCCCGCAGGGATGAAATGTTACAGACCCCGGGGGGGGGGCCCTCAAGGGGCCACGCCAGGGTCTCAGGAGGGTGAGAGGCCCAGACCGGCGCGGGCTGCCCCTGTGTGCAAGCAGAGAGCTCGGGGACCAGTCTGAGCAGAGGGACACGCTGCCGCTGCCGCACGACCGCGTCAGTTACAGCCAGGCCAGCTAAAGGGGGGGGGGGTGAAACTGACCAGGGCTGCTGCAATTCACTAGCTGACAGGATGGGCCAGGCCCCTCTGCGTCTGATTAAATCGGCTGCCCCAGACTTCACAGACCAGGGTACCCGGCTGTGGGGCAGCTGACACAGGGGCTAGTCCAGCAGCCCAGAAAAGAGTCACCGTCTGCCAGAGACGGATGGCCACAATGCCGCGTCCTGGGGAATGTGTCTCCCGGCCCCGCGGGGTTTGGAGGAACAGGGGATGGGTGGGCCTCCGAGATCGGAACCTTCTGTGATGCGCCCGCAGAGACCCAGGCCAATCCCTCTGGAAATGGGGCTACGTACAACAGCTGGGGTCCAGCCGGTCCCTCTCCCACCCTGGGGGCCTCCCAACCCAGAGCTTTGCTGGGGCCAGGCTCTTCCCATCCCAGCTGGGGCGTTCTCAGTGACCTCTAGCAGCCAGCTCGCTTCCCTGCAGGGAGCCGAGCAGGCAGGCCCTTCCTCTTTCAGAGCTTTGTTTTTCAACAGGACCTACAGTAAATGCCCGTCTCGGCTACAGTGCAGCCAGCTCTCTGCTTGGCCTGCCTGAGAGACTCTAAAGCCGACCGCGGTGGCGCTGAGGGGTTCCCACCAGGCTTCCTCTCGTCCCACATCCAGGCACTTTGTACGGAGGGGGGGACATCCAGAGCTCTCTCGAGCTGGGCACCCCAACAGGCCAAGTTCCCGGCGCCGCACGGCTGCTGCAGGCAAGGCAGCGTGTCCGATCCCACCTCCCAGGCAAGCTCCCGTCTCAGCGGCGCCAGCCTGGTGCCGATGAGACTCCAGCCCTCCCGCCCCGCTGGCGTCTCTCAAGCGCCACACCGGAGCCAGCCTGCCAAAGGGATGCCAGTGCAGCGCAATGAGGCACCATTGGGGTTGGGTTGTGGCCCCTGCCCCAGAGGTCAAGCCACAAGCAGACAGGTCTGGCCTCTAGCCTGGTAACAGGGGACCTCTGGCACACGAAAGGGGCAAACCAGCTGAGATCACAAGTTCTTTGATCCATTAAGATCTCGGATTCCCGTCCCTTTGCCTCGTGGGAGCCGGCGTCTCATCTTCCTCCCAAGCGCAGAATAAATCCCACCCGATCTCTTAATTGGAGGAGGCTCTATAACCAGGGCTGGGCAGCCAGCCAAGGTCTGGGTCGGTGTAAGGAGGCTCCAAAGCGGAACAGAACACAGCACAAACATCCCCACCGTCACGAGTCTTCACGCTCAACGTAGCGTCTGAACTTCGGGGAGGGGATGCGGGAGACGCCATCAGAGGCCACGACGGCAGTGGGGGAAGGAAACCAAAAATCGGATCCGCTAATGCACGTAAAAGAAAAAGGCACCGGAGCCCAAGTGGCCGAGCCTGGTTGGGTCTCGGAGGGATCTTCCAAGGGGATGGGTCTTCCAAAAAGACCACCCAAGTCAGGGGGGAGCCCGCCGGGAGGGCTGGACCCTGGAAGGTCCAGGAAGGTTCTTCCAAGACCAGTAAATCCAAAGAGGGAGAAGAGGATCTAAGAGGGAGAGATTCTAGCTGGTCTCAGATGGATCTGTCAAGGAGGAAGGGCCGGTCCTGGTTGGTTTATAAAGACTGTTCTAGGTAGCTCATTAGATCTGCGGGGGGATGGATGGGGGGACCCCGCAGGGGGGAGAAATCCCGGTTGGTCCATGAAGGTGCATCCAAGGAGATCATTAGATCCAGGGGAAACAGAGCACGGAGTCCCTCCTGCTGGCCCCGCCAGGGTCCCAAGGAAACCACGGGAAAGGGCAGCGGCGGGAGGCGTCACGAGACGGCTGGGGACTCTGCAGCTGCCTCGTCCCCCTCCTCCGAGTCCCAGACCTCGGACTGCAGGTAGTCGGCGAAGAGGGCTTTGGCTCGGTGCAGGATCTTGGCCAGATTGTGCCGGCGCACCAGGCGGTCGAAGTGCATGGCCAGCTCGTTGTAGTCCATGTTGTTCTTCATGATGTGGTCCCGGTGCTCCAGCAGGAGGGCCAGGCACAGGAAGAGCATGAAGGGGTTGCCTTTGCCGAACTCCTGCGGTGGAGGCAAGCTCACAGTGGCGGGAGCCGGGGCAGCCGGGCGTGGGCTGCCGGGCGCAGCCCCCGCCAAATCGCCCGTCTCCTCTGGCAGGCTCTCGCTCTTCTCACCGGCGGGGAGAGGCGCACGGGAGGGGAAGGCGTCCCGGGAGGGCATGGGCGGGCTCAGAGGCCGGAGGGCCGGTGCGGAGAAAGACTTGGTCATGGCCGGGAACTGGAGCAGCAGGTCCTGCTCGCTGCCGAGGTTGTCCTCTTCCTCCATGGAGCGCTGGGATTTCAGCGAGAGCTCGTCCTCGGAGCTGTCTTCCCGCGCGCTGCAGTACTTGAATTCTCCAAAGCTGGATTGCTTCAGCAAGGTCTTCTGCTCCAGGCATGGCCGGGCTCCAGCCTCCTCCGAGACAGGACGGGCCCCGGGCTCCTCCAGGCAGGGCTGGTCCCCAGCTGCCTCGAAGCTACAGGTGGGCCGCAGCATGTGGCGCTGGCGGACCGGCTGGCCGCCCTTCCCCAGCCTGGCCGGCGGCCCCACCAGCTCCACTTCCTTCTCCGGAGGGTCCGGCGGCAGGGAGCTCCAGGTCACCTCCAGCATCCGCAAGGCATCCTCAAAAGCGAACTCCCGCTTCAGCTCCAGCAGCAGCCAGCGGTAGCAGAAGAAGAAGTCGTCGGCGCCCCGGGAGAGGAGGTAGGCGAAGAACTCGGGGTCCGAGCGCTGCAGGAGGAGCCGGAGGTGGGAGAACTTGAGGGACATCACCTCGCCGTCCACCTGGAAGTTGCCCTCCAGGCGCTTCATGATGCCGCAGAAGCAGATGAAGGCGTGGGCCTCGTTGTCCATGACGGCCAGGATGGGCGAGGCGATGTCGCTCATGCCCTGGCAGTAGGAGATCTGTGGGTGGGTCACGGCGTAGGTGGTCAGCAGGTCGTGGAGGGCGAGCAGGTGCGGGTTGTCCTCCGAGCCAGCGTAGTAGGGGTGGGTCCGGTCTGTGCGCAGAACGTCCTTGAGGACGTTGCTGCGGATGAAGTCCAGATCTTCCGGGCTGGCCCGCTCTGCCCACTGGCCCTTCAGCTGGTCGTACTCCCTCGTCTTGCGCTTCATGTAGTTCATGCGCTCCTGGCCTGTCAGCCCGTCCGGGTAGACGTTCAGCAGGTAGCGCCACACCACCTGAGGGCAGAGAGACATCAGCCTCGGGGGGCCCCCCGCCACCGACCCGGCACATGGCAGCCCCCACCCAGCCAGCCAACCGCCCGGCAGCCCCTTTCACCTGCCCACCCAGCCTCTTTCCATGAGGCACGTAATAGTGGAGCCGATTAACCGATAAGCAAAGGCTTCTAGCTTAATGCTATCGACTAGACCAGCGTTTCTCAACCTTTTTTTTACCAAGTACCCCATTTAAAAAAAAAAAAAAATTCTAAGTACTCCCAGTACCTCCAGTTTTCAGACACACCCCATTTTTTTTCTACCAGTGCAACACATTTGTTTAAACAACTTCGTCGTAGCCGGGCGGGCGATGACATTTTTGGGTGTAAAAAGGACAAAAATACTAAAGCGCTGTCAAACGCAAAACACTAATTCCGTTTTCTCCACGTCAGTTGTGTTGACGGACCCCCCAGACTGCTCTCGAGTACCCCGGAGGGGAATGGTACCCCTGGTTGAGAAACACTGGACTACATACATTCCCCCCGCCCCTGGCCAGGACATTTCTTAGCAGCTGGCCAGCAGCCCGGCTCAGTCCCGGCTCGCACTGGGTCCGGGACCCTCCCCCACCGCGGCGCTGCATTTCAAGTGTATTAGGAGCCAGGCAGCCTGGCTCAGTTCCGGTTTGCAATGGGCCCGGGAGCTCAGACCCCCCCCGCTGGACAGGGGCTGCTGCCACCCCACACTGATACAGAGGCAGCAGCGCAGAGGGGCAGGCTGGTTTTTAAGCTGGCTCCCCTCACGGGCCAGCTCCCGCCCGGCACCCTGCGGTGCTGTCTCTGATACAGCAGCAGTGCGGAGTGGCAGGGGGCTCCCCGGGGGTGGGGCCGGAGCGCACTGGCTGCCGGCCCCACCCCTGGGACTAGTCGACTAACCGCTAAGAATTCATGAGGTTACCCGACTATTCAATGAACTGACATTTCACATCCCTGCGATCCCCTCCCCGGCCCATCCCCACGCTACTCCCAGAGCTGGGGAGGGAATCCCGGAGCCCGGCTCCAGCCCCCGGCCCGGAGACTCACTTTGCGCAGCGAGGGCTCCACCCCGCCGTGGTAGATGCGCAGCCGCAGCTCCTCCGGCCGGGTCAGCTGCCCCTCGTGGTTCAGGTAGGTGTGGAACTCGGTGTCGCTCAGCGGTGGCTTGAAGGGCTTCGCGTCCTCCCCGTAGGACCAGCTCAGGGCCTGCTGGACCTTCGACAGCGTCCGGCCCACCTGGGCAGGGAGATGGGGTTGCGGACCGAGGCCAGCTCAGGGCAAGGCGCCGGGGGCAGGATCCCCCCCCATAACAATGGGGGAGGGGCAGGCATAGGAGGGAGGTCAAGGGAGGAGATGCTCCTAGCACCAGGCGACTCAGCTGTGACCAGCTGCCAGGAACAGCATGCAGGAGAGTGGGAGGCAGGACCCCTGGGTCCTCCGGCGGTACGAGGGGAGTGGGGCCTAGTGGGTAGAGCGGAGGGGCTGGGAGCCGGGACTTCCCAAGCCTGTCCCACCCCCGGAGCTCGGCATGCCGCCTAGCCGAGCCGCCCCGGCCCACCTGGGAGATGATGGACTGGGTGAAAGGCAGCGCGGCCGCCGCCAGGGACCGCTTCTCCACCAGGAGCAGGTCGGTGCTGATCACGTCTTTGGGGCTGATGATGTCCCAGTCCTCCAGCAGCGGGCCTGAGAGAGCAGCACAGGCCAGTCAGCCGGCTCGCGTGCAGGGGTCTCAACTCGCGGCCCATGGGCAGTCCCACAGTCCGGGCCCTGGGGCCCTGGGGAGGAGTGTCCGTACGCTTCCCCCAAGCCCTGCTCTGCTCCGCCCTCCTCCCACCGCACGCCTCCCAGCCTGCCCAAGGCCCCGGGGGCAGGACAGCTCCGCACACACCTCAGCAGGCAGAGGGACGGACTGGGAATGGCGCGGAGCTAGCCACCGGTAGCAGGGCCCCCAGGGCATTTGAAATTGCCCAGGGGCAGCCGGCCAGGCTGGAGAATATCCGGGGGGGCAAAGGCCTGCAGGTGGGGCTGGATAATGCATGGCAGGGGACGGGGGAAGACACATGCAGGGACCTCCCACCCTCACAGAGCCACTGCCAGAGGGGGGTGTCCGCTGGCCCATCAGGAGGATTTGAGGACTGGCCCTAAGGAAATTGAATTTGAGACCCCTGGTATAGTGGGTTAGACCAGAAAGGGGTGGGGGGAGTCTGGGAGCCAGGACTCCTGGGTTCCCTCCATGGCTTCAGGAAGGGAGCAGATTGGGCGACAAAACGGCAAATGAATTGTCATGCTGATAAAGGTAAAGCGATGCCCATTGGAAAAAATAATCCCAGCTACACATACAACAGGATGGGGACTAATTTGGCGACAACTACTCAAGAGAGTCATTGTGGAGAGGTCTCTGAAAACATCACCTCCGTGTGCAGCGGCAGTTAACAAAGCAAACCGAATGGTAGGAATCGTTAAAAAGGGATAGAGAATAAGACAGAAAATATCTTATTGCCTCTCTGTAAAACCACGGGACGCCCACAGCTTGAATACTGAGTTCAGGTGTAGTCGCCTCATCTCAGAAAAGATCTATTGGCATTGGAAAAGGTTCAGAAAAGGGAACGAGTCCCATATGAAGAGAGAGTAAAAAGACTGGGACTTTTCAGCTTAGAAAAGAGAAGACTAAGGGGGATATGATAGAGGTCTAGAAAATCATGACAGGGGGGAAAACGTGAATAAGGAAAAGTTATTTACTTATTCCCACAATATAAGAACTAGGGGTCACCAAATGAAATGAATAGGCAGCAGGTTTAAAACAAACAAACGGAAATTTTTCTTCACTCAGCACACAGTCAACCTGTGGAACTCCTTGCCAGAGGATGCAGTGAAGGCTAGAACTATAACAGGGTTCAAAAAAGAGCTAGATGGATTCATGGAGGTTAGGCTCATCAATGGCTGTTAGCCAGGCTGGGTAGGAATGGTGTCTCTGGCCTCTGTCTGGGAATGGGTGACAGGGGAGGGATCACGTGGGGATTCCCTGTTGTGTTCCCTCTCTCTGGGGCACCTGGCATTGGCCACTGTCGGCCGACAGGACACTGGGCTGGATGGACCTTTGGTCTGACCCCGTCTGGCCGTTCTTATGTTCTTAGAATCTAATGGGTTAGAACAGGGGCATTGGAAGCCAGGGCTCCTGGGTTCTCTCCCACCTCTGGGAGGGGTGTGGGGCCTAGTGGTTAGAGCAGGGGGCTGAGAGACAGGGCTCCGGGTCCCTAGCCCGGCCACACTGACTCACTGTCTTCCGAAGGCTTGATGTCTACGAGGAGCTGCAGGTAGGGCTTGGAGGCGCTGGCGAAGGCTGTGGCCAGGTCCCAGTCCGACAGCAGCGACAGGTATGTTTCCTGGCCCTGCTTCTCCTGGCCCAGGTAGCTGATCCCAAAGTTCTTCTTCCTGGGTAGTGGGGGAGGGACCTGCTCCAGCGCACCCAGGACAGCAGCCCCCCATCCTCGGTGTGCCCCCCCCAACCCCTCTCGGGGTCCCGTCCGCCTCCCTCCCCTCAGCCAGGCAGAGCCTCTCCCTGCTCTTTCAGGATCCCCCATTGACTGAAAGGACCTTTGAGGTCCTCCACTGGCCATACAGAACCCACAATGGCTCTTTGGGGTCTTAAGGCCTCCCTGCGGGCCCCCCCCAGCTACTCCCTAGGGCTCCTTCACCGGCCATTCCAGCCCCCTGCCTCCCCTCCAGTCTTGGGTCCCCCACTAGCTCTTCAATGAGCTCATCTGTCCCCTAAACCCCCTCTTTGTCCCCTGGCTCACAGTCAGGTGCCAACTCCCAGCCACACCCAGAACTAGCATTAGAGACGGCAGTGAGGAGGGGACCCAGGAGTCCGGACACCTCCCCCCTCCCCCCTGGCTGTAAGCACTACAGCTCCCCCAGCTCTCCCCCCCCAGAGCGGGGCGTGGGACCCTGGTGGCTGCGGCAGGACTCACCCGTTGAGGTCGAAGGCGCGGATGAGGATGTGCTGCAGCACGTCCAGCGAGGTGATCTGGGGATCGACGGCGAAGGTGCGGAACTCAGGCTGCAGGAACCCCTCACGCTTCTGGGGGGACAGGACTGGCGTGAGGGCTCTCGGGGGGGACAAGCCCCATCCCCCCCACCCTGGGGCTGAAGGGGAGCTGGCCCCCCCTACAGGCGAAAGGCCTTGGCTGCTCAGATTTCCTCTGTATTTCCACTAGAGCTCTCCTTGAACGAAGGCAATTTTGCTGCACATTTTCACGCAGAAACCCTCTCTCCTTCCTGGCGGCTGGGTGGGTCTCCCCGCTTCCCAGGCATGGGGCTCTCCTGGCCGCCCCCTGGGAAGAATGCGGGAGTGGCGGGGGCGAGAGGCCCACGTCCGATAATGCAGGAGGGGAAAGGGGCAAAGGCTCGTGTCCCCCCTGTTCTGGCTCTGAGGCTGTCAGTGACGACAAGGAGGGTTTGTCTGGGCAGCAGGAGTCGGGGGTAGAGGACAAGGGGGATTCTCTGCCCGGCTCTGGGAGCGGATTGGGGGATAATGGGGTAGGGGGCAGGATCCTGGACGCCTGGGTTCTCTGCTTGGCTCTGGGACAGGAACGGGGAGGAGCCCCGGTTGTGCAGGGTCAGCGGGAGGAAGATGGGGGCCCCACTTCGGCTCCCTTCTGACTCCAGGATCCTGCCTCCCCTGCCCTGCAATGGAGAACCCCCCCTTTGTCCCACCCCCAACCCATGACCCCTGACCCTGCCCCAATGGGGACCCCCTTTGCCCCGCCCCAGCCCATGACCCCATATCCCGCCCCAATGGGGACCCCCTTTGCCCCACCGCCAGCCCATGACCCTGACCCCACCACAATGTGGACCCCCTTTGGCCCGCCCCAGCCCATGACCCTGACCCCGCCCCAATGGGGACCCCTTTGCCCCGCCCCCAGCCCATGACCCCGCCCCAATGGGGACCCCCTTTGCCCGCCCCCAGCCCATGACCCTGACCCCGCCCCAATGGGGACCCGCCCTTTGCCCCGCCCCCAGCTCGTAACCCCGCCCTGACCTCTCACCTTGACCTGCACCCGCACCACCTCCCGCTCCTCCTCCTCCTCCTCCCGCGCCCCGCCCCCCGCCGCCGCCATCGCGGCCCCCGGCCGGCTCCGCGGGGGGGAGGGGCGGAGAGGGGAGGAGCCTCGCGCCGGACGGGACCGTTACGGCCCCGCCCCCTGCAGGGAGGGGTGGAGGGAGCCTCGCGCCGCGGCGGGTAGAAGCCGGCTCGCGCCGGGCGCTGCAGATCAGCTGGGGAGGGGGAAGCCCCACGTGACCCCCCCGTCCCTCGGCTCTACTTCCGCTTCCGGCGCGGAGGCCTCGTGTCGGGCACTAGTGACGTCATCGGATCCCTCCAAGAAGCCGCCGGGAGCGGTCGAGGCCCTGCCTAGCGGCGGGTACGGGGATCACATCCGGGGTCAACGGGAAGTCGTCACCATTACGCGTAACCAAGGCAACTGCTGCCCCGGCGCGGCCCTCGCTGGGGAAAACAACATCCGAGTCAACCGGAAATGGCCCCCAGGAGGGGCTGACGGGAGTGGGGTGTGCCGGATCCCGTGCTGCTCCTGGCCCCAGCAGGGTCAGCGGAGCAGAGGGGCCGAGGCGGGGCCCCACGGGTAAGGGGTCAGGGCAAGGGCCGAGGCGGCTGCCTGGGGGAGCGCTCGGGGGCGGGGGCCGGACGCGCTTGCAGTGGGATAAGGTGCCCGGCGCGTTGGGGGAGCCTCAGGAGCAGGCTGGGCAGAGCCTGCCAGGGATGCTCTAGATGGTGCCTGCTCCTGCCGCTCGGCCGGGGGGCTGGACGCGCTGCCCCCTCTGGGCCCTTCCCGGTGCCAGGAGTCCAACGGCGGCCTGTGCCACGGAGCGAACCAGCCCTGCCTGGCCGGAGAGGCGCCCGGCTGAGGTGGCCAGAGCCCTGCCACTCGCACACGCCCCAGAGACCTGGTCTCTGGCTCCCGACTTGGCCGGGCGGAGCTCACAGGGTGAAACCGGGCGGCTGGAGGCCACAGGCTCCGACTCAAAGGCGTTGTGGCCCCTGCAGGCAAAATGGGACGCTTGGGAGGGCTGGCCCACGGATGGGGCTCCTCCAGGGGGCTGTTTAAAAGCCGAGGCACCCACGACACAGCACCCATTGGCTCCTTCAGAGCAACAATTGCCATCTGGCGTCCCCTGCCCCACAAATGAAATCTCTGACCTTTGCTCCCTTCCCTGCATTTTCATTAGCAGGGCCCCATGGCCCCTCAGTAGGGCAGGTAGAACCCCACCACTTCCCAGGCTTCAAATAGGTCCCTCCCAGCAAACACTGCATTGGAAAAACAAGGAGTCCAGTAGCACCTTAGAGATTTACTAGGGTATAAGCTTCTGAGGTTAAAAACCACTTCATCAGATGAACTGGGGTGGAAATGACAGAAGCAGGGGTATAGACATAAGGGAGGAGTTGCTTGTTTGATGAAGCTGGATCTAACAAATTTACATATGGATCCTGAAATGTCTCAGGAGTCCAATACTGAACATGAAAATCTGCCTGCAGACATTTGGGCTATGTCTACACTCGCGGCTTCTTGCACGAGTAATATGCAAATGAGGCTAAGCGTGGAATATCACCGAGCCTCATTTGCATATCTAATGAGCCACCATTTTTTTTCAGAAGAGGCTCTTGCGCAAGAAGGAGCGTCTACACTGCCCCTTCTTGCGCAAGAAAAACCCTCTTGTGCAATGCCGTTATACCTATTACTTTTCAGGAAGGATGGCGTTGCGCAAGAGGGTTTTTCTTGCGCAAGAAGGGGCAGTGTAGATGCTCCTTCTTGCGCAAGAGCCTCTTCTGAAAAAAAATGGTGGCTCATTAGGTATGCAAATGAGGCTCAGCGATATTCCACGCTTAGCTGCATTTGCATATTACTCACGCAAGAAGCCGCGCGAGTGTAGACATAGCCTTGGGGTGAGGATGTGAATGTCCAGATAGGGGAAATTGCCTTTGTAGCGTGTTAGCCAGTTGAGAACCTTATTCAGTCCGAAGTTGATAGTGTGGAATTTGCAAATGAACATCAGTTCAGCTGTCTCCCAATTGGTTTTAAAATTATTTTGTAGAAGGGGGGCTGCTTTCAATCCATGACTGGATGCCCAGAGAGGTTAAAGTGTTCCCCTACGGGTTTATATGTGCTACTTTTCCTAAGGTCTGATTTGTGTCCATTTATCCTTTGGCATAAGACTGGGTTTTTCCCCTCTGGAGGGGTGCCAGCTCTCATCTGATCCCAGGCAAAGGAATAGCTGGCTCAGGGAGGCAGGGAATGGAGCACAGGGTCTTTCCCTTTCATGGGTGCCAGCTCCCAGGACAGGGGACTGAAATGTGGGGCTGTCTCCTCTAGGGGGCACCAGCTGCCAGCCCTAGAGCAGTGAGAGAGAGAACACGACAGAGGTCAACAAGGTGCACAGTGCAATCCTTGTTAAAGAAAAAAGTATTTCTAGGGATCCCTTTGCAATTTACCCCTCTCTCAAAGACAGCCCCAAGCTCCTTTATCCCTGGGCATCGGTTCATCATAGGCTCTCCCTCTCCTCTCTCAGGCCTCGAAGCTCAGGAGGGACCCTGGTCGTCATTCAGTACAACTTCAGAGGGCCTAGGGCTTGGGAAGACCAGAGGTGGTCGGACAATGGCTTTAGCAGGGAGGGTGATGGGTTTACAAGACACAGCTAAGCAGAGATACCTCCCCCTGTCCCATCCCTTCCAGAATCATGCACCCCTCCCTCCCCTGATCCAAAGCCAAGGAGACAACCAACCCAGAAAGGCGTCTCACCTACCTAGGCCCCACTGGCCAGGTGCAAAGTTCCCCTGGCTGGACTGAGAATCCCATGCTGGCACTGCAGCTGCTTTACAGACTCTCTTCCCCCTGGATCAAAGCCATGAGTCCACCAGCCCAGCACCCGTCCCCATCTGTCAGTCTCTGCTGGAAGGCACAGTCAGTAAAGCAGCCAAATACCATCGCCGAGCTGAGCCTTACTGGGGTCATGCAGCCAGGTTCTCCTAATCCCCTTGGGTCCTGGCAGCATGGTGCCACCCAGAGGCCAATCGTGGAAGAAGAGGGCAGGTGCATGGCACAGTAAGGCAGAGTATGTGTTTTTATTAAAACAGGCTGATTGGTCCTGTCCACTGGCAGTCCTCCCCCGCCACAGCCCCTCAGGAGGCAGAGGGAGCACAGGGAAGGGGTCAGAGCTGGAAACGGAGGGTTTGGCAGATGAGGGGGTGCTAGGATAAGTCATAAGGAAGCCAGTGTCTCCTCCCCCCCACACACACACACTTGGCCAGGTGGTGAAGCCATCTTGGAGAAATTGCAATGTTGCACACAGAGGCTGGGAACTAGGGATGTTAAATGAAGTCGATTAACCTCATGAATTGTTATCGGTTAGTCGGCTAGTCTATAGTCCCCGGGCCGCCCCGTCCAGGGTCTGAGCTCTCGGATCCAGCACAAGCCGGAACTGAGCCGGGCTGCCTGCCCACCTGGCTCCTAATACACTTTACATGCAGCACGGCAGCAGAGGTAGGTCCAGGACTCAGTGCAAGCCAGGACTGAGCTGGGCTACTGGCCAGCTGCTAAAAAATTTACCGGGGGCAATGCGTGTAGTCAATAGCATTAACCTAGAAGCCTTTGCTTGTCAGTTAGTCAACTATACTATTACTTCCCTACTGGGAATAGTACCCAGGAGTCCTGGCTCCCAGCCACCCCCCCAACTCTAACCCCTAGACCCCACTCCCCTCCCAGAGCTAAGGAGAGAACCCAGAAGTCTGGCTCCCAATGTTTCCATCCATGTGCAGAATAAATGTTTATGTGCACTGAGGCATGTGCGAATGTGCACCACCAGGGGAACCAAAAACTAGCTGGAGGGGCTCTGCGAATCAGCTGGGCGGCACTGGGATCTCTCCTGACTGGCCGCACAAGCACCCACCTTACAGGGAGCCCTGCTCCCAGCCCTGCCTGCTCTAACCCAGTGGATCCCACACCCCTCTCAGGGCTGGGCCACAGCCCCAGGAGTCCTGCCCACTCCACTCACTGAGCATCGTCCATCCTGCAGCCCCCCTGGGGCAGATCTGGGCCACATCCCCCCAGCCCTGGGCAGCAGGAGGGAAGAATCAATGACTCTTGGCTTTGGCCGAATCCAGCGCCCTTTGGGCGGTGCTCAGATGCTGCCAGGCGTCGAGGAGGAGGATGGAGGGGACAACGATCCACAGGGCGTTCATGAAGACGAAGTAGAACCAGAAGTAGAGCGGGTGCCACATCTCGCTGTGGGCGAAGCCCTCCCGGTACTCGGTGAAGAAATACAGCACGTCGCCGTAGAGCTGGCCTGGGGAGGTCAGGGGGAACCCAGGATCATGCCAAGGTCAGCGGGGGCCCAGGTTAGGTCTAAATGAAGTTGTTTGGCAGAGACCTTCAGCCCCTGGGCCCTTCCACAGCCAGGGAGAGAACCCAGGAGTCCCCTGCTCTAAGCCACTAGACCCCACTCTCCTCCCTAAGAAGCCAGGTGTCCTGGCTCCAAGCCCCAACTTCAAGCCACTAACCCCCACTCCCCAAGTCAGGGCGAAAACCCAGGCATCTGGCTGCCCTTACCCAGCGACACCACCAGCTGCAGCACGTAGCGGTGGGGCTGGCGCTGGAGGAAGGCCACCACAGTCCAGAGGCTGAGCGGCCCCCACGCCCAGGCCGTGATGGTCTCCATGCACACAGTGAAGTTGTCCTCTCTGCAGACAAAGGAGAGACACACCAAAGGGTAAACCCAACTTCTAAGCTCCCCCCCTTCCCAGCCAGCCCTGCATCTCCCTCCCATCCCATTGGCCTCAGTTTCCCCAGCCTACAGGGGAGAATGGTCCTGCTTGGGTGTGTTTAGATTGTGAGTTTTTTGAGGCCTTGATCGGGGGGAAAAGGGGGAGCGGCACGGGGTGGGGGGGGGGCGGTCTCCATGCAGCGCCTGACGCAACAGGCCAGTTCTCTGGCCTGTTATCCGGGAAGCTGGATGTACTGACCACAACGGGCCCCTCTGCCTTCCACATCGAGGAGCAGCGAGGATGGGAGAGGCTGTAGAACGAGGCAGCAAACCCGGCTGCTCTTTGGTGTCCCAGGAAGCTAAATTCCCAGGACGTGTGGCAGAAGAGGCAAGGACAGCAAAAGCCCTCCCCCCAACCCCCGACT
This sequence comes from Rafetus swinhoei, assembly GCA_019425775.1. Classification (NCBI taxonomy): domain Eukaryota; kingdom Metazoa; phylum Chordata; order Testudines; family Trionychidae; genus Rafetus; species Rafetus swinhoei. The sequence continues at coordinate 5,446,599 of JAFJHL010000039.1, forward strand.
CAGCCTTCAGCTTTGCCTGGAAATGGGGGGGGAGCATTTGGGGGTCCAATCTTTAGACTGACTCTGTCCAAGCTTGGAGTTGCAGGGCAAGGAGGGAACTCTCGGGGTCCTTTGGCAGGGTTCTCCGCAGCGCTACGGCTACAGGAGCCTTGCTCGGGAAGAGCCGTATGGCGTAATGCCTGGGAGGGGAAAGCAAGGGCCGCTGGCCTGTTTGCTGGGAACAACGCACGGAAGGCAAAGGGCGGTCACCCCAAATTTATCTCGCCATCGGATCAGGCCAGGGGCCTTCCTCTGCTAGTCTGAGAACCTGTTATCCGTGTAGATACACCCGGGATCCAGTCACCCTTTACCAGTCTCTTTGTTCAGCTGGAAATTGGAGGCCTCCCTCTCTCCTCAAATCATTCTCCCAGCTCTCGGTGACTGATCCCCATCCTTCTTGAGTTGTGGCCACCAGCAGGGACATGGGATCCCAGCGGTCGCACCAGGCCAAATCCAGCAGGAAAATCCCCTCTCTGCCCTGCCTGGAGATCCCCTTATATACCCTAGGATGGCGCTAGCGCTTGGGGCCCCACAGCGCACTGGCAGCTCCCGGATGGTCCCCCAAATCTTTGTCAAGACAGAGCCTCCGGCCCCACACACACTGGCCCCACACACCCTGTTCTGGAGGGATGCATTTGCATTTAGCTGTATGAAACCGGGTAGTATTCGCTTGCTCCGAGCAAGCAGCTGTGCAAAACCTGATACCTGATTTTTTTTTTTTTTTTTTTTTTGAAGGCTGCATTCAAACAGCTGGGTGGATTTTGGGCAGACACCAGTGGATTGAGGGGAGTGGAAATAATTCAAGTTGGGGAAGGGGGGAGAGCGGGACACCCAAAACCTAGAACTCACATGACGTATCTGCTGTCTCCTTTGGCGTATTCCTTCCCTGGAGGCGAAAACAAGGAGATTCAGCTGAAACGGTGGCTCTGGAGTTAATGATTGTATGGGATTGGGGGAGACAGAGATGTGGAAAGTTTTCCAATCGAGGGAACAAACAGTCTGAAATCCAGGCAGTTTTGGGGCTGGGAATTCCCAGAGCTTTCCCCTCCTCTTCTTGTGATTGGGGAGCGGTTTCTACAAGAAACCAGAGTTAAAATTCCACCTCTTCACAGCTGTAGGGTGATTCGGGGGCCTTAGGCAGCTGCTACTGTACAGCCCACGGGGGAGCAGAGATTCCCCAGGTGTCCAATTTCACATCCCTTCTCTGGGGAAGCCGAGTCACCCAGAGGTAACCCATCTAGCGGATTCCTTTTTCTCGCTTTACCCAACTGGCTCCGCTCAGCGGGGCCCAAACCCAGGAGTCTGGATAACCCCACTAGACTGCAGCCCCCACCCAGAGAACCCAGGCGGCTTGGTGCCCAGGCCTTACACAGCTGGGAGAGGAAGGACTGGTCCCCGGGGATGTCCCTGTGGTAGAGGCTGAACCAGCCCTCAATCACGGCGTGGATGAAGCCGCAGATGGAGAACCAGCAGACGGCCAGGCGGCGCCCGGGCCTCATGGGGGCCCCCAGCCATCCCCGCCAGCCAGCGGCCAGCCAGGTGAGTGCCAGCAGGGCCGCCGAGACGCAGAAGAGGAAAGAGAGGCTGTGCCAGGTAGGGCGGTCGTTGGGGACGTAGCGCCGGATCTCCAGGTCCCGGGGCCAGTAAGGGTGGGGGGTGGCGAGGGGCTCGGCCTCCAGCCCCATGGCAGGCGAGGGGGCTCCCACTGAAAAAGAAAAGAGATGGTGTCAGGAAGGGGATCCAGGGACTTTCCCCTGCACACGCGCAGCCCCCCCCACTTGGGGCAGAGCCTGGGTTTGGGGGACTCCCTAGCACCACCCCCAGCTGGCCTGGGAGCGGGGATACCCAGGGGGGTTCCCAGCCAGACCACGTAAGCACCAGCGCCCCCTGACCCCTGCGTGCGCACCCCGACAGCCCCGTACCGGCTCAGCGCCTCCTGCAGCGACCCGACTCAGCCGGCCCCTGGCCGCAGACTGGCTGGCAGCGCCCGCCCAGGTGCTCTCCGGTCGCGCTAAGCCCCGCCCCCCGCGGCCAATCCGCGCGCTTCCCGACCGCGATAGGCCGGCGCCCAGCTGGCCTTTTCTTCGCGGCCAATCGGAGCGCCGGGGCGGGTGGTGGGCGGGGCCGGGCGGGCTCCTCCCGAGCAGCGGATTGGCCCAGGAGCCGGCTGGGGCGATGTGGGCTCAGCAGCGGTGCGGGGGCAGCCACGGCAACGGGAGACGTCAGAACGCGAGGTTTAGCGGGAGGAGGGAAGAGGCCATAAATGGGCGGGGCCTGTGCCCAGCAGGGGGAGGAGCCCATATCCAAGGGGCGGGGCCAGTGCCCAGGGGGCATTTAGTAGGGGAGGAGCCTGTGGTAGGGGGTGGGGCTTCTCTTCAAAGCCAAGGAGTGGGTGGGGCCTCCATCCAAAAAGTGAGCCGCCCCCCACAGGTGTGGTGCGCAGGGTCCATGGCAGGGCCTTATACTGAATGACCAGGAGGGGGGTTCTGGACCCCTGGGGACAGTTCTGGGCCTGAGCTGAAGGGCTTGTCCCCAGATGTGGGGCCTTACCCCAGCAGGGGAGAAGGGTTGCAGCTGTTTCCCAGCTGTGCTGCCCCCAGAGCTGGCTGCATCTCAGCACTGGGCAAGTCAGCCATGGTGAGCAGCTGTTTCCCATGTGCCCCACAGAGGTGGCTGCATCCCAGCACCAGCTGAGCCTGCCCTGTACAGTGTTATGTGCAGCTGAAACAAAAGACAGCACTATGCAGCACTTTAAAGACTAACAAGATGGTTTATTAGGTGATGAGCTTTCTGGGCCAGACCCACTCCCTCAGATCACACAGTGGAAGAAAATGTGCAGCTGTTTCTTAAGAACATAAGAACAGCCAGGCTGGGTCACACCAAAGGTTCAGCCAGCCCAGTGTCCTGTCTGCCCACAGCGGCCAACACCAGGTTCCTCAGAGGGAGTGCACAGAACAGGGAACCATCCAGCGATCCCTCCACTGCTGCGCATTCCCAGCCTCGGACAGACAAAAGCTTGGGACACCCTCCCTGCCCAGGCTGGCTACCAGGCATCAATGGGGCTGTCTTCCGCAAATTTATCTAGCTCTTTCTTGAAACCTATTAAAGTTCTGACCTTTACAACATCCTCTGGCAAGGAGTGCCACAGGTTGACTATGTACTGCATGAAGAAAATCTTCCTTTTGTTTAAAAGCTTCAAAGGGACAGCCAACTTAGTCTGTAACTGGAAAAACCTAAAAACAGTGAATAGTCTAGTAGCACCTTAACGAATAACAAAATATGTAGATGGTATGAGCTTTCATGGGCAAAACCCCCTTCTTCAGATGACTGGAGTATTCAAAGTCCAGATCCCAGAATAAATAAGGGGGAGAAGGAGGGGAAAAAGGAGAAAAAAGACAGTGAATAGATTGTTCAAGTTACAACAGGCTGATAAGAACAATTAGCCCCTCCACTGGCTGGTTCTGGTTGGCGGGTTAAGTCATTAGGATGTGGAAGGTAGCATGGGAGCCGCCTGATGTATCTGTTCATTCCATTCCCATAAAAATTAAACTTGGAAATGAAGTTAAGTTCCAACCCTTCCTTGTGGAATTGGCCTGAAAGAACACGGTGACTTGGAGATCCATTAATGAGTGCCCGGGCAGGTTAAAGTGTTCTCTAACCGGTTTCTGTGTGGTGCCTTTTTGGAGATCTGCTTTGTGTCCATTAATTCTTTCCTGCAGAGACTGTCCGGTTTGGCCAATATCCACGGCAGTGGGGCATTGCTGGCATTTGATGGCATGGATCACAAGAGTGGCTGTGCAGTTCAATGAGCCTGTGATGTAATGGCGGATGTGGTTGGGTCCAGTGATGAAATCGCTGGTGTGGATGGGTGGGCAGAGTTGGCACCGGGGCTGATCGCAGGGATGGGTTCCTGGGTGATTATGGTGGAGGTGTGTTGCAAGGTTATTGGAAAGAATTTGTCTGAGTTTAGGGGATTGGCCTTTCCCCCAAGGCCTGTGAGAGTGAGGGGTCATTTTCCAGGAGGGGTTGTACATTGTTGATAATGCATTGGAGGGGTTTAAGTTGGGGGCTGTAGGTGATGACAATTGGAATTCTGTTTTCTCTTTTTGGCCTGTCTCGAAGTAGTTCATGTCTGGGTACTCTTCAGGCTCTGTCAGTCTGGTTTTTCACTTCTCCAGGTGGGTATTTCGGGTTTAAGAATGCTCTGTATAGATCCTGTAGGTGATTGTCTCTGTCTGTGGGATTTGTCTCCCACAGCCTCTGTGGGAAAGAATTAAGGACACAAAGCAGATCTCCGAAAAGGCACCACACAGAAACCAGCTGGAGAACACTTTAACCTGCCCGGGCACTCATTAATGGATCTCCAAGTCACCGTGTTCTTTCAGGCCAATTTCACAAGCCAAATACACAGGGAAGGGTTGGAACTTAACTTCGTTTCCAAGTTTAATTCTAATATAAATGGAATGAACAGATACATGACTTAACCCGCCAACCAGAACCAGCCAGTGGAGGGGCTAATCGTTCTTATCAGCCTGTTGTAACTCGAACAATCTATTAACTGTCTTTTTCCCCCTCCTCCTCCCCCTTATTTACTCTTGGATGTGGACTTTTAATACTCCAGTCATCTGAAGAAGTGGGTTGTGCCCACAAAAGTTCATGATGCCATCTCATGTTTTGTTATTCGTTAAGGTGCTACTGGACTATTCGTTGTGTTTTAAGTTTTTCCTTTTGTTTGTTTTAAACCTGCTACCGCTTAATTTCATTTGGTGACCCCCTAGTTCTTGTTATAGGAACAAGTCAATCACTTTTCCTTAGTCACTTTCTCCGCACCAGTCATGATTTTATAAACCTCTATCATATCCCTCCTTAGTCTCCTATTTTCTAAGCTGAAAAGTCCAAGTCTTTTTACTCTCTCTTCATATGCGATCCCTTCTGAATCCCTCATCATTTTTGTTGCCCTTTTCTGAACTTTTTCCAATGCCAATTTTATCTTTTTTGAGATGAGGCAGCCACATCTGTATGCAGTATTCAAGATGTGGGGGTCCCATGGATTTATACAAAGGCAATAAGATATACTCTGCCTGATCCTCTATTCCTTTCCAGCTGCCCCACCCCAGAGCTGGCTGCATCTCATAACCGGGGAAGTCAGCCCCACTATGGCCTGGTAAGGGGCTGTTTCCTGGCTTCCCCACAGAGGTGGCGCATTCCCAGCGCCAGCTGAGCCCATCCTGTACAGTGTTATGTGCAGCTGTTTCCCAGTTGTCCCCACCCCAGAGTTGGCTGCATCTCAGCACCAACCCACGCCGTGCACTGTTGCATGTGGCTGTTCTCTGGCTGTCTCAAACTTTGTTTAATGCTAGCTAAGGTCGGATCAGGGCAAACCACAAGGGGCGGGACTCCTGCGTTCCTTGCTGCCTTCACTGGGCGGTGGTTGCCCGAGAATCACTTTCTCACCTACCGCATGGGCTCAGGGCACTGCCCTACCTCTCAGGAGGACAGTGTCCAGTGTCTGCGGGGAGCTCAGATACAGTAGCAATGGGGGACAGAGAAGTACCTAAAATATAGACACCCCCTACCCCTAACCCACAAGCCCCCAAGTCCTGGCTCCCAGCCCACCCTGCTCTAGCCACTAGCCCCCGCTCCCCTCGCAGAGCTGAGAAGACAACCCAGGAGTCCAGCCCCCTGCCAGCGTCCAGACTCCCAGCCTGCCCTTCTCTAACCACTAGACCGCGCTCCCCTCCCAGAGCTGGGGAGACAACCCAGCCGTCCTGATTCCAGCCCCCCCCAGCTGCAGACAAGGAGCATCCATTGGCTATCTTGATCGCCCGCCCCTTCCCATGCGGCTCCCCATTGGCCGAGCCAAGCCCTCGCCCCTTCCCATAGGAGGCTGCGCGGAGCCTCCCGCCCCCCCAAGTTAAAGGGGATCAGCGCCCCCTCCCCCCAAGGGCGGACCGCGGGACGGACGCCGCCGGGACAGACGGACCCGCAGGGAGAGGCCGCCTGCGAAGGTACCTGGGCTGTGGGGGGAGGGGCACGGCTCTGGAGAGCGCCCCTCCCCCCCTGCATCTGGGCTGCTGCAGCTGTGGGGGGAGGGACATTCCAGCCACATCTGGACGCAGGGAGATGCAAAGGGGGGTCCGGCCCCGCGGGGTGTCCGTGCTGCCCTCCCCGCGGGCTGGGGGTTGCGGGAGGGGGGGGTTACAGGGCTGAGGGCCCCCCCCAGTTCTCAGGCGGGGGTGATGAACGTTCCCCCCCCCCCGTCCGACCGGCCCCGGGGCCACAGGGCGGCTCAGGAACCCCGGAAACCAGCCCGGCCGGCGCGCTGGGCTTTGGGGGGGCGGGCACGTGGGGAGGGGCGCGTGTGGGGAGAGATTGGGAGGTGCAGAGGCAGACACAGGGTGTGACGGGCTGGGTGCGTGGTCAGGGACAGAGGGGTGCGTGTGGGGATGGATAGAGGGTGGCGTGTGGGGGGGGATGGATAGAGGGGTGGCGTGTGGGGTGGGTGGATGGATAGAGGGGTGGCGTGTGGGGGTGGATTTATAGAGGGGTGGCGTGTGGGGTGGGTGGATGGATAGAGGGTGGCGTGTGGGGGTGGGTGGATGGATAGAGGGTGCATGTGGGGAGGATGGATTCAGGGTGTGTGGGGGTGGATGGATAGTGGGGTGCATGTGAGGGTGGATGGATAGTGGGGTGTGTGTGGGGGTGGGTGGATGCATGAGATATGCATATGGAGCTAGTCTGATAGAGGTGTGTGCATGGCGGGATATGGGGATGGGTGGATATCTGTGTGGGGAAGGGTAGATAGAGGTGGTGGAGGGGGATATATAGATAGGGTGGGGATAGACAGAGGGGGTGGTGGAGATAAAGAGACACCAAGTCCAGCCCCTGAGCTGAGGTAAGACCATTCACCCATCCATCCATTCCCACACCCGCCGTCCGTCCATCCATCCATCCCCACACCCACCCACCCTCCATGCATCCATCCCCACACCCGCCATCCATCCACCCACCACCCACCCTCCATGCATCCATCCATCCATCCCCACACCCACCCTCCATCCATCCTTCTCCACCATCCATCTGTCCCCACACCCACCATCCATCCATCCGTCCGTCCGTCCCCACACCCACCGTCCATCCATCCATCCCTACACCCACCATCCATCCGTCCATTCACCCACAAAGCCAGGCTGCCAGACATCCCCATGGGCTCCCTCTCTGTCCTCTCCAGCAGCTCCTGCCCATCCCAGTTCTCCTGGACGCCCCCACCGCTTCCGTCTCTTCCAGGGCCCAGCCATGGCCACGTTCACCCGCCAGGAGTTCTACCAGCAACTGCTGCAGGGCTGCATGGTCCCCACGGCCCAGCAGGGGCTGGAGCAGATCTGGCTGCTGCTGTTCCTCTGCCTGGCCTGCCGGCTGCTCTGGAGGCTGCGTAAGAGGTGGCAGGGCCGGAGGGAGGGACCGGCAGATCACTTGCAGGGCTGGTTGTGTGGATGGCTCTGCAAGTTGGGGGTTCTCAGAGGGATAGAGAGTGGGTCTATGGAGGGATGGACTGATGGAGCATTGGTTGGACTCGTGGAGGCGGGTTGGTGCATGGTGGGTTGGATGGATGGAGGTTGGGTGGGTCGGGCGGGTGGAGGCGGGTCGGGCGGGTGGGTGGATGGATGGTGGGTCGGGTGGGTGGAGGCGGGTGGGTCGGGAGGGTGGGTGGATGGAGGGTGGGTCGAGGCGGGTGGAGACGGGTCAGGTGGGTGGATGGATGGATGGTGGGTCGGGTGGGTGGAGGCGGGTCAGGTGGGTGGGTGAATGGATGGTGGGGTGGGTGGGTGGAGGCGGGTCGGGTGGGTGGATGGATGGAGGGTGGGGTGGGTGGGTGGATGGATGGATGGTGGGTCGGGTGGGTGGATGGATGGAGGGTGGGTTGGGTGGGTGGAGGCGTCGGGTGGGTGGATGGATGGAGGGTGGGTTGGGTGGGTGGAGGCGGGTCAGGTGGGTGGATGGATGGAGGGTGGGTCGGGCGGGTGGAGGCGGGTCGGGTGGGTGGATGGATGGAGGTCGGGTGGATGGATGGATGGATGGTGGGTCGGGCGGGTGGAGGCGGTCGGGTGGGTGGGTGGATGGATGGAGGGTGGGTTGGGTGGGTGGAGGCGGGTCGGGTGGATGGATGGCGGTCGGGCGGGTGGAGGCGGGTCAGGTGGGTGGATGGATGGTGGGTCGGGCGGGTGGAGGCGGGTCGGGTGGGTGGGTGAATGGATGGTGGGTCGGGTGGGTGGAGGCGGGACAGGCGGGTGGGTGGATGGAGGGTGGGCGGGCGGGTGGAGGCGGGACAGGCGGGTGGGTGGATGGAGGCGGGTCGGGCGGGTGGATGGATGGTGGGTCGGGTGGATGGAGGGTGGGTGGATGGAGGCGGGTCGGGCGGGTGGATGGATGGTGGGTCGGGTGGGTGGAGACGGGTCAGGTGGGTGGGTGGATGGAGGGTGGGTCGGGCGGGTGGAGGCGGGTCGGGTGGATGGATGGATGGCGGGTGGATGGATGGAGGCGGGACAGGCGGGTGGATGGATGGAGGCGGGACAGGTGCTTGGAGGTGGGTTGCTCGGAGGGACGTGGGGGGGGGGCAGGAGAGTTTCATGAACACGCCCCCCCATAACCCAGCCCTTTTCCTGTCCCCGCAGCTCTGCCGGGCTATGCCAAGCACCTCAGCACGGTGGGAGGTGGGTTCTTCGCCCTGCACCACTTCTTCCAGCTGCAGATGGTCTGGGTGGTGCTGCTGAGTCTGCTCTGCTACCTGGTGCTGTTCCTGTGCCGGCACTCGGCCCACCGGGGCGTCTTCCTCTCCATCACCATCCTCATCTACCTCCTCATGGGGTGAGCCGGGGGGCAGAGGGATCCTGGTCTGCAGGACCAGCGGGGTGGAGGTGGGTGCCTGGCGGGAGGATGTGTGATGCACGGGGTGGAGGGACACATAGGGAGGGGACAGCCGGACCCATGGCGGGAGGAGGCCCTGGAGCCAGGTGAGATCCTGCATCACCGCGGGGACGGGGGGGTCTGGTGTGTGGGAGACGGGGTGGAAGGAAGCCCCAGGAAGGGGTGCAGGGGTGTCTGGAGAAGGGAGCCAGCCATTGGCTGGGTGGGGGGCTGGGGAGAAGGGGAGCCCCCCACCCCCATCCGCTCTCTGATACCGTCTCCATCCCTCTGTCCGGCAGGGAGATGCACATGGTGGACACTGTGACGTGGCATAAAATGAGAGGTGAGACTCTGGCCTGGGGCACAGGGCCTTTCCCCTCTAGGGGGCACCAGCTCTATCAGGTCCCAGGGTGGGGGAGGGAGTGGGGGCTAGTGGTTAGAGCTGGGAGCCTGGATGCCTGGGTTCTCTGCTCTCTAGTCCCCACCCCCGTCTGCCCCTCTCTCGTTGGCAGGGGCCCAGATGATTGTGGCGATGAAGGCCGTGTCCTTGGGCTTCGACCTGGACCGTGGGGAGCTCCCCGCCATCCCCTCGCCCGTGGAGTTCATGGGCTACCTCTACTTCGTGGGCACGGCCATCTTCGGGCCCTGGGGCCGCTTCCGCGGCTACCTGCAGGCGGTGGAGAGCCGGGCCCTGGTGAGCGTCAGGGAACAGTGCCCCTGGTGGGCACACACGGAACTGCACCTGGGGCCTGTCCCCTCTAGGGGGCGCCGGCTCCAATCCGGCTGGCTCGGAGCCTGTGCCCTCTAGGGGGCTCCGGTCCGACTGGCTCAGGGGCCTGTCCCCTCTGGGGGGTGCTGGCTCCATGTGGCCCGGGGGTGGGGCCTGGCTGGCTCAGAGGGGTGGGAACCGGGGCGCACTGGCTAAGCCGCCCCTCTCCCTGCAGAGCCTCCCCTGGCTGCGGAAAGTGTCCCGGAGCCTCCTCCTCTCCGTCGTCTGCCTCCTGGTCTCCACCTGCGTGGCCCCCTACCTGTTCTCCTACTTCCTCCCGCTCTACGGTTTCCGGCAGCTCAGGAAGTGAGTGTCCGCCCCTTTCCCACCCTGGAGGCCTCCTGCTCCCACACGCCAGCCTCTCGGACCCCCCTCTACTGTGGCAGGGCCCTCCCAGAGTCCCTGAGACCCCAGCCGGGGAACCCCCCCACCTCAGAGCCAGGGCTGGCTTCCAGACTCCCTACCCCCCTGCTCTAACCACTAGACCCCACTCCTCCTTCAGTTGTTCACCAGTCCCTTGATCCCCTCCTATGCCCAGCATCACCCCTCTGCCCCCAGTCACACGCCGGAGTTGGTCTCCATCTCTCTCTCTCCTTTTTCCCTCCCTCTCTGCTCCCCTCCTCGCCTGGGATCCCGCCGGCCCCAGGAGGAAGCGAAAGGCCAGGTAATACTGGCCTGGGCAGGCACCGGGTGGGGGGGTTGCTCACTGAGCTGCTGTGGGCTCACATGGCGGCTCCGGGGCTGAGCCGTTCTGCATCTCCTCTGAGCCGTGGCAGCCCCGTGGCCCAGCGGCCTCACTCCGGGCTCGCTTGCCCTCTGGCTCCGTGGCTGGCTCGTTGCCTCAGTGCATCGTTTGCCTCGGGCACTGAGGTCCTGGGTCTCTCACCAGGCTTCATGGCCAGGCACCCGTGGCTGCCCTCACTCGCTCAGAGATACGTGGTTCTCATCCGTGGCCAGCTCCACGGCCCAGTACTAGCTCCCTGAGTCGCTCACTGCGTGGCCCCCTAAATTGCTCATGCTGTCTCGCTTTGGGGCTCAGGTGGCTTCACAGCTGGCTCATTCCGTGGCCAGCTCACTCCCTGGCTTGGTAGCCTGCTTGCTTTGAGGCTCAGTGGCCTGCTCAATTGGTGGTCAGCTCACTCGGTGGCGTGCTCGTTCCGTGGCTGCCTTGCTCCGTGGCTCAGTGGACTGCTCGCTCCATGGCTCAGTGGTCGGCTTGCTCCGTGGCTCGGTGGCTTGCTCGCTCTGTGGCTCAGTGACCAGCTCGCTCCATGGCTTGCTCACTCTGTGGCTTGGTGGCCAGCTTGCTCCGTGGCTCAGTGCTCAGCTTGCTCCATGGCTTGCTCACTCCATGGCTCAGTGACCAGCTTGCTCCGTGGCTTGCTCGCTCTGTAGCTCGGTGGCTGGCTCACTCCGTGGCTCAGTGCTCGGCTTGCTCCGTGGCTCAGTGCTCGGCTTGCTCACTCTGTGGCTCGGTGGCTTGCGTGCTCCGTGGCTCAGTGACCGGCTCGCTCGCTCCCTGGCACCGTGATTATCCACTTACCACACTGACACTTGTCAATTTCTTCTTCAATTTCCCGGACTCTGACTCTCCCTTCCTGCCCACGCCACCCAGGGGTTTTGCAGTCAGGTGAGTGGGATGCCGGCCGGGGTGGTAGCAGGCCAGCAGGGGCCTCTGAGATGGGCCTAGCCTGACCCTAGGCACAGGTTCCTGGGGCTTGACCCTGACCCACCTCCACCCCACAGGTGGCTCCGGGCCTACGAGAGCGCCGTCTCCTTCCACTTCAGCAACTACTTCGTCGGATTCCTCTCCGAGGCCACGGCCACGCTGGCTGGGGCGGGGTTCACCGAGGAGAAGGACAACCTCAAATGGTGAGTAGCAGGGGAGAGAAGCCAGGCCTCCGGGCTCCAGCCACTAGCCCCCACTGCCCTCCCAAGGCCCCCAGGCACCCCTGACTGCTCTCGCTGTCTCCTGACAGGGACCTCACAGTGTCCCGACCCTTGAATGTTGAGCTGCCCCGGTCGATGGTGGAGGTCGTCACCAGCTGGAACCTGCCCATGTCCAGTTGGCTCAACTCCTGTAAGGTCCACCAGGGCGGGGCGCTGCGGGAAATGGGGCAGGAGCGTTGGCAGTGGGGGCAGCTCCCAGCTACTCCAGCCCTAGCCTCTTGTAGCAGGGGGCGCCGTGGGGAGCAGGATGGGGGAGGTCTCTCCTGGTTGCTCTATCCCTGTCACTCCCAGCAGGGGGCGCTGCGGGGAGCAGAGTGGGGGGAGGTCTCTCCCAGCAGGGGGCGCTGCGGGGAGCAGAGTGGGGGGAGGTCTCTCCCAGCAGGGGGCGCTGTGGGGAGCAGAGTGGGGGAGGTCTCTCCCAGCAGGGGGCGCTGCGGGGAGCAGAGTCGGGGGAGGTCTCTCCTGGTTGCTCTATCCCTGTCTCTCCCAGCAGGGGGTGCTGTGGGGAGCAGAGTCGGGGGAGGTCTCTCCCAGCAGGGGGCACTGTGGGGAGCAGAATGGGGAGGATCTCCTGGTTGCTCGGTCGCTGTCTCTCCCAGCAGGGGGCGCTGCGGGGAGCAGGATGGGGGGAGGTCTCTCCTGGTTGCTCTATCCCTGTCTCTCCCAGCAGGGGGTGCTGTGGGGAGCAGAGTAGGGGGAGGTCTCTCCCAGCAGGGGGCGCTGCGGGGAGCCGGACGGGGGAGGTCTCTCCCAGCAGGGGGCGCTGTGGGGAGCAGAGTAGGGGGAGGTCTTTCCCAGCAGGGGGCGCTGCGGGGAGCCGGACGGGGGAGGTCTCTCCCAGCAGGGGGTGCTGTGGGGAGCAGAGTAGGGGGAGGTCTTTCCCAGCAGGGGGCGCTGCGGGGAGCCAGACGGGGGAGGTCTCTCCCAGCAGGGGGCGCTGCGGGGGCTGGGGCAGTTTGTGAGATTCTGACGTGCACACCCCGGTTTCCTTGCAGACATCTTTAAGAACAGTCTCCAGCTGGGGACCTTCTCTGCTGTCATTGTCACGTACGCCGCCAGCGCCCTCCTGCATGTAAGTTTCAGGGGGAGGAATGGGGGACACCCCTGCCCCACTGGCCACTGGCTGATGTCTCCTCCCCCCAACTCCAGGGTCTCAGCTTCCACCTGGCTGCTGTGCTGCTGTCTCTGGGATTCATCACCTACGTGGAGCATGGTAAGTTTCCCCAGTGCCCAGCTGGCCCTTGAAGAGCTGGTGGTCATGTGGCATATGCCCCGTAGTGCTCCCTGCCTGAGAGGGATTCTCCATCTGCCTCCAGAGGCTTTGTCTGACGGCATGATCTAAGCAAAAGGGTAAATACGCACACACATGCAGAGCAGGTCTCATCCCCTCCAGCAGGGGTCAGCAGGGACAAACTGCGCGGCGATGTGTGTCCTCTGCCCCATATTGTCACATACGCCAAGGGGATTCTTCCCACTCTCCACGGCCAGTGTCCTGCTCTCACGTCTTTCTCTTCTCCCAAGTTCTACGGAAGCGCCTTTCCGCCGTCTTAGACGCCTGCGTCCTCTCCAAGCGCTGCCCACCTGGCTGTTCCCATCGCCATAACACGGTGAGCCTGGGTGCCATCCTGAGCTCCGGGAGGGGAGTGGGTTCCAGTAGGCTAGAGCAGGTGGGCTGGGAGCCAGGATTCCTGGGTTCTCTCTTTAGCCAGGAGGGGCGTGCAGGGAAGGATGTGGTGGGGGTCTCTAAGCCGGGGTCTCTCAACCCCGCAGAATCTCTGGGTCCGGCTGCTGAACCTGCTTTTTGGCGCGCTGGCTGTCTTCCACCTGGCCTACCTGGGCTCGCTCTTCGACATTGACGCCGATGACGCCATAGAGGAACAGGTGGGGTGATGCCGTCTGACTGTACCTCAGTCTTCAGCATAAATAAGTGCCCTACCCGCCTGATCTCCGATTGTACATCAGTCGTCAGCAGATACAGGCGCCCTACCCTCCTGGGGTCCGGCTGTACCTCAGTCACCCCAGGAAACAGGTGGTCCTACCCAGCTAGAGTCCAGCTGTATCTCAGTCACCCTGACAACAGGGAGTCCAATTTCCTGATCTCTGACTATCTCATTCATCCCAGCAAACAGGCATTCACTACCCTAGTGAGGCCCAATGGTGCCTCAGTCACCCCAGGGAACAGGCATCCCCACTGTCCAGATTTTTGATTGTACCTCAGTCCTTGCCTGGGTGGGATCCGACTGTACCTTGTCACCACAGGGATAGTTATTTTCTACCGTCCTAACATCTAGCTGTACCTGAGTCACAGGTGGCCTAGCCCACAGGGCTCCGACTGCCCCCTATCACTCCGGGACACAGGCGTTCCCTCCCCCACAACTGTAGCATCTCTCTCCACTGCAGGGCTACGGCATGTCCTACACAGTCTATAAGTGGTCGGAGTTGAGCTGGGCCAGCCACTGGGTCACTTTTGGCTGCTGGGTCTTCTACCGTCTCATCGGCTGAGCTGGGTCGGGCCACGTGGATGCCTGTGTGTGTGTGTCCTGGTGTGAGCTGACTGTGCCCCCCCAACCCTTACTGAGACCATCGGACACAACCTCAGCTGGATCAGAGCTAGCAAACTTCAGCTGGTGCACCTGACGCCAGGGCAGAGGCAGGAGGGGTTGGGCATCAGGGACTGGATGCGGGGGAAGAGTGGCCCCCCTGGGGAACCACAGTCCCTATCCCCTGCCCACTGGCCCACCTTTCTCCCCTCCCTGCATTGGAATGAACTGGCTGACCAAGAACTTTGTGATGGGTCTGGATCCCACTTCCCACTCTCTGCACCTATAATATAAGATGGTGGGAGAACAGACACCATAGAGAATGACCTCTTAGTGCATCCTCCCACCTCTATAACATGTCCTGGTCCTCTCTATGGTCCTCTCTATGGTCAGTTTGGATCCCACTGCTGCCACCATGTTGTAGGAGCTGGGTGAAAGAACAAACACCGTGGAGAATGACTTCTGTCTCTGCAGCTGTTCCCCTGCCTGCCACACGCACACCATGCCCTTGTCCTCTCTAGGAATTGGAGGACTGAGATCTCTGTGGTTGATTCAGCTCCCACCCATGCTGTATCAGCAGAGAGAAAGGGCATACCCCAACCCCTGCCCAGAACTCTTCCCCATGCAACATCCCCTCTAGAGCCTGCAAGACCAGGAACTCTGTGAGTTTATATGGCCTGAGTCACAGCACGCTGCTACCCCAATTGACCCTGCTCCCCACCGGCTCCCAAACCTGCCAAGGGTGGGGGACAGGAAAGTACTGTACTTAGCTTTGAAAAAGGGTTGTTGGTTTTTTTAAAAATTGGATTTACCTGTAAAATAAATCATAAAACCAATATCTACTGCCTCCTGCTGGCTGGATTGCTTCATGAGCTACTGTGGGCCTTCCTATTTCAAACTCGAGCCTTTTGTAAATCTTCCTGCTTTGGTAATTCCTTGTGGTTGATCATTTGCATTGTGAGAGTCGTGGGCTCTCCATCTAGCGGCAGACAGTTCCGCAGGCTGCGGTCCGTTCCATTCGCAAGCGGAGGAAGCCGGACTTGGACCCCGTTACCTGGCGCTTGCACCTGGGCTGGGTCAATGATTGATTAATACAGTGACTAATGAGGATGGCTTCTTCCTTGGGCGGAGCTTGGGGGGGGGGGACGCTGGGGAAAGCCAGTGACAGAGAAACAAGGACAGGACAGGCTGTTCCTGGAGAGAGGGAGGGGCTGGCGGAAATGGCGCGACCCCAAAACTGCACCCTCCACAGCGGCCAGTTCCCCCTGTCCTCTGAGATCTTCCCAGGTGGGACCCAGGCGCCCAGGGCGCCAGAGAGGGAAGGAGCATGTGGCTATGGGGGATGAATGGGGGGGATCCCAGGGGAAGGAGAGGAGTCAGCCAGGGGGGAGCAAGAGCTCTGTGGGGCTCTGGCTCACCCCCCCGCCACCCTCCCCAGTCTTCCAGGCCCAACTGTGGATTTTCCTCATTCCCATGGCCTTGGGCTTGGTGCAACTGGGCCTGTTCCTGGAGCAGATGGGATTCTTCCTGCGCCGCCTCGGCGCCTCCCGCAGGACCAGCCTCTCCCTCTGGATCCTGGGGGTCTACCCGGTATGGCAGGAGAGAACCCAGGCGTCCGGGCTCCCAGCTCTAACCACTAGCCCCCACTCCCCTCCCAGAGCCCAGGGAGAGAACCCAGGTGTTCTGACTCCCAGCTCCCCCGCCCACTCTAACCACTAGACACCACTCCTGTCCCAGAGCCCAGGGAGAGAACCCAGACGTCCTGGCTCCCAGATGCCCCCCTCCCCACTCTAACCACTAGCCCCCACTCCCCTCCAAGAGTCAGGGAGAGAATCCAGGTGTCTGGGCTCCCAACTCTAACCACTAGACCCTATTCCTGTCCCAGAGCCAGGGAGAGAACTGAGGAGTCCTGGCTCCCAGCCTTCTGCTGGTCTAACCACTAGCCCCCACTCCCCTCCAGAGCTGGGGAGGGAACCCAGGTGTCCAGACTCCCCAACCCTGTTCTCTGCTTTATCCCTAGGTGTTCAGCATCATGTCTCTCATTGGCATGTACATCCCCCGCTCCTCTTTCGTGTGTATCTTTGTTGCTAACATGTGAGTGACATGGGCGAAGGGGTGGGACTTAATGGAAAGGGGCAGGATTTAAGTGAAATGGAAGGGGCATAGTGAGGCAGCCGCATCGTTATCCATGGCTGTTCCCTGGCTGCCCCACCCCAGAGGCGGCTGCATCTCAGCCCCAGGCGAGCCCTCCCTGTGCTGCGTTATGTGCGGCTGTTCCCTGGCTGCCCCACCCCAGAGGCGGCTGCATCTCAGCCCCAGGCGAGCCCTCCCTGTGCTGCGTTATGTGCGGCTGTTCCCTGGCTGCCCCACCCCAGAGGCGGCTGCATCTCAGCCCCAGGCGAGCCCTCCCTGTGCTGCGTTCTGTGCTGCTGTTCTCCAGCGGTTGCCTGCCCTGTCTCCGCAGCTACCACTCCATCACTCTGTGGAAATTCCTGGACTTGGTGACCGATTTCTTTGGGGGCTCGGCCCGCATGATCCAGCGCCTGCAGGGGCAGTACGTGGCCCCCGACCCCTTCCCCTGCTGCTGCTGCTGCTGCCTGCCCAA
This sequence comes from Rafetus swinhoei, assembly GCA_019425775.1. Classification (NCBI taxonomy): domain Eukaryota; kingdom Metazoa; phylum Chordata; order Testudines; family Trionychidae; genus Rafetus; species Rafetus swinhoei. Next base: position 5,463,406 of record JAFJHL010000039.1, read on the forward strand.
CATTCCCACCAGCCGGTAAGGGCCCGCCCCCGCGAGGGGCCAGCTCCCGACAGCGCCCCAGGCTGCAGCATCTAGCGCAGGCCCCCCGCTTCCGGCAGGTCCTGAGACCTCATCGAGCCCGGCTGAGGGCCAGTGGGCGCCCGGCGAGACCTGGCATCTCTGACCCTGCACGGCCCTGCGCCCGGGTCCCCGCGGCCTCGGCCCGCCAGGCGCGGGTCTGGGGTCCCTCTCACCCCTCGTCCCTAGGCACGCGTAGCTGAGGAGCCTGCCCCCTAGTCCAGCTCCCCCCTTCCCCCGGCAACGCCCAGGCAACGCCCAACCTGGGCCCGGCCCCACGTCGCCACGGCAACGCCCAACCTGGGCCTGGCCCCATGGCAACGCCCAACCTGGGCCCAGCCCCACATCGCCACGGCAACGCCCAACCTGGGCTCAGCCCCACGGCAACGCCCAACCTGGGCTCGGCCCCACGTCGCCACGGCAACGCCCAACCTGGGCTCAGCCCCACGGCAACGCCCAACCTGGGCTCGGCCCCACGTCGCCACGGCAACGCCCAACCTGGGCTCAGCCCCACGGCAACGCCCAACCTGGGCTCGGCCCCACGTCGCCACGGCAACGCCCAACCTCGGCCCGTCCCCACGGCAACGCCCAACCTCGGCCCAACCTCAGCCCAGCCCCACGGCAACGCCCAACCTCGGCCCGTCCCCACGGCAATGCCCAACCTCGGCCCAGACCCACAACTCCACGGCAACGCCCAACCTCGGCCCAGCTCCACATCGCCACGGCAACGCCCAACCTCGGCCCAGCCCCACGACTCCACGGCAACGCCCAACCTCGGCCCGACCCCACGACCACGCCCAACCTCGGCCCAGCTCCCATAAATTATGCCCAACCCTGCCCACCATCCAAGGGCGTAACCCACCTCAACTCAGTGCCCCAGGGCATCAGCCCGATAGCTTCCTACCCAATCTGCTCTTAGGCAGTGTGGGGACGCCCTCTGGCCTGAGCCACCGCTGGGCACAAGGGTCCCTTTCTGGCCCTGGAATCGGTGCTCAAAGGCCCTTACCCAGGTAGGCTGCAAGCCTTGGCACTCACCGTGGCCGAGATCCCCAGCCCGGTCCACCTCTGCCAGGGCCTCTTCCGACCTTCCCACTGGCCTGCCTTGCCTCCCATCGGTTCTTCGCATCTCCGGGAGCAACACGGCCGGTACAGGACACTCCTTCTGCGTCATCCCCCCTTTGCCCCCCCAAGAACCAAAGAGAAACCGAGGCACATCCCACCCTGTCATCCCCCAGGTCCAACCTACGACGGATGACCCTGGCCGTGTACCAGCTGTCCCTCATCAGGACCATCCTCTTCTTTGTCGCCCTCATCCTCTGGACCGATGAGAAGTACGACTATGGCGATGTGAGTCACCCCAGCTCCATGTCCTCCTCTGCCCCTCGCCAGCCTGGGGGGGCAGGCTTCTCCGCAGAGAGGGGGGAGCTCTTCCACCAGGGCAGGGAGTGCTGGGACCAGCACTGAGGTTGGCTGGGTTGGAGAATCCGTTATACACCCTGGGGTGCTGGGTCGAGGGCGGGCGCTACCCTGGGGTGCTGGGTCGAGGGCAGGCGCTACCCTGGGGCGCTGGGTTGAGGGCGGGTGCTACCCTTGGGCATTGGGTTAGGTTTTACCCTTGGGCGTTGGGTCAAGGCTGGGCGTTACCCTTGGGCGTTGGGTTGAAGGTTGGCATTGCCCTTGGGCGCTGGGTTGAGGCTGGGCGCTACCCTTGGGCGTTGGGTTGGGTTTTACCCTTGGGCGCTGGGTCAAGGCTGGGCGTTACCCTTGGGCGTTGGGTTGAAGGTTGGCAGTACCCTTGAGTGCTGGGTCAAGGCTGGGCGCTACCCTTGGGCGTTGGATGAGGTTGGGCGTTACCGTTGGGCGCTGGGTTGGGCATTACCCTTGGGTGTTGGATGAGGCTGGGCGCTACCCTTGAGCGTTGGATGAGGCTGGGTGCTACCCTTGGGTGCTGGGTCAAGGCTGGGCGCTACCCTTGGGCGTTGGATGAGGCTGGGCGCTACCCTTGGGTGTTGGATGAGGCTGGGTGCTACCCTTGAGTGCTGGGTCAAGGCTGGGCGCTACCCTTGGGCGTTGGGTTGAAGGTTGGCAGTACCCTTGAGTGCTGGGTCAAGGCTGGGCGCTACCCTTGGGCGTTGGATGAGGTTGGGCGTTACCGTTGGGCGCTGGGTTGGGCATTACCCTTGGGTGTTGGATGAGGCTGGGCGCTACCCTTGAGCGTTGGATGAGGCTGGGTGCTACCCTTGGGTGCTGGGTCAAGGCTGGGTGCTACCCTTGAGTGCTGGGTCAAGGCTGGGCGCTACCCTTGGGCGTTGGATCAAGGCTGGGCGTTACCCTTGGGCGTTGGGTTGAAGGTTGGCAGTACCCTTGAGTGCTGGGTCAAGGCTGGGCGCTACCCTTGGGCGTTGGATGAGGTTGGGCGTTACCGTTGGGCGCTGGGTTGGGCATTACCCTTGGGCGTTGGATGAGGCTGGGCGCTACCCTTGGGCGTTGGATGAGGCTGGGCGCTACCCTTGAGTGCTGGGTCAAGGCTGGGCGCTACCCTTGGGCTTTGGATGAGGCTGGGCACTACCCTTGGGCGCTGGGTTGGCTTGACATTGGGCACTGCCCATCAGGGCTGGGCTGAGCGGTACCATGGGTGCTGGGCAGCGCTTGGGCATTGCACCATAAGGCTGGGGGATGTTCCCCATAGGCACCGGGATGAGTTGGCCATTAGCCATGGACACTGGGTGGAAGTCTGATTGCCCTGGGTGCTGGGCAGGGATGGGCGTAACCCCGGGCCGTGGGATTGGGTTGGGTTGAGCGTGGGCGTTCCCTCTGGGCACGGGGCGTTGCTCTGGGGCGCCGAGGTGAGTTCAGCACGATCCTTGGGCAGGGGGTGGGGTTGGATTGAGGTTTTCGCGGTACCCGGGCATAGGGCGGCAGTGGGGCATGACCCTGGGCATTCCCCATGGGCCTGGGGTTACCTCCAGGGAGAGGGGGCCTGGCAGCCCGCCCACGTCCTTCTTCCGCCCCACATCCTCTCCCCTAGGTGAGCTTCACCAACCCCAACGCTTACATCAATGCCATCGTCGCCATCTCCACCTGGCTGTCCTTCTACGGCTACCTGCTCTTCTACCAGGCCGCCAGGCCGGCCCTCCCCGGCTACGGCCTGCGCTCCAAGTTCGTCTGCATCATCCTGGTCCTCATTGTCTGCAGCCTGCAGAGCGGCATCCTTGAGACCATGGGGGCTCTGGGCGCCATCCCCTGCCAGCCCCCGCTCTCGGCTGACACCCGCTCCCAGAGTGAGTCGGGGGGATGGGGGTGGGGTGTCAGCCTGGCGCGCCGAGCCGGGCTCTGCTCTAACCTCCCCCTTCTCCCCCCCAGTTATCTATTACTACTCCCTGGTGGTGGAGATGTTCCTCATCAGCCTCTTTGCCCGTTACTGTTTCCGACGGGCCGAGCTCCCGCCGGAGAACGTCCCGGACACCAAGAGCCAGGCCTCCCAGACACAGCCAGCCCTTAGTGGCTCCGCGGAGGACGGCGTCTCCCTCCCGGGCCTTAATGTCCACTACTCCCCCGACGAGAACCTCTGCCGAATCGAGCACACGCCCTTGGACCGCTTCACTTTCAGCCCCAGCTTCCCCCGACCCGGAGGAGGACAGGGCCAGGCCTGGCCAGCTGGAAATCCCCCCAGAACCCTCGAGCTGGGAGAGCAGGGCCCCGGGGTCCCTGCGAATGGAGTTCCCCCCAGAAAAGCCGATGCCGATCCCAACAGAGCCCAGAACCAGCCTGGTGCCCCTGATGTAACCGTGGTATAAACGGGAACACACCCTGTATGGGGCAGAAAGCAAGCAGACAAAGGTTGTTAACCAGCGGAACTCCCTGCTACAGGATACGGTGGGAGGCGATGATACCCAAGAGGATGGGAGGGGTGGGGACTGGCAGGCCCCCCCAGAGAGAAAGGGGAGGAGGTAGGAGTTGGACATCAAATGTTAAGTGCTGTTGTATAGTTGGGGAGGCCCAGGGAATCCCAGGGATGTGAACCTGCTGTGCCGCAGGTCTCTCTGCCCACGCCCCGCGGCTGCTAAGTCTTTAAACAGGCACCTCCCAGAGGATGCACCAGAAGAGCCATTCTGCGAGCGAGGGCAGGGGAGGGGCGTCTGTGTTATTTCTTAGTCTCATCATCTCTGAGCTTGTTTTTCTGGTGGCATCTAGTGGAAAGAAAGGAGGCTCCACTTTGGAGGAGGACTTGTCATTCTGCTGCGTTTGTACAGGGCCGTGCGCCGTGCAGGGCGGGCCGGAGCAGGGGTAAGCGCTCCATAAGGCACATAAGAAAGCAACGCCACGGCGGATGCTGTCACTCCAGCACCAGCTTCAAAAGGGGCTCAGGCCCCAAGGGGTGGGTTGTGAATCAAGTGGCGGTAGCCATTAACCAGCGGAACTCCCTGCTCCGTGATCCACCGGAAGGGGAAGACTGCCAAGGTGATTGATGGCTGGGGTTGAAAACCACCCACCTCTGTGAGTCTTTATTAAAACAGAGGCCGTTAGAGCGGGAGAGTCCCCTGCACAGCCCAGACACAAAGGATGACATTAAAATGCTGCTACCCCTGTCCCGGGCTCACCCTCCAGCAGGGGGCGGCGGGCAGGCAGGCACCCCCCATTCCTTCCAGCAGGGGGCGTCAGGGACAGACACAGGCACCCCCTTGCTCTAGGGGGACACAGACAACGATGCCAGACGGTTTTCAACGCCGGCCTCGGGAGAGCTGCCCCCAGGTTCCGGCGCCAGCCCAGATGAGGGGGTGGGGCTGGCCTCCTCCAATGGGGGCGGCCCAGGGTCCTTAGCCAAGAGATTGTTCCTCTTCAAGAAGCAGGCTTCCTGGTAGGGGGGGCAGATGGGGGGCTGGGTGGGGGGCACGTAGCTGTATTCTTTCCCTGGGGCCAGCTGCAGAGGGGGAGAGAGAGAAGGGGGTGGGATGGTGGCACACTGGTGCACCATCCCCCCCCAGCCTGCGCTTCCCGCCCCACCTGCCTGCCCCACTGCTGCGAACTGGCCCCGATTCCCCCAGGCCTGCGATCCCTGCCCCGCCCTCTGCCCCCACTGCCGGGATCCAGCCCCGATCCCCCCCGGCCTGCGATCCCTGCCCCGCACTCTGCCCCCACTGCCGGGATCCAGCCCTGATCCCCGGCCTGCGATCCTGCCCCGCCTCTGCCCCACTGCTGGGATCCAGCCCCGATCCCCTGGCCTGCGATCCCTGCCCCGCACTCTACCCCCACTGCTGGGATCCAGCCCTGATCCCCCCCGGCCTGCGATCCCTGCCCCGCCCTCTGCCCCCACTGCCGGGATCCAGCCCTGATCCCCCCCGGCCTGCGATCCCTGCCCTGTCCTCTGCCCCCACTGCAGGGATCCAGCCCTGATCCCCCGGCCTGCGATCCCTGCCCCGCCCTCTGCCCCCACTGCTGGGATCCCCCCGGCCTGCAATCCCTGCCCCCACTGCTGGGATCCAGCCCCGATCCCCGGCCTGCGATCCCTGCCCGCCCTCTGCCCCACTGCTGGGATCCAGCCCGATCCCCGGCCTGCGATCCCTGCCCCGCCCTCTGCCCCCACTGCCGGGATCCAGCCCTGATCCCCCCCGGCCTGCGATCCCTGCCCCGCCCTCTGCCCCCTGCTGGGATCCAGCCCGATCCCCGGCCTGCGATCCCTGCCCGCCTCTGCCCCACTGCTGGGATCCAGCCCCGATCCTGGCCTGCGATCTCTGCCCCGCACTCTGCCCCACTGCCGGGATCCAGCCCTGATCCCCGGCCTGCGATCCCTGCCCCGCCCTCTGCCCCACTGCCGGGATCCAGCCCTGATCCCCCGGCCTGCGATCCCTGCCCGCCCTCTGCCCCACTGCTGGGATCCAGCCCGATCCCCTGGCCTGCGATCCCTGCCCCGCCTCTGCCCCACTGCCGGGATCCAGCCCTGATCCCCGGCTGCGATCCCTGCCCCGCCTCTGCCCCACTGCTGGGATCCAGCCCCGATCCCCCGGCCTGCGATCCCTGCCCCGCCCTCTGCCCCCACTGCTGGGATCCAGCCCCGATCCCCTGGCCTGCGATCTCTGCCCCGCACTCTGCCCCCACTGCCGGGATCCAGCCCTGATCCCCCCCGGCCTGCGATCCCTGCCCCGCCCTCTGCCCCCCACTGCCGGGATCCAGCCCTGATCCCCGGCCTGCGATCCTGCCCCGCCCTCTGCCCCACTGCTGGGATCCAGCCCGATCCCCTGGCCTGCGATCCCTGCCCCGCACTCTGCCCCACTGCCGGGATCCAGCCCTGATCCCCCCCGGCCTGCGATCCCTGCCCCGCCCTCTGCCCCCACTGCTGGGATCCAGCCCTGATCCCCCGGCCTGCGATCTCTGCCCCGCCCTCTGCCCCCACTGCTGGGATCCAGCCCCGATCCCCGGCCTGCGATCCCTGCCCCGCCCTCTGCCCCCACTGCCGGGATCCAGCCCCAATCCCCCGGCCTGCGATCCCTGCCCCGCCCTCTGCCTCCACTGCCGGGATCCAGCCCTGATCCCCCCCGGCCTGCGATCCCTGCCCCGCCCTCTGCCCCCACTGCTGGGATCCAGCCCCGATCCCCTGGCCTGCGATCCCTGCCCTGCCCTCTGCCCCCACTGCCGGGATCCAGCCCCGATCCCCCGGCCTGCGATCCCTGCCCCGCACTCTGCCTCCACTGCCGGGATCCAGCCCTGATCCCCCCCGGCCTGCGATCCCTGCCTTGCTGTCTATCTCCACTGCCGGGATCCAGCCCCACTCCTCCAATCCCTGCCCCGCCTCATCCCCCACTGCCGGGATCCGGCCCTGAATCCTGCAGTCCCACCTGGAGGGGGTACGTCCGGTCCGAGTCGTAGGCGCTCAGATCCCCACAGGCCAAGAATGGGACAATCACTCTGTTGGGCCCTTCCAGCTGATTAAAATCCACATCTAGAAAGGGACAGAGGTTAGCCCGGCCTGCGGGGGAGAGCGCCCCTGCCCCCCACCCCACTGCCAGGGGAGCGCCCCTCCTCGGCCCCCCCCACTGCCAGGAGGTGCACCCCTCCTTTGTCCCACACCCCACTGCCGGAGGTGCACCCCTCCTTTGTCCCCCCCACAGCCAAGGGGGAGCGCCCCTCCTTTGTCCCCCGCCCTACTGCCAGGGAAGAGCCCCTGCTTTGCCCCCACACTGCCAGGAGAGCGCCTCCTTTGTCCCCACAGCCAAGGGGGAGCGCCCCTCCTTTGTCCCCGCCCTACTGCCAGGAAGAGCCCTGCTTTGCCCCACACTGCCAGGGGAGAGCGCCCCTCCTTGCCCCCCCCCGGTCAGGGGAGCGCCCCTGCTGAGCCCCCCTTACCGTAGCAGTGGTCCAGCAGGGGGTTGGCCATGCTGGGCACGTAGCCCTCGGGCGGGCAGTACCCGCGGCAGACAGCAAAGGCCTCTGGGGATGGGAGAGACGTCAGTGGGGCATGTGGCGAGCCAGGGACCCACCCCCTCTGCAGCACAGATGCCTCCCCCGTCTGTAACCCATGCGGCCGGCCCCCCACCCCGGCCTGCCCCCAGCCCCTTGCAGCGAGGGAATCGCGTCCAACGCCAGCCCAGGGTCTGCGTGGGCACAGACAGCCGGCTCTGTGACCCTCCAGCCCCCCACACCCACCCCCAGCCCCGGATCCACCCCCCCTCTCCCGGGCCATCTGGCTCCGCCCTCACCGATGCTGGAATTGCGGCTGCTGCGAGGCTTGGCACAGGTGACCTCAGGGAAGAAGATGCGGAGCTGGGAGTAGAGAAGCGTCACGTCCTTCCCCCGGAAGATCTAGGGCATGGAGGTGGGGGCAGGGTGACGGGCCTGCCTGCCGGGGGAGAGCATCCCCTGCCCAGCCACCCCCTGCCCTCAGCCCATCTGCCCCCGGCCGCTCATCTCTACTCTAGTCATCTAGAGCCGGAGCCATGCGGCGTTATATGCGGGTGTTCCCTGGCCATCCCACCCCAGCAGTGGCTGCATCTCACTGCCAGGGGAGCTGCTCCCTTGTGGCTGTTAACCTCTTCAGCCAGGACCCAGAGGCCTCTGAGAGGAGCTCGTATTTACCTTGGCCACGAAGGTGCCTCCCTTATTCAGGACGTGGGTTGTGATGTTCAGAGCCTGAAAAGAGGAGAAAAGGAAATCATCAGTGAACGCCCAAATCCTTAATGAAATGGGGACAGCGTGCTTGGTGCTGAGACGCAGCCACCTCTTGGAATGGGTTCGGCTTGCCAGGCGCAGAGATGCAGCCACCTCTGGGGTGGGGTGGCCGGAGAACAGCCGCATATAACGGCACACGGGTACGGTTTGCCAGGCTCAGAGATGCAGCCACCTCTGGGGTGGGGTTGCCGGAGAACAGCCATTTGGGACAAGAAGTGACTGATGCTGCAGCGCGGGATGGAGGCAGGCAGATGGGCAGCCTGCTGTGGGGAGCAGCGGGGGGAGCTGGGGGAGACTCACCGCGAGCAGCAGCTGCGCCTGGATGTATTCCTCGATGTCGTGAAGGCCGGTCACTGCGAGGCAGGAGAGAAGGGCTCAGAGGGGCCCAGTTGCCCCCCCCGCCAAGGTGCCCATCAGGGTGCCTGCGAGGGGCCCTTCCCCTCCCGCTTGCGGGCTGCTCCTACTCACCGTCGGGGGCCCCATCACAAACCACCAGGTCAGCCGGCTGCCCCTCGAAGTGCTGGATGATCTCCTGCGCCGTGGAGACCTGGCAGGGGACAGAGGGGCCCGGTGAGGGCTCGGGGCAGTTGGACTCAGGGCGGGGCATTGGGGCAGGGGGGCTGGACTTTGGGCAGGGTGGGGGCATTGGGGCAGGGGACGTACCTTGGTGATGTCCCCCTGGATCTGGACGACTCCTGGGAGCGGAGCCATGGCCTGCAGATCCACAGCGACGATCTTCACAGCGTCAGGGCCCTCCCTGGTGCCGCCCCTGGGGGCCACGGAGGCGAGAGTGAGACAGCGGGGGGGTTCCCCCTCCCACCCACTGCTAAGCACCAGTCCAACCCCCTCCCGCCCCCTCTACCCCCTAGGCCACCCCACCCCCTCATACACCATCTCCCCACGCCACCTCCTCCTGCCCCTGTCCCCTCCCCCCATCACAACACTCCGAAGCCCGCCTACACCCTTCCAGCTCCACCTGCCCATGTTCCCCATCTACCCCACCCCACCAATGCCCCTGGTGCCGCCCCCTCCAGTCGCTCCCCCACCTACTTCAGCTTCCTGCTCAGCACCTGGCTCCAGCTGCCGGGGGCCGCACACAGATCCACCGCCCGGCGCACCCCTGCAGGGAGAGAGGCTGGTAGCCAGGACACCTGGGTTCTCTCCCTGGCTCCAGGAGGGGATGGGGGTCTAGTGGTTAGAGCAGGGGGGTGGGTTCTCTCCAGTGGTCACGCTAATATTTATGCCCATGTGCATCAGGGCTAGAGCTGAGTCTGCACAGCTTGGAGGTAACCATCCTCTCCCTGGCTTTGGGAAGGGAGTGGGGTCTGGTGGGGCGGGGGGGAGGCTGAGAACCAGGACACAGCCCAAGGGGCTGCCGCAAGCCACTTGGGGCCAGGGCGGGGCCGGCTCCCAGTTTACCCTCAAACAGGTGGAACTCTTCATCCAGCTGCAGGAGTTTGAAGGCACTGCGGGCCCGCCAGCCCTCCTCCTTCGCCAGGCGGTAGTAGACGTCCCGCTTGTCCTTCGACGAGCGCCCCATGGCGGATCCGGCACCCCCAGGCCTAGAGGACAAAGGATGAGACCCAGTGACCCTCCCCTGGCGGCATGGCATGGGGGTCACTCACCTTTGAACAAAAAGACCTTTCCCTGGTTCAGGCAGATTAGCTAGGACACGTTACTGTCCTCCTGCAATAATGGGACTAGCAGCACTAGAGCCAAATGATTAGGGTTCTATTCCTGTAGGCCTTGTGTTAATAGGCAGTAAGGCATGGGACCTACATTAAGGTGGACGAATTATTGTAGGCCCTACCAAAACAGTTGTAATGACCCAGGACCCAAATAATGGCAGATATATTACTATAGGCCCTATGAAAATAATCTTAGTGGCCCAGAACCCAAATTAACTGCAGGCCTGTAGCTGGAACGATCCAACCCTAACTTCAGGAGAGATCGGAGAGATTACAGGGCAACAGGAAGCCGCCGCGACGGGGAGGGAAGCCTGGGAAACTAGCGGAGACCACGGAAAAGCTCCGATACACAAGACTCAAGACCAGGGAGACTGCCCCAGGCAGAGAGACACGGGAAGAGAAAACTTTGTATTGTGTGGATTTATGCATGGACTTGGCTTGGGAATCTGAGGTTTATTTGCCATTTATTTTATGTCAAAAATCCCAGTCCCCAAAGAGGGGTATTTCTGATCAAGGAAAAACCTGGCTGAAGTTTTAACTAGTCCAAGAAGGGAAACTGAGGCAAGTGACCTGAGCCACCAGAGGCTCCCAGGACATTCCCAGCCCTCTACAAGGCCCTATATTAACAAGCACCATGGCAGTGGTGCAGATTGAATGGGGACGTGTTTCTGTGAGATCTACAACAATGGGAGAGCCGCCCAGGAACTCGCTTAGTCAGTTAACTGGTTAGACATTAGGTTAACCTAACATTTAACCAGTGAACTGAGTAAATGGGATTTTACATCCTTGTATTCCTCCGGGTCTCATTTGCTCTCACGCCTCTGTCTGAGTTTAAACCATTTTTCCCCTTACTTTTTTTAACACTTCTTTTACTTGCTCCACCACCTGGTTTATTTGGGTGTGAAGACTCTGCCTTTGGATTCTCCCAAAACTCGTTGCTGTAAAATCCCCAGATTTATCCACTTCTTCTCTGCGTGGTGATGACCTCATCTTTTCCATAACCAGCTCCCGTCAAGACCTTTTCAATTCTGCTCTGGTGGTTTTGCTGCCTTACCTTTGCTATTTCCCTCTTTGGCTGTCTCCAAACCTTTGTTCTACAAAACTGATTTGGGGAGGGGTCTCGCTTGACAGAGAAAACTCTCCCACAATCCTTTCAGTTTCCAGCTCCAAATTAAATGCAGATATATTATTCTAGGCCCTACAATTATGAAGCATGTTGACAGAGGTTCCGAATTCATGGAGACGCACAATGGTAGGCCCTATGTTAATATACATAATTACATTAATTATAGACATGCTGTTCCAAGGCCCGGAGATGCGATGGAGCCATTATTGTAGGCCCTACAATAAGTCAGTTGTGTTGGGCCAAGGTGCTGACTCCTCCCCCCACCAGGCATGAATCAAATGTTATTGTAGGGCCTACACAAATAGGGACACATTACTGCAGCCCCCAAATGAATACACATATATTATTGTAGGGCCTACAATAATACATCACCTCCCCCACCCATGTTGGTCTATGCTATTGTAACCCCCTCTTTAAGAGTGGTATCACCTCTGCGCACGCGCACAGGGGCTCAGCAGGCTGGGGCAACAGCGCATGCGCACCCCGAAAGCAAGCGCGCGCGGAGGTTGAACCGTGGCCCTTTCGCGCACTGCGCGTATGCGCACCCGCCAGCCCAGGTGTAGCGCATGCGCAAAGCCTCCCTTGTCCGACCGCTCCTTACCGCCCCAGCCGAAGCCACTGCCGCAGGGAGAGACGGCGCCGAACCGGAAGCAGTTCCTTCTCAAGCCGGAAGCGGAAGCTAGGAGTGGTGCACTGAGGCCGCCTCCGGTGTCTAGCTGAACTGGGGACCGTGGGCAGAGGGGCTGAGCGGACGGTTTCCCTGAGTGCGCCTGCGCATAGTCCGGCCCGCTTTCACTGCGCCTGCGCAAATCCGCGTGGGCGGGTTTTCCCCCGACTCCGCAAGCGCAATCCCACCCGTTCGCTCACCAATTGCGCAGTGTGCGATCAGCCGAGTCTGCTGCGCATGCGCAGAGTGGAAACCGTTTGCAGCACTGAATGCTGGGAATTGTAGTCTCCCTGTGTCATGTGACCGGAATCCATGCGTTCTAAGCGTTGCAGTCCCCTGGGCTCCTGAAGTAGCAGTGCATGCTGGGATATGAACAGCCGCGCTTCAGAGGAAAAGTGCATGCTGGGATTCGCAGTTCCCTTGAGTTCTGGTGCGTAAAGCGCTGTGCATGCTGGGATTCGCAGTTCCCCTCGGGTTGTGGTCTGTAAGGCGCAGTGCATTCTGGGATTTGCAATTTCCTTGGGCGGGCTGCATAAAGCGCAGTGCATGCTGGAATTTCCAGTTCTTTGGGAGCCAGTTTCTAGTGGTGGGGGCCATGCATGCTGTGAATGCCAGTCTAACACTCACCCCTCCCAGAAAACATGATGAGGTGGTTTAGGAGTTCATGAGATTTATTTAAGGATGCTCTCTGAGGCCTAGGGGTGCCCCAAGGGCCACAGCGTCCTTCTGTCTCTGGCTGTGAGAAGGGTGGCACAAGGACTCCCACTGCTGGGGACCGCAGTGAAGCCTCCCCGTCTCAGCGGAATCAGCCCCCTCCCAAGCCCGATAATCCCCCCCTCCAGTGGGACACAGTGAACCTTTAGCCAGTTCATAAAGGGCAGAGACAGGGTCCAGAGTGACTTAGACAAATTGGAGGATTGGGCCACAAGAAATCTGATGAGGTTCAATAAGGACAAGTGCAGAGTCCTGCACTTGGGACAGAAGAATCCCAAGTATTGTTACAGGCTGGGGACCAACCAGCTAAGTAGCAGTTCTGCAGAAAAGGACCTGGGGGTTACAGTGGATGAGAAGCTGGATATGAGTCAACAGGGCGCCCTTGTAGCCAAGAAGGCTAATGGCATATTAGGTTGCATTAAGAGGAGCATTGCCAGCAGATCCAGAGATGTGATTATTCCCCTTTATTTGGCTCCGGTGAGGCCACATCTGCAGTATTGTGTCCAGTTCTGGGCCCCCCACTACAAAAAGGATGTGGACGCATTGGAGAGGGTCCAGCAGAGGGCGACCAAAATGATTAGGGGGCTGGAGAATACGACCTATGAGGAGAGGCTGAGGGATTTGGGTCTGTTTAGTCTGCAGAAGCGAAGAGTGAGGGGGGATTTGATAGCAGCCTTCAGCTTCCTGAAGGGAGGTTCCAAAGAGGAAAGAGAAAGGCTGTTCTCAGTAGTGACAGATGGCAGAACAAGGAGCAATGGTCTCAAGTTGTGGTGGGAGAGGTCTAGGTTGGATATTAGGAAAAACTATTTCACTAGGAGGGTAGTGAAGCACTGGAATGGGTTACCTAGGGAAGTAGTGGTGTCTCCATCCCTAGAGATTTTTAAGTCTGGGCTTGACAAAGCCCTGGCTAGGTTGATTTAGTTGGGATTGGTCCTGCCTAGAGCAGGGGGCTGGACTTGATGACCTGAGGTCTCTTCCAGCTCTATGGTTCTATTATTCTAAATGAAGATGGGGTTGCTCAGGGCTGAGCTGGCAGGGGCCGCAGATCGGGAGTGAGGTGCACCACCAGGGCTGTGAGGGAGCCCAGGGCTGGGCTATGGGGGGCTGCAAGTTGGGAGCGTGGGGCACCGGCAGGGCTGGGAGGGAGCCCAGGGCTGCGCTATGGGGGGCTGCAGGTCGGGAGCGTGGGGCACCGGCAGGGCTGTGGCTCTAATCCCCTGAAGCGCGGAAGGGCCAGGAACATAAACAGCAAGACCAGTGGGCACCTATAGGGTTAATACCCTTCCCCCTCCTGCCATGAGGCCATTTGATGACATCAGCAGAGGAGGCGGAGCTCTGGCAGCCCCAGCCAAGCACCAAAGGCCATCACCTCCTAGGGGCGTGGCTTGGTGCCCGTGATGTCACACTGAGCGGGGCCGGCCTTGCTCCGCTTGCTGCTGTGATACTCCCTAGACACCTCCCCAGCCCTTGGGGTGACGTCACAATAGAGAGGGCGCGGCTTGTTCCACTGTGTGATGTCACCACTGGGGGTGTGGCTTGTTCCATTCAGTGATGTCACCAATGGCGTGTGGCTTCGCTTGGATGCCCTTCAATGACATCACCACGAAGGGGGTGTGGCTTGCCTCTGATGAGCAGCTGAGAGGTCCTGTCCCATTGAATGGCATCGTAGGTGGGGGTGTGGCTTGGGCCCCTGGGTGACGTCACCCTCCATGGGGGCGTGGCTCAGCCAATGACCTCACCGTCTGGGTTGGGCAGGGCTCAGACACTGGACAGTGGGGGACGGGGGGGACGGGTTATGTGGGGCTCAGCCGGGGTGGGGCGGCCCCAGCCCGGGTCAGGAGGGGAAGCAGATGGAGCAGCACTCCAGACAGATCTCCAGGCAGTCGGCGGAGTCGCAGCAGCCCTGGAGCAGCCCGCACCCCGCTCCGCAGGGGCAGCCGCCCCCCCCACACCCCTGAGCCGGAGGCTCAGCCCCAGCACAGCACCCCCCCGCCAGGCACAGCGCCCCGCAGCCCAGGCCCTCCAGCACCAGGGAGCACAGAGCCAGGAACTCGCAGAACAGGCAGGCCAGGGCACAGTGCGCGCAGTGGTCTGGGGAGAGAAAGGGGGGCCGGGGGTTAGATAAGCCGAGGAAAGAACCCGGGAGTCCGGGATCCCCCGCCCCCCCCGCTCTAACCACTAGCCCCCACTGCCCTCCCAGAGCTAGGGAGAGAGCACAGGAGTCTGGGATCCCAGCCCCCTCCCCCCCCGCTCTAACCACTAGCCCCCACTGCCCTCCCAGAGCTAGGGAGAGAACCCAGGAGTCCGGGATCCCAGCCTTCCTGCTGGGTCTATTTGTTTTCTATCTGGGTGGAGATGTAATAATAATTGGGTTAACGAGCTCCCTGGGGCATCCAGGGTGGATCCGGAACTGATGTTCAACCCTGGGCGGAACCGGCCACCAGAAACAAGCTCCCTTCCACACACACACCCCCAGCTCTGCCGGTCCCCTCCTCCTGCCCCACAACCCCTGCCCCCCAGCCCTGCCTGTCCCCTCCTCCTGCCCCACGACCCCTGCCCCCAGCCCTGCCCGTCTCCTCCTCTTGCCCCATGACCCCTGCCCCTGCCCCCAGCCCTGCCGGTCCCTCCTCCCACCCCACAACCCCTGCCCCCAGCCCTGCCGGTCCTCCTCCTCCCGCCCCACAACCCCTGCCCCCAGCCCTGCCCGTCCCCTCCTCTTGCCGCATGACCCCTGCCCCTGCCCCCAGCCCTGCCGGTCCCTCCTCCCGCCCCACAACTCCTGCCCCCAGCCCTGCCCGTCCTCCAACCGCCCCAACCCCTGCCCCCAGCCCTGCCCGTCCCCTCCTCCTGCCCCACAACCCCTGCCCCCAGCCCTGCCGGTCCCCTCATTCCCACCCCACAACCCCCGCCCCCCAGCCCTGCTGGTCCCCTCACTCTCAGCCTGCAGCCCCTGCCAGCCCAGCCCCTCACTCACCATCGCCGGCCACCTCCTGGATGTGGGAGGCTGTGGATTTGCAGCTCTTGTGGGTGCAGACGGACGAGGTGGAGCCCAGGCGCTGTTTGGCCAGCCGGGCTGGGGTCTGTGCCTGCTCGGAGAGCAAAGCCGTGTCCCTCCATCGCTCAGGGCAGCGGGTGACCACAGGGGCCCCGGAGGACTGGGGTGTCGGGTCTGAAAGCAGAAGGGACAGTGGAGATGGGGACTCACCTCTACCCCCCCTTCTCAGGGCCAGGGAGAGCGCCCAGCCCCCCTCCCTCATACCTCTCCCAGCTTGCTCAATAGCCAGGGGCAGGGGAATCGGAGCTGTCTCCTTGCTGGGATGAGTCTCGTCCCCAAGCCGGGATCTCCGGCAGAGAGAATCCACCTCACCTGGGAGCAACCAGACCCGGTCAGCAGCCAACTCCACCAAGGGTGCAGCGCCAAGCAGCCACCCCCTCCGGCGTTATATGCGGCTGTTCTGCAGCTGCCCCACCCCAGAGGCGGCTGCACCTCAGCTGTAAGGAGACAGGGCACTTACTGGCAGCCGGGAAGGATTTGCGGGGGCCTCCCGAGCCGCCCCTCGGCGGTGCATCCACCCCACGGCTGTCAGGGGGGCTTGGGCTGCAGCCGGACATCAGGCCCTGAGAGGAGGAGCAGCGGGTGTGAGGGTTAGAGAATTCGCCCCGCACAGCACTGCCGATGCCTCCGTCCCAACCCACAGGTCCCTTCCCCGCCTCGGCTGGCGCCCCTCAGCCCCCCGTGGGCCTCTTCTGGCTGGATGGGTGGAAGGCGGGAAGGGCGCCCGCCCACGGTTCAGCTGACCGGACACATCGGTGTGACCCCTCCCTGCAAACAAGTGGGGGGGTCCAGTGTTCGAGGGGGCGCTGCCGGGAGCCCGGATGCCTGTCTTTAACCCTGAATTCCCTCAGCACCTTCTCTAGGCCGCTTTTCCATTTCTCCACCCTCCTCCCAGAGCCGGGGAGAGAACCCAGGCGTCCCCCCCCCCCGCTCTAACCACTAGCCCCCACTCCCCTCATAGAGCCGGGGAGAGAACCCAGGTGTCCTCCCCACCCCCTGCTCTAACCACTAGCCCCACTCCTCACAGAGCCACGGACAGAACCCAGGCATCCCCGCTCTAACCACTAGTCCCCACTCCTCATAGAGCCGGAGAAAACCCAGGCGTCCCCCGCTCTAACCACTGGCCCCACTCCTCATAGAGCCGGGAGAGAGAACCCAGGCGTCCTCCCCACCCCTGCTCTAACCACTAGCCCCCACTCCTCACAGAGCCACGGACAGAACCCAGGTGTCCTGCCCCCCCCCGCTCTAACCACTAGCTCCCACTCCCCTCACAGAGCCACGGAGAAAACCCAGGCGTCCCCCTCCCCCCGCTCTAGCCACTAGCCCCCACTCCCCTCATAGAGCCGGGGAGAGAACCCAGGCGTCCTCCCCCACCCCCCCACTCTAACCACTAGCCCCCACTCCCCTCATAGAGCCGGGGAGAGAACCCAGGCGTCCTCCCCCGCCCTCCCGCTCTAACCACTAGCCCCCACTCCCCTCACAGAGCCACGGACAGAACCCAGGCATCCTGTCCCCCTTCCCCGCTCTAACCACTAGCCCCCACTCTCCTCACAGAGCCAGGGAGAGAACCCAGGCGTCCTGCCCCCGCTCTAACCACTAGTCCCCACTCCCCTCACAGAGCCACGGAGAGAACCCAGGCGTCCTGCCCCCCCCCAGCTCTAACCACTAGTCCCCATTCCCCACACAGAGCCAGGGAGAGAACCCAGGTGTCCTGCCCCCCCTAGCTCTAACCACTAGCTCCCATTCTCCTTCCAGAGCTGGGGAGAGAACACAGGCGCCCTGCTCTGTGTGGCTGGGGGGGGGGTCCCCACGCAGCGGGTACTGGAGCTGGCAGGAGATGAAAGGGGGCCGGGGTACTCAGAGGTGAGGCAGCTGCTGGGCTTTGGTTTCCGGCCCCCTCCCCGCCCGGACGCCTGGGTTCAAAGCAGAGGGCAGCCGAGGCGGAAATAACAGGCCCATAAATCTCCCGCCCAGGAGGGCGAAGATTAACCCGCTCGAGGGACGGAAAGAAAACCAGTGGGGGGCACCTGGCTGTGCGGGAAAGACCCCGAGTCTCGCCCCGCCCCCCCCGAGCCAGCCAGTGCCTGCCCCATGGAGCAGCCAGCGCCCCCTTGGGGACAGGCCTCTGTCCCAGGCTGCAGGTCTCTGGCTGGGAGAGGCTGACTAGGGAGCCAGGTACACAACCGCACACAATACACCCCCGATAGACACAACACACACAACGGGCACCAAGATAGACACCTAGCACCACAAACCCTAGTGCGCACCATAGACACACACAACATGCACCAAGACAGACACACAGCAGCACACACCAAACTATGCAAGCATACACACCTGCCCAATGAGATTCACAACTTGCAGCAAGACACACGGCGATGCACACAACGAAAACACATGTAGCCTGCCCAGAGGTAGACACACCCCAGCACACACCAAGAGGCACACATGCACAGCTGAGAGCACCTATCAAAACGGACACGCAGCATACACACAGACACACGTACACAACACACACACCAAACTGTGCTCACAAGACAACACACACACAGCCAGTGTACCGCATGCACCGACACACACTGGCAAACGCACACCCTGCAAGAGACTCAGCGAGGCTACCCACACAACACACACCGCAATACGCACCCCCAGACCCAAGACCCCCAGCCTGCCCCACATTGCGACCCCCCTTACCTCAGCACAACAGCAACGGGGAGGGCTGCTCCCTTCCCCTGCTGAACCCTAACATTCCCTTGCTCCAGGGGGGATGGAGTGAGGGGCCTGGGGGTCCCGCATCAGAACCGCCTTCTTCTGCCTCCTTCCGTTACCCCTATGCCAGCACCCCCACATGTCCCTCCAGCCTGGCCCCCCGTCCATCCATCCATCCATCCATCCCCACACCTACCATCCATCCACCCACCCATCCCCACACCCACCGTCCATCCATCCACCCCACACCCACCATCCATCCACCCATCCATCCCCACACCCACCATCCATCCATCCATCCATCCATCCACACCCACCATCCATCCATCCATCCCCACACCCACCATCCATCCATCCATCCATCACCCCCCATGACGTCCATCCATCCATCCATCCGTCCACCACCATCCATCCATCCCCACACCCACCTTCCATCCATCCATCCATCCCCACACCCACCATCCATCCATCCATCCCCACACCTACCATCCATCCACCCACCCATCCCCACACCCACCGTCCATCCATCCACCCCACACCCACCATCCATCCACCCAGCCATCCCCACACCCACCATCCATCCATCCATCAATCCCCACACCCGCCGTCCATCCATCCATCCGTCCCACACCCACCATCCATCCATCCCCACACCCACCTTCCATCCATCCATCCATCCCCACACCTACCATCCATCCACCCACCCATCCCCACACATACCGTCCATCCATCCACCCCACACCCACCATCCATCCACCCACCCATCCCCACACCCACCATCCATCCACCCACCCCACACCCACCATCCATCCATCCATCCGTCCCACACCCGCCCCATCCATCCATCCGTCCCACACCCACCATCCATCCATCCATCCTCACCTACCATCCATCCACCCACCCATCCCACACCCACCGTCCATCCATCCACCCCACACCCACCATCCAGCCATCCATCCACCCATCCATCCCATCGATCCCCACACCCGCCGTCCATCCATCCGTCCCACACCCACCATCCATCCATCCATCCATCCCCACACCCACCATCCATCCATCCATCCATCCCCACAACCACCATCCATCCATCCATCCCCACACCTACCATCCATCCACCCACCCATCCCCACACCCACCGTCCATCCATCCACCCCCACACACCACCATCCAGCCATCCATCCACCCATCCATCCCATCGATCCCCACACCGTTCCATCCATCCGTCCCACACCCACCATCCATCCATCCATCCATCCCCACACCCACCATCCATCCATCCCCACACCCACCTTCCATCCATCCATCCATCCCCACACCCACCGTCCATCCATCCACCCCACACCACCATCCATCCATCCATCCATCCATCCATCCACACCCACCATCCATCCACCCACCCATCCCCACACCGCTGTCCATCCATCCATCCCACACCCACCGTCCATCCATCCACCCGACACCCACCATCCATCCATCCATCCACCCATCCATCCCCACACCCACCATCCACCCACCCATCCATCCCCACACCCACCATCCATCCATCCATCCCCACACCCGCCGTCCATCCATCCGTCCCACACCACCATCCATCCATCCATCCACCCATCCATCCCACACCCACCATCCATCCATCCATCCATCCATCCCCACACCACCATCCATCCATCCATCCCCACACCCGCCCGTCCATCCATCCGTCCCACACCCACCATCCATCCATCCATCCACCCATCCATCCCACACCCACCATCCATCCATCCATCCATCCATCCATCCCCACACCCACCATCCATCCATCCTCCCACACCCACCGTCCATTCATCCCTCCCACACCCACCGTCTATCCATCCACCCATCCATCCCCACACCCACCATCCATCCATCCCCACACCCACTTTCCATCCATCCATCCATCCCCACACCCACCTTCCATCCATCCATCCATCCCCACACCCACCGTCCATCCATCCACCCATCCATCCGCACACCCACCCTCCATCCATCCTCCACACCCACCGTCCATCCATCCACCCATCCATCCCCACACCGCCATCCATCCATCCATCCCCACACCCACCAGCCAGCCAGCCATCCTACACCCACTGTCCATCCATCCATCCATCCACCCACCATCCATCCATCCCCACACCCGCCGTCCATCCATCCGTCCCACACCCACCATCCATCCATCCACCCCACACCCACCATCCATCCATCCATCCACCCATCCATCCCCACACCCACCATCCATCGATCCCCACACCCGCCGTCCATCCATCCGTCCCACACCCACCATCCATCCATCCATCCCTCCCACACCCACCGTCCATCCATCCATCCCACACCCACCCTCCATCCATCCATCCCACACCCACCATCCACCCATCCATCCCCACACCCACCCTCCATCCATCCCTCCCACACCCACCGTCTATCCATCCACCCATCCATCCCCACACCTCCGTCCATCCATCCGTCCCATACCCACTATCCATCCATCCCCACAATCCATCCATCCATCCATCCCCACACCCACCTTCCATCCATCCATCCATCCCCACACCCACCATCCATCCATCCATCCATCCATCCATCCCCACACCCACCGTCCATCCATCCCTCCCACACCCACCGTCCATCCATCCATCCCCACACCCGCCATCCATTCCACACCCACCATCCATCCATCCATCCATCCCCACACCCACCGTCCATCCATCCACCCATCCATCCCCACAACCGCCATCCATCCATCCGTCCACACTCACCATCCATCCATCCATCCATCCCCACACCCACCATCCATCCATCCCCACACCCACCGTCCATCCATCCTCCCACACCACCCTCCACCCATCCACCCATCCATCCCCACACCCACCAGCCAGCCAGCCATCCCACACCCACTGTCCATCCATCCATCCCCACACCCACCATCCATCCATCCATCCCCACCCACCTTCCATCCATCCAGCCATCCCCACACCCGCCCACCCTCCATCCATCCCCACACCCACCTTCCATCCATCCATCCCCACACCCACCATCCATCCATCCCATACCCACCTTCCATCCATCCATCCATCCATCCCCACACCCACTGTCTGTCCATCCATCACTGGCATCTCATCCACCCCCTGCTCACAGCCCCACTGCACCCCCACACACCCGTTCTTTTCCCGGCACCCCATCCGTTCATCTGTCCATCCACCCCAGCAGGCTATCTGTCCGTCCATCCGTCCTCACACCCTGTCCTGCTTTGGGGCAACTCTGACATTCAAATCTCTGCCCACCCAGCACATTCGTTGGGAGAGACCCTGGCCGGGGGTGAGAATCCAACACGCAGCTATTACCTAGCCCTGGCACTCCACAGCTTCACCCCAGAGGTGGCCACATCTCAGCGCCTGGCGAGCCACCTTGTGTGGCGTTGTGTGTGACTGTTCCCCAGCTGCCCCGCCCCAGAGCTGGTCGCATCTCAGCGCCAGGTGAGCCATCCCAAAGCAGTGTTATGTGTGGCTGTTCCCAGCTGCCCTGCCCCAGAGCTGGTCGCATCTCAGCGCCAGGTGAGCCATCCCAAAGCAGTGTTATATGTGGCTGTTCCCAGCTGCCCTGCCCCAGAGCTGGTCGCATATCAGCTCTGTCCCCTGGCAGCTGTTCCTGGAGGATGGGGCGCAGCCTGGGAAAGGCAGCGTGGAAGAAATTGGTGCTAATGGATTCTACCAGGACCTAAGTCATTCCCTTGGGCGGACAGCCCAGCCTCCCCCAGGGCTCATCCAAACCGGGGCTGCGGCGCTGTGTATTTACAGCTCTCACATTAGCCTCCCGCACTCACAGCTGGGCCTGGAGCCTTGCCAAATGCGACGGGGCTGCGGGTTGGAGTGAGGGGCACCGGCAGGGTGGGGGGCGGGGGCTGCGAGTTGGCGTGAGGGGCACTGGCAGGGTGGGGGCAGGGGTTAGGGTTGGAGTGAGGGGCGCCGACAGGGTGGGGGCGGGGAGGGGCTGTGGGTTGGAGTGAGGGGCACCGACAGGGTGGGGGCGGGGCTGTGGGTTGGCGTGAGGGGCACCGACAGGGTGGGGGATGGGGGCTGCGGGTTGGCGTGAGGGGCGCCGGCAGGGTGGGGGCGGGGCTGCGGGTTGGCGTGAGGGGCACCGGCAGGGTGGGGGGCAGGGAGCTGCATGTCACGAGCTGGGCGGGGCAGGAGTGACTCCCAGGCCCATCAGACCCCCCCCCCCCATGAAAGCTGGGCGCTGGTGTCTCTATGGCAACGGATGCAGGGTTGGTGCCCGGGGAAGGACCCGGCTGGTCCAGCCCTGCGGGGGGGCGGGGCTGGTTTCGCTGCAGCGGCTGCTCCCTGCGCCGGTCCGGTCCCGGCGCGATGGCTCCGAACCTGGTGCTGGCGGCGCTGCTCTGCGCGCTGGGCCCCGCCGCCGTGAAGGTAGGGAGGGGCCCGGCCCCCCATCGCCCCCCTTCCCCCGTACCCCCATCGCCCCGAGCACCCCGCGCCCCATCGCCCCTTCCCCGGACCCCCATCGCCCCCGTGCACCCCATCGCCCTCCCCGGACCCCCATCGCCCCGTGCACCCCGCGCCCCATCGCCCCTCCCCCGGACCCCATCGCCCCCGTGCACCCCGCGCCCCATCGCCCCTCCCCGTACCCCCATCGCCCTCCCCTGGACTCCCATCTCCCTCATGCACCCTGCGCCCCATCGCCCCCTCCCCCGGACCCCCATCGCCCCCGTGCACCTCGCCCCCTCCCCTGGACCCCAATCGCCCCATCGCTCCCTCCCCTGGACCCCAATCGCCCCCATGCAGCCCGCGCCCCATCGCCCCCTCCTCCCGGGACCCCCATCGCCCCTATGCAGCCCGCGCCCCATCGCCCCCTCCTCTCTGGACCCCCATCGCCCCCATGCACCCTGCTCCCCATCCCCTCTGGACCCCCATATCGCTCCAGTCCCTGCGTCCCAGTCTGTGTTATTGTCTCCCGCGGGGGCCAGGGATGTACCCGGAGCCAGAGGGGTCTCGAGGGCGGGGCTGATGGTCCCATCTCTGGGGGTGCCCCACAGAGCCTGCCCCCTCCCCTCAGAGCAGGAGGATGCGGGGGGAGGGCTGCTGTGAGCCCCTCCCCCGACCAAGACAGGAGCGTCGGGGGCTGCCGAGGTGGAGGTGGGGTGCAAGGGGCGTGGAGGGTCTTAGAAGTAGGCAGGTGGGGGCATGTGGCGCGGGGCTGTGGGGGGGCAGTTTGGGAAGTGGGGCAGGAGTGTCCGATGGGGATGGGGATTGAGGATGGGCGTCTGGGGTGTTTGAGGTCGGGGGTCTGTGGGGCTGTTTGAGGGGATGGGCGTCTGGGGGTGTTTGAGGACCGGGGTCTGTGGGGGTGTTTGAGCGGGTTGGGCGCTGTGGGGCGTGTTTGAGGGGTTCGGGGGGTCTGTGGGGTATTTGAGGAGGCCGGGGGTCTGTGGGGTGTTTGAGCAGGTTAGGCGCTGTGGGGCGTGTTTGAGGTTCGGGGTCTGTGGGGTCTTTGAGGGGCGGGGTCTGTGGGGCTGTTTGAGGTTGGGGTCTGTGGGGTGTCTGAGGCCGGGGTCTTTGAGGGTGTTTGAGCGGGTTGGGGGCTGTGGGGCGTGTTTGAGGGGTTCGGGGGGTCTGTGGGGGTATTTGAGGAGGCCGGGGTCTGTGGGGCTGTTTGAGGGGGGTGGGTGTCTCGGCTGTGGTTGTTTCTCTGTCACTGGCATGCTGCGCCCCAGAAGTAGCTGCGTTTCAGCTGCAGACCCGAGCCGGGGGGGGAGGGCAGAGAGAAAGAACCAGAAGGGCCCTGCCAGCCAGACACCCGGCAGCCTGTGATGGCTGGGGCTGGCAGCGCCCCAGCTCCCCAGCTCCGCCAGGCCGGCTGCCAGCACGGTTCCCCCCAGCCCCCCTTACTCGTGGTGACTGGCTCTGGCTCCCGGCTGCCACACGCACAAAGCGGGGGGCATCTGCCTGGCCTGACCCCCCTCCCTTCCCGGGAAAGTGGGGGAGTTTTGGTTAGAGCTGGGGAAACTCCTGGCTCTGGGAGGGGAGTGGGGTGGAGTGGTCAGAGCGGGGGCTGGGCCCTGGCCCCTGGGTTCTCCGGAAATGGGCTGGTTCCTCCCGCTCCCCCCCTCTCTCTGTTCCCCGCACAGGCTCTTCCTGCCGGCCCCAGGGGACCGCTGCCCCACGACTCGCCCGGGGGCCCGCACCGGTTCCGCCGGGACCTGCGGGGGGAGCTGGGGCTGGCCAATCAGCTGTACTACCCGCGCCCGGGGCTGCCGGCCCAGGAGGAGCTGCTGGCCCAGGCGCTGGAGAGGCTGGGGGCGCCCCCTGCCGGCCGGTGGCGGGAAGACGCGCTGGGGGGCGCCCCCTGGCTGCAGGAGGCGCCCCCCGGTGGCCGGTGGAGGCAAGAGGGGGCCCAGGCCGCCCTGGCCCTTCAGCGCCTCCTGCAGGAGTCGGTCCCCCTGGCCTCCCTCCTGCAGCTGTGGGACCAGGCCGGGGGGGCCCCCTACCCGGATTATGACGAGACCGGGGCGGGGGCCCCCCCCAGGACCCGGCCACCGGCCCCACCCGCGCTGAGCCGCTACCGAACGGACGGCGCCTACGAGACCCGCCCGGACGAGCCGGGTGACGAGGAGGCCGGGGAGATGGATGCAGAGATGCTGAGGTGACTCCCCCTCCCGCCGGATCTGGCACCCCTAAAGGGGACAGACCCCTGTGTCCTATTCCTCACCTCCTGAGCCAGCCAGTCGTCCCCGTCTCCCCCCCCCGGGCTGCATCAGAGCCGGCGCCCCCAAAGGAAAGAGCCACATGCCCCAGTAGGGGGCTGGGAGCCAGGATTCCTGGGCTCTCTCCCTGGCTCTGGGAGGGGAGTAGGGTCTAATGGTTAGCGCAAGAGGGGAGGGGGCTGGGAGCCAGGACTCCTAGGCTGTCTCTCCTGGCTCTGGGAGGGGAGTGGGCTCTAGTGGTTAGAGCCGGGGGATTGGTAGCCAGGACTCCTGGCTTTGCTCAGGGAGGGGAGTGGGGTCTAGTGGTTAGAGCTGGGGAAGGGGCAGGGGCTGGGATCCTGGACACCTGGGTGCTAGCTCTGTTTTTCCTCTGGCTTACAGGTACCTGGTAGGTCGGATCCTCGCGGGGGGCAGCGAGATGCGACCCCCCCGCCACGCCAGACGCCTGCGCCGGGGGCTGGAGGAAGAGCCCCCCACCCTGCTGCGCGTGAAGCGGCTGGGAGGAGACGGGGAGGGCCCCGACGGGGGGGCCCCCCAGCTGCAACGGGCCAAGAGGACTGAGGAGGAGGAAGACATGGGGGGGCGGAGGGGGGCGTATGCGGGGGATTCCCTGCTGAGGTACCTGCCTGAATAATGGGGGACCCACCCCGGGCCCAGTGAGCACTAATACGGCAGGGGAGGGGGGGTTCAGCCCCCCCTTTCCTGCCCTTCTCTGAATGTAGCCAGCCTGGCGGTGTGGGGAAGGGCTGCCTTGCTACTAGCCCCCATGACCCCTCCCTCCACAGGCCTGCTTATCCCTGGGCCCCACACCTCTGCCCCATTGGGGTCACGGCTCGTCCGCGACATGCTTCAAGGCCCCCCTCCCCGGGGCTCTGCCCCTAATACTCCAGCTCTGAGCCCCGGATCTCGCCCCCGCTTCTCTCAGTCCGTTCAGTAACTGCTGCCCCCTCCTCTGTGCTTCCGGTGTCGATGCATTCACTACGGAAATAAAGGCTCGGCAGGTATTTTGATGTACAGGTTGCGTGGGGGTCTCTGTGCGCCCTGCCGGGCTGGGGGCAGCGGGCGGGGGGGCGTCCTCCCCTGCCGTCGGGCTGGGCGCGGGTGGGGGGACTCAGTACCGGTAAGAAAGGCACGTGCGGGGTGGAATGTGGAGGGCTCAGGGTGGGGCGTGTGGGGTCTCAGGCCTGGGAGTGGGACCCACCACACTGCCCGGCCGTGACTCCCGGACGGGGGGAGTTAAGCGACAGCGCTCGGACCAGGCTGCCCAGGGGCTGGCGCACCAGAGCGGGGGGGGGCCTCGCCTCCCTGCGCCTCCCCCCACACTTCTGCCCTCCTGGACCCCCTCTCGTTCCTGCTTCCGCAGCCACCCCCACCGCAGCCCCCCAAGACACACCCCACCCGCCGGGGCAGCAGCAGATGCAACCGCCTGGTGGGGGCAGCGGTAGCCGAACAATTAGATGAGAGGGGGAGGGGGGGGCTGTGGGATCGCAATGGGAGCTGGGGAGAGAACCCAGGTGCCCTGGCTCCCAGACCCCACCCGGTTTAACCCCCCCCAAAACCCAGGAGTCCTGGCTCCCAGCCCCCAACCACCACCCCCAGAACCCAGTCGTCCTGGCTCCCAGCCCCCAACCACCACCCCCAAAACCCAGGAGTCCTGGCTCCCAGCCCCCACCCGCTCTAACCACCCCCAGAACCGAGGCGTCCTGACTCCCAGCCCCCGACATCCCAGGAGTCCTGGCTCCCGGCCCTCCCCACCACCCCCAAAACCCAGGAGTCCTGGCTCCCAGCCACCCACCCGCTCTAACCACCCCGGAACCCAGGAGTCCTGGCTCCAGCCCCTCCCGCTCTAACCGAGGCGTCCTGACTCCCAGCCCCGACAACCCAGGAGTCTTGGCTCTCGGCCCCGCCCCTCTGCGCAGCCCCCAAGACTCCATTTCCCAGGCAGCTCCGCGGCGCACAGGTGGGCGGGGGCGCGACGCGGTGCATGCCGGGGGCTGTAGTCCCGCCGCCCCGCCGAAGATGTCCGAGGTGCGGCCGCCCCCGCTGCGGGCGCTGGATGATTTTCTGCTGGGCCCCGCGCGCCTGGCGGCCCCGGACCCGCGCGACCCGCAGCGCTGGAGGAACCGGGTCCTCAACAACCTGCTCTACTACCAGAGCAACTACGGGCTGGGCCTGGGGCTGGCGCTGCTGCTGGGGGGGTCAGTGCAATGGGGGGCTGCGATGCTGGGGGCGGTGGAAGGGTGGGGGCCGCGATGCTGGGGTCGGTGGAAGGGTAGGGGCCGCGATGCTGGGGGCAGTGGAAGGGTGGGGGCCGCGATGGTGGGGGCGGTGGAAGGGGTAGGGGCCGCGATGCTGGGGGCAGTGGAAGGGTGGGGGCCGCGATGGTGGGGCGGTGGAAGGGTAGGGGCCGCGATGCTGGGGCGGTGGAAGGGTAGGGGCCGCGATGCTGGGGTCGGTGGAAGGGGTGGGGCTGCGACGGTGGGGGTCGGTGGAAGGGTGGGGCTGCGATGCTGGGGGGCGGTGGAAGGGGTGGGGGCCGCGATGCTGGGGGCGGTGGAAGGGTGGGGCCTGCGATGCTGGAGGGTCGGTGGAAGGGGGCTGCGACGGTGGGGGCGGTGGAAGGGTGGGGCCGTGATGCTGGGTCAGTGGAAGGGATGGGGCCGCGATGCTGGGGGCGGTGGAAGGGGTGGGAGCTGCGATGCTGGGGGTGGAAGGGTGGGGGCTGTGACGGCGGGGGCAGTGGAAGGGGCGGGGGCCGTGATGCTGGGGGCAGTGGAAGGGGTTGGGGCTGGGATGCTGGGGGGTCACTACAAGGGAGGGGGGGCTGTGACCATGCAGTCGATTCAGAGTAACCGATAAGCGACAGCTCGCGGGTGAACGCCATCGGCTACACACACCCCCACTGCATGTTTTAGCCTCTGGCCAGCAGCCTGGCTCCGTCCTGGCTCGCGGGGTCCGAGGCCCTTCCCCCGGCGGCTCTGCCTGGCAAGTGTCAGGAGGCAGCAGCACGAGGGGGCAGGGGCCCCCGGGAGCGGGCCCCGAGCGCACTGGCTGCCGGCCCCGGGGGCTCTGGGCCAGTCGACCAACCGATAATCCATGCGGTTACTTGCCTGCTCAGTGAACCGACCCCAACCCCCCTGCTGCCGGCTCTGTACTGGGGGGGAGCCCTGCGTGCCCTGGAGGGATTGGTTGGGGGGCACCCGGCGGCCTGGCCCCTCATCCCGCCCTGCCCCCCCCAGGTACTTCCGGCCCCTGCAGACCCTACTGTCCGGCTGCTCCGTGACACTCGTCTTCGTCGCCTTCGTCTGGGCGGCCGAGCACAAGGCCCCGGTTCGGCGCTTCCGGCGCAGCTACCCCGGCGCCAGCCTCCTGGGCGTGCTGGGGGGCGCTTACGGCCTGGCCTCCCTGCTGGGGGGCTCTGAGGTCTTCCTGCTGACCGTCGCCCTGCCCGTCTCCGGTGAGTGGGGGGCGGGGCTGGGGCAATTGAGGTGGGGGCAGGGCCCGGGGCAGATCGGAGGGAAAGGGTCAAGGCTGATGGGGTGGTATGGGGGCAGAAGTGGGGCAGGGGATTCCTGGGACAGCGCTGGGGGCAGATCAGTGGGTCGCATGCTGTGTTGCTGTACACTGGCGGGGGGTGCACGTGAATGCAAAGGGCCTTTGCTTTTCTGGCAGCATCCTTTGGGGGGGGGGGGAGACAGGTGCATTTGCTCTAGTGCATGCCTGCATGCAGCTGTACGTCACATGCATTCCCATCTGGCGTTGACCTGGGGGGGGAGGGCAATTCTTAGCAAGAGCCAGGGCCTGTTTCAGCCCCTCTCACCCCCTTTGCTCCCCTCCCCCCAGTGATGCTCATCCATGCCTCCTTTCGGCTCCGCAACCTCAAGAATAAAATCGAGAACAAGATCGAGAGCATTGGGCTGAGGAGGACGCCCATGGGGCTGCTGCTAGAGGCCTTGGGCCAGGAACAAGAGGCTGGCTCTTAAGGACCCCTTCCCAGCCCCTCACCATTGCCTCGGGCCTGCGCTTCGCTACTCTCCTCTGCGCTACTGGCCGGATGCAGCATCCCTCTGAGTCAAGCTAGGGCCTTGAGTCTGGAGCGGGGGAAGGGAGGACGAGTGGCGGCGGGCCTGCAGAACGCGCCCCACGTGAGTTGAGACAGAGAGCCACAGAGTTTGGAGGGGGGCGGGCGATGAACTGTGGAACTGCTTGCCACATGACTTGACCCGAAGGTCTGGAAAGTTGAGGAGCAGCCGCCGTGGTAAACCTGTGGGACTACCTGCCACATGATTTGATCTAGGAGTCCAGTGAAGGGTAATCACTTGAACTACCACATGTTTTGACCCAGCGGTTTAGAGAATTTAGCAGAGAATGGGGAGCAGCTAACCTGTGGAATTGCCTGACACGTCATTTACCCCAGAGGCCAACCCCTAGCCTGTTTATGTAGGCCCTACCTAAAGAGCATGTTTATACAGCAAAGAAACAAGCAAGGGGCTGCAACACAGGGGTGGGGGGAGGATACTGGGGGTATTAAAAGGGGACCTTGAAGAAGCACTGAGCATTCAGTGGGACGCTGCATCGAAAGTATTTATCTACAACTCCTGCTAATTATATGAGGAGCAAAAACAACTATTACAATAAAACTTCAGTGCCATTTCTTGCTATAAAAGCTTGCATAGCTTGGGGGGGGGGGGGGGAGGAGAAGGGCCGCAAAGGCCTGTCCCCTCTAGGGGGTGCTGGCTCCCATCCAGCCCCAGGGCCCAGACCAGGGGGTGAGGAATGGGGCATGGGGCTTTAACTTGTGTAGGAAAAAAAAAATCCCCAATTTCCTGTGAATTTGTGGCAATTGCAGCCATGTTTTCCGATGCTCCCTGCAGAGAATGCCAAAAACCTGGAAATACTTTTCAGAAGCCCCCCACGTCTTGTCCCCCAGAATCAATGGGAATTTAATCCAAGTTTTCCCCATTATACACCTGGGGGGAGAAAAACCTCTGGAGAAATCCTCCAAAACCCAGAAAAACAATTTTACAAATTTCCTGCTCTTTTTCCTCCTTGTGAATTTTCCTTAAAAAGTATCCCTGCCCCTTTTTTGCCTTTTGAGGGTAAAATCTGTGGACAAACAGTAAAGTCCCCTGAAAACCTTGATCTTTTTTACCAGGTTTTCTCCCCCCCCCCCCCCCCGACACACACGGTTTATGTAGGCCAGGTCTCCCAAAAGTGCTTGAAGGAAACCCAGGGAAATGCAAAATTCTGCTCTGGGAAGTATTTGGGGAAGTCTCTGAGCTGTATGTGACAAGAGGTCAGAGCAAATGAGCACACTGATCCCTTCTGATATGACTGACTGAAGGACGCCCACTTTTTTTTTTTTTTTTTTCTCCCTCCAGTTAACCCGTGGAACTCCTCGCCTCATTATTCCCCCCCCACACACAGAAGTTTTAGCAGTTTTCAGCATTGAACCTGGGGCCGAGGAGAAAGGCTGCCAGCTTGTATGGGAGGTCAGCATGGTGCCTTCTGGCTATTTAATCTGTAAATTTGGGATAGTTCCCCCCTCCAAAATGAAAACCAAAAACCCCTCCCCCGCCCCGGGGCACTGCCAGAGGCAGTGGTGGCACCAGTGGGATCCCCTGGAAATTTGCTGCTTGGGGGGTAAGGGCAACCACCCTCCTGCCACCCACCATATCCCGTGCCGGGGGGGGGCATTTAATTCCCCCCTTTGGCGGCAGCATCACCTTTCCGCGAGGAAGCAGAGCAGGCTCTTGGCAGACCCAGGCAGGGATCGGTTGCCCCCTGGGCCGGTCGCAGCTCCGCGAGTGAGCAGCTGATGCCCCCCCCCAAACCCAAGCCAGGGTCCCATTTTGCACCATTCCTCCCCATGCGGAAGGGCTGGAAACATATTCCCCACGCCCCCCGTGGTCGGACCAGGCCCTGCTGCTGCCCATGCCCCCCCCCCCCAGCCACGCCACGTGCCACAGCCTTGCCTTCGCGCTCTGTATTGTACAAACCCCGCGCCGCACAGTGACCAGTCTGACAACCGCACAAGACATTCCCGTCACAAAGCCGCAGGCTGGGCACCGGAGCCGGCGCATGCTGGTGCCCGCCGCTAACAACCTGTGGCTCGGGGGGGGGGGGAGGGGAGGCGGATCTGGCTGGCAGCGTTCCCCTTCCCCAACCCCCCCCAATAAAATCCAGTTGGAAAAGGAAAAAAGTGACTTTTGTGTGTGTCTGTGCAACTCGAACAGGAAACGCCCGGCCAGGCTGGGAGGAGGGGAGGAGGGGCAAACAGAAGCCTGGGAAATCATCCAAGGGGCAGCCAGGAGCTGGATGGATGGGGAGGGGTCTGCGTGAGAGTCTGGGGTGGGCAGGGTCTGTGGGGAAGGGGACTGGTAGCTGGGGTTGGCTAGGACTTTGAGAAGGAAGAGGGGTGGGGCGCTGTAGGTGGCAGATTCCCCAGCCAGGGCCTCCCCCCCATCTGAACATTTAGGAGATTGGGTTTGCATGGGAGGGGTCTCAGTCCATAGGTCTGGGGCCCGGGGGGGGTTCTGTGCCTCGCCGCACTCTGCCAGGGTGGGGGAGCAGGCAGCGGGCATCTCCCCCCCCCCCCCGCTATTCAGTGCCTCTGACGCGTGTTCCCCCCCGTCCAGCAGGGGAGCCCTCCTGGGTCAGATTTAATCCCTCGCTCTCCCTGGCCCCCCAAGGGTCAGACCAGCGTCCCTGGGGGGTGTCTTTCCACGTCCAGGGGGGGCCCCAGGCCAGGGGAAGGGGCGCCGGGCGTGTCCGGGTACAGGAGGTCTGCGAAGGGTCTGCCAGGCGGAGGCGAAGAGACAGACAGAGGGGATGGGGACAGAGAGGGGGGACGGGGACAGACAGAGAGAGGGGGACGGGGGGAGAGAGAGAGAGAGAGAGAGAGAGAGAGAGAGAGAGAGAAGAGAGATTAGCCAGAAAAGGGGGTGTGTGAAGTCACAGCAGATAAGTCACCCTTCCCCGGACCTTTCCTGGGTCCCTTGCTCCCTCTCCCAGACACCTGGGGTGCTTCTACTGCCCCCCCACTTCCAGGGGGTGGGGCCAGATGCCTGGCTCCCAAGCACTCCCGGGCAGAGCCGGCCGCCTGAGTCCCCCCCCCCCACACCACCCAGGGAGGGGTTTGGCCAGTGGAGAGAGGGCGACACCCCAGCAAGACACACAAGCCTCCCCCGACCCCTCCTGCCAACCCCCCCCAAGGAGGGTAGTGGGGAAAGGGGGGGTCTCAGGGCTGCCAGCCCACCCAACGCCCGTACCTGCCCTGCAGCGGCTGCCCGGCGTAGCTCAGCGAATGGGGCAGGTAGCCCCCCGGCTCCGGCCGGGAGTGGGGCTCGGGCCAGCCGTGGGGGGGCCCCCCTCTCCTGTCCCGGGCTGGGGGTGGGGCACCCCCCGCCACCCCGGCGTTGCGGAGGTACCAGTTCCGGAGCCCCTCCAGGGCCAAAGCTTTGTGGGCGGCCCGGGGCAGATGCTGCGGGGCCGGAGGCGGCAGCTGGCTCTGGGGAGGGGGCCCGCAGGACTTGGCCCGCCCCACCCGGCGCGGCAGGGGGCTCTCGGGGTACCCCCAGCCGGGAGTTGGGGGGCCGTCCCGGCGTGACAGGTGGTCCCCCGCCGGCCCACATTGGCGCTCCAGGTAATAGTCCAGCAGCAGTTCGGCGTAGGGAGGGCGGGGGGGGCCACGGATGGGGGGATCCTCGGGGGCCCCGCTCAATCAGGGCCTCGGAGCTGTTGCTGCGGCGGGTCCGGGCAGCGAAGGCTGGGGGGGCCCGGTCGACACTGGGGTCCCGGCTGGGGGGGCCGAGCTGGGAGTCCTGGCTCCCAGACCACTGGCGGGTGGCTGCGGGGGCATCTGGCCTGGGGCAGAAACAAGAGTGGGGGTTAGTGAAGGCTGAGGCATGAGAGGCAATTCAAATTCAGTCCCTGCCCCCCAACCTGGCCCCCAGCCAGAGGCTCCCCCCAGTGCACCCCCCACCCAGACAGATCCCACTCAGCCAGACGGGACCCCGAGGGGAGAAACTGAGTCACAACGGAGGGCGCCGTGCTGCAGGTGGGCTGGGGGGGGCCGTTCTCCCCAGGCAGGGCAGGGCGCCGTGGGGAGGCCGTTCTCCCCAGGCAGGGCAGGGCGCCGTGGGGCACGGGGGCCGTTCTCCCAGGCAGGGCAGGGTGCCGTGGGGCATGGGGCGGCCGTTCTCCCAGGCAGGGCAGGGCGCCGTGGGGCACGGGGGGGGGGCCGTTCTCCCCAGGCAGGGCAGGGCGCCGTGGGGCACGGGGGGGGGGCCGTTCTCCCCAGGCAGGGCAGGGCGCCGTGGGGCACGGGGGGGCATACCTGAAGCTGTGGCTCCCGCTGCAGACGCTCCGGGTCAGAACCGGGGTGGCTGGGACACTCCGGCCCTCAAAGCTCGACACACTCCGGGGCAGGGTCCGATTCGGGCTGGGGGGAGGAAAGGAATCCTGAGACCAGCTGGGCCTGGCTGGTGGAGGGGAATGTGTGGGGGGGAAGACAGGGAGAGACCAGCCAGGTCCAGAGGAGGGGGTCTGAAGCAGGGGGGCTGTACGTACCTGGTGGGGGTGGCTAGTGAGCTGCGGCGGCTGGCGGCCCCCCCACACAGCTCCGGGAGGGGCGCTCGCCAGCCGGGCCGCCGGTCAGGGCTGCCAGAGACGGCGCGCAGGTGATCCCGGCTGCGGGGGGGCGAGGGGCGCTCGGGGCCCCCCTTGAGCAGGTGGGCACCATGGGGGTGGTCTGGGGAGAGAACGCAGGGCACGGGATGGGACCCAGGCATCCAGCCCACCTCCCCGCTCTAACCACTAGACCCCACTCTCCTGCCAAAGCTGGGAAAGAGAACCCAGGAGCCTGGGCTGCCAGCCCATCCCCTCGCCCCCGCCCCACAGGTCCTGGCTCTCAGTCCCCTCCACCCCACTCCCAGCCCTCCCCCGTTCTAACCACTAGGCCCCACTCCCCTCCCAGGCATCCGGACCCACTCACCGTTGTCGTGACCGGCTGAGTCGGAAAGGGAGCTGTTCTCGGCGGTGAAGGCCTCATCTGGAGGGGCTGGAAATGAGCAGACGGGGTCAGTCCCCTACGCACCCCAGTACCAGCCCCCCGAGCCTGCAACGCTGCACCCCACAAACAGCTCAGGTGTGCCCGGGGGCCTTCAAATGCAGCAGGGGCAGTGAGGGGGGTGATGGAGGAGGATAGGCTGGGGATCCAGGGGTCCGCTGGGGAGCTCTGGTTCTCAGGGGGTGTGGGCAATGAAAGCTCGGGAGTGGGGGGTTTGGGCTGGGCTGTCGGGGCTGAGATGGGGCTTGGATGGGGGCTGGGCAGGGCTGAGGGGCTGTGGGGAGGGAATTGAAGGGGCTGGGCTGTCAGGGGTCTCGGATGAGGGGTGGGCAGGGATGCGGGGGATGGAAGAGCGGCTAGGTTGGGGGCTGGGATGAGGGGCTGGGCAGGGCTGTGGGAAGATGGGAGGGGGCTGGGATGAGGGGCTGGGCAGGGTGGTCAGGGAGATGGGAGAGGCAGGGCTGGGGATGGGAAGGGCGGGGCTGTGGGGATGGAAGGGGGCTGGGATGAGGGGCTGGGCAGGGCTGTGGGGAGATGGGAGGGGAGGGGGAGGGATGAGGGGAGTGGGTGGGGGCTGGGATGAGGGGTTGGGCTGGGCTGCAGGGGATGGGAGGAGGGCTGGGCTGGGGGCTGGGCAGGGCTGCGGGGGGATGGGAAAGGGGCGGGGCTGGGGGCTGGGTGTGGCTGCGGGGCTGGGAAGGGAGCTGTGGGGATGAGGGGGCTGGGTGGGGCTGCGAGGGGATGAGGGGGTCTGGGCAGGGCTGTCGGGGGTTCTCACCATGCGTTCCCCGGGGCGCTCCCAGCCGGGCCTGTGTCTCCCCCAGCTGCCCCTCCAGTTCGCGCAGGCGCTGGGCCGCCTCGGCCTGGACCCGCCGGCGGCGGCGCCGCTGCTGATCCGACAGCTCCGGGGCCAGGACCAGACGCCGCGCAGCCTCCACCACCTGCCGCTGGATGGCCAGCTCCCGGCACAGCTCCCACGCCAGCGCCTGGGGGATGGGGGTTAGACTGTGCCCTCCAAGCCCAGCCCCAGCCCCCCGGCACAGCTCCCATGCCAGCGCCTGGGGGGGACAACCCATAGCAGCTGCCCCCAGTCTCCCCCCACTCCCTCCAGCTCCCTTCACAGTTCCCACTTTGTCTAGGAAGGGCTGATGTGCTCACAGCTCCCCTCC
Source organism: Rafetus swinhoei (assembly GCA_019425775.1). Taxonomy (NCBI): domain Eukaryota; kingdom Metazoa; phylum Chordata; order Testudines; family Trionychidae; genus Rafetus; species Rafetus swinhoei. The sequence goes on from JAFJHL010000039.1 coordinate 5,498,557, forward strand.
CAATGCCCCATGCCCCTCCCCCCCCAGGCTGCCCAGTCCCCTCCTCACTTCGGCTCCAGGTCCCCGGTGGGTGGGTGCCACTCTCCTTCGGATGGGCTGGGGTCTCTCCCCTGGCTCCAGTGGATACTCAGGGGGCAGCTTCCCCGTCAGCTCCTGGGGGAGCAGGCAAGAGCACAAGCATTAGGAGAACAGCCTACTGTTGCTGCGCAGCTAACGGGAGATAACAACCTACTACCATTGGAGGGGAAGGGGGTAGCGGAGGATAACAATGTACTACAGACAACCACCAGCTAACAGAGCTGCACCAGGGCGTCTAGGCTGAGGGAGCAAAGTGCAGGCTCTGGGTTCAAAACCTGGTGAGTGAAGAAAGCTGGAGAAGATAACAACCTACTGTCACTGATGGGGAATTGGAGAACAACCTACTAGCACCACACAGCAAAAGGCGCTGAGCCATTAGGTGTAGGGGCACTCGAGGGAGATGCTCCAGTTTGTGGGCGCAAATCCCGGGGAGGGCTGGAGACCAAGGATAACAACCTACTACTGCTGATGGGATGGAGCAGGATAAGAACCTACTATGGCTGCCCAGCTCACCGCATTGCATCCTCAGATTTAGCGGGGACAGGCCAGGGTGACGAATCATTAAGAAAAGGATAGAGAGCAAGACAGAGAATCTCTCGTTGCCTCTGTATAAATCCACAGGACGCCCACCGCTTGAGCACTGCGTACAGCCGTGGCCGCCTCATCTCCAGAAAGATCTCTTGGCTTTGGAAAAGGTTCAGAAAAGGGCAACACAAATGATTCGGGGTTTGGACCGGGTCCCACATGAAGAGAGATTAAAGCGACTGGGACTCGTCAGCTTCAAAAAGAGGAGACGAAAGCGAGATCGGAGAGAGGTCTATACAATCATGACAGGTGCGGAGAAAGTGACTAAGGAAAAGTGATTGACTTGTTCCCATAACACAAGAACTAGGGGGTCACCAAATGAAATAAACAGGCAGCAGTGTTAAACAAACCAAAGGAAAGTGTTCTTCGCGCAGTCAACCTGTGGAACTCCCTGCCGGAGGATGCTGTGCAGGCCAGGACTGTAACAGGTTTCAAAAAAGAGCTAGAGAAATTCACGGAGGACAGGTCCATGGATGGCTGTTGGCCAGGCTGGGCCGGGAGGGTGTCCCTGGCCTCTGTTTCTCCAAGGCTGGGAATGGGCGACAGGGGAGGAATCACTGAACGGTTCCCTGGTCTGTTCATTCCCCCGGGGGCACCTGGCGCTGGCCGCTGTCGGCCGACAGGACACTGGGCTAGATGGCCCTTTGCTCTGGCCGCTCATGTTCAGATCCTCCTTGGGGCTGAAGGGGAGGACTGCTTAGAGCTGCCAGGCAGAGGGGAGGTGGAGAAGGACAACAGCCTACTACAGCGGCGCAGCCAGCAAGGCCGGGCTACTCACCGCCTCCTGCAGACACACCCGCCGCAGCTCGGCCACCCGCAGCCCCAGCGCCTCCCGCAGGCCCCGCTGCCGTTCCAGCAGCTCCTGCAGCCGCAGCCGCACGCCGGGCGCCCGGGCCAGCGCATCTGCAGGGAGAAGGGCTGTGAGTCAGAGCTGATGGGGGGGGGGGGATGGGAAGGAGGAGCAAGGGAGTCCGAGAGGGTGGAGACGGGAGGAGGGGGGGTCGCCGCTGGGAGGGACCAGGGAGATTTATGGGGGGGTGCTCAGGCGAGGAGTCATGCAAGGGGCGGGGTCAGGGCCGGGAGCCTTTGGGGGCTGGGCCATTACCTGCTGAACTGTAGCTGGAGGAGGTGAGGAGCTGCCCTTTGACCTCCATGCTGGGGGTGGGGGGCAGGGCAGGGGCGGGGTCAGGCCGCCCCTAGCGCCATGAGCCCCGACCCCAACGTCTGCAGAGGAGAGAGAGAAATGGAGTGAAGGGGGGACCCAGGGTGCCCCCCCATCTGCTCCTGCCATGGGGCCAGAGAGCAGCCAGCACCCCCTAAAGGGGACAGGCCCCAGGGCCCCCCATGGCAGGCAAGATCTCCAGGGAAGGAAAATTCCAGCCCACCCCCAACCCCAGTCCTGACCCACAGCCCCCACCCAGCTAAGCCGATCACCAGTTCCCACTCCCCTCCCAGATCCAGGAGAAAATCCAGGAGTCCTGGCTCCCAGCCCCCCTGCTCTAACCACTAGGTCCCACTCCCCTCCCAGAGCTGAGAGAGAGAACCCGGCAATCCTGGCGCCCAGCTCCCACCCCCAAAGGGAACATGTCCCAGGCCCATGATGGGACCCCCAAAGGGACAGGGCAGCCAGGGGTGTGGGACTCCCCTGTGGGGTGCCCCACAGCTGCCATGAGGCAGGCCTGAGAACAGCCCAGCTCTCCCAGCCCCGCAGAAGTGGACCTGGGACCCAGGCGTCTAGCCCCGGCCCCCTAACCTGCCCCCGGCCACCTCCGCTCCCGAGGGGCACAGGGGACGTAGGGTCCAGCCCCAGCCCCAGCCAGGCCCACACAGCGCTGCCTTCAACCAGCCTGGGGACCCAGGTGTCCGGAAGCGGCTCTAGGCGGGTTTCTCATGATCCACCACAGCCAGGAGCAAATGCCCCAATCCACCAGAGTTCCTGGCCCTGGGCTGGGGGGGGTCGGGAGTGAGGGGCGCCCAGGGGCTGGGGGGGCAGAGCTGCAGAGTGGGGGGGGCGCCCAGAGGCTGGGGCAGAGCTGCAGAGTGGGGCGCCCAGGGGCTGGGGGGGCAGAGCTGCAGAGTGGGGGGGGCGCCCAGGGGCTGGGAGACCGGAAGCCTTTGCGACACCCCCACCCCCACACGCCGCAGCGTCTGGCCCCCGAGGCGCATCCCAGCCCCGGGCAGGACCCGACAGGTCCCTCCCAGGAGACTCAGCAGCAATTTCCTGCCAACACCTTCCCCGCGCCCCAGCCGGGAGCTTCCGGCCCCGCTCCCCTCCCGGCGCCAGGAGAGAACCCAGGCGTCCGGGCCCCTGCCCCCCGGGCTCCCACCCCCCTCCTAGAGCCGGGGGGGACCCCAGGAGTCGGGGCTCCCGGCCCCCCAACTCAGGAATTAGCCCCACTGGCCGTTGAGGGGAGGCTGTTACGGAGGGAGCTGAGAGCAGCCCCCCCCTGAGCAAACGGGGAGGGGGGGTCGAGGCTGGGGGCGGGACCGGATCCGGAGTGACTCCGGAGTGACCCTGGGGGAGCTCAGATCAGCCCCTCCCCCCCAGCCTAACTTTGTTCCGCGAGCGGAAAACACTCGAGTTCGCGGCTCGGACCCCCGGGGGTTCCCGTGGGAGCCGATTCAGGCCGGGGGGGCTTTGCCCTCTGCCCCCCCCATAGGATTTGGGGGAGGGCTAGTGCCCCGCCCCCCGGCCGCTGCGCGCGCAGGCAGGACTCACCGGGGCGCAGGGAGCCCCCACGCGAGACCGACCCGCTGGAGGCTGGGAGCGAAGTGCCGCGATCCGAGGACACGCCGTGGAGCGGGGGCGGGGGCGGGGCCGCGCCTTTAACCCCTGGCGCGCCGGGGCCGGGCCAGGCTGACACACAGCCAGGTACACAGCGCCCGGGACAGGCAGCCTGGTACAGACATCCAGGACAGGCAGCCAGGGACACAGCGCCCAGGACAGGCAGCCAGGTACAGACATCCAGGACAGGCAGCCAGGGACACAGCGCCCGGGACAGGCAGCCAGGGACACAGCGCCCGGGACAGGCAGCCAGGGACACAGCGCCCGGGACAGGCAGCTTGGTAGAGATACCCAGGACAGGCAGCTTGATACAGGCAGTCAGGACAGGCAGCGAAGGACACAGTGCCTGGGACAGGCAGCCTGGGACAGACATCCAGGACAGGCAGCGAGGGACACAGCGCCTGGGACAGGCAGCTTGGTACAGGCAGCCAGAGACAGTGACTAGGACAGGCAGCCAGGGACGCAGATCCCGGGACAGGCAGCCTGGTACAGACATCCAGGACAGGCAGCCTGGTACACAGCCCCCAGGACAGGCAGCTTGGTGGAGATACCCAGGACAGGCAGCTTGGTACAGGCAGCCAGGACAGACAGCCAGGGACACAGTGACTGGGACAGGCAGCCAGGTACACACTGCCAGCGACAGGCAGCCTGTTATAAACACCTGGGACAGGCAGCCAGCTACACACCACCCAGGCTAGGCAGCCAGAGACACAGTGACCGGGACAGGCAGACACCACTCGAAGACACGCCACTCAGGACAGGCAGCCAGAGACATAGTGACCGGGACAGGAAACCAGGGATACGCCACCTTGGGACAAGCTGCCAGGAAAGGCAATCAGGGACACACTGACTGGGACAAGCAGCCAGGTGTACATCGGCCAGGACAGGCACCTGGTGACATGCTGCCTGGAACAGGCAACCAGGTACACACCGCCCAGGACAGGCCGCCAGGTGTACACCCCCAAGGACAGGTAGCCTAGTGCACACCACCTGGGGACACACTACCCTGGGACAGGCCACCCAGGACAAGCAGCCTGAGCCACGGCACCCGGGGGACACAGCCACGTAGACACCATCCCATTGCGCACACAGAGCAATCTACACACACGGGTGCACGCCCCAGGATACACACTCTGGGACACACACCCAGGGCTCTGCACACCATCTGCAGCACATCCCCAGGGATGTGGGCACACAGATGCGCGCAGGCAGATGACCCACAGACCATGAGACGCACACGTCTCTCCCTCTTTCACAGTTACACACACCCACACAACACGTACATATACAAGACGACAGATGTACGCACAAGGCAAACACGCAGAGTAACACACACTGCAACAATACACACCCAAGCCAACACACACTAGCACGCACACAGACCAAAAACTGGGCAACACCCCCTCAACACAACGCACACCACCTACGCACTAGGAACCCCACACTAACGCACCAATCCACTGACAACACCACACTTGCTGCCTCCTACACAATTAATACACATGATAACACATCAACACAGGTTAACACAACAATACCGCACAAAACACATACATAATGCCATCCCCACACAAGTAATGCAGACCATAACAAACACAAAAGACACATACAGCAACACAGCCAAACACCCACCCAAGAACAGCCACACAAGGAAACACACTACCACATTGGCACAGCACATGCACACACTAACAACTACACAAAGTAACACACGCTAGCATTCCAACACACACACCCACACACACTGACACATTCACAACTACTCCAAGAAGAGCCCAGGTATCTGGAGGGATCTGCCCTCTCTGCTCCTGGCACTACAAGGGTTAAAGCGGCTCCGAGCCCCCCACTGATATCCAAGGGGCTCCCCCTGATGTATGTGGGGACCCCCATCCAATGGCCGGGGGCCCTGGTGGTGCTACCCCCTCTGCTGGCACCATACAGGGTCAGGGGGCACGTTTCTGGAGGTGCATGCAGGGGTAGGGGAGGCTTCCCACAGAACAGCCTGGAATGCTCCCCAGTGCAGCCCCATTGAACCCACCTGTTCCCCGGGGCTCCCCCCCAGTGCCTCCTGCCCACAGCTCGGTGCCCCCCAGCGCCTGGCTCTGCCCGCCTGCTGAGATCCCTCCGTCATTTTCCTCCTCAGTCTCCCATCAGGGGCTGAACCAAGCAACCCCAAAACACAGGGCCAGCCCGATCCCGCCCCCCCGCCCGGAGACTTGCTGAGAGGCTTTGATGCTGGAAAAGCTGGAAAGGAATTCACACCTGAGCTCACCAGCACTTCCTGCTAAAGGACACTGGGCCCCAGAAAACGGAACCCCCCCCGCTGCATGTTTCCCGTTCGGTGGCTGCTCCCCAGCTGCCCCCGCCCCAGAAGCAGCTGCATCCTGGCACTGGGCGAGCCCTCTCTGAGTGGCGTTATATGCGGCTGTTCCCCAGCTGCCCCACCCCAGAAGTGGCTGCATCCTGGCACTGGGCGAGCCCTCTCTGAGTGGCGTTATATGCGGCTGTTCCCCAGCTGCCCCACCCCAGAAGTGGCTGCATCCTGGCACTGGGCGAGCCCTCTCTGAGTGGCGTTATATGCGGCTGTTCCCCAGCTGCCCCACCCCAGAAGTGGCTGCATCCTGGCACTGGGCGAGCCCTCTCCGAGTGGTGTTATATGCGGCTGTTCCCCAGCTGCCCCACCCCAGAAGTGGCTGCATCCTGGCACTGGGTGAGCCCTCTCCAAGCGGCGTTATATGCAGCTGTTCTCCAGCTGCCCCACCCCAGAAGTGGCTGCATCCTGGCCCTGGGCAAGCCCTCTCCAATTGGCATTATATGTGGCTGCTCCCCAGCTGCCCTGCCCCAGAAGTGGCTGCATCCTAGTGCTGGGCGAGCCCTCTCTGAGAAGCATTATATGCAGCTGTTCCCCAGCTGCCCCACCCCAGAGGTAGTTGCAACACACTCCCCCAGCTAATGGCATTGGTACTTTCACTCCTCCGGCGACGGCACGAGGGCACTGGTGGCACCGGTTGGACGAGCCTTCTGCATTCCAGTGCCCTGGCACCACCAGACCGGGAATGATTCATCTGTCGGACAGCAGCCAGGACGCCTGGGTTCTCGCCACAGCCCCAGGAAGGGAGTGGGGTCAGGTGGGTCAGGGCAAGGGGGGTTGGGAGCCCGGACGCCTGGGTTCTGTCCCCAGCTGGCCGCAGAGAGGGGCATCTTTGTGCATTTTCCTGACTCTCATTAAAATTGGGATTAACACAATCAGCTGACTCCAAAGCCGCTTAGGGGGCCGGAGACAATCCCTGAGCCAGGGACGGGCCCCTCCTGCCCCCCTCTGCTCTGTGCCCATTGATGGGGTGGGAACGGCTGTGAGGGTTTAATGCCCCCTTCCCACAGAGACCCTGGCCCAGGGTGATCCCGCAGCGGCCTCGCCCCATGCCACAAAGTAGGTCACTCTGCCAAGCAGCCAGGCCGGGCACCCCGGGAACCCAGGCAGCCAGGCTCCAACCACTAGACCCCACTCCCCTCCTGTGCCCTGGTTTGCCCCACTAGCCTCTCAGCATCAACTACCCCCAGACCCTGTTTCCAGTTCAAGTGACCCTCATAGCCGGACCTTTCCAGCTGCCCGGACACAGAAACAGCCCCCACGCACCCCCAGGAAGGACCGGACTGACTGTGCAATGCAGCCACCTCTGGGGCAGAGCAGCTGGGGAACAGCCACACGGGGGCCAGAACTTGTTACACTAAACTCTGCCCAGCCGCCTGCTCCTCGCAGCGCAGCACCCCCAGGGCCCAGGCCTGCCTGCCAGGGGGCAGTGCCCCTGCCCAGCCCCCACCCGGCTCCCAGCCCCACAGCACCGTCTGCCCAGCCCCCACCCGGCTCCCAGCCCCACAGCACCCTCTGCCCAGTCCCCCCCCAGCTCCCAGCCCCACAGTGCCCAGGCCTGCCTGCCAGGGGGCAGCACCCTGCCCAGTCCCCACCCGGCTCCCAGCCCCACAGCACCCTCTGCCCAGTCCCCACCCGGCTCCCAGTCCCATAGCGCCCAGGCCTGCCTGCCAGGGGTCAGCACCCTGCCCAGCCCCCACCTGGCTCCCAGCCCCACAGCACCCTCTGCCCAGTCCCCACCCAGCTCCCAGCCCCACAGGGCCCAGGCCTGCCTGCCAGGGGACAGCACCCCTGCCCAGTCTCCTCCCTGCCCAGGCCTGTCTGCCAGGGGAGAGTGCCCCTGTCCAGCCCCCACCCAGCCCCACAGCACCCTCTGCCCAGCCCCCACCCGGCTCCCAGCCCCACAGTGCCCAGGCCTGCTTGCCAGGGGACACCGCCCTGTCCAGCCTCCCAGCCCACTCCCTGCCCCACAGCGCCTGGACCTGCCTACCAGAGGACAGCACCCCCTGCCCCATTCCCAGCCCCCCAGTGCCCAGGCCTACCTGCCAGGGGAGGGTGCCCCTGCCCAGCCCTCAGCCCCACTCTGCACCCCATTGTGCCCCTCATTGTCCAGGGGAATGCCCCCCCTGCCCAGCCCCTGCTCCTGCTCCCTGACCCTGCCAGGGGAGGCTTTATCCCTCCCCACCCCCGAGCCAGCCAGCCCCCCGCTCTGGCTCAGCGGGGGGATCTGGTGCCCCATGGACGGGACAGGCCCCTGCCCCACCGAGCCAGCCCAGCCCCCTACAGGCTATTTTCCGGGGGGGTCTCTCTTACCTTTCCTCTCTCAGATGCGTTGTTCTGTTTCCTGGCTCGGTGGATGCACAACCGCCGCCGCGGGTGTGTGACCAGTCCGGGGGTACAAGGGGGACCACCCCGCCCCCGTTTAATCCAGCCAGCCAGTTCCCGGCTCTTTTTCGGCTGGAAAAGCCCTGGCTCCCAGTCCCCGCCGCCTGTTTCACACCCTCTCTGTCGCCAACAGGCGGAGGAGGGTGTGTGGTGGGGGGTTGCACAGTCGGACAGTCGCTGGCTGGTTACTGGGCCAATCGGCTCCCGGTGCAAGACAGGCAGAGGCACATTGTCACAGGCCGGGTGTAGCCCCCGCCCCCCACGCACAGGCGGGCCGGGTGTATCTCACACACACCCTGTGTGGTCACGCCAATCCGCCTGCTCCAGTGATTAACCCTTGGGGCGCCGGAGGGAATGCAGGGGGCGGGGCGGCGCGGGGATGGGCTGTAAGGGGGGAGGCTTGGGGGGGTAGCACAAGCCACAACAAACTGAGCCACAGGGACCGACACCCCCCCACCCGGACAGCTGGAGCCCTGGCACACACGGAGATGCACAATCGCACCACCACCGGTACACAGCGGCTACACACAGAGGCAGACAACCGCTCGCCCCGCAACACCTCACACGCACACTCGGACGCACCACCGGACCCCCACCATGGCAGCCGATACACACAGAGAGGTGCACGGTCACACTGCCTACCACGAAAGTGGTCCCACACAATGATACACAATTGAACACACACTGTGACAGCAGATACACACCACAGCTACATAAATAGGTATCCACAGTCCCCACGAGAACTGATACACCCAGAGACAAACCACTGCCCGCACCCGACACCTGCTGACAACACACACACACAGACACACACAAGCCTCACAAAGAGCTACACAATCCCCCCACGACAACTGACTGGCAGAGCCGCACACTCACAGAGCACAACAGCCGGTGCACACCCAGAGACACACAACCACACACCGGCCAACACAACTCACACACACACAACACGCGCCCACCGGACACCGCACCCCAAGAGCAACAGGGACACGCGCGCGCATGGAGAGGGGGTTCAGCCCCAGGGGGTCCCAGGGGGCTCCCGAAAATCCGGGTCCTGCTTCGGTCCGGCCGCGGGACGGGACCGGCACAAGCCCGGGTCTGGCTGGAGCAACCCCTGCCGGCCACCCCTGGAACCTCACCCACAGCTGCTGCCTGCACAGAGAAAGGGGGCCCCTGTGGGGCAGGAGGGAGGGCCGGCAGGGCTGGGGGCGGGGTGATGGGGGGCTGCGGGGCGGGAGCGAGGGGCACCGTCGGTGTGTGTGTCAGATGCCCCCCTGGAACCCCCCCCCGGCTGGGGGTGTATCCCGACGTGACGTCATTTCCCTTGGCGATCCCCAGCCGGGGGATGAGGCAATAACTCTCCGGCCGGGTGTTTATCGGCTGCGATCGGGGTTTAGGGGGGTCCCGCACCGGAGCCAGCGGCCGCCCTCGGACCCCGCGCCCTAGGCCCAGCGCCCCTCCCCCCCCGCGCCACTCCTGCTGGGACACCGCCCGCCCCCCCCGGGCCCCGAGCCCTGCGGGGGGAGGAGGATGTCGCATGGGGCGGGGCAGAGGGGCCGGGAACCCGACCCCCAGCGGGCCCCCCCGACTGTCTACGTCCTACTGGAGGGACCCCGCACTGCTGAGACCGTCCAGGTGCTGAGGTGAGGGGGGCAGAGACCCCCGGTATCCTCCTGTGCCGGGCCTACCCCGTCCCGCGTGGTATCCCCCGTATCCCCCTGTGCCGCGCGATATCCCCCCGGTATCCCTCTGTCCCGCTCGGTATCCCCCGGCATCTCCCTGTTCCGGGCCTACCCCTGTCCCGCGCGGTATCCCCCCGGTATCCTCTGTCCCGCTCGGTATCCCCCTGTTCCGGGCCTACCCCCCCCGTCCCGCGCGGTATCCCCCGTATCCCCCTGTCCCGCGCGGTATCCCCCGGTATCCCTCTGTCCCGCTCGGTATCCCCCGGCATCTCCCTGTTCCGGGCCTACCCCCCTGTCCCGCGCGGTATCCCGCTGTGCCGTGTGGTACCCCCCGTCTCGTCCGGTATCCCCCTGTGCCGCGCCTGTCCCCCCGTACCCCCTCTTCTGGGACTACCCCCCTGTCCCGCGCGGTATCCCCCGTATCCCCCTGTGCCGCGCCTGTCCCCGTACCCCCTCTTCTGGGCCTACCCCCTGTCCCGCGCGGTATCCCCGGTATCCTCTGTCCCGCTCGGTATCCCCGGCATCTCCCTGTTCCGGGCCTACCCCTGTCCCGGGTATCCTCTGTGCCGTGTGGTACCCCGTCTCGTGCGGTATCCCCCTGTGCCGCGCCTGTCCCCCCGTACCTCTTCTGGGACTACCCCCCTGTCCCGCGCGGTATCCCCCGTATCCCCCTGTGCCGCTCCTGTCCCCCCGTACCCGCTCTTCTGGGACTACCCCCCTGTCCCGCGCGGTATTCCTCCAGCATACCCCTGTCACAGGCGGTATCCCCCGGTACCGTCCCATCTACTTGTCCCCCGCGCTAGTGCCCCGTCCCCCGGAGCCCCCGGCAACCCCTGTCCCCCGGCGCCCTTTGCTCGCTGGAATGCCCCTCCCCCCGCGGACCTCCCCTTTCCTCCCTGGTGTCCCCGCCATCCCTTCCCCGGGGTCCCGTCCCGTCTCGGCCTCCCGCCCCCAGGGACCCCTTTGGCTGGGGGAGGGATGGACAAGCGACCCCTGGGCCCGACCCTGCGGGTTGGGAGTGAGGGGGGCTGGGGGGCGAGGTTGTGACTGGGTCACAAGGGGGAGGGGCAGGGGCTGGCTTGGGGGACCCGAGCCTCTGGCTGCAAATGGAGCTGAGTGTGAGTTCGCTCCTGGCTCTAGGGGGAGTGGGGACTAGTGGTTAGAGCGGGGGGGTGGGGCTGGTAGCCTGGGTTCCTGGGTTCGCTTCCCAGCTCTGGGAGGGGAGTGAGGGCTAGTGGTTAGAGCGGGGGGCGAGGGGGATCCTGGGAGCCAGGACTCCTGGGTTCTCATGGGGCTGCAGTAGCAGATTTTCCCCCTCCCCCAGGACAATTTCTGGCCCCTCCCGACCCGGGCTCCAGGGTCCGTGTTGTTTGCTCCTGGGTCTAGTTAATGATCCCTGGAGCGGGGGAGGGGGCCATAGGGGGCTGGCCATTGAAGGTCACACAGCGAGTTGGGGGCAGGGGTGGAGCCCAGGCATCCTGGCTCCCAGCAGCCCCCCTGCTCTAACCACTGGACCCTGCTCCCCCAGAGCCAGGGAGAGACCCCAGGTGTCCAGCTGGGGCGGAGGGGGGGCACATCCCCAGGAGAACCCTGAGAGGGGACACTGGGGCAGGGCAGGGGGGAGGCCCCAGCCTGGAGCTGAACTAACCTGACCCCCCCCCTCCCCTCCCCAGGCTCTGTCACTTCCCCTCAAGTCTGCAGAGTCTGTGTCCTATCCGGCCCTTCCTTTTCCTTCCCTTCCCTTCCCTTCCCTGCTGGCAGTCACAGCCCCAGCCCCCAGCCCTGCCCCTCGCTCCCATCCCCAGCCCTGTCCCCTCACTCCCATACCCCATCCCCAGCCCTGCCCTCCCAGCCCTGCCCTTCACTCCCATCCCCAGCCCTGCCCCTCACTCCCATACCCCATCCCCAGCCCTGCCCTCCCAGCCCTGCCCCTTCACTCCCATCTCACAGCCCTGCCCCTCACTCCCATCCCCAGCCCTGCCCTCCCAGCCCTGCCCCTTCACTCCCATCCCCAGCCCTGCCCCTCACTCCCATCCCCAGCCCTGCCCCACAGCCCCTGCCCCCCCAGTGCTGTTGGTGCCCCTCACTCCCACCCCGTGCCCCCTCGTGCCTGCCCCCCAGCCCCCTGTACCATGTCATACTGAAAGCAGAAGCAGGTATCTGTCCTGATGGGGGTGGGGGGTGCCATAACTCTCACTATTGCAATTTCCAAGTGGGGGGAGGGGCCAGGTGTGTTTTAGCCCCCCAGGCCTGGGAAACGCCTACCTTCTGCTGCAGTTTTTGGCCTCTGTCCCCAGCTGGGATGTTTGGGGCTTGCGAGGCGGGTGGGGAGCGGCAGAGTGTCTGCAAAGCCCCTTCCAAAGGGCTGAGTCAGGGTCCCGGGGAAAAGCCCTCCCCCACCCCACTAGAAATTGTTCCAATATCGGGGGATAGAACCCAGGAGTCCGGCTCCCAGCCCCCCTGCTCTAACCACTAGAGCCCACTTCCCCCCAGAGCCAGAGAGAACCCAGGCGTCCGGGCTCCCAGCCTCCTGCTCCAACCACTAGGCCCCACTCCGGAGCCAGCAAGAGAACCTAGACGGAAGCCAGACATCCTGGCTCTCATCTGTCTGGTTTTGGGGCAGGGTGGTCTTACGGTGACTCTCATGCCCCGCTCTGGAACTAGAGGGGAGGAGTCCTGAGATGGGGAGCCGCCCCTTTAAGAAGGTTGTGTGTGTGTGTGTGGGGGGGGGGGTTTGGCCTTGTTTCCCAGTGCTGCCCCCTGACCGCCCCATCCCATTTCATGCCCTCAAGAGACCTGGGATGTGGAGAAAGTCTCAGCTGGATCCCATCCACCCCAGAGCCCCCTGGATCTACCCACTTGGGCCGTAGGCCAGAGACCACAATTCCTCCCCCTTGGGTGGGGGCTGGACCCTTGGGGTGGGAAGATCAGGGCTGGGAAACACGCGCCCCCCCCCATCCATTTCTCTCCTGGCTGTTTCCGCCAGGCGATCCGGGGCCGGGGCCTAGCCAAGCGGGGCAGGCATTCACACTGGGCTAGCTGGCTTGCCCAAAGCGGACTGGGCGATTCCACCGTGTGGAGAGGGACAGCGATGCCCCCCCCCCGTGTTGGTTCCCGTTTCCCGGGGCCACTCTGAGCTCGGGGGGGCGGTGGGAGATGCAGGATTCTCCCCGGCCCAAACCCTGCCCAGAGACCCTGGGGGAGCATGGGGCTCCTAGCCCTGGCTAAGCTATTTGGGGGCTTGGCTGCATTTTTCACCTCTGACTAAGAGATTCCCCCAGGGGCCAGCTAGATGCTTCTGCCTGAGAAGAATTTGTCCCGCAGGGGGTGGCCACGGGGGAACCCGTAACAGACCCCTCCAAGCGCCACGCAGGGCAGACCCCACAGGCCATGAGGGTGAGAACCCAGGAGGAAAGAAACCAGGGTTTTGTGGGTGTCCTGGGGACTAAGGGTGGGGAATTGGGGTGGGCCAGAGTGGGTGGTACTGGCCAAGGCTGGTTGTGGATTTGTGTGTCACTGTGGGTTGCGTTGTCGGGCTAGTTGGAGACCTGGGAAGGCTTGAATCTCTGGGGCCAAGGGAGCTGGGGTGGGAGGGGGGTTGTGTATTGGGTGGTGGTGGAGTTCTGTCTGGGGCTGTGCGGTTGTGTGTTGTGGAGTGCTGTGCCTGTGGTTGTGAGGTTCTGTGCTGGGGTGAGTGGGTTGTGTATTGCGGCTGTGTTTTGTACGTTGGCGGTGTGTTGTGGGGGGTTGTGCGTGAGGTGTGTGGTGGGGCTTGAGTGTTGTGGGGTGCTGTATGTGTGTGGTGCAGGGCTGTATCTGGGGTGGTGTGTTTGGGTGGTGCGTTGCGGCTGTGTCGTGAGGTGGCGGGTGGGTGGTGGAGGTTGTGTGTTGTGGCTGTGTACTGTGATGGTGCGTGTGTCATGGGGGTTGCATGTGAGGATGTGTGTTGTGCAGGGCTGTGTCTGTGCTGGGGATTGTGCACTGGGGTGTTGTGTGTGTGTTCTACAGGTTGTATAATGATGTTATGAGGTTTGTGTTGTGCGGGGTGAGTCGGGGTGGGGTGTTGCACAGGAGTTGTCTTGGGGAGTGAAAGTGGTGGTGTCAGGTGCAATGGGAGGCTGTGGTATGGGATAGGGGTGTGTCTTGGGGAAGTTGTGGGGTGTGTCGGGGTGGGAAGGCATCTAGAGGTGGGGACCAGCCCGGAAGCACTTTGTGACCATGGAGCCCATGGCCAACTCTTTGCCTCCTGGGGAGGCACGGGGAAGGGGGACACGTTGTGAGAAATTTGCATGAGGGTCATGCACGAGGATTCACGCTCACTCTGTCCCACCCCCAGCCTCGAGTCCTTGCTCCCTGAGTCGGGCATTGTCGCAGACATTGACTTGGAGAACGTCTTCTCCTTGGCCGGCGACAGCTTCTACGAACTCAAGAGTCAGCCCCTCTCCGGCAGGTAAGGCGGCCATCTTTGGGCAGCCATCTTGGAGCTCTCTTGTCACCCTTGCCCTGCTCTGGGGTCTCCCTCCCCCTACCAACGTTCCCCAACGAGGACCCCAATGCTTGCAGGGGGACCCCATTGCCTGGCAGAGCCCCCCCCCAAGTTCTGTCCGCCAAGGGGCGGAGAAGAAGGTGGGGGAACGAAGGGGCCCCCACCCCCAAATTGGCCCCAGCCCCTCCCATTGACTGAATCAAAGATGGATGCCTTTAGGCTTCCATATTTGCCTCCTGTAGCCGCAAGGACCCCAAGGGCAAGCCCTGGGTGTGGGTCGGCCTCAGGGCTTGGAGCAGCCCTCTTGCTCTCCGACCCATGCAGTTTGTCAGAGGCGCTGAAGGAGCAAAGACCCCCCCCCCATTTATAGCAGCCTGCTCCCCCCAAACTTGGCCCCAACTCCCCCCTTGACTAAATCCAAGATGGCCACCTTTAGCCGTCTGCAATATTTGCCAGTGGACAATGGAGGAGGGCGTTGGGCTCTCCTATCCCTCCCCCAATGTGAGGGACCTCACCCCCCCCCCAGCCCATGATCGCTATGTGGGGCAGAGTCATGCTAATCACCCCTCCCCCCATTCATTGGTTTCAACATGCCGGACATAGGTGTCTGAGTATTGGCTAGGGTTGCCAGCTGTCCAGATTTTGCCTGGACAGTCCGTTAGTTCTGGCCCCCTGTCCGGTAAAAACCAGAAAATACCAGACATTGTTCCCCTGCCGCGTGTGGCGTGGGGAAGCGAGGAGCGCGGGGAGTCTTAAAGGCGCAGCGACCTTGCTTTTGGTCTCTCCATTTTTTTTTTTTGCTCAACAACTTTAATCGACCAAGTTTTTTTTTCTGCCATGTTCGGTATTTTTAGTGAAAGCATCTGGCAAGCCTAGTATTGGCCTGGCCAACCCCCCTGCTTTGAAGGCACCTTGACGAATTGAGGCCCCCGTATTACATGGGGAGGGGGGACCTGGCCTCTCGAGTTCCTCCCCTTTGCAGCCAAGGGCAGGGCAGCCGTTTTGGTGGCACCCACCTACATATAGGTTGGGACTCCAAGGGAGAGCTGGCGGGGGCGGGAGAAAGTTAGGGTGGGGCGAGCAGGGGGCTGCAGGTCAGGAATAAGGGGCACCATATTGGGGGGGATCGGCGTCCCCCCAACCTGTTTGTCCTGCTCTGAAATATGCTGAGTCATGGGGGGAGGGGCAGAGAGCAGGCAATGTGGGGAGGGGTAGCAGGGTGGGAGGGGGAAGGATGCTGGGAAGTGGAGGGAGGCGGGGAGGATTCGGCACAGGCCCCCCCATCTCTAACTCTGTCTCGTCCCTGCCCCCACAGCCCTCCGGCCGCCCCCCCGCAGCCCCCAGTCTCCCCGGGGGACCCTCCCGGCCCCAGCATGTCGTCGCGGGTGCTGCTGCGGCAGCAGCTGATGCGGGCGCAGACCCAGGAGCAGGAGCGGCGGGAGCAGCAGCAGGCGGCCCAGTTCCTGCCCCCCAACCCCGCACCCCCCACCCCAGCCATCTCCGTCAGCAGCCCCCTGCCGCGCCCCGCCACCCAGGTCCCGGTCGAGGTGCTCAAGGTGAGAGCCAAGGGGCCCTGCCCGAGGGGGCCTGGCTTGCGCTGGGGGGCAGGGAATGGGGTGGGGGGGTCCCCTCTAGGGGGCGCTGGTTCCACCCGGCCCAGGGCAGGGACTGGCTGGTGCAGGGGGGCAGGGAATGGGGTGGGGGGGACCCTCTAGGGCGTGCTGGCTTCATCCGACCGGGGAAGGGCCTGGCTGGCTCTGGGGGGGATGGGGAATGGTGCAGGGGGGTCTCCCTAGGGGGCGCTGGCTGTGAGGGGGATGGAGCAGAGTCCCCCCTCACAGCCCCTGTTCTGCCCCCCCAGGTCCAGACGCACCTGGAGAACCCGACCCGGTACCACCTGCAGGAGGCGCAGCGGCAGCAGGTGAAGCAATACCTCTCCACCACCATGGGCACCAAGATGGCGGCCCAGGCCCTGGCGGGCTCCAGCCCCGCGGCCCCCGCCCACTCCCCCCAGGCCGCCTCGGCCCCTGAGGCCCACAGCCTGCCCGCCCGGCAGCCGGCTGCCTCGGGCCCCGGCACCGCCCCCAACAGCCCCATGGCCATGCTGCACATCGGCTCCAACTCGGAGAAAGAGGTGAGTGGGGGTCTCCCAATGCGCCCCTTCCCCTGCCCCAAATGCCTGCCCCACATCCAGCCCCTCTGCTTCCTGTGTCTCCCCTGTGCCCCGGCCCCACATCCAGCCCCTCTGCTCCCTGTGTCTCCCCTGTGCCCCGGCCCCACATCCAGCCCCTCTGCTCCCTGTGTCCCCCCTGCGCCCAGCCCACATCCAGCCCCTCTGCTCTCTGTGTCTCCCTGTGCCCCGGCCCCACATCCAGCCCCTCTGCTCCCTGTGTCTCCCCTGTGCCCCAGCCCCACATCCAGCCCCTCTGCTCCCTGTGTCTCCCCTGTGCCCTGGCCCCACATCCAGCCCCTCTGCTCCCTGTGTCCCCCCCTCCCCTGTGACCCAACTCCACATTCAATCCCTCTGCTCTGTGTCCCCCACGCACATCCCTGCCCCCTTCCCTTCCTCTGTGCTTCCAGCCTCTTTTCCCTTCCCCCATGCCTCCAGCCTAGCCCCCCAGCTCCTCTCCTGCCAGCCCTGCACACCACACCTGCATGGGCACCCACTTTCTGCCCCACCCTGGGAAACACATGCGATCAGCCCACCCCCTGCTCCCGCAGATCGATGATGTCATCGATGAGATCATCAGCCTGGAGTCCAGCTACAATGACGAGATGCTGAACTACATGTCCGTGGATGGGGGGCTGCAGCTGCCCAGCACGGTAACGGGGGGGTGGGAGGGGGCTTGCGGGTCACAGCTGGGGTGGGAGGAGGGGGAATGCCGCCCCTTTAAAACTGATAGGGAGGTGGCAGCTGGCTTGGACTCCGCCCCTTTAAGGGCAACCAGGCAGGTTGGTCCACCGCCCCTTTAAGGCTGGCTGAGTGTGGCAGCTGGCTAAGCCTCTGCTCCTTTAAGGCCATGTGGGTAAGTTTGGACTCTGCCCCTTTAAGGCTGATGTGGGTGTGTGGCCAACTAAGGCTCTACCCCTTTAAAGGCACCTGGATGGGTGTGACCCTCCCTGCCAAGAGAGGGCATTGCCCTTTTAAGGCATCCTGGGAGGCAGCAGCCATGTGGGACAGCGCCCCCAGAGGCCAGGAGGCGTCACTGCGCCATGATGAATTGTAACCCCTTGTCTTCCACGCAGCTGCCGGTGGCGGGGAACCTGCTGGAGATTTATAGCAGCCCGGTGCTCCCGGACTCAACTGTCACCGTCAGCAACTCCTGCCCCGCCGACCTGCCCAACATCAAGACAGAGTTGTCAGGTACTAGCCCGGACACGGGGGGGGGCGCGGGCGCGGGTAGGGGCATTGTGACTTTCCACACACCCATCCGTCCGTCTGTCCTGCTGACATGCTCCCTTCTTCCCTGGCTGCAGAGAATGAAGCCAAAGCGCTGATGAAGGAGAGGCAGAAGAAAGACAATCACAACCTGAGTGAGTGCCCTTCCCCTCCCCCCCCCTCCCCCCCCGCTGGGTAGATCCTTCTCAAGAGGCTGCAGTTGGAGGGGTGGATAGTTGGGAGGGGGTGTCAGAGGCCCCCACCTTGTATCATAGATATGAGGGGAGTTGGGCCACACTTGAATGAGAAATTAGGCTGACGTTACCCGGTGGAACTCCCTGCCACATGATGCTGGTGACGAGGTTTAAGACAAGCTGGATGCTGATCACAAAGAGGGGTGGGATGGCGGGAATTGGGGTGGGACGTCTCAAGGGGAACCCTGAGCTGGCTGGGCCTCTTAGCTGCCATTTCTCCCTCTGCAGTTGAAAGACGGAGACGATTCAACATCAACGACCGAATCAAAGAGCTGGGGACTCTCATTCCCAAATCCAATGACCCGTAAGTGGGGGAGGGCATGGTCCCCCTGGCTCTAAGCACTACCCCCAACCCCCAAAGCCCGGAGCCCTGACTCCCAGCCGCCTCTGTGCCCCCAGGGAGATGCGCTGGAACAAAGGGACGATCCTGAAGGCCTCAGTGGATTACATCCGCAAGCTGCAGAAGGAGCAGCAGCGCTCCAAGGAGATGGAGCTGAGACAGCGCAAGCTGGAGCAAGCCAACCGCAGCCTGCAGCTCCGAGTGCAGGTCTGCCGTGGGGCGCCATGGGGTGGGGGAGAGGGAGGCTGAGCAGGGGGCACAGAGCCAGGTGCTTGGGGGTCTCCATGGGGCTGGGCAGGAGCACGCTCTCACCTGACAGCAGAGCTGGGTGCTTGGGGGGCACATTGGGGCTGAGATTGGGGCACTATGGGGCTGGGAGTGGGGCAGGTGTCTCTCTCCCCTGGCCACAGCTGGACATTTGGGGGGTGCCTTGGGATTGGGCAGGGGAGACTCTCCCTGGCAGCAGAGCTGGGCACTTGGGGGGCACCGTGGGGCTGCGCAGGGGGCGCTCTCTCCTGGCAGCAGAACTGGGTGCTTGTGGGGCTGGAGAGCAGGGGGATTAGTGGGGGGCTCAGCAGGGGGCACTCTTCCCACAATCCCTTTTCTCCCCCTACAGGAACTGGAGATGCAAGCCCAGCTGCACGGCCTGCCCCTCACCTCACCAGCGGCGCTGCTGCCCCTGGGGGGTGCCGGGGAGGGCGCCAAGCCAGAGGGCCCTGGCCCCCCTCCCTTCCTGGCGGGCCCCTCCTGCGCCCCGGATCCCACCGCCTCCACCGCCTGCCTCCTGGACCTTGCCTTCCCCTCAGAGGAGCTGGGCGAGGCCGGGCTGGGCTTCCCCCTGGGGCTGGGGGCTGACAGGGGCCTGGAGGACATTCTCATGGAGGACGGGGGGCCCCTGTCGCCCCTGGGGGCCTCCTCGGACCCCCTGCTCTCATCCCTCTCTCCTGGCGCCTCCAAGGGCTCCAGCCGCCGCAGCAGCTTCAGCATGGAGGAGGATTCCTGATCCTGGCCCCGCCCCTCTGGGGTGGGAGGAGTCAGGGGGGAGCCATGCCCATCAGGCTCCACCCCTGGCAGTCTCCAGGCTCCACCCCCTCCTTTATAGGCACAGCAAGCTCCTCCCTTTCTCTCCAGCTCCATCCCAGGAGTGGCGCCCTTCGGCCACCCGTTGTGTAGGCTCCACCCCATCTGGCTGTAGGCAGCCCCAGAGTTCCAAAAGCTCCACCCCTCTTGAAGCTCCTCCCCAATGTGTAAGCTCCTCCCCTTTCCCCTGGAGGGGCTGGCTTCAGTTTCAGATTGTGCCCCTTTTACCCTCTGTCTCTGCCCTGTTGAATAAGCCCCACCCCTTTCTCTACTGCTCTACCCCCTTCCTCCAGTTAAGCTCCTCCCCTTGTCTGTTCCCACTCTGCCCCTTTTCTAGTCCCCCCTCCAACTGAGGAAGGGGAGGAGCTCTCTCCAGACCACACCCCTTTTTCATCAACCCTGCCCCTTATTTGTAGTTGCCCCCTTTAATCATGACTTTTCTCTACTTCCTCCCCCCTCCCCATAACTACCCCTCACATCCCCCTGCAGAACTTAATTGTGGAGCATCTGGGGAGACCCCCCCCACTGCCTATTTTGGGGTTGGGGGACCTTGCAGCCTCTCTCTCACAGGCTGTGTAGGGTGGGTGCTTGTGATTTGGGGGGCCAGATGTGCCCCCCCAGAGAGGGGATATTGGGGGAGCCCCCCAAAGGAGCTATTCCCCACACCTGTGAATGTAGGGGTTCATCCGGGCACACACTGTGAGCAGAGCCATGCACCCCCCAAATCATAGAGGGACAAAAGTGGGGTGCAGCCATTGGGAGAGGGGAGCCAATCTGCCCCCACACAAGTCCTTCAGATCCATGGATGTCAGCCTTATCCCAAGGGAGGTGGGCATCTGGATTTGGGGATGGGGTGCCCCCATTTTCAGCTTCCTCCAACCCATTTCTCCCCCTTTTCTGAGGGTGTCCCCCCCAAAACATACAAGGAGGGCTGTGTATGAGATGTCCCCTGGATAAAACATGTGTACCCCAAAGCTGGTACTTCAGAAAATGGGGTACTGTGGCAGTCACAAATTCACCCCCAAATCTGCTCTATGGAGGAGTAAAAAACTTTGTCCCTTCAAAAATGGGGTGTAGGGGAAAAGGAAACAGCTGTAGGCCAAACCTTGCATCCCTCGGGGAGCAACTAAAAAAAGGGGGTCCCTCACTTTTTGGGTGGGGTTCAGAATAATGCCCATTTGGCTCCCTGAAATAGCCTGCTATTTGGGGGTGCGGTGGGGGTATGACTCATTGGCTGTGATCTTCCATGGGTCCCCCCCAAAAGCACGACACCCCAAAAATGCATGAATGGGGGGTTCACTGCTGAGTCCTGTCTTTTCCATTTGGGGAAAACAGGACGGAGGGACTCAGGCAGGCGGGGGGCCGGGGAGGAGGGAGGTTTTTTTAAATGCTTTTATTTTATACAAATCCTATTTTGTTTTTTTAAAGAAAAAAATTATAACCCTTTCCTGGCCCGTACAAACCTGGAGTTCAGGGGGTTCCTATTTGCTCTTCCACGCTCCTTGCCCAAACCCCCTCTAGGGGGCGTTGGCTCCCATCCGCCTCCAGGAAAAGTGCCAGCTGGCTGGGGGGGGCAGGATGGGGCATGGGGCTTGCTGAAAACAGCACTGGGAGATTAGGGGGGCTTCTGCACAGCTCAGCGTGGGAGGCTGAGTGGCGCAGAGAGAATGAGAGGGCAGGTTGTGGGGAGGAGATGGGGGACAGGGGGAGCCGTGACTATGGGGGTGCATGGAAGGGGACCAGCAGCCTTCTGGGGGTGGGCGGTGACAGTTGTATTATGTTTGGGGGAGGCTGGCTCTGACCCCAACTCCACCCCGTACCCCCCTTCCCGGTTTTGTACCGAGACCTGGACATAAATATTCGCTCTGAGACGCTTATAAATAAACCTGCGACGCTGATGATTTTCTAACACTGCCCCGTGTCTGGAGGCTGATTTGGGGTCGGGGGGGGGGGTTCCTTTGCTCTCTCGGGCTTTGGGGGTGCTGGGGTCATGTTTGCAGGTGCTGACTGCTGTCCTGCAGGTCCCTGGTTCTTCATCCTGGAAATCAGATACGCTGGGAATCAAGGCTACTGGCCTCCAAGATGGAGCCCCCTGGGACTCCTGCCCCCCACCCGAGCCAGAGGCCCGCGTGCGATACTCCTCCACCCCAGCTGGCAGGGGTGCCTTGGGGCTGGCCTGGCAGGGGGGGTGGCGCCCAGGGGGTTGTGGTCAAGAGGAGAGGAATGGGGTAGGCTGAGGGTGTGAAGCCATGGAAAGGAACATAGGCAAGGGAGGGTTAACAGGATATGGGGGGTGTCATTGAGTCAGGGGGCTGTGCTCTGGGACGGCCCCTCTGAAGCCGGGCAGGGCTCCTGGGGAAGCCAGAGACCCTGCACCCCCACCCGGCAGGGAGAACAGAAGGGCTAGCAGGCGACAGGGACACAGCGTAGAACAGGCTTATCAGCACAGGGACCAGGAACGTTCAATAAAATCCACCTGGACGGGTGGGGCCCCAGAGCCAGGGCTGTGGGTCTCCCCCTGTGCCCCCAGGCAGCCGAAAGCAGACTCCCCTCCAGCCGCCTGCCCCCAGCCAGGCCTGTTGCGTCTCCTGGCCTTTGTCTTGATCAGGGCAAAAGGGGTCAGCCGGCGGCCTCCCCTGGGCTCAGGTTAGGGCTCGGCCAGTGTGTGTGAGCAGACAGCAGCAGCCCCCCCTAAAAGTCACACATCCAGTCCCTCCCCCCCTCCCAGACACTGGTGCAGTAGCCAGGGAAACTGAGGCACACTCTGGGTTCGCATAGGACACTGAGACTCACACCCAATATACCAAGGTGAATAAAACCTCGTGTCAGGTCCAGGGCCTGGGTAGCGTGGGGACTTCGTTAGCTAGCCCGGGGGTCACTGGGCAGCCCCTGGCCCCGGCCACTCATTAGAGCCGCAGCCTCGTTAATTAACCCCGGGGTCACTGGGCAGCCCCTGGCCCCGGCCACTCATTAGAGCCTCAGCCTCGTTAATTAACCCCGGGGTCACTGGGCAGCCCCTGGCCCCGGCCACTCATTAGAGCCGCAGCCTCGTTAATTAGCCCGGGGTTAATTAGGCAGCGCTCATTGGCCCTGGTTGGGTCACTAATTATGCCCCCGCCCACCAGGCACTTCCTAATGAGCCTCGGCCCCCGCTCCGACTGGGCTGTGGTTAATTGGGGGTAATTAGCTAATTGGAGCTGGGTAATTAGTGCTAATTACGTGTCTCAGTAATTGGCCTGGGTGGGTCTGCAATGACGCAGCCCCTCCCACCTGCCACTAACTCTAAGTCAATTAATGCTAATTAATGGTTGCGCTAATTGGGGTGGGGGCAGAGCGCTGGTGCCCGCCTTGGAGGACCAAAGGAGACGATGCTCCCGGCCTGCGTCATTAAAGTCTCCCCACTTCCGGTTTCGCAGCAGGACGCTCTGTCCCACAAGGCTCTATGATCGGCACTTCCGGTCTAGCGAGCGACGCTCTCTCCGCCGCGCCAGCGACATATCTATGGTTCTCACACCCGCGTTCCTGGCGACGCTCTCTCTTGCGCCTCTACGTCTCTATGGTCGCCCGCCCCCACTTCCCGCTGACGCCTTTAAAGGGCTGGCGGAGGGGTTTTTTTTGCCCTCCGACAGGCCAGAGCTGGGGGTGCAGGGGCTATGGGTGGAGTGTTGGGGGAGGGGCTATGGCTGGAGCATAGGGTTGCCAGATGGGTTAACAAAAAATACTGAACATTCCCCCAAAAAAAAAAAAATCAGGAAAAAATTCTGTTAAGAAAAAAAAAAGGGGCACTGCACCTTTAAATGGCCCACGCGCCTCACTCCCCCGCCCCCGCCAGACGCTTGTCCCCGCCGGGCTCCTGTCCCAGGGAAACAGGAAATATGGGACATTTCACATGTCTGGTATTTTCTGGGTTTTTTTACCGGACGGTGGACCCGAATAACGGACAGTCTGGGCGAAAAGCGGCCACCTGGCAACCCTACTGGGGTGTTGGGGGAGGGGCTATGGCTGGAGAGTTGGGGATTGGCAGGGGCCTGGGGAGGGGCCGTGGCAATTAGGGATGTGAGAGCGCTTCGGGTTAGTGTATTTTAGTAACTGTGGCTGCAACAATTTTTAGCAGCGATACGGTTACTAAAATACTCCATAGGAGTGGGGCTGGCAGCCAGTGCAATCCGGCCCCACTCCTGGGGAGTCCCCTACTCCCCTCTGATAGAGAGGCGGCAGCAGCAGGGGGGAGAGGGGGAGGGACAGGTGGCTCTGCAGGAGCCAATAGGTGTGGGGGTCATAGACTCACAGAACACTAGAAATGGAAGGGACCTTGACAGGCACCGAGTCCCGTCCCCTGCCCTCATGGCAGGACCAAGCGCCATCTAGTCCAGGGCTACTCAACTTTGGAAGCTCCGGGGGCCACAGTGATGCTCACAGCACACGCCGAGGGCCGCAACTGAAGTGTGGTTGCATAGACATGCAAATATATGGAAACAGCTTCTTTCACACTGATGGGCATGAATACAAAGATTAAGGCAAGACTACACAACACACAGGCCCCATTCACGTCAGTTCTGCTGATATTAATACAATGCAACATTGACCCGATTTCCACCTGTAGGACAGAACTTGTAATGAGCAAGGACAGTCAAGGAATTACGAAAACGCACATCAAGAGAAGACCATTATATTGACGACTTTTTTGTTTTGGCTCCCACCGACGGGCCATGAATTGAGCCCTGCGTAAACCCAAACTGCACTGTGGACCGCTGCGGCCCACGGTCCAGGTGTTGAGTAGCCCTGGTCTAGACCATCCCTGAGAGATGTCTATCTAACCGCCTCTTCAATATCTCCAGTGACGGAGATTTCACAACCTCCCTCAACAATTTATTCCAGTGTTTCACCACCCTGACAGGCAGGAAGTTTTTCCTAATGTCCAACCTAAACCTCCCTTGCTGCAGTTCAAGCCCCTTGTTTCTTGTCCTATCCTAAGAGGCCAAGGAGAACAATTTTTCTCCCTCTTCCTTGTAACACTCTTTTAGGTACTTGAAAACCACTGTCATGTCCCCTCTCAGTCTTCTCTTTTCTAAACTAAACAAGCCCAATTCCTTCAGTCTTCCCTCCTAGCTCATGTTCTCTAGACCTTCCATCATTCTTGTTGCTCTTCTCTGGACTTTCTCCAATTTCTCCACATCTTTCTTGAACTGTGGTGCCCAGAACTGGACACAATCCTCCAGCGGAGGCTTAATCAGCGCAGAGTAGAGCGGAAGAATGACTTCTCGTGTCTGGCTCACAACACTTCTGTTAATGCAGCCCAGAATCATGTTTGGGTTTTTTGCAACAGTGTGGCTACGTCTAGATTTTAGGCTTCTTTCGGAAGAAGCTTTTCCTGAAGAGATGTTCTGGAAAAGCTTCTTCTGAAAGAGAGCATCCACTCGGCAAAAGCACATCGAAAAAGCAATCTGCTTTTTTGAAAGATAGCGTCCACATTGATTGGATGCTATCTCGCATTAAAGTTGTGATTACTATGGACGGAGGGACCACCAGGGCTCCTGTGCTTTTTCCAGGCACAGGGCTCCTGTGCTCTTCTTTCGAAAAAAAACCCTCTTCCCTGTCCACACACGCCTTTTTCCGAAAGAGCTCTTTCAGAAAAAGGCTTCTTCTTCATAGAAAGCGGTTTACCAATGTCAGAAAAAACCTGCATTCTTTCGACTTTCTGTCAAAAGAACGCAATTGCAGTGTGGATGTAAGTGTAGTTTTTCTGGAAAAACTCTGCAGTGTAGACGTACCCTGTCATGCTGCTGACTCATATTTAGCGTGTGGTCCACTCTGACCCCTAGATCCCTTTCTGCAGGACTCCTCCCTAGACAGTCGCTTCCCGTTCTGTGCGTGTGACACGGATTGTTCCTTCCTAACTGGAGCACTTTGCATTGGTCCTTATTAAACTTCACCCTATTGACCTCAGACCATTTCTCCAGTTTGCCCAGAGGAATTTGAATTATAATCCTACCCTCCAAACCACTTGCAACCCCTCCCAGTTTTGTATCATCTGCAAACTTAATAAGCATCCGCTCTATGCCAATATCTAAATCGTTGAAGATATTGAACAGAACAGGTCCCAAAACAGACCCCTGCGGAATCCCCCTTGTTCTGCCCTTCCAGCAGGATTGTGAACTGTTAATAACGACTCTGAGAACGGTTATCCAGCCAGTTATGCCCCCACCTTAGAGTAGCCCCATTTAGGTTGTATTGCCTAGTTTATTGATAAGAAGGTTGTGACTGTGTGAAATGCGTTACTAAAGTCTAGGTATCCCACGGCCACCGCGTCTCCCTTCTCCACAAGACTCGTTATCCCATCAAAGAACACGATCGGACTGGGGAGCTGGCTTGAAAGCTGCTTCCCGCATGTACCAGCTCCCGCCTGCCCCCCGCGATGCTCCCTCTGATACAGAGGCAGTAGGGGGGAGGTGCATGTAGTTCTTTGGATGAAACGAGAAGTGGCTTGCTGGGCAATTGTTTAAAAGGCCGTACGCTAACATCCCCAGTGGAATTGAGGAGGGGCTGGAGGGGGAAGGGCTCTGGAGATGGGGGTGAAACAGGCTGGATAGGAGGGGCTGGGGCTGAAGTGGGGCAGGAGATGGGTGAAGAGGAGCCAGTCGGGGGAAGGGCCTGGCTCCCCCAAATCCCTCCCACCCCGCTGCCGCCTGGGGTCTGGGGGTGCCGAGGGACAGGGCTGGGACCTGGCAAACTTGGGTCTGGATCATTTCCTCCAGTGGGGGGGGGGGCAAGGACACGGGTAAACTGTGACTCCCAGCCCCTCGCCCTGCGGATGGGGGGCAAGGTTGGGTCATCGTGGAGGGCAGGCGGTACTTTGGGGTCAGGGCGTGACTCCAGTCTGTGTGAGGGGCAGCCACAGCAGCAGAAGCCTGGCAAGGGAGCATGTATGGGAGGGGCACAGGGCATTAATTGGACTGGATGGACCCGTGGGTCAGATCTGGGGGGCAGAGGGATGGGCCTGGGCTGAGGGGCGTGAATCTGACCCCTCTCCTCTCTCCCCAGCCAGAGAGGCCTGGCGAGGTCTCCCTGGAGCTGAACAAGCTGGCTGAGGTGGCCCCTGAATTCATGACCCCTGGGGGCAGCTGTGGGGTGGGGGCTCGTGGTGACTCCTCCCTGGTAGCATCTTGCTGAGCCGCCGAGGGAAAAGCAAGAGAGCTAGGAGCCAGGACGCCCAGGTTCTCTCCCCAGCTCTGGCAAGGCAGTGGGGTCTAGTAGTTAGATTGAGGGGGACTGGGAGGCAGCTCACAGGGAGGGCTCATCTGGGGCTGAGATGCAGCCACCTCTGGAGCAGGGCAGCTGGGAACAGCTGCACATAACGCCACACGGGGACACCTCCTTCAAACTGCAGGGCCCCAAACCGGGAGCCAGCCCAGACACCTGGGTTCACATCCTGTCTGTTGAGGGGCGGAGTGGGGCTCGGGTTCACTTCCAATCCGCAGGGCAGCACCCCCCCACCTATCCCGAAGGGGGAGCTGGGCAGGGGTCACATCTGGGGGTTTTTGTCCAGTGCCCTCTCCAGCTGCCAGGATTTTCTTTCCCCTCCCTTATGGCTTTGGTCCTTGGGGTTTGACCTGGACGCCTGGGTTCACACTTCCCTTCTGCCCCCCCCACGCCGCCCCCCTTCCTTCTGTTCTTCCCTTCCCCATTCGCTCCTCCTCCATGTGCTTGCTGCTTTTCACCTCCCTCCTGCCTTCCCCTCGTCTGCTCCCCTTCCCTTCACACTCACCCTTCTTCCATTCATTCGGTCCGTCCTTTGCCCGCCCGTCCATCCCTCCATCCAGCCCTTGGATGCTCTGCCCCTCAGCTGGGCTCCTGCTGCCCTCCCTCCATCCCCCCACCATCCATCTCACACCCACCGTCCTTCCTTTCTAGGGGTCAGAGTGGACCACACGCTAAAAACGAATCAAAAGTGCGATGCTGTTGCAAAAAAAGCAAACGTGATTCTGGGAGGCACCAACGGGCGTGTGGGGAGCGAGACACGAGGAGTCATTCTTCCGCTCTGCTCTGCGCTGATTGGGCCTCAGTCAGAGTCGAGTGTCCGGTTCTGGGCACCACAGTTCAAGGAAGATGTGGAGACATTGGAGAAGGTCCAGAGAAGAGCAACAAGACTGCCGGACGGTCTGGAGAACAGGAGCTAGGCGGGGAGGCTGAAAGAGCTGGGCTTGTTCAGTTTGGAAAGGAGGAGACTGAGGGGGGACATGAGCGAGGTTTTTAGTATCTAAAAGGGTGTCACAGGGAGGAGGGAGCAAATGGTTCTCCTTGGCCTCTGGGGACGGGACAAGCAGCAATGGGCTTAACTACAGCCAGGGAGGTTTAGGTTGGACATTAGGAAAAACTTCCCGCCTGTCAGGGGGGTGAAACACTGGAATGAATTGCCTGGGGGGGGGGGTGGAATCCCCATCACTGGGGATATTTAAGAGCAGGTTGGACAAATGTCCATCAGGGATGGGCTAGACAGGACTGGGTCCTGCCGTGGGGGCAGGGGCTGGACCCGATGACTCTCGAGGTCCCTCCCAGTTCCAGGATTCTATGATTCCGCCCAGCCCTTGGGACGTTCTGCGCCTCCGCTGGGTTCCTCCCTCCCTCTGTGCACGCCCACCCCCACCCCCCTGTGACGACGCGTTGGGGTCCCCTGACTCCTGCACCCCCGTAATGGCACGAACAGACTCCACCAGCCCGTAGAATGGAGGGAGTTTATTCCTTCTCCAGGATACAGCACGGCACAGCACAGCCCGATGTAATCTGGTTACAGAGCAGGTCTAGGATGCCTCAGCCCCCTTGCGATGGGGAGATTGGGCCCCTAAATCCCAGCCCCTGGCTTAGGCTGGTTCCTCCATGATCCCAGACAGAAACCAACCCACTCTCTTCCAGCCCTGCCCCCAGCCAGGGCAGCATTTCCCCTTCCTTTGTCTCTCTCCTTGGGGGGTAGCTGGTCAGACAGGTTGAGAGACCCTCTTTGCATAATGCTTCATCTCCAGTCCTTCTGGGCTGTGGTACTGATGGCAGCCAGTGGGGGTTACCACAGAGCCAGCATAGAAACCAGCCAGGTACCTCCACTACGTCACAGTTCTCCCCCCTCCGAGAGCGAACTGAGCAGGGTCACTCCGCTCGTGACCTAGGGAAGTTCGGGCCCCTCGCTACGGGATAGTGCGTCGGCGATGATGTTGGCGCTCCCCTTGACGTGGATCACTTCCATGTCGTAGTCCTGCAGGAGCAGGCTCCACCTCAGCAGCGTTGGCCCCTTCATCTGGTGCAGCCAGGTCAGGGGGCAGTGGTCGATGTACACCGTGAAAGCGCCCGGCCAAACAGGTATGGCTGCAGCTTTTGCAGGGCCACACCATCGCTAGGCATTCCCTCTCTACGGTCGCGTAGCTCCGCTCCCGGGGCAGCAGTTTCCTGCTCAGGTACACGATGGGGTGACGTTCCCCCTTCTCGTCCGCCTGCATCAGCACTGCCCCCAGCCCGGTGTCCGAGGCGTCAGTAAACACGATAAAGGGCTTGTCAAAGTCCGGGTTTACCAACACTGGGGCCCTGACCAGGGCTTCCTTCAGTGCACAGAGAGCCCTCTGGCACTGCTCTGTCCAGACCACCCTGTCTGGCCTCCCCTTCCTGCACAGCTCTGTGATCGGGGCAGCGATGGAGCTGAAGTTGGGCACAAACCTCCGGTAGTACCCCGCCATCCCAATGAAAGCCTGGACCTGCTTCTTGGTCTGGGGTACAGGCCAGTCTCTGATGGCCCCCACTTTGGCAGCTCTGGCTTCAAGCAGCCGCTCCCACCTTATGGCCCAGGTAGGACACTTGGCCATTCCAACCTTGCACTTCCCAGCCTTTACGGTCAGCCCAGCCTCCTTCAGCCGATCCAGTACCTGGCTGACCTGGGCCACGTGGTCCTCCCAGGACTGGCTGAAGATACAGATATCATCTATGTATGCTAGGGCATAGTTCTCCATTCCTCTCAGCAGCTGGTCCACCAGACGCTGGAAGGTGGCCGCGCCTTTGAGGCCGAAGGGCAGGACCAGGAACTCATAGAGCCCCAGCGGGTGATGAAAGCCGATTTCAGTCTGGCCTCCTGGTCTAGCGGCACCTGCCAGTAGCCCTTGGTGAGGTCCAGGGTGGTGAGGTAACAGGCTCCCCCAGCTTGTCCAGGAGCTCGTCGGGCCTTGGCATCGGGTAGGCGTCAGACACCGAGATGGCGTTGAGCTTCCGGTAGTCCACGCAGAACCGGATCGACCCGTCCTTCTTGGGAACCAGCACAGGAGAGGCCCAGGGGCTGGAGGATGGCTGGATCACCCCAGGGCCAACATGGCCTCGACCTCTCTCTCCAGGTCCTGGGCTGTTTTCCCGTGACCCTGAGCAGGGAGCAGCGCACCGGGGGTGAGTGCCCGTCTCCACCCGGTGGACAGCCAGGTTGGTGAGACCAGGCTTGTCGGAGAACAGCTGCTGGCGGGGCGCAGCACCTCTTGGATCTCGGCCTGCTGGGCGGGTGAGCTGGTCCGAAGAGAAATTGACTCCAGCGAAGAGTCCTCTCCGGTTCGGGAACAGGCCCACCAGGATCCTCCCCTGCTCCTCCCAGGCCTTACACGGCCAGCACCAAGTTCTCCCTGTCCCAGTGCGGTTTCATCATGTTAACGTGATACACCGCTGGCGCGTGTCCGGCCCGTCAGCTGCACCACGTAGTTCACCTCGTTCAGCTGCTTAACAACTGAAGGGGCCGTCCCAGGCGGCTTGCAGCTTGTTCTTCCGCACGGGAATTAGGACCATCACCTGGTCCCGGTAGCATAGGCCGGGCCCGTGCATTGCGGTCGTACCAGACCTTCTGCTTCCTCTGGGCCCTGCTCAGGTTCTCTCTGGCCAGGCCCATGAGCTCGGAAAGTCTTTCCCGGAACGTCAGGGCGTAGTCCACAACCGGCTCCCCCTCCGGGAGACCTTCCCCTCCACTCGTCTCTCAGTAAGTCCAGGGGCCCCTCACTCGCCTCCCATATAACAGCTCGACGGTGAGAACCCCGTGGACTCCTGGGGCACCTCCTGTATGCAAACAGCAGGTGGTGTAGGTACTTGTCCCAGTCCTGCGGGTGTTTGTGCATAAAGGTCCTTAGCATCTGCTTCAGAGTCCCATTGAACCTCTCCACCAACCCGTTGGTCTGGGGTGATACGCCGAGGCCCAGGTGTGCTGGACCCCACACTTCTCCCACAAGCACCGGAGCAGGGCCGACATGAAGTTGGATCCCTGGTCCGTGAGAACCTCCTGGGGAACCCCACCCTGCTGAAAATGGTCAGCAGTGCGTCTGCCACCGTGTCTGCCTCAATAGAGGTAGGGCCACGGCCTCGGGTAGCGGGTGGCAAAGTCCACCACCACCAGGATGTACTTCTTCCCCGTCCGGGTTGCTCTGTTGAAGGGCCCCACAATATCCATCGCCACCTTCTGGAAAGGCTCCTCTATGATGGGTAGGGGCCTCAACACAGCTTTCTTCCTATCTTGGGCCTTCCCCACCCGTTGGCAGGAGTCGCAGGACCGGCAGTACCTCTGCACGGCCGCAAATATCCCCGGCCAGTAGAAGTTTTGGAGCAGCCTCAGCCGCGTGCGCCGGATCCCCTGGTGTCCCGAGCGGGATGTCATGGGCCAGGTATAGCAGCTTGCGGCGATACCTTTGCGGGACCACCAGCTGCCGCTGGAGCCCCACTCCCCTACCTTCCCGGGGAAGCCATTCCCGGTACAGAAATCCCCTCTCCCACTGGAACTTCTCCTGGCAATCTCCCCTCGGGGCTGAGCTGTGCCCAGGTCGGCCCGGTCCTCAGGGCCTGCAAGGAGGATCCGCCCGCACCTCCGCCTGGAATTCAGCGGCTGGGGCTGGGACAGGCGTGTTTACGGCCTAGGTCCGACTCCATGTCTGCTGGGACAGGGCCCTGGGCCCCGGTTGAGAACCTCCTCGAGTTCCGGGCTGCCAGCCCCTCGCTGGCTCTGGCTACGGGTGGTGACCAGGGTCCTGGGGTCCGTCTGGCCACTCCTCTGGTCGCTCCCCATCAGCACCTCGGTGGGCAAGTGCGGTGCACCCCACTTCCTTGGGGCCCTCCTTGGCCTCCCATTTCAGATGCACCCTGGCTACTGGTACCTTAAATGGGGTGCCATCTATGCCCCTCAGGGTCAGCTGAGTGTTGGGCAGCATACGGTCTGGGGCCACTACGTTGGGTCGGGCCAGCGTCACCTCTGCCCCCGTGTCCCAGAAACCTGTCACCTTCCTACCATCCACCTCCAGGGGTACGAGGCAGTCGCTCCGCAGAGGTCGCCCTGCTCTCTGCACAGCTTCACCAGCTCTGCCTTCAGCAGTTGGGTATAGGCCATCTCCCCGCTGGTCCCCTCGGTGCAGACTCACCAGTCTAGTGCTGCTGCGCCCCACGATTCTCAGGAACCGCTTCGCTCTGTTTCCAGCACGCCTGGTTCCATGGCTCTTGCTTCTACTGCGCCTAGTCACTTGCCGCTGGATGCTCCATCCACGGGGTGCAGTGCATCCCGCTCCTGACACCAGTGTGACGCGCGTTGGGGTCCCCTGACTCCTGCACCCCGTAATGGCACGAACAGACTCCACCAGCCCGTAGAATGGAGGAGTTTATTCCTTCTCCAGGATACAGCACGGCACAGCACAGCCCGATGTAATCTGGTTACAGAGCAGGTCTAGGATGCCTCAGCCCCCTTGCGATGGGGAGATTGGGCCCCTAAATCCCAGCCCCTGGCTTAGGCTGGTTCCTCCATGATCCCAGACAGAAAACCAACCACTCTCTTCCAGCCCTGCCCCCAGCCAGGCAGCATTTCCCCCTTCCTTTGTCTCTCTCCTTGGGGTAGCTGGTCAGACAGGTTGAGAGACCCTCTTTGCATAATGCTTCATCTCCAGTCCTTCTGGGCTGTGGTACTGATGGCAGCCAGTGGGGGTTACCACAGAGCCAGCATAGAAACCAGCCAGGTACCTCCACTACGTCACACCCCCATCCACCCTCCTCCCACCCCCTCCATCCATCCATCTATCCCCACACCCACCCTCCATCCATCCCTCCCACACCCACCGTCCATCCATCCGTCCCACACCCATCCATCCACCCACCCTCCATCCAGCCTTTGGGATGCTCTGCCCCTTTGCCGGGTTCCTGCCTTCAGTTCATTTTTTCCCTCCATTCATCTCTGCCTGTGTCCCTCTCTTCTCTCGTTCCTGCACTTTCCCACCACGCAGCTCTTTGCTCTGCTCTGATCTGCTGTTTTCTCCTTCCTCCCACTAGTCCATCTTCCTGCGTCCCCGGGCCCTGGCTTTTGGGGGTCCTGGCTCCGTCCCCCCAACAGGGGGGCTGGGATGCACTTGGCCAAGGGCTGATCTACCGCCTGCCCTCCACACCTGCAGGGAGAGGGCGGGGCCAAGGGTGCCTCCTAGCTGAAGCCCTGCCCCACCCAGTAATGGGGGGGCCAAGTCAGTTGGACGGGGAGGGGAGAGTTGCGGGGCTATGTCCCTCATGAATTCTAATTCTGTCCTCTGCTCTCCATGGGACTTGGGGGGCTGCACCGGGGGAGAAACGGGAGTGTCAGAGAACCACCCCCTGGGTAGCGGGATGGGGGAAGTACCTGGAGGCGCAGTACAGCAGCTGCAACAACCCAGATGCCTAGACAGGGGCTGGCCCCTGCAATAGAACCCAGGAGCCCTGGCTCCCAGCTCCACTTCAACCACTAGCCCCCACTGCCCTCCCAGGTTCTCAGGCCCCCCTCCCTCCACCTCTAGCCATCACTCCCCTCCCCAAACCAGGGAGAGAACCCAGGAATCCTGGGTCCCCCTTCCTCCTGCTCTAACCACTAGCCTCCACTCCCTTCCCAGACCCAGGGAGAGAACCCAGGAATCCTGGCTCCCCTCCCTCCCACTCTAACCACTAGTCTCCCCTCCCCTCCCCGGCCCAGGGAGAGAACCGAGGAGTCCTGGCTCCCGGTCCACCTCACCCCCGACATCGGGATTCGAACCCGCCACCCTCTGCCGGGGAGTGACAGTCCCCCATCGTGACGTCACCCCTAGCTCTTCCCTCCTGCGGCTGACCCCCGCCGGAGGCTGTTCCGGATCTAGCTCTGCCCCCCTTCCTCTGCCTGTCTCCAGACAGCTCCAAGATGGAAGTCCTCAATCAGGTACGCACCTGGCTAGCTCAGCACCATAGACAGCGATCTGGGCGAGCGGGGGTTCCACCGAGCGGGGGGGACACGGGACTGTCTGCTCCCCCTTCCATGCAAGCCCCCCAGGCAAGCCCCCCATGCACCCCCACCGGGCTGGCGTTTTGCAGCAGCAGCTGGAGCGGTTGCGTCCAAAGGCAGCGCCCTGCGAATCCGGGAGGGGGGGCAAGTGGGGGGGCAGGGTATTTGCTGCAGATGGGGGGCAAATCTGAGCTGGATGCGTGGGGGGCACACAGGGGCGGGATGGGACGCGCTGAGGTTATCGGGGGTAGCATCTTCCCCGGCTGCAGATGGGGGCTGAAAATGATGCGGGGGCAGGTTGGGTGTAGGTAGCTTGCAGTTGGGTGGGAATTGCAGGTTGTTTGGTGGGGGCGTTAGGGGACAGGTTATTTCTCTGCTGCAAAGGGGGCGAATCCAAGATGGATCCGTGGGGGCACAGATGGGGTAGGATATGCCCCAGCTGCAGATGGGGATCTGACATTAGGGGCACAGCTTGAATGCAGGCAGACTGCAATGGGTCTGGAATTGCAGGGTATTGGGGGTCTGGAGCTTGGCTATTTCCGTGCTGCAAATGGGGGGGGGCTGCGACTGATGCAAAAGGGGGGGTCCAATGGGCTGGCCGTGTTGAGGAGGCTCATCGGTGGTGCTGGGGATGTTACCAGATATGTTGGAGTGGGGGAAGGTGGGGTGGATGACACCCCCTTCCATTTGCAGCAGGGGTGGGGGCGGGAAGGAAGATGGCTGACCTGCTGCAGTGAATTCATTGCCTGCCGTAGCGCTCGGGTGCGGGGTTGTGGGGCTCACGTAGGGAGGGGGGGTTGAGAATATTCTCCCACCAGCTGCTGCCGCAGAGCCGGGCTTGGGGGGGGTGCAGGGAACCCTTGGGTGCAGGATGTTTTGGCTGGAGGAATAGGAGGGTGCAGACCAGTGGGGGCAGTTGCGGGGGTCTGACTCAGGATAACAAGCTTGAGGGTGAACATGGTGCCACGGGGGTTGGGGTAATTTGGGGGTGGAGTATGAACTGGGGCAGAATATTCCCCAGCTGCAGCGGGCGGGGGAATGCAGCAAGACCCCCCCGCCATCCATTGGGCAGGCGGGGGGTTGAGGGATTCAGGTAGTGGCGGGGGGGCTGCTTATGAATCAGGGGGTTAATGTGGACCTGCCTCCAGCAGGCTGTGAGGAGACAGGGGTTCCGGTGGGGGGGCCAGACTGGGGGGGCTGTGTGCGCGTGAGGCCTTTCCTGTGTGGTTATTCCTCGTAGGGAGCCGTGGTGTGGGAGGGACCGTCTTGAGATGGGTTCTCTCCCCAGCATGGGCAGTGGGGTCTGGTGGAGGGGGGGGCTGGGAGCCAGGACTCCTGGGTTCTCTCCCTGGCTCGGAGAGGGGAGTGGGGACTAGCGGTTGGGGGCGGCTGGGAGCCAGGACTCCTGGGTTCTCTCCCTGGCTCGGGGAGAGGAGTGGGGACTAGCGGTTGGGGCGGCTGGGGCCAGGACCCTGGGTTCTCTCCTGGCTCGGGAGGAGTGGGGACTAGCGGTTGGGGGCGGCTGGGGGCCAGGACTCCTGGGTTCTCTCCCTGGCTCGGGGAGGGGAGTGGGGACTAGCGGTTGGGGGTGGCTGGGGGCCAGGACTCCTGGGTTCTCTCCCTGGCTCGGGGAGGGGAGTGGGGACTAGCGGTTGGGGGCGGCTGGGAGCCAGGACTCCTGGGTTCTCTCCCTGGCTCGGGGAAGGGAGTGGGGACTAGCGGTTGGGGGCTGGGAGCCAGGACCCCTGGGTTCTCTCCCTGGGCAGGGTGGTGGGGAGCGGGATGGGTGTAGAGGAGATGGCAGCTGTTTAAATATCCCTCCCGCCCCTCTGTCTCCGCCTGGGTTCCCAGCTCGTGGCAGGGGGGCAGTTCCGGACCCTCAAGGAGCCGCTGGGGTTTCTGAAGCTGCTGGAATGGGTGAGTGCCCCGCGGCCGGCCCCCAGCCCCTGAGATGGAGGGCTCCTGTTTGCATGGCCTCTGAGCTGGCCTAGGCCTGGGACCCGGCCCCCTGGTGGGGAAAGGCCCTGTGCCCTGCCCCACCTGCGGAGCAGGATGGCAAGGGAGGGGCTGTGGGGTCTGGGGAAGGGGATGCAGGAACAAGGGGTTATCAGAGCCTGCTTGCCCCGCACACCTGGGGAGATCAGACAGCGAGACACTTCCAGGCCCCTCCTGCTGGTTCTGGAGCACTTCCAGACGCCCCTTCCCCTCCTGCTGGTTCTGGAGCACTTCCAGACTCCTCCCACCCTGCTGGTTCTGGAGCACTTCCAGACTCCCCCCTCCTGCTGGTTCTGGAGTGATTCTAGATCGATTAGCGGGACATTTTTGCCATGTTCTAGACCCATTTACCCAACTGGTTGTGGAAGGGTTCCAGAGCCCTCTGCCCTGCGGGTTCTAGAGCCATGCCCTACCCCCGGATCAGACCTGTGGGCCCCTCCAGCCTGGCATCTCCCCACACCAGACCCAAGGCGGCCAGCCAGGTCTCCACCGCCCCGAGTGGCCCCGTCCCCAGCATGGGGCAGGGGGAGGGCGGAGGGAAGCGCGAGAACCGAGGCGGGAGGCCGATGCAGCCAGATGGACAATTGGGTCAGACGGGTTCTTATCTCGTCCCAGCTCCCTGTGGGGATTAGAGGGGGCGGGGCCCAGCTAACCCTCTCGAATTACCCACAATTCCTCTCTGCTCCATCCCCCCAACCCTGGGTTTTAATCTAGGCCGCAGCCAGCTCTCCTGCCCCTCCCCCGGGGGGGGTCTCACCCGCCCCCTCGCCCGCAGCTCTCCTGGCCCTCCCCCGGGGTCTCACCCACCCCCTCTAGCCCACAGCTCTCCTGGCCCTCCCCCAGGATCTCACCCCTCTTGCCCACAGCTCTCCTGGCCCTCCCCGGGTCTCACCCCCTCTCGCCCGCAGCTCTCCTGGCCCTCCCCAGGATCTCACCCCCTCTAGCCCACAGCTCTCCTGGCCCTCCCCGGGTCTCACCCACCCCTCTAGCCCACAGCTCTCCTGGCCCTCCCCAGGATCTCACCCCTCTTGCCCACAGCTCTCCTGGCCCTCCCGGGTCTCACCCCTCTCGCCCGCAGCTCTCCTGGCCCTCCCCGGGTCTCACCCCTCTCGCCCGCAGCTCTCCTGGCCCTCCCCGGGTCTCACCCACCCCTCGCCCGCAGCTCTCCTGCCCCTCCCCGGGTCTCACCCACCCCTCGCCCGCAGCTCTCCTGCCCTCCCCGGGTCTCACCCACCCCTCGCCCGCAGCTCTCCTGCCCCTCCCCGGGTCTCACCCACCCCTCGCCCACAGCTCTCCTGGCCCTCCCCAGGATCTCACCCCTCTTGCCCACAGCTCTCCTGGCCTCCCCGGGGTCTCACCCCTCTCGCCCGCAGCTCTCCTGGCCTCCCCGGGGTCTCACCCACCCCTCGCCCGCAGCTCTCCTGGCCCTCCCCAGGATCTCACCCCTCTTGCCCGCAGCTCTCCTGCCCCTCCCTGGGGTCTCACCACCCCTCTCGCCCGCAGCTCTCCTGGCCCTCCCCCGGGGTCTCACCCCCCCTCTCGCCCGCAGCTCTTTGCCATCTTTGCCTTCGCCACGTGCGGGAGCTACAGCGGGGAGTTCCGCCTCAGCGTGGAGTGCGCCAACAAGAGCGAGAGCGACCTGAGCATCGAGGTGGGGTTTGGCTACCCCTTCAGGTGAGCGGGGCTGCGCGCCTGGGGCCTGTGGCTCCCAGGGGGCTGGGCTGGATGGCCGGCGTATGGCCCGGCGGTCTCAATGCTGACCGGGGCCGTATTCGGGGCCCAGACTGCCCTGGGTTCACACTGGGCTGGTGGGACGGCGTATGGCCCGGCACCTCCTGGATGGACCCAAACACTCTTCAGGGCGCCGAGCTCACAGGGCCCGTGGTGCCCAGGCTCCAGGAACAGTCCTGGCCTGGGCTCCTGCTCCCCCAAAGTGGAGGCCGGGTCTCTCCCCAGCCCCGCCCGGCCCCCCATGCCTCCTGTGTGTCCCCTGGCCCACCAGCCCCCTGTGTCCCCCACCCCACCTGCTGCCCCAGGCATTTAGCGCCGCCCGGGGCGCCCCTGTGGTCAGTGCACAGGAGGGGGTGTGGCGCTTCCCAGGTAAGTGCTGCACCCCCACCTCCTCCCCCTGCCCCCAAACTCCACCCCAGAGCTGGCATCCTGCACCAGTCCGGAGCCTGCCCTCTTCACCCACTCCTGCACCTCCCACCCCACTGCCCCAGCCCAGACCCTGCCCCTTCACCTCCTCCCTGCCCCCCACCTCCTCTGCCCCACCCCTCTGCAGCCTGCCCCGCCCCTCTGCACCAGCCCAGCCTGCCCCCTTCACCCCTCCTGCACCCCACCCTCTGCCCCAGCCCAGACCCTGCCCCCTTCACCCCCTCCTGCACCGCACCCCCCACCCCTCTGCACCAGCCCAGAGCCTGCACCCAGACTCCATCCCAGAGCCTTAGGCAGGTGGGGGAAGGGACCACACATCGGACATAAGCCCGGCCACACTGGGTCAGAGTAAAGGCCCATCCAGCCCAGTGTCCGGCCTGCCAACAGCGGCCAATGCCAGGTGCCCCAGAGGGAGGGAACACAACAGGGAACCATGCAGCGATCCCTCTCCTGTCACCCATTCCCAGCCTTGGAGAAACAGAGGCCAGGAACACCCTCCCTGCCCAGCCTGGCCAACAACCATCGATGGACCCATTCTCCAGGGATTTCTCTAGCTCTTTGTGAACCCTGTTACAGTCCTGGCCTGCACAGCATCCTCCAGCAAGGAGTTCCCCAGGTTGGCTGTGTGCTGAGTGAAGAAAAACTCCCTTTGGTTTGTTTTAAACCTGCTGCCTGTTCATTTCGTCTGGTGACTGCTGGTTCTTCTGTGACGCGACCAAGTCAATCACTTTTCCTTGTGCACTTTCTCCGCACAAAGGGAGTAGGCGGGGGGAGGAGGGGTGTGGTCTCGGGGTGTTCTGGGCACCACAGAAAGGTCTACACACCTGCCCTGGGGCAGTATTTCAGTATATGGACTAGCACCTCCAGTACAGACAGGGGCTGTAATCTGTGTACAGTGCCCTTGACTTTGGGTTAGACATTAGGGTGCGCTCGGGGGCTCTGTTCCTGGGCTGCCCGGGCTGTATTTCTAGAATAGATGACGTGGTTCCTTCTGTACAGACCAGGGCTATGTGTTTTGTATGGACCGCTCCCACTTTTGACTCAGTTGGGATGCATGAGGGGTGCAGTTCCTGGATGGGCTGGGCTGGTCGTACAAGGTATGGACTGGTATCTCTTCTCCAGGTCTGGTAGGTGTAGCCCGTATATTGTTCCGCACCACCTATGCAGGCCAGGCAGTATTCTGTATACAGCCCTCTCTTGGGTTGGCACTGGTCCCTATGCCTGGAAAGTCTGGGCTATATACAAGCAAAATATAGCCCAGCACCTCTTCCACACACCGGGTCCATATTTGCTTTATATGGACCAGCACCTCCTGCACAGACAGGGCTGTATTCTGTATATAGACAGCGTTAGTTGTCCTGGTTGCCATTCGCTGGTATTTCTGGGAGCTCTGGGCCGTATATACAACATATTGACTGGCACCTGCTGTACAAAACTGGTTGATATTTGTGGTCTATGAGCTGATGTCTCCTACACAGGCCGGGCTGTATTCTGCATACAGACCGCCTTTGTCTGTGCACAAGTGACCAGTGTTGGGGTTGGGGTCTACTCCTGGGAGGTCTGGGCTATACATACAGTGTACGGACCAGCCCCTTCTAGATGACCAAGGCCCCTGCCTTATCCCCCCCCTCACTGCCTCCAGACTCCACCAGGTCTATTTCAACGCCCCGGCCTGCAAGGGGAACGAGGTGGAGAAGGTCTTCCTCATAGGGGATCACTCCTCCTCGGCCGAGTTCTTCGTCACCGTCGCGGTCTTCGCCTTCCTGTACTCGCTGGCTGCCACGGTCGTCTACCTCTTCATGGAGAACAAGTACCGGGAGAACAACAAGGGTCCCATGATCGTGAGTGTGGGGGGCACAGGGAGCCGGGCGGGGAGGGACTCAGGGCCAGGCACGGAGCAGGGGTTGAGCTCCTCCCTCGCTCCCCCAGGATTTCATCATCACCGCCGTCTTCGCCTTCCTGTGGCTGGTGAGCTCGTGCGCCTGGGCCAAGGGGCTCTCCGACGTCAAGCAGGCCACTGACCCCGACAACGTCATCGAGGTGCTAGAGGTCTGCAAGAGAGAGGGGAACAAGTGCAAAGAGCTTCAGGAGCCCGTCACCTCGGGACTCAACACCTCCGTGGTGAGCCCCGGCCCCCGACAGGCCCAGCCCAGAGGGGATCGGCTCCGCCCCCCCTTCCCCCGCCAGCCCCTGCCCTGGGCCGGGTGGGATCCGGCACCCCCTGGAGGGGACAGACCCTGCCCCATTCCCCACCCCCCAAGCCAGCCAGCCCCTGCCCTGGGCTGGGTGGGATCCAGCGCCCCCTAGAGGTGACAGACCCTGCCCCATTCCCCACCCCCCAAGCCAGCCAGTCCCTGCCCTGGGCTGGGTGGGATCCAGCGCCCCCTAGAGGGGACAGACCCTGCCCCATTCCCCACCCCCCAAGCCAGCCAGTCCCTGCCCTGGGCCGGGTGGGATCTGGCGCCCCCTGGAGGGGACAGGCCCTGCCCCATTCCCTGCCCCCCAAGCCAGTCAGCCCCTGCCCTGGGCTGGGTGGGATCCGGCGCGCCCTGGAGGGGACAGGACCTGCCCCATTCCCCGCCCCCCAAGCCAGCCAGTCCCTGCCCTGGGCCGGGTGGAATCCAGTGCCCTCTGGAGGGGACAGGCCCTTGCCCCATTCCCTGCCCCCCAAGCCAGCCAGTCCCTGGCCTGGGCTGGGTGGGATCCGGCGCCCCCTGGAGGGAGCCCCTTCCCCACATGCATTGACCCTGCCTCCCCCGCCGCTCCAGGTCTTTGGCTTCCTGAACCTGGTGCTGTGGACGGGGAACCTGTGGTTCGTGTTTAAGGAGACCGGCTGGAGCGCCCCCTTTGCCAAGTACCCGCCGGCCGCGCCGGAGAAGCAGCCGGCGCCGGACACCTTCGCCGACTCCTACACCCAGGGCACGGGCTACGCGCCGCAGGATTCCTACGGGCAGCAGGGGGGCTACCAGCCCGAGTACAGCCAGCAGGGCTACGGGCAGCCCGACCCCTACAGCCAGCAGGGGGGCTACGGCCAAGGAGCCCCCACGTCCTTCTCCAACCAGATGTAGACGGGTGAGTGGGGCCAGCAGGGGGCGCTGGCTGGCGCGGGCCGCTCCAGCTGTGGAACGTGACGGGGGTGGGGTGGGGTGGGTGAATTGAACCCTGCCTAGAAGTGTCTCCCGAACATGGGCGGCGGCAACCCCAGCCCCGCCCCTTCCAGCTGAGGCCCCACCCCTTCCAGCAAGGCCCCGCCCCTGGCGCCAAGCCCCGGCCAGCCCAGCCCGATCCTTCCTGGCCACTGGGAGGTGAGACCTGAAATAGGTGAAAATCAGGAGGGTGGCGGGGGGGGGATGCTTCAAACGTCTCATTTTCCCAGCTGTGAAAATCTAAATCGCCGACCATCAAACGAGTGCTTAAAACCCGTAACGGTGCACAGCCGTGGAAACGTAAATCGGCCCAACGCGTCACCGCCACTGGCTTAGCGGTGCCCATTTCCATTGGGAAAAATCCCAAACCTGTCACCGGGCACAGCCGGGAAATTTGAATCGGGGAACATAAAATTGGTTTGAAAAACCTTGACACCATAGTTGGACACGGCTGTTAAAATTGACATCGCGAAAATTAAAACCTACAAATGCTTAAACCCCCGCATTTTAGCTGTGAGTGTTTACACTGGGTAACAGCATGGCTTCAAACCCGCACCTTTGCACAGCTGTGCAGATTTAAACGGGTACAGCTACAAAATGCAGTAGCCCCCCCGCCTCGGAATCGTGCATCCCCAAAGCAAATGCTGCCAAGCCCCATGTCAGTTAATTACCTGTTCCACCTTTTTCAAGGCGTTTCCCATGTCTGTGGCTTTGCTACTGAACAGGGCCGCGCGGGCCTGTATTAGCCATGCACACCAGCAGCAGTGAATAGAGCAGGACCTAAGACGACAAAAGCAGTGTCGCGCTCTGATTTGGCTAAAATAAACACAGAATCTACTCTACCAGCACAACGGAGCTAATAACACCCCTCCCCACTCGCTGGTGGGGGAAGGTGACTTTGTTTAGCTTTTTGAGCCCTGCAGAACATACCCTGCTGGTGCCAGTTGCTTATTGAATCTGGTGGGGGTAACACAAGAGAGGAGAAACAATCCAGCGCTAAAGCGGAAGACACTGAAGGCTTCTGTAGTCAACCCTTTCACGTACTTCCCCGTGAATTATATTTACAGTTTCATCTGCGTCTTCCTGTTTAGCACCTGTTTAGCACCATGACCTTTCTCTACCATCCCTGGCTCTATACTGAATTCTATTAAAACAGCAGGCAAAAAAATAATGAGGCGAGGAGTTCCGCAGGTTGATATATAAGTGGGCTGCTTCTTTGGGTCTGTTACAGATTCTCAGACAGGACCGCTGTGCTCATCTAGTCTGATTTTCTGTATGCCACAGGGCTTCACCCCAATGATTCCTAGAGCAGCTCTTTCAGAAACCCATCCCATCTTGATATCAAAATTCCCCATGCAGGAGGCTCCCCCCTCAGCCTTAGGAAAACCATTGGATGGTGAATTCTCTTGGATAGTCCTTGAGGTGGTGGGGGCAACGTTTCAGCTTGGCCGGGGGTTTCTCTGGCCAGGGGAACTTGTTCTGTTTCAGGCTGCTCAGCTCCTGCCCCCAAACAAGGCCCCGCCCAGGTGTGGCAGGCAACCTTGTTTCCCACCCCTGGGCGCGTCCCATGGCGGCTTCTCCTCCCTGTGGCCCGCTCCAAGCCCCTTCTCCGTCCCAGCCGTCCCACCCTCTAGCTGGCGAGTCCCCCGTCCATTGGCCGCCCCCTTCCTGCGCAAAGCTCTCCCAGCTCAGCACAGTTCCAACCTCACCATGTCGAGTTCTGCCCCAGCCTGTGCCCGGCTATCATAGCCAGTCCCTCGGTGGCCTGGCTGCCTCTCCCCGTCAGGTGTCCCTAGCCGCCTCTCCGCGCTGGGTGTCCCTGGCCGCCTGTCCCCGCCCGGTGTCCCTGGGTCAGCACATGCTTCGCTCCAGAAGTGCCG
Organism: Rafetus swinhoei; assembly: GCA_019425775.1. Taxonomy (NCBI): domain Eukaryota; kingdom Metazoa; phylum Chordata; order Testudines; family Trionychidae; genus Rafetus; species Rafetus swinhoei. The sequence continues at coordinate 5,541,411 of JAFJHL010000039.1, forward strand.
GTCGCAGATCCACTCCGCACAGACTGGGGGAATGCTTTCCCGCTCCCTCCCGTGGGGGCTGTTGTGCAGCGACACCCGCTGCGGAGGCGTTGGATTAGCTCAGGCTGTTCCCCTGGTGCAAAACTCCCCCAGCCTCGTGGTGTTCATCACACACACACAGCGCCGCCATCTGCCCCTGCTGTCTAAGGTCGTTGGACATTTGTACCTGGGCTCTAGCAACGCCTGTATCGCCTGCCCGGTGTTCCCACAGCCCTTGGCGGAATACGCCCTGATCTCCGTGCGCCGCGCCTTGGACCAGACCAGCTTCCCGCACTGCTCTTAGCTCAGCTACCGTGTGCAGCAGGAGTCGGGGCCGCGGGTGTGATGCTGAGAGGCGGACCCGAACCGGGGACCACTGGCACTTTGTGCGCGGGCGGAAAGGCAGCTGGCTCTTGGCCAAGGCTGTGGAGCAAACGCTGTCTCCCCGCGAGCACGCTCGGCGTCGCTCCAGGGGACGGCGACCCACCCCTGGCTGGCACGTGGACCTCGCAGGCCTGGCCGACAGGTGGGACGGCTGTTTCTCGGGGCGCCAGTGGGTGCTTCTTGCTCCCTCTCCCAGCTGGGTGTCCCTGGCTTTTGGGATCCCATTTCTGCACAGTGCTCCAAGCTGGCTCCTCTTTCTGGAGGTGCTGGCCCCAGGAAGATTGGAGATGGCCAGCTGGGGCAGGAGGCCTCTCTGGGGGGTGCCGCCCTAAGACACGTCAGGCCACGGCCGTTGGTGCAGCCGGTTTGGCCCGTCCGTCGGCCAGTTGGCTCTGCTCAGCCATGCTCGCTCCTCCGGGGCCTTCTCCCTCGCCTGCCGCGCCCCACGCTGTCCCGTGTCGGACATGGCCTGCCCAGCCGCTTTCCTCCGGATCCTTGGGATCTGGGGGTCTCCTGGCTGGGTCGGGGACCTGGCCGCTTGCTCGGCTGCTGGCGAGCGACTTTGGAGATTGGTTTCACTCTTTTGCTGTTGCCGCCTGCCCCGGCCTCGCGGTGGAGCTGGCCCGCGTGTGTCTGAGGACAAGTCGGAGCCGCTTTTGCCACTTGGTCCTTACGAAATCCACGTGAACGCCGCGGGGGCGGCCTGGCAGTTATGCCCCATGGTTGCAAGACTTCTCCCCTGCACCCCGCCACCTCGAGTTCCTTGAGAGAATTGCATCACTTCCCCCTCTCCCCGGCCGCATTGGGCCACAGGCAGAGGCTCCTAACAGCCGCCAGCTCTTTCTTAACCTCTCTGCGGCTGGCCGGAGGCAAAGCCACGGCACGTGGCTCGTGACAGTCTGGAAATTCCTCATCTCGGATCCGTGGGGGTCTATGGCTTGAGCCGAGATGCAGGAGACCCGCCACGCTGGGGCGGGACTCGGACCATGTGTATCTTCACCCCACGTCAGCCTGAGCCTTGTGGCCAGGCGCTAGAACCCCGAGCCAAGCCCCTCCCGCCCCCCAGGCAAGCAGGCTGTGCCCTCCCCCAGGAGAACAGTGGGGCTCCTTGGAGAACAGAAAGAGATACACAGGCAGAGATGCTGGGGTGGGGCGTAGGGGCTGTTGATGCCGGGGGCCCGGCGCTGAGATGCGGCCAGGGCTGGGGTGGGGCGTAGGGGCTGTTGATCCCGGGGGCCCGGCGCTGAGATGCGGCCAGGGCTGGGGTGGGGCGTAGGGGCTGTTGATCCCGGGGGCCCGGTGCTGCGATGCGGCCAGGGCTGGGGTGGGGCGAGGGGCTGTTGATCCCGGGCCCGGCGCTGCGGCGTGCCAGGGCTGGGGTGGGGCGAGGGGCTGTTGATGCCGGGGCCCGGCGCTGAGATGGCCAGGGCTGGGGTGGGGCGTAGGGGCTGTTGATGCCGGGGGCCCGGCGCTGAGATGCGGCCAGGGCTGGGGTGGGGCGTAGGGGCTGTTGATGCCGGGGGCCCGGCGCTGAGATGCGGCCAGGGCTGGGGTGGGGCGTAGGGGCTGTTGATGCCGGGGGCCCGGCGCTGAGATGGCCAGGGCTGGGGTGGGCGAGGGGCTGTTGATGCCGGGGGCCCGGCGCTGAGATGCGGCCAGGGCTGGGGTGGGGCGTAGGGGCTGTTGATGCCGGGGGCCCGGCGCTGAGATGCGGCCAGGGCTGGGGTGGGGCGTAGGGGCTGTTGATGCCGGGGGTCCTGGCGGTTAGACGCGGCCACTGTTAGGGTGAGCTGTTTTCATACAGGGCCTTCACCGCATCTGCTGGGTTGTTATAATGTGGGGGGGGAGGCTGCTGCAGGGGGGGCTGGAAGTGTCAGTGTGAACCCTAGGGGACCCCAAGGAAGGAAAATGGGGCACCGGGCGGGTGTTGCTTTCGAATTGGTTTAGCCCCCCGGATTTCAGAGCGGGAACAGGGTCGGGCCCACTAGACCACAGTCCTTACCCGCCCCCAAGGGCCATCGCTCCCTTCCTGGCTCCCAGCCCCCCCAACCCCGCTCTAACCACTAGACCTCACTCCCCGCCCAGATCTGGGGTACACCGCAGTGAGTGGAGTGTGAGGGGCAGAGAAATCCAGGATGTGGGTGCCCGGCCAGCAGGGGGCGCTGGCTGCACGTGTTGTTATTAATGACCCTTTCCCCCCTACTGTCTCTCTCTCTCTCCCCCCCAGGTCTCCCAGCAGGGGCGTCATGAGGAGGAGACGCCCGTCCCGTCCCGCCCCCCCATGTCCCCTCTCGGGGGGGCTGGTGGGGGGCCCCCAGGATGAATGTAGATGTTCGTGCTGTTTATATATATTATATATATGAGAAACTACAACTCTAGATAGCTGTGTGCCCCTTCCCTGCCCCCCCAGCCCGAGTCTAGCTAAGCCTGCGCCCCCTCCATCCCCCGCCCACAGCACCCCCCAGGCCCAGCGACAGATAGCTGCATCCCCTTCAGGGAGGGGTCAGGTCTCTTGTGGTGGCTGGGGGGCAGCGGTAGGGGTTCAGAGGGGCAGCAGCAGCTTGGGGGTTGGCTGGGGGAGTCCAGTGTTTCTGGGGGGGATGGGACCGAGGGGGGTACCTGGGGCATGGAGGAGGGGCATGTGGGGGTGTCCCTCTTCTCTGCTGGGGGTGTCACCTGCTGAGAGGCTACTCTAGGAAATGGGGGGGCCACTCCCCCCTGCCCCCACTCCCTGCCCCTTCTGCAGGGCCCAGGTGGGAGGGGGGTACACTGGGGCCTTTCCCTAATACCCTGATTTCCACCAACAGGGTGGGGTGGAGACGGGAGTGTAGAACCCAGGTGTCCGGGGACAGCATGTCTGTACAGCCACCCCCGTCCCCACAGCCACCCCCCCATCCCTTCCTCTCCCCCCCCGGTAGCACTGCCTATATATCTCTATACGCCATGTCTGTGCTCCAATGCGTGCCGTGCTCGTGAGTTTGGGTTCGTTTGTTCAGCCCCCCCCGCCCTGCTCGGTGTCGTAAGATTTATTTTTCCTCCCATCTCCGCCAAACGAAAACGGACGTTGACAAAGTCAAGGCAAGGACGAAACAAGGCAAAAGCCCGAAGGCCCCTCTTAGTCCGCCCCACCAGCCACCCCCACGACTATACAGAACAAACTCATCAAACCCCAATAAAAAGAGAAAGAGGGAAAAAACCTTCCATCCCGTCTCCTCTCTCATTTCTGGGGTGGGGCCTGGATAGACAGGGGCCTCCCACCCAGCCCTGAGCTGCAGCCACCTCTGGGGTGGGACCTGGTTAAAGGGGGAACCCCTGGGGCCTGCAGTGACAGTGGGAAATGAGGTTCGGGGTGATGGTCGCAGGCAGGACAGCTGCCCCCCGATCTTGCCAGGGCCCCGTACCTAGTGCGAAGGCTTGGCTCAGCAAAGCATGGAGCTCAGAGCGTGACGTGTTTATTAACAGGAAATACATCGGGGGGGGATAAATTACCCCCTCCCAGTAAAATCAGGGGCTGGGTACCCCCATTTCCTTACCCAACCCCCGAGCTGAGAGCAGCACCCACAGAGAGCCCGGGACCCCAGCTCGTTCCCTGTGTGTCAAAGCCCCCACCCAGAGACCTGTCGTGGCCGGGGGAGGGCTGGCTTGAACCGGGCAACCCTCCCCCAGCAACCCAGCTGCAGCTGGAACCTGCCAGAGCAGAGGAGGGGTGCTTATCCTGCAGCCCCCACCCCGGGGGCTGCCCCCCACTAGGAGAGGTGGTAGTCCCAGCACCCTGCTTCACCCCAAACCCACCAACCTGGCCCCACCCCAGAACCCTGCCCCCAGGACCCAACCCTCTGCCCCACCCCAGAGCCACCCCCCCAGCCAAAGCCCTCACTCCCTGCAGCCCAACCCTCTCCGGCGCTAACCACCAGGCCCCAGCAGGGCTCCCTGAGCTGGGCGCTCGAGAAGTCCCAGTGCCGCCCGGCTGATCAGCAGGGCGCTCCGAGCTAGGCTGGTGTTTCTACTGGTGGTGCACGCTCGCACGCACCCCGGTGCACGCTCGCACGCACCCCGGTGCACGCTCGCACGCACCCCGGTGCACGCTCGCATTTATTCCGCACGTGGATGGAAAAGATGAGAGGGAACATTGGAGCCCACTCCCCTCCCAGAGACAAGACAGACCCCAGGAGTCCTCCCCCTGCTGTAACCACCAGCCCCCCACTCCCCACCCAGAGCCTACAGACAACCCAGGTAATGGCTCGCAGCCCCCCAACCCCGCTCTAAGCACCAGCCCCCACTCCCCTCCGAGAGCCAAGAGAGAACCCAGGCGTCCCGGCTCTCAGGCCTCTCCCCCTCCTCCTCCCCCCCGGAGAGCACCCAGGGCTCTTGGTGCTCACTGTGTGCTGGGGGGGTACATGGGGGTCACGTCCCCCCAGGCTCGGGCCTTCTCTGCCGCCCAGCCCATCAGCGCCGGGGCCCGGGCGAGGAAGATGGCGAGGAGGGTGCGGACGTCGCCCTCGGCCGAGTGGGCCCCATCGGGCTCCCTGCCGAAGAGCCCCCGGAACAGCGCCCCCAGCCCGTAGCCCCCCTCACCCCCCAGGCCCAGCTCCCGCAGGGCCGTCAGAGTGTCCAGGCAGCCGGTGCCAGGGGGCAGCTCGGCCCCCACGCGCGCCAGCTCCGCCCGCAGCAAGGGGAAATCGTAGCTGAAGCCGTTGTGGGCCACCAGGCAGAGGGGGGCGGCTTGGCGGGCCAGGAACCCCCCCAGGGCCTGAGCCACGGCCTGGTCCAGACCCTGCTTGCCGTTCTCCTGCAGGCCCCGCTGGCTGAGTCCCGTGATGTCGGCGGCTTTAGGGTTGAAGGGCTGCAGGGGGTCGATGCACAGGGTCAGCTGGTCCAGGATGCGGGGCAGCTGGGGGGCGCCAGCGGCGTCCTGCGGGGGGCGCTGTGGGAGGGAGCGGCGATGCAGGGCGAAGAGGCACAGCTCAGCCACGCGGGGGCGCTCCAGGGCCAGGCCAGTGGTCTCCAGGTCCAGAAAGATGAAGGTTTGGAAATCCTGGGGGGCCAGCATGGCTGGGGTCGGGGAGGAAGAGGAGTGTGAGGGGAAGCAGGTGATGCGGCTGTCTCTGGGGTAGAGCAGGGAGCCAGGACTCCTGGGTTCAGGCCCCAGCAATGGGAGGGGAGTGGGGTCCAGTGGTTAGGGTGGGGGAGGGAGGGGCTGTGAGCCAGGACTCCTGGGCTCTGTCCCCAGCAATGGGAGTGGGGTCTAGTGGTTAGGGTGGGGAGGGAGAGGCTGGGAGCCAGGACTCCTGGGTTCAGGCCCCAGCAATGGGAGGAGTGGGGTCCAGTGGTTAGGAGGGGCTGGGAGCCAGGACTCCTGGGCTCTGTCCCCAGCAATGGGAGGAGTGGGGTCAGTGGTTAGGGTGGGGAGGGAGAGGCTGGGAGCCTGGGCTCTGTCCCCAGCAATGGGAGGAGTGGGGTCTAGTGGTTAGGTGGGGAGGGAGAGGCTGGGAGCCAGGACTCCTGGGCTCTGTCCCCAGCAATGGGAGGGGAGTGGGGTCTAGTGGCTAGGGTGGGGGAGGGAGAGGCTGGGAGCCAGGACTCCTGGGTTCAGGCCCCAGCAATGGGAGGAGTGGGGTCCAGTGGTTAGGAGGGGGGCTGGGAGCCAGGACTCCTGGGCTCTGTCCCCAGCAATGGGAGGGGAGTGGGGTCTAGTGGTTAGGGTGGGGGAGGGAGAGGCTGGGAGCCTGGGCTCTGTCCCCAGCAATGGGAGGGGAGTGGGGTCTAGTGGTTAGGGAGGGGCTGGGAGCCAGGACTCCTGGGCTGTGTCCCCAGCAATGGGAGGGGAGTGGGGTCCAGTGGTTAGGGTGGGGAGGAGGGGCTGTGAGCCAGGACTCCTGGGCTCTGTCCCCAGCAATGGGAGGGGAGTGGGGTCTAGTGGTTAGGGTGGGGGAGGGAGAGGCTGGGAGCCAGGACTCCTGGGTTCAGGCCCCAGCAATGGGAGGGGAGTGGGGTCCAGTGGTTAGGGAGGGGCTGGGAGCCAGGACTCCTGGGCTCTGTCCCCAGCAATGGGAGGGGAGTGGGGTCTAGTGGTTAGGGTTGGGGAGGGAGAGGCTGGGAGCCTGGGCTCTGTCCCCAGCAATGGGAGGGGAGTGGGGTCTAGTGGTTAGGGTGGGGGAGGGAGAGGCTGGGAGCCAGGACTCCTGGGCTCTGTCCCCAGCAATGGGAGGGGAGTGGGGTCTAGTGGCTAGGGTGGGGGAGGGAGAGGCTGGGAGCCAGGACTCCTGGGTTCAGGCCCCAGCAATGGGAGGGGAGTGGGGTCCAGTGGTTAGGGAGGGGCTGGGAGCCAGGACTCCTGGGCTCTGTCCCCAGCAATGGGAGGAGTGGGGTCTAGTGGTTAGGTGGGGAGGGAGAGGCTGGGAGCCTGGGCTCTGTCCCCAGCAATGGGAGGAGTGGGGTCTAGTGGTTAGGAGGGGCTGGGAGCCAGGACTCCTGGGCTGTGTCCCCAGCAATGGGAGGGGAGTGGGGTCCAGTGGTTAGGGTGGGGGAGGGAGGGGCTGTGAGCCAGGACTCCTGGGCTCTGTCCCCAGCAATGGGAGGGGAGTGGGGTCTAGTGGTTAGGGTGGGGGAGGGAGAGGCTGGGAGCCAGGACTCCTGGGTTCAGGCCCCAGCAATGGGAGGGGAGTGGGGTCCAGTGGTTAGGGAGGGGCTGGGAGCCAGGACTCCTGGGCTCTGTCCCCAGCAATGGGAGGGGAGTGGGGTCTAGTGGTTAGGGTTGGGGAGGGAGAGGCTGGGAGCCTGGGCTCTGTCCCCAGCAATGGGAGGGGAGTGGGGTCTAGTGGTTAGGGAGGGGCTGGGAGCCAGGACTCCTGGGCTGTGTCCCCAGCAATGGGAGGGGAGTGGGGTCTAGTGGTTAGGGTGGGGGAAGGAGAGGCTGGGAGCCTGGGCTCTGTCCCCAGCAATGGGAGGGGAGTGGGGTCCAGTGGTTAGGGCGGGGGGGACCAGGACACTCACCTGCTCAGTGACTGCGCTGAGGCCTCTCCCTGGCTGCGTGCCTCAGTTTCCCGGCTGTGTGCAGACGCCCCGGCGCTCCCTGCGGGGGGTGTCTCTCGCGGTGTCCCGGCGCTGTGTGAGCTGCGGGGGCGGGCCGGGGGCAGGACACCTGTTGGGGGGCGGGGCGGGGCTCCCGTGCGGAAATCGAAACTGGCCAAGGCAAAGTGATGAGTCACACGGGCTCGTACCTCCCGCTTCCTTCTGGGCCCACGCCCCGCCCCCGAGGACCCAGGCGCCCCGCCCCCAGGACCCAGCCGCCCTGCCCCCGAGGACCCAGGCGCCCTGCCCCCGAGGACCCAGGCGTCCGGACTCAGCGGGGCGGGCGGGGAGTTCCCCAGCTGAGCGGGGGCGTTGCTAGGGGCGCGAGACCGTTGCCAGGGAGACATGGGAGGGGGAAAGCTGGGCGGAAACGCGGGCTGGGGCGTTGCTAGGGGCGGGGCGTTGCTAGGGCGGGCCGAGCGGGGCGGGGCGTTGCTAGGGGCCGGGCGGGGCGTTGCTAGGGGCGGGGCGCTGCGCCCTTGCCGGCCCCTTCCCCGCGTGTCACTTCCCGTCGCCGCTGGCGCCTGCTGGGCCTGCTCCGCGCCGGAAGCCCCAGGCCCGCCCCGCCCGCCCGCCATGGAGCGGTACCGGGACCTGTCGGACACCGAGCTCGTCGCCCGGCTGCAGCGCTACGGCATCGCGCACGGGCCCGTCGTGGGTACGGGGCGGGGCGCTGGAGGGGGGGAGCTGGAGAGGGGGGGCGCTGAGGAGGGAGGGGCGCTGGAGAGGGGCGCTGGAGGGGGAGCTGGGAGGAGCTGGAGGGGGCGCTGGAGAGGAGGGGCGCTGGGGGAGCTGGAGGGGGCGCTGGGGAGGAGGGGCGCTGGGGGGAGCTGGAGGAGGGGCGCTGAGGGGAGCTGGGAGGGGGCGCTGGGGAGCTGGAGGAGGGGCGCTGAGGGGAGCTGAGAGGGAGGGGCGCTGGGGGCGCTGGGGAGGAGCTGGAGGGGGCGCTGGAGAGGAGGGGCGCTGGGGGAGCTGGGGGCGCTGGGAGGGAGGGGCGCTGGGGGAGCTGGAGGAGGGGCGCTGGAGGGGGCGCTGGGGAGGGAGGGGCGCTGGAGGGAGCTGGGGAGGCAAGAGAAGCAGGATCTGGGGGCAGCCAGCGCGGTGCGATGGGAACAGGCAGAGCAGGGATACGGGGGGGCCGGGGCAGAGACATTCTGCGAGCTGTGTGGGGGGGGGCACCGTGGGCCCCACCTGACCCCCCCCTGTCTCCCGGCCCCCAGGATCGACCCGGAAGCTCTACGAGAAGAAGATCTATGAGTTCGAGAGCCAGCGCACCAAGCTGTCGCCCCTGGGGGGGTCTGTGAGCTACTCAGGTGAGTGGGGGGCCAGGAGGGCTGGGGAGGAGCCAGCAGCCGTAGCCACTGACACCCTCCTCCCCCCCGCCCACTTTTCTGTGTGTCCAGAGCCCAGCACTACCAAGACCTACATCCAGGAATCCTACAGCTACCGCCCGCCAGAGGAGCGGCACCACTACGGGGACGACAGTGAGAGGGGCCTGCGGGGTGGGAGTGAGGGCCATGGGCAGAGCTCGGGGTTGGGCAGGGCCGGAGGCGGGGCTGGGCTGGCAGGGGCTGTGGGTGGCAAGTGAGGGGCGCTGGCGGTGCTCAGGACGGGATGAGCAGCAGGCTGGGGGTTGGGAGTGAGGGGCATCACAGTTTTCCCGGACTTGGGGCATCTGGGGGTTCCTGTCTCCCATGGGGGTGGGGGCTAAAGGTGCCCTCCCACTAATCCCTCCTGTGTCTCTCTGCCCCCAGATTCCAGCCCCACCAGGACGTACACGCGGGAGCTGTATGATTTTCCGCGCCGAGAGGGTCGCACCAGCTACCTTGGGGATGGTGAGGGGGGCGGGCATTTCCTCTGGTGCGGGTGCAGGGGGGGATACAGAGCAGGGAGGATGTGTGGGAACACAGAGGGGAGGGGAAGCTTTGTAACTTCTCAGGCCTGGGCCTGACACCCCATCCCCACCCCTGTCCCCCAGGCCACATTCACATTCCTGCACCAGGGAGTTCCAGGGGTGGTGTTCCGGGGCAGGAGGGGAAGAGCCATGCCCAGCCCCCCATCTCACCCCACTCCTCCCCCCCCCCCCCAGATGTGGACAGCGAGTCCTATGAAGAATCTTCCTCCTCCTCCTCCTCGTGGTTCTACGGGTCAGGCCCAGGTCCCATGGGGGAAGCCACTGCCCGCCAGCCGGTAAGTCAGGCCTTATTTGGGGACAGGGATCTGGGGCAGGGGACAGCTCCAGTTCTCTCCCTAGGCTCTCTGCCCCCCCGCCCCAACCCAGACTCTCTCACTGCCTCCCATCCCTCACCCCAAGCTGCTGCTGTACCTCACTTTGGCACTGCCAGCCCCTCCGCTCCCTCCTACGTGGTCCTACCACATCTGACCCCTAATTCTGCCCCATCCCAGCACCGTGGGGCAATCCTGGACTTGGCTGCTGGCCCAGCCTGGCAAGCTGTTGGCGGCTGGGTGATGGGAGGGGCTGGTGAAGCTGGAACTAATTTGGGTGACATTGTGTGGTGTAGAGTCAGTCCCTTGCTGGTTGCTCTGTGAGGGCTGTGGGTGACCCACTGGCGGCTGTCTGTAAGCACGACCCAGCAGCAGGTGCCTTGCCGCCCCAGGGCAGTGGCCAAACCCCTTCTACAAGCTGAGGGAAGAGGCAGAACAAAGGAGCTGGGGATTGGGGAAAGGCTCAGTTTCCTGCTGAAGCCATGAAAGAGAGAGACTGAGGAGGGGGCTGGGGTTGTAGGGGCCCAGTCACCCCCATCTCAAGGGGGCCTGAGGCATCCTGGCCCTTATTCCTGGAACCAGATGACATCTGTGCTGTGCTGTACCCTGGAGAAGTAATAAACTCCCTCTCTTCTACTGGCTGGTGGAGTCTGCCTGCTGCTACGGGGGTGCAGGATCGGGGGAACCCCGACTCTCCACCATACATTGTACAGAAACTGATGTGATTTCCCGGGGGACACGTTTCGGCAGGGTCGCTAAGTTGTCCCGTCAGTCCTTTGACCCTGTAGAACCAGACCCAGTTCAGCGCTTAAAGCCAGAGAGCTTGGTAGGGACAGAAATGCTGCCCGTCTCCGGGAAGCCGTCTTGTGCCCCCTAGCCTGAGGTGAGCTGGGCGTGGGACAGGTTTCTCCTTTGCTAAGGGCAAAGCCGACTGCGCTTTGCAAACCAGCTGGGGGGCTGTGTTCGAGTGGGGCCACGGAGGCTGGTTCCAGACACAGGACCAGAAACGTCTCTGCAAGGTCGTGTCCTGGTGCCGTCGAGTGCTTGCTGGACGTGCGCGGGGCGATCAGACACGTTGCTAATGGGGTGTGTGGAAAATCTGAGCCCACAACCATGACTTTCAAAAACTGTGCTTCAAAATGTAACTATTTCTGGGGAAGGTTTGGCGCGGAAGCTTGACTCCCCTGCTGCCAGTGTCGGCTAGTTGGGGATTCTCTTGAGGCACGGGTGGTATTTCCACCTGCTGGCTGTGAGCAAGACGAGTGTTATACTAGAAATAAGCTTGACCTTCCCACGCCCCTGCGGTTCCCAAACCACGTCGGGGTGTGGACGGGAGAGTCTGTTCTGACTAGTCCTGCTGGCTGTCCTGGTTGGCGCCCCCACTGCAAAGCCCCGTGGAGTAGACAGGCAGGCGACTGTGCCTCCCAGTCCGGCCCCGCATAGCCGTGTCTGAGGGTTAGCCACCAAATTCAGCCCCTCTCGGCAGCCACAGCAGTTTTCAGGTTTGTTTTCGTTAGAACTTTGTCATGTAATGTGCTTTGGAGCATGTTTTGTTGTGGGTTGAAATGTTCCCAGGTGAGCACAGTCCTGGGTGTTCTGAAGCATTTGTAAAATCCTTTTCCCAGGTGTGGGGAATTCTGGGCGGTGTCAGACCATAGAGGCTGAGATTCCGAAAGTTAACGTTTGGTAACCGTTAAACCACCAGTTCTGTGCTCTGCAGCTGCCTCGAGATAATATGGAACTAACCTAAACCGGCAGGGGAGTCCGATTCCCAAGCAACATTTTCCCCAGAAAGAATTCAATTAAATGTTGATGCAGTTTTGGGAAACTCGCTTTTGTGGGGTTGTATTTTCTACACCCCTCACATAGCAAATACTTTAAATCAAACTCAAATAAGTTCTCTGGCAGCATTTTTCTTCCTCCGCCTGGCTGTCCATTTTGGTGATCACCGTGGATGGAAATATTTTTTTGCCGGTGCATAGTGAAACTGACGGTCGCCAGCATATACCTGTTAAACAGTCATCCTTCCTAGCTGGGCCATGACTTCATCTCCCCCGCCCCCCACGATTTCAGGACAGTTTAATTTGGCCTGCGGTTTCCCTCTGCTGGATACTCCAGGATCTAACCCCCACCTTGATAGACAAGCCTGCTACGTTTGCACAGCTGGGCTCATTTCTGGGGTTTACGCCGGGTTTTTTTGGTAGTTTATTTAAATTTGTGCAGTTGTGGGAAATTATGGGGGAAAGGGGCAGGGTGAGGAGAGAGAATTTTGTCATAATTAGACAGTGAGAGTCCAAAAATGTAAACTTTGTAACTATTAAAGCACCAGCTGTCCGCATTGCGTGCCCAAATAGAGAGAGCAAGTACCCATGAATCACACTCCGAGAAGCGGTCCCAGCCGGCAGTTGCTATTAGTAGCCCACTTTTCTTTTTTTGGGGGGGTTTTGAGTGTCTGCGGAAACCGAGGTTTGCTGGGCTCGATCGATAAGAATCGAATCCTTCCTGCTGGCTTTGCAGCTCCCGTCATGGCAAACGAAAAGGGGAATCGCTGGACTCTAGTTCCTCCCTTTGGTCCCCCCGAGGAAGGCCTTGAGTGTGACTATCAGGCCCGTGCGCGCTCATGTTGAAGCGCATGCGACCATGGACATGCCCTTAATTCAGTTTAGGTCTCTCCCTTTCAAAGGGAGCTGAATTAAGGCCACTTTAAATCCTTCCTCTAGTGCTAGAGTACGAAAGGCCCCGGCTTGCCTCTGCACCCAGCACTGCCGGGCTGGCACTGCTTAGTATCTGCTGTCCCAAAGCCAAAGGGGGTGCAGGGTGAGGGGGAAACCCCAATGAAAGGCTGGTGGTGCAGCGTGCCCCGTGCTGGAGAGATGCAAATGACCCTGTAGGCAGAGCCATGGTATGCGACTGAGCGAGTCCCTGCCCCATAGCTGGACAGCACCTGGAGCCCCCCCATGCCTGGGGTAACCTGATGATTGGGGCCCTACCAATTTCACTGCAGTAGAAAATGTGCCAGGGCCCCCTCCTCCCCCCCCTTAGCACCCCTCCCCTCCACAGCTTCCCCTTCCCCTCCTCTTCCCTGTGGAAGCAGCCGTCTGCGTGTTCCCGCCCAGGCGGCCGCCTCCCTCCCCTGCAGACTGCTCTGCACGGGCACCTCAGATCCCGGAAGCGCCCAGCTGTGGCAGCAGCACAGAGGTGAGGGGACAGGCCCACGACCCCCCAAGCGCCTTTGGGGGGGGGGGAGAGGTTTCAGGTGAACACGTGACACTGACCGTTTTCAAACCGGGCGGGTGTGAAATTGGCCAGCCTGGGGCGTGACGGCCGATGCTTTTCCTTGCAGATCGGCGAGTCCGCGGCCTACGCCCCCAGCAGGACGGAGGAGGCTGAGAGGTGAGACGCAGTTGTTGTGGCCTGGCCAGGTAGGGCCCCCCCGCCCGAGGGGCCAGCTGGCATTGACAGGGGAGGAGGCTGGGGTCTTAAGGGGGAGCTGTGGGGGTGACTGAGCACTAACTTCTGCCCCTTCCCCAGCAGGGACAGCGTCTCCTACCAGCGGGTTTGCCAGGCCCGGCCCGCCCCGCCCCCCATGCGGGTGGAGCCGCGCCGCGCCATCCACCCCCTGCCCCGGGGTGGGCCGGGGGGGGCTGCGGGGGAAGGCTCCCGGCGCTTCCTGCCCCTCTGGCTGCAGCTGCTGCTCTTCGGGGCGCTGGCCGCCTTCCTGGCCTACGTGTACTGCGTCCTGCAGGGCGGCGCCGACGACAACCCCTTTGCCCAGCACCTCGAGGAGTGAAGGGCCCCGCCCCCACCGGGGACGCGCCCCAGGGCCCCCTTCTCACCTTACACCCGGGGCCTCACCCCGCTCCTCCTAACTGCCCCCGCTCAGGGATGGTCACTGGGGAAGGGTCCCACAGCTGCCTGCCCACTTCCAGTGGGCCAGGGTGACTGCTGGCGCCCAGTGTATTTACGTAGGGCCTAGGCTAAGTGCCTCCTGGCTCCACCCTGCCCTGTGCCTAGCCTAAGGGGGGGATTTCTACCCCATCCCCCCAGCAGGTAATATGATGGCAGGGAAGGGGCCATGACCCCTGGGGGAGGGAGCCCTGACACCTCATGCAGCTCCTGCCCTAATCCAGGCTCATCCCTACCCCCCCAAGAACCTCCCCGATGTACCCTGGTGGGGAGGAGCGGTTGTTGTCCCACACTCGAGTCCTTCCACTCCCCTGGTGGGGATAAATCCACCCCCCTCCTCTCTGGGGAGGGGGAATCAGTCTTGAAGGGGCAAATATTCGCCATATGGTGCTTTTTAGCTTTGCTTTTATAGTGGGCTTGGGCAGGTGGTGGTGGGGGCGGGGGGGGTCGCTGCATTTTCTAGCAAACGGGTTTGCTGTTCAAACAGACCAGTCATGAAGCCACTCAATAAAACTGGGGCTTTTTTGGTTGTTTTGTAAAATTTGGGCTTGCTTCATTGGGGGTTGGGGTGTCCACTGCCCCCTAGAAGTGCCCCCAGCCAGCCAGCCCTCCCCCAGAATCAGGCATGGAGCCAGGACTGCTGGGTTCTCTCCCTGGCGCTGGGAAGAGTGTGTCTTGGGGTGGGTGGGTGGGTGGGGAACGGGACAGAGGCTGCTTGAGGGAAGCCACAACAGCCCGGGTGTCACGCCTGGCTCGGTTTGGGGATGTGTTGGTCCGTGTTCCTTGGCGCTCGGAGGCCATGAAAACCGGCCAGCCTTGTCAGGCAGCGTGGAGCCGGGGCCAAGCCTCCAGTAGCCTCAGGGTGACCCCTCGCCTGGGGTTGAGAAAAGGGGACTAAGTGTCTACACGGGGGGGTGTCCGGTGGGGGCTCTGTTCCACGGTCTTCAGGCGCAGGCATTGGTCGACAGTGCAGGCCTTGTTACACGGCATCGTCCGAGAGTTCCTTGTCACGGGGTGCCAGAGCCTGAATCTCCTACGTAGCACCAGGAGCCCTTGGGAAGAGGCTGGTCTGGACTCGGCAGACATCTGAGCGAAACGTTGGGGGGCCTTCGTTAACAGCAGGCACTGAAGGGTGAGCAGCATCCTGTGTCTGTCTTCCCAGCCCCTCTCAGCTGAGGCCGGTAGAGCTGCCTTGGGGAACGCGGGTGTGGGGGGAATCCATGGCTCTGGGCCCCATAGGGGGTGGGGATCATTGCGGGCTGTAGCATGGTGAAGGGGGCATGTCGTGAACCTCTTTGCACAGTGTAAAAACCGGGTCCACCCAAGGCAATGAACAGGCGGCAGGCTGAAAGCAACCAGGGATGCCCTCTTGGCCCAGCGGCACTCTGTGCCAGGGGTGTGGTGAGGCCGAAAATCTATCTGGGGTCAAAAGTTCTAGTATCTCACCACGTATCGAACCGAGACTGGCGGGTTCCTGATTCCCGGTGGCCCCCTTTACAGTGAATCCCGGGTTTGCTTCTTTCCCGGGCCTACCCCTTCTTCCAGGAGCTCCCACAGATCACGGCTGGTGGTTCCCAGGCTGTGCTATATTATATTAGACTCTCACTTACCGCCCTTTGCTTTAACCTGCCCGGCCCTGGTTTGGCTTCCGTCCCTTCCCGTGTTAATTTTGTGGAGCATAGTCACCATTAACCTTTCTGGTGCAGACTGAAGTAAAACTGGCATCTGCATCCACCTAGACTATGAACCCAGCTGTGAGACTTCCTACAGCTCTGCAATGCCACTGAAGGCGTAACTTAGACAGCTGGTCCTTCCTGTGTGTTCCTTGCGTTTGTGTCTAGGTGTATTGTTGCTGCCAGGTGGTAATTCCTCCCCGGAGAGCTTAGCTTTTGGCTGTCAGAATCCCAAACACTAGAACTGGAAGGGACCCCAAGAGGCCATCAAGTCCAGTCCCCTGCCTCACAGCAGGACCCAGCACCATCTAGACCATCCCTGGTAGATGTCTGTCCAATCTGCTCTGAAATATTGCCAGGGATGGAGATTCCACAACCCCCCTAAGGCTACTTATTCCAGTGTTTCACCACCCTGACAGGCAGGAAGTTTTTCCTAATGTCCAACCTAAACTTCCCTTGCTGCAGTTCAAGCCCATTGCTGCTTGTCCTATCCTCAGAGGCCAAGGAGAACCATTTTTCTCCCTCCTCCTTGTGACACCCTTTTAGATACCTGAAAACTGCTCATGTCCCCTGTCTGCTCTTTTCCAAACTAAACAAGCCCAATTCTTTCAGTCTTCCCTCAAAGCTCATGTTCTCTAGACCTTTCATCATTCTTGTTGCTCTTCTCTGGACCTTCTCCAAATCATTCTTGAAATGTGGTGCCCAGAACTGGACACAATCCTCCAGCCTAATCAGTGCAGAGTAGAGCGGAAGAATGACTTCTCGTGTCTTGCTCACAACACTCCTGATCATGTATCCCAGAATCATGTTTGCTTTTTTCCAACAGTGTCACACTGTTGAATCATGTTTAATTTGTGGTCCACTATGGCCCCTGGATTCCTTTCTGCAGTACTTCCTAGACAGTCGCTTCCCATTCTGTATGTGTGTGACACGGATTGTTCCTTCCTAAATGGGAAGTGCTCCACTTGTCCTTATTAAACTTCACCCTATATACCTCCAACCATTTCTCCAGTTTGTCCAGCTCATTTTGAATGATGATCCTATCCTACAAAGCACTTGCCACCCCTCCCAGCTTGGGATCATCTGCAAACTAAATAAGCATCCTCTCTCTGTCAATATCTAAATTGTTGATGAAGATCTTGAAGAGAACCGGCCCCAAAACGGACCCCTGCGGAACTCCACTTCTGCCCTTCCAGCAGGATTGTGAACTGTTAATAACGAGAGACTCTGAGAACCATTATCCAGCCAGTGATTCACCCACCTTAGAGTAGGCCCATCTAAGTTGTATTTGCCTAGTTTATTGATAAGATGATCATGCAAGACTGTATCAAATGCCTTACTAAAGTCTAGGTATACCATGGCCACCGCTTCTCCCTTAGCCACAAGACTCGTTAGCCTATCAAAGAAAGCAATCCAATTTGTTCTTTACAAATCCATGCTGGCTGTTCCCTATCACCTAATTATCTTCCAGGTGTTTGCAGATGAATTGCTTAATTACTTGCTCCATTATCTTTCCTGGTACAGAAGTTAAACTAACTGGTCTGTAGTTTCCTGGGTTGTTCATATTTTCCATTTTATAGCTGGGCACTAGATTTGCCCTTTTCCAGTTTTCTGGAATCTCTCGTCTTCCATGATTTTTTCAAAGATGATAGCTAAAGGGTCAGATACCTCTATCAACTCCTTGAGTATTCTAGAATGCATTTCATCAGGCCCTGGTGACTTAAACTCCTAAATTTTCTACGTGACTTTTAACTTGTTCTTTTTTTAAATTTTATCTTCTAAACCTACCCCCTTCCCACGAACATTCACTGTGTTAGGCATTCCTTCATCATCAGACTTCTTGGTGAAGACCAAAACAAAGAAGTCATTAAGCACCTCTACCGTTTCCAAGTTTCCTGTTGTTGTTTCTCCCTCCTCACTGAGCAATGGGCCTACCCTGTCCTTGGCCTTCCTCTTGTTTCTACTATATTTACAGAATGTCATCTTGTTTCCCTTTATGCCTGTAGCTAGTTTGAGCTCGTTTTGTGCCTTTGCCTTTCTAATCTTGCCCCTGCATTCCTGTATTGTTTGCTTATATTCATCCTTTGTCATTTGACCTAGTTTCCATTTTTTATAGAACCCCTTTTTGATTTTTAGATCATGCAAGATCTCCTGGTTAAGCCAAGGCGGCCTCTTGCCAGACTTTCTATCTTTCCTCTGCAGCAGAATAGCTTGTTTTTGGGCCCTTAATAATGTCCCTTTGAAAAACTGCCAACTCTCTTCAGTTGTTTTTCCCCTTAGTCTTGCTTCCCATGGGACCTTACCTACCAGCTCTCTGAGCTTACCAAAATCTGCCTCCCTGAAATCCATTGTCTCTATTTTGCTGTTCTCCCTTCTACCATTCCTTAGAATCATGAATTCTATGACTTCATGATCACTTTCACCCAAGCTGCCTTCCACTTTCCAATTCTCAACCAGGTCCTCCCTATTTGTTAAGATCAAATCTAGCACCACTTCCCCCCAGTAGCTTTTTGTCTTCCATGCAGTCCAAGAACTTCTTGGATAGTCTGTGCCCCGCTGGGTTAGTTTCCCAACAGATGTCTGTCATGAGTCTCCACCTTCCACTTCCTTGCGTTGATCTGCCAGCCCTCACATCCGTGTCTGATTTGGCAGGTTTTGAACCACGGGGTGGCTGAGATGGGAGCTGCTCAGGAAATGCCAAATTTCCTCCTCGCCACCCTGAGCTGGAGTGGAAACTTAGCAGCAGCGTATCCAAGGGCTCTGGGGAGAAGTGGGCGGTAGCTGCTCCGTTTGCCAGTGTATAGGTGGTGAGAGAGCAGGATGCAGGCTGCCCCAGAGAAATCTCTTGTGCCAGTCTTGGCGCTCAGGATTACCAGATTTGGGGTGGGGTTTCCCCTGCCCCCAAAAATCTGCAGGGAATTTGGGATTTTCACCTCCTCCTGCAGCATGGGGTGTGGCTCTTCTGCACTTCCCAGCCTGGAGAGGCACTGGCTAGGTCAGTTTTGCAGAGCCCTGAGTTCAAGAACTTGGTCGAGACTGAATTTGTCTCGGCTGTGTCCAGCCACTGGATGGTGTCAGACTGTCCTCTGCTAGACAGAAGAGCCTGTTAGTCAATATTTGTTCCCCACATAGATTCTGGGATCAGGTCCTGTCACCTTCTCTTTATTCAGCAAAATAGCTGGAGCTCCTGGTCTCAAAGCAGGGCTCCTGATCTTTGAACCATTCTCACGCTCTTCTCTGATTTCCCAGCAGCCTTGAGATGTGGGCACCAGAACCAGCTGCAGGGTCTCAGCCCTGGTCACACCAGGGCCAAATCAAGGCAAGGTTAGCTTAGCTCTGGAGTTTCCCATCCCACTAGCTCTTTTGGTCCCAGCTTGCAGTGGCCGCTCATGGTCAGGTGCTTCTCCGCCGCATGCTTCCCAATCGCCATTCCCCATCCACCAAGCAGGGTTGGTGTTTTGTTCCCAGGTAGCCACAGCCCCGTTGGCTTGTACCCAGTTTTCCAAGCGCTTCAGTTCTCACTGTCTACCTTGGGCCAGGCGGGCCCCAGCTAGTGGCCTGCTCCATCAGGGATCTCTGTTCAGTTACATTTGAGAGACCTCTCGGCCAATCTTTTAATCCATTTAATGTGAGCCATGTTAATATTCCATTGAATTCTTACTGCAGACGGCATGCGGACACAAATCCAACACCCTCTGTCCATGACTGAACTATTATGATTATCAGCCAAACACGTGAGGGTTTTTTGATTTGGACTTCATAGGATCTAATTTCTATAACTGTGTGACTGGTACTAGTCACCCTGCTCTCCTTTCTTTCCGAATTGAATCCTGGCTTGGCTGTTTGCCCAGGCCCACTGGCTGGTATTACCTATCCTTCAGCCTCTGGGTGCATCCCATGTGCCAGACTCAGTGATAATCAACATTAACAGTCCAGCACACTCCTCAGCCAGCTCTTTTGAAACTCTTGGACACGAGTTGTGCAGGCCCACTGATCTAAAGATGTCTAACTGCAGTAGCTGGTGTTTCATGTCTTCCAGAGATACTAATGGAACAGAAGGAGCATTATCACTGCTGGTCTTCCCCCCAAAACACTGAATGGAAATATTTATGGGTGCCATCTGTTCTTTTCTGCATAATTGTTTCCATTTAGTCATGGACCCATGTCATGGTTGCCTGCTGGGCCACTCTATTCTCTCATCACAGACCTCTGTCTCCTTTCCCTGGCATTGCTAAAGCATATGCTCCACCCCCTTTCCCATGCAAAGGGGTGGAGAGCTGATCTTACCCTCCCCATGGGAGAGGGGGGTATGTGAAGCATGTCGGGGTGGCAGCAGGGACTGCTATGATATGGTGATCCCTGCTTGAGCTTGCAGGCGCCACATGGTGGGCTGTCATTCAGAGCGCCAGATGGTGAAGGAGACTAAGCCACCAGTCCTGGCTCATGCTACAGCTGAGGTGGCTGCTTCCTGGGGGAAGCTGGGTCATTTGGCTGAGCTCCACTCTGGTTCAAGCAGCAATGAAGTCAGGGAAATCCTGTGTTTAGAAGAGGTCCCTCCAGCCAAGCCTGAGGGAATCCTATACTCCCATAGCTGCTGTCTTCTCCCAGCCACCCAGAGCCTGGGGCTGGAGGTGGCTCGTTCTGGAGTACTCCCTTGCTTTGTGGAATCAGGGCTGGAAGGGAGCCGAGAGGTCACCCAATCCAGGGCGGCGCTGCCAGGTGTAACCTGTGCCTAAGAACAAATGCCCTTGCTGGGCCTCTGGATCTGTGCCATGGGGTAGTTCTGGCAAAGCAGCAGGCTTTGCCGTGTGGGCTGACTGAATGGCTTCCTGTGCCTCAGGTCACTTCTCCAGTTTAATCAAAGGTCACTCCAGCCTTTGTAGACAGCTTCAGCCAGGCCCTACGCCACAGCCCCTTTCTCCTGGAGGGCTGAGCCTAGCGGCTCTGGCTCCAGTCCCACTTACAAAGCCGTGGCGCTGTAGTGGCTTGGCCTTTCCAGTTTTGTCCTTATGTGTTCATGTTGGGCTTTGGGTCTTGGTTTTGAGTCACAGCAAAAGTATTTCCCACCAGCCTTCTGCGATTGGCAGCCCCTTCAGCCCCCCAGCCTGGGTTTGCTGTCTCAGCGGTCATTTTCAACAGCGCCACTAGTTCAGCCTTGTCTACACATGACCCCCCCCCCCCCCCCCCCGGAAACAGAGCGGGGATGAGGCCTGATTCCCCTGAGCAAGGGCCCTAGGCCATTCTCCCACACTCCCGCTACTTGCTGGTGTATGCCCTGGGGCTCTCCCCAGTGCTGTGTACAAACAGGAAGTGGAGGGTTGGCGGGCAAGGTGGGGGCTGCCTAGGAACACCCTCGGCCACTCACACAGGCTCTGCATGGGGGTTCCCTGAAGGCACTCAAGTACAAAATTGCAGAAGCACCTGGGTGGTTGACAAACTGGGGCTCCAGCAGATAAAGTGAAGCACAACGAAGACCAAGCTCTGGGGAAGACAACCCAAGGGCATAAAGGAGCTTGGCAGCAGCACTGCTGAGGAGCAGGGGTGGGTCACACCCTCCAGCAAGGTGACAAGGCACAGGCAGGGACAGTACCACTCTGCTTGGCCTTGGCTGGAGAGCCTAGCAGGGATGTGGTGACATGAAAGGATCCCAAGGTGAGCACCAGAGCCAGCCACAGGCACAAAGGCTGCAGGATCCGGGTCTAGTTTGCTTGGAAACGAGGAGATTACGGGGCTACGCGGGAGCATCTTCACACCCTTGGAAGGCTGCCAGAGGAAAGCCAGGGACAGTTGTGCTCTCTTGCCCCAGAGGGCAGACGAGGGGCGATGGGTTTGAACTCAGCACAGCAGGTGGAGATTAACTCTAGGGTCAGAACAGCAGAATTGTCCTGGAAGTGCCTTTGCCTGGGGGCTTCAAGCGGAGGCTGGAGCCCCTGGACAACAAATCGTGCCTGGTGGCTGGGGGTCCAACTGGCTGCCCTTTGTGGGCCTTTTAAACCCCCCAGGCCTGAGTCTACATGTGGGGTGTTCGATCGCTTACAGCAGACAGGCAGGTCGTGCTGCAGTGCAGCTGCTTAAAAGGCTCCAGCGGAAAGCCCAGCAATTCCAGGCCAGGCCCCTCGCCTGCTCGGGACACCTGGACAGGGGCCAGCTGGGGTTGTAAGGTACCAGGTCCCTCACCTAAGACTCTTGGCAAACCGGGCTAAGAGGTAGGGTAGGACTCAAGGGCCAGTTCTCTCACTGGATAGAAGATCTGGAGAAAGGGGGCCGGATGCAGCCCCTAAGGGCCTCAGGCTAGTTCAGGCCACCGTTCCAGTCGGATAGGGAGACACGGGGCAGACGAACAGGTTAGAAACCCTGCCTGGGAGCAAGGCGGCCACAGCCCCAGCGGAAGGCAGGGACAAGGCGCTCCCAGGCCACAAGTATCCACCTGGGGGCTGCTGAATCTCTAACAGGAACCAAGAGTGGCCCTTTGGGAGGTAGGGGGCACTGAGGGTGGCTGAGCCTGGAGAAAGTGTAGGCAGGGTAAATAGCAGAGATTCCCAGAGTCAGGTGGCTGAGATGCAGCCAGCTCTGGGGCAGAGCAGCTGAGGAACAGCCACCTGAAACGCAGCATGGGGCAGAGATGCAGCAAGCTCTAGGGCTGCCCTGGGACCTCCCAAACAGCTCCATTAGCCTCCAAAGTTTAATAATAATAAAAAAAAATCATAATACAATAAAATAACGCGCCCCCCACCCCCCCATAGACAGTGATAGGAACACTAAAAAGAGACAGAGGTTTAGTGTCAGGGCTAGGCCCCTAGGGGGTGCCATGGGGCAGACTGGAACCAGACCAGGTTCCCCCCGCCAGCCCTGCCGCCCCCTCAGCCCCCCCAAAACCTCAAAGTGGTTCCCCCAATTCCTATAAAAACCATCCTGGGTTGGGAAGGTGGCTGTGCAGCTCCCAGGGGGTGGGGGGAGGCAGGGCTGCAGTGTGTGTGTGTGTGTGAGAGAGTGGGGGGAAGGGATCTATCCTCCCCCCACCCCCCATCAGTCCAACCAGTGGGGGGGCGCTGGTCCGGCCGATCTGGCTGTGCTGGTATCACGGGGGTGCCCCAAGACATCCTCAGTGGATCCATGGGCACAGTTCTGGGGGGCAGCGCCCCCTAGCTGCCGCGGGGGTGTCAGCAAGCCCCCCCGCCCCGTCTCTGCGCCGAGGTATCCATGATACAAAAGGAAGGATAACGTAAAATAATTACATCACTGGGCAGAGTCCGGCCGGGCGGGGGTCCCCGGTGGGGAACGTCCTGGGGGGCAGCTCCCCCCGGCCCCCCCAAGTCAGGGCGCCATCACATCAGCCGTCCGGTCCGGAGGAGGGGGCCACCGCCGGCGTCACAACTGCTGTGGGGAGAACAGCAAAGGCGGAGTTTGGTGGGGACCCCAGCGAGCCCCCATAAGCCCCAAGGATGCCAGCCCGGGGGGCCAGATGGAGCCCCACAGCCCCCTGGTGCTCCCATGCTCACCCCAACACCGTTGTGGCTGTGGGCGGTGCCAGCCCCTGGGGGGGCTACATCGGGGGGCTCGATCGCCCGGCTCCTCTTTGGCTCTAACTCCTCCTTCGGCAGAGGGGGCAGCTCCCCTCGCTCGGCCCGGCGCTTCCGGCGCCGCTCGGCATCCCGGCCCCGCGCCCTGGTCCCACGGCGCTCCGCCTGCTCCAGCTGGGGCAGAGAGTCAGCAGGATGTGCTCCCAGCACCTTCACCCCACCGGTACCCCCTGCTCCCCTAGTGTCCCTCACTTCCCCCTACTCCTCCAGCCCCGCCCATGCCCCTCACTCCTCCAGCCCCACCCGTGCCCCTTACTTTCCCCCCACTCCCCCTGTGCACCCCTCACTCCAGCACTGCAGCCCCCCCCTTACCTCAAGCAGGCGGCGGAAGGTGTCGATAGGGGGGGCCCGAGCAGCCTGCAGCAGCCGCCAGAGGCTCTGCCCTTCGTCCAGCGTCACTTCCAGCAGGTCGCCCTCCAGGAGCAGTTCCTCCAGCGCCCGCCAGGGCCCCTCGGGCAGCTCCAGCACCGGGCCCTGCAGCTGGGGTAGTGCTGCCTCCAGCGCCTCCAGGTCTGGGGGGACAGGGTGGTAAGGGGGGCTGGGCCCAGTCTGCATCCCCCGAGCACCCACCTCCCTCTGACCCGTCTGCCCCACAGCACACCCTCAGTGCCCCCCATGTCCTCCTCCCTCTGCCCATCTGCCCCCTGCATCCTCCCAGCACCCACCTCCCTCTGCCCTGTCTGCCCCAAAGCACACGCTCAGTGCCCCCCACGTCCTCCTCCCTCTGCCCATCTGCCCCTCAACACCCCCTGCATCCTCCCAGCACCCACCTCCCTCGGCCCTGCCCCACACTGTCCCCTTGGTACCAGCCCCTGCCTCCTCCCCGGGGATATGTTACCAGAGGTGAAGGGGCCCATCTTCTCCGGCGTTGTGGCATCCCCGTTTTCTAGGGAGAGCTGCAGGGGACAAGAAGCAGCAGAGCTGAGAGTGTGCCCCCCCAATTCTAGGTACGGGGGGGCCCTCGCTGATGTCCGCCCACTCTGGGGTGGAGCTATTGCTCATTATCCAGGAGCCCACCTCCTGCTAGCGCCCGCCCACCCCGCATGCCTCCAGCGCCCGCCCCCTACCTTGGGCTGCTCGTTGCAGCTGCTCTCCCGCAGGGCACCGGCATCCCGGTGCAGGTGCTGGCGCAGGACCGCCAGGCGCTCCAGGGGCCCGGCCAGCTCGGGCGAGGCCAGCAGCTGGCGGGCCCGGTCCTGCCATGTGATGGCGCGCTCCGTCAGGCACTGCAGTGCCTCGCCCTCGGGCAGACGCACGGGCAGCTTCTGCAGGGCCACCAGCAGGGCCAGGATGGTCTCGAGGCGCGGGCGGCGGGAGCGCTGGCACAGCGGGCACAGAAACTTGGCGTCCCACTCCCACCAGGCGGGCGAGGGCTTCTGGGCGCCCAGGCGGGGCCAGGCCACACAGGGGGCGTGGAACCAGTCGCGGCACAGCTCGCAGCGCAGCATGCCGGGCCCGGGCGGCTGCCCACACACGCAGGAGGGCAGGCCGGGCGCCGGCGGGCCGGGCTTCAGCCCGTTGGCTCGCCGCAGCCGCACGATGCCTTCCTTCTCCTTCTGCTCGCCCTCCTTGAAGGCCACCAGCTGCACACAGGAGGGGGTGCTCAGGGGGGGTGGGGCAGCCCCCACCGCCTCCAGCCCCCCTTTCCTTCCCACCCCCCCTCCTGCCCCATGCCAGCAGTGCCAACCCCCTTTCCTTTCCTTCCCACCCCCTCCAGGTCTTCCCCGCCTGCCCAACGCCAGCAGTGCCAGCCCCCTTTCCTTCCCACCCTCCACTTCTCCCCACCCTACACCAGCCCCCTTTCCTTTCCCACCTCCCCAGCCCCTTCCTTCCCACCCTCCACTTCTCCCCACCCTACACTAGCAGCGGCCAGCCCCCTTTCCTTCCCCACCTCCCCAGCCCCTTCCTTCCTACCCCTTCCAGTTCTCCCTCCCGCCTGCCCTACGCCAGCAATGCCAGCTGCCCCAATGTCTCTCCTGCTGCCTGCGCCCCGTTTTCCCCCCCACTGAGCAGACACCCCTCAGAGGGGCTGGGCCCCACAGCCGCCTGCTCACCACGGAGCCGGGATCCCGCAGGTCCTGAGCTGACAGCCCCAGGCTCTCCGTGTCCGACTTGTAAAGGCCGAGCTCCGGCTCTGGCTCCCGCCGCCACTTGGTGCGTTTGGGGCTGGCTGCACCAGCATCCGCACAGGGGCACAGCACCTGGGGGGGCAGCGAGGTTGGGCTTTGCCTTCTGTGCCTCCCGCTCCCTTCCCGCCACCTGGGGTTCACAGATCCACCTGCTACCCCATGGGGCCCACGGTTTCCCCACCAGCTGGTATCTACAGCCCTCTCGCCCGGCTGCCTCCTGAGACCTAAATACACCCCCGCACCCTCTGGGAACCCCGGACAAACAGCCCCACCCCGCTGTCCCCTGGGATCCAAACACACACCCACACCTTCTGAGAACCCCATCCCCAGGACAAACAACCCCACCCCGCTGTCCCTGAGACCCAAACACACACCCGCACCTTCTAGGAAACCCCGTCCCCAGAACAAACAGCCCCACCCCACTGTCCCCTGGGATCCAAACACACCCGCACCTTCTAGGAAACCCCCGTCCCCCAGGACAAACAGCCCCACCCTGCTGTCCCTGAGACCCAAACACACACCCGCACCTTCTAGGAAACCCCCATCCCCCAAAACAAACAGCCCCACCCCGCTGTCCCTGAGACCCAAACACACACCCACACCTTCTAGGAAACCCCCGTCCCCCAGGACAAACAGCCTTGCCCTGCTGTCCCCTGGGACCCCAACACCATGCATGTACCTCCTGGGAGCCACAGCCCCCACCCCACGAGCCCCAAGGCGCTGCCCCCACACACCTCCAGCAGGGTGTAGCAGGAGTTCTTCTTGAGGAAGGTCTTGGAGGCCTTCTCGCGCCAGGAGTGCGCCGTGCCCACCTGCACCTCCAGCTGGCGCAGCTCCTCCAGCCGCACGGGCAGGTCCCGGCCCACGGCCACCAGCCCCTCCAGGTCGTCCAGGCAGGGGTAGTGATCCCCGTTCTGGGGGGAGGGGAACGGTCAGCACCCCCCAACAGCCAGGCCCTCATTCCCCTAAGCCTCCTCCCCCCACAGCCCAGCCCCTCTGCACCTCCAGCCCCCATTCCCCTCTGAACCCCCAACTGCAGGATCACGGCCCCCCCAGCCTGAGGCGCCTGCCCTTCCGAGTTCCCCTCGAGCCCCCAGCCCGCACCTGGATCTCCTCCACATCTGCGATCCAGGCCCGGGCTTTGGCCAGCGCCTCCTTCAGGGCCAGGATGTTGGGCAGGTGCACGGGGACGTTCTCCGCCTCCTTGATGATGGCTTCCAAGGTGGCCGGAGGATGCTTCTGCCTGGAGGAGACAGGGGAGAGGCCGGATCAGGCCCCCAGCTCCAATCACCAGCCCCCCTTGCCTCCCAGAGCTAGGGAGAGGATCTGGGTTTCTAAGCCCCCTGCTGTAACCACTAGCCACCACTCCCCTCACACACCCAGGGGAGGACCCAGGTGTCCTGGCTTCCAAGCCCCCTGCTGTAACCTCTAGCCACCGCTCCCCACGCACACCCAGGGGAGGACCCAGGCATCCAGGGTTCCAAGCCCCCTGCTGTAACCACTAGCCACCGCTCCCCTCACACACCCAGGGGAGGACCCAGGCACCCAGGGTTCCAAGCCCCCTGCTGTAACCACTAGCCACCGCTCCCCTCGCACAGCCGGGGAGACCCAGGCGTCCGGGGTTCCAAGCCCCCTGCTGTAACCTCTAGCCACCGCTCCCCTCACACACCCAGGGGAGGACCCAGGTGTCCTGGCTTCCAAGCCCCCTGCTGTAATCTCTAGCCACCGCTCCCCTCGCACAGCCGGGGTGACCCAGGCGTCCGGGGTTCCAAGCCCCCTGCTGTGACCACTAGCCACCGCTCCCCTCACACAGCCGGGGAGACCCAGGCGTCCGGGGTTCCAAGCCCCCTGCTGTGACCACTAGCCACCGCTCCCCTCGCACAGCCAGGGAGACCCAGGCGTCCAGCCCCTCACCTGGCCTCAAGGCAGAGGTGGGCCTTCTCCTCCCAGCGCTGGGCAATGGTGAGCAGCTCCTGAAGCTCAGCCCTGGCCTTCTCCACGGCCGGGCTGGGGGCCACGGTGGCACCCGCCTGGGCCAGGCCCTGCACGAGGGCCAGGGGCACCTGCTCCCGGGGCGAGCGCAGCGCCCGCTTCACCTCCTCCAGCCAGGCTGCCTGCTGCACCTGGCGCTCCAGCTGGCGCGTCTCAGGCACGGCCACGCCCAGCCGTGCCCCCCGCGCCACCAGACCCTGCAGCTGGGCTGTGCTTGCAGGCAGCTCCCGCAGGGCCTCCTTCGCCTCCTCCTGGAACTCCAGCGCCCGCTCCAACACCCCCTGCGGGGCGGAGAAGAGTGTCAGGGCGGGAGCCAACCTTGGCTATCCCGAACCTAGCCCTCCTTGCACCCCCACACCCTTCCCAGCACTGCCCCCAGCCTCCCAGGTACACCTTGCCCCGCCTCAGCCCAATGCCCGCCCTGGATGCTCCCTACCCAACCCAGAGACCACCAGCCCCAGATCCCCCCGGCCAACCCAGACCAGAGCCCCGACTGCTGCCTCCAGAACCCCCCCGACGCCTCAGCCCAGACCTGCCCGGTGCCCACGCACCTGCACGTCCGCCAGCTGGTGCATGACGCAGGGCACACTGCTCATGCGCTCCAGGAAGGCGCGCAGCTCCTCCAGCGAGAGCGGCACGGCGGGCACCCTGGCGAGAGGCGAGCGGGTTAGCCCAGGGACTGCCTGCCGCCAGGGCAGAGCAATAGGGGAGCAGGCCGGATGCCCCACTCACCCAGTCTCCAGGCCGCTGATGAGCCCCAGGGCGTCGGAGACGCAGCGCTCGGCCTCACCCAGGCAGCTCTTCAGCCGATGCAGCAGCTCGTTGTCAGGGAACTTGCGCTCACGAGCCTCCGATTCCAGCGCCCGCAGCTCCTCTAGCGCTGCAACGAGACATGGCTCAGGCGCCCGCCGGAGAGTAGGCCAGGGCTCCCGCCGCACTGCTGGGTGGGAGGAGGGGAAGGGCACTAGTGGTGAGAGCTGGAGTAGGGCTAGGAGCCAGGGCTAGGGGAGGTGATGGGGCTAATGGTTACAGCGGGGGGGACGGGGGGGCAGAGCCAGGACTCCTACGTTCCATTCTCTCCCGGGAGGACGAGACCCCAGCGCTCAGAGCGCGCTGGTTCAGCCCCAGCCCCCAGGGAACCCTGAGGCAGCCGGTGGGTGCTTACTCCTCTTGCGCCCGTCCTCCAGCTCCAGGGCAATCCGGACCTTGTTGGCCCAGGTGTCGAAGGACTCGGCCCGAACCTTCAACTTGTGCAGCATGGCCGGGAGCTCGTCCAGCGTGTAGCGGTACCTGCAGGCACAGGGTCAGCCAGGCTGGGCGGGGCAAGAGACATTCCCCCCCAAACTCTCTTGGCTGGGCAGGGCAAAGGACCCCCTGGCTGGGCGGGGCAAAGGGATCCCCCGGGCCCAGTGGCTGGGCGGGGCAAAGGGATCCCCCTGCTGGGCGGGGCAAGGGGCCCGGAACCCCCCGGGGCCCACCTGAGGTACTGGCGGCTGCTGGGGCACTTGCAGAGGTCGTGGATGTGGTAGAGGCAGACCAAGCGGGAGGGGCAGTCGTAGCAGGCCAGTGCCGAGAGGAAACACGTCGTCTTGCACTTGTCACACTGGCGCTCGTCGTCCGGGAGCAGCTCGAAGGCCTCGCGTTCTGCCTCCGTCACGCCCTGGGTAAGGAGAGGAGTGAGCCCGGGCCCTGCGCCCCGCTTCCCCCACCCCCAGGCCTGCTGCCCGGCCCCCACCTTGTCCAGCAGGGCCTTGCGCAGCTTGCGCTCCTCCTGCACTAGGATGAACATCTCCTTGTGCACGGCGGCCGCCAGGTTGAGGTCCAGCTTCTCCGGGCAGGCGGCCATCTTGCAGATCAGCTCCTCGTGCGAGAAAACGCAGTAGCGGCGCAAGCGGCGGTAATGCTCAATGCACTGGCGCCCCGCGGGCAGCTGGGAAAAGGGAAGGACCCAGGCATCTGGGCTCACCATCACTGGAACCCAGGCACCTGGGCTTCCAGCTCTAACCAATACAGCCCACTCCCTCCCAGGGCCAGGGGAGATCCCAGGTGTCCGGGCTCCCAGCCTCCTGCTCTAACCACTAGAGCCCACTCCCCCCCCAGGGCCAGAGAGAACCCAGGCGTCCGGGCTCCCAGCCTCCTGCTCTAACCACTAGACCCACTCCCCCCCCAGGGCCAGAGAGAACCCAGGCGTCCGGGCTCCCAGCCTCCTGCTCTAACCACTAGAGCCCACTCCCCCCCCAGGGCCAGAGAGAACCCAGGCGTCCGGGCTCCCAGCCTCCTGCTCTAACCACTAGAGCCCACTCCCCCCCCAGGGCCAGAGAGAACCCAGGCATCCGGGCTTGCTCACCCAGTCAGCAGTGCAGAAGTTCACAGCTTCAGCGAAGTTGTAGCCCTGATTGAAGCCGCTGTGATAGGCCCGGGGGAAGGTGATGACGAACTCTCCCGCACACTGATTGGTCCGGACGACCTGGGGGCCAGAGGGGCCAGTGAGCAAGAGGGGGCATGGCCGGCGCAGGCCTGTGGCCGGAAGGGGTGCTGGAAAGTCAGGCGGGGCCGCGGCACTCACCGGCACGCCATGGGCCATGAGCGTGTTGGGGTTCATGAGTGTGACGAGCTGGTGCAGCAGGTCCGGCTGGCTCTCGAAGAGCTCCGGCGTGAGCTTCTTCATCACGTCTTCCAGGTGCTCGGCCGCGAACGACGGCACCCCGTACCACGTCTTGGGCTCGCCCCTGGGGACAGTGCGGGGTCAGCCACCGCCCCACTTCCCCCCCGTACCACGTCTTGGGCTCGCCCCTGGGGACAGTGCGGGGTCAGCCACCGCCCCACTTCCCCCCCGTAACACGTCTTGGGCTCGCCCCTGGGGACAGCGCGGGGTCAGCCACCGCCCCCGGCCCCTCCCCCCGTACCACATCCTGGGCTCGTCCCTGGGGACAGCGCGGGGTCAGCCACCGCCCCACGTACCACGTCTTGGGCTCATCCCGGGGACAGCGCGGGGTCAGCCACCGCCCCGCATCCCCCCCGTACGTCCTGGGCTCGCCCCGGGGTCAGTGGGGCAGCTACTAGCCCACAGCAGCGTCACTTCTGTGCCCCCAGTTTGTCCCCCCCAGCCCAAGGGACGCCGGAGCCCCCGCTCGGCCCCACCAGTGGAGGTAGTTGATGGAGTAGCTCCAGTGGTCCTCGATGTGCCAGCAGAAGGCGGAGAAGACCATGCCCACGTAGAGCCAGGGCACCTTCATGCCCGAGATGTCGGCATTGATGTGGCACAGCACGGACTGCTGCAGCACCGGCATCACGTTCAGGTTCCAGCCACTGGCCGCGTACTCCTGCGGGGACAGGTGGGGCTGAGACCTGCGGCCTGGCCCCCCGGGGACGCCCAGCCTGCCAGGCAGGGAACGGGCCCTGGCAGGGACTGGCTGGCTCGGGGCGAGTGACCCACCTCCTCCTCCGGGGACAGCCTCCGCTTGCTGTCGCTGATGGGGAAACCGCTGCCGAACTCCTTGGAGTGGATGTCGGCACCGTACTCCACCGTCACGTCCTCCTCGATGCTGTTCACCAGGCGCCAGAACTCCTTCTCCACCAGCTCCGTGGGCACCATCTGTGGGCACGGCCCGGTCAGGCCCCAGGACCTGCCACCCCCCTCTCCGCACAAAGCCAGGGAGGAACCCCCCCCCCATCCTGCCCCCACACTGACTCCTCCGGGCCTCCTCTCTGCCCAGAGCCATGGAGAGATCCCCCTGCTCAGTCCCAACACTGAGCCCTCCTCCCCACCCAGAGCCAGGAAGAGACACCCACCCCCCCCGAATCCGGCCCCAACACTCTAACCCCCGGGCCTCCTCTCCACCCAGAGCCAGGGAGAGACCCCCTGTCCGGCCCCCACACTCTGAGCTCCGGTCCCCTTCCCCACAGAGCCAGGGAGAGACCCTCCCTCGTCCAGCCACCCCAACACTGAGCCCCAGTTCCCCCTCCCTGCTCAAAGCCAGGGACTGATCCCCCATCCACGCCACACACTCTGAGCCCTGTTTCCCCTCCCTGACAGAACCAGGGAGAGACAGACACACACCCATCCAGCCCCCACACTCTTGAGCTCTGGCCCCCTTACCCAGAGACCCCCCCTCCCGTCAGGCCCCTCTCCCCATCCAGAGCCAGGGAGAGACCCTCCCTCGTCCAGCCACCTCCCCACTCTGAGCCCTGGTCCCCCCTTCCTGCCCAGAGCCAGGGCGAGACCTCGTCCGGGCCCCGCACTCAGACCCTGGCCCCCTCCAGCGCCAGTAGAAGCCGGGCATGCGGGCGCTGCGGGCCACTCACGTGTACAGGCATGTTGAAGTAGTCGGCTTTGAAGGTGTCAGCCATCTCCCCGAAGCTCTGGAGCGTGTACTCCCGCGTGGCCTGCTCGAAGCCGAACGCCTCAGGGGGGCGCTTGCACTCCTGCTAGGGGGCAAGGGGAGGGTCAGGGCCAGGGCCAGAGGGGAGCAAGGACCCCTCCAGAGACACATGGGGAAGCCATCCTAGTCCAACGTGTACCTTCCCTGCCTGTCCCAGCCACCCCAGTTCCTCTGCACCCCGATGAGCGCCACAGGCACCAGCCCATCCAGCCCCCCTTGGACCCTTCCCAAGTCAGCCCCACAGAACCAGCCAGCCCAGTCCCTGCCCCACACGTCCCAACCCATCCAGTTGCCTCCCAAACGCCCCCAAAAACCAACCAGCCCACACAGATGAGCCCATCCCCCATTCAGCCCCAGGGACCAGCCAGCCCCGCCCCTCACCGCCATGACGCATTTGGGGCAGCGCCAGAGGCCCTTGGGGATCTCGGGCAAGGGGGGCAGCAGGCAAAAGATGTGGTAGTTGTCGTCACAGCCGTCGCACAGCAGCAGCTTGTCGTCCTCGTCACCCCGGGCACAGATCCGGCACACGTAGGAGTCGATCTGAGGGGAAGGGGGAGCGCTTGAATTGGGGGGGCTGCCCCTCTGGGGTCAGGAGATGGGACGCTTGGCCTGGCCCCAGGGCAGGCACAGTGCCAGAGCCAGCCACCTCAGGGATCAGAGCTCAGGGGCCCCTGTCCCGGGGCCCAGCCAGCTTGGGGGAAGGAGAGATCCAGTCCCCTTGGGGGTCCCAGCCAGTTGGCACCTCAGTCCCCCACTTACAAACTGGGAGCTGCCGTGGCTCCGGCGCAGGCGCATGGTCATCTTGGTGCAGGGCTCAGGGCTGTGCCTCAGCTCCTCCTTCACCTCCAGGAAGGGTCGGGGCGACGCCGGCTCTAGCCGAGAATCCAGCCCAGGGGGCTCCTCCTTCACCACCACCGTGGGGGGACACTCGGGGCCTTCCTTGTCTAGGGAAGGGGAAGGAAGTCAGCACAGCCCAGGAGCCCCCCCTCTCTCCCACAGGGCCGGGCTTCCCCTCACCTTTCTTCCGCAGGGTTTTATCCT
The DNA here is from genome assembly GCA_019425775.1 of Rafetus swinhoei. Lineage (NCBI taxonomy): Eukaryota > Metazoa > Chordata > Testudines > Trionychidae > Rafetus > Rafetus swinhoei. The sequence continues at coordinate 5,573,813 of JAFJHL010000039.1, forward strand.
TGGCCACCAGCCCCAGGCCCAGCATCTTGGGGCCCGCGCCGTAGATCTGCAGCTTCTTCAGCTCCGGGTTCTTCTCGATGTCCTCCTCCGTTGGCTCTGGCTGCAGGGGAAGGGGCAGAGTCAGCATTGGGCAGGGCTCCAGACGCAGACCCCACCCCACAGGAGCCATCAAAAGAGCCGCAAACTGGGGAGAGCCAAGAAAGGAGGAGGGGGTGCAAGTGATCCCATAATGCAATGGGCTGGAGCAGGGCCTGCCGGGAGGTGCAGTCCTGTCCCCAATTTGGGGCAGGGGGTTGGGGACGGGACAACAGACGCCAGGAACTGTACCCAGGCTGCGGGCACTCGTTCAGCTACCAGAGACGAGGGGCTGGCACGTCCGGGGTAGGCCTCGGACTCCTGCAGAAGGGCAAGAAAATGGGGGGGGAGGAGGGAGCGCAGGTGTCAGCAGTGGGCTCGGGGACACCACGGGGGTAGCCCCAAGTTTGCAGCCCAGTGGCACAAAGCCCCACCTCAAGTTCTCCCCACAGCCACTGGCAAAGAGGTAGAACTGGGAGCCAGGACTCCTGGGTTCTCTCAGCAGGGAGGGAGGCCAGGGGGAAGGGGGCAGGAGCCAGGACTCCGGGGCTCTCTCCCCAGCTTTGGGCAGGGAATGGGGTTGAGCAGGATGGGGACTGAGCATTTCAGAGGTGGGCACCTGCAAATTTAGTGGCACCAAATGGACCTGGAGGGAAGGGGCAGAGTAAGGCAAAAGGAGAACCCCAGGGGTCCTGTCTCCCAACAACTGCCCCCCGCTCTAACCACTGGAGCCCACTGCCCTGCTGGAGAACCTAGGAGTCCTGCTCCCACCTCAGGCCTGTGAGGGCTGGGCAGGTGGGCCACTCACCTCCTGCTGTAGCCGCTTGGCCCGGCGCCCGGAGCTGTTGAACTTGGAGGGCTGCACGGACTGGCGCAGGGGGATGCTATGGGGCTTGTACTCCTTGTCCTTCTCCTCGCTGTCGAAGGGCCGTGCGTCGCACTGCTGGGAACAGACGGGGGTGAGTACTGGAACAGGCCCTCGGCCCCCTTGGCAGGGGGCCACGAGCTCGCAGAGCCGGAGTCTGGCTGGGTTCACCCCCCCCACCAGCTCCTCCCAGACCTAGGAGAGGACCCGGCATCCTGCCTCCAGCCCCCTCCCTCCATGGGCCAACCCCAGGCCCCCTTACCACCAGGTTGGCCCCCGACTGGTACATCTCGTAGGGGTAGATGATGCGTTCGTAGTGGGAGCGCAGCAAAGAGCCAATGTTCTTGCCCGAGGGGTAGGCGAGGCGCTGGGCCACGCGTGCCCACCGCCGGTCCCTGCAGATGGCCTCATAGCCCCCCTCCTCCAGCACCACCTGAGTAGAGAAAGTCCTGAGCCGCCTGCCCTTGGCACCCACCCACCCAGACCCCCTGCCCCCAGCGCCGCTGGCACCCAGACCTCCCTGCCTCCAGCGCCACTGGCACCCTTCCTCTGAGTCATGGATCCCCCCCGGTGCTGCCAGCCTCCTCCCCAACCCTGCCTGGGACCAGGCCCTTGACCTGTGGGCCCCCGAACTGAGGAGCCCAACGCAAGGCTGCCTGTACCCTTCTCCAGGCCTTCCTGGGCACTGCTGGCACCTCTCCCCCAGTTGTGGGCCCCTAGCACTGCCAGAGCCCTCAGCCCCCCTCCTGAACTGTCACCACACCCACTCCCAGCGCTGCCAGCATTGCTCCCCCTCCCAGTGCCCCAGTGTCGCCGGCCGGCGCCTGCCCTACCTTGCTCAGGCTGTAGAGGTCAAGGATGCGCCGCTCCACGTTGGGGATCTTGAGCGAGGAGCCCTGGATCTCCCAGAACTTGGCAATCTGGTCTAAGTAGTTAAGTTTCACCCGCGTCTGTGCCTGGGGGCAGGGAGGGGAACAGTTCACCTGGGAGCTGCCTTTCCTGCCCAGGCGGTCCCTCTCCAGCAGGGTTCCCTCTATGACTTTCCAACCAGCAGCGGAGCAAGTTATGGCTTGTGCACCAATGCTGGGGTCATGGGCGCTGGTTTGGATGTGTGCCACTGGGGCACCCAATTTATTAACACACGTTCCCGGCCGCCGGAGTAGACCACGCCCCCTGCCACATCTCGCTCCGGGCCACCGGCGCAGACCCTGCCCCCCCCGCCACGCGGCAGGTCCCGTTCCCGGCCGCCAGAGCAGACCCCGCCCCCCCCCCCACCCCGTTCCCGACCACCAGAGCAGGACTCCCCTCTCACACCACAACGCAGGTTCTGGCAGCTCCCTCACCAGACCATCTCAGCCGGCCCCACCTGCCACAGCAGCCACCTGCCACACGAGTGCTGCTGCGTGGCTCTCCAGAGGTGGGCAGGGGAAGAATTTTTTGTGTGCAGCTGCGCACCTTAGTGGGAACTATGATCCCCAACCCAGCCCCCACAGCCAAGGACAGGAAGCTAGGAAGCAGCATTGACGCTGAGGGGGCCCTTCAGCCCATTAGCTAACAGTGTCCCACCGGGCACTGAAATGCAGCCACCCCTGGGGCGGGCAGCAGGAGGACAGCCACACATAACACTGCACAGGGTGACTCATCCGGCACGGAGATGCAGCCACCTCTGGGGCAGGCAGCAGGAGGACAGCCACACAACACTGCACAGGGTGACTCATCCCGCATGGAGATGCAGCCACCTCTGGGGCGGGCAGCAGGAGGACAGCCACACATAACACTGCACAGGGGGACTCATCCGGCACGGAGATGCAGCCACCTCTGGGGCGGGCAGCAGGAGGACAGCCACACATAACACTGCACAGGGGGACTCATCCGGCACGGAGATGCAGCCACCTCTGGGGCGGGCAGCAGGAGGACAGCCACACATAACACTGCACAGGGGGACTCATCCGGCACGGAGATGCAGCCACCTCTGGGGCGGGCAGCAGGAGGACAGCCACACATAACACTGCACAGGGTGACTCATTCGGCACGGAGATGCGGCCACCTCTGGGGCGGGCAGCGGGAGGATAGCCACACATAACACTGCACAAGGGGACTCATCCGGCACAGAGATGCAGCCACCTCTGGGGCGGGCAGCAGGACAGCCACACATAACACTGCACAAGGGGACTCATCCGGCACAGAGATGCAGCCACCTCTGGGGCAGGCAGCGGGAGAACAGACACTCAGCGGGCGCCATGGGCACTGCCTCCCAGCTCACCTCCAATTCGTTGAGCCTCTGGATGCGCGGGGTGAACCTGAAGTTATCCACTTCCACAGCAAAGGGGGGCTGCCAGTCCTGGGGAGAGACGGAAAAGCAGGGCCTCAGTGTGGCCGACGCACCCGAAGAAAGCGGACTGGGGTGGAGCAGACCTTCCCCAAAGCCTCCTGCCAAGCACCTTCTGCAGGGGCAGCCCTCTGCCAGCTGGATCCCACCTCGGCTGCAACATGCCTGGCCCCCAGGAGGGGATCGCTCAGAGTCTGTCCTCTCTGGTGACCTCAGGACCACCCCTCCCCTCCCCACCAGCAGGGCAGGGAGGGGAGCTAAGTGGGGCAGTCTGTTCAAAGCGGCCTGGACGCATGGTGCAGCCCAGCCCGCCTGGTGCCAGGGTTAGGGCTCCTAAGGCCAGGGAAAGCCTGGCCCCACAATATGTGCATTTCACTAGCCCAGGCGAGGAATCGATCCCCCACCCCCATGTCTGAAGGGGGAGTCCCAGCCCCTGGATCAGATACACAAGGCAGGCAGGCCAGGTTCAACCCTACCCATCCGATGCCCTGTGTGGCCGGGCCCAACTGAGGCCAGGCAAGTGAGCTGCCCCGAAGATCCCCCCAAGGAAGCAACCTCCAAGCCCCCAAGGAGGCCACTTGCAGCCCTGACCCGCGGCCTGGGACAGAGAAGAGGCCTGGCCGGAGCCCCCAGCGCCCGGAGCTCTCACAATAGCCCAGCCGGGGGGCTGGAAGCGGGAGCCACAAAAGAATTGGGGGGAGCTGAGGGTGCCATGCTGGGGGGCTGCCCCCCAGGTCGCCAGGCCTCTGCAGCTGTCAGCCCCACACACTGTTTACCAGACAAAGGCTGGAGCGGCGGCAGCCATATTGAACGTGTCACCGAGACGGGGGGGGGGCCGAGATCCCCCCCGGGCCCCCTCCTGACCCCCAGGCGAGATGGGCGGGGGTCGGGAATCGGAGCCCCCGACGGAGGGTCCCGGGGCCGGGCCGGTGCCATGACGGGCGCCCCCTTCGCCCACAGGCGACAGCTGGATCCTCAGCGGCCCCCCCACAGAGACCCCCCGGCCGCCCCCGCACAGGCCCGCCCCACAGAGACCCCCGGCCGCCCCCGCAGAGACCCGCCCCACAGACCCCGCACAGACCCGCCCCACAGAGACCCCGGCCGCCCCCGGGTAGCCCCCTCCACAGACCCCACGGAGACCCCCCCGGCCCCACTCACGGCGGGCGGGCGGATCTTGCAGATGCCGCTCTTCTCGGCGATGGGCCGGATCTTGGCGATGTAGCCGAGCGGGTCCCGGAACTCGGCCCAGCTGGGCTCGAAGACGGGGCACTCGGGGGGCGGCAGGAAATCCTCGGGGGGCTCCGGCTCGGCCGCCCAGGGCCCGCCCCACTCGCCCGCCTCGCCCCAGCCCGCCCGCGGCGGCCCCGGCCGGCCCCGCTCGCCGCCGCCCCCCCGCCGGGGGCCCCGCTCCTCGGCCCGGGGGGCCCGCTCCTCCGCCGGGGGCCGCTCCTCCGCCGGGGCCCGCTCCTCCGCCGCCGCGGGGGGGGGCGCCTCCTGGGCCGGGGCCCGCTCCTCCATGTCCTGGCCGCCCCGCCGCCGCCGCGCCGTGGCTCCCCCGCCCCTCAGGGGGCCATGCCCGGCCCGGCCCCCCCTCACTCGAGCCCGAGGCCTGCGGCCGGCCTAGGCCCCGCGCGGATCCCGCCGCCGCCGCCGCCGCCGCGTCACCCCCCCCCCGCGCGAGACCCCGCCGCGCCGCTCCTCCCCGCCGCCGCCGCCGCCGCCGCTCCTCGGCCTGGCGCCCCCGCCCCCGGCTCAGGCCCCGCCGGCTCCCCCCGGCCTGGCAGCCGCCGCCATCTTGGGGCTCGTTGCGCCTGCCCGCAGCCGCCGCACGGAGTCTCCCTCCGCCGCGGGGGGAAGGGGTGCCCGGAGGCGAGGCCGGCGCGGGTCGGGAGCGGGCCCGGCGGGTCGGGAGGGGCCGGGAACCCCCCAGGCTGACAGGACAGGCCGGGCCCCGGGCCCGCGGGGAGGCGGGAGGAGCGGCGGGAGGGAGCGGAAATAGTCCGCGCGGAGGGATACGCCTCTCGCCCCTCCGGGAAGAAGAGCCAACGGGCGGGGAGGGGGGGAGCCGGGACTTCTTGCGCACGTTTAAAGGGCCGCAGTGCGCGTGCGCCCAGGGAGGGAAAACAGGAAGGGGAGGAGGGGCGGGGCTCAACGAGACCACGCCCCCTAGGACCTCGAGCCTCCCCTGCCCCGCCCCCACCTCCTCCTCCCTCAGAGCCCCTCCCCCTCCAGCCCCACCCCATCTTCCCAGCCCCGCATCTCCTCCCCACACGCAGAGCCCCCTCCAGCCCCGCCCCCTCCCTCCCTTCTCCCACACCCAGCCCGCCCCTCCCTCCTCCAGCCCCGCCCCTCCCTCCCTTCTCCCACACCCAGCCCTCCCTCCCCTCCTCCAGCCCCGCCCCTCCCTCCTTCTCCCACACCCAGCCCGCCCCTCCTCCTCCAGCCCCGCCCCTCCCTCCCTTCTCCCACACCCAGCCCTCCCCTCCTCCAGCCCCTCCTCCTTCTCCCACACCCAGCCCTCCCCTCCTCCAGCCCCGCCCCTCCTCCCTTCTCCCACACCCAGCCCTCCCCTTCCCCAGCCCCGCTCCTCCCTCCCTTCTCCCACACCCAGCCCTCCCCTCCTCCATCCCCGCCCCTCCTCCCTTCTCCCACACCCAGCCCTCCTCCTCCTCCAGCCCCTCCCCCTCCCTTCTCTCCACACCCAGCCCTCCTCTCTCCAGCCCCTCCCCCTCCTTTCTCCCACACCCAGCCCTCCCCTCCTCCAGCCCCTCCCCCTCCCTTCTCCCACACCAAGCCTTCCCCTCCTCCAGCACCTCCCCTCCCTTCTCTCACACCCAGCCCTCCCCTTCCCAGCCCCGCTCCGTCCCTCCCTTCTCCCACACCCAGCCCTCCCCTTCCCCAGCCCCGCTCCCTCCTCCCTTCTCCCATACCCAGCCCTCCTCCTCCAGCCCCGCCTCCCTCCTTCTCCCACACCCAGCCCTCGCCTCCAGCCCCGCCCCTCCTCCCTTCTCCCACACCCAGCCCTCCCCTCCCTTCCCCAGCCGCTCCCTCCTCCCTTCTCCCACACCCAGCCCTCCTCCTCCAGCCCCGCCCCTCCCTCCCTTCTCCCACACCCAGCCCTCCCCTTCTCCAGCCCCACCCCACCTCTTCCCACATTCAGTTCCTCTCCAGCTCCCCACCGACCCCACCCTCATCGCCTCTTCCCAACCTAGCCCCACTTGCCCGCACACCCACCTCCACCCACCCCCTCCTCCCCTTCTCCCACACCCAGCCCTCCTTCTCAGCCCCGCACCTCCCCTTCCACAACCCCGCATTCCTCCTTCTCCCAGCCCTCCCTTTCCCCAGCCCCACCTCCTCCTCCAACCCCCTTCCATATCCAGCCCCACTTCCTCCAGCTCCTGCACTCATCCACATCTCCCTTCCCAACCCAGCCCTCTACCTCCCGCTCCCACACCTAGCCCTCCCTTCTCAGCTCCGCCCACCTCTCCCCAACCCCTCCCCTTCCATCTCCTCCTTCCTCCCCACCCCTCCTCCTCATGCACCCAGTCCCCACCTCCCTCTCAGACCCTCCCCATCCCTCTCCCAGCCCTGCCTCCTGCTCCCTCATCTGTTCATCCCCAGCCCCCTAACCTCTCCCCTCCCATCTCCGCCCCGCCTTGCCCTCCTTCCTCAGCCTCCTGACCCCACCCATCACCTTCCTCAACCACTAACCCCTCCTGCCCTTCTCCAACCCTGACCCTCCATCTCCATCCCCATCCCTTCCCTCCTCCACCTGACCTCCCACCACAACCCCCTCCCCTCCCGTGCCTGATGGGGCACACCGGGGAAATGCGGGGCACACCGTTGGGGTCTCAGACCAGCTGGTGTCACCAGTGTCTGTTCTCCTGGTGCTGAGATGCAGCCACCTCTGGAGTGGGGCAGCTGAGGCAGGGGCCAGATGGCAATGCCTTGGGTTTCCGCCCGGACACTGGGGTTGAGGCCCTCATTCCAGGGTCATGGGAACTACGGCCTAGGGACTCAGCCTTCCAACACAGCGTCCCCCATGTCCCCTCTGCCCCACGGCACCCCCCTGCCCCACAGCGTGCTCCAGGACCTGGCCGTGGCTTCCAGCAGAGAGCGCCCCCTGCTCCACGGCACCCCCCTGCCCCACAGCGTGCTCCAGGACCTGGCCGTGGCTTCCAGCAGAGAGCGCCCCCTGCTCCATGGCACCCCCCTGCCCCACAGCATGCTCCAGGACCTGGCCGTGGCTTCCAGCGGAGAGCGCCCCCTGCCCCACAGCGTGCTCCAGGACCTGGCCGTGGCTTCCAGCGGAGAGTGCCCCCTGCTCCACGGCACCCCCCTGCCCCACAGCGTGCTCCAGGACCTGGCCGTGGCTTCCAGCGGAGAGCGCCCCCTGCCCCACAGCATGCTCCTGGACCTGGCCGTGGCTTCCAGCGGAGAGTGCCCCCTGCTCCACGGCACCCCCCTGCCCCACAGCGTGCTCCAGGACCTGGCCGTGGCTTCCAGCAGAGACCGCCCCCTGCCCCACAGCGTGCTCCAGGACCTGGCCGTGGCTTCCAGCAGAGAGCGCCCCCTGCTCCACGGCACCCCCCTACCCCTCAGCATGCTCCAGGATCTGGCCGTGGCTTCCACGGCACCCTCCTGCCCCACAGCGTGCTCCAGGACCTGGCCGTGGCTTCCAGCAGAGAGCGCCCCCTGCTCCACGGCACCCCCCTACCCCTCAGCATGCTCCAGGATCTGGCCGTGGCTGCCAGCAGAGAGCGCCCCCTGCTCCACGGCACCCTCCTGCCCCACAGCGTGCTCCAGGACCTGGCCGTGGCTTCCAGCGGAGAGTGCCCCCTGCTCCACGGCACCCCCCTACCCCTCAGCGTGCTCCAGGATCTGGCCGTGGCTGCCAGCGGAGAGCGCCCCCTGCCCCATGACAGCCCCAGGGCCTGACCGTGGCTGCCAGCGCACCCCCTGCCCCTCAGCGTGCTCCAGGATCTGGCCATGGCTGCCAGTGGAGAGCGCGCCCTGCCCCACGGCGGCCCCAGGAGGCAGGGTAATGACCACACGCACACGAGGGTTAACACTGACAGTCGGTCATTTATGAAGCATCAAATATACAGTTTCTTATATACAAGGGGGACCGCGGGAGGGGACAAAAATACAGTCATCTCGTCAACTTGGAGCCAGGCCTCCGGGGGGCCTGGCCTGTGGGGCACACGGGGGACCCCTCCTGGCCCACTATTTATAATGTATACTATATACAGTCGGATCTGTACAGCCACCAATTCAATGCGGATACCAGGGCGGGCAGGTGCATGCGGGGGGGGGGACCCCAAGGGATACTGGGGGGCAGGGCCCTGAGGTGGAGGGACAAAGGGGGCAGCATTGCATTGGCTACGGGGCTTTGGAAGTCCTGGGTTCTCAGGCCAGCACTGGGAGGGCAGCGGGGTGTAGTGGGCAGGGCGGGCGGGGAGCCAGGACAAGGCTCTGTATATACACATGTAAACACCTCGATTTTTCTCTGCTTTCCCCACCTGACCCTCCCTCCCTCCCAGAGCCAGGGAGAGCAGCAGGAAGCCCTGGCTGCCAGCCCCCCACCCCAGCTCTAACCACTAGACCCCACTGCCCTCCCAGAGCTTGGAGATGCAGGTCAGAGACGGGGACGGGGCGACGTTCGAGGGGGGAGAAGGATATACTGTATTTGCGGGGGGGAGAAGGGGGATAAAGTGCACAAGATTCACCTGGGGCAGAGATGCAGCCACCTCTGGGGCGGCTGGGGAACAGCTGCCTATAATGGCCCCCAGGGCCATTTCTTTCCGAGGGCTCCCCCCGGCCCTGCAAACAGCCGTGGGGCCCATGAGTCGTTCCCAGGAAAGAGGGGGCCACTGGAGATCCAGGGGGCTCCCCCAGGATCCTTTTGGCACTGGAGGGGCTGGAACTGACCGGGGGCGGGGAAGGGAAAATGGCTCCCGCCGGAAGTAGCCCTTAGTACAGACATGGGTGAGAACGGGGGGCACCCCCAACGCCAGTCCCCCCAGTATTCCAAGGGTCCCCCAAAACCAGGCCAAGCAGCAACTCACCAGCCATGTGCAAATGAAAAGGGGATCCCCACCCCCACCTGAGGGGGACCAATCGGGCAGCCCCCCCCAGCAGGCTCCCGGGGGCTGTGCAAAGAAAGTGTTGTGGGAGCGAGGGGCTACAAAAATCAGACTGCACCTCCCAGCGCCCCCGAGGGGGGGACAGGGCAGGGCAGGGCCTCCGCCCCCAGCCCGCACTTCACCCGTTTCAAGGGCTGCGCCCCCAGATCTGCGCAGACAGCACCGCTGCCCCTGGCGGCCGGACATGGCGCTGCGGCTTCTGTCCATCGCTGGCATGAGTTGAGGCCGTCCTCTGCGGCGATTGTTCTCCTCCCTGGGAAGTTGGGGGGCTGTCGGGGATCGGGTCTCCCCTCGCCCGGGATTCCTACAGCTGGAGTTATCCTCCAAGGGAGTCCGGGGGCCCCCCCCGCCCCCGCCAGGCAGGGCTCACACCACGGTGCTAATTCTATTGACTGGCTTGGATTTGGGGTTGCCCTGTCCCGACATAACCTGGGGCCCTCCCGGGTGCATGGGGGCATGCTGGGGGAGCGGGGAGGTGGGGCCCCCAGAGGAGTGGGGGCTGAGCGGGGTGTGGGGTGAGGGCGGGGGCAGGGGTGGAGTAGGAAGGGTGGGGCGGGATGGGCGAATGGGGGGCAGGGCCATGGTGGTGGTGGGCGGGGCCGTGGTGGGGAGCCGGCGGCAGGGCGACCCCCCCGCGCTGACCCAGCTGGGGGTGGTGGCTGAAGACGAAATGCTTGGGGGCCTGGCGGTGGAGGGTGTGCTGGCCCCGCCCCTGCGGCAGGTGCTGGGGTAGGTGTGAGAGGGCTGGGGCCGGGCTGTAGAGGGGCAGGGGAGGTGGGCTGGCGGCCATGGAGGAAGGGGGTGGGTGGAAGGCGGCAGATGGGGGGCATCTGGTGAAGCCGTCTCTGGTGGCCGGGCCGCTGGAGGGTGTAATGCTGGTGCACCAGGGGAAGGCTGGGCCCGGCTGCTTCACGGGGGTGCCGAGCGGGGCTGGGAGGACATGTGGGCGGGGTGGGGCGGTGGCGGCGGCCGGGGCAGGGGAGGCGCCCGGCTGCTGGGGCGGGGCTGCTGGGGGTAAGGGGCGGGGCACGTGGCAGTACTGGGCATGCAGGGCCTGCAGCTTGGAGGGCCCTCGGGGCGGGGGGCAGCGGGTGGGGGTGGGAGGAGGAGGCGGAGGAGGAGGAGGCCGAGGCCTGGCTGGGGGGCAGCGGGAAGGGGGTCCTGCCCCGCTTGCTGCCAAAGAGGGAGCCCAGGAAGGAAGAAGAGTTGGAGATGGGGCGGGGCTGGACCTTGTACTCCTCTGGAGGGGGGGGCGGGGGCATGCGCTGGTGGGGGCGGGGGCTGCTAATGATAGACCCCTTGGGGGAGAACAGAGAGAGAGGTCCATCAGAACATGGCCGCTAAGCCCCACCCCTTCATTAACATCCCTTTGATAAGCCCCACCCACAAGACACAAAACCTTCCTCTCCTAGGCCCCACTTGCTTTATAAACCCCAAACCTCTTTTATAAACCCGCCCCCATGATCTTACACAGGCCCCACCCTCTTTTACAAGCCCCGCCTCTTTCCTAAGCCCCGGCCTCTTTCCTAAGCCACACCCTCCTTTACAAGCCCCACCTCTTTCAAAGCTACACTCCCCTTTACAAACCCCACCTCTTTCCTAAGCCACACCCTCCTTTACAAGCCCCGCCTCTTTCCTAAGCCACACCCTCCCTTACAAGCCCCGCCTCTTTCCTAAGCCACATACTCCTTTACAAGCCCCGCCTCTTTCCTAAGCCACACCCTCCCTTACAAGCCCCGCCTCTTTCCTAAGCCACACCCTCCTTTACAAGCCCCACCTCTTTCAAAGCTACACTCCTTTACAAACCCCACCTCTTTCCTAAGCCACACCCTCCTTTACAAGCCCCGCCTCTTTCCTAAGCCACACCCTCCCTTACAAGCCCCGCCTCTTTCCTAAGCCACATACTCCTTACAAGCCCCGCCTCGTTCCTAAGCCACACCCTCCCTTACAAGCCCCGCCTCTTTCCTAAGCCACACCCTCCTTTACAAGCCCTGCCTCGTTCCTAAGCCACACCCTCCTTTACGAGCCCCGCCCTCTTTCATACACACGTACTTTTACAAGCCCTGCCCCCACTGGCTACTGGCAGGGGGGAAGGCCTGTAACGGGGGAGCGGGTGGGGCATGGCCCATCAGGGCAGGGCTGGCGTAACGGAAGGAGCAAAGCATGCTGGGAGCAGAGCAGAATGCCGTGGAGTGGGGGGGTCATGTCTGCCCGCCGGGAGGGGAGAAGGGGGGCGAGAGAATCAGGGACAGCAGAGATGGACAGCTGGAGAGACAGGCAGAGCAGTACCCCGTGGGGGGGGAGGACACCACAGCCCCCCCCACTTACTTCAATGGTGCTGTCCAGCGATCCCACGCTGTTACGGCGCCCCCGCTTGCCTGCAGGGGGGGGCAACAGCAGGGTTAGCGCATCTGCCCCCCCCAACCCCCTCCAGCGAGAGACAGAGAGAAAGAGCAGGCGAAGCAGAGCCAGCGTTATCCCCGCCCCCCGCACTGGGGGGTTACCCCAGGCCACGCCCACAGTTCCCCACGCAGGGACCTTCCTATTGGCCGAGCTTCTTGCAGGGAATCTGCCACCGGGGGAGCCCCAGCCCCCCGGAAGAACGGCCGGGACCCGGAGAGAACCCAGCCCCCGTGCCCCGCTCTGACCACTAGGCCCCCTGGCCCCCGGAGCTGGGGGAGCCAGGCGTCCGGGCCCCGCTCACCGGCGTCGGAGAGGTCGCGCAGGGAGCTGCTCAGGGCGCTGCGCTTCAGGCCCTCGCCCAGGGTGTACGTGTCGTCCAGGCTGCTCCGGGTCAGCGTCCCGTTCACCGCGTCCTTGGGGCCCCCCGCCGGGGAGGCGCTGGGGCGCATCACCCCCTTCTGCTTCTCCAGCTCCGCTGCGGGGAGGCGGGGGGTCAGGCGCCAGCGATGCCCCTCCTGCCGCCCCACAGCCCCTGCCCTCCTGGGCCCCCCAGGCCACCCCAGTGCCTCTCTCTCCCGCCCCACAGCCCCCGACCCCCAGTGCCCCTTGCTACCGCCCCACAGCCTCTGCCCGCCTGAGATCCCTAGACCCCCAGTGCCTCTCGCTCCCGCCCCACAGCCCCTGCCCCTGAGATCCCCAGACCCCCAGTGCCTCTCTCTCCTGCCCCACAGCCCCTGCCCCTGAGATCCCCAGACCCCAGTGCCTCTCTCTCCTGCCCCACAGCCCCTGCCCTCCTGGGCCCCCCAGGCCACCCCAGTGCCCCTCGCTCCCTCCCCACAGCCCCTGGCCCCCGCCCACACTCACACTCCACGCGGTACTTCTCCATCTCCTGCACCTCGGCGATGGACTCCCGCAGGTCGCTGGTGAAGCGGAGCCGGTCCTGCAGGCTGGGCGCGTTGAGGATGATCAGCACCTTGCGCTCGCCGCCCGGCACGGCCGACAGGAGCTTGATCCCAAACTGGTAATCTGGTGGGGGCCGGGACAGAGACTCAGGCCTGGTTGGGGGGCAGGGGTGGGAGCGAGCGAGGGCGGGACAGGCCGTGTGCATGGAGCTGCAGGTGGGAACGGGGCTGGGTGGGAGGCATCACGGGCAGGCGTAGGACTGAGACGGCTGTGGGTGGGAGCGGGGTTGGGGGGGCACTAGAGGCAGGTGCAGGGCTGGGGTGGGGCTAGGTGGGAGCAGGGCTGGGAGCAGGCGCAGGGCTGGGGTGGAGCTGGGGCAGGGCAGGGCTGGGAGCAGGGGCGGGGCTGGGGGCAGGGCTGGGAGCAGGCGCAGGGCTGGGGCGGGGCTAGGGTGGGAGCAGGGCTGGGGCAGAGCTGGGGCAGGGCGGGGCTGGGCTGGGAGCAGGGGCGGGGCTGGGGCGGGGCTAGGTGGGAGCAGGGCTGGGGCAGAGCTGGGGGCAGGCGGGCTGGGCTGGGAGCAGGGGCGGGGCTGGGGTGGAGCTGGGGCAGAGCAGGGCTGGGAGCAGGGGTGGGGCTGGGGCAGGGCTGGGAGCAGGGGTGGGGCTGGGGTAGGGCTGGGAGCAGGCGCCTGGGCTGGGGTGGGGCTAGGGTGGGAGCAGGGCTGGGAGCAGGCGCAGGGCTGGGGGTGGAGCTGGGGCAGGCAGGGCTGGGAGCAGGGGCGGGGCTGGGAGCAGGCGCAGGGCTGGGGCGGGGCTAGGGTGGGAGCAGGGCTGGGGCAGAGCTGGGGCAGGGGCGGGGCTGGGCTGGGAGCAGGGGCGGGGCTGGGGCGGGGCTAGGGTGGGAGCAGGGCTGGGGGCAGAGCTGGGGGCAGGCGGGGCTGGGCTGGGAGCAGGGGCGGGGCTGGGGGCGGGGCTGGGAGCGGGGGCGGAGCTGGGAACGGGGGCGGGGCTCACAGGAGTTCTGGAACAGCTGCATGTGCATCTCCACCAAGGGGAAGCTCTGGCGGAAGCTGTACGTCACCAGCATCTTCTTCTTCTGGAAGATCTTCGTCACCTGGGGGTGGGGGTGGGTCAGCCAGAGTCACATGCTCCCAGCCCCCCCCGCTCTAACCACTGGCCCCCACTCCCCTCCCAGAGCGTGGGCGAGAACCCAGGCGTCCTGGCCCCCCCCCCCTCGCGCCCCCTAGAGGAGGTTGGGACCCAGGCGTCCGGGCCGCCGGCACTCACCACCAGCAGGTCGTTGAAGAGGAACACCTCTCTCTGGTGCAGGCCGAGCCGCTGGGGCCGGTTGGGGTCAGGCACCTCATAAAGCTGGCAGCAGCAGACCAGGCGACGGTGGGGCAGGGACAGCACCTGGCATGGAACAGGGGGGTGGAGCCTGCTCAAAAGTCCCACCCCCAGAAAGCCCCTCCCATTCTCCCAAGGCCCCTCCCCCTCCCGTGAGAAACCCCTCCTGCTTCCCCATCCAGCTCCTCCCCTGCACATCCTCAGGGGCCCCTCCCACTCCTGAGGTCCCGCCTCAATCTGTGAGGCCCCACCCAGCCAAGGCCCTCCCTAACCTCTTGGTCAAGCCCCTCCCCGACAGACCCCACCCCTAAAGAAGCCCCACCCCCAAAGCTCCCTTCCCAGGGCTCTTCCTGTAGCAGGAAGCCCATCCCCATCCCCAGGAGGCTCCACCCCCCAGCCCACTCACCGGCTTTTTCCCCACAATCATGCGCTCGACGGTCTGGACCTGGGAGACGTGGTCGTCGTTGGTCCGCAGCTCCCGGCTCTGGATGCGGTGATAGATCCCCACCAGGAGGTCACGGGGGATGTCTTCCCCGTTATCCACCCCTGGGGGGGAGATGGACAGACAGACCTGGCGATGGGTCGGGGGCGACACTGTCCAAGCCCTCCCCCGCCCCAGAACCCCGACAAGTCTAGAACAGAGGCAGCGGACTCGGGGACTGATCATGGATGTTCTAGAGCCCAGACTTTCAGAGTGCAGAAAAAGCTGGGCCCTGGGGCTCTGGCTTCTGCTACGGATCACAACTGTTCTAGATCAGCTATCCAGACCCTGTGGCTCTAGCCCCTTCCCTTGGTGTAGATCACAGCTGTTCTTGATTCCTGTTTATTCTAGAGCAAAGTATCCGGGCCCCTCCTGCATGGCTCCTGACTGTGCCCAGTTCATTCTGGAGCAGAATGCCTGCCCTCCTTTCGAGCCCATCTCTGGAACCCAACATCTGTTCCAGATCCCATCTCGCCACATCATGCAGTATGGCCCCCCAATCTGAGGCTCTGGATATCGATGGAGTTCAGGAGAAGTTCTAGAGGTTCCAGAGTGGCTGTGCTCACAGTTCCCCTTCAGCCGGGTGTTCTGGATCTAGCTGCTTTCCTCCAGAGAACCCCCTAGAGACAGGTATTTCCTGGTCCCAGGGGAAGGGACAACGGGTTCCTGAGCACTCCTCCGCGCCGCTTACCTCTAAGGTTCTTGATGAAGTCATCGAGCTTCATCTTCCGCTCTGGCTTGACGCTGGGGCTGTACATGTCGGTGTTGAGGAGGATGATGGCGAAGGCCAGGATGAAGATGGTGTCCGGGTTCCGGAACTGGCGCACGAGCGGGGCGTTGCAGACGCAGTAGCGCTGGCTGTGCCGGGGAGCAGAGGGTGAAGGACAGCGGTGGGGGGGTGGCTCCTCCCTTCCCTCCCCTGCTGCACGGCAGCACAGCCTAGAACCTTCTAGCTCAGTCTAGAACATCATCCACGCAGCCTGGGTTCTTGGGCACAAAACGGTGCCCGTGGACACCACTGCCGCAGGCTGCGTTGCAGGGGGACTCCTGCGTTCTAAATCGCCACCCACGCCAGATGCCTTCTAGATCACCCTCAGTAAGCACCGGTTTCTAGCAAGCTCCAGAACAGAGCTCGCCCTGGCCGGGCATTCTAGAGTGGGATCACCTTTGCGTCAGATGGCCACTCGTCTAGGGCTGGCAAATGCTGACAAGGACGAATCGCGATTCCTCGCAGGGACCCGAATGTCGATTTCCGTTGATCACCCAGATCTCTGCGTGTTTTTCCGCGCGTCAGTTACAACGCAGCACACAGAGCGCACGGGGTTCGCTTTGTCGGATTGTATTTTATTTCAAATATTTGCACTGTAAAGCCAGATAAACCTGAAAGGGGGCAAAGTACAAGTGGAAGCAGGAAGGGGCGTATGAACGTTGAGTGTAACTGGTACAGAAATATTGTGCCCCGCCGCCTGCAGCCACGCCAAGCAAACGCCTGTTCTCACGTTTGGGTGCCACTGTACATAAGAAGTGGGCAGCATTATTGCCTAGGAGGGAAAATGCACTTGTTTGTCTGAGCCACTGACTGAACAAGAAGTAGGACTGAGTGGACTTGTAGGAGCTGCCTTTTCCCATCTTTTTTCGGTTTTTGAGCGCAGTTGTGTAAAAGAAGTCAAGCTACATTCGTGAATTGCACTTGCATGATAACGACACGCCCCATGGCACTGGTAGGTGGTGAACTGAAAAAAGACTTCAGAGGGGTAGCTGAGTTAGTCTGTAACTGGAAAAACTGAAAAACCAACGAATAGCCTAGCAGCGCCGTAAAGACTAACAACACAGGCAGATGGGATCGCGAGCTTTCGTAGGGACAACCCACTTATCTGTTTTTACAGTGCAAATATTCACGATCAGAAATATGACTCTCAAGCGAGCCCTGTACACGCTGTATTCCGGATTGTCACTATGTTTCAGAATGTAGGAAAACATCCACCAATATTTGTAATCAATGGAAACTGGTACTCGGGGCCAGTCTCAGGGCAATGAAAACGGAGATGAGTCGCCGTTCTTTTTTTAATCACCTGAATTTGATTTTTGGAGTGACCAGGGCTGCACAGACACCCTGCAATAACCATGTCTAGAACGCCTGCTGGGAAGGAAGGTGGTGTTCTAGAGCACCGCCCCAGCTGTCGCGCTCTAGAGCGCTGGTACCGGCGTGCACACATAGTCTAGAATGCCAGCTACCTTCTGCATCTAAGTCACTGCCCGGTACACTATAGCGCTCTGGACACGCCCTAGGACGCTGTCAGTGCGACTGATCTACTAGGGCACCAGAGTGCTCTGGATTGACAATGGCACAGACCCTGTTCTAGATCAGCAGACATGTCCTGGAATAATGTCACCAGTGATCTAGAACATAGACTATGGCCACAACCCAGGCCCCTACCATCAGTGAATCTCAGAAGGCTACCAAGATGGGCTGGATTCTAAAAGGCCACGTGGTTCTGGAGTGGCCAGCAAGGCCAAGCGTGAGCCAGAACAGCCCAGGCTTTCACCAAGCACATTAAAGGCGCCGGTGCTCTAGAACGCCAGCTGCTTTGTGAGGCACCTGCCCCAGTCTCGAGCGCCGGGCACCCCAGCTACAGAACCAGCCCTCCCCTCCCACGCGCCAGGAAGGTTCTCAAACTGACCTGAAGGCCTCGATGAGACGCTCGACCTTCTGCGCCTCCCCCTGAACCCGGATGTGGGACTGGAACTTGCGCAGCGCTTCGTCCAGGTCCATGTTGGAGAAATCCATCTCGTCCACCACGCAACTGGAGAGCAGCCAGAGGGGAGGCGGGTCAGTGCGTGGTCCCCTCCAGAACCTGCTCAGCGATCGGAAGCCCCCGCTCCCGCGGCCTGAAGATGAGGCCCGAACCCAGAGCCCACGCTCAAGGAGGTGGGTCAGGAACCCACAGGCTGCCCTGCAACTCTCCCTATCCAGACAGCGCAAGCCCCCTACACTAGAACAGGCAGTCTAGAGTCCACGCTGCAGATCAGTTTGTGCTTGCTCTCTTTGCTCCAAGGCCCCCCTTGCTCCTTACTCGAGAACATCGCGGTTGAACTGCTTCTGCCGGTTGCCGAGGAACTCGCCGATCATCTGCCGGCTCAGGCCCTTGCGCTCCAGGATGAAGTGAGCCACCCCGACTGGCGTGTCCGAGAGGAACCCTCTCTCAATCAGGTACTGGATCCCTTTCTCCGGCTTTCTGCAGGCACGAAGAGAAAGGGTCTAGAGTCACCACCTTCTGGAACAGCACTGCCCTTCCAGGAGACCCCAGCCAGAAGTGGAGGGGAAGAGAAACCAGGAACATGGCTGCTGTAGGAAATGCCTTTCTAGATCCCTGACATCCTAGAAACCTGGCCATTTCCAATCACAGCTGTTCTAGAAGCAAGCCACTTGAGACCACTGCTGATCTAGAACAGCGCCCTTCCCGAGCCCCACTGCTATAGACAGGACAGTGTTGTTCTAGAACCACTGCATGACTCCTTTTTCCAGAGCAGAGCTCAAGAACATGACTGTTCTCGAAAAGCATCTGCTGAGAACAAAGGAGTGCCAGACACCTGGATCTCCCGGAGGGGCCTCTGCCAGTCTCCAATGAGCCTAAAAGGGATACTCCAGGACAAGTTACAGTCCATCTAGATACTCTAGAACCACCTAGAGTTTGTATCCAGTTAATTCAGAAAGTTGGCGCTGTTGTTCGGGATTATTTGGAGCCCTCCGCACTAGTCCATAGCTCAGCCATTCTAGAGGAAGGGCAGTCACCCTTAGGCAAAAACCAGCCGGTATAGCATTTGTGCGTTCTAGAGAAGTGTGATTCTAGAACCCCGTCCTTTTAGCGTGTGGCCGATGAAGCCAGTCATTAACCGACATGTGTTCTAGAGTGGCTTCGCGATCAATCGGGCTCCCTGCCACTGAGGCAATCGCTTCTATCGACGTGGCCAGCGAAGAACAGACGAGCAGGACCGATCTGGAGCAGAGGCAGCAGCCAGATCCACAGGGGGAACCTCACGCTCTAAAGACCCCCGTTTTGTTTCCAGGGCGTTCTAGAGGGCCCGTCCCGGACTGTGGCTGGGATTCTGGAACTCCAGAAGGGGGGGTGTCTAAAGGCTGGGGGCCCTCCAGCAGGCAGTGGATCCACCCCACAGGAGTGGGCCGAGTCACAGCTCCAGATGGCTAATTGCTCCCCAAGGGCACCTCCCAGCCCCGGGGAGAGATGGCCCTGCCTGGGAAGCAGCTGCTGCCTCCTTCAGTAATAATTAAATCAGTGACCGCGTCAGAGAGCACAGCGTCCCGCCCCACCCATCCAATGCCCTGGCAGGGCTGGGGGGACGGGCTGGGGGGGCTGTGGGTTGGAAGTGAGGGGCACCGGCAGGGCTGGGGGGGGGAATCCTTCCCTCAAAGCAGGACGGGCCAGGAAACGGGCCCCGTGTGCCATACCCCCCCGCGGCGGGGCACCCACTTGTTGAAGAGGTTGAGGCCGATGCGGTACTGGCGCCGCTGCAGCAGGTCGTGGTTGAAGGCGGGCGAGTCCCAGCTGTGGCGGGTCTCCCGCTGGTAGGTCTGCTTGCCCGGGCCAGGGCCGGGGCCGGGGGCCGGGGCCGGCGGGCGGGAGCGGAGGCGGGCGGGGCGGGGCGGGGGCCCCGCAGGCTGTCCCGGGAGGAGGAGCCTGAGCTGCAGTTGAGGTCTCGTTGGAGTTGCTGCTGCTCTGCAGGCTGTCGTTGTCGCCGTCCGAGTGGGCGGGCCCAGGCGCCCGGGGCGGGGCGGGCGGGGCCGGCTCGGGCGGTAGTGCGCAGCGGGTGGGGAGGGGCGGGCGGCGGGGGCAGGGGTGCTTGGGGCCCCGCAGCCGTCCGGCTCGTAGGCCAGGCCCCGGTGGACGGAGCCGCGCTCGGAGCGGTCGCTCAGGTCCACGGAGCTGTCGCTGGGGGGCTCGATGGTGAGCAGCGGCAGGTGGGCCCCCCGCAGGCGGAAGTCCCGGCACTCCAGGCAGGGGGGGCCGCGCCGGGCGGCCCCGTTCTCCCGGCTGTCCTCCCGCGCCGGGGGCCCCCAGAACTCGGGCCGGGGCTGGGGCGCCGGGGGGCCGGGCTCGGGGGGCTCCGAGCTGGGAGGCCGCTCCAGGGAGAGGGGCGAGGCAGGCACCCCCTCATCCAGGTAGAGGGTGACATCGCTGAAGGAGGTGGCCGCGCTGTCCCCCTGCTGCTCCTTCGACTCGCTCTTCTCCAGGGGGCCGGGCCCCCCCCCCTCGGGCGCCGGCAGCGGGTGGCAGTTCAGGGCCTCGTCGATCGACTCTGCCAGGGACTTCACCTGCGGGGAGCAGCGGGTGAGAGCGAGGCCCCGCCCCCCGCCCCTCCCTCTAAGGGGACAGTCATTAGCCCCGCCCCTCTGTACTGGCTCCTCCTCTCTGCATAAGGCCCGCCCCCTGCAACACTTCCCATAAGCCCCTCCGCCTAGGCAGTCCTTCTCTCTGGGCAAGCCCAACCCTTCTGTATAAGCTCCTCCCACAGTATGGGGGGGACCCTGGGGAGTGGGAGCTGAAATTTGCGGGGGGGAGGGGGCTGAGATGGATGGAGGAGGCCCCTAGTCCGGGGGGTCTCAGATAAGCAGGGGAGAGTGGGGAATGGGCAGGGGCTGAGATGGGGAAGGGGGATATCCCAGTCTCGGGAGGGACGGGAGAGGAGATGGGGGAGTGGGAGTGGCTGAGAGGGGAGTGGGAGGGGCCAAGATGAGGAGAGGCTGAGAAGGGAGGGGCTGAGAGGGGAGTGGCTGAGATGGGGAGTGGGTGGGGCAGAGATGAGGGAGAGGCTGAGAAGGAGGGGCTGAGATGAGGAAGAGGCTGAGAGGAGGGGCCGAGACGGGGAGTGGGAGGGCCGAGATGAGGGAGGCTGAGAAGGGAGGGGCTGAGAAGGGAATGGCCGAGATGGGGAGTGGGTGGGGCAGAGATGAGGAGAGGCTGAGAAGGGGAGGGGCTGAGAAGGGGAATGACTGAGATGGGGAGTGGGAGGGGCCGAGATGAGGGAGGCTGAGAGGGGAGGGGCCGAGATGAGGAAGAGGCTGAGAGGGGAGGGGCCGAGACAGGGAGTGGGAGGGCCGAGATGAGGGAGAGGCTGAGAAGGGGAGGGGCTGAGAGGGGGAGTGGCTGAGATGGGGAGTGGGAGGGGCCGAGATGAGGAGAAGCTGAGAAGGGAGGGGCTGAGAAGGGGAATGACTGAGATGGGGAGTGGGAGGGGCCGAGATGAGGAGAAGCTGAGAAGGGAGGGGCTGAGAAGGAATGGCTGATAGGGAGTGGCTGAGATGGGGAGTGGGAGGGGCCGGGATGAGGAGAGGCTGAGAGGAGGGGCCGAGATGAGAGGAGAGGCTGAGAGGAGGGGCCGAGAGAGGAGAGGCCGAGATGAGAGAGGCTGAGAGGGGAGTGGCTGAGATGGGGAGTGGGAGGGGCCGAGATGAGGAGAGGCTGAGAGGGGAGGGGCCGAGATGAGGAAGAGGCTGAGAGGAGGGGCCGAGACGGGAGTGGGAGGGGCCAAGATGAGGGAGAGGCTGAGAGGGGAGGGGCTGAGAAGGGAATGGCTGATAGGGGAGTGGCTGAGATGGGAGTGGGAGGGGCCGAGATGAGGAGAGGCTGAGAAGGGGAGGGCTGAGAGGAGGAGTGGAGAGGGGCTGAGATGGGGAGTGGGTGGGGTTGATATGGGGAGGGGCTGAGAGGAGTGGGAGGGGCCGAGATGAGGGAGAGGCTGAGAGGGGAGGGGCCGAGACGGGGAGTGGGAGGGGCCGAGATGAGGAGAGGCTGAGGAGGGGCCGAGATGGGAGTGGGAGGGGCCGAGATGAGGGAGAGGCTGAGAGGGGAGGGGCCGAGACGGGGAGTGGGAGGGGCCGAGATGAGGGAGAGGCTGAGAGGAGGGGGCCGAGGCGGGAGTGGGAGGGCCGAGATGAGGAGAGGCTGAGAGGGGAGGGCCGAGACGGGGAGTGGGAGGGGCCGAGATGAGGGAGAGGCTGAGAAGGGGAAGGGCCGAGACGGGGTGGGGGGCGCCCCACCTGCTTGGCGAAGGAGTCCTCCAGCTCGGTGATCTCGCTGCAGAAGTCGCCGGAGGAGGCGTGCAGGGAGCCGCTGTCCAGGTCGGCCCGGCAGGAGCCGCCGTAGGGCAGCCCCCCGCGCTCCAGCAGGTGGGGGCGGGCGCTGGCCATGGTGCCCTCGTCCAGGGAGGCGGGCTTGCCCTCGAAGTAGGGGGCGGCGGCCGGCCCCTTCTCGTACTCCTCGAAGGAGTACTGCAGCCGCATGTTGGAGAGCACGATGCGCCGGGACATGCGGCTCTCGGGGGCGGAGCTGCGGAGCCGCTGGAAGTTCTTGTTCATGCGGTACTGCCGGAAGGCCGTCTGGATGGTGCGGGCCGCCCGCCGGCTCAGGAAGTAGCCGCCGTACTTCCGCTCCAGCATCTCCACCTGCGGGGCAGCCGGGCCCATAGGGACTGAGCAGGGGTGGGGGGAGAGGAGAGAGGGGCTGGGGGAGCCCGCAGGCGGCGCAGGGCCAATGGCCAAGAGGGGGCGTCCTCCCGGGGCAGGCCACAGGCCAGGTGGGGAGTTCCCAGGGGAGCCGGCTTGGAGTGGGGAGATCAAGAAGTCCCAGGGGGCGCAGGCGGAAGCGGGTCCCAGGGTCCAGGGGGCGCAGGCTGGGAGAGGGGTCCCAGGGGGTGCAGCCAGGAGCGGGGTCCCAGGGGGCGCAGGCAGAAGCGGGGTCCCAGGGGGTGCAGGCGGAAGTGGGGTCCCAGGGGGCGCAGGCTGGGAGAGGGGTCCCAGGGGGCGCAGGCCGGAGCGGGGTCCCAGGGTCCGCAGGCCGGAGCGGGGTGCCAGGGTCCCAGGGGGCGCAGGCCGGAGCGGGGTCCCGGGGGGCGCAGGCCGGGCGGGTGCCAGGAGTCCCAGGGCGCAGGCGGGCGGGAGTCCCGGTGCAGGCGGAGCGGGGTCCCGGGGTCCCAGGGGGTGCAGGCCGGAGCGGGGTCCCGGGGGGCGCAGGCCGGAGCGGGGTCCCGGGGTGCCAGGGGGCGCAGGCCAGAGCGGGGTCCCGGGGGGGGCGCAGGCTGGAGCGGGGTCCCAGGGTCCCGGGGGGCGCAGGCCGGAGCAGGGTCCCAGGGGGCGCAGGCCGGAGCGGGGTCCCGGGGTTCCAGGGGGCGCAGGCCGGAGCGGGGTCCCAGGGTCCCGGGGGGCGCAGGCCGGAGCGGGGTCCCAGGGGGCGCAGGCCGGAGCGGGGTCCCAGGGTCCCAGGGCGCAGGCGGGCGGGCGCCAGAGTCCCAGGCGCAGGCAGGCCGAGCGGGTCCCGGGTCCCAGGGGCGCAGGCCGGAGCGGGAGTCCCAGGGGCGCAGGCGGGCGGGTCCCGGGTCCCAGGGAGTGCAGGCCGGAGCGAGGTCCCAGGGGCGCAGGCGGAGCGGAGTCCCAGGGGCGCAGGCCAGAGCGGGGTCCCGGGGCGCAGGCTGGAGCGGGTCCTGGGTCCCGAAGCGCAGGCGGAGCAGGGTCCCAGGGGCGCAGGCGAGGCGAGTCCCGGGTTCCAGGGGCGCAGGCCGAGCGGGTCCCGGGCGCAGGCCGGAGCGGGCGCCAGAGTCCCAGGGGCGCAGGCCGGGCGGGTCCCGGTCCCAGGGCGCAGGCCGGGCGGGCGCCAAGTCCCAGGGGCGCAGGCCGGGGCGAGGTCCCAGGGGCGCAGGCGGAGCGGGCGCCAGAGTCCCAGGGCGCAGGCCGGGCGAGGTCCCGGGGTCCCAGGGGCGCAGGCGGGCGGGGTCCCAGGGGCACAGGCCGGGCGGGGTCCCGGGTCCCAGGGTGCAGGCCGGAGGCGGGGTCCTGGGCGCAGGCAGGCGAGCGGGGTCCCAGGGTCCCAGGCGCAGGCCAGAGCGGGGTCCCGGGGGGGGCGCAGGCTGGAGCGGGGTCCCAGGGTCCCGGGGGGCGCAGGCCGGAGCAGGGTCCCAGGGGGCGCAGGCCGGAGCGGGGTCCCGGGGTTCCAGGGGGCGCAGGCCGGAGCGGGGTCCCGGGGGGAGGCCGGAGCGGGGCGCCAGAGTCCCAGGGGGCGCAGGCCGGAGCGGGGTCCCGGGGTCCCAGGGGGCGCAGGCCGGAGCGGGGCGCCAGAGTCCCAGGGGGCGCAGGCCGGAGCGGGGTCCCAGGGGGCGCAGGCCGGAGCGGGGCGCCAGAGTCCCAGGGGGCGCAGGCCGGAGCGGGGTCCCGGGTTCCAGGGGGCGCAGGCCGGAGCGGGGTCCCGGGGTTCCAGGGGGCGCAGGCCGGAGCGGGGTCCCGGGGTCCCGGGGGGCGCAGGCCGGACCGGGGTCCCAGGGCCCCGGGTACCTTCTTGTCCTGGAGGTCGGTGGAGAGCTCATAGCTGTCCGACAGGGCCTTGGAGCGCTCCTCCTCTTCCTGCTTGCGCAGCGCCACGCTGGCCGGCTGGAGCCGCGCCCGCTGTGCCCAGGGCAGCCCCGGGCCTGGGGGGTGGCAGGCGGAGGTGGCGGAGGTCAAGGGGCCCAGGTCGTAGGGCTCCCCGGCCTTGGGCAGCTCGGGCCCGCAGCGGTAAGGCGCCTGGCTGCCCGGGCTGTCCACCGGCGCCCCAGCCTCGCTGCCCGGCGCGTCGCCCTCCACGCTGCAGGGAGAGCACACGGGGCAGGGGGTGAGCGGCCCGGAACAAAGCGCAGGCCCCAGAACACAGGGCCCCAAACACAGCCCCCAAACACAGGCCCCCGGGCCTCCAGAACAAGACAGGCAGCTCTAGAACCCAGACGGCGCCGGCCCCTCCTGTTCTAGGCCCTCCCGTGGGCAACTCCAGAACACCGACCGCCCCGTCCTGATCTAGAGCCCGGCCAGCCGCCCGCCCTGCTTTCTCCAGAGCGCCAACGATCCAGATCCTGGTCTAGAACTCCGGCCGCCGGCAGCATCACCCGACTCTAGACTGTGGAGGGCAGTAGCAGACAGCCACTGGCCCTAGGCCTGCCCCCATCTGGAACCCAGCCAGCCAGTGGGGTGGCCCCCTGGAGAACAGCCCCAATCTAGAACGAGCACCGAGTAGTGAGTGAGGGCCCCGGCCCCATCAGGTCAGGCGCTGAGCTAGAACCCTCTTCCCCCCAAAGAACACCCCATGCTCTAGAACCGCCCATGCTACTGCCCAGTGCGATCCTGGGGCGTTATATGCGGCTGTTCCCCAGCCGCCCCGCCTCAGAGGCAGCTGCATCACAGCGCTGGACCATAGGGGACATGGGCTGAGCCTGGGGCCCCCCCGTGTTTCTAGGAGGCCTCGGTGACAGCCCAAAGGGCCCCCCAATAGCACTCTGTGTGGAGACCCCTCCCAACACAGGGCAGGGCCCATCCCCTCCGGCCCGGCAGCAGGGACCCGATGACAGACGGGCCTGGGAGGGCAGTGGGGGTGCACTGGAGGGGCTGGAATGGGGGCTGCAGGTGCCTGGGCGCAGCCAGGGGGTGGGAAGTCGAGGGGCTGGGGTAGCTGGGACAGTTACCAGTTGCAGGGAAATGGGGGGCAGGCAGGGGCCAGGTCGCGGGAGATGGGGACCTGGGGCGGGTGGGGGTGCAGGAGACAGCCAGGGAGCACTTGAGGCTGGGGAGCACTAGGCCAGGGGTGGGGGCAACCGCGGGGGCTCTAGGGGCGGGGTTCTCAGTGGGAGCACCGGGGGAGCCGGGGTTCTTGGGGGCCACGAGGAGCACGGGGGCTCGGGGGCAGGGGTTCTCGGGGCCACGAGGGCGCACGGGGTTCTCAGGGGGCAGGGGTTCTCAGGGGCCACGAGGGCGCACGGAGGTTCTCGGGGGGGCAGAAGAGAGGGGCGCACGGAGGTTCAGGGGCAGGGGGTTCTCAGGGGCCACGAGGGCGCACGGGAGTTCTCGGGGTTCTCCGGGGGGGCCACGAGGGCGCACGAGGGAGTTCTCGGGGGGCGGGGTTCTCCCGGGGCCACGGGAGACCGAGTTCCTCCTCTCACCAGTGCAGCAGCTTGCGCTGGAGCTGGCCGCGGAGCCGCTCGGAGGCGCAGCGCAGGCACCACATGGCGGGGCCCGGCCGGGGGGCCCGGGGCGGGGTCCCCGGGGCTCAGCGGCGGCTCGGGGCCGCCTGGCCAGCCACCGCCGCGCCTCCATCCCCGGCGCTGGGCTGGAGCCGGGAGGCGGGGCCGGGCCGCGGGGCCGCCCCCAGCCCCGAGCGCAGCCCCCAGCCGGGGAACCCCCGCGCCCCGCCTCGCCCCGCCCCCCCGGGGAGCCCTTCCTCCCACTCAGCCGGCGGGGCAGGGACGGACGCACCCAGAGTGCGCCCCACACCACCTGCGCGGGCGCTCCCACACGCCATTTGTGCACAAGCACACAGACACCAGTGCACGCACACGCGTATCTGTACACAAACACACAAGCCTGCAGAGACACAAGCGCACACACGCGTATCTATGCACAAACACACAAGCACGGAACAACACACAAGCACGGAGACACCAGTGGCGCACACACGCGCGTATCTGTACACAAACACACAAGCACAGAGACACCAGTGCACGCGCACACGCGTATCTGTACACAAACACACAAGCACGGAGACACCAGTGCGCACACACGCGTATCTGTACACAAACACACAAGCACGGAGACACCAGTGCACGTGCACACGCCGTATCTGTACACAAACACACAAGCACGGAGACACCAGTGCACGCGCACACGCGTATCTGTACACAAACACACAAGCACGGAGACACCAGTGCGCACACACGTATCTGTACACAAACACACAAGCGCAGAGACACCAGTGCACGCACACACACGCGTATCTGTACACAAACACACAAGCACGGAGACACCAGTGCGCGCACACACGTATCTGTACACAAACACACAAGCGCAGAGACACCAGTGCACGCACACACACGCGTATCTGTACACAAACACACAAGCACAGAGACACCAGTGCACGCGCACACACGCGTATCTGTACACAAACACACAAGCACGGAGACACCAGTGCGCACACGCGTATCTGTACACAAACACACAAGCACGGAGACACCAGTGCACGCGCACACAAGCATATCTGTACACAAACACACAAGCACGGAGACACCAGTGCACGCGCACACGCGCATCTGTACATTGGGGGGAACACACAAGCACAGAGACACCAGTGCACGCGCGCACACGCGTATCTGTACACAAACACACAAGCACGGATACACCCGTGCACGCGCACACACGCGTATCTGTACACAAACACACAAGCACGGATACACCCGTGCACGCGCACACACGCGTATCTGTACACAAACACACAAGCACGGAGACACCAGTGCGCGCACACGCGTATCTGTACACAAACACACAAGCACGGAGACACCAGTGCACGCACACACGCGTATCTGTACACAAACACACAAGCACGGAGACACCAGCTGAGACACACATGTATTTGTACACAAACACACAAGCACATAGACACCAGCTCACACACACACACCTATTTATACACAAGCACATAGACACCAGTGCACACACACAGACAGACGTATTTGTACACAAACACCCAAGCATGTAGACACCAGCGCACATGCACAAGGACATGATACGTGCACGGTCACACCAACTCACACCTTCACACTCACAAGTCTGTGCATGCACACATGGATGTACACACACACGTGTACACATGTACACACACACACACAAACACATTCACCCTCACCAAACTATATACACAAACAGACACCTACGCACAGCTACAACTACACCCACTCACCCGTCTGCACAAATCCACCTGGACACACACCAATAGCCCCTTGGCAGGCTCACCACATATGGGTGCGGAAAGGAATTTCCCGCAAAACAGAGGGGCTAGGACCTGGGGGTTCCCCCAGCCTCTGCAGCGCAGGTCTGGGTCATGCCCCAGAATCTCTGGGGTGTGCCTCATTTCACCCGGCCCCCGGCTGTTCTGTGAGAGTCAAGTCCCCCTTACCCATGACCCTGGGGTGTCACTGAGGTTGTTGTGCTGACGGGGGACGTGTGACAATCAGACCAGATGAGGTGGTCCCATCCAGCCTTAAACTCTAGGACACCTCACACACACTGACCCACTAACACACAGTGGCACACACCCCCAGACATGTCTACACATATGTCAACATGTTACAGCCGCCCTCAGCCACGCACACAGGCAGACAGACTTGCCTGAACGAAAAACACACATGTACACTCTCACATATTAACACACTCATTTGACTCACAGAAGTATGGACACACAAGCACAAACACATGTGCACAGCTACGCAAGCATGAAAACAGAATCATATCTACACCCAGTGACACACATAAGTACACACTATACACGCAGGCACACAAACATAGACAAGCACTCACACTTGTTTACATCCATGGTCATACACATTCATACACACGGGTACACCCACGCAGACATTCATAGTGACACAAACACACACAGACATTCACACATACACAAACATGCACATACACAACTGCACACACTAACACACACACAGACAAACATGCATACATACAAATCATGTATGCACACACTAACAGACAGTCATAGAAACACTCACACACATATACACCGGCACTCACATACTTTTACACCCATGCTCACACATACTGTAACAAGTTCATACACCCAGTCTCAGTGACACAAACAAACATTCACACACATGAACATACACACGCACACACTAAAATGCACATACACTCACACACACATTGTGTACACACAGTCACACATGGATCATGTACGCACAAATATGGACACACACAGGCCTGTACACACACACACACACACACACACACACTCAGATACAATTCAGCACATCCAAGGTCAAGCTGGTGTCAGCTCCCCCCCAGTCTCTGCTCTCTTGCCCTCCCCCTACACAACCCACAACATCTACACAGCTAGGAAATTATTGATGAGGCCAGCAGGCCAGGGATACAGTTGCTATGGGGATGGGCAAGGGGGGGGATGCCAGGTTGCTATGGATCCCGAAGGCGGGAGGGCTGGGTACCATCGCCACGGTGACGCAAGGACGAGGGGTGGAGGAGTGATGGGGACCTGGGGGGAGCTGGGGAAACCTACCGGGATTGCTTCAAGGGGTTGGGGAGAACCCCACACGAGCCATATCAGACTCAGGTACAACAGGAGAGCCAGGACTCCTGGGTTCTCTGGGAGGGCAGTGGGGTCCAGTAGGTAGAGAAGCGGGGTGGGGTGGGAGGGATTGGAACCCCGGGCTCCTGGGTCCCATCCCTGGCTCTGATCCGTAGCTCCCTGCACTGCCCCCCCCAGCCCCTAAATAGCTCAGCCAGCCGGAGTCCCCGTGACATGTGCATGCACGGCCGTCACCATAGCGATGCCTCCGAAATAGTAGCTGTATGGGGGGGGGTAGCAGAGCGGGGGCTGCTCACTGGTTGGGGGACTCTGCCCCTCCCACCCCCGTCTCCCCTCCCCCGCATTGCACCCACCGGCCTGTGAGCACAGGTCAGGAGTGGGGGGCACTGGGATGGCGGGGAGGGACCCCAGGGCCAGAACCCAGGAGCCCTGCTCCCAGCCCCCTGCTCTAACCACTAGGCCCCACTCTGCTCCCAGGGTAACAGCCCAGAAAAAGCAGCACCCCAAGCAGGCTTGTCCTGTCTCGGGCCCAGCCCTCCCAGCGGGGGGTTCTCCAGGTTGGACCTGGCTCACCCCGGTGCTGTCAGAGCCCCCCCCCCCCCGAAATCTGTAGTGAAAGCCAGGCCAGGGCTGGGCTGGGTACATGCAGCACCTGGCAGAAGTGGGATGGAGGGGCACTCTGACCACGTCTGGGGCTGCCCAGGGAGCAGAGAGAGAGAGAGAGTGTGTGTGTGTGTGTGCGTGTGTGTGTGCATGTGTGTGTGCGTGCGCGCGCCTATAATAGCAACAGTCCCCAACTCGGCCATCTGTAACCCCAACCCCACCCAGCAACGGTCGCCATTCCAGTGGCCTGTAACCCCAGACACGTAGCGACGGTCGCCATTCCAATAGCCTGTAACCCCAGACACGTAGCAACGGTCGCCATTCCAGTGGCCTGTAACCCCAGACACGTAGCGACGGTCGCCATTCCAATAGCCTGTAACCCCAGACATGAAGCAACGGTCGCCATTCCAATAGCCTGTAACCCCAGACATGAAGCAACGGTCGCCATTCCAGTGGTCTGTAACCCCAGACACGTAGCAACGGTTGCCATTCCAATAGCTTGTAACCCCAGATACGTAGCAACGGTCACCATTCCAATGGCCTGTAGCCCCAGACACGTAGCAACGGTCGCCATTCCAGCGGCCTGTAACCCCAGACACGTAGCAACGGTCGCCATTCCAATAGCCTGTAACCCCAGACACGTAGCAACGGTCGCCATTCCAATAGCCTGTAACCCCAGACACGTAGCAACGGTCACCATTCCAATGGCCTGTAGCCCCAGACACGTAGCAACGGTCGCCATTCCAATGGCCTGTAACCCCAGACACGTAGCAACGGTCGCCATTCCAATAGCCTGTAACCCCAGACACGTAGCAACAGTTGCCATTCCAGCGGCCTGTAGCCCCGGGCACATAGCAACGGTCGCCATTCCAATAGCCTGTAACCCCAGACCAGCAACAGTCGCCATCCCATCAGCCTGTAACCCCACACATAGCAACGGTCCCATTCCTGGCCTGTCAGAGAGCAACCGCCATCCCAGCACCTGTAACCCCAGCACTCACCGCCACAGCCCCCAGCTGAGCACTCATCTGGCACCCCAGCCTGCGGTCGCCACCCTGCGCCCCGCCCACCTCCGACCCCGCCGCACAGCCTTCTGGCGGCCCCAGCAGCTCTGATTTCCTGGCTCCCCGCCCACCCTGTGCCCTGTGCCCTCCCCACCTGACCTGGCCTCTCCCCGCCCTGCCTGGCCCCTCTGCTGTGCCCCTGCCAGCCTGGCCCTGCCTGGCCAGGCCGCCCCTGCCTCCCACTGTGCCCACCCCACCCTGCCCCTGGGTGCCTCAGAGGCAGAGGGGCCCCTGTCGCAGAGAGCACCGCCCCTCTGTGCCCTCCTGCGGCTGGGAGGAGAAGGGGGAGCTGCACTCCGGATGGCAGTGGTGTGCATCCCTGTCCCAGAGCCCAGCCCTACTGCCAGGGCCCCCAGCCTCCCCCGCCACCGGCCTCCCCCCCTGCCAGCCCTGCCCCCCCCTGTCCCCAGCCCCCCTCCTGCCCCCTGCCCAGCCAGCCCCTGCATCCCACTGTCCCAGAGGCCCCTGCGCCCCGCCAGCCCCCCAGCATCCCCTGTGCCCTGCCAGCCCCCCAGCATCCCCTGCGCCCTGCCAGCCCCCCAGCATCCCCTGTGCCCCGCCAGCCCCCCAGCATCCCCTGTGCCCTGCCAGCCCCCCAGCATCCCCTGCGCCCCCCAGCATCCCCTGCGCCCGCCAGCCCCAGCATCCCCTGTGCCCCCGCCAGCCCCCCAGCATCTCCTGTACCCAGCTCCCAGCATCCCCTGCGCCCGCCAGCCCCAGCATCCCTTCCCAGAACCCTCTGCAACTGCACCTTCTGCCTCTCAGACCCCTGCTTTGGGGGTGGGGCCCAAAGCCGCTCCGACTGCCCCCTCGTGCTTCTGAGCCGGCGGCAGTGGGGTTGGGGGGCTGTGTGTCCCCTTGCTCCCCCTGCACGGCCCCCCCCAGCGCCCAGCCCTGCCCAGCGCAGTGGAAGAGAGAGCAGACACACTCCAGCCCCACTCCCCTGGGCTCAGCCAGCCCAGGACATACACTTGTGAGCAGGCGTGCCAATGCCACCATGTGAGCACACACGAGTGCATGTCCATGCGTGTGTAAGAGTGCTTGAGTGTGCACCAAGCGTGACTGTAGATGTGCACGCCTGTGCACACTGATGCATGGGCTTGCTGCAAAAGGTGCAAGTGCAGGTCTGTATGGGCGGACTACGCCCATGGTCAGTTCCTGCTTGTGACTGGGTGTGCAAAAAGTGCGAATGCAGCAGTGTGCACGCACACACCCCGGGCATGCAGCCTTGTGAGCAGGTGTGCCAAACGTGCACAGGCTGGAGGCAGACAGCACCGGCTGGCACGCTTGGGCATGGGTGTGCCCGAATCAGGTGTGTGCAAACCTGCCCAAAGGTGTCTGTAGAAGCGTGCAAGGGGGGATTTGCATGCCTGAGGGGGTCACACCCTTGCTCAATTTCCATGCACACTGGCGGGGGGGCGTGATTGCACGCGAGTGGATGTCTCTTTGTGCACAACTTTGTACGGGGGAGGGTGCTCAGATCCTACATCCTCCCCTCCCCTGAGCAGGCCTGGTGAAGGGGCTTGTGTCTGACCCTGCCCCCCTCCATGCCACCTGTTGCCAAGCAACAGGGTGTGGGGTTGCCAGGCAACAGCAGGGTGCTTTTTATATCCAGGCAGTGGGACGTGGGTGGCCCTGAGAGACAAGGGGGGTGACCAGCACAGCAAGGGGGCACAGTGCGGGGGCAGGGGCCAGCTCCATGCTCAGAAACAGTGGAGGGGGGCTGTGTGGAACCGCTCCCCTGCACTTGTGCACCATGGTGAGCAGGCCGTGCAAAGGGAAGTGTGAGGGGGGGAGGCCAGCGCACTTGTGCCAATACTGGCACAGGCAAGGAGCCAGTGGCTGTGGCTTAGCAGCAACCCTCGCCCCCCCTCCCCTGAGTTGGGGCGAGAGCCCAGGTGCCTTGGCCCCCACCCCAGGGAGTGAACCCAGGAGTCCTGGAACGGGAAGCCACGCTGGACTGGTGCTGCCACCTGGTGGTCAGGCCAGTACTGCACCTCCTGCAGGGCTGGCTTCCCCCACCCCGCCCGCTGGGCGTATTTCACCCACCGCCTGGCCAAACCAGCTAGGCCGGCCTCCGCCATTGCTCACCCAGCGCCAGTCCCTGGCCGCAGGGGCACAGCCACACAGAATGCCACACGTGGACCAATCGCCCAGGGCTGAGATGCAGCCACCTCTGGGGCGGGGCAGCGGGGGCACAGCCAGCACAGAACGCCGCACGGGGACAGGTCGCCCAGGGCTAAGATGCAGCCACCTCTGGAGAGGGGCCGCGGGGGAACAGCCGCACAGAACGCCACATGGGGATGGCTCGCCCAGGGCTGAGATGCAGCCACCTCTGGGGCGGGGCCGCGGGGGAACAGCTGCACAGAACGCCACGTGGGGACGGCTCCCCCAGGGCTGAGATGCAGCCACCTCTGGGTTTGGGCCCCAGGGGAACAGCCACACAGAACGCCGCGCGGGGACAGGTCGCCCAGGGCTGAGATGCAGCCGCTCTGGAGAGCCACTGGGGAGGCAGATTACGAGGCTGGGCTTTCACCTGGATGCTGAAGAGAGTCAATTCGAGGTTCAGATCCTCTGGGTTTCAGCACCACAGCACCCGGGCCTGACTGCCAGGAGAGATTCAGGTCTCATAGCCCAGCAGCCCCGCAGCACTACAGGCCCCCTGCCTGCCCCAACCCACGCTGCAGCACAGGCCTCGCCGCACCATCGCCACAAGGCATGAGCCCCCAACCCAGCCCAGCTGCTCCTCAGCACAGCCCCCCAGCCAAAGCAGAGCAGCCAGGGATACCCTGGCCTGGGGAGATAGGGGGACGCAGCACAGAACGGTACAGAATCCACACCAGGTTGCATGATCCTTTTTATTCCATCTGGTTCTCTGCCGGACAGAGCTGGCTTCCCTCCACACAGCTCATCGAGCAGCCGGTCGCAGGACCCTGGGGCTGTATTTACAGGGGGGCAGGCTATGAGATGGGGAGGACGGAGCTCTGTGAGGTGCACGCATGGCCAGCTCTCTGTGCATTCCCTCTTTCCCCCACTCCCTGTGTACTCGTGCCCAGGTCAGAAAACCCACGGGGCACACACGCTGGGAGACCTGTCAGCATAGGGCATCGGGGCACACTCACCTTACACACCCACCACTGGAGAAATCCGTGCAAATCCCCCTTCCCCTGCTGCACACTCAATTTGCACCAGCACCACTCATTTCACATGGCTCCCCCGTTATCAAGGGTAAGCCGCACGGCTTCAGCACATCAGGCACACGTCCCTCTCGTGCGACTCCCCCCACTTTGCGTGCCCATCCATCCACACGGAAAGCCGGAGCCATTTGCACCACAGCTGATTCGTGCAACGCACACTTGCCCAGGACACCTGCGACGGGGGAGGGTGGGATATGCACCATCCCCCTCCCCCTCTTTGCAAACTGATGACTCCACAAATTAGTGCAAATGATGCCCATTTTGTAACGACAACCGCCTGAGAATTCAGCACAAGTTCCCAGTCCACGGTGGATCTGTGCAATGCACACTTGTGTTGCCCACCCACCGCAGGGGAAATTGGTGCACGTTTTGCATGCCAGCCCCAATAACTGAGCTCTCTGGCTGCGCAGCAGAGGAGGCCAGGACACAGTCATTGTGCACACCTGCTGCCAGGGAGATCTGTGCCAATTCCCCCTCCCATTTTGGTCACCAGCTCCGTGCAAATCACACTTGTTCCATGCCCGCCCCTTTGGGGGCAATTAGTGCCAACCCTTTTGCACACCCATCGCACAAAGGATCTGTGCAAATGGCACGCAGGCTTGTGCCTGACTCCCACAGGGAGGGAGCAGCATCAGCCCCCCCCCCACACACGCCAAGTCACATACATTTTACACACCCACCACCGGGCAGGTCAGTGCAAGCCACACACTTTGCACACGCCTCCATCTCGCACGGCCCATTGGGCCCCCCAGCTGCTTTGTGGGCAGATGCCAGAGAGGCTTCGCACGGCCCCGTGCACACCTGCCCTCCTGCACGTGCACACATGCCGCGGGCACCAGTTGGGATCAGCACGGCCCCGTCCGACTCCACCGCTGGAGGCTCAAAATCCCTGATGAGTGAGACTTGGGGGGGGCAGGATCCCCCTCCCTCCGCCCCTGAAGCGGCAACCCCAGTGCACACGGGTGGGTAAGGCCTCCAAGTCCAGACGGGGCAGGCGGGGGCAGAGCAAGCTCCAGAAAGCGGCTCCGGAGAGGCGGGCGCGAGCGTCGAAGGTGCCAAAGGTTTGTTGGTTCCAGGGCACCACCAAGGATGGGGGGGCCGAAGGCCCGCAGAAGCATGGAGGGGCTGTCCAGATGTTTGGGGGGCAGGCTGGTTTCTGTGGCTCCATCGCTGTCCTGCAGGGGGCGTAGGGGGCACTGGGAATTAAGGCTTATGCTTCTGCATAGAAAAATGTGTACATTGTGATGGGGGAAGGGAATTTGGGCAGGGGGGTGGAGGCATCGGGGTCTGTTCCAGAGACGCAAGGGGTTTAAAAGCAGTCACTGAGTCAGGTCTCAGCCCTGTGGGCCAATCCGGAGTCACCCCGACTGCAATGGGAACAAAGCCGGATTCTCTCAGCCCGCTGGAGTTAATCCAGAGTCAATCCAGAGTCACCCCGACTGCAATGGGAACAAAGCCGGATTCTTATCCAGCCCACTGGAGTTAATCCAGAGTCAATCCAGAGTCACCCCGACTGCAATGGGAACAAAGCCGGATTCTTATCCAGCCCACTGGAGTTAATCCAGAGTCAATCCAGAGTCACCCCGACTGCAATGGGAATGAAGCTGGATTCTCTCAGCCCACTGGAGTCAATCCGCAATCAATCCAGAGTCACCCCCGACTGCAACAGGGACAAAGCTGGATTCTCTCAGCCTGCTTGACTCAATCCGCAATCGATCCAGAGTCACCCCCGACTGCAAAGGGAACAAAGCTGGATTCTTATCCAGCCCGCTGGAGTTAATCTGGAGTCAATCCAGAGTCACCCCGACTGCAATGGGAACAAAAATGGATTCTCTCAGCCCGCTGGAGTCAATCTGCAATCGATCCAGAGTCACCCCCGACTGCAACAGGGACAAAGCTGGATTCTAACCTCAGCCCACTGGAGTTAATCCGGAGTCAATCCAGAGTCACTCCTGACTGCAAGGGGGTAGAGCTAGATTGTGATCTCAGCCGGCCAGGGTCAATGTGGAGTCACTCCCTCAGTGCAATGAGGACAGGCCTGGATTCAGATCTCAGGCCACAGGGTCAATCCAGAGTCAATCTGGAGTCACACCCTGACTGCAGGATTGAGAGTCATTACCGCAGGGAGAGGCGAGTGGCTCAGTCCTGAACCAGACCGAGCAGACGGGGAGGCCAAAGTTCGCAGCCGGCCCGGAGACCTAGGGGTGGCCCCTTGGCGGCGGCCGAGGTTCAAAGTCAAGCCTACGGGGTCGAAGGCCAATGCCCGAGAGGTCAAAGGTCAACATCAAATTGCTGGGCACCCCAGGCAGAAACAGGCCGTGGGGTCGGAGGTCAAACACAAGTGACGAGAGGTCAAAGGTCAGCAGTCGCGCCAGGGGGTCAAGAGGTCAGAAGTTCAGGCAATCTGCCCAGGCCCACATTAGGTCAAAGGTCAACCCTCCCAGGGACAAAGGCCAGGGGGGTCATGGGAGCCCCCCCGAGGGCCAGAGGGCGGAGCCCCACATGGCGAACTGATGGGGTTAAAGCTCTGTGCCAAGAGGTAGGAGGTCAGAGGTCAACCCCCCGCCTCGGGAGGGGAGGTGAAAGGTCAGACAAAACGAGGCCAGGGTATCTGACCAATCCAAAACCCCCGCTGGGTGAAACGGCCAATCAAAGACCCCGCTGCATCGTTGACGTGCTCCCTTGTCAGCGTGCAGACGCCCCTGGGTCCCGCGCGGCCACGGCGCCCCAGGCGCGCTCTTCTCCCGCCGGAAAGGGCGAACCGCCCCGGCAGGCAGCGCTGCCCAAGGGGGAGCGACAGTGCAACGCAAGCGGGAGGGCTGGCCGCCGCCCACGCCAGCCCCCTCCGGGCAAGCGGTGACACACGCGGGCAGGCGACCCACCGGTCCACCTTCCGTGGCCTGAGGGACCGACAGCGGCCGCTTGAGCCGTCCATCGATTGACCTTCGCGGACCAACCAGGGACACTGCTGGGCCAGTCCCCAGAGTGACCCACTGACCTCGTGGGGCCAACCCATCGCCCGAGCAATCGACATCTGACCAACCGATCCACGGTTTCCCACCGGGTGACACGGTCGGGCTAGTCCACTGGCGTTGTTGGACCTGTCGGTTGACCCCCGCTGGCTGGGCTGGCTTGTGCCACTGGGAATGTCGAAGGCGGGGAGGTTAAAGGTCAAACCCAATGCGTGGAGGGTTAAAGGTCACCCAAAGGTCCCGGGGCTAAAGGTCGTGCCAACAAATGGGGGGTCAAAGGCCAAACCCACCCCCCCGTCGGAGCAGCTGGAGGGGACAGGCGGAAGCAGGGGGGGAGAAGGTCAGAGGGCCGGGGGGCGTCTCTGGAACAGCCCGGCTCTCCGTGGCGGGGGGGAGCGGAAGAACAGGGGGGGAAGGTGTGAGCAGCGCCCCCTGCAGGCTATCTAGAGGATGGCTGCTGCACGCTGAGGCAGGGCAGCAGAACTGGTGCGTCTCCTCGCCCTCCAAGTCATCCCTGGCAGGGGGGTGGGGGGGGAGACAGAGAGACAGGGACAGACAGGTTAGACCCACAGCGCTCCACACAGGCCACGCCCCCTTCGGGGGAGGGGCGCCACACCCCTCCCCTCCCCCAGGGGCGCACGGTGCAGTGTGCGTGAGAGGGGCATGATGGGGAGGGAGGAGCTAGACACTAGGCCCCACTCCCCTCCAAAAGCTGGGGAGAAACCAAGGGAACCCCTCCCTCCCGCTGCTCTAACTACTAGACCCCACTCCCCTCCAAGAGCTGGGGAGAAACCAAGGGAGCCCCCCCCGCTGCTCTAACTACTAGACCCCACTCCCCTCCAAGAGCTGGGGAGAAACCAAGGGAGCCCCCCCCCCGCTGCTCTAACTACTAGACCCCACTTCCCTCCCAGACCCAGGGACAGAATCCAGGAGTCCTGGCTCCCAGCCCCCCCCCCCAACCACTAACTCCACTCTCAGGGGTAGAACCCAAACATCCAGGCTCTCGGCCCCTCCGCCCCATCTCTCTAACCACTAGCCCCCACTCCCCTCCCTGAGCCGAGGAGGGAACCCAGGAGTCCTGGCTGCCAGCCTCTCCCACTCTAACCACTAGACCCTACTCCCCTTCCTGCACCAGGGAGAGACCCCAGGAGTCCTGGCTCCCAGCCTCGCTGCTGTAGCCCCCTGCACTGGGGAGAGCCAGGCGTCCGGGCAGAGGCGGGCGCGTGGCGGGGTGAGTGGGGGTGGGGGGCTGGCTGGCTTACCTGCACTCTGCCTGCCGCGCGGGGGGAGCTAGCTGCGCGTGGAGGAGCGACTGAGGACAGCAATACTGGTGCAGAGTGGGAGACGCGGAGGACCTATAGAGGGCAGCAGAGAGACAGCGGCAGGGAGAGACAGAGCGGGGGCTAGCGGGGGTGTGAACGGGGGAGAAAGGGGTGTGAATGTGGGGAGTTGGTGGGGACAGGATGGAAAGAGAGACAGGTGTGTGTGTGGGGATAGATAGATAGATAGGGATGGGAGATAGACGGGGACAGACAGATAGAGGGGAATAGATGGAAGGACAGACAGAGGAACAGACAGATGGATAGAGGGGGATGGAGGGATGGATATGGGGACGGATGGATGGATACGGGGACGGATGGAGGGGGACGGACGGATGGATGGATGGATAGAGGGGGACGGACGGATGGATAGAGGGGGATGGACAGATAGAGGGGGACGGACGGATGGATAGAGGAGGACGGATGGAGGGGGATGGATGGATAGAGGGGGATGGACAGATAGAGGGGGACGGACGGACGGATGGACGGATGGATAGAGGGGGATGGACAGATAGAGGGGATGGATGGATGGATGGATAGAGGGGGATGGACAGATAGAGGGGGACGGACGGACAGATGAATGGATGGATAGAGGGGGCCGATGAATAGAGGGGACGGACAGACGGATAGAGGGGGACGGACGGATGGATAGAGGGGACGGACGGAGGGGGATGGAAGGATAGAGGGGACGGATGGATGGATAGAGGGGCGGATGGACGGATGGATGGATAGAGGGGGACGGACGGAGAGTGGGGACAGACGGACGGATGGATAGAGGGGACAGACGGATAGAGGGGCGGATGGACGGATGGATGGATAGAGGGGACGGACGGAGAGTGGGGGACAGACGGACAGATGGATAGAGGGGACGGACGGATAGAGGGGCGGATGGACGGATAGAGAGGTGTATGGCGGGGGACCAACAGAGCAGCGCCGGGTCCGCGGGACAGGCAGGGAGACAGAGCGGGGGCGGGACGGCCAGGTGGGGAGAGCAAGCGAGAGACAAAAGGGGGGAAAAGAAGAAAAAACACCAAGTCAAGAAGGAGCAGGACAGCACTGACCACACAGAGACCCCGGCCCAGCGACGAGGGGAGCAGAGCCCCGTGCGCCAGGGCCAGACGCTAAGAGCAGCACAGCCAGCCACGCAGAGACACACAGCGAGGAACCTGGGCAGGACCCGGCAGGACACCACGGAACGGAGAGACACGGGGCCATGGAGAGAGCCAGGCTGCACCCCCTGGGACCATCCACATCCCATGGAGCCACGTTTGGAGAGAGCCATGCTGCGCCACGGAGCCACATGGAAACAGAGAGGCAAGGAGGAGGAGAGAGCCACGCCAGGCCACGGAGCCACATGGGGACAGAGGGGCACGGAATGAGGAGAGAGCCACGTTGGGCCACGGAGCCACATAGGGACACGGGGCAAGGAGCGGGGAGAAAGCCATGCTGGGCTATGGAGCCACATGGGGACAGAGGGGTGAGGAGAGCCACGCCAGGCCACGGAGCCCCATGGGGACAGAGGGGCGAGGAGAGAGCCACGCCGGGCCACGGAGCCCCATGGGGACAGAGGGGCGAGGAGAGCCACGCCGGGCCACGGAGCCCCATGGGGACAGAGGGGCGAGGAGAGAGCCACGCCGGGCCACGGAGCCCCATGGGGACAGAGGGGCGAGGAGAGAGCCACGCTGGGGCATGGAGCGAGGAGAGAGCCACGCCAGGCCACGGAGCCCCATGGGGACAGAGGGGCGAGGAGAGAACCACGCCGGGCCACGGAGCCACATGGGGAGAGAGAGTCATACTGTGCCACGGAGCCAGGTGGGGAGGGGCATGGAGCAGGAAGGTGGCCACACCAGGCCATGGAGATAGTCACGGAGCCAGTGCGGAGAAGGCCCACGCAGGCCCTGACAGCGCCAGGTGCACAGCGAAAGTGGAGCTGGCTGGGATGGGCAGGTGGGTAGGGGAAGGTGCTGACTGTGGTTCCCTGGAGAGGGCCAGAGCCGTGGACACCTCAGGGCGGGGGCTGAGAACCAAGGCAGGGAGGGCCACCAGCCGGCACCGTCTGGGGAGCCGGAGACAAGGGCTGTATGGCCTGGACAGGAGAGGAGGAAACCGGGGGTGTTTCTGAACAGGTCCAGGGGTAAGAGCCTGACCCCCGACCTGCTACAGGCCCCGAGGCCGTGAAAAGCAGAGCCGACGCTGTGGCCCAGCCCCATGACCTCGGCCAATGCTGCGAGGGCATCTCAGACCCACAGGCCCCTGTTCTCCCGGGCCCAATGCTGCGAGGGCATCTCAGACCCACAGGCCCCTGTTCTCCCGGGCTCCCCCTCACTGGCCCACAGGACCCCACGCCCCTCCCAGAGCTGGGGAGGGAACCCAGGCGTCCCGGCAGCCAGCCCTCCCCCCGCCGGGACGGGGAGCGGAGATTCAGTGCCCTGTGTCTGAACACCTGCCCACTGTTTGCCAAAGTTTCTGCCAAAGTTTCTGCTCAAGAAGCTACAGGAATCGGTTCCGGGTTTAGGGGGAGGGAGTTCACAGTCAGGTGGGAAACTGAGTCACGGCCATAAGTCATGACACAAGACAGCAGCTGGGCACACCCCAGTGCCCCCTGCCTATGGACAGACCCCCCCCCACATCCCTGCCTCCCACGGGGGAGCCCCCCCTACCCAGCCCCGCCCCGCCTCCTCAGGCAGAGCCCCCCATTTCCTGCCCCACGGCGCCCAGCCCGGGCAGAGCCCCAGCCCGTGCGCCCGCAGGGTCACCCCCGCCGCCTCCCCCACTCACGCGCTTCCCGGGGCAGAGTCCATCGCCGCCTCCCGCCGGGCCCGGACACTGGAGCTGGGCTGGGGCCGGTGTCACTGCGCCTCCATCAGCTGATCGGAAACCCGATCCCGGCGGGGCGTCCCGGGGGCGGGCGGGGGGGGGTTAACCCTATGAGGGCCGGGACAGGCCCGCTTCCGCCTCCTCTCTAACCACTAGCCCCCACAAGAACCCGGGCGTCCCGCTCCCCCTCTAGCCACTAGCCCCCGGGCGTCCCGCTCTAACCACTAGCCCCCACTCCCCTCCCGCGAGAACCCGGGCGTCCCGCTCCCCCTCTAGCCACTAGCCCCCGGGCGTCCCGCTCTAACCACTAGCCCCCACTCCCCTCCCGCGAGAACCCAGGCGTCCCGCTCACCACTAGCCCCCACTCCCCGCGAGAACCCGGGCGTCCGCCTCCCCCTCTAGCCACTAGCCCCCACTCCCGCGAGAACCCGGGCGTCCACCTCCCCCTCTAGCCACTAGCCCCCATTCCCCACCAGGGAGCGAACTCAGAAGCCCCGGCTCCCAGCCCCACCCACCTCTAACCGCTAAACCTCACTCCCCTCCCAGGGCCAGGCGCGAACCCGGGCGCCCCGGCCCGCTGCCAGCGGCGGACACACAGCGCCGGGCTGTCAACAGGAAGGGCGGCCGATGGGCTGGGCGGGAGCCCGGACGCTGGATTCCCGGTGGCTGTGACCAGTCCCTGCAAGGCTGGGAACGGGCGCTAGGGGGCAGTGCGGGCCGCAGATCCGCCCCTGCTCCGCGGGGTGGGCTGACTCCGGTGTGTGTCCGCACCCGGCGCTTCTTTCCCGAGCTGGCGACCCTACAATAACAACCCGACCTGTGCTGCACAGCCCACGGTAACAAACTGCCGTGCAAGTTTGGAGGGCTGGGGGCCAGGACCCCTGGGGTCCACCCCTAGCTCTGGGAGGTGATGGGGCCTAGTGGTTACAGCCAGGATTCCACCCCTAACTCTGGGAGGGGACTGGGGCGTAGTGGGTGGAGCCAGGACGCCTGGGGTCCACGCCTAGCCCTGGGAGGGAAGTGGGGCCTAGTGGTTAGAGCCCGGAGCCAGGCTGCCTGGGTTCCACCCCTAGCTCTGGGAGGTGATGGGGCCTAATGGTTAAAGCCAGGCTGCCTGGGTTCCACCCCTAGCTCTAGGAGGGGAGTGGAGCCTAGTGGGTAGAGCCGGGAGCCAGGGCACCTGGGTTCCATCCAGTCTCTGCCAGAGGAGTGGGATGTAGCAGCGAGAGCGGAGGGGGGGGTCTATTTGTTCCCACGACAGCGTGCCACCGATAACATCCACAGCTATTAATTCTCTCCCATTTAAGTC
Organism: Rafetus swinhoei; assembly: GCA_019425775.1. NCBI lineage: Eukaryota > Metazoa > Chordata > Testudines > Trionychidae > Rafetus > Rafetus swinhoei. The sequence continues at coordinate 5,615,774 of JAFJHL010000039.1, forward strand.
CTCGGGTTTGTACAAGTAATAGGTAAAGAAACATTGCAGTTACTTAGCAACCTGCTCTGCTTTGGGGAGCGGATTGTTTGTGGCTGGCTAATCCTTGGCTAAGGGCGAGGGTGTTAACACACCAGAGAAGGGAGGGGGTACACATGCATGTCTCCCCACAGATCTGCAGTTATTTGCACGGCTCCCTACAGGACTATTCACGGACAGCTTCCAGAGCACAGGGCCGGGTCCCAGCTGGAGAATATACCTGTGCAGCTATGACTGTGACAGACCGCCAAGTTCCCCAGGCGGAAAGAGACATTTATACCTGGCGGGGCAGAATGTTCCCCCCACACGTGACCCATTGCCTTGTTAATTTTGAAGTAATTCCCCTCCCCCCACAACTGTTATCGATGTACAATTTCCTGGTTGCAGGAAACGAGGGGGCGATCAGGTAAAGGCGCAGCCAGATAAGACGCACGGAACGGTAGGTGTTGAGATGCAAACAGCTCGCACTCTGAACCCAGTAGAACAACTTGTCAATATCACGGTGCCAAAATGTACTCCCAAAAATCCATCTCCTGAAAGGTGTCTCTAAGAAGCAAGTTTCTTACTTTGTCTCTCGATTGTGATGCGCACCAATGGAAATTTTGTGTGAAATCTGCATTTACGGACCAAAAGTTCATCCTCCCTGGGTTAATGAGAGATTTCATCTCTAGCTGCAGACAGAAACAGAAATCTCTTAAGAGAGCTTAAGAGCTCGTTACAGAAACATACACCTGTCTCTCAAAAAGTAATAGATTTCATAGCTATACCAGACCCACACACACAGCTGGGTATATTATACATTTCATAGCTCGATATATATTTTATAGTTCTCTGCAGAAACATACACATAAAGTAACAGATTATATAGTTCATAGGTCTCTCCAGAAAGGCACACATTTTAGAGATGGGTAGATCCGTTTTCGAGATTTCAGAGCAACACAGACACACACATAGAGATTATAAATTTTACACAATCAGTTGCGACGCAAACATACACAGACACCAATTAGTAGTCTATTACATTCCTAGACCTATAAAAAATGCTGGAATGTTTTCTATAATATTGATAGAGGCATGTGGATCTAAGCATATAATCTAATGTAGCCAGAGTCATACGAATTATGTTTCTCATGTTATTAGTCACAGCTACATACAGAAATCGACACAGAAATCTGTGACTGTCATATTCACAGATCTACACACACACCTAGGAATGCCTAATAATTATGTTACTTATTATAATATATTCCTCGAGCAACGCATCTAGGACTATAATGTAAGACAGGAGCTATGTATGTCTGCCTGTGTTCCACCCCTACCTCATATGCTCATTTATATATGCTCATATATGTATTTACATGTATTTATGAATATTAAAGTTTCCTAGCATAGCTGAAGTCATTAGATGGTCTAGCCTGACACCCTGCATCACAGGCCAGAGAATTCCTTCTAGTCGCCTTGGGACGTAGCCCAAAGACATCACTTAAAGAGCTGAAGAAGAGCTCCATGGAAGCTCCTCTCTCTCCCCAACAGAAGTTGGTCCCATGAGAGATATTTCCTCGCCCATCTTCTGTAAACTCTGGAGAACGGGGGAAACCGAATCTTCAGCAATACCCCTGCCATAACAGGTATTTGATAGATCCAGACCATCAGATGATCCACATACACCCCCGCTAACTGAAAGCACCGCTGCCCAGTACCATGCCTCCAGCTCTGACCAACCCCAGACGCTTCAGAAGAAGGTGGGAGGAAAAATAAACCAAGTTTGTGCACCAGGGAGAAAACCCTTCCTGACCCCTCCAGGTGCCTGGCTTCTGCCCTGAAGCATGAGATTGGATTAGAGTAAACTATCATTACACAGAACTGCAAGTGATAGGAGCAGGTTAAGGGCAATAGGGTGACCCTGCTGACCCCAAAGGGCATGAAAAAGGGAAAGAAGAGGGAATTTCACAGACTACATTGTATAGTGTAGCAGATTTTATTCCTAGATACCACACACAGACTCATAGACTCCTAGAACACTAGAACTGGAAGGGCCCTCGAGAGGCCCTCGAGTCCAGTCCCTGCCCTCATGGCAGGTCCAGGCACCATCTAGATCATCCCTGACAGGTGTCTGCCCAACCTGCTCTGAAATATCTCCAGGGACGGAGATTCTACAACCTCCCCAGGCAACTTATGCCAGTGTTTCACCACCCTGACAGGCAGGACGTTTTTCCTAATGTCCAACCTAAACGCCCCTTGCTGTGATTTAAGCCCATTGCTTCTTGTCCCGTCCTCAGAGGCCACGGAGAACAATTTTTCTCCCTCCTCCCTATAACACCCTTTTAGATACCTGAAAACTGCGATCATGTCCCCTCTCAGTCTTCTCCTTTCCAAACTAAACAAGCCCAATTCTTTCAGTCTGCCCGCCTAGCTCCTGTTCTCTAGACCGTCCATCAGTCTTGTTGCTCTTCTCTGGACCCTCTCCAATTTCTCCACATCTTTCTTGAAATGCAGTGCCCAGAACGGGACACAATCCTCCAGCTGAGGCCTAACCAGCGCAGAGTAGAGCGGAAGAATGACTTCTCGTGTCTGGCTCACAACACGCCTGTTGGTACCTCCCAGAAACATCTTTGCTTGTTTTGCAACAGTGTCACACTGTTGACTCATGTTTAGCGTGTGGTCCGCTCTGACCCCCTGGATCCCTTTCTGCAGGACTCCTCCCTAGACAGTCGCTTCTCATTGTGTGTGTGACACGGATTGTTCCTTCCTAAGTGGAGCCCTTTGCATTGGTCCTTATTAAACTTCACCCTCTTGACCTCAGCCCATTTCTCCAGTGTGTCCAGATCACTTTGAATTCTGACCCCTCCTCCAAAGCACTTGCCACCCCTCCCAGCTTGGGATCATCTGCAGACTCAATAAGCGTCCTCTCTATGCCATCATCTAAATCGCTGATGAAGACATTGAACAGACCCCTGCAGAACCCCCCTTGTTCCAGCAGGACTGCCCCTCTGAGGACGGTTCTCCAGCCAGTTCTGCAGCGGGCGTGGATACTGTAACACCCCTTTCTCCATTAGCTCTATCTCGCCCCCACTGTGAACACACTCTAACATGGGCACACAAGAATAAACTCACCTCTAAGAGTCTGTTATCTGCTCTCTGTCCTGGAAAATGTCTGTCCACCCTCAAGTCTGTCTAAGAACTCCTCCTAAACGTTCAGCGCTGCGGCCAGGAGATTTGGTGGGCAGCTTCCTCTTCCCCTCACTTACTGCCAGGGCAGGGTTTGCTTGTGCCAGGACAATGGGCTGGGCCTGGAATGGGATTGTGTCTCCTCAAACGGCAAGGGAGGGGGTCTGGGAGCAGGGGCAGTGATACCCTGGAATGACCACAGGGGGGCAGCAAGCGCCCCAGCCCCAGAGAGCAGCTGCTGGCCCAGCAGCATGGACCCCGCCGCCCAGGCTGGCCCTGGGGAGCTCCCTCCCAGCCCCCTGCTCTGACTCCTGCGCCCTCACCCCCTGGCCTGAGCCCCTCCTCACACCCCACGCTGACTCCTGCACCCCCAGCCCTCTGCCCGGAGCCCCCCCCAACTTACAGTCTCTGCCCTGAGCCCCTCCTTAAGGACCGGAGCAACACCAGGTCAGTGTGTTAGCAAAAGTTAAAGGATAACTGAGTAACAACAAAAGTTATTAACATAACCCCATGAGCATCTATTCCTAGAGATGGGTACATTGTTGTGTGTCCAAAAATGGGCTCTCCCCTAGGCACACACCCGGGTAACACATGTCACAGCACCTTGCTCCTGCGGCGCCTGCAGCACTAGCTGTGCGTATGGAAAGAGACATCAATAGACAGGTCCAGGTGTGCTCCTAGCACGACGGTAGGACAGCACTGCCTCCGAGCACGCACCGCCTGTCCCTTCGGGTGTGTGGGGTACTCACAGATATACCTACAGCTGTTATTGACTAGGCTGTATTAGATCCAGAGATACATGTGCATTCTTTCGTGTGTAGATACACCTAATAATATGTGCTGCAGGACCAGTCATTTTTTAAGCTTTTACTTAATAATATTCTAATACTCGCTGGTACTTGTGTAGCTATTAATTTATTATTAATAATATAATACTAGATTAGTATATTCTTGTGCATACTCTGATTATAAAGTTCAGAATATAGCTATTCATATTATATTTCAGATACAACAACAGCTAAGAAAGAAAGAAAGAAAGAAAAAGTGTTTGGACGTAGGTAGAGAGAGGGGGGATAGATAGATAGATAGATAGATAGATGGGCTGTCAATTAATTGCAGTTAACTCATGCAAATCGCTCACAAAATTAATCACTTTTTAAAAAGTAATCATTAATCACAGTTTTAATTGCACTGTTAATATGAGAATACCAACTGAAATTGATTATAAATATTTTGGATGTTTTTCTACGTTTTCACATTTATGGATCTCAGTTACTGCACAGAATACAGGGTGTCCACGGCTCTCTGTATATTTCTATTTTTTTATTGCAACCAAAGAAAGAAGAGAAATGGTGTTTTCCCTTCGCCTCACACAGGGTGTCAGGGAACCCTTCTGCCCTGAAAGTGCCACTTACCAACGTGGCTTTTTTCCTTTTTGGTCACATGACTGCCCTCTAACCCAGAACAATGCCCAGGTGCCGTGCCTGCAAGGCCACTCAGTCCTACATCCGGTGCAGCCAATGGCTCAGACACAGAAGAGTGCGTTTGCCTTACAACGGCACCGCACAGCAAGAGCAGGCATCCACCTGGCCCAGTTGGAGCCGGCTTGGCAGAGTTTTTCCGTGCCAGATGTGCAAACCAGGCATGTGGCCCTTCACACCATTCCAAAGGGCGTGTCCATGCCGATGAGAAATAACGTTCAACAAATAAGGCATGAACAGGCGTGTTGTGAGCCAGACACAAGGAGTTATTCTTCCGCTCTGCTCTGCGCTGATTGGGCCTCAGTCAGAGTCTTGTGTCCAGTTCTGGGCACCACATTTCAGGAAAGATGTGGAGACATTGGAGAAGGTCCAGAGAAGAACAAGAAGAATGATGGACGGTCTAGAGGACATGAGTTAGGAGGGGAGGCTGAAAGAACTGGGCTTGTTTAGTTTGGAAAGGAGCAGGCTGAGAGGGGACGTGAGAGCGGTTTTTCAAGTATCTAAAAGGGTGTCAGAAGAGAATGGAGAAAATTTGTTCTCCTTGGCCTCTGAGGACAGGCCAAGAAGCAATGGGCTTAAATTGCAGCAAGGGGCGTTCAGGTTGGACATAAGGAAAAACTTCCTGCCTGCCAGGGTGGTGAAACACTGGGATAAGTTGCCTGGGGGGTTGTGGAATCTCCGTCCCTGGAGATATTGAAGAGCAGGTTGGACACACGCCTGTCAGGGATGGGCTAGGCCAGTGTTTCTCAACCTTTTTGTTATAAAATGCCCCCCGCTTTTTTTTAAATTCTAAGTACCCCCAGTACCTACAGTTTTCAGACACACACAGGTTTTTTTCCAGCAGTGCAACACATTTGTTTAAACAACTTCGTCGTAGCCGGGTGGGCAATGACCTTTTTGGGTGTAAAAGGGACAAAAATACTAAAGTGCTGTCAAACTTCAAACACAAATTCCATTTTCTCCACACTTTAGTGGTGCTGACGGACCCCCCAGACTTCTCTCAAGTACCCCGGAGGGGACTTGTCCCGCTGGCTGAGAAACACTGCTCTAGACAGTACCAGGTCCTGCTGGGGGGTAGGGGGCTGGACTGGACCTCGCGAGGCCTCTTCCCGATGCAGGGTTCTAGGGTTGGTTCCACGTGTGGCTGACCTCCGTGGGGACGAAGGACGTGTCTCCTGCTCTGCTCCACCCGCATCCTGCCACGTCTTGCGTGCAGGAGCAGCCTGGCGTCTGAGCCAGCGCACGCTGCTTTGCAGAACACGTTCACGGCAGATTTGACAGGACGCAGAGAGAAGCCAACAGGCGCTGTCTAAAGATAGCCACCGCGCTCCCCCAAGGCTCCCGAATCCGAAGCGCCTTCCAAAATCCGCGAGGGACGAGGCGGGGAGCCTGCTGGCAGGCGTCTTAAAGGGGCAACGCTCCCATGCAGAAGCCACCCTCCCCAAACCCCCCGAGAAAAGAAAATCCACCTTCGGCGGGGGGGGGATTTGCAAATGAGCACGCCTCCATCTGCTCGGCTTCGGAGCGTTATCGAGCAGCATGCCTCCTCCGCGTGGAGGCGTGGCCTCTGGAAAGGGGTCGGCAGAAAGTTTAGCACCGCTGGCACGTGACTCTCTCGCACCACCGGCGACAACTGTCTCAGGCGACCACCCGCGCTCGCTTCCCGGTGCCGCTGTACGTAAGGAGTGGGCAGGGTTCTCGCCCCAAAATGTAAAGGCGCTTGTTGGTCTGAGCGATTGGCTGGACAAGACGTAGGACTGAGTGGACTTTACGGCGCTAACATCGGACGTTGTTTTGGTTTGGGGGGCAGTTATGTAACCAGAAAAAGCGCTGTGTGGCTAAGTTGCACTTTCGCGCGCGAGAGAGAGATTGCCCTAGAGCGCTGGTGTGAGGGGAAATTAAAAATACCGTTGCTTTTGCTTCTTTTTTTACAGTGCAGTTATTTGTAATAAAAAATCGACTCTATAGTTGAGTCTGTCTGTCTGTCTGTCTAAGAACTCCTCCCAAATGGTAAAAGCTAGCACCACCACATTTGGTAGGCAGTTCCCTTTTATCATCATAAGGGTTTGGCTGTGCCAGGACACTGGGATGTGCCTCACATCTCCTCACGCCACCCAGAGAAGAGACAGACTCCTCGGGCAGGTGAAAGGGACTGGCTGGGGGTGCCCCCCGGCTGTGCCCGCTGGAGCTCCCCTGGCCCCAAGCTGCTGCCATGAGAGAGGGCTGGGGATGTCCTCTCTCCCCGGGGCAGCCTGCACCCCGAGCCCCTCTTCCCCAGCCCCGCCCCGGAGCAAGGATTCGCATGAAGCAGGGACATTTCCATGGTATTTACCAGAACACAAAAACTGAGTTAAGGCCCCGAGCAAGGGCAGGTAAATCATCTAGTATAGCTATAACGTCAGCCCTGTGCACTTTGCATTTCGAGCTGTAACTGAAATCAACACTTTTGAAAATGTAGAAAAGCATCCAAAATATGGACCGCTAGAAGAGTTACCCGCCATGCTCAGGTCCTTCAGGGGGGGGGCAGGAGTCAGGGCAGGGGCTGGGGATGTGGGGACTGCTCAGGACAGGGGCTGGGGAGGCGGGGGCAGGAGTCAGCGTTGAGAGGTGAGGAGGGGCCCGGGGCAGGGGTGAGGGTGCAGGAGTCAGAGCAGGAGGACTGGAAGCAAGAGGGGGGTTCAGGGGATGGGGTGCAGGGCTCAGGGCAGGGGGTGGAGGCGGCTGGCGACTGCTCCCTAGGGCTGGGGCACTTGCCGCCCCCCTGTGGTCATTCCGGGGTATCACTGCCCCTGCTCTCACACCCCATCCTTTCTGTTTGCTGAGACACATTCCCATTCCAGGTACGTCCCAGTGTCCGGGCACAAGCAAACCCTGCCCGGGCTTCGAGTTAGGAGGAGAGGAAGCTGCGTACGGAATTCGACGGTCCTAGTTCTTCCTATTTAGGGGGACCTCTTGAACAGACGTACTCAAAGACAGACAGACGGACAGACAGACTCTCTCAAATAAAGAGGAGATGCCTTCCAGCCGCGATTCTATTGTTGTTTCGCTGTGATTAAAACAGTGATTAATCACAATTAATTTTTGTCAGAGTTTGACGGCCCTAATCGCCAGACGTGTAAATCTTTGTGTGTCTCTCTGTCCCCACAATACCTCTCGCTGCACGACAGTCCTAGGCAGGTAGCACTAGTAACTATTAATATTCTGTTATCCATCGCTAGCCACAGAAATACATACAGATGTACATGAGGAATGTAACATGGTATTCAGAGCTGTGTACGTCCTGCCGATACGTAGGTGAGCGGGATATTAAATTCATATATACACCTATGGCTAGGAATTTAAACCATTCCCCGGTGAAATCGAGTATTTCTGTGCACGCAGAACTAAGGACCCTGCAGTGAAAGAAGCTTCAGGGGGTGGCCAAGTTAGTCTGTACAGAAAAAAACACAAATGGTCTGGTAGCACTTTATAGCCCACGAAAGCTCATGATGCCATCTACGTGTTTTGTTAGTCTCTAAAGAGCTACAGACCATTGGTTGTTTTTTTACCCTGTAGTGATTTATACGAAACGAAGGGTTTAAAATCGCTCTATAAACAAACTACACGGTATAATATGAACTCAGTACGGACACATAATTAGCTACCCGCTAGCCTGTTCCTTCGGCTAGTCATAAGTATGAGCAGAGATTTCTCATTTTGAGAGCTATAGATTTCTGTTACTCAGAGAGGAAAGGACCTCTCCAAGGCAATGCAACACACCAGTTTCTGGCACGCACGCCATCCACACAGGTGTGTGTGTGCCTGTGTGTCCCTGCCGCTCCCTGCAGGAGGGGCTGAGACCGGCCGTGCGCGTAGCACATGTACAGCCGATCCTGCAGCTGCCTTCACCGCCGGGACGTATTTCTTTCCCCAGCCAGACGCAGGGATCAGCTCTCATTGTAACAGTGCGTCTCACAAGCCAGCTCGGAGACAATACACCTACGGAGAGCGCGGCTTTTCTTTTTTTCCCCCCTTAATGATTAATTCTTCTAGGAGGCGAAACTACTTGGAGGTTGGGTTGTTTTTTTTTCCTGGCAGGTTTTTTTGCAAATGAAAACACAAAAATGTTTTGGGTCAGACCACAGGCCCATCGACCCCGGCATCCTGCCTCCTCCACCCCAGATCAGACCACAAACCCATCTATCCCGGCCTCCCACCTCCTCCACCCCAGATCAGACCACAGGCCCATCTACCCCGGCATCCCGCCTCCTCCACCCCAGATCAGACCACGAGCCCATCTATCCCGGCCTCCCACCTCCTCCACCCCAGATCAGACCACAGGCCCATCTACCCCGGCCTCCCACCTCCTCCACCCCAAATCAGACCACAGGCTCATCTACCCCGACATCCCGCCTCCTCCACCCCAAATCAGACCACAGACCCATCTACCCCGGCATCCCACCTCCTGCAGCCCAAATCAGACCACGTGCCCATCTACCCCAGCATCCTGCCTCCTCCACCCCAAATCAGACCACAGGCCCAACTACTCTGGCATCCCTCCTTCTCCACCCCAAATCAGACCACAGGCCCATCTACCCCGGCATCCTGCCTCCTCCACCCCAAATCAGACCACAGGCCCATCTACCACGGCATCCCGCCTTCTCCACCCCAAATCAGACCACAGGCCCATCTACCCTGGCATCCCACCTCCTGCAGCCCAAATCAGACCATGTGCCCATCTATCCCGGCATCCCGCCTCCTCCACCCCAAATCAGACCACAGGCCCAACTACTCCGGCATCCCTCCTTCTCCACCCCAGATCAGACCACAGGCCCATCTACCCCGGCATCCTGCCTCTTCCACCCCAGATCAGACCACAGGCCCATCTACCCCGGCATCCCACCTCCTCCACCCCAAATCAGACCACGGGCCCATCTACCCCGGCATCCCACCTCCTCCACCCCAAATCAGACCACGGGCCCATCTACCAGGGTGGCTGGCACCCGCTTGCTCTGAGGAAGGGGGGGGGGGTGACAGCCCCAGCAGGGGGGCGGTGGGGACACACACACACTCTCTCTCACACCCTCATCCCTCCAGCTGCTGCGCGGTGACTCAGCTCTAGCTAATAATTATCCAGGAAACAGAGCTGGGAGGGGGGGATTTATTTTAGTCACAAGGCTGATTCCAGAGGTCCCCCCCCCCACCGTCATGGCAACCAGGGTCTCCCTGTGTACACCCCTCCCCGAAAATTCACCTACCTCCCCCCCCACCAGGAACACGGGCCAGCCTATTATGGGGGGGGGTCTCCGCACGGTTTTATTGTAGGGTCTCTCTGCGTACCCCGGCTTGTTTGTCAGAGGGGCTTTCCGACGTGCACCTGTAGGCTGTGTCTGTGTGTCCCTGTGTGTTATTTTCCGTCTCTCTGGCTTGGCTCGTGTAGCGGCTGTCTGTAGACGTGGGTGGGTTTATGGTAGCGCCCCTCCGGTTTGTTAGTGTAGGGTCTCTGGTGCCCGTCCCTCTTGGTTATTCCAGAGTCTCCCTGCATTGTTATTGTAGGGTCTCCCTGCTGGGCTGTTTACTGTAGGGTGCCCTTTGCTGGTGAGGCCCCAGCCTCCATGCCCCTCCTGGCCCCATTCTCCACCCAGCAGCGTTCTGTGCGGCTGTTCCCCAGCTGCCCTGCCCCAGAGGTGGCCGCACCACGTGAATCTCGCCTACCGTAGAAACAGCTGTTGGGAGGCTGGTGCTGTGTATGCTTCGGGTTGCCACGGCAACGTATCCTGGCAGCGCTGTATTGTCACTCCTCCTCCGAGCTGTCAGCTCGCCCCCTCCCGCCCCCATGTCGCCTAGCAACATCCTGCTACATTCGCCTCGAGGTTCCACCACCGCGCGCCCCCCGCGGCCCCCCTCGGGCCCCCCCCTCCCAGAGCCAGGCCCGCCTGCTCTAACCACTACTCCCCCCTCCCCTCCTGGAGAACCCAGGAGCCCGGACACCCCCCATCCAGAGTCAGGACTTATTCCCAACTCAGTGGGGGGAGTCAGCTGGCAGGGGGCAGCCAGGATGCCTGGGTTCTCGCCTCTGCTCTGGGAAGGGAGCGGGGGCTAGTGGTTAGAGCAGGGGGCTGGGAGCCAGGGCTCCTGGGTTCACTGCTCCTGTTGCCCCCCTTTCCTCCCCGCCACGGGCCGCAGGCATGGGGGTAGGGTAGGAACAGCAGCGCATGGCCCCCCGCGCCATCCCGGGCCTGCTGGTACCACATCGCAGCTCTGTTCTGACACGCACCGTTGGCCCCAGGACTGGGCCAGATCAGCTCCCAAGCCCCTTGGTGCCACAACGTCAGGCCAGCGCTCCCCCCGCCCCCCAGCTCCCAGGGCTCCGCTGTCCAGGGGCTGGCTCGGGCCAGTCCTCCCCAGGGTCCCACTAGCCCCACCCCCCGGGAATCAGGAAAGTCCCCACGCCCCCGCATCCCATCCCCAGGCCGTCGCCCGCCACCGACAAGCTGAGCAGTTCTCAGGGGGAAGGGGGCAGCCCCGTGGTACCTTCCCGTCCAGAAAACCCCTCCCCCGTGCAATACACAGCAGGGAAACGCACGGAGCGAGGCCTAGTAGTTAGAGCCAAGGGGTGAGACTCCTGGCCAGACCCCATTCTCTTCACTGAGCATCCCTGCTTCTCTTCTCACCCTGACCTCTGAGCCAGGAGAGAACCCAGAAGTCCCGGCTCCAAGAGCCCCCTCTTCTCTAACCACTGGACCTCACTTCCCTGCCCAGAGCTGGGGAGAGAGCCCTGAATCCTGGCTCCCAGCCGCCCCCTGCACTAACCACTCTATTGACGCCAGTAGCCAGCCACCTCTCGGGCAGGGCTGTTTTAACACAACGCGCACACACAGAGCGCCAATATGGTTGTGTTCATAGGCACTGGTTGTGTGTGTACTGTACACTATCGAGGGGGAAATCGGAAATAATTGCTTCACTAATGACATAATTAGCAGAGGAAAATAATTCTATTCCCAGCCTGGGGAAGGGAGTGGGGTTAGAGCAGGGGAGGGCTGGAGCCAGGACTCCTGGGTTCTCTCCTAGCTCTGGGAGGGGAGTGGGGCCTAGTGGTGAGAGCGGGGCTGGACACGATGTGAGTGACAGGGCAGGCTTTGGCCGAAGTTCCCAAGGGCGACACAGAAGAAATCCTGGGGCAAGTTGGGCAGTCAGACCCTGAAATGTCTGTGATGTGACCAGGATCAGGGCTCCGTCGGGCCAGGCACTGCCCAGACCCCGACCGAGATCAGGGCCCCCTTGTTCCATCGGTCACCCTAAGGCCCCCTCCCCTGCTTGGCCCTACACTGCTGACCCCCGACGTGTGACCCACTTCACCAAGCAGAGCTGAGCCCCCGAAACTGCCGTATCCAACCATGCTGGAGGCGAGATCCCTCCCCCCACAGCATCTCCCCCACCTGTGCCAGAAAGGAGGCACCCCACGGCCCCTGGATGCAACCCTGGCAGGGAGAGCCCCGGAGCCAGGAGCTGCTCCCATGGCCACGCCGCCCCACGGCACGCCCCCCCCAGTCGGGGCCACGGTGCGTATCCATGTCCCAGCCAAGGGCAGGGGGAGCCGCGGGGGCCGACAGCCCCAATCCGGCGCCCTCCCCCCCCAGTGCGTGACCGGAGATGGGCTGGGCCGGCCGAGCACCTGGCCCAGACAGCAGCTGATCGGGCGGGTTCGGGGGCCTGGACGGGTGGGGGGGAGACGCAGAAAGCAGGGAGCGCGGAGGAGGGCGGCCACTGACCTGACAGTTCGGGAGTTCTCCCCGTCGGACCTGCGCGAGAGAGGGAGAGAGAGCAGGGTAAGCGACGGGCGGCACCCCCAGACCCAGACCCAGACCCCCCTTTATCCTGCCCCATTCCCGCCCCGCGGATGGACAGGCCCAGGTCCGAGCCCCCTTCCCCTCTGCGCCGGGGCGTGGGGCAGATGTTCGGGGTCCGGGCTGCCTGGCAGAACAGCAGAGACACCAAGAGCAGGCCCAGTGTGCCGGTGAGACGAGGCCACGTCACACGGCTCCTGAACCGGGGACAGAGAAGTGCCAACCCAGAGAGCATCCAGCAGGGAAAACTCACAGAACCCAGGTGTCCGGGCCCCCAGACTCTCACCGCTAGACCCCACTCCCCTCCCAGAGCCAGGGGAGAACCCAGGCGTCCTGGCCCCCGGCCTCCCAACTCTAACCACTAGACCCCACTCCCTTCCCAGAGCCAGGGGAGAACCCAGGCGTCCTGGCCCCCAGCCTCCCGACTCTAACCACTAGTCCCCACTCCCCTCCCAGAGCCAGGGGAGAACCCAGGTGTCCAAGGCGAGCGGCACAGCCAAGGCGCAGCGGGGGGACGAGGGGCAGGGGGCAGGGCTCAGTTTCCCGCCCGCCCAAGGCCAGAGGAGGGCTCCGAGAGTGGCTGGTTTGTACCGGAGCGGGAGAGATACCAGACAAGCCTGGCAGGGCAGAGGTGCCCCCAGCCTGGGACCTGCCCCCTCTCGGGGCGCTGGCTGACTGGGAGGTGGGGGGGCAGAGCACGGCGCACGGCCTGTCCCTCTGGAGCTGGGGGAAGGGGCCGAGCTGGCCCTGGCCCAGTGGCTCTGGCCGCCTGCCCCGGCGCAGGAAGCCCAGCGTGGCTGCTTGCCAGGAACAGGTGGTGCGGTGGCAGGGGCCAGGGTCAGGCGTCATCAGCCCACGGCTCCCACCGACTGCCCCATCTGCTGCCGTTTCCCGTCCTCCGGCCACGTGGGTCCTGAGACTTGAACCTCAGCGCCCCCTAGAGGGGACTGGCCCCTGCCCCATTTCCTGCCCCCCACCCCAAGCCAGCCAGCCTCTGCCCTGGGCCGGAGGGGAGCCAGGCTGTGGTTTCACGTCATTCCACAGTCCACACGCTATAACTCACCCTCTGCCCCCACCACTTCTCCCTCCCCCAGATCTGCCCCAGTGGGGTCAGGGGGTTTTACAGACCCCCATGCTGGGAGACTAGCGGCTGCCATCTGGGATGGTGGGCTAGCCACAGACATTTGGGAACAGTTTGTCTGGTGCTGAGATGCAGCCAGCTCTGGTGCAGAGCAGCCAGGTAACAGCCACACATAACGGCACTTAGGGATGGCTGGCCCGGCGCTGAGATGCAGCCAGCTCTGGTGCGGAGCAGCCAGGGAACAGCCACACATAACAGCACTTAGAGATGGCTGGCCCGGTGCTGAGATGCAGCCAGCTCTGGTGCGGAGCAGCCAGGGAACAGCCACACATAACGGCACTTAGAGATGGCTGCCCGGCGCTGAGATGCAGCCAGCTCTGGTGCGGAGCAGCCAGGGAACAGCCACACATAACGGCACTTAGAGATGGCTGGCCCGGCGCTGAGATGCAGCCAGCTCTAGGGCAAGGTAGCTTGGGAACGGCTGGGACAGAAAACAAAGAAGCAAACGCAGGGGAGGAGGCAGGGCTCTCCCAAGCGGGGATTGGGCCCGGATGACTGGGGCCGGGGGAGCGGAGGAGCGCAGACAGGACAGGGCGGGCTGGGAAGGGAAGGTCACATCGGATGGATAAGCCAAGGCCCGTGCTACCCTGGGGCTGGATTCTGCTCCCCGGGGTCAGGCCAGCCCCAGCCCCACTGCGAGATTTCAAGTGATCGCCCCAGGCTGGGACCCAGGACGCTAGGTTCTCTCCAAGGCTCTGGGAAGGCAGTGGGGGCTAGCGGTTAGAGCGGGGGGGGCAGGGGAGCTGGGAGTCAGGACTCCTGGGTTCTCTCCAAGGCTCTGGGAAGGCAGTGGGGGCTAGCGGTTAGAGCGGGGGGGTGGAGCTGGGAGCCAGGACTCCTGGGTTCTGTCCCCAGCTCTGAGTGGAAAGTAGAGTCTAGTGGTTAGAGCGGGGCAGGGCGAGAAGCCAAGACTCCTGGGAGCAGAATGGGGGTTGAGTGGGTGACAGCAAAGGCGTTGGGCCGCCTGGATTCTCTCCCAGGCTTGGGGAGGGGAGTGGGGCCTAGTGGGCAGAGCCGGGCGCCAGGACACGGGGAGTCTCCCCCCAGCTTGGGGCGGGGAGGCTCGGGCCCCCCGCGCCCACCCGGCCCCCAGCGCCCGCCCGCCGGGCTCGGATGAGCACCGCGGCGCAGAGTGGGCGGTAAAAGCAAGACAGATTTGTGCTGCTTTAAGTCACTTGCAGCAGCATCCAAACCACGTTGCTAATTTCTCGGCTGCGGGAGGGGGCGGCGCTGGGAATCGGAGCGAGCACGCGGCTGGAGCCCTCCACTCCCACCCCACCCGGCTCTGCCTTGGCGCAGGGCTGGGGGGCCGGAGCCACTCCCAAGGTCATAGCGCACGTGCCAGGGACGCTAGAGCCTCGCGCCAGCTCCCCTGGGCACTGCCAGAGCCCCCACGCTCCCCAAGTGCCCCAGCCCTCCCCCCGCCCGGCCTGGGAGCAGGGCCCGCAGCTCAGAAGCAGGGGGAGGCAGCTCTGGAAGGACAAATGGACGTGCAGGCCGGGCCCCGGAAGAGCCGACGTGCGAGGTTCAGGGCTTGGGATCCCGGCAGAAGCCAAAGTGATTGGACACTGGCACTAACCACTAGCCCCCACTCCCTTCCCAGAGCCGGGGGAGAACCCGGGCGCGTGGGCGGCTCCCAGGAGAGAGGCAGGTGCCGCCCCACGGACTAGCAGGGCGCCCCCTGCAGCCGGCAGCCCATGTCTCTCCTGGGGGTGCCCGTCCGCACAGAACAACATTTATGCTGCACACGGATGAAAAAATGAGAGGGGCCATGGCAGGAGTCCTGGCTCCCAGCTCCCCTGGCCCTGCCCCGCTCTGTTACCCCATCAGCCACGGCCCCACAGGGCAGGGTAAAGCAGATCTACATCCTTCCTGCCCTCCCACAGCCGCAATGGAGCGACCCCCATGTGCATCGGGTTCGGGTTCTAGATCCCCCTCCTGCCAAGAGAGTCCAGGTCCTGTTCTAGAGCCCTCCTGCCAGTGACACGCTTGGGAGCAGGTTCTAGGTACGAGTGTCTCTAGAACCCCTGGGGCTTGGAGTCCCTCACGCAAGGTCTCACCCCCCACCCCGCACCGCTCCCTGAAGTGTTGTGGTTGGCTCTAGAATCCACCTGCTGCTGGACATGACAGGACCATGCTCTAGAACTGCCGCGAGTTGCAAATGTGGCTCTAGATGCCCTGCTCTAGAAAGCTGCTGCTGCTCTAGAGTCCTCCTGCTGCTAGGTAGGTTGGGGCCATGATCTAGAAACCACCTAGTAGTCCTCATGAGGATAGCCATGCTGCGGGTGTCTCTCGAGCATGCGAATGAGGGGAACAGGCTCTAGAACCCCCACTTCCAGACACACCGGGAGCAGGCTCTAGAACGCCCGGCTGCTTCGACGCACTGGGGTGCCACGTACAGAACGCCCGGCTACCAGACAGCCGGATGGCTCCCGACCCTCGTGCTTCTAGGCCCCCAGGGAAAATGCCGCACTCCCCGATCGGAGGAACCAGCCCTCGAGCCCCCTCCCACTAGACGTGCTGGGTGCAGACACTAGAAAGGCTGCTTCCATTTGCAGTGAGGAATGCCCAGGATGTCCCGGCTTCTAGCTGTGTCTGGGAGCCGGCCCTCGAAGCCCCAGCAGCTGGGAGCACGGTGAGGCAGGTTCTAGGCCTGTCTGGAGTGCTCTCTAGAGCAGCCGACCTCAGACACCCTGGGGAGAAGGCTCTAGAGCACCCTGCTGTTTTCACACCTGTACCCTGGCTCCGGGACCCCTTTTTCTAGACCTCAGGAGATGAGGCTCCAGAATCCCTTGCCTTTAGGAGTGTAGTGCCCCTTTGCTTCTAGACACATCGGGGCAGCTCCAGAGCCTCTGCTGCTACACAAATCTGGGACAGACCTAGAAATCCTACTGGATAGGGGGCACGATAGGTCCCAGGGAGAGAGAGAGGTGGGAGTCTATTGGAAAGGGGGAGGGTCTATTCTGGAGCATGGTGGAGAGGGAGAGAGAAAAGCAGAGAAGAACCTAGAAGAGGTTGGGAGGACATGAATCTAGAGCAGGGCAGAGATGAGGAGTCCAGAAGGGGAACCCTGGGGAAAGTAGCAATATCTAGAGCAAAGGGAGAAGGGTCCAGGGCTCCAGAGCAGGGAGCTTGGATCTTGACAGTGTAACACAGCCAGAACAGGTAACCAGCCCCGGGGGCTCTACAGCAGAGATCTAGAGGGCTCCAGGGCAGTGTGAATCCCGGATCTAGAACAGCAAGAGGGGGATCTAGAGCACAACACACCGTGATCCAGAGCACGGGGGGATGGGTCTAGAGCAGAACCCAGAAAAAGAGGCCTCAGGGCCCAGAGCAAAGCAGAGCTCCAGGCATGGGGACCCTGTGGGATCTAGAGCAGGGATCTAGCCCGGGGGCAGGTTCTAGACCAGGGGCCCGGCTCCTTACTTTCTCTGCAGCGTGGTGGCGGGGCTGGTGCTGGTACTGGTGCTGTGCCCCCCGCCGGCTCCAGGACTGGAACTCCGGGATGCGCCCCGGCTCAGCTGGCCCCGCTCCCTCTCCCGGGGCGGGCGGGGGAACTCCCGCTCCTTGTCTCGGTTCTGGTGGGCGCCGCTCCGCTCCCTAATGGAGCCGCCGTCCCGGTGCAGCTGGCATTGGTCTCGGTAGTGGCCGTCCCGGTTCTGGTACTGCCCCTCGCGGTTCCCATGGTGCGGCTCTCGCTCCTTGTCCCGGTTCTGGTACGTCCCGTCCCGGTCCCCGCGCTTCTGGTACGGGCCCTCCCGATCGGCCCGGTTCTGGTACTGCCCATCCCGCTCCAAGCGGTTCTGGTACTGCCCTTCCCAGTTCTGGTATTGCCCGTCCCGGTCCGGCCGGTTCTGGTACTGCCCGTCCCGCTCTACCCGGTTCTGGAACTGCCCGTCCCGCTCCGGCCGGGTCTGGAACTGCCCGTCCCGCTCTACCCGGTTCTGGTACTGCCCGTCCCGCTCCGTCCGGGTCTGGAACTGCCCGTCCCGGTCCCGACCGGGCTGCTCCCGGGTCTCCTCGCGCAGGTCCCGGTTCTCCTGGCTCAGCTGCTCCAGCTGCCCCTCCAGCTCCTCGATGCGGCGCCGCTGGGTCTCCAGCAGCTTCTGCTGGCTCTCGATGATGTTGTTGAGCTCCAGCAGGTACTCCACGGCCCGGCTCGGGCTGTCGGACCCGGGCCCCCCTGCGCCCCCCTCCATGGAGAGGGAGGCCCGCAGGAGGCTGCGCCCGGAGCCGCGCGCCCTGCGCCCGGCAATGATGGAGAGGGTCGGGGGGGGGCCTGGACCCTCCCCGCTCTGCCTCCCCCCCGGGCCGGCAAGCGAGCCCCCGGGCCGGCCGCAGGGCGCTGCAGGGTCCCGGCCGCCGGCGGAGCCTTGCGGGGAGCCCGGGGGAAGGGCCTTGCGGGGCCCCCCGGCTGCTGCGCCTCCGCCGAGCGACGGCACCGGAGCGCCCGCCCGCTCGCCCGCCGCAGCGCAGACCCACTGCGCACTGCCGCCGCGCCGCGCCGCCCTGCCAGCCCGAGCCCCGCCGGCGGGGGGGAGCCCCGAGCCGGGGGGGAGCCCGGAGCCAAGTGGGGCGCGCAGCTCTGGGGGGGGGGCAGGGGCCCAGGCGAGCCCTGAGCTGATAGGGGGGAGGGGGCTGAGCTGGAGGGTCCGGGCCTGGGGGCAGGCGGGGGCTGCCCATGCGCAGGGGCCGCGAACCCCCCCGTGGCCCAGCTGGGGGGCGGCCCTGCCCGCCGAGCCCAGCCCCACGGACCCAGAAGGGGCAGAGGGAGCCGGCCGGGGCGGTGGGGCCGAGCCGGGGGGAAGGAAAGGTCACAGCTGGCACCCAGGCTGAGCTGACAGGAGGATGCCACGACGAGTAGGGGGAAGCCGGCTGGCGAGGGGAAACTGAGGCACGCACCCCAAAACATGAGCCAGGGGGGTCCTTCAGCTCCCCCTTCGCCACGGAGAACCCAGGCGCCCTGCCACTTTGTGCTGGGACAGCTCAGGGCGCCCCAACGCTCGGCCTGGCTGGGAGGGAGCCGGTGGGACCTAGGCCCCAAGGGGAGAGAGGGGAAGGCTGGAGAAGAGGGGCTGGGCCGGCTGTGTGGGGGGGGCAGCTTAAATCAGTCCTCTCTGCAGTTGGGGAACAGCAGCCTTAGCACTGCCCAGAGGGGGCTCGCCTGGCCCGGAGATGCAGCCAGCTCTGGGGCACAGCCGTGGGGGAACAGCCGCACAGAACGCTGCATGGGGGCAGCTCGCCCAGCACCGAGATGCGGCCAGCTCTGGGGCGCAGCCATGGGGGAACAGCTGCACAGAACACTGCCCGGGGACGGCTCGCCCAGCACCGAGATGCAGCCAGCTCTGGGGCGCGGCCATGGGGGAACAGCTGCACAGAACGCTACGCGGGGACGGCTCGCCCAGCACCGAGATGCAGCCAGCTCTGGGGCGCAGCCATGGGGGAACAGCTGCACAGAATGCTACGCGGGGACGGCTCGCCCAGCACCAAGATGCAGCCAGCTCTGGGGCGCGGCCATGGGGGAACAGCTGCACAGAACGCTACGCAGGGACGGCTCGCCCAGCACCGAGATGCAGCCAGCTCTGGGGCGTGGCCATGGGGGAACAGCCGCACAGAACGCTGCATGGGGGCAGCTCGCCCAGCACCGAGATGCAGCGGCTTCCAGTGGCCAGGGCCTGCACCCTCCAGCCCCCAGTGCCCCGTGACAACCCCCCTTTGGAGCTGATTTCGGAGGCCCCCCACCTCCCTGCAGCAAGGAGAGTAGCTTCCACGGGGAAATGATCCTGAAACTTCCCCCCTCCCCTGCAGCATTGCAGGTGCCATCTGCCCTTACCTTGGGGTGCATCTGCCTCCCAGCTGGTAGGAGCTACCCCCGGCCAACATGGAGGGGGCTGGGAGCCAGGACTCCTGCCCCCCCCCATCTACCCATTTCCAGACCCCACCTGGCCCCCGAGCCTCCCGTTACCCATCACCCCCCAATATATGAGCCAGCTGCGAGGCTCTGGGTGGGGTGGCAGAGAGACTCTGTGTTCAGTGCACATGGACCAGCCCCGAAAGGCTCAGCCCAGGCCTAGTGTAAGGGAAACTGAGGCACAATGACAGGAGGTAAACTTGGCCCTACAGGTGTGAAAGCAAAACCAGGAGTCCCGCCGCCCCTGCCCCGGCTCCCAGCACTGGGGGTAGGACCCAGGCATCTACCCCCCCGGCCCATTGGGCTGGAAGAGGCGGACGGGAAAAGCCAATTCCAAGGTTACAGGCTCGCTCGCTCGCACACCCGCCTAACTCCCCTCCCTCCCAGCCAATAGTTTATGCAGGCGGCCAGGGGCCTGGTTACCACAGAAACAACATGCAAATAACTTCACTGCTAATTAGGGTTTTAACCCTTAAAGGCTGGGATTCACAGGGCGTGGGCGGCTCGCCCAGGGCTGAGATGCAGCCCCCTCTGGGGTGGGGCACCGGGTGAACAGCCCCATAGAACGCCACACTGAGGCGGCCCTATGAGCACCTCTGGGGCTTCTCCCTTGGGAGGACACCCAGCCTGCCCCCCTTGCAGCTCGGCAGGATAATGGACTCCAGCCCAATCTCATGCTTCAGGGCGGCTGGCTAGGGGGGGTCAGGCAGGTCATTCCCCTGCCCCGCAGCTGTCCTGTTGGCTGTGGGTTGGATTTTTCTCTGCCCCCCCTCCCCCCCAGCTGGCATGTGGGCAGGGCATGGTCGCGCCAGGGCGCCAAGAGGGGAAGGTCAGTGGCACAGCGATTGGGCGTCACCCGGCCTGCCCACAGCTCTGTCTGGACTCGACCCATTTCCCAGCCCAGTCGCCCTCCTCCTGCCACAGCCCCCTAGCTGGTATCCCGGGGCGCAGCCGGGGCACTGCCCCCCCAGCAGTGGGTGGCAGAGTGGGTGCAGCCCCTGTCCCCCCCAATAAAGACTGACCTACCAGGCAGCCAGGGAAGGGAAAATCTGGTTTATTTTGTTGCAAAAAGACACACTCCACACGCGCGCGAGCGCACACACACACACACACACACACACAGACAGACAGGCCTGGAAAAGCAAGAGCCGGAGGATCTGCCCCACGCCCTGCCCCCAGCCCCCCTCCCCCCAATTCCAGCCCCGCTGGGCTCAAATCTTCCAAGCCGGATCCCCGGGGGCGGGTTTTTAAAAGCAAGTTCAATAGCATGATTCTAAAAGTCGCAAGGGGGGGGGGTCGGGCTGCCCCAGGATAAAACCTCCCCCCCCGCTTCGAGAGGGACGGGGTTAACAGGCCCCGGGCTGCACTGGGAGAGGCAAGGAAACAGTTAAAACCAACGGGGGGTTAAGCTGCTGTACCCCCGGCGGCATCCAGCTGGCTCTACTGCTCGTTGGGGTTCGGGTTGGCATCGGGGTACTTGGTGAGGTCAAAGGTCAGCACTTTGCTGATCACGCAGTCCCCTTGCTGTGGAGAGCAGAGAGGGGGGTCAGAGAGACAGATCAAGGGCCTGCAGCCCCCCCACACCCCTGGGCCTTGTGGCCCCGCAGCGCCGGGAAGGGGGTGCCCGTACCTCGGGGTACACCCCGATGAGGCTCTCCGCCTTGGTGTAGAACTCCTCCTTCAGCGAGATGACGATGGCCTGGAAGTTGCAGGCGGACTGCTCCTTGATGTAGTTTGCCACCTGGGGGGCACCGGGGGGAGGTCAACAGGGGTCCCCCTTGGTCTCTGCCCCCCCAGCCCCAGAACCTCGCTCTGCCCAGATCCCCGAGTCCCCAACTCTCCTGCCCCCCCCCCAGCGCACGGCCCCCCGGGGCCCTGCCCCACGCACCTTCCCGATGTTGGTGTTGTCCAGCGCTGCGTCAATTTCGTCCAGCACAAAGAAGGGGGCGGGCTTGTAGCTGGGGGGAGACGGGCAGTTCACGGCAGAGGAAGGACCGTAAGAGGCGCCCACAGCCCCGCTCTGACCACTAGCCCCCACTCCCCTCCCAGAGCCAGGAGAGGGCCCAGGCGTCCTGGCTCCAGCCCGCCCCCTCCCCCCGACCCAGCAGCCCTACCTGTGGATAGCAAACAGCAGGGCCAAGGCGGCCACGGTTTTCTCCCCTCCGGACAGGTTGTCCATGGGCCGGAACCGCTTGCCGGGGGCCACGCAGTTGTAATTAATGCCGTCCAGGTAGGGCTCTTCGGGGTTCTCCGGGCCCAGGAAGGCCTGTGGGGGCGGGATCGCGCCCAGACGGGTCAAGGGCCACGAGTGTCTCCACGGGGGAGAGCGGCCAACCCGGCTCAGCCAGCTCGCCTGGCACAGCCTGCCTTTCCCAGGCGGGAGGGGTCCCGGGGGCCGGCCAGGGGATCGGGGTCGAGGGGGTGGCGGGGGCTCACCTGGGCGCTGCTGTTCCGGGACAGGGCCTTGTAGATCTCGTCGATGTTGGTGGCCACGGACTCGAAGCAGGCGTTGAAGCGGTCGAATCGCTCCTTCTTGATCTGCTCAAAGGCCTGCTTGGCCTTCTTGGCCCGCTTGCGGGCTGCCTCGAACTCTGCCGGGGGCCGGGTGTGAGCGGGAACCCGGGCGGCCGGCTCCCGCCCCGCCCGCCCCCCGCCGGCTCCCGGCCGGCTCCGCCCCAGCCGGCTCCGCCCGCCCCCGCGGCTCCGTCCTGGCCGGCTCCGCCCGCCCCGCGGCTCCGCCCGCCAGCTCCGCCCCACCCCGCCCGCCACAGGCTCCGCCCTGCCCCCCAGCAGGCTCCGGCCGGCTCCGCCCGCTCCGCCCGCCAGCCTCCCAGCCAGCTCCCGCCCCGCTCCGCCCACTAGCCCCAGGGGCCGGTACCGTCGGACGTCTCCTGGAACTTGTCGCGGACGCTCTCCAGCTTCTCCATGGCCTTCATGTTGGGGGCGGCGATGCGCTGCAGGACGCTCTGCTGCTCGTTCAGCTTCTGCTGCAGCTGGTTCATCTCCTGCTTGATCTCGTCCTCCGCCTGGGCGTCCTGGGGGCCGGGCGCAAGGGGTGGGGCCAGCCGCGGGCAGGCCCCGCCCCCGCAGAGAGAGGCGGGGCTTGTGCCTTGGCGCCCTCAGCCATTTACACCCCACCGCGACCCGTGCTCCCCGAGGACTCTCCCCCAACCCGCCCCGGCCCCACCCACCCACTGGCAAAGGCAGGGAGTCCCCCAGGCTGCTGGCAGGCTGGGTTCTCTGGGGGCTGGGTGGGGATGGGGTGGGGGAAGGCTTTCCGGGGGCGGGGGCGGCCAGGGGCAGGATCTCCTAAACTGGGCTCTACAGGTCGGCGTGGGGCGGACTCTCTGGGGCGGGGTGGGGTGAGGGGCCTCTCCAGGAACAGGGCAGGGGCAGGATCTCCCAGGCTGGGCTCTACAGGTCATGTTGGGTTGGGTTGGGTCGGGGTCTCTCCGGGAGGGGGGGGGAGCAAGGCGGGGTCTCCGGGAAGGGGGGCGGGCCCCGGGCCCCACGCACCTTGAGCTCCTCGGACAGGTCGCTGTAGTCGATCTCGATCAGGGCCTCCCGTGCGTACATGTTGGACGTGCGCTGGGAGCTGCTGACGGGCTCCTCGCCGTGCGCCCCGCCCTGGGGAGGGGGGGTGAGGGGGCCACGGCAGCCCCCTCCCCTTCACACTCCCCCCATTCATCCCACATGCCCCCTTTGCAGCCCCCATTCATCCCACAGCTCACCCCACTGCCCTGCCCCCGCAAGACAGCCAGCCCCTCGCAGCCCCGCTCCCCTGCCCCGCACCACAGCCCCACACCACAGCATGCCCCACAACCCCCCTTCCTAGCCAGCCCCCACCTCCTCCTGGCTGATGTCGTCCATGGTGCCCTTGGAGAGCGGCAGCTTGATGTCCTGCATCTTGCAGGCCTGCAGCAGGTTGTGCCGGTCGCTGCGCTTCTGCTCCAGCTTGGTCTCGATGGCCGTCACCTCCTTCTGCAGGTGGGTCATCTCCCTGCCGGGCGGCGGGGCCAGGCTGAGGGGCGGGGCCAGCGCCGGCCCCGCCCCTGGGACACGGCTGCCGTTCACCGTCCCCCGCCCCTCGCTTTCATCTATCATTCACCAGGCCCGCCCCTCGGACACGGCTGCCGTTCACCAGCCCCGCCCCTCGCCCTCACCCATCATGTGCTGGCCCCGCCCCTCGGATACGGCTGTCGTTCACCGGCCCCGCCCCTCACCCGTCATGCGCCAGCCCCGCCCCTCGCCCACGGCTGTCGTTCACCGGCCCTGCCCACGCGTCCTCCTCCAGTGATGGAGTCAGTGGCCCCGCCTCCCATGGGCAGCTACCATACATTGACCCCGGCCCCTTCCACGTGCCTCACCCCCCCACAGGCCTCTGTCACTCACGGGCTCTGCAAGGGCCCGCCCACTCCCTGGCTGTCACTCACTTGTTGGCCCCGCCCAGTTTCTTGCGGATCTCCTCCATCTCATGGTTCTTGTCGTTCACCTCGGATTTCTTGGCCAGGTGCTGGTTCTTCAGGTCCTGCAGCTGGGCCATGGTCTCGTCGATGATCTTCATGTGCCGCTGCTCCTCCTGGGCGGGGCAGAGGGGCAGTGAGCCCCGCCCACCGGGGGCCAGGCCCCACCCAAACTGCTCTTGGGGGCAGCAAGCTCCTCCCACCAAGCCTGAAACTGCTCCCCCAAGGGAAAGACGGGCCAAGCCCTCCACGCTGGGGAGGGAACCCACCTCCCGACACCCGGAGCCCCCCCCGCACCTTCTTGAGCTTCTCGATCTCCGTCTCGTCCTTCTTGACGGTCTGCTCCCACATGTGCACCTTCTCCTGGTCCTCCTTCAGCTGGTTCCGCTCGAAGTCCAGCTGGATGCCCAGACGCGTCTTCTGGTTTTCAAACTCCAGCCTGCAGGCGGGGCAGAGACGGGTCCTGCACTGCGCCCCTGGGTGCCGCAGGAGCGGGCGGGGCGTGGGGCAGGGGCTGTCCCCTTTGGGGGCCTGGCTCCCTCCTGGCCCGGGCAGGGGCTGGCTGGGGGGGGGGAAATGGGGCAGGGGCTGGCGACCCAGGCTGGTACCTTTTCTTGGCAATCTCATTCTGCCGCTTCACCTTCTCCTCCTCGAACTCCCGGATGTTCCTCACCCCGATCTCCCGGCAGAACTCCTCGAACACCTCGTCCTCCACCTGGCGGGGGTGTTAGATGCTGGCTGGGGGCGACCCTCCCCCCGACCTGACACCCCCCTTCCGGGCCTGGGACACCAACCTGGCACCACCCAGGAGCCCAGCAGCCACCCCACGAGGCAGCAGGCATGTGCTGCAGGGCCACGCAGCAGGGGCCACGTCCCCCCAACACACAGTGCAGCCCAGCCCCGCCGCAGGGGCCACGTCCCCCCAATACACAGCCCAGCCCCGCCGCAGGGGCCACGTCCCCCCAAAACACAGCCCAGCCCAGCCCCGCCGCAGGGGCCACGTCCCCCCAATACACAGTGCAGCCCAGCCCCGCCGCAGGGGCCACGTCTCCCCAATACACAGGGCAGCCCAGCCCAGCCCAGCCCAGCCCCGCCGCAGGGGCCACGTCCCCCCAATACACAGCCCAGCCCAGCCGCGCCCGCGGCCACGCCCCCCCACACAGCCCAGCCCAGCCCCGCCGCAGGGGCCACGTCCCCCCAATACACAGCCCAGCCCAGCCCCGCCGCAGGGGCCACGTCCCCCCAACACACAGCCCAGCCCAGCCCCGCCGCAGGGGCCACGTCCCCACAGTTCACAGTGCAGCCCAGCCCGCCGCAGGGGCCACGTCCCCCCAACACACAGTGCAGCCCAGCCCCGCCGCAGGGGCCACGTCCCCACAGTTCACAGTGCTCCACTGACTGCGATCTCTGAAGATCACAAGAGCAGGCGCCCGGTGGAGCGCAGCCAGCACAGCGCACTGCACAGGGGCAGGCCGAGAGAGGCCACATGGACCGCTGCCCCCCGCGTTGCAGCAGGAGTGCCAGGCACAGAGAGGCCGTGGACCCCGTCCCCCTAGGCCCCGCCCCCCAGGTGGCCTCAGGCTCACCTGGTTCATCTTCTCCTTGAGGTCCTTCATCTCCCGCTCCCGGCTCTGGATGATTCGTTTGATGTCGTTGATGCGGGGCCCGAAGTTGGCCAGTTCACTCTCCAGCTTCGACTTTTCCTTGGGGGGAGGAGGGGGGGAGGTAAATACCCAGTGGGGCCAGCCACCTCCAGCTCCCCCTTCTGCCCCAGTCCTGTCCCCTCCCACCCAGAAGCCCCCCCAACCCCGATCCAGTCCCTCCCCACCCCAGCAGCCTGTCCTGTGCCCCCAACCCAGTAGCGCCCCCAGCCCAGATTCTGCCCTCATACCCCAGCAGCTTCCACAGCTCCAACACAACCCCCCAGGACCTTTTACTGCCCCACCCCCACCTGAGAGGCATCTGCCCTGCCCCCCCGCCCGGAACAGACGCCTGGGAGCCCCCCAGGAATGGGCGAGGCGAGAGCAGCAGCCCGGGGGGGAGGGAGGGGGTCACGCCGCTGTACCTGGAGGTTCAGGGCCAGGTGCCGGGTCTTGGTCTGTTCCAAGTCGCTCTGGGAATATTTCAGCCGCATCTGCAAGCCGTGGGCCTGGGACTGGACCTGCCGCAGCTCGGCCTCCTTGCGCTTGGCCTTCATTTGCTCCTGAGAGGCGCGAGGGAGGGGTTACCAGCAGCCTGGCGGCCCCTCTGGGGCGGGGCAGCCGGAGAACAGCTGCACGGAGCTGCCTGCCTCCCAGCACTGACCCCAGCCTCCCTCACCTTCAACTCCTCCGTCAGCCTCTCCTTCTTCTCCTTCAGCTTGTCCACGGCCTTCTCGTCCCAGCGACGGGCCTTGGCCTTCAAGTCGCTGGCGCCTCCGGAGATCACCCCCGACTTCTGGAACAGCGTGCCGTCCAGGGCGACCGTCTGGGGGTGAAGGCGCGGCGGGTCAGGGCAGGCAGCGCGAGGGGGCGTGACCCTGGCGCCCCGGGCCCTCGAGATCACCATGCGGCGCGCTCCAGGGGCGCCCCAGGTCCCACCTCTTCTACCTGAGGCTCCACCCCCGGCCTTGCCCAGGGGCTGGGAGTGGCTGTTGGTTCCCCGGTGGAGCCGGGCTAGATGCTCATGGGAGTGGAGCTCTGGCCCCAGTCCCACGAGAGGGTCTCTTGCACCAGTGGGGGACGTAGGGCCCCGGCTGCTGGCCCAGACGGCGGAGCAGAGCGAGCTTCCGGGCTGCGCCGGGAGGGTTCCAAAATGAGCCGGGACAAACCAGAGCCAGGGTCTGAATTGAGCAAGGCAGCAGGGGCCGAGGCCAGGCACCTGGGTTCCCCCCCCGGGAGGGGCCAGAAATCGGGCCGGGGCCGGGGCTGGGGCCGGGGCCAGGCTCACCTTGTGCCTCTGGTGGCCCCCGAAGGCGATGCGCCGGGCGTCCTCCACGTTGTCGCACACCAGGGCATTCCCGCAGGCGTACTGCAGGGCCTTCTTGATGTGGGGCGGCTCGTAGCGGATCACGTCGATCACCAGCTTGGCCCCCTTCAGCTCCCGCAGCTTCTCGTCTGTGGGCTTCACCTGGGCGGGCAAAGCGCGGGTGAGGGGCAGGGGGCGTCGCCCATTGTGGCGGCGCATCGGGGTTCCCCTGCCTCCTGCACCCCCATAGTGGCACGAACAGACTCCGCCAGCCAGTAGAACAGAGGGAGTTTATTGCTTCTCCAGGGTATAGCACAGCACAGATGTCATCTGGTTACAGGGCAGGCCTAGGATGCCTCAGCCCCCCGCCCCTTGAGATGGGGGAGACTGGGCCCCTAAATCCCAGCCCCTTGCTTAGGCTGCTTCCTCCATGATACCAGGCAGAAACTCCAACTCTCTTCCAGCCCTGCCCCCCAGCCAGGTGCTGGTCTCTGCCCTCCTTCCTTTGTCTCCCTTCCTGGGAGGCTGAGCCTGGGTGTTTGGGTTAATCCACATTTGGGAGAGCCAGTGAGAATCTCCCATCCCAGCGCAGGGGGAACCCGGGTCACAGAGCAGACAGCACCCCCACTACGCCACACCCATCTCCCCTGGCAAACGGGCGCCCAGGCACCTGGGTTTAAGGGAGGCTGTCTGCGGGGGCGGGGGGCTGTTTGTCCTGCTCAACTGGCTTGAGAGAATTTGGGGGGGTAATAATTGTGAAGGCGAAGAGCAAGGGCAATTTGGAAACATCCCCCCCAGCACTTTGATTTCATTCACTGAAATCGTCCCCGTCGGGCCAGGCCACGAGGGAGAGCCACGAGGGAGAACCACGGTTTCAGCCGTTTCCCGCCATGCAGGCGGCTAGGGGACGCACGACCGGACGCCCGCTGACACGCGGCTTTCTGAGCCCCCAGGCGCGGGTCGGCCGCACCAAGGCACCCGCAGCTGACGGCCTGAGATCAAACTGCCGCGTCTCAGGGGGCGTCCACCTGGCTCGGCCGAGATGGAAATTTCCACCGAGGGCTGGCAAGAGCTTTGGGGAATGGGGGCGTCATTCACAACGGTATGGACACACTGGAGAAATGGTCGGAGGTCTGAAGTTTAATAAGGACCAATGCAAAGGGCTCCACTTAGGAAGGAACAATCCGTGTCACACACGGAACGGGAAGCGACTGTCTAGGGAGGAGTCCTGCAGAAAGGGATCTAGAGGTCAGAGCGGACCACAAGCTAAACATGAGTCAACAACAGTGTGATGCTGTTGCAAAACAAGCAAACATGATTCTGGGATGGATCAACGGGAGTGTTGTGAGCAAGACACGAGAAGTCATTCTTCCGCTCTGCTCTGTGCTGATTAGGCCTCAGCTAGAGGATTGTGTCCAGTTCTGGGCACCGCATTTCAAGAAAGATGTGGTGAAATTGGAGAAGGTCCAGAGAAGAGCAACAAGACTGATGGACGGTCTGGAGAACAGGAGCTAGGCGGGGAGACTGAAAGAATTGGGCTTGTTTAGTTCAGAAAGGAGAAGACCGAGAGGGGACGTGAGAGCAGTTTTCAGGTATCTAAAAGGGTGTCACAAGGAAGAGGGAGACAAATTTTTCCCTTTGGCCTCTGAGGACAGGACAAGCAGCAATGGGCTTAACTACAGCCAGGGAGGTTTAGGTTGGACATTAGGAAAAACTTCCTGCCCGTCTGGGTGGTGAAACACTGGAATGAATTGCCTGGGGGGGTTGTGGAATCTCCATCCCTGGAGATATTGAAGAGCAGATTGGACACACACCTGGCAGGGATGCTCTAGACGGTGCCTGGTCCTGCCGTGAGGGCAGGGGGCTGGACTCGACCTCGCAAGGTCCCTTCCCGTTCTAGGATTCTGAGATGGAATCAGTTTGGGGGGGCAGCAAGCCGCAGACACCCCAGAGGTGAGCAGTGGGCCAGCGCGGCCAATGCCAGAGGCTTCAGAGGGAATGGACAGGACAGGACAACTCTGGAGAGATCCATCCTGCAGGGGTGAGTTCCACAGGCCAACGTGTGCTGGGCAAATCCCTTCTCTCGTGTGCACTAAGCTGCTGCCTCTTCAGCCCCTCGGGTGACCTCTGGGCCTGGAGTTCTGGGTGGGGGGGGGAGCGACTCATTCTCTGCACCCTTCCGCCCTGCCCCCCCCAGCCAGCTCTTCTCCAGCTTCTCGCCCCCCCAGCTGCCAACTGGCCCTCCTCCCGCAGCCCCTGCCTGGGCTGTGGCCCGGTTCGGCCTCTTTTCCACCCCGAGCGCGGGCGGCTGCATTCCAGCCGCGTGGCGCGAGGGGATTTCCCGGCCCCCGGGCTGCGACGAGCCGGCGGGGGGCTCACCTCCAGGTAGTCCAGGGGCAGGAAGGTCTCCGGCTCGCCCCCGCTGCTCCTTGATGTACTGGATGCAGTCGCGGCCCGTCTTCTCCGAGTCCACGATGATGGCGTCCATGTTCTTGCCCAGCACCTTGGTGACGGCGATTTGGTATTTCTTCTGCGTGGGCTGGCAGAGGTCGATGAGCCGCCCGTACTGCGCAGGGGGGGCAGGGCGTGAGCGGGGCAGGGACCCCCGGCGCCACGCCCCAGTCCCAGTCCCCCCCCACGCACCACAGAGCCGGGGTAGAGGCGCTTGATGCTCTCCATGATCTCGGCCTTGCGCTGCTGGCGGCTGTTCTCCTGGCGGTCAATGCGGGCGTCCCCCAGCTGCTCCATCACCTGGTTCAGCTCCTTGTTGATCTCGTCGATGCGCCGCTTAGCCAGCTCCACCTCCTCCGTCAGCTCCCCCTCCAGCTTCTTCTGCTCCTCCAGCGACTGCCTGCGCGGGGGGGGGGTCAAGGGGCCGTGCCACTGGGAACGGGAGAGCGCCCCCGGCCGGTGCCCCCCACCTGCCTGGCACATTACCCTGTGCCGAGGGAGAGTGCCCTCCCTGCCCAACATCCATCGCCACCCACGCACCCAGCACCTGCTGTCCCCCGCCTGGCACCCACCTGCACTCCATCAGCTGGCACATTACCCAGTGCCCAGGGAGGGCGCCCCCCCCGGCGGACACCCACTGCCCCCCGCCCAAGGAGAGCGCCCTCCCCACTCACCACCCTCTGTGCCCGGCCCTGACTGCCACTGGAGAGCACCCCCATGCCAACCACCTGCCCTGCTCCCTGCAGCATGGCGCCCCAGGATCCACTGCAATGGGAACTGGGCCCCGAAAGAACCAAGGAAAAGCCCCCCCCAAGCACAGCGCCCCCCGGCCCGGCATACTTGCTGGTAGCGATGTACTCCTCCAGCTTCTCAATCCGCTTCTGGTTCTCCTCGATCTCCCGCAGCTTCTGCTTGATCTTGGCCTGGGGGGGCCGGAGCATGAGACGGACGCACGGACGGCAGGACGGGGGGGCAGACACTGGTGAAGGGTCCCAGCAGCGGTGAGGTGGGAGGCATGAGGGGCACGGATGGGCGGTGGAGCAGGAGCTGGCGGGGTGGGGGGCACAGATGGGCGGCACCGGGGAGGCCGGTGGCATGGGGGGCCCAGGCTGCCAAGAGAGGAAATCGGTCTCACCTCGGTCTCCACTTTCTTCCTCTCCTCCAGGTCCAGCCGGTCCTGATCCGCTTTCTGGTCCCGGTTAAACTTCTCCAGCTCCTGGGCCAGCGTGGCAGCTCTCTTGCTGGCCTCCTCCTTCAGCCGGTGGTACTTCTTCACCTGCGGGGCCGGGGAGAACAGGCGGGCCACAGCCTCAAACCCCAGCTGCTCTCAGCTGCAGACACCTCTGGGGCGAAGCACTGGGGTCCAGCCGCACACAACGCTGCCCAGGGCCAGCTCGCCTGGCGCAGACAGACAACCTGTTCTGGGGCGGAGCGCTGGGGACCAGCCGCGCACAACGCTGCCCAGGGCCAGCTCGCCTGGCGCGGACAGACAACCTGTTCTGGGGTGGAGCGCTGGGGACCAGCCGCACACAACGCTGCCCAGGGCCAGCTCGCCTGGCGCAGACAGACAACCTGTTCTGGGGCGGAGCGCTGGGGACCAGCCGCGCACAACGCTGCCCAGGGCCAGCTCGCCTGGCGCGGACAGACAACCTGTTCTGGGGTGGAGCGCTGGGGACCAGCCGCACACAACGCTGCCCAGGGCCGGCTCGCCTGGCGCAGACAGACAACCTGTTCTGGGGCAGAGCGCTGGGGACCAGCCGCACACAACGCTGCCCAGGGCCGGCTCGCCTGGCGCAGACAGACAACCTGTTCTGGGGCGAAGCGCTGGGGACCAGCTGCACACAACGCTGCCCAGGGCTGGCTCGCCTGGCGTGGACGGACAACCTGTTCTGGGGCAGACACTGGGGACCAGCAATGCCACTTATTTCGGACAAGGGATGAGGGGAATTTCTGCCTCCAACTGCGACTGCAGGGGGCCTCATGTAGGGGGCAGGGTCAGATTCCCGAGGTCACATTTGACCCGGATGCTGGGCCTAGGATCACAGGACTGAAAGGGACCTCGCGAGGTCGAGTCCAGCCCCCGGCCCTCACAGCAGGACCCGGCCCCGTCTACAGCTTCCCTGCCAGGCGTGTGTCCAGCCTGCTCTGAAATCTCTCCAGGGATGGAGATTCCACAACCCCCCCCAGGCAATTTACCCCAGTGTTTAACCCCCATGCCAGGCAGGAAGTTTTTCCTAATGTCCAACCCAAACCTCCCTGGCTGCAGTTTAAGCCCCTTGCCTCTTGGCCTGTGCTCAGAGGCCACGGAGAACAATTTCCCCCTCCTCCCTGTGACACCCTTTTAGGCACCTGAAAACCGCTCTCGCGTCCCCGCTCAGTCTGCTCTTTTCTGAGCTAACCAAGCCCCGTTCCTTCAGTCTGCCCCAGAGCTCATGGTCTCTAGGCCTTGGATCGGTCTTGTTGCTCGTCTCTGGCCCCTCGCCAATTTCCCTGCAGCTTCCCGGAAAGGCGGCAGCCGGACTCGCGCAGAGCCGGGCGGGAGGCTCCCCGGGTCCGGCTCGCAGTGCCCCGGCTCTTCAGCCCAGAGGGACACTGGCTATTTTTGCACCCAGCTTGGTCACGCCCCAGCACCTCCCGTAAAAGGATCTCAAGCATCAGCCACAGGCAGCCCCGCCTCGTACCTGGTTCTCCTCCAGGGTGAGGTCTCGCCCCTGGCTCTGGCTTTCCTCCTCCATGCGCTCCTCGAACTCCTGCCGCGCCTTCTCCACTGACAGCATCTCCTTCTCCAGCTCGTCCATGTCGCCCTTGCGCTTCTTGTACTGCTTCTGGGCGTTCTGCAGGGACTTCTTGGCCGCCTCCAGCTTCTTGATCTTGTGGGAGGTGTTCTCCTTGGCTTTGATGTACTGCGGCCGCTTCTGGTTCAGCTCCGAGTCCTTCTCCCTGGGATGGGGGGACACCACGAGTTCCAGATCCCAGCCTGCTCGGCTGTGACTGCAGGGTCCTAGGACATCCAACCTGCACAGCCCTCCTGCTCCGCTCTAGACCACAGCGCTTCTAAAGTGTCCGTCTAGGCTGTCCTAGACAAGCCAACGTACACAGCGTCACCTACTCATGCTACATCACGTTTCTAGGTTGTGCAGTGTTCTAGGCCGCCCAACCTAGACAGCGTCACCTACTCATGCTACATCACCACGTTTCTAGGTTGTGCAGTGTTCTAGGCCGCTCAACCTAGACAGCGTCACTTACTCCATGCGAAATCACCATGTTTTTAGGTTGTGCAGTGTTGTAGGCCGCCCAACCTAGACAGCATCACCTACCCCACGCTACATCACCATGTTTCTAGGTTGTGCAGTGTTCTAGGCCGCCCAACCTAGACAGCGTCACCTACTCATGCTACATCACGTTTCTAGGTTGTGCAGTGTTCTAGGCCGCCCAACCTAGACAGCGTCACCTACTCATGCTACATCACCACGTTTCTAGGTTGTGCAGTGTTGTAGGCCGCCCAACCTAGACAGCGTCACCTACCCCACGCTACATCACCACGTTTCTAGGTTGTGCAGTGTTCTAGGCCGCCCAACCTAGACAGCGTCACCTACTCATGCTACATCACGTTTCTAGGTTGTGCAGTGTTCTAGGCCGCCCAACCTAGACAGCGTCACCTACTCATGCTACATCACCACGTTTCTAGGTTGTGCAGTGTTGTAGGCCGCCCAACCTAGACAGCGTCACCTACCCCACGCTACATCACCACGTTTCTAGGTTGTGCAGTGTTCTAGGCCGCTCAGCCTAGACAGTGTCACTTACTCCATGCGAAATCACCATGTTTTTAGGTTGTGCAGTGTTCTAGGCCAACGATTTAGATATTGGCATAGAGAGGATGCTTATTAAGACTGCAGATGATCCCAAGCTGGGAGGGGTGGCAAGTGCTTTGGAGAACAGGGTCATAATTCAAACTGATCTGGGAAAACTGGAGAAATGGTCTGAGATAAACAGGATGAAGTTTAAGAAGGACCAATGCAAAGTGCTCCACTTAGGAAGGAACAATCAGCCTCACACACACAGAATGGGAAGCGACTGTCTAGGAAGGAGTGCTGCAGAAAGGGATCCAGGGGTCAGAGGAGACCACAAATTTTGCTTCTGGGCTGCATGAACAGGAGTGCTGTGAGCCAGACACGAGAAGTCATTCTTCCGCTCTATGTGCTGATTAGGCCTCAGCTGGAGGTTTGTCCCCCGTTCTGGGCACCACATTTCAAGAAAGATGTGGAGACATTGGAGAAGGTCCAGAGAAGAGCAACAAGACTGATGGACGGTCTAGAGAACAGGAGCTAGGAGGGGAGGCTGAAAGAACTGGGCTTGTATAGTTTGGAAAGGAGCAGACTGAGGGGGACATGAGAGCGGTCTTCAGGTATCTAAAAGGGTGTCACGAGGAGGAGGGAGAAAAATTGTTCCCCTTGGCCTCTGGGGATAGAACAAGAAGCAATGGGCTTGAACTGCAGCAAGGACGGTTTAGGTTGGACATTAGGAAAAACTTCCTGTCAGGGTGGTTAAACGCTGGGATAAATTGCCTGGGGGGTTGTGGAATCTCCGTCCCTGGAGATATGGAAGAGCAGGTTGGACACACACCTGGCAGGGATGCTCTAGACGGTGCTTGGTGCTGCTGTGAGGCCACGGGGCTGGACTCGATAACATCTCAAGTCCCTTCCAGTTCTAGTGCTCGGTGATTCTACCTCCTGCTAAATCACCACATTTCTAGATCATCTCTAGACAGCATCATCTCGCTCACCGTCTCTCACCACCACACATATGCTGTTCTTGGCCACCCAGGCAAAATACTGTCACCTCCCGGCCCTGAGTGCGATAGGCCACCCAGCTAGCAAATAGGACCCTGCCTCTTCCTGGATCATTTTGTTTCTAGTGTTTATTTTCATACAACAAAAGGCTACCCAACCTAGTGTGGCCTACTCAATTCTAGATCCCCTCATTCTAGAGCAGTCTTCTCAACCCAGGGCTCAGTGAGATCTCTATTACAGCAATATAATAATACAGTCATACATCTATTCTGTGGATGCGGCCCACATACTAGAGAGAGCGCTGCATGTGCAGCCGACAATTCGAGATATTACATTCTTACTACTCTAGACCACCCTACCCAGCCAAGTGCACCTGACATGCTGTAGATCAATGTTTCTGGAGTCTATATCCATCCTGTTCTAAGACACCCAACCCAGACAGCCTGTTCTAAACCCTGGTTTTCTAGAGGTTTGCCAGTGTCATTCTAGAGCATGTGCTGCAGACAGCATTACTAATCTGATTCTCGAGGGCACATCCAAACAGCTACGGATCATCCAATCTAGACAGTGTTACACGCCGCATTGTACATAACCTTGTTCTAGAGCATGCTGCTTCGGGTCGTCCACTTCATCATTCACCCACATACCTGCACCACCACCTCCTGGTCTAGAGCGGCCATGATTTTAGAGGGGGCCGCCGCTGCCCTCATTCTAGAACACACCCCATTCCAGAATAACCTCCGTACCCATTCGACACCGTACTGATGCCGAACGAGTCTGACCCAACCTCCCCTTATTCTAGGCAACGCTCCATTCTAGATCGCACCACGGCGAGCAGAGTCACCACTCCACCGCACCTCCTCACCTCACTGCAACCCAATTCCATTCTAGACAGCGACGCCAACCTGCTGGCTCAAGCCTCAGTTCCAGACCTCACTCCCACACCCTCCCTCTCAGAGGATGTAATCACCCTCAGCTCTAGACCCAGTTCCCTTCAGGACGACACCAAGCTGCCCAAATCCGAACTGGTATTCCCTCGCTCTGGACGGGGCTCCTGAATGGATCACATCCTCCCCTTTCCCACCCACAGCACATTCTAGATTAAGTCCTGCCCCTCCCTTTCTAGAAGCTGCCTTCCCATGTTAGAGTGCGGCCCTACCCCTGCTCCTGGCCCAGCGAACCACAACGCTTCCTGAGCGCAGCCTATACCGCCTCACGTTCTGCCATCTTGCTCCCATTCTAGAAGGCCCTCCATGCAGTGCCACACCCCGTTCTAGAGCCCAGCCACTCTGTCCTAATGCGCCTCTTAATTCTGGAGTGTAACCCTGGGTTCTAGAGTGCAGCCCACACCCGCTCATGCTCCAGAACAAACCCCTCCTTCCCGCCTGATGTGCAGCCCCGCCTCTAGACCTAGAAGGGGAAGGGCCATTCTAGAATGCAGAAGGTCTAGAGCCCGTCTCTGGTTCTAGAGTGCACAATAGCCTGACTTAGGGTACGTCTAGACTACATGCCTCTGTCGACGGAGGCATGTAGATTAGACAGATCGGCATAGGGAAATGAAGCCGCGATTTAAATAATTGCGGCTTCATTTAAATTAAATGGCTGCCCGCTCTGCCGATCAGCTGTTTGTCGGCAGATCGGGCAGTCTGCCGTCGCATGCGACAGGAAGCCTTTGTCGATCGGGCGCAGGTAAACCTGATTTCACAAGGCATACCTGCGCCGTCGACAAAGGCTTCCTTGTTGACGCGCGCGCCCAGACTGTCCCGATCTGCCGACAAACAGCTGATCGGCAGAGCGGGGCAGCCATTTAAATTTAAATGAAGCCGCGATTATTTAAATCACGGCTTCATTTCCCTATGCCGATCTGTCTAATCTACATGCCTCTGTCGCCAGAGGCATGTAGTCTAGACGTACCCTTAGACTCCTCGGTCCTGTTTGGCTGTGCACGAATCCAAGAAGCATCCCCCCTCCAGTTCTAGGCCATAAGAGCACCTCCTGGTTCCCAGCCCTACTCTGGGCACGGTCCCCTCCCGCGCCAGCACCCACGCCGGCCTCACTTGATCTCCTTCTCGATCTGCTGCTGCTCCCTCATCATCTTGCCCAGCTCCTTCTTCTTGTCCTTGAGCTCGTCCTCCACCCTGTCCATGCGCTTCTTGTCCTTGTCAATCTCCTTGTTCTTGGAGGCCAGCTCCTTGTTCAGCTTCTCGATCTCCGCCTCGTTGTGGTACAGCTTGAAGAGCTGCAGCTGGACCTGGGCCCGCACCACCTCGTCCTTCAGGCGCTGGTACCGGTCCGCCTGCCCAAGGGGGATGGGGAGTAAATGCTGGGTCCGGGGGATCGCCCCCCCACCAGCCCGCCGGCTCAGGCCCCTCGGAATCCTCGTCCTGCTGCCGCCTGCCCCCCAGCAGGCACCGCCGACCCTGGCCAGGTAAGGGATCCCACAGCCCCTGCACCGCAGAGCCCAGCCCAGCCCCCTCCCGAGCCCCTGAAATCCCGCTCCACCCCGCCTGCCTTGACCCCACTCTCCCTCCCTCCCAACCTCACCTTCTTCCTGTGTGCCCAACCTCAGCCGCCTGCCCCTCCAGCCCCTCACCGGCTCCCAGGGTCTAAGAGGTCCTCCTTTGCATATAGCACACAGCTCCTTCCTACCCCCACTCCCCAATTCCCACTCAGATCCCCACTCACCAGAGCCCCCTCACAACCCCATCTTCCACCCGCTCCGGCCGGCCCCACGCCCAGTCACTAGGACCAGCCTCGCCCCCAGCCCCATTTAACCCCTCTGGGCAGCCCCACCAGCTAGAACCCTTCTACCCCCACAACGCTCAGAGACACTAGCCCAACCCCACCTCCCATGCGCCCTGTAATGCCACTACCTCCTCCTTGCCCTGGCCCTCCGTCGGTCAGCTCCCAGCCCACTCCACGGGCCCACGGACACCCCAGCCCATCTGCAGCCCCCCCCCACCTCCTCCTTCTCCTGCTTGGCCTCCTTGCGCTCGGCGGCGATGTTCTTCTTGCGGTGGTAGTTGAACTGCGTGTCCTCCTCGGCCTTCACCATCTCCTTCTTGCGCTTGTCGTACTCCTGGGCCAGCTCCCCCGAGCGGCTGATCTCCTCAAACAGCGCCGTGCGCTCCTTGGGGTTCTTCATGGCGATGGACTCCACCGCCCCCTGCGGCCAGCAGGACAGGATCGGGTCAGGCCTGGGGACCGGCCCTCCACCTGCCCACCCCCCGATGGACCCGCCCACCCCCACCCGGAGCGGGGAGGTGAAAGCGGTTATTCATTCAGCCGCTTTAACTCCCGCCTCGTCGCCCGAGCCCCGGCCCCGAGGTCCTGCCCCTAGTCCCGCCGCGGCCACAGGGTCCTGCCCCCAATCCCGTCGCTCCTGCGGGCCCGGAGACGCCCGGCTCAACGTGGCCGGCTGCCGCCGCAGGTCCCCAACCGAGGCCAGTGACCCGCTAAAGCCTCCTGCTCCCCTGGGCCACATCACGTTTGGCCGCTGGCGTCAGCCCCTCACCTGGAAGACAAGGAAGTTCCTGGCTTTGATGAGGATCCCCAACTTCTCCAGCTCCTCGCTGTACTCGCTCAGCTGCACCACTTTGTTATTGATCTTGTACTCCGACGAGCCCCCTGCAAGAGACGCCGGGGAGTATCGGTCCCCGGCCACGGCACCCGACAGACTGCTCGGTGCCCCCCAGCGCCCGGCCCTGCCCGCCAGGGGAGAGCCCCCCGCCCAACCTCCCACCCCGCCAGCCGCCGGAGCCCCGCCCCGGGTCTCACCCACGATGACGCGGGCGAAGGTGCGGTCCTCGGCCCCCTCCTCGGAGTACACCATGCTGACGAAGGCGCGGCTGGCAGCCGGCTTGCCCACGGGCGCCCCGTGGATCAGGT
Organism: Rafetus swinhoei; assembly: GCA_019425775.1. Classification (NCBI taxonomy): domain Eukaryota; kingdom Metazoa; phylum Chordata; order Testudines; family Trionychidae; genus Rafetus; species Rafetus swinhoei. Next base: position 5,653,866 of record JAFJHL010000039.1, read on the forward strand.
CCCGCAGCGTCTTCACCCGCAGGTTGCTCGTCTTCTCGCCCAGCACGAAGCTGATGGCGTCCATGAGGTTCGACTTGCCTGGGGGGCGGGGCGGGGGGTTAGCGCCATGGGGCCGGGGCGCTGGCCGTACCATGCGCCTTTCAGGAAGGCTTGTCCCCTGGAGAGCACCATTTCTCCCCATGGGGGGTTCCTGCACCCCTTGGGTGGAGGTGGGAAGGGGGTCACTCCATGGACTGGACCATTCCTCAGTGGGGGGGGCCTCATAGGATCTCACCCTGCTCTACCTCTCGTGGGGGGGTCACTCCATGGACTGGACCATTCCTCAGTGGGGGGGGCCTCACAGGCTCTCACCCTGCTCTACCTCTCGTGGGGGTCACTCCATGGACTGGACCATTCCCCAGTGGGGGGGCCTCACAGGCTCTCAACCTGCTCTACCTCTCGTGAGGGGGGGTAACTCCATGGACTGGACCATTCCCCTGTGGGGGGGCCTCACAGGCTCTCACCCTGCTCTACCTCTCGTGGGGGGGGGGTCACTCCATGGACTAGACCATTCCCCAGTGGGGGGGGCTCACAGGCTCTCAACCTGCTCTACCTCTCGTGGGGGGGGGTAACTCCATGGACTGGACCATTCCCCAGTGGGGGGGCCTCACAGGCTCTCAACCTGCTCTACCTCTCGTGGGGTAACTCCATGGACTGGACCATTCCCCAGTGGGGCCTCACAGGCTCTCAACCTGCTCTACCTCTCGTGGGGGGGGGGGTCACTCCATGGACTGGACCATTCCCCTGTGTGGGGGTTCCATGGAACGCACCCACCTCAACCCCTCATGCGGGGGGGGGGGATGTTCCATGGACCGCACCAACTCACCGGGGGGGGGGTTCCGGGGACCGTCCCATCACCCACCCCCCACGGGCCTTACCACCGCGCGGGGGAAAGGGGCTCCCTGGGCGGAGGAGGGGTGCGGGGTCCGTGGAACGTACCACCCCCGTGGGGAGGGGGCCGGGGAGCAGGGTTCCACGGACCGCACCACGCGGCGCGGGGGGGCCGCCCCACCCCCTTACCGGAGCCGTTGGGCCCGATGATGGCGGTGAACCTCCGGAAGGGCCCGATGATTTGCCGCCCCTTGTAAGACTTGAAGTTCTCGATCTCGATCAGCTTGAGGAACCCCATGGCTGGGGCTGCCGGGCCCCGCGGGGGGAAGGGCTACGGTGGCCCGCAGGGGACACGGGACCCGCGGGCGGGCGGGAATCTTGGCTCCCGGGTCGGGCTCAGCCACCCCCACAGCCGCCGCGGCCGCTGCTAGAGCAAAATCGCGCGAGAGGCGCCACTTCCCGCGAGACCCAGCCCGCCGTGAGGGGCGGGGTTACAGCGGGCTCATTTGCATACAGGACCAGGTGCCTTCCAACGGCGGGCCGCTCTTCAGAGCGGGATTTGCATATCTGGCTCCGCCCCCTCAAGGGCTCTACCCTCTCGTAACGTTAGGTTTCATTGGGGCATTTGCATATATAGGGACCTGCCGCCTGCGCGCTCTCTGAGCTCAGAACGCCCCGCCTCAGAGCATGATTTGCATACAGGCCCCGCCTCCTGCGCTCTCTCCCCGCTGATAGGGTCCCGCCAAATAGCCGTATTTGCATGGACCGTCCCGCTCCGCCCCCGGCGTAACCTTCCGGCTGACCGATCCGCCTCCGGAGGTTTATTTGCATGACCAGCCCCGCCCCCGGCCGTGCTCCTCCCCGCTGATAGGCCCGACGCCCTCACTGGCATAAAGAGGCGGTTGGACGGTACCAAGTGGTGCTTGCGGGCGGGGGGACGCAGGGAATGGGCTCTCCCGTTACCAAGGTGACCGCGCTGTAAACACAGCGGGAGCGGGCGAGAGAGGCGGAGGGGTCAGTGCAAGAGGTCAGGGGGCGGGTCAGGGTGGGGTCGGAGGGCAGGTGAGGGGCGGTCAGGGGTCAGGTGGGGTCAGAGGGGCGATTGGGGTCAGGGTGAGGGGCGGTTGGGGTCGGAGGGCAGGGTGAGGGGTCAGGGTGGGGTCAGAGGGCAGGGTGAGGGGCAGTTAGGGGTCAGGGTGGGGTCGGAGGGGCGATTAGGGGTCAGGGTGGGGTCAGAGGGCAGGGGTGAGGGGCAGTTAGGGGTCAGGGTGGGGTTGGAGGGGCGATTAGGGGTCAGGGTGGGGTCAGAGGGCAGGGTGAGGGGCGGCTAGGGGTCAGGGTGGGGTCAGAGGGGCGATTAGGGGTCAGGGTGGGGTCAGAGGGCAGGGTGAGGGGCAGTTAGGGGTCAGGTGGGGTCGGAGGGGCGATTAGGGGTCAGGGTGGGGTCAGAGGCAGGTGAGGGGCAGTTAGGGGTCAGGGTGGGGTCGGAGGGGCGATTAGGGGTCAGGGTGGGGTCAGAGGGCAGGGTGAGGGCAGTTAGGGGTCAGGTGGGGTCCGGAGGGGCGATTAGGGGTCAGGGTGGGGTCCAGAGGGCAGGGTGAGGGCAGTTAGGGGTCAGGGTGGGGTCCAGAGGGGCGATTAGGGGTCAGGGGTGGGGTCAGAGGCAGGGTGAGGCAGTTAGGGGTCAGGGTGCGGTCGAAGGGCAGGGTGAGGCGGTTAGGGGAGTCAGGGTGGGGTCGGAGGGCAGGGTGGGGTCAGAGGTCAGGGTGAGGGGCAGTTAGGGGTCAGAGGGCAGGGTTAGGGGCCGGTTTAAAGGGCACCGCAAGGGCGTCAGGCATTAATGGGATAAGGGTGTGCGGGGTCAGAGGGTAAAGGTCAGGGGTCAGGTGAGACAAATATAAGTGATTGGCCCCCTTCCTGCCAGTGTAGAAAGGTTCCCCCGATGCCCAGCCCCCTTCCCGGTGCTCCCGGCCCCCTCCCCTTTAACCCCAGCCCCCACTCGCCAGCCCGGACGCCTGGGTGCCCTCCTGGCTCTGGGCGAGTGGGGGCTGGGGTTAGAGGGGAGGGGGCCGGGAGCCACAGCTCCTTGGTTCTGACTTTCCTGCCTCCCCCGCAGAGGCAACAATGCACAAGGTGGACCTGCCGCTGGAGAGCAGGGAGGCGGCCGCCATCGAGGCGCGGCGGGAGCGAGAAAAGCAGCGGCAGAGCCGCATCTTCAATGCGCGCCACCGTACCATGGGGGTGAGCCCCGCGGGGGCCTGCTGTGCCAACCGGGGGGGGCAGCACCGGGAGAGGGGCTGGGTCTGCATGGAGGGGCCCTTGGTCTCCATCAGCTGTTGCGTCCCTGTTCAGTTCAGGCAGCCCCGGCAAGGGGGGGGCACCATCTGCTATGGAGCAAGTGGAGACTCAGCACCGAGTGCCACCTGACGGACACCGCACAAGAGTGAACGGGTTAGACTGCAGACCTGGGTTCTGTCCCGGCCCTGGGCGGCGAATGGGGTCCAGTGCTTGCAGCTGGGGCTGGGAGCCAGGACTCTTGGGTTCTTTGCCCAGCTCAGGGGGGATCTATGCCTCCCCGTAGCTCTCCCCTGCCCTTCCCCCCCAGGTGGACGTAGAAGCCCTGAAGAGTCAAGCAGAGGAGCGGAAGCTGAGCGAGGAAAAGGAGAAGCACCGGGATGAGAGCTATGGTGAGAGCTCTGGCCAGCCCGGCCTTGCCCCCGTGATCTAATTTAATGTGGATAAATGTAAAGTAATGCACATTGGAAAAAATAACCCCAACTATATGTACAATATGATGGGGGCTAATTTAGCTACAACTAATCAGGAAAGAGATCTTGGAGACATCGTGGATAGTTCTCTGAAGATGTCCACGCAGTGTGCAGCGGCAGTCAAAAAAGCAAACAGGATGTTAGGAATTTTTAAAAAAAGGGATAGAGAATAAGACGGAGAATATCTTATTGCCTTTATATAAATCCATGGGACGCCCACATCTGGAATACTGCGTACAGATGTGGTCTCCTCATCTCAAAAAAAGATATACTGGCATTAGAAAAGGTTCAGAGAAGGGCAACTAAAATGCTGAGGGGTTTGGAACGGGTCCCATATGAGGAGAGATTAAAGAGACTAGGACTTTTCAGCTTGGAAAAGAGGAGACTAAGGGAGATAGGCGAGAGGTCTATAAAATCATGAGTGGTGTGGCGAAAGTGAATAAGGAAAAGCTATTTACTTGTTCCCATAATATAAGAACTAGGGGCCACCAAATGAAACTAATGGGCAGCAGGTTTAAAACAAATAAAAGGAAGTTCTTCTTCACACAGCGCACAGTCCATCTGTGGAACTCCTTGCCTAAGGAGGCTGTGAAGGGTTTAAAAGAGAACTAGATAAATTCATGGAGGTTAGGTCCATCAATGGCTATTAGCCAGGCTGGGTAAGGAATGGTGTCCCTGGCCTGTTTGTCAGAGGGTGGAAATGGATGGCAGGAGAGAGATGGCTTGATCAGTGCCTGTTCGGTTCACTCCCTCTGGGACACCTGGCATTGGCCACTGTGGGCAGACAGGACACTGGGCTGGATGGACCTTTGGGCTGACCCCGTCTGGCCGTTCTTATCTCCTGGGGAGATGCCCCTGAACCCCAGCATCACAGAGCAACGGGGGTTGGGGAGAGGCCAGTGAGATGGCAGCAGAGCAGAATCCTCTGCCTCTGACCAAGATGAGGGCTGAGTTGGGGGGTGAGCCCAGCCAGTCCAGTGCAGGTCTCTCCAGCAGAGGGCACTGCAGGGGCAGGGCAGGAGCACAGGCTGGGGCGGGGAGGGGAGAACAAGGGATCTGATGTTCTTTCCCCGAGATGCCGAGCGGGTGCTGTGCGACCGGGTGGCCCAGATGCTGGAGGTGGAGGAGCAACAGCAGAGCCGGCGCCTTCGTCAGGCCCTGCAGGAGTTCCGGGAGCGGGAGCAGCCACCCCACACCCGGCGGGAGTGGGACCTGAACAACCCCAAGGGACTGCGGCAGGACCAGCCCGCCCGTGTGAGCGACTCCGACCCACGCTGCGGCCCCGCCAGCCTGCAGCGCTTCGCCGGCGAGGACCTGGCCTTCCCCACCCGGCGCCGGCTGCAGCAGGAGCAGCAGCGCCGCAGCCTGGAGGAGCAGCGTGCTGAGCGCCACCAGACACTGGCTGATGGCAAGTATGCAGGTGAGAGCCCACGCCCGGGGCTCGTGGTCAGGGAGGCTGGGAGCCGGGACTGCTGGGTTCTGTGGGAGAGGAGCGGAGGTTAGCGGGGGCGCTAGGAGTCCTGGGCTCTCAGAATGAACCCACAGGACCCTTTGCACTGTCCTGGCAGACACATTGGAGGACAAGAAGCGGATGGAGCTGGATCTGCGGGCACAGCAGTTGGCCCTGCTGGAGGAGGAGTGCCGGCGTGCCAAGGACCTCGCCACGGCCAACTACAACCGGGCCCAGGTAACCGGGGTGGAGACTATGGGCCTGGCCTGGCTTACCCAAGGCTGGTGGCACCTCCGCCCTTCCCAGAGGATTATGGGCTACCGGGTCTCCCCTGCTTCTCTGCCTGGCTGAGACACCAGGGCAAGTCCGCTCCAAGGTGTGGGGTCCCCAGGCCCGGAGCTGCGTGCCACATCTCCTCCCTCCTCCCTAGGCGGCAGAGGTGGCAGAGCAGCGCCGGCTGGCCTGCCAGCAGGAACAAGATGACAACCAAGCCGAGATCCACAACCACTTGACGGGGCAGCTGCTGACAGAGGACCCAGCTGTGGCCGAGAGCCCGCTAGGGCCCCACCGGGTCCTCACCGACCGCTGGAAGGGCATGAGCCCTCAGCAAGTGCAGGCCGTGTGGAAGGCCCAGGAGGAGCAACGCCGGGAGAACCAGGTCTCCAGAGGAGGGGGGATGGATCCCAGCAGCAGGGGACAGGGTGGAATGGAGGCCCAGAGGCCACGTTGGCTCCCAGCAGCAGGAGCATGATCAGGGATGGATCCCGGAGGGGGCTCTGGGTAATGTGGGCAGTACAGGCCGGAAGAGATCGGAGGGGAGATGTCCTGGTAGGGAGGGAAGTGCATGGTGTAGATAGCATAGGAAGGGAGATATGGGGGGAGGGAACTGTTAGCGAGGTACAGTGTGTGGGTAGCACACGCCGGAGGGTATGGGGAGGGGCAGCGAGGCACGGTGTGGGTAGCACACGCCGGAGGGTATGGGGGCGAGGTACGGTGTGGGTAGCACACGCCGGAGGGTATGGGGCGGCGAGTACGGTATGGGTAGCACACGCCGAGGGTATGGGGGCGGTGAGGTACGGCGTGGGTAGCACACGCCGGAGGGTATGGGGGGCGGCGAGGTACAGTGTGGGTAGCACACGCCGGAGGGTATGGGGGGGGCAGCGAGGTACGGTTCGGGTAGTAGAGAAGTCGGGCGGAGCGGGGGCTGAGTGGGGAAATCAGGGAGGCATCGTTGCCCCCGGGCCTGTCTTGACCCCCGTCTCCCCCCCCAGCGGCTGCGGGAGTCGGAGCGGCAGCGGGAGGCCGAGTGGGAGGCGCAGCGGCAGCTGGCAGCTCGGGCCGGCCTGGCGCTGGCGGAGGAGGAGCGGCTCTGCCGGCAGCAGCTGAGGAAGGGCCTGGACACCTACAACCAGCAGCTGGCGCAGGAGCAGAGGGCTCAGTGAGTGCCCCCGTGGGGGAGGGGAGGAGCAGGGTCTAGTGAGTGCCCTCTGGGAGAGGGGTGGGGCCTAGTGAGTGTCCCCCGGGGCACAGGAGCAGAGGGGTCAGTGAGTGCCCCCGCGGGGGAGGGGCCAGGCCCAGGAGCAGAGCAGGGGAGGGGCCGGGCACGGAGCAGAGGGGTCAGTGAGTGCCCTGCGGGAGGGGCCGGGCACAAGAGCAGAGGGGTCAGTGAGTGCCCCCGCGGGGGAGGGGCCAGGCGCGGGAGCAGAGGGGTCAGTGAGTGCCCCCGCAGGGGAGGGGCCGGGCACGGGAGCAGAGGGGTCAGTGAGTGCCCCCGCGGGGGAGGGGCCGGGCACAAGAGCAGAGGGGTCAGTGAGTGCCCCCGCGGGGGAGGGGCCGGGCGCGGGAGCAGAGGGGTCAGTGAGTGCCCCCGCGGGGGAGGGGCCGGGCCCACCAGCTGGCAGGTCTGGGAGCAGGAAGGGGCGGGATTAAAGAAGGGGTGTGGCCACAGAGGTTGAGGTGGGGGTGGAAGGGCAGGCCTGGGAGGTAGGGAAGCTAGCGGGGCAGGGCTAGAAGGTGCAAGAACTGGAGGAGGCGGGGCCGAGAGGCAGAAGGGGCGGGGCTAGGCAGGCCCAGGGGCGGGGCTAAGCCCAAGCCTTTGCCTTGCAGCCAGCAGTACCTGCAGCAGGACGTGTACAGCAACGTGCCCACGGCCCAGTACCACCTGCAGTTCAACACCAGCAGCCGCTAGGCCACGCCCCGGCTGATCCCCCCCCTCGGCCATGCCCTGACCACGCCCCTCGGCTACGCCCAGCCCCCTACCTTGCTGGCACCCTCCCCACCACACCCTGTGCCCGGGCCGATTCTGCCCCTCAGCCACACCCAGCCCCCTACCTTGCCAGCACACCCACCCCCTACGACACTCTGTGCCCCCAGTCCCCACTGGGACAGCCTCCCAAGCCCCACCCCCTGGCCAGGAGTCTGCAATCAGCCTGCACTGCCCGGGCCCACATCACAGCCCCCCCCGGGATACTCTATCCCCCCAGGGCCTTTCTGCTGCTAGGCCACCCCCAGGCTCTCCCCTTCCTCCTCAGGACACCGCCACGAGGAGCAGCACTGTTGCCTCAACCCCAACAGCATCCAATAAATGCTGCTGCCCCACAGCACCTGCCCTGTGGTCTGTAGGGCAGAGAGGGCAGCAGTACCCCCCAACCCAGCCAGCGCAGAGGGCAGTGGGGCCTATAGGTACAGCACGGGCTGGCAGAGGACGGCGGGTTTTCGGCCCGGCTCCAGGGCAGGGGTCGAGCACAAAGGCAATCATTTATTAAAAGGCCCAGAGCCCGACGGCAGGAATCACAACGGCCTGGAGCTCCCCTCACGCCCTGATTGTGGGGGAGGCAAACCACTGCCGAGTCCATGATTAGAGTCTAGAGAAGCTGGCACGGGGGGCATCTCCTCGGCTCAGGGCTGCATGCGGATGGCCCCGTCCAGGCGGATCACCTCCCCGTTCAGCATGGGGTTCTCCACGATGCACTGCACCAGGTGGGCGTAATCCGCGGGCCGGCCCAGGCGGCTGGGGAAGGGGACCTGGCGCGCCAGGAACGTCTGCACCTTCTCAGGCAGCCCTGCCATCAGGGGGGTGGCAAACAGCCCTGGGGGAGACAGACAGCGAGGGGGGCTGACTCCCTGCCCACGGCCCCTCTGTGCCCCCAGCCCTGCCGGTGCCCCTTGCCCCGACCCGCAGCCGCCCCCTGCCCCCCCAGCCCTGCCGGTGCCCCTTGCCCCGACCCACAGCCCCTGCCCCCCCGCCTCATGACAAGATGAATGCTGGAATTGGTACCTGGGGCAATTGTGACGACACGGATCCCCATGGGGGCCAGATCTCTGGCGATGGGCAGGGTCATGCCCACGATGCCCCCTTTCGAGGCGGAGTATGCAGCCTGACCCACCTAAACCACAAGCAGGGCATCAGGTGGGGCACAGGGCTGTGGGTTCTGCCGGGCGAGCACTCCTGCCCAGCCCCCCGCCCCCGTGTAGTGTGCCACTTCCAGGGGCTCACCTGGCCCTCGAAAGCAGCCACGCTGGCCGTGTTGACAATCACTCCTCTGTGCCCGTCGGCGTCGGGGTCGTTCCTGCCCATCTCGCCCGCGCTCAGTCGGATCACGTTAAATGTGCCGGCGATATTGACCTGCGGGCCAGGGGAACAGCTGAAACCAATGGGCCCACCCAGTCCTGTCTCCACCCCTTCCCTTCAAAATCAGCCCCCATTGGCTCTTTCAGCCAGGTACCCCTTTGGGCCCTCTCACCACCGTGGCGTTGGTGGGGCATCAGGCAGACTTTGGGGGAGGGGCCTGGAGGCAGGGGGGCCCGGCACCACCACTCACATTGATGACCCGCTGGAAATCCTCCAGGCTGTGGGGCACGTCCTTCTTGCTGTTGTAGGTCTTGATGGCCACGGCAATTCCGGCGCAGTTCACGGCCAAGTCCAGGCGCCCAAACTTCTCCCGCGCCAGGGCCAGGGCCCCCTTCACATCCACCTCGGATGTCACCTGAGCCGCCGGCCAGGGAGGAGAGGTTAACGAAGGTCACCTCCCCGCCAGCCCCCACTCCCATCCCAGGGACAGAACCCAGGAGCCCTGCTTCCCATCCCCCCCGTCAGAACCAGGGAGGGAACCCAGGAGCCCTGCTTCCCAGCTCCCCCCCCAACCTCCCCGTCAGAACCAGGGACAGAACCCAGGAGCCCTGCTTCCCATCCCCCCCGTCAGAACCAGGGAGGGAACCCAGGAGCCCTGCTTCCCAGCTCCCCCCCCAACCTCCCCGTCAGAACCAGGGAGGGAACCCAGGAGCCCTGCTTCCCAGCTCCCCCGACCCCAACCGCCCCGTCAGAACCAGGGATAGAACCCAGGAGCCCTGCTTCCCAGCTCCCCCCCCAACCTCCCCGTCAGAACCAGGGAGGAAACCCAGGAGCCCTGCTTCCCAGCTCCCCCCCCAACCTCCCCGTCAGAACCAGGGAGAACCCAGGAGCCCTGCTTCCCAGCTCCCCCAACCTCCCCGTCAGAACCAGGGACAGAACCCAGGAGCCCTGCTTCCCAGCTCCCCCCCCAACCTCCCGTCAGAACCAGGGACAGAACCCAGGAGCCCTGCTTCCCAGCTCCCCCCCCAACCTCCCCGTCAGAACCAGGGACAGAACCCAGGAGCCCTGCTTCCCAGCTCCCCCCACAACCTCCCCGTCAGAACCAGGGACAGAACCCAGGAGCCCTGCTTCCCATCCCCTCCCTTCCCCATCAGAACCAGGGAGGGAACCCAGGAGCCCTGCTTTCCAGCTCCCCATCAGACCGATGGAGGGAACCCAGGAGCCCAGGCCCTACGTCAGCAGGAGCAAAGACGCATTGTTCCCCCAGCGCTTGGGCCACGCTCTGCCCGTCCGACGTGGGCAGGTCCACGATCACCGCGCTGGCTCCCTGCTGCACCAGTCGCTCAGCTGTGGCCCGACCCAGGCCGGAGGCCCCACCGGTAACCAGGCCAACCATCCCCTGGAGGCAAAAGCGGGGGGGAAGGGGGAGTGAGTGCAGCGGACCCATAAACAGTAGAGATGTAAAATGCATTTCAACGCGTAAGCGAGGAACAGGCACCAAGCCTGGCGGTTCCACGCGCTTCATACTGCCGAGCCTCCCCGGGGGCCGCCGGGCCAGCCTGTAACTTGCAGCGGGGAGAGGGGGAGGCCAGGCCTGCCAGGGACGGGGCTGCTCCTCCAGTGGGCCCCACGGGGCTGACGGGAGCTGCTCCAACCCCTACCAGTTTGCCATTTACGTCCCTCGGAAACACACCCATAGCTTGGATAGGCTCTCCCAGACACACCCTTTCTTTCTCTGACCATAATGGTCTTTTCCAGATCCCCCCCATCTCAAGTGCATAATGGTCTGTCTATGCACCCCTCTCTTGCTGGTCTCTCCCACACAGCCCCTCTCAAATGCATAATGGTCTGTCCCTACTCCCCCTCCTTACCTGTGTATAATGGTCTCACTGACACACCCCTCCCACAGCGTGCACTTTGGTCTCTCCCTATCTCCCATCAGTACAGTATAATGCTCTCTGACCACTTGCCCTCCCCCCAGGAATGCAATGGTCTTTCCCTACAGCCTCCTCCTGCTATCTGCATAAAATGGTCGCTCCCCACCCTGCTGCCTCTTGGTGTCAAATGGTGTCCCCCTCTTCCCAGACCCATCATGGTATAGTCCAGCATGGCTCTGCATAGCCCCTACGTGTTCAAAGGTCTCTCCTACCAGACCCCCCCATTCTATTATATATAAGAGACTCGCCCAATCACCACCCCCTTGTTTGATTCCCCCCCACGTTGTGTAGAATGGTCTTTGCCTCCCACGTGGGTACAAGATCTCCAGCCACTATTGGTAGAGGACAACATGAGATGAAAATGGTTTTGTCCCACCCCCTTCTGCACAATGCCCCCCCGCCGCCGCGTACAATGGTCTCTCCCGCCACCATGCGCGCAGCGGCCTCCAGCCTTCCCCAGATGTGCGGGACATCCAACATGAGCTCACCCACCCTGTCATGCCTCCCCCTGCACCGGAGCCAATGGTCTCATCCGGCCCCCCCTCCTTACGCCTCGCTGGCCCCGCCCGGCTCCCGTAGCTGTCCCTGCTAGTTACCTTCAGGCTCCTTAACGCCGCCGCCATCTTGCTCGCTCGCCCTCCACGCCCCGCCCCTTTGCACAGGAGCCGGCCAATCAGAGGCAAGGCCACTCTTAAAGGGGAGGCCGACGCTATTTAATAATCAAAGGCTACTCATCCCCAGATGGGCGGGGCCCTTAAAGGGGAAGGCGCAGGGAGACCTTAAAGGGAACGAGGGCGGAAAATTGAACAAGAGATTAAGGGGCAGCCCGGGTCCTCCCCTGGCCCGGGGGGGCAGCGGGGTCTAGTGGTTGGGGGGGTTCCTGGATGCCCGGGGCCTCCCCTGGCCCTGGGGGAGCAGTGGGGTCTGTCTAGTGGTTGGGGGTTCCTGGATCCTCCCTGGCCCTGGGGGGCAGCGGGGTCTGGTGGTTGGGGTTCCTGGATCCTCCTGGCCCGGGGGCAGCGGAGTCTAGTGTTTGGGGGTTCCTGGATCCTCCCCTGGCCCTGGGGGAGGCAGCGGGGTCTAGTGGTTGGGGGGGTTCCTGGATGCCCGGGGCCTCCCCTGGCCCTGGGGGGGGTAGCGGGGTCTAGTGGTTGGGGGGGTTCCTGGATGCCCGGGTCCTCCCCTGGCCCTGGGGGGGGCAGCAGGGTCTAGTGGTTGGGGGGGTTCCTGGATGCCCGGGGCCTCCCCTGGCCCTGGGGGGGCAGTGGGGTCTAGTGGGTGGGGTGAGGAGCCCAGTGCCCCCCTTCATCACACACCACATGGACACGGGTTTATTTACAACTTTTATCCCACCTTGATTTACAAAGTGCCCACAGGCAAGGAGCTGCGAAACCCTGGCAGCCATCTTGGAAGCTGGCATGGGGGGCACCCTGCCACGGCTCCTGCTGAGGCCCCTCACTCAACAAGACCCCCCCGCAGAGCATGGCTTTGGCCCTAGCCCCCATCTGAGGCATGAAGCCCCAGGCTTCCCTAGCCCGCTATCTCCCTCTCCCATGGGGCAGGGGCTGCCCCCCTTTCAATACTGCCACTAAACCACCAGCTCGGCCCACTGCTCCAGAAAGGGCAGGTTCTGGGCTCACCCCCACATGGCAGGCACCGGACTTGATCTAGAGCCCAGGCCCGGTGCTCCAAAGCCCATTGACTTACATGGTGCTGATAACGACAGACTACACTAGAACCAAGCCCCATCTCTGCTGTAACACCCCTCCCCCCCAGCACACTGCACCTGGGCCCAGTGTAAACCATGCTCTCAACCTGCCTCTAGCTCCAGGGCCCAAATCCACTTTGGCTCTAGAGCCCAATTCTCTCCAGAACCCCCTTGACATGGTCACTCCAGAGTCGCTCTGGACCGTTTAAACCCCACGCTAGAAGGATTTAAAACCCCCATGATCTAGAACTCTCTAAAGCAGGTTGGCTTCACTCTAGAACCCGCTTTGAGGCTTCCCTGGGAACCCAAAGCCTCATGTGCTCTAGAACCCATCAAGTGCTCTAGAATACTGTGGCTTTACTGTACAGCCCATTAAAAACCCATTGACAGATCCATCCTTTCTGCTCCAGAACCCAGCTTTCGGCTCAGCCCAGAACTCGCTTCTCATTCCAGTGGGAGCCTGGTTCTTTCTAAAGCCCAACTGGCCACAATCAAGGTCTTGCTGCATCTGCTCCAGAACCCATTGAATCACTGCTCTGGAGCCGGCCAGTGTTGTTCTAGCATCAGGCCCGGCCATGGCGACCTTTTTCCCAATGCCGAACTCCAGCAAGGTCCAGCCACGTCCCAGAGAGGCCACGCCCCCATCCCCTGTCCACAGTCCCGCTGTCCCACAGAAGGGGCAGAATGGGGCTCAGTCGTCTTCGGTGCCCCCCACATAGTGGCAGACGGCATCGTAGTCCAGCGCCAGGACATCCTCATCCTCACTGCGCTGCAGCTGCACCAGTGCCCGGCTCCGCTGCTGGTCGCGCTGCAGGATCCGACCCACCTGGGAGACAGGAAGCTCCAGTGAGTCCGGCATGGGTGGGGTGGAAGAAACCCCCACGTATTCTCCCCCCCATCAATATCCCCCAGCTGCCCCCCCAGTCTCTGCTGGGGTGAGGGACCCTCACCCTGCCGGCGTGCTCCCCCAGCACCACCATCACCCAGTCTGCAGCGCCCCTGGGGATGACCGTCTCCAGCATGACCTCCCGGATGCCTGGGGGTGGGAAGAGGTGCATCAGTGCCTTACATACATGATCCCTGCTCTGCCCCCCTGAACAACACACCCCAGATAGCCCCCCCAACACGCCCCGACTCACTGTGGCCACCTCTCCTCCAACCCAACCCCCTTACCTATGGGAGTCAGCCCCTCCCCGGAGCTACCCCTCCCCTCGTACAGCAACGGGGCTCACACTACCCCATGGATCCCCTCTCCCCTGCCCCCGCAGCACAAACTGGCTTCTCTGGCATCCCCCCCAAATCTGGGGCTCCCTGCACCCCCTCCCGTCACATGCCCCATATCATCCCCTAATACCTCCCTCAGGGAACCAAGCCCCTTCTGCAAACCCATCCCTCACGGGCTCTCCCCCAAACAGGAGCAGGCCCCCACTCCCTCACACATGCCCCCCAGGCCCTAGAGGAGTGCGAAGAGGAGCGCTCCTCCCCACAACTTACCATCCAAGACCCGCCCCTCCTCCGTCCGGCAGACACAAGTATCCGGGCTCAGCACGTCCTCGATCAGCATCTAGGGAGAGAGGAGGGTGTGAGAGCCCCCACTCTGGGGAGGCCCCGCCCCTTGCCCCCGAGGCCCCGCCCCTTCCTCCGTCCACTGGAGCCCCAAGTGCCTGCCCTCCCCCCGCCATCCCCCAGAGCCCTCTCTTGCCACAGTCCCCCCCCACCAAAGGAGCCCCAGCCGCACTGCCCCAGGTCCCTGGCTGCCAGCCGCCCACGGGCTGGGAATGGGGTAGGGGCCTCCCAGCTCCCCGCCAGCCCTGGGCAGGGTGGTACCTTGGTGTTGTAGTATTTGCCCCCCTTGTAGAGCTTGTCCACGAAGCGAACCCGCAGGTCTCGCCGCAGCCAGTGGGGGGTGCGGGAGGACGACAAGCCACTGCCTTTGCTCTGCTTCCCAGCCTGGGGGGCGCTGAGGAGGAGAACAGGCTAACCAAGGTCTTGCCATCCTTTCTGCTCCAGAACCCACCAGCTGCCCAGCCCAGAAACCACTTCTCATTCCAGTGGGAGCCTGGTGTTTCATCAAGGGCACTTGAGTTGCACTGGCACCAGGGTGTCCGGGCCACACGCCAGCTTGGGGAATCCTCCTCTGGGCCTTGAGACAGCACCCACCTCAGAGGTGGCCACATCTCGGCAGCAGGCAGCATTCCATGTGACTATTCCCCACCTGCTCTGCCCCAGAGGTGGCTGCATCTTGGCACCGGGCAAGCCGTGCCGAGGGAGCGTTCTATGTGGCTGTTCCCCACCTGCCCTGCCCCAGAGGTGGCTGCATCTCGGCACCGGGCAAGCCGTGCCCAGGCAGCATTATACGTGGCTGTTCTCCACCTGCCCTGCCCTGCCCAACGAGCCGTCCCAGGTCTCTACCTCTCCGAGGCTGCCTGTTTCCGTTTTCTGTCCTTCTTTTCCCCTGTGTCCTGGGGAACCGTGGTGGCCGGGGCATCAGCAGGCCCATTTCTCTGCTTTTCCTCTTTTTCCTTCTGGGCTTGGCTTAAGCGGCCTGAGAAGGGGATTGGAGAGAAAGAGGGGAGTAAGGATGGGGCGGGGGAGGCCGGGGCCGGGGATGCTGGGAGCAGTCATGTGACTCACTCAGATCCTTGGCTAGCTTCTCGTACTCCTTCTGGGTCACAGGCCGCAGGACGTGCTGACTGATGGTGACCGTTTTATCCCCGATGGCCAGTTTCACCATCACCCGGGCGTTATCGGGGTCTACGCCCTCGATCTGGGGACAGGGAGAGAAAAGAGAACGAGGGATGAGGCCTTCTGCTTCCAGGGGGCATCGGCTCCCACCCGGCCCCAGGGCAGGGACGGGCTGGCTCAGGGGCCAAGGAATGGGGGGGCACTCACCTTCCCATAGAGGTCTCTGTGGGGCCCAGCCACGATCAGCACAGCGCCCCCTGCCACCAGCCCCAGCGGCTCCTCCTCGCCCGGCTTGAGGGGCTGTGGGCGGCCAGCCGGCTGCAGGTCCTGGATGGCCGGGCGGTCAGCTCCCAGCCCCAGCCCCTTGGGGCGCAGCTGGCACTCCAGCGGCTTCACGTCCCTAAAGGGGGGAAGGGTTATTTGGGGACCCGCCTCTGAAAGCGTATCTCCCCCCCAGCTGCTGAGCTAGGACTCCTTCCCCCATCACCCTCCCCCAACCAACCACCAACCTACGAGCCCCTACAGTAACCTGGTCTACAGCCTTTCCAAAATCTCCCTGGCCCCCCCCATCCCCCTGCCCCTCAGGTCACTCACTGCTTGAAGGTGCGTCCAATGCCCTCGCCCGCTTTCCAGCCCATGCCCCGCAGCATGGCAACGCCATAGGCCTCCACCGGCACCACCTCATAATCCGCCTCCGTCGACTGCAGGGCAAGAAGGGCAGGAGAGGCATTAACCTGCGGAACCACCTGCCACAGGCATTGGGACACGTAGCTCAGAGCCGCAAGAGGGGGCTGGGGCTCCAGGGGAAGCCGTGGGCTCGTCGGAGGGCTCTCTTACCGATTCCGGCCGCAGGCTCACATCCACCCGGTCCCCGTCCTCGTACCCCTCGGGGACGCGGTTCTGCATGAGCAGGGGGATGGCCAGCTAGGGGTCGACCTTGGCGCCGCTCTCCCACCGCTCCTGAGACTGCCGGCTCTCTGCAAAGCACAGGCACCGTCAGGAGCCGGACGCCGGGGTCCCGCTCAGGGGGCGGGAACTAGTGTGTGTGTCGGGGGGGGAGGGACTCCTGGGGTCCCTGCCTCGCTCACCCTCGATCAGCTCCCTCACGGCCTGGGACTCCACCCCATCATCGGCCGGCAGGTCTGGGGCCCCCATGGGGGGCGTCGCCGGCTTCTTCCATTGGTTGCGCTGGATCAGGGGGATGACGAGCGGCTTGGAGGGCGGGGCTGGCCGGAGGCTGAGAGCCAGAGAGAAACCATCCCGTTGCCGTGGGATACCCAGAGTGCACCACTCCCATCCCCTCCCCCCACACACCGCTACCCTGGCTCCGCCCACTGCCCCATACCAGGGGCCTGCCCCACAGAGGCCCCGCCCACTACCCTGAGCCTCCTCCCTCTCACCCACTGGATACAGACCCTGCCCTGCACCTATTGCCCATAGCCCCTTCCCCAGACACGCCCCCTCCAGCCCATATGGCCCCTCCCCAGACACACCACCTCCAGCCCATATGGCCCCTCCCCAGACACGCCCCTCCAGCCCATATGGCCCTCCCCAGACACGCCCCTCCAGCCCATATGGCCCCTCCCCAGACACGCCCCCTCCAGCCCATATGGCCCCTCCCCAGACACACCGCCTCCAGCCCACATGGCTCCTCCCCCAGGCACATGGTCGATCTTGCTCACGTGCGCAGGCCGAGCAGCCCCGCCCCCCAGGGGAAGGGCAGACTCCCGCGCATGCGCGCTGCTCTCACCTACGCAGCTCGCTCCCCTCCACGGCGCTGATGAAATCGGGCTCCGGGTCGGCCCCGCCCTCCCCCGCGAGCCGCCTGCGCGCGACCGTGCGCGTGAATCCGAACGAGACCGGCCGCGGCGCCGGGGGGCCGCCGTCCGACGCCATCTTGCCGCCGCGCGCCGCGCAAGGCTTCACGGGAGTTGTAGTCACCGCCGCGCGCAAGGCATCGCGGGAGCTGTAGTTCCAAGCTGGCCCGCCAGGTCTCATGGGGGTTATAGACCCGCCCCCACGCAGAGCATCATGGGGGATGTAGTGCGGGGCGGGGCTGAAGCTGCATCTCCCATTAACCCTCCCCCCTTTGCCCCGCCCCTGCCCCTCCCCACTCTGCTCCCCTGCCCCTCCCCACCCCACCCCTCCACCCTCTGCCCCCACTCCCATTCTCTGTCCCCACCCCCCCACCCACCCCTGTCCACCAGGGAATTTTCTGTGTCCTTAAAAGCCCCCAAATCGTCCCATTGCTGCCCCAGGGGAGCAAACCCCCCGAGGCCCAGCAGCTGCTGTGATGTTGGGATGGGGATCTGGGGGTCGCTCAGTGCAGCGAGCAGGCAGCAGGTGTCATTCAAACACAAGGCAGCATCTCTAAACACAGCGCACAGCCAACCTGGGGAACTCCCTGCCGGAGGATGCTGTGCCGGCCAGGACTGTAACAGGGTTCACAAAGAGCTGGAGACATCCAGGGAGGACGGGTCCATGGGTGGGTGTTGGCCAGGCTGGGCAGGGAGGGTGTCCCTGGCCTGTTTCTCCAAGGCTGGGAACGGGCTGCAGGGGAGGGATCACTGGATGATTCCCTGTTGTGATCCCTCCCTCTGGGGCACCTGGCATTGGCCACTGTCGGCCGACAGGACACTGGGCTGGATGGACCTTTGCTCTGACCCCGTCTGGCCGTTCTCCTGTTGATATGTTGGGGGGGGGGGTCCTGAATCAGCCCCCTCCTCTTGGGGGTGGGAGATTATTGACTCCTGGCACCTGTGACCTCACCCCAGCTCCAGTGACTTTCAGGCTTGATGCTGAACTGATGTGCTTTGGTTAAGGCCTCTAACCCCCTTCCTCGAGCTAGGGAGAGAACCCAGGAGTCCTGGTTCCCAGCCCACCCCCCTCCTTAGCCCTGTACCTTGTGTGGCCTGGGGAAGAGCCGGGTTTCTACCAGGCCTCTCTTTAGGGGCTGGCGAATGAACGCCTCCCCCATGCCCATGCACTCTCCTTAACGAAGGCTGTATCGCGAAATGACTCTGCTTATTAATTACTAGCCGCCCCGGGGCTGGATTGGAGCCGGCACCCCCTGGAGGGGTCAGGCCCCATGTTCCATATCCCAGGGGGAGATTAGCCACCTTGGTCTCCGATTGGCTGGCTCATCTGTCCATCTCCCCTTCCCCCCCAACCCCAGAGTCTAGCAAAGGAGGAGGAGGTGGAGGGTAACCGGGGCAGCAATCCCGTTGCCTTGGAGACCCCCGTTGCTAACCCCAGCAGCATCGGGTACCACTACGGAAGGGAGGAGGGCGGATGTGGGGGGGGCGGCCGGAGCAGCGCTAGATGCCGGGGCCACCCCAAGGTAAGGGAGCCCCCCCCCCTCCCAGCCAGCAGAGACGGGGCGGGATCAGCTGTTAATTGGATTGTGCTAGCTGCAGGAGCCAGGGGGATGGAGGGGGGGCCTTGGATGGCGTGGGTGGGGGGGCATCCTGAGGGCCTAGGAGGGGAGATCAGTGCTGGCGAGGAGCGGGTGGGGATCCTAGAGGTTGATTTTGTGATGGACAAGGGGCCGGGGGAGGAACCCAACAGCTCTCGGGGTGGCCTCGGGGCAGGCTGGAAGGGGCAGGGGGCAAGTTCAGCTCCTCCTGGGAGGGCTCTGGCGCGAGGGAAGTAGAGCCCCCCCCCCGCCAGCTACTCCCCCTCCCCGCTCATGTGACCTTGAGGAGCGACACATGCACAAAGAGGGCTGGGCCCCTGGCCTCCGAGCCTGGCCCCCTCCCGATCTCACCATTCCCTGGGTGCCAGAGTCCCCCGAAAAGCCCCATTTCCCAGCTGCGGCCCAGTCTCACCAGCCGGGCTTTCCTGCAGGGGGGTAGGGCGGATGGTTGCGGGGGCTCTCATCTTGCTCGGCCCCTCGGTCGTTTTGGGTCCGACAACCCTGGTTCTCCCTTCCCCCGTCCAGGCAGTGAGATGACACCCCTACCTCATGCCTCCTGCAGCGGCCAAGGAGCGGACAGACACCTCTTCCCCGGGTGAAGCCCAGAGGGAAACTGAGGCACACGGCGACGGAGGCAAGCAACGAACGCCACGTTCCTCTCCCTCCCGGCCCCTTTTGCTGGCCGGCTCGCCACGCACCCACGGGGGGGGGGGAGGAACTGACCTTTTCCCAGCCTCACGCGTTCCTCAAAATATGCCATGATGCTTGCAGACTAGAAACAGAGGACAGGTGCTCCCCAGTTCCCCTCCTCCCCCATTCCTCCCCCCAGCAGCAGCTGGGTAATGTCACCGGCCTCGCAGAGCCGGGGCAGCAACCCCCCCATCACCCCACCCCTGCCTGGAAGAGTCCCAGGCGGTGACATTTCTAGATCACTCTCCCAGCACAATGGGTTCTAGATCGCCCAGGCTCCCGTTGGGTTCTTGAGGGAGGGAGACTTTTCTAGATACCCAGCGGCTCCTAGAACAACAGGCCTTTCCCAGCTCCCTAGTGTAGAGGGAGGAGTGATTCCCCCCAGGCCGGTGTCGTGGGGCACGGCCGCCCTCTGGGCCCCAAGTGCCTCTCCGCAGCCCTCGTGACTCTAGGCAGGCAGGAGAGAAGAGGCGCATGTGGGGTGGAGGGGCTGGGCAGGGGGCTTTGCCAGGCAGTCAGAGCTGGGCACTGGGGGTCCTGTGCTTGGGGGGCAGAGCAGGGCCAGGCAGGGGGCTTTGCCGGGCAGTCAGAGCTGGGCACCGGAGGTCCCGTGCTTGGGGGGCAGAGCAGGGCTGGGCAGGGCACTGGGCAGTCAGAGCTGGGCACCAGGGGTCCCATGCTTAGGGGGCAGAGCAGGGCCAGGCAGGGCGCGGGGCAGTGCCATGCTGCAGGCCGGTTCCATGTGGCTGTTACCTTCCCGCCCCGCCCCAGATGTGGCTGCATTGGGGGAGGTTTGAACTCTCCTGTTCTCTCCCCTCACAGGGCTGAGGCAGGCCACACTCAGGGGTCTCGGGATCCACTCCTCAGGAAGCAGAGCCCCCCACTTGGGGTCCCAAGGGCGAGGCCCCCGTCTGCACCATGGGCGGGGCTGGGCCCCAACTCCAGCACTGGGGGGCAGAGCAAAGCGAAGCCTGTGGCATCAGGTGACTTCCCCCCCCTTGGGTTGGAGGGATTGGCAGTTCTGGGCGGGCTGAGGAGGTGGGATGCTCAGGGATGAGCTGGGGCTAAGGGGCTGCCTTTGGGTGGGGAGGTACCGGGGAGCAATTGGGGATCCAGGAGGTGGGGCTCTGGGAGAAAGGGGGACTATGGGGAGGGGTGGGATCCTAGGAGGAGATCCCAGGGGAGGGGAGCTATGGGGGAGGGGATCCTAGGGGAGATCCCAGGAAGGGGGAACATGGGAGGGATCCTAGGGGGGAGATCCCAGGGGGAAGTGGGGACTATGGGGGTGGGATCCTAGGGGGGAGAAAGCTGTCCGAGAAAGGGACCTCCCCCCAAATATTCACCCAACCTATTCTCCCTCCCCCAGCTGCAGTGCCCACCAGAGCCCCCACAGGGCCCCTGAACCCCTGATCCCGGCAGCAATGGCACCGGCCGCTGGAGGTAAGCGGGGGGCACCGGGGGCACCCCCCTCCCCACCCCCTGCCACCGGAGGGCTCTGCCACCTGCCCTGGGTGCCCGGGAGGTGCTGGGGGCGCCCCGCTCGGCCCTGCCCCGGGCACTGGGGGGCGCCCCCTTAACTCTGCCCTCTGTGCCCCGCAGTGAACGTGGTGGTGGTGGTGGACGGGAGCTGCATCCTGCAATACACCCACCGGGACTCCCCCTGCCGCTGCTCCTGCCGCAGGGACACTCCCGGGCCTGCCGGCTTCCTGCCTCGCCCAGCCCCCCCCTCGCCCGCCGCCCCCGGGGCCTGGGGGTGCGCTGCTGTGCAGAGCTTTGCCTAGGGGAGGAGGAGGAGCGGGCGGAGCAGAGGCCCCGCCCCCTGGGAGCGCCCCGCCCCGCCCCGCCGCCCGGCCGGCTGACGCCAGTGCCCCTGCCCCGCAGCGCCACGGGGCCCTGGTTCACGGTGGAGGCGCCGGAGGAGGGGGGGCCTGGGGCCCAGGTGGCCAGGATCTGGGACCGGGGGCGCTGCCCCTTGCTGGAGGAGGGCGACCTCGTGGCCAAGGTGAATGGGGCCGACGTGAGGGGCCTCGGGCCCCGGGAGGTGGAGAACGTCCTGCAGCAGCACACGCGGGCGGGGGACGTCATCTTGCTGGTGGAGCGGAGAGGTAGGGGGGATCGCGGTGCTGGGGGTCTGGGAGCCCTGGCTGCGCTGCTTCCTGCCTGACCCACTAGGGGGCGCTGGAGACCTGGCTGCTACTTTCTGCCTGACCCATTGGGGATGCAGGGTGTGGGGAATGCTCCTTTCCTCCATCCCCAACAGGGGGTGCTGTGGGGCAGTGGTGTGGTTGTGGGGGGCTCTCACGGCCTTTCCCAGTAGAGGGCGCTGTGGGGCAGGGGTGTGGCTGTGGGGGGCTCTCTTGGTCTTTCCCAGCAGGGGGTGCTGTGGGGCAGGGGTGTGGCTGTGGGGGGCGCTCTTGGTCTTTCCCAGCGGGGGGTGCTGTGGGGAGGGGTGTGGCCTTTCCCAGCGGGGGACGCTGCGGGGCACGGGCGTGGGGTGGAGGTGTGGGGGGCTTTCCTGGTCTTTCCCAGCAGGGGGCACTGTGGGTAATTTGGGGAACCCTTGGACTTACTGATTCCCCTTTTTCCCCCAGGTCCCGGTCTCCGCCAGCCCCCCTCGGAGCCCCTGTTCTCCTTCCCCTTCCCCTGCCAGGATCCCCCCCGGGCGGAGGGGCAGGGGGGACCCAGGGGATCCTGGGGGCGGCCCAGCGGGGATACTCTGGCCATCACCAGCTTTGTGGGACCTGAACCCCGGGATGTGCTGCTGTGCCCGGCCCGGTGCCATGGGGAAGAGACCCCGAGAGCGCGACACCCCCAGCCTGTGGGGGACCCCAGGGAGCTGGGGGGCAGCGTGGCACCAGAGAGCACGGGGAGGGCAGGTGAGTGCGGAGAAGCTGTGAAGAGGGGATGGGGGGGGTCTGGCGGAGCGGGGGAGGGGCTATGCGGAATGGGGGTGGGGTGTTTAGGGCAGAGGGCTCCGCGAGGTGGATGATGGAGGCTGTGGTGGGAGGGTGAAGAGGGGGTGCGGGGAGGGGCAGAGATGTAGGCATCAGGGTGGGTCCTCTCCCTCCCCCGAGCTTCCCCCACCCCATTTTCTGGCTGGACAAGAGGCCCCACCGTGTTCTCCCTGACCCATGTCAGGTGGGGGCTCAAAGGGGGGGCCCGCTTGCCCCATAAATCCCCCCCACCTGCTCCCCACAGTGCCCCCTACTGCGAGTGGCCGGGTGTTCCCCCCCGGCTCCTAAAGAGTTAACCCCTCTGCCCACACCCCGTCCTTGACTTTCTCAGCCCAGCCTGTTTGTCCCGGGAAACTCCTTGGGGAGGAAGGCGGCCGAGCTGGGGGGGCCGTGGACACCCCACCCCACACCTGTGCCCCCCAGGACCTGGGGGCTCCCCCCCACCGCCAGCCATGCTGCAAAGGGTCCAGTCTGTGCTGCGAAACGTCCAGGGTTTGAACCAACCCCAGTTCCCCCTCCTGTCCCCGGCCTCACCCCTCCTGCCCTGGGCTTGGGGGTGCGGTGGGGGCTGCGGCTTGAGGGGGTTTCTCCCCACATCTGGGGGAGGGAGGGGGAGGTGCTTTGGGAGGATGGACGTGGGGGGCTGGGAGCGTGTCTTACCCCACATGCACCCCCCCGCCTGTCCCCCCACACCGTCCCCTCCATAGTCACACTCACCCCAACCCCTGCCCCAAACGGCCCCCTTCTGCCTGCCCCCTTCCTCCCACCCCAGCCTGCCACATGCCCCCATAAACTTCTCTCTCACCCCAGACACCCCCAGACTTCCCCTCCACCCCAAAGCTACCCCCCCCCACTGCCTGCCCCAGCCCCCTCACTGGGTAAATATTGACCCCTGAAGTTTAAAAGCCTTAGGGAGAGGAAAATGTGGGTGGGGCCCTGAGTGGAGGAGGGGGAGGGGCAGTGTTGGGGGGAGGGTTTCTGGGGGAGGTCCATGTGGGGGCTCTGATTTCTGGGGGGGGTGGATCACCCTTCAGGGGGTCTGTGAGAGGAGGTTCAGGTCACTGGTGGGGTGCGTCTAGGGGGAGCAGGCCCCCCTGTGCCCATTCACTGACCCTCTCCCCCTCCCCCCAGCAGACAGGCTGGTCCCTGGGCCCAGCGGGGACCCCTCCGGGGGGAAGCGTCAGGAGGACAGGGGGCTCCTAGCCCGGTTCTCCCACCCCGAACTTGGGGGCCTCTTTCGCCAGGCGGGGGCCAAGGTCCGGCTGCGAATGCTGTCCCCCACCAGGGACACGGGTGAGTGCCCCCACGGGGGGAGGGGCAGAGGGGGGCAAAGTGGACGGGGAGGGGGTAGTGTGTGGGGAGGGGAAAGGGAGAGGGGCATGAGGGAGGGACCAGAGGGGGAGCAGGCCAGTCCCCCCCCCACTGACCCTCCCACCCCACCGACCCCCAGCTGCCTCCAGCGACCTGGATGCTGGCGCGGAGCTTGAAGTGGATGAAGGAGCCGGGAGGCTGGGGTGCCAGCTGCCCCAGCCACAGGTAGGGGGCAGGGAGAGGGGCTGAGAGGTGGGGGGCAGATGGGGGATGGGTGGGGCCAGTGGGGGGCAACAGGGCTTCTGTCGAGCAAGGAGCCCATGAGGTCTCTGCCAGGTGCTCACCCTGCTCCCGCCCCCCTTCCCCAGGGTCTGACGCCCCCCCGGGACCCTCCCAGCTACTCCGTGGAGCTGCGGCGCGGCCCCCTTGGCTTCGGCTTCAGCCTGCGCGGGGGCAGCGAGTACAACATGGACATCTACGTGCTGGGGCTGCTGGAGGGGGGGCCGGCCCAGCAGAGCGGCAAGATTCAGGTATCCACCTGCACTGGGTGGGGCTGGAGGGCCGGGCAGTGAGGGGCAGAGTGGGGAAGCAGGGCGCGGGGCGCTGTGCAGCGGGAGAACGGAGGAGTTGGGGTTGGGCAGCAGGGAGCAGGGTGGGCTGGGCAAGGCGCGGTGCAATGGGGAACAGGGTGGGGCTGGTTGGGGGGGCTGGGCAGCGGGGAGCAGGGTGGGGGCTGGGCAACGGGGAGCCAGGAGAATTGGGGGGGCTCCCTGCTGGGGAGCTGTGGCGCAGGGGCGCCCCCCGTGGCAGTGGCGGGTGCTGCAGTGTGTGTCTGTGGGGCAGGCCAGTGACCAGCTGGTGGAGATCAATGGGGAGCCCACGCGGGGCATGACGCACGCCCGGGCCGTGGCACGGATCCGCCACGGGGGCAGCCGCATCCACCTGGTGCTCAGGAAAGGCAACGGCTTCGTGCCCGACTATGGTGAGTCCCAGTCCCCTCCTTGCCCCCCCCAAACTGAGGGAAGATGGTATTACCCCACCTCATGCCTCCCCAGGCAGATGGCAGGACCCACAATAATAGCCCGTCCCCCCCCCGTATCCCAGAGGAGATGGTATGGTCTACAGTGAGGTTCTTTTTCCCTTCCTCTAAATCCTAAGGAAGATGGTACCACCCATGTCGTCCCCTCCTAATTTATGGGGCAATGATACGAGCACCCCACCATTCCCCTTCCCCGCCACAGGATCCATAGTGACTCCCCTAACTCCTATCAGAGGAGATGGTACAACCCATGTGACCGCCCTCCTGCATCCCTGAGAATATGGTACGACCACCCCCACTGATTCCCCCCTGCCTCCCTAGGGGAATGATATGAACCCCCGCATTTCTGGAGAAATGGTAGGACCCTTTAGTGAACCTCTGCCCCCCCCAGCATTCTGGGGAGATGGTACGACCCAATCACGACTGTTTGCCCCCATCCCAGGGCAGATAGTATGATCCATAGTTGGGCGGGCAGTGGGTGGCCCAGTGCGGGGGGTGGGGGGAGCGTATAAAAGCCAGCGATGGATTTGCCCCACTGCTTCTGCCCTGCCCCTCCCTCTAGGAGTGTCTTTGAGTGGGGGCAGATTTGGGGGGTTCTGTACTCATCCTATTTCTCTCCCCCATTTCTGCCTCTGACTCCAACCCTCCACGTTCCCCCCCCCCAATGTTCTTTTGTCCCTCCTGGCCCCCCATTCCCTGGGCCCCGCCTACCCCTCACTCCATGTCCTCTCTGCCCCTCCCCCGGGCCACCCCATGCCTCTGTCTGCCCCACTCCCACCTGGGCTTGCTCGCTTTCTGCTCCCGATGTCTTCTTCCTGCCCCTTCCTGGTCCCCCCGTGTCCTGCCCCCACAGTGTCCATGTGTGCCCCCCCCACAGCAACACCATCCTGCAGCCTGGCGCTGTGCGTCACCAACTCCCGGCGGGGGGAGCCCTGCTTCTGCCTCGTGGGACGCCTGGAGCGTGACTGGTGGGTCGCCCCCCCACTGGGCCAGAGCAATGGGCCAATCCAGCTCCCTCTCAGTCACAGCAATAGGTAATTCCTCCTCCCCCCCCCGATCCAGAGCAATGGGCCAATCCAAACCCCCCCTCCGTCACAGCAATGGGTAATTCCTCTCCCCCGCAAGCCAGATCAATGGTCCTATCCAGCCACCCCTCCCATCACAGCAATAGGTAATTCCCTCCTACTCCCAGGTCAGAGTAGTGTGTCACTCCAGCCCCCCCATTGCCCCAGTCATTGCAATGGGCCAATCCCCCCCACACACACACACACACAGAGGCAAACACTCAGTTTATTTGGCCAGTCCTAACAAGGTCCCTCCCCCAGAAATGTGGAATTCAGTGCTGTTCCCCAAGGGGTCTCCCCAGTGCCAGAGAGATGGGTACCCCCCCTGCATAGCTGGGGGTATGACTAACCCCCTCTCTGTTCTTGGCCCTCAGCTATAGACCCCTGACCCTGCTGTACCCCACAGATCACCCCCACCCTCCTATCACCAACCCCCCGGACCCTGCAGAGATCCCCCCCACCAACAACCCCCAAAGCTTTGCAAGACCCTCACTGTTTAGCCAAACCATCTGAACGTAGGGGTAACCCCCCCCCCCCGAAAACATAGATTTGATCCCACGGGGCGGGACCACCAAGGGAGCTCTCCTTTGGTAACTTTGAGGGGGAACAGGGAGGGTCTTTCACTATGTTCCCTGGGCCTGATCACCTCTCCCCCATCCCCTTATCTCTCCAGACCGTGAGCACATCCCCAGCCCCACCGGGCGGGACCAGATGCCAGAGGGCGGACCGGCACCATGTGGCAGGAGAGCAGACCCAACTGAGGGGTCTCCGCACTGGGGACAGGACAATGCAGGCTGCCTGGAGGCTTCTCCTGTCAGTGCCAAGCGAGGATCCCACCGCTGCCACCAGCGTGGATCCCTGGAGTGTCGGGGCACAGAGCAGGCCTGGCCAGCACCAGGGAAGGAGGTGGAGGCTGGGAAGGGAGACACCGGGTCCCTCTCCCCACAAAGGGAGCGGATCTGGAGGGGCCTTTCGGACCCAGCCCCTGGGCCCTGGCTGGTGCCCAGCAAGGAGCGCCTCTCGCGGGCCCTGAGGGGTGTCTGCATGGCCGAGGGGGAGGATGATGAAGGAGGTAGCCTAGGGCAGGGCATAGGTGGGGAGGTGAAGCGGAGGACCTAGTTCAGCCCTGGTCATTGCCCTATGTTCTCAGTGCCTGGGAGAGTACCTCCACCCCCTGTCTGGATGTGCAATGGTACCTTCCATTCTCCTCTCCACCCCTTCACCTAGGGGTCAGTTAAGTAGTGGTACCTTCCACTCTTGTTCACCCTCCCATCTGTCTAGTGGTACTGTCTAGTCTACCACCTCCCACCCCAGCAATTCAATAGTCTTCAATTCTCCAAACACCCCTCCATCTGGCCTGTACAGTGGTAGCGGCCATTCTTCTACCATCCTCTTCTGTCCCCCCTCTGGGCTGTACAATGGTACCTTCCATTCACTCCCCCATCGGAGCTATTTAATGAATGGAACTTTCCAAAGTCCCCTTTTCCTCTTCACAATCTGCCTGGGCTGTTTCCACTCTGCTGGTACCTTCCTCTTCCCCCGTCTGTGCAATGGTACTGTCCACTTGTATCCCTCGGTAATTGGCAATGGTGTCGCCCACTGTGGGCAATTTTGCATACACCCCCTCATGGCAAGATTACAATGGTACTGCCCCCTCCATTGCCGCCGACACACTCCACAGAGACGCACGTGGACTGACCCATTCCAATTAAGCCGAGCCATTCCATCCCGGAGGGGGGAGCCATCACATGTAGCTTGAGCCAGTCCATGGGCAGCGGGGGGGGTGGTGGAATGGGCTGTTCCATTGCATCAAAAGGAGGACAAATGTTCGGTAAAAGTCCCACAGGCTGATCCATTGGGGGGGGGGGAAGGTGTAAGTGAAGGGCCAAGCCATTTTATGAACCAGGGAGGAATAGACCAATCTGTACAGACGCATGTGGACTGATCCATGCTGTGCGGGGGGGGGGGGAAGGGGCGGAATGGACACATTCCACAGACCCACCCATTCCACGGTGCTGGAGGAGGGGGAGGAATGGATCAAACCACTCCAAAGCAGGGGAGAACAGACCAAACCATTGCATCAAGGTGTGTGTGTGGGGGGGTGGGCAATGGTTTTGCTCCATTGGTGGTCCTTCCCCAGGAGATGGGTGGCAGGGGTGCCCCTACCCAGGGCTGGCACCCCGTGAGAGGGGCGCAGCCGCGCTGCGGGGGGCAGGGGCGTCCTGATCTGGCCCGAAGATGCTGCTGTTGCCTTGCTTTCTGTCGCCATGGGGACAACTTTTATTTTCAATAAACCAGAACGCTTTTTGGGCAGCGAACAAACCAAAGGGGCTTGCGGTTGCGTCGCCTGAGTCATTTCGGTAGCACAAAGGGCAGCTGGGGACAGGCACTTCCTGGAAGTCTGGCGCCCCCGCTAACGGCGAGCCCCCACTTCCTTCCTGGGGAGCACCCAGGCGTCCTGGCATCCTGCGCCTTCCCCCTGCGCCAGGGTCCCGTCTGCTAGTTCAGACTCCCACGCCTCCCTGGGGACCGGCCGGCTCTGGCCCGGGCCTGGGCTGAGATTTCAGCCTCTCCCCCCACCCCATCTCCCCCAGCTCGGCCCGTGCTGGGCCAGGTGTTCGTTAGCCAATGCGCGCCCAGCCCCCAACAGGTGCCATCGGACAGGTTCCCTCCCATTGGCACAGCCTCCCTGGGCCCCCTCCTGGTGGCAACTAACGAGTGGGCCAGGCGAGAATTCCAGCCCCCTTCCTGCCCTGCCTCCCTTCCCCGTGTTGAGCGGTGCCTTCAGCCCTCCCCCCATGCCAGGGTCTAGGGCCCACCGTGGGGCAGGGCTGCCTGTCAGCTGGGCGCGTGTGCGGCCACTCAGCTCCAATGCTACCCCCGCTGGCTAGCAGAGCCCCCCCCCGGCCGGCAGCCTGCGGGATGGACGGTCAGTGCCCATCTGCAGACCCCGCGGCGCATGGAACAGAATGTTTTCCACAGGTGGAGAGAAAAAAGGAGAGGCACAGTGCGGGCTGTTGAGGAGGGGCGCTGGTGGGCGAGGCATCCCGCCGCTGGCTCTGCCCTTGAACTCCCCCCCTCCCCCCCGGCAGTCACTGCTGGCAACTTGGTCATTGCTTTAATAGGATGCCCCAGGGCTACTGATATTGCTGGGCAAGAAAGAGAACGGACCAGGGCAGGGAGTGGTTAGAGCAGAGGGTGCTGGGAGCCAGGACTCCTGGGTTCTCTCCCCCACTCTGGGAGGGGAGCGAGGTCAAAAGACCTGCCCTGGGGGGAGCTGGAGAGCAGTAGGGGAGGTAGCTCAGACACAGGGTAGCCACTGAAGCTCTCAGCCCCCTCCAGGTTGCAGGCTGCTGTTTGCTTCCTCCCCACAGCCAGGCAGTAGAAGGGGAAGGGAGAAGAGTGATGGGGGGATGGGGGTGGAGCGGAACAGGCAGGGGTCAGGACGATGGATTGAGGGGACGGTCCCAGATTAACACCAGGCGCTCAGCTCAGATTCAGGCCTGGGCCCCCTTGCAGGCCTTGGGGGCCTCTGGCTTGGCTGCCCCAGGTGCCAGCTGTTCCAGCTGCTGTTTGCTCCTGCATCTGGCACAGCCCAGCCCAGCCTCGCCACTTCCTGCCAGGGCTCTGCAAACACTGGCTGGGTTGAGTCAGAGGCTGGCTCCGTGCCCAGTTGGCCACCTCCCTGCCTGCGGCGCCCGACCTGGGCAGGGGGGCCAGGCTGGGGCCGGCCCGAGTGTGGGGTGGGCGAGGTGGCTGGAGGAACGATGGGGGGGGATGGGGGATGTGGATGGATGGGTGGATAGAAGGGTCGGGGGAGGGGGGAATGAAAGGGGGGGTGGACGGTGGGTCTCCCCCTCACTGAAAATCGACCTGCTCAGCACATCTAGCAGACGCAGCAGCGTCCTGGCCCAGCAAGGGGCCAGTGTTCCCGTGTATGGCAGGCAGCTCCCCTGGGAACAGACGGCGGCCTGCGCGGGGCCGCCCTAGCCAGGCACCGTCTGTTTGCAAGGTGAGTTTGCGTTCACTGTGCTTGTGCTTTTTCTGGAGCCGGTTGCCAAGCCAGGCTTGCATCCCGGTGAGCTGAGGTACCTCCAGGGCTGGTTGAGAACCACTGTCCAGCCTTCGCCTCTAGAACGGCCAGGCTGGGTCAGACCCAAGGCCCATCCCGCCCAGCATCCGGCCTGCCAACAATGGCCAATGCCAAGTACCCCAGAGGGAGGGATCACACCAGGGAACCACCCCATGATCCTCCCCTGTTGCCCATTCCCAGCCTCTGACACACAGAGGCCAGGGACACCCTCCCTACCCAACCTGGCTAACGGCCATCGATGGACCTAGCCTCCATGGATTTATCTTGTTTTTTCTTGAACCCTGTTACAGTCCTGGCCTTCACAACATCCTCTGGCGAGGAGTTCCACAGGTCAACTGCGCACAGCATGAAGAAAAACTTCCTTTGGTTTGTTTTAAACCTGCTGCCTATTAATTTCACACAGTAACCCCTAGTTCTTGTGTTATGGGAACAAGTAACTAACTTTCCTTATTTACTTTCTCCACACCTGTCATGATTTTATAGACTTCGATCAGATCCCCCTTAGTCTCCTTTGCTAAGCTGAAAAGTCCCAGTCTTTTTAATCTCTCCTCATATGGGACCCGTTCCAAACCCCTCATCATTTTTGTTGCCCTTGTCTGAACCTTTTCCAATGCCAAGAGATCTTTTTTGAGAAGTGGCGACCATATCTGGACGCAGTATTCGAGCTGTGGGCGTCCCGTGGACTTACAGAGAGGCAATAAGATATTCTCTGTCTTATTCTCTATCCCTTTTTGAATGAATCTCAGCATTGGGTTTGCTTTGTTACGGCCGCTGCACACAGAGGGGATGTTTGCAGAGAACTATCCACAATGACCCCAAAATCTCGCGCTTGAGTAGTTGTCGCCAAATTAGTCCCCATCCTGTTGTACGTGTAGCTGGGATTATTTTTTCCATCACTTTGCATTTATCAGCATTAAATTTCATTTGCCATTTGGTTGCCCAGTCACTTAGATTTCCAGAAAGCCTTTGACAAGGTCCCTCACCAAAGGCTCTTAAGTAAAGTAAGTTGTCATGGGATCAGAGGGAAGGTCCTTTCATGGATTGAGAACTGGTTAAAAAACAGGCCGCAAAGGGGAGGAATAAATGGTCAGTTTTCCGAGTGGAGAGAGGTAGCTACTGGGGTCTGTCCTGGGACCCGTCCTATTCAACTTATTTATAAATGATCTGGAGAAAGGAGTAAACAGCGAGGTGGCCAAATTTGCAGATGACACCAAACTGCTCAAGATAGTTAAGACCAAAGCAGACTGGGAAGAGCTTCCAAAAGATCTCACCAAAGGAAGTGCACTAGATCCACTGGATCCCCCTTGGCCACATGTTTGTTGACCCCCTCAAAGAACTCTAGTGATTAGTAAGGCAGGAGTCCCCTTTGCAGACCCCATGCTGACTTCCCCCCAACACAGTATGTCAGGGGTTCTCAAACTTGTGCTACTGCGACCCCCTCTCAGTTGCTCGGGACCCCCGGGTTGAGAAAGGCTGCATTATGTTCATCCACCTGTCTGACAATGTTATCCTTTGGTACTGAGATTAGGCTCCAGCATCCGACCCTGCTGGCCTTCTCCCCTGAGCTCCACCGCCCCCTAAGCCAGGCTCCAGCACCCACCCGTGCCACCTTAACCAGGCTCCAGCACCCACCGGTGCCACCTTAACCGGGCTCGAGCGCCCGCCCCGCTCCGGAGCCCAGTGCCTTTCTTGGCAAGTGGCGGGGCCCCTCCGGCCCCCCGCCTTAAAGGGCCCGCCCGGGCCGCGCCCAGCCCCACGCCCTGCCCCCGTCGGCTGCCGGAGCCAGTCCCTTGACAGCCGGAGCCCAGGGGCTCTGCGGGCCATGGAGCCGTCGGGCGGGCAGGGCTGCGTGGGGCGCTGCGGCGCCTTCCTGCGCTCCCCCCAAGGGCATCGTCCTGGCGCTGGAGATCGTGAGTGGGGCGCCGGGGTCGCCCACGTGGCCGGCCGCGGGGGAGGGCGCCCGGGCTGCCCGCCGCCCCTCGCGGGAGGGACCCAGGCGTCCTGGCGGCCAGTGTGATGGGGGGGGCTGCGCCGGGGGATCCCGCGGGCGGAGCTGGACGCGGCTCCCGCCAGCGGAACGGAGGGAACCGGGCTCCGCACCGAGCCCGCGGCCCGCAGCGGGGAGCCCGGGCTCTCTCCCGGCTCGGGGAGTGGCGGCTAGTGGTGAGAGCGGGGGGCCGGGGCGCCTGGGTCCGAGCCCTGGCTCTGGGCGGAGAGTGGGGTCTAGCGGTGAGAGCAGCGGGGCTGGGCGCCCGGCGGTCCGCGGCCCCTCCCCGTTCCTCCCCCCTGCGCTGTTATTTCGACACCCCCGAGCTTCCCGCGCCGGGGCCATGTTCCTGGGTGGGGCTGCGCTGGGGTGTGCACAGCTGAGCGGGTGCGGCCGAGCGGGGTGCGTGTGTGTGTGTCTGGGAGGGGTGTTACTCTGCGTGTGTGTGTGTGTATCTGGGAGGGGTGTTACACACACACACACGCACACACAGTGTCTGGGAGGGGTGTTACACTGTGTGTGTGTGTGTCTACGAGGGGTGTTACACTCTGTGTGTGTGTGGGGGAGGTGTTACTGTGTGTGTGTGTGTGTGTGTCTACGAGGGGTGTTACACTGTGTGTGTGTGTGTGTGTATCTTGGCTGGAGTCACAGGCTGTGCTGGTGTGTAGCTGTTCAGCAGGGCGTTTACCATGTGTCTGGCAGGGTGCCACAGGGTGTATGTAGCCATGTGCTGGTGTGTGCAGACTTGGGGCAGGGCCTGTCACGCAGACGTCCGTGTGTGTGTGTGTGCGCATCTGGGAGGGGTATTACACACACACACACACACACACACTGTACCTTGGGGGGAGTCTCCGTCTGTGCCAGTGCGTAGCTGTGCGGCATGGCGTTTACCGTGTGGCTGGCAGGGTGCCACAAGGTGTATCTAGCCATGTGCGGGAGCATGCAGACTTGGGGCAGGGCCTGTTGTGTGTAAGGAGCAGTGCAGCATGTACCCATGTTTGGAGGGGAGGGCACAACGGGGGGTGTCCTTGGTGGGGGGACTTTGTGTGCGGGGGTGGGGCTGTGTGTGGGCAACCCTGGGCTCTCTCTATTTGGGGAGGAAGGGGGGTTATAGGCCCCCCCATCTGGCCATTCCCTGCGCCTCACCCCAAATACATTAACTCCCTAGCTGCCCCACCCCGCTCTCCCACAGGGAAAAGTGAGCCCAGGCGTCCTGGCTTCCAGCCAGCTCCTGGCACCCCTAGACCTGGCTCCCTCCACAGCTGGGGAGAGGACCTCGCACCCTGGCTCCCAGGCCCCCTCGCTCTAACCACCAGACCCCACTGCCCTGGCTTGCCTTCTTAGAGAGGCAGGGCTCCTTTCAGGCATGTTCTCCCAGGAAGGAGACAAGACGTTTATGGGGTGGAAGCAACAGGCCCCGGCAGGGCCGAGGTGTGACTGGGCAGGGAACACACGCCCAGTTCTGTGCCCTGCCCAGACCCGTCTCCTCACGTCCCGCTTCCCCACCCCTCTGCTGCTAGCAGCCCAAGCTCCTTGCAACAGGGTGCTGGCTCTTTAAGTACTTGCTGTAATCCCCCTCTGCTCCCCCCCCCCGCCTGTAGCGGGCACAGCCCCCTCTGCTCCACCTCTAGTGAGCACTGCCCTTTTCACAGCTTCCCTCTACTCCTGCTGTAGCAGGCACAGACCCTTTCACCTCCCCCTCTGCTCCGCCTGTAGCGGACACTGCACCCTGCTCTGCCTGTAGCGGGCACTGCCCCCTTGGCAGACCCCCTGCTCCACCTGTAGCAGACACTGCCCCCTCTGCTCCACCTGTAGTGAGCACTGCCCTTTTCACAGCTCCCCTCTACTCCTCCTGTAGCAGGCACAGCCCCTTTCACCTCCCCCTCTGCTCCACCTGTAGCGGACACTGCACCCTGCTCTGCCTGTAGCGGACCCCTTTTGCAGCCCTCCTCTGCTCCACCTGTAGCGGGCACTGCCCCTTTCACAGACCACTCCACTCCTTCTGTAGGGGGCACACTGCCCCTTTAATAGCCCCATGCACTCCACCTGTAGCAGGTGCTGCAATTTTTAAGAACAGCTCAGGTGCCTGCTGTAGGTACTGCCCCTTTAAGACCCCGCCTGTTCTGCGCACCGCCCCTTTAAGGCCCTCCTGTCCCATCCGCCTGTAGCAGCCTCCACCCCTCCAGACCTGACAATATTTGGCAGGGGGAGCGGGTTTAATTTAATGGTTGCCATGGTGCCCAGCCCCACCTCTCCCCTCCTAACACTCGCCCCTTTGTCAGCCCGCGTGGGCTGGGATTTTGGGCTGGGATTTTTGGCCTCCAGACGTGACAGGCTGGAACATTCCCCAGGCACCCTGAATGCCCCACCCGGCCCACGCGGGACCCAGGCGCCCAGGCTCCCACTCCCCCCCCACTCTAACCACCGGCCCCCACTCTCCTCCCTGAGCTGGGAGGGAACCCAGGAGTCCTGGCTCCCCGCCGCCCTGCCCTGCACTAACCACTAGCCCCCACCCTCCTCGCTTAAGAGACACCTACCCCCAGGCACATGCAGGGAGACAGCGGGTGACTCAGACTCTTGGCAGAGAAACAGACGCCCCATGTTGCAGCTCATGGGATATTAGGTGACTCAGGCGCTCCAGCTGAGGGGTGCTGTGCTGCGGGGCGGGGGCCAGGCAGGGAGCTGGGGGCGATCTCCCTGAGAAGGCAGGGCTGGGGGTGTGTGTGCTGTGCTGCAGGGGTGGGGGCAGGGGCCAGGCAGGGGCTGGGGCAATCTCCTGAGAAGGCAGGGCTGGGGTGCCGTGCTGCAGGGGTGGGGCAGAGGGGCGGGGGCCGGGCAGGGGGCACTGTACTTACTTGACCATCTAAATAAACATGCTGCTCCAACTCACTGCAGCCCTCCCCCTTGTGCTGCGCATGTGAACCCAGGCGTCCGGCCCGTCTCTCTGTTGAGGGACAGGTCCCTTCTGCTCCCTTTGGCCCCCCTGCAGCCGCCGCTGGGAACACGACTCTCATGTCCTGTCCCAGCGTGGCCCAGCGGCCCCGCCCGGCCTGGCCCAGTGTTGCCCAGAGGTGCCGCGTTTTAGCTCTGGCTAAACAGTTTTCCTAACCATTGTCCCTTCCCCCCTGCACAGGGTCTCTGCATTATCATCCTGATCTGCTATGGTGCCTCTCGTACCCCGGGTTACACGGGAGTGGCCATCTTCGAGATGGTGATGTCCATTGTCTTCTTCGTCATCTACACACTGGGACTGAACAAGCAGCTGGCTTTTGTGCACTGGGGCTGGAGTGTAAGACTGTCTATTCTGTCCCGTCCCCCCCATTCCCGCCAGGCTAGCTGGAGTGACTGGCCAGTTTGCTGTCCGAAATATCCCTGAAAAAGGGGGAGGCGGCTTCCCCAAATGCGTGTTAACATTTTCACCACGCAAGAAAGTAGCCATACAAAAACCTCCGGTAAAATGCAAGGAAATCCCCATGCATGAAAATGTAAAGACATTCCTGCGCAAAAAAAGCTTTGCTAAAGTCCATAGACATAGCCATGCAAGACCACTTGCTTAAAATGCCCAGAAAAAGAAAGTAGCTAATTAGCACGAAAACCATTAACTTGCAATAGTGGTTAATTTAGCAGAAATACATGAAGAAATTGCCACAGGAAAAAAGATTAAGCTAAAATCAAACAGACACAGAAATGCTCATGCAATAATTAAAAAAAAAAAAAAGACCGTTAAACTGGTGGTTATACTGAGAAAATTCCCTTCCACCAAACTTTGGTTAATTTCTTAACATCCAAGGGGGGGTCCATAGCAAATTTGTTAAAATGCAAGAAATTCTGATTTTAAAAAAGGGGCCAAGTTATTCATCTGCCGGGAACCAGCTCGTTAATGTATAGTCCCCCTAGACATGCCCGTGGGAAACACTCCATAAAAAAGTGAGGATGTGTCTATGCGGAAATCGTTATCAGTCTGACAACTTCCTGCGAAGAATTTCATGTATTTACTAATAAACATGGAAATTCTTATGCCCGACCCCTCCCAGTTAAAATGCAAGGGCGTTTCTGTGCCAACCCTTTCTTAATTCGCCCGAGTGCCTCGCACCAAAGAGAGCCGTGGTGCATCGCTCTGTTTCTTACCTCCAGCGTTTTCCTTCCCCAGGATTTCATCCGGGCTGTGGTCGGTGCTTTGCTCTTCCTCATCACCTCTCTTATCGTCATCATCGGCCACAGGGACGGACCTGGCATTGCAGCTGGGGTAAAGCAACCGTGGCGCTCCTGGGAACCAGGGCCGGGCAGCAGAGGGCACCATGGGGGGGGTGTCCTGTGCCGCAGGGAGCAAACGCTCTGCCCGCCAACCCGTGCTGGCTTCGTCTGGAGTTCATTCCTTGCCGTCAGCCTCCGCCCAGAGGTGGCCGCATCAGTGTTGGGTGGGGGTAGAAATGAGGCCAGCTGGGTAACATTGGGGGGGGTCATCTGTTCCCCTTGATTCAGGGCCCTTGAACCTCCCTGCTCCCGACTCACAAGCTACCAGCAGAGACCGCAATTAACTCCCGCTCTGTCCTACCCCTCGCAGGTCTTTGGGCTCCTGGCTGGTATCCTGTTCGCATACGATGCCTACATCACATTCCCCACCCTCCGGAAGAGCCACACAGCTGCCCCCACTGGTATGTGCCATCCCCCAGGAGTTGGGGGAAGGGGCGATGCTGCTGGGGGGGGATAGACAAGGGAAGATGGGGTGGTCCCTGACTGATCTCTCTCTCTCTCTCTTTCTCTCTCTGCAGAATCCCCCGAGGGCGTCTGAGGCATCTGTCCAGCCCCCGCTTTGCTGCCTCCCTCTAAAGACCCCTCCCTACCGCTGCGGGGGGAGGCCAAAGAAGAGACTCCCATCCCCCTGCAACTCCTCCCCCCTCTAGCTCCCCACCCGGACCTAAGGGCCCCTCCCCACCCATGTCTAGAGGCCTTGACAATGGGGATCACATGGGGGAAGCCAGCCCCCCCACAACCCAGCAACTCCCCACTTTCCCTAGGTTGGCTGCAGCAAGGGTGAGGGCAGGGGGGTCTAGTGGTTAGAACAGGTGTAGGCAGGGAGGGAGTTAGGAGCCAGGACTCCTGGGTGCTATTGGCAGCTCAGGGCAGGGAGTGGGGGCTAGCATGCTCTCTCCCTACCGCTTGTTCCATATCAAGTGCCTTTACTCGGACCGTGCCTCAGTTTCCCCTGCACTGACAGGGGGTAACGCTGCCAGGTATTCAGGGCACAGGGACCCACCAGAACCGGAGCCCATGGGATATTGCAAGGGAAATATATTCATATAAGGAGAGGCTTTTTTTAATTGACTAAACTAACTGCAAGGGACCTGGGCAGGGGGCTGGGTGGGGACTCGCACCTGCGGAGCGGGGGGACACGTGTGTTGATGTTCAGTGACTCCCCTCCCCCTCCCCCCCAATCCCTGGTCCTGCCTGCAGCTTGAGTCAATTTCTTCTCATGTGGGGGGGAAAAGGGTTAATAAATACTGATACATGTCTGTGTTGGGTCTCAGTCCTGTGTGGGAGGGGAGGCGGTGGTGAAAAAACTAAAGTGGGGGGGCTCCGAATTGGAGGGGGAGTCAGAGGATCCACCCAGTCTGGATCCCGCCTGCTCACGCTTTGGTGAAAACACAGGTCACATCTGGCCTTACAAATTATCACGTGCCCAGTGCCCTCTGCTGCTAGTGAAAGGAAGCGCCCCGTCCGTCCGTTCGCTGGTGCTGGGATGCAGCCACCTCTGGGGTATGGCAGCTGGAGAACAGCCACATAGAACACACTAGGGGGACGGTTCGCCCAGTGCTGAGATGCAGCCACCTCTGGGGTGGGACAGCCGGGGAACAGCCACAGAAAAACGCCGCACGAGGTCGGCTCAGACTCTGATCCGGGTTTGAAACAACGCTTTTATTTTAAAAGTTTCTCTTTTTGGTTTAAATTAACCGCTCAATAGGAAAACAACCAGGGAAATTCCAGACACACTGGGGCTCCAGTTCAGTGCCAAGGCCAGCATAGAGTATATCCCCATACACAACTGTGCCCCCATTCTTTGTAGCCCCCTGCTATCTGCCCCACAGTGCAGCCCCCCCCCCCGGGGGTCTGGAGGGTTGGACTTGAACCCCCCCTCCAAATATTCTACTATTAAACACTCAAAAAAGTCTGATGTAAAGGGGGGAAACACACCCAAAACAAAGCCAAAATCCTGCTGACCCCCCTCCTGGGTCAAAGTTCAAAGGTCACAGTGGACAGGTCACACGTCAATAATTCCGCAAGACTAAGATCATGTGGGAGAGATGAAAGGTCAAAGCTCAACATCCAGCAGATCAAGGGTCACAGTGCAAAGGTCTCAGCCAAAAGGCAAAGGTCAGAGGTCAGATATCCCCAAGGGTCAGAAGGGGAGGGCCATCTCAGAAGTTAAAGGTCAAAGTTCCCAGTCATGGGGCACAGTGGAAAGGTCAAAGGCCACAAGGGAAAGCTCACCACCAGTAGGTCAAAGGTCACCACCAAAACTCACCAGCCACAGTAGAAAGCCCCCCGAGTTCAAAGGTCACCGATGCAAAGCTCCTGAGTAGGGTTCAAAGGTCGCACTGGGCAGGTCAGTGCTCAAGGCCAAAGCTCAGCAGGGCGAGGCCCAACTAGCCAGAGGGCAAAGGTCAAGGTCACCGTGGAGAGGTTAAAACCGAAAGGTCACGGAGTGAACGAGGTCAGAGGTCACAGCAGAAAGGTCAATCCCCCCCCCCAAGGTCTCCAGTGACATGTGTCGAGTTAAGGTCATAGTGGAAAGGTCAGAGTCCAAGCAGTGATGGCAAAGGTCAGAGGTCACAAAGGTCACAGATCACATGGCAAGGTGCAAGGGTCCAATGGAGAAGTCAATTGCCGAGAGGCCCAGGTGAAAGGTCAGGGATGACCACTGAAAAGGTCGGAGGTCAGAGTCCAAAGGTCATCCACGGACGCACCAGAGCCAAGGTCAGAGGTCACAGTGGAAAAACTCCAAACCGAAAGGCCATGAGCAAAGGTCAGATGTCACCACGGAGAGGTCAAAGGCCAAAGGTCACACGGGAAGGTCAGAGCTCAGCAGCTGCGAGCAAAGTCCAAAGGTCACAGGCAGACGCCCAAGGTTGCAGGTAAAGGTCAAAGTTCAAAGGTCACGAGTGCAGGTCGGAGGCTCACACTGGAGAGGTCGTTGCCAGCAGGAGGGTCAAAGTTCAAAGTTCGACTCAGGCCACCACGCAGCTCCTGTCCCGAGCCCTCCGCTCCCTGTGGTGCCCTCTGGCCCCTCCCTCCGGGGCGGGGCCAGCCTCAGGGGCCGGCGGGGGGCCAGCCCCGCCCCGCAGGGGGGGCGGCAGGGGGATGGGCTCCCCAAGGGAGTAGCCTTCCTCCTCCGAGTCGGAGGAGGAGGAGGAGGAGGAGGAGTCGGGCCAGGCGCCCCGGCGGCCCCGGGGGTGGCGGCGCCGGTGGCTGGGGGGGAAGGCCCCCTCCGAGGCCGAATAAACCAGCCGCCGCCCCCCCCGGGACCCCCGCTCTGGCTCTCCCTCCCCCGCCAGGTGCAGGGCATTGTCAGAGGAGGTGCAGGGCTGGGCGCTGCGGGGCCCCCCCAGTTCGCCTGCCACCAGGGGCTCCCGGAAGCTGACCCGGGGGGCGGCACCTCGGGGGAAGCCTCCCTCCCCCGCTGCCACCCCCCCCACGCCTTCCAGCGGGGGCCCCTGGCTGAGCCGGGGGGAGACCGGGAGCTTGGAGCCGGAGCTGCTGGTCCAGTCGGCCGCCTTCGCCGGAGCCAGGCCCAGCTCGGGCATGGAGTGGCGGTGAGGGAAGCCGCGGTGGAAGTGGGACCCTGAACCTGGGGGGAACAGAGGTGGGCGGTTAGGGACAGGAGCTGCCATGCTGCCGCCGCCCACCTCCCACCTGGGCTCCCCAAATCACCCACCTCCCCCCACCGGGATCCCCCCCCCCCGATCTCACCTCTTTCCGCCTCTTCCTGGGGCCCGGGGCGGGTGGACGTGCCCCGTGAGGTGCACCCAGCCGGCTCACCCCTCTGCAAGCTGCTGTAGCTGCCCCCCTCCTCCTCTCCGGGCTCCCCGCTCCAGCTGCGCCGCCCACTGGGGCCCGGGGCCCAGGCCGGGGCCACACGGCCGGAGGAGGAGACGGCGCGAGAGACGGGCGGGCGGCGGGGGGGGGCCCGGCGCCCGTCCTGCGGGCGGGGGCCATGGAGGGCCGAGTCGCAGGAGTCTGAGGCGCTGGCGTCCTCCCCTCTCAGGCTGCAGCCCCGGGAGCAGAAGATCTGCCCCCCCTTGGGCAGGAAGGGCTTGCCCAGCAGGGGCAGGCGGCAGCGGGTGCAGCAGAAGCAGGCGTCCGTGGCGTGCCAGTGCTGGCCCTCGTAGGTCATCTGGCCCTGGTTGAGGCCTGCAGGGACCAAGACAGGGGAGGGCGAGGGAGGAGGGCACGTCGTTAGAACCCAGCAAACGAGGGTGGAGTCCAGGGCTCCTGGGTTCCCTTCTGGACAGCTGCCTCTCAGGTCCACCCACTGCCAACGTGCCCTCCAATTTTTTCCACCCCCCGGGCAGGGTTCCCCACCAGCTGGGCACGTGTGCGGCCGCTCTCCAACGCTGCCCACAGCCAGGTTTGCGTTTCCACTTGTGGTGCACATTGGCGCGTGCCTCGGTGCACGGAGCAGCATTTATTCTGCACCGTGGGTGGAAAAGAGGAGAGGGAACATTGGCCCCAGTTCCCTGGTCACTCTCCCTTCCCGGGGTCAGGACACTGGGGGCCTCCTGCTGGGTCCCCCGCTGCCCATGCGGCTATTCCCCCAGAGATTATTTCGGGTTCTGTTTCGGGAGACAGTGTCTCGGCGTGCTGGGCCGCCCGGGTTTGGCAACTGGGTTACGCCGGCTTCAGCTTCACAAGGGTCTTTGTCCCCGGCGGGAACACGCCTGGCAGGCCAGGGGCCGGACCGCACACATTCTCTGGCGCCAGCCCCAGCCTCGGGCAAGGCCCCAAGTAGCGTCTGGGCAGGGCATTGGCCAGCCAAGAATACACTAGCCCTATTGAATCCGGCCAGCGCGGGACGGCCCCCTGCTCCCCACGATCCCTGACCCCCCACTGCCCAGACGCCGGGATCTGCCACTCTCTACAGTCCCCCCACTATCCAGGTCCCCCGACCCCGGGAGGCTGGGCCCCCCCACTCTCCAGGTCCCCGACCCGGGAGGCTGGCCCCACTCTCCAGGTCCCCGACCCGGGAGGCTGGGCCCCACTCTCCAGGTCCCCGACCCGGGAGGCTGGGCCCCACTCTCCAGGTCCCCGACCCGGGAGGCTGGGCCCCACTCTCCAGGTCCCCGACCCGGGAGGCTGGCCCCACTCTCCAGGTCCCCGACCCGGGAGGCTGGCCCCACTCTCCAGGTCCCCCGACCCCGGGAGGCTGGCCCCCCCGTGGCTGCCGTACCGATGTGCTCCCCGCAGCCGTCGCAGTACTCGGCGTACAGGGCCTGGTAGCAGCCGCAGCAGTAGGGGCGGCTCTGGCGCATGACATAGCGCTGCCCGCCCAGCGCCGCCTCGCACTCGAAGCAGCAGAAGTGGCGCATGTGCCAGTGCCGGCCCTCGGCCTCCGTGCACTCGGCCGCAAAGATGATCTGCGGGGAGACGGGGAGATGGAGGCCCGGCCCGGCGGCCCCCCCCCCCTGCTGGGGCCCCGCCCAGTCCCCTCCTCTCCCCAGCCTTGAATATTCTCCCCAGGTGGGACCCCCGCCAGGCTCCCCTCCCCAGCCCCCCCTTGCGTGGCCCTGGGGCCCGGCCCCCCACTCCAGCCTCACCTCGTCGCAGGCCTGGCAGCGGGGTTTGAGCTGCTCGGCGTGGTGCCGCCCGCAGTATATCTGCCCCCCCTGGTAGAAGTAGATGAGGTCCACCAGCAGCTCCCGGCAGGTGGTGCACTGGAAGCACTGGGGGTGCCAGCAGGCCCCGTGCCCCGCCCGGCTGGCAAAGACGGCGATGTCCCCGCCGCGGATCTGCTTCCCACACTGCCCCGCCGAGAGAGAGCCCGGGTCACGGGGAGCCAGGCGCCGGCTGGCTCCAGGGGCGGGCATGGGGCCTGTCCCCAGCTGGGGGGCGCTGGCTCCCACTCGGCCCCAAGGCAGGGCGCTGGCTGGCTCTAGGGGGCGGGCACGGGGCCTGTCCCCCGCTGGGGGGCGCTGGCTCCCACTCGGCCCCAAGGCAGGGCGCTGGCTGGCTCTAGGGGGCGTGCACGGGGCCTGTCCCCCGCTGGGGGGCGCTGGCTCCCACTCGGCCTCAAGGCAGGGCGCTGGCTGGCTCTAGGGGGCGGGCACGGGGCCTGTCCCCCGCTGGGGGGTGCTGGCTCCCACTCGGCCCCAAGGCAGGGCGCTGGCTGGCTCTAGGGGGCGGGCATGGGGCCCGTTCCCCACTGGGGGGCGCTGGCTCCCACCCGGCTGCAAAGCAGGGTGCCGGCTGGGGGTAGGATGCTGTCATACGCTGCAATCCCCCCTCTGGCCAGCAGGGGTCAGTGTTGGGCATTGCCGAGGGCCTCTGGGCGGGGCTTTGGGAGCAGCTGCACCCCACGTCACCCCGACAGATGGGCCGGGGCAGGCCTGAGCGCTCAGCCCAGGATTAGAGTTGCCAGGGGA
This sequence comes from Rafetus swinhoei, assembly GCA_019425775.1. NCBI lineage: Eukaryota > Metazoa > Chordata > Testudines > Trionychidae > Rafetus > Rafetus swinhoei. The sequence continues at coordinate 5,696,045 of JAFJHL010000039.1, forward strand.
AGAGCCCAGCAGAGAACCCGGGCGTCCTGGCTCCCCCTGCCCCGCCCAGCTCTAACCACTAGACTCTGCTGCCCTCCCGCAACTCCCTGCCTGGTGGGCGTCCCGCCTCCCACAAGGCCTGGGGGCTGGGGCTGGTAGCGGCGAAAGGGGGCACCTGCTCACAGATGGCTCCGGTAATGGTGACCGGGAAGAGCCGGACCGTCCCTCGCCCGAGATTTTCCCGCTTCCGCTGCTGGGAGAAAAGCTTTAGCTCCTTCTTCTCCTCCTCCTCCAGGGGGCTGCAGTACTGAGCCTGGGACACAGAGAGCGACTGAGCCAGCGGCACAATGCAGCCCGCGCTGGGGCGGGGCGCTGGGAGAACAGCCGCACGGAACGGCCCACCGAGACACCTCGCCCAGCGCTGGGATGCAGGTGTTTCTGGGGCGGAGCAGCTGGAAACAGCCACACATAACGTCACACTGGGACACGTCGCCCAGCGCTCAGATGCAGCCACCTCTGGGGTGGGGCAGCTGGTAACAGCCTCACAGGGACACCACAGACCTGCCCCGCATCACGGCGCCTCCGCCCCGCGTCCGGCCCCTCACCTCACTGTCGTGGGGGGGCAGCTGGTGCAGAAGCTGGCGGACCCGGTACCGCTCGCCGGGGCTGTTCACGTAGGGCACCTTGTCTTCGGGCAGGCAGCTGAAGAACTGATACACCTGCCATGGGGAGAAGGGCCGGCAGAGGGGGGGGGGTCAGGCCCAGGGGCATGAACTGACCCCCCAAGGGCCAGAGTCGCAGGCCAGGGGCGGGGCTGTGATTGCAGGGGCCTGTAGCCCAATGGGTGGGGCTGTGACCCCCCCACGGGGCAGGGCTCGAACCCCCAGGGTCTGGCATCTCTGGCCCCTATGTGGGCATGGCTATGTCCCTCGTGGGGGCAGGTCGAGGATCCCAATGGGGGTGGTGCCTATGTGGGCGTGGCCGCCACCCCCAGGAGGCGGGGCTGTGACCACAGGGGTGGGGCTGTGGGACCCCCCAGGAGGCGGGGCTGTGACTGCAGGGGCGGGGCTGCGGGGTCCCCCGGGGGCGGGACTCGCCTGCTCCGGCTTGAGGCCGGGGGGCACCCAGGCGTACTCCTCGGAGGCGCAGCCGGAGTCGTCGTCAGAGATGGAGTGGCGCTGGAAGTCCGAGACAAGGCGGCACATGACGCGCGCCAGGTCGACGGGCACCACCCGCACCGCGTGCTCCTCCCGCGGGCACTTGCAGTGCTGGCAGATCTTCCTGGGGAGGAGAGACCCTACAATAACACGCCGGCCCTCCCCGGCCCCGCACAGACCCTACAATAACGCCCCGGCCCTCCCCGCCCCCCGCCCAGACCCTACGATAACGCCCCAGCCCAGCCCGCACCCGCCCAGACCCAACGATAACGCCCGGCCCTCCCGCCCCTGCCCAGACCCTACGATAACGCCTCGGCCCAGCCCCGCCCCGCCCAGACCCAACGATAACACCCGGCCCTCCCGCCCCGCCCAGACCCACGATAACGCCCGCCCTCCGCCCCGCCCACCCAGCGATAAGGCCCCGGCCCTCCCGCCCCTGCCCAGACCCTACGATAACGCCCGGCCCTCCCGCCCCGCCCAGACCCAACGATAACGCCCCGCCCTCCCCGCCTCCGCCCAGACCCAACGATAACGCCCCGGCCCTCCCGCCCCGCCCAGACCCTACGATAACGCCCGGCCCAGCCCGCACCGCCCAGACCCAACGATAACGCCCTGACCCTCCCCGGCCCCGCCCAGACCCTACGATAACGCCCCGGCCTTCCCCGCCCCTGCACAGACCCTACAATAACGCACCGGCCTTCCCGCCCCCGCACAGACCCTACAATAACACACCGCCCCTCCAGACAGACCCTACAGTCACACTCCGCCCCCCTGCAGCAGGGACACGGTCTCCTTCTGCCCCACTGACCCCCAGAGCCTGGGTCCCACAGCCCTCGGACTCGGAGCAGTACTCAGCCCAACTCTGCGCCACCCCAGCCAGGCCCTTGGCTCCAGGAGGAGCAGAGAGCTCGGGCAGTGGCGATGCGAGGAGCCGGCAGCGGTCTGGGGCAGCGGGGTGGTTGTCGGGGGAAGCGGGGTGGCTGTCGGGGGGTAGGGGAAGGGTGTCAGGGGCAGCGGGAAGGCTGTTGGGGGCAGGGGGTGGCTGTTGGGGGGCAGTGGGGAGGCTGTCGGGGGAAGGGAGGCTATCAGGGGCAGGGGAGGCTGTCGGGGTAGGGTGTCAGGGGTAGGGGGAGGCTGTTGGGGGAGGTGGGGAGGCTGTCGGGGCAGTGGGAGGCTGCCGGGGAAGCGGGAGGCTGTTGGGGGCAGTGGAGTGGCTGTCGGGGAGAGCGGGAGGCTGTCGGGGAGGAGGTGTCGGGGCGGGGAGGCTGTCGGGGGAGGCGGGAGGCTGTCGGGGAGGGGGAGGCTATCGGGGAGGCGGGAGGCTGTCGGGGGAGGCGGGAGGGTGTCGGGGGAAGGGAGGCTATCGGAGGAGGCGGGGAGGCTGCCGGGGGAAGCGGGAGGCTGTTGGGGGCAGTGGAGGGCTGTTGGGAGGCGGGAGGCTGTCGGGGAGGGGGAGGCTGTCGGGGAGGCGGGGAGGCTGTCGGGGGAAGGGGAGGCTATCGGAGGGAGGCGGGAGGCTGTTGGGGGCAGTGGAGTGGCTGTCGGGGGAGGCGGGAGGCTGTCGGGGAGGGGGAGGCTATCGGGGGAGGCGGGAGGCTGTCGGGGGAAGGGGGAGGCTATCGGAGGGAGGCGGGAGGCTGTCGGGGAAGTGGGGAGGCTGTCGGGGAGGTGGGGAGGCTGTTGGGAGCAAGCGGGAGGCTGTCGGGGGAGGTGGGAGGCTGTTGGGAGCAAGCGGGAGGCTGTTGGGGGAGGTGGGAGGCTGTCGGGGAAGCGGGAGGCTGTTGGGGGCAGTGGAGTGGCTGTTGGGGGAGGCGGGAGGCTGTCGGGGAGGGGGGAGGGTGTCGGGGGGCGGGAGGCTGTTGGGGGGCAGTGGAGTGGCTGTCGGGGAAGCGGGAGGCTATCGGGGAGGCGGGAGGCTGTCGGGGAGGCGGGAGGCTGCCGGGGCAGGGGAGGCTGCCGGGGTAGGGGAGGGTGTCGGGGGGTAGGGGGAAGCTGTCGGGGGCAGTGGGTCCCTACCTCCATCCATGCACCAGGAAGCCGGGACACTGGTCCCCACACACGTGGCACGGTTGCCCCCGGTCGGGGTCGGCATCATCGGGCATCTGCAGGGCACAGACACGGCGTCACCTCCAGCCACCCGCCATGGGCCCCCGCTCCAAAACAGTGGGGTCTAGTGGTTAGAGCAGGGGGAGCAGTGAGCCAGGACTGCTGGGTTCTCTCCCAGCTCTGGGGGCCGGGTCCTCTCTCCAGCCCCACAGCCACATGCCCTGTCTCTGAGCTGCTGAGGCAGAAGCCAGAGCCCCTGAGCCCAGCATGGGGCAGGACTAGAGCAGGGGCTGGAGACACAACCCGGGCACCCCAGGGGAGCCTGCCACCAACCTCAGCCATGCAGGGGCTCGTGGCAGCGCCAGGTGGGGAGGGGGCTCGTGGCAGTGCCGGGCGGGGGGGGGCTCGTGGCAGCACCAGGTGGGGAGGGGCTCGTGGCAGTGCCAGGCGGGGCTCGTGGCAGCACCAGGTGGGGAGGGGGCAGTGCCGGGCGGAGGGGGCCTCGTGGCAGCGCCAGGTGGGGAGGGGGCTCGTGGCAGCACCAGGTGGGGAGGGGGCCTCGTGGCAGTGCCAGGCGGGGGGGCTCGTGGCAGCGCCAGGGGTCGGGGGCTCGTGGCAGTGCCGGGTGGGGTCGGGGGGGCTCGTGGCAGCGGTGGCGTCTGGGCCACGCCGCGGCCTGTGGGAGCGCAGACGCCAAGCGGGCCGGCCCAGGGCATTGTGGGAGGCGAGAGCCGGCCCGCGCGCCAGGACGTGCCCCGGCTCGGCCCGGCGGGCGTGACACACTCTGGGAGCTGGCCCACCGCCACGGGCCGTGGCCAAGGGGAGGCAGAGGGTGGGCAGGGCCGGAGGGGGGGTAACGGCGGGGATCCGCCCCGTGGGGAAGGTCACGTCACAAGGAGACCCAGTATGGGGGGGCCCTTTGCTGCAGGTGGGGTGACCCGGCAGGAGGGGGAAGAGCGGGAGAGAAGCCGAGAGGGAGAATGAGAGACCGCACCCCCGGACCCACGCCCAGCACCCCCCTTGCTCCCCACAGCTCCCCGCCCTCCCCTCCCAGGGCCCCCTTTCTCCACACAGCACGTGCAAGCATTGCCCCGCAACTCAGGGCCCCCCCACAGCTCCCCATTCAGGACACCCTCTCCCCCCACAGCCTCCATCGCTCCCCCAGTCAGCGATGGACCCTTTGCTCTAGGTGCCCCCCCACAGGTCCCCACCCCACTACCTTCCTCCTCCTAGAGCCCTCCCACAGCCCCCACATCCCCCTCCACCACTCGCCGGAGGGATTGACCCCAAAGATGCATTAAATCCGACCCCTTAATACCACCAGCGAGTTAATCCTCACCCAGATGAGAGCCGGACCCCACCCCCACTATCGGGAGGGGCAGCACACACGTGGGGCTGGCGGGAGGGGGGGAGCAGCCTGGATTGTTCCCCCTTCCACAGCTGTGCCTCCATCCCTTGGGGGGTTACATTTAAATACCCCCAAACCCTCCACTCAGCTACCCTGCTGGATGGAGGGAACTGGGGAGGGGATATTGAGCTAGGAGAGATGCAGGCGGGATACCGAGGTACAGGGGCCCATGGGTCTGTCGGGGTGAGGCAGGCGGGATACCGGGGTACAGGGGCCCATGGGTCTGTCGGGGTGATGCAGGCGGGATACCGGGGTACAGGGGCCCATGGTCTGAAGGGGTGATGCAGGCGGGATACCGGGGTACAGGGGCCCATGGGTCTGTCGGGGTGATGCAGGCGGGATACCGAGGTACAGGGGCCCATGGGTCTGTCGGGGTGATGCAGGCGGGATACCGGGGTACAGGGGCCCATGGGTCTGTCGGGGTGATGCAGGCGGGATACCGGGGTACAGGGGCCCATGGGTCTGTCGGGGTGAGGCAGGCGGGATACCGGGGTACAGGGGCCCATGGTCTGAAGGGGTGATGCAGGCGGGATACCGGGTACAGGGGCCCATGGGTCTGTCGGGTGATGCAGGCGGATACCGGGTACAGGGGCCCATGGGTCTGTCGGGTGATGCAGGCGGATACCAAGGTACAGGGGCCCATGGGTCTGTCGGGTGATGCAGGCGGATACCGGGGTACAGGGGCCCATGGGTCTGTCGGGTGAGGCAGGCGGATACCGGGTACAGGGGCCCGCGGGTCTGTCGGGTGAGGCAGGCGGGATACCGGGTACAGGGGCCCATGGTCTGAAGGGGTGATGCAGGCGGGATACCGGGGTACAGGGGCCCATGGGTCTGTCGGGGTGATGCAGGCGGGATACCGGGGTACAGGGGCCCATGGTCTGAAGGGGTGATGCAGGCGGGATACCGGGGTACAGGGGCCCATGGGTCTGTCGGGGTGATGCAGGCGGGATACCGGGGTAGAGGGGCCCATGGGTCTGTCGGGGTGATGCAGGCGGGATACCGGGGTAGAGGGGCCCATGATCTGACGGGGTGATGCAGGCGGGATACCGGGGTAGAGGGGCCCATGGTCTGAAGGGGTGATGCAGGCGGGATACCGGGGTACAGGGGCCCATGATCTGACGGGGTGATGCTGGCGGGATACTGGGGTAGAGGGGCCCATGGGTCTGTCGGGGTGATGCAGGTGGGATACCGGGGTAGAGGGGCCCATGGTCTGATGGGGTGATGCAGCCGGAGTACGGGGGCCCATGATCTGACGGGGTGATGCAGGCGGGATACCGTGGTACAGGGGCCCATGATCTGACGGGGTGATGCAGGCAGGATACCAGGGTAGAGGGGCCCATAGGTCTGATGGGGTGATACAGGCAGGATACCGGGGTACAGGGGCCCATGATCTGACGGGGTGATGCAGGTGGGATACCGGGGTAGAGGGGCCCATGATCTGATGGGGTGATACAGGCAGGATACCGGGGTAGAGGGGCCCATGATCTGACGGGGTGCTGCAGGCAGGATACCGGGGTAGAGGGGCCCGTGGGTCTGATGGGGTGGTGCAGGCGGGATACCGGGGTAGAGGGGCCCGTGGGTCTGACAGGGTGGTGCAGGCGGGATGCCGGGTTACAGGGGCCGTGGGTCTGACGGGGTGCTGCAGGCGGGACACCGGGGTAGAGGGGCCCGTGGGTCTGACGGGGTGCTGCAGGCGGGACACCGGGGTAGAGGGTCCCGTGGGTCAGACGGGGTGCTGCAGGCGGGATACCGGGGTAGAGGGGCCCGTGGGTCTGTCGGGGGGCAGCCCTATGGGAAGCGGGAGAGCTGTAACCTGGAGCTGCCTTGGCCCATGCCGGGCCGGTGCCACGGCTGGTTTGGGCTGGAGCAGGGAAACCGAGTCAGCTCCCTGGGCCAGCGGGTGACGGTGACGGCCCCGGCCCCGGCCTGCGGGAGAAACTCACCCGCTGCGAGGCAGCAAAACAGCCCGGCCCGCAGCCCCCCGCTCAGCCCCCCCGCGCCCGCGCCCCACCCTCCGCTCCCCGCAGCAGATCCCGGGTGTCCGGCTCCAGCCCCGCGCCTGGATCCCCGGACCTGGGAGCCCCCCGCGTCCCCGGGCACTCACGGGGCGGGCGGAGCGGCGGAGCCGAGACCCGCGGGTGAACATCGTCTGGTCCCCGCACCGGCGGCCTGGCCGACCCCCCCCTCGCGGCTCTGCGCCCCCCCGCCCCGCGCGGCTCCTCCTCCCCGCGCCGCCCCACGACCCCCTCCCCGCGGCTCCTCCTCCCGCGCCGCCCCACGACCCCGCGGCTCCTCCTCCTCCCCGCGCCGCCCCACGACCCCGCGCGGCTCCTCCTCGCGCCGCCCCACGACCCGCCCCCGCGCGGCTCCTCCTCCCCGCGCCGCCCCACGACCCCGCGCGGCTCCTCCTCCCCGGCGCCGCCCCACGACCCCGCGCGGCTCCTCCTCCCCTCGCGCCGCCCCACGGCCCCGCCCCTGCGGCTCCTCCTCCCGCGCCTCCCCACGACCCCGCGCGCGGCTCCTCCCTCGCACCGCCCCACGACCCCGCCCCCGCGCGGGCTCTGGCCCCCACTGCTCCTGCCGTCAGGCTCCAGTCCCTCACCCCACTCCCCTCTCTTCTGAGCGCCCCCCCGCTTGTCTCACGCCCGGCTGGTCCCTGGGGTGCTGGGACTTCACGTGCCCTTGGCCCCCCCCACGTGTAAATCCCCCACTGCTCTGCCCCCAGCCCCCTCCCCTAGCCCAGAGCCCTCCCCCAAGCCCCAGGGACGCCTGGGTTCACTGCCTGCCTGGGAGGGGAGCGGGGCCTAGTGGTTGGGGGGAGCCATGCTCTGGGAGGGGAGCGGGGCCTAGTGGTTGGGGGGAGCCAGGCTCTGGGAGGGGAGTGCGGCCTAGTGGTTGTGGGGGGCTGGGAGTCAGACTCTGGGAGGGGAGCGGGGCCTAGGGGTTGTGGGGGGCTGGGAGTCAGACTCTGGGAGGGGAGCAGGGCCTAGGGGTTGTGGGGGGCTGGGAGCCAGACTCTGGGAGGGGAGCGGGGTCTAGTGGTTGTGGGGCTGGGAGCCAGACTGGGAGGGGAGCGGGGCCTAGTGGTTGGGGGGGCTGGGAGCCAGACTCTGGGAGGGGAGCGGGGCCTAGGAGTTGTGGGGGGCTGGGAGCCAGGCTCTGGGAGGAGCGGGCCTAGTGGTTGTGGGGGCTGGGAGCCAGACTCTGGGAGGGGAGCGGGGCCTAGGGGTTGTGGGGGCTGGGAGCCAGACTCTGGGAGGGGAGCGGGGCCTAGTGGTTGTGGGGGACTGGGAGTCAGGCTCTGGGAGGGGAGCGGGGCCTAGTGGTTGTGGGGGACTGGGAGTCAGACTCTGGGAGGGGAGCAGGGCCTAGGGGTTGTGGGGGGCTGGGAGTCAGACTCTGGGAGGGGAGCGGGGCCTAGTGGTTGTGGGGGGCTGGGAGCCAGACTGGGAGGGGAGCGGGGCCTAGTGGTTGGGGGGGCTGGGAGCCAGGCTCTGGGAGGAGTGGGGGCCTAGTGGTTGGGGGCTGGGAGCCAGACTGGGAGGAGGGCCTAGTGGTTGGGGGGGCTGGGAGCCAGACTGGGAGGGGAGTGGGGCCTAGTGGTTGGGGGGGCTGGGAGCCAGGCTCTGGGAGGGACGTGAGGCCTAGGGGTGGGGGGCCGGGAGCCCAGACTCCCTGTGTTTCTGGCTGTGGGGTGATGACTTATGACCTGGCTTGTGCGTGTGGGATGAGTTTGCTGGGTCTCGGCCCTGTTCCTCCCAGGGAGGGTGACTTTGGGGGCTGGGATCTAGAACCCAGCTGTCCGGGGCTCTGGGCCAGCCCCACGGGAACTGCAAGATGGGCCCTTCCCTGCCCCCGGCCCGGGAGGGCCTCTCCTTATCTCTGGGCCTGGGCGTCTTTGGGGTGTGGCTGGCACCAGGGGCTGCGGCGCCTGGGAAGGGGCTGTCAGTCCGTGCTGGTTGTTCGTCCTCAGTGCAGGACAACAGGTACCGGGCAGTGGGGGTTGGCAGGGACGCCAGGTGGCTGCTAGGGGAAGAGCATGGGGGGTGGAGGAGCAGCTGGGGGGAGGGGACAGACCCTAAGAGGGGGCTCAGTCGGTGGAAGTGCTGAAGGCTGGCGGGGTTGGAGGGGGCTTGGCCAGCCGGGGGGTGGGCTCCGATCCTGGACTCGCTGCCGTGTGGGGCTCAGTCCAGCCAGGGGCCCATAACAACCCCTTGCCTTCACTCCCAGACCTACTTAGGGGGCTCTGGCCCCAGGGCATGGGCTGGCCAGCTCGGGGGGGGGCAGGGGCCTGGCCCCTCTAGGGGTGACTTGGCCCCACAGCTGGGGGCTGCTTGGCTCACGGGGGGCCTTGGCTATTGCTGCCCCCCCCATTCCAGGTATAATTTTTCTTGAGCTGCCCCAGCTACCTGTGTCCACCCCCTCACAAACCTCCAGCCCTGGGTTGCTGCTCAGCTGCCCCCTCCCCCCCCAGCTACGTGGGGCCAGCTGTTATCAGCCTCTGACAGACGCGGCCCCACCCGATGGCAACAGCCCTGCTGGGCCCAGCTTCGGGATGACCCGTTTCGAGGGCTGCCGACATGCGGGGAGGAGAGAAACTGTCGTGGGGAACCGCGCTCAGCCCCCTGGGATGGGGGAAAAGGGGTCCCTGCGGGGCGCTGGAGGGGGCTGGTCTGCTGGAAGGGGTCGATTTCGGCCTGTCACCCCCCCGCCGACGGCTGCCCAGGGTGTGGAGAATGTTGCTGGAAGATCTGGTGGAGAACGCGGGCGGAGGGGCAAACTCCAGCAATGGGCCAGCCACATGCTTCTGGGCTCGGGGGTCAGGAAGGAAATTCCCCGACCTGAAGGCCCGGGTCCCTCACGCCCTCTCTCCCCCGGGCAGCACTGCAATCCGGCACCATGGCGTCCTTCCTCCAGCGCTGTCCTGTCCCGTCATGGTGGCCCGAACCCTGATGGACTCCTCCCCGGCCCCGCAGAGGGGGACCAACAGCCCCATGCCTCTTGGTGAGCCAGGACTCCGGAGGTCTCTCCTAGCTTGGGGAGTGGGGTCTAGTGGGCAGAGCAGCAGGGCGGGGAGCCAGGACTCCAGGCGTCTCTCCAGGCTCGGGAAGGGGAGTGGGGTCTAGTGGGCAGAGCAGCGGGGTGGGGAGCCAGGACTCCAGGGGTCTCTCCAGGCTTGGGAAGGGGAGTGGGGTCTAGTGGGCAGAGCAGGGGGTGGGGAGCCAGGACTCCAGGGGTCTCTCCTGGCTCGGGAAGGGGAGTGGGGACTAGTGGGCAGAGCAGCAGGGCAGGGAGCCAGGACTCCAGGGGTCTCTCCTGGCTCGGGAAGGGCAGTGGGGTCTAGTGGGCAGAGCAGGGGGGCCGGGAGCCAGGACTCCAGGGGTCTCTCCTGGTTTGGGAAGGGGAGTGGGGACTAGTGGGCAGAGCAGGGGGGGGTGGGGAGCCAGGACTCAGGGTCTCTCCTGGCTCGGGAAGGGGAGTGGGGGTCTAGTGGGCAGAGCAGGGGGGTGGGGAGCCAGGACTCCAGGGGTCTCTCCTGGCTCGGGAAGGGGAGTGGGGACTAGTGGGCAGAGCAGGGGCGGGGAGCTAGGACTCCAGGGGTCTCTCCCTTTCATGTGGCCGTCTCTCCCCAGCCGCGGTGTCTGTCACCCAGGAATTGGGGCCCCCAGACGCAGCCTCCCAGCCCCACTGCCCCTTCATGGAGTCGGAGGTGCGGGGCGGGCGCAGCCGGATCGTTCAGCGCGCCGGGCTGGAGGTGCAGGAGGACGTGGAGGTCTACAAGGCAGGTGAGGACAGCTCTCCACAGAACCCAGGCACCCTGACTCTCAGCTCCCCCCCTGCTCTGACCACTAGCCCCCACTCCCCTACCTGGGCCCAGGAGAGAACCCAGGAGTCCTGGCCCCCACCCCATCTAGCCCACCCGTCTCTGTGCCCCTCCAGACCCGCTCAGCTCTCTGCTCCGGGAGGTCCAGTCCAGCCTCCGCAAGAAATTCCTGGGCCCTGATGGGCCAGGGTCTGACGCCCGGCTCCTGCCCACCCACCTGCTCCAGGACAACATGCCAGGTGAGGCCTGAGGCCAGGCTAGAGGGGCCCGTGGTGCTGCGGGACACCGGGGGGACGTGCGGGGGAGGGGTGCTGTCCCAGGAGATTCCGCCGTTAGCCACAGCCGGGTCCTGGCTCCCTTGGCTAGTCCGTTTACAAACCACCCTCGGCTTCCTCGGGGCCAGTCCTCCCGCCTCGGGGTGTCCCTTGGGGAACCAGCACGGGGCTCGCTGGGGCAGGGCTGCAGCCGCCTGCCCCCCCACCCGCCGGCCGGCAAGAGAGGGGCCTTTGGTCACGGGGGAAGGGGAAACGGCTGCATCCGGGGGCCTGTCTCTGACCCTGCTCCTCCCCAGGGCCCGGGGCCTTCTCCTACGATGCCTTCCTGGAGGGGCGGCTGGAGGCCAAGCGCCGGGACCACACCTACCGCATCTTCAAGACGGTGACGCGCCGGGCGGACGCCTTCCCCCTCGCCCAGGGGGCCGCGGGCACCGAGGTCTCGGTCTGGTGCAGCAATGACTACCTGGGCATGAGCCGCCACTCCCGGGTGCTGCAGGCTGCCATGTGAGACGGCGCCCCCCACTGCTCCCCCAGCCCTGCCGGTGTCCCCCACTCCCACCGCCCTGCCGGTGTCCCCACTCCCACCGCCCTGCCGGCATCCCCCACTGCTCCCCCAGCCCTGCCGGCGTCCCCCACTCCCACCGCCCTGCCGGCACCCCCACTCCTCCCCAGCCCTGCCGGGCGCCCCCACTCCCACCGCCCTGCCGGCATCCCCACTGCTCCCTGCCGGTGTCCCCACTCCCACCGCCCTGCCGGCACCCCCACTCCTCCCCAGCCCTGCCGGCATCCCCACTGCTCCCCAGCCCTGCCGGCATCCCCACTCCTCCTCCCAGCCCTGCCGGCATCCCCACTGCTCCCCAGCCCTGCCAGCGTCCCCACTCCCACCGCCCAGCCCTGCCGGGCGCCCCCACTCCCACCGCCCAGCCCTGCCGGCATCCCCACTCCTCTCCCAGCCCTGCCGGCATCCCCACTGCTCCCCAGCCCTGCTGGCGCCCCCCACTCCCGCCCCAGCCCCTTCCAGCAGCCAGTGCCCTGGGCTCCTTCAGCCCTGCCGGTGCCCCCAGTCCCTCCCTGCAGCCAGTGCCCCCACTCCTCCCAGCCCAGTCGGCACCCCCACTCTTGCCCCCAGCCCTACCAGTGCCCCCACAGCTCCTGCCCCCAGTGCCCCCCACTCCCAATGTGCAGCCCCTTCCAGCCCAGCCCTGGGCTCCTTCAGCCCTGCTGGTGCCCCTCACTCCCGCCCTGCAGCCCCTGCCCCCCTCCCCGGCACTGACCCCTCTCCCCCTGTAGTGAGGCCCTGCAGCACCACGGCCTGGGCGCCGGTGGCACCCGGAACATCTCGGGCACCAGCCGGTACCACGTGGACCTGGAGCGGGAGCTGGCCCAGCTCCATCGCAAAGATGCCGCCTTGCTGTTCTCCTCCTGCTACGTGGCCAACGAGTCCACCCTCTTCACCCTCGGCAGGATGCTGCCAGGTACCCGGCCGCCTGGCAGGGAAGCAGGGCCGGGTGGCTAGAGCGGGTGGGGGGAAGGGGAGAGAACCAGGAGGCCTGGGCTCTGGGGGCGTGGGAGCAGCCCTAACGCCCACTCCCAGGCTGCGAGATCTTCTCGGACGCGGGGAATCACGCCTCCATGATCCAGGGCATCTGCACCAGCGGGGTCCCCAAACACGTCTTCCGGCACAACGACCCCCAGCACCTGGCCCAGCTGCTGGCGCGTAGCCCCCCCGGCACCCCCAAAATCGTGGCCTTCGAGACCGTACACTCCATGGACGGTAGGGCCCCCCTGTATCCCAGGGCCCCCCCACTGCTGGGGGGAACTGCCCTTCCCCCTCAGCATAGCTTCAGCCCCCTCTTTCCCCCCCAGGTGCGATCTGCCCCCTGGAGGAGCTGTGTGACGTGGCTCATGCGCACGGAGCCATCACCTTCGTGGACGAGGTTCATGCTGTGGGGCTGTACGGCGCCCGGGGGGCCGGCGTTGGGGAGCGCGACGGGGTGCTGGGCAAGATCGACATTGTCTCCGGCACCCTGGGTGAGCCAGCAGGGGGCAGCGGGGAGTGGGGTGGTCACCCACAGCAGGCAGGGCGCTGTGTTGGGGGGGGATGGAGCAGTCTCCCCTGCAGGCACTAGGGGGCGTTGGGTTGGGGGGCGGGGCAGTCTCCCCTGCAGGCACTAGGGGGCGCTGGGTTGCGGGGGTCGGGCAGTCTCTCCTGCAGGCACTAGGGGGCGCTGGGTTGCGGGCAGGGCAGTCTCCCCTGCAGGCACTAGGGGCGCTGGGTTGCGGGCAGGGCAGTCTCCCCTGCAGGCACTAGGGGGCGCTGGGTTGGGGGGCGGGGCAGTCTCTCCTGCAGGCACTAGGGGCGCTGGGTTGGGGGGGCAGTCTCCCTGCAGGCACTAGGGGCGCTGGGTTGGGGGTGGGGCAGTCTCCCTGCAGGCACTAGGGGCGCTGGGTTGGGGCGGGCAGTCTCCTGCAGGCACAGGGGCGCGGTTGGGGGCAGGGCAGTCTCTGCAGGCACCAGGGGCGCGCAGTCTCCCTGCAGGCACTGCAGGCACCAGGGCGCTGGGTTGGGGCGGGGCAGTCTCCCCTGCAGGCACCAGGGGGCGCTGGGTTGGGGGGGCGGGGCAGTCTCCCCTGCAGGCACCAGGGGGCGCTGGGTTGGGGGGCCGGGCAGTCTCCCCTGCAGGCACTAGGGGGCGCTGTCTCACCCCGCTCTCCCCGCCCTCCAGGGAAGGCCTTTGGCTGCGTGGGGGGGTACATCGCCAGCACGGCCGCCCTGGTGGACACTGTTCGCTCCTACGCGGCCGGCTTCATCTTCACCACCTCGCTGCCCCCGCCGGTGCTGGCGGGTGCCCTGGCCTCGCTGCGGGTGCTGGCCGGGCCCGAGGGCCGGGGGCTGCGCCGGGCCCACCAGCGCAACGTCAAGCACATGCGCCAGCTGCTGATGGAGGCCGGGCTGCCCGTCGTCAGCTGCCCCAGCCACATCATCCCCATCCGGGTACGGCCGGGCCTGTGGGCAACTCCTGGGTTGTCCCCAGCTGTGGGAAGGCAGCGGGAGCTAGTGGGTAGAGCGGGGAGCCAGGACCCCCAGGTTCTCTCCAGCTGTGGGAGGGCAGCGGGGGTAGTGGGTAGAGCGGGGAGCCAGGACCCCCGGGTTCTCTCCAGCTGTGGGAGGGCAGCGGGGGTAGTGGGTAGAGCGGGGAGCCAGGACCCCCGGGTTCTCTCCAGCTGTGGGAGGGCAGCGGGGCTAGTGGGTAGAGCGGGGAGCCAGGACCCCCGGGTTCTCTCCAGCTGTGGGAGGGCAGCGGAGGCTAGTGGGTAGAGCGGGGAGCCAGGACCCCCGGGGTCTCTCCAGCTGTGGGAGGGCAGCGGGGGCTAGTGGGTAGAGCGGGGAGCCAGGACTCCCGGGGTCTCTCCAGCTGTGGGAGGGCAGCGGGGGCTAGTGGGTAGAGCGGGGAGCCAGGACTCCCGGGGTCTCTCCAGCTGTGGGAGGGCAGTGGGGGCTAGTGGGTAGAGCGGGGAGCCAGGACTCCCGGGGTTTCTCCAGCTGTGGGAGGGCAGTGGGGGCTAGTGGCTGGGGCACTGGCTGCCAGGAGGGGAGCAGAGTCTAGGGGACTTTGGGGGGGGAGGTGCGTCCGGACGCCTGGGTCCCAGCCTTGTTTCCCCGGCTCCCCCTGCAGGTGGGCGACGCGGCCCTGAACTCCCAGCTCTGCGACCTGCTCCTGTCCCGGCACGGCATCTACGTGCAGGCCATCAACTACCCCACGGTGCCGCGGGGCGAGGAGCTGCTGCGCCTGGCGCCCTCCCCCCACCACACGCCCCCCCTGATGGAGCACTTTGTGGGTGAGCGCCGTGGGCGGGGCCGACTGGGGGGGAAGCAAAGGGGACAGTCGGGGAGGGGGGGTGCTTGGGGCAGTCAGGGGGTCTGGGGGCAGAGGTTGAGGGGCCCCCTGCCCCACAGCTTTGCAGCGAGGGGCTGAGGGCCCGGGCGGGGGCAGAGGTCTCACCCCATCTCTCCCCCCCAGAGCGGCTGGTGCAGTGTTGGCAGGAAGTGGGGCTCCCCCTGCAGCCCCCCGCGGCCTCCGCCTGCCACTTCTGCCAGCGGCCCCTGCACTTCGCCCTCATGAGCGAGTGGGAGCGCGACCTCTTCGGCAGCCTGGGGGCCCCCTGCCTCACCAGCAGCGCCTGAGCCCCCGGCCGGCAGCCCCCCAGCCCAGGACGGACGGACCGGCGGAGCCTGCCCAGAGCCCTGGCGAGGGTGCCCAATAAAGCGCGCTCAGCCTGAGTCCCTGACTGCGTGGAGCCCAGGCGTCCGGGCCTTGCCCCCCTGAAGTCTAGGCTGCCCCCCTGCCATGGGGGTGGGAAGGCTGGGAGGGAGGGAGTCCCGCTGGGCTTGGGAACCTTTTGCGCCCCACATGGTGGAGCGGGAGAGAATCAGGGTTGCACTGGGCTGTGGGGCAGCCCCACAGGGCTGGGAGGGGGGAGGCGTGTCCCCCCACGTTGGCCCAGTCAAGTCTCACCCCCTCTCTGTCCCACCCATTTGCCAAGGCACGCACTTTCCATGGGGGCTGGGCCCCCCGTGCCGGCCGGAGCCAGGTGTGCCTCTCCGCCGGCCGGCAGAGTCCAGTCGGGTTGAGTGCTGCTCCGAGGGGCAGCGCCGCGCAGGCTCCACGGAGGCACGGGACAGGCCCACAGCCCTAGTGCCCTGGGGAGGGGCTCACAGGGCCCTGAACCCCCACTGGCTAGGCTGCTTCCTCCAGGCTGCCCCACACTCCCCCTTCTTCCCCCAGGCAGCCATGCCCCTTCCCCCGGCCAGGTGAGACGTGGCTAGGCCATGGTCTACGGGCCTCCCCTCAGAGCCCCGCACCGGGCAGTGCTTACAGACACCAGCCTGTAGGGGTCACCCACAGCCCAACACAGCCACCAGTGACTGCCCCACAAGAGCAGACAGTGCACCCCCGTCAGCTTCAGGCACGCAGCATGTAACCCCGTGTGCAGCAGGGGCTGGAGGGCCCTGCTACCCCCCCCCAGTTGGCACGTCGGGCCCCTCCATGCACACACGGCTGGGTGGGGTGGCAGGGCCATAGGCTGTGTCTACCCTACAAGGGTTTTGTGCAAAATCCAGCGGCGCGTCCATACCTCAAGCGCGTTATTGAGCAAAAACGCCCCCACCCCGCAGCAGTGTCTTTACCTGTGCGCCGCGGCGACCTTGCTGGTTTGCTCGACCAAAAACCCTCGGTCTGCTTCATAAAAAAAAGGGCTTGGTTTCCTCGGCCTTAAAACGTGTAAGAACCACTGCCCGCCAGGGCCTCAACAGGCCAGAGGGCTGCGCCCCGTAGCATCACTCCCTTTTGGGCTACAGTGCGCGCGCAAGGCGGCCAGTGTGGGGCAGCGCACGGGTGCTCTGAGAAGGGCCAGCGGAGCGGGCGTGCACAAGCGCGGCCATGGCGTGTGCCGTGCCTGCTTGGGGGCTGGCCGCGCTTTTGCACGAGCAGGTTTTGCAGAAGCTCTCGTACGCAAAAAGCGTCTTGCACAAACCCCCGCAGTGTAGCCAAAGCCGCAGTGTGTAGCACCGGGGTTTAGGCAGCGGAAAAAGGCCCCAGGGAGGGGACCGTGCCCCCCCCACCTCACTTCATAGGGTGGGAGGCACCAGGCAGGGTTTACATGGCATGAGTGGAATTTGCCCACTGGGGCCTTTGGGGGGGGGTTATACCTCCCCCAATGTAGGCAGGGGGAGGGCTGTTAAACTCCTCTGTGGGGGGAGTTACAGACTTGTGCCCCCCCCAGTGGCCAAAGTGGCAATAACAGTTCCCCTCTCATCTTGCATTTTCAGTTTTCCGTTGCCCCCCCCATGTCTCTTCCCGACCGTGCCCATTTTATCCCTACTGCCCCCCCCCCCCCGGCTGACTCAGCCAGCCATCCAGCCCCACAGCTGGGCCCCTTTGAGCCCTTGAATGGGGGGAGCTGCTCCTCCCGAGGGAGGGTCGGGGGATTGTCTACGTACAGCACCAGCAGGCCCTGCCCCCCCCCGCGGCGAGCCAAGCAGATGCTTTGGTGGACGGAGAACTTGGCAGCTGGTCCCCCCCACGGTCCCGGGCAGTGTGCTCTGGGCAATGGGATAGCTCCCAGGCACGTGTCCAGCTGGTGCCCCTCCACACGTGCCTTGGTGCACATAACATTTATTCCACACATGGGGTGACCCAACCCCTGGCCTGCTCTAGGTTAGGATAAGGGGAAGCTGCCTGCCCCCGGGGGCAGGTTCTCGGCCAAAGGGACCAACTCGCACAGCTGGAAGCCGTTCAGTAACCACGCGCGGGGGCCGTCCAGCGCCCACCTGCCCTTGCTGCCGCGGGCACCCAACGAAGCGAGCTGGGCCGCAGCCAGGCGCCACTGGCTGAGCGTAACCGTGCGTTCCACGCTCCCCCCCCCCCCCGCAGCGTTCAGGCTCCTGGGGCTATTGGGGGATTGGCAAGCCACTCACTCGCCCAGAGCCCAGCCGGGGAGGGGCTCGGCAAGGCAGCTGGGCGGTGTTGCTACAGGCAGGAATCCCACCCAGCCCCAGGTTGCCAAACACGCCTGGACAAGCTGCGGTTTAGCCCGTGGGAAGAACCCCCAGGCGGTGGGACGGAAAGGTGCCGAGCTGAACCCAACAGGCGACCACAGCCCCCGCGCTCTCCATGCTCCCCGGCCCGCCGTTACAGATGTGCCCATTCCCGGATGGGGCACCCGGTGGATCTAACCACTAGCCCCCCCCGCCTCCCAGAGCCCTCGGGCGGCTGGACTGTGCCGGGGTGAGCCCACGGGGTGCTGTCCGCTGTCCATTCGGCTGTGTGCGAGCGTATCCCGAGGGCTGGCCCAACACAGCACCAGTGTCCTCGCACGGCCCTGTCGGAACGTGGCCCCCGCCATGGGGCGCTGCAGGGCAAGTAATGCTGGTGCCGAGGGCGCGGCCGCCCCGCTCGCCGGCGACAGGGCCTGCCTGTCACTCAGCCCATGACTCGTGCTTGGGCTCAGGCCTCAGGTTTTACACCCGGGTCACGCTTCAGGCACCTTCTTTAGATCCCACTGGCCTCCCAGAGCTGGGCCGAGAACCCAGGCGTCCTGGCTCCCAGCGCCCCCCCCTCCCCCCGCTCTAACCATCAGACCCCGCTCCCCGACCAGAGCTGGGCCGAGAACCCAGGCGTCCTGGCTCCCAGCCCCCCCCCGCTCTAACCGTCAGACCCCGCTCTCCGACCAGAGCTGGGCCGAGAACCCAGGTGTCTTGGCTCCCAGCCCCCCCCTGCTCTAACCGTCAGACCCCGCTCTCTGACCAGAGCTGGGCCGAGAACCCAGGCGTGTCTGGCTCCCAGCCCCCCCCGCTCTAACCGTCAGACCCCGCTCTCCGACCAGAGCTGGGCCGAGAACCCACGTGTCTTGGCTCCCAGCCCCCAACCGCGTATCTTAAATTCTGCACTTTTATTTATCAAAAATAGACACTTTTCCCTTCTGTACAAAGCACCGGGGTTCCAAAGTACCAGGGGCTTACAGGGGGAGGAACGGGTGTCTACCCACAATGCCCTGCACCAACAGCAGTCGCGTGGGAGAATGTAAACCGTAGGGGGCTGGAAATCCTCGCTGTCCCCAGGCTCCCAGGTCCCCCCTGCTCTAACCATCAGACACCACTTCCCTCCCCACCCCCACGCTGTAACACACCTCCCTTCCCATAAAGCCAGGAGTTCGGGCTCCCCGATTCCTACCCATAGCAGGGGAGGGCGATTCCTATGGGAATGATTCACCCCACGGCAGGGGCTAGGGAGTGACCCCCGCTCACGAACACCCCTTGCTGGCCCAGCGGAAGAAGTCACAGCGGGCACGGGGGTCGTCGGGGCGCCCTGGGGGCCGGGCACAGACGTAGAAGCGCCGCCCACGGTTGGGGCCAACTTTGCGGACAGTTCGCAGGGCGCAGGGCTCGCCGTGGGTCGGGCAGTGGGGTGGGGGGGCTGGGCCGGGCAGCACCGCACGCCAGCGGGCCAGGCTGCTGGGCTGGGCACCCACCGTCTGCCCCAGAGCACCCGCCACCTCCTCCAGGGGCCTCACCAGCTCCTTGCGCCCCAGGGTATCACTGGGCCCCAGTGCATCGTGGGCGGGCTCTTCTCCCCCCTGCCCTGGTGCATCGTGGGCCAGCTCTTGGCTATTCTGCCCCAGTGCACTGTGAACAGTCTCTTGTCCGCCCTGCCCCAGTGCATTGTGGGTCATCTCCTGTGTCCCGCACCCCAGTGCATTGTGGGTCGGCTCCTGTCCGCCCTGCCCCAGTGCATTGTGGGCCGGCTCCTGCATCCCGTGCCCCAGTGCATTGTGGGC
The DNA here is from genome assembly GCA_019425775.1 of Rafetus swinhoei. Lineage (NCBI taxonomy): Eukaryota > Metazoa > Chordata > Testudines > Trionychidae > Rafetus > Rafetus swinhoei. The sequence continues at coordinate 5,715,071 of JAFJHL010000039.1, forward strand.
TGGCTCCTGTCCGCCCTGCCCTGCAGTAGCCTGGTCCATGCCTGGCCCCAGCCGGCCCTGCGCCACTCTGAAGTAACTCAGCAGGTTGCCCTGGCCGCTGGGTGGGTGTCTCCCCCTCCGCGTGGCGCCCGCCGGGCCGGCGCCCCGCCCTCGCCCCCTGACGCGTCCCACCCCCCCCGGCGTCCCCCACGACCCGCTCCACCCTGACCAGGAAGCGGCTGAGCTTTTGCTGGGTACCGGCGAATTCGGGCATGTGGCGGGTGCAGAGCGGGGGGCAGCGAGGCGCAGGCAGGAAGGTGGCGGCCAGCTCGGCCAGCACCGGGCAGTGATCAGAGCCGGGCACCTCGGGCAGGATGCGGGCGTCCCGCAGCTCGGCCTGCGCCAGGGCCCGGTCGGCCAGGATGTAGTCCAGCCGCTGTGCCGTGGTTGGTGAGGCGGGCGCCGGTGTCGATGCGCCAGCAAGTGAAGGCATAGGGCTGGCTGGGGTGCAGGAGGCGGAAGGTATCGACGAAAAGCCCCTGCCCGTCTGGCGGCCACAAGAACCCATCCAGCCAGCGCCGGCCAGGGTGCTCCCGGAACGTCTCCTGGGGCAGGCAGAGGGCAGAGTCAGGATCCTGCAGAGCCCAGGCATCCTGGCTCCCTGCCCTAACCGCTACTCGTCACTCCCCTCCCAGAGCAGGGGAGAGAGCGGGACACTCACCGGATCCCCTGGCTCGCAGTGGTCGATGGGCCGATGCGACGTGTTGATGTCCCCCAAGATCACGACGTGGCTGGAAGACAAGAAGTGGGGCAAAGGGGGGGGGGAGGGTCAAGGGTCTGGTGGGATGAGCCCAGGCAGTGGGGTACAGAGGGGCAGCACACCTGGTGCCAGGAGGGGCTCTTAGAGGTGATGGGGGAGAGCTGGGGGGGTGACACAGGGCAGCCTGGACCCTCTGGCTCCGAGAAGCGGTTGGTTTTGGGCTGGAGGGGTCAGGGAGATCGAGGGGGGCACGTACCCACCATCTGTCAGCAGTGCCTCCGCCCGGCCCTGCAGCAGGCGGTAGAAGGCTGCCTGGTAGGCGGCACGCTCAGGGCGCTGGGGGTCGGCCCGGGGGCAGTACACGTTGATGACTGTCAGGGTGGTCTCCCGCTGCGCCGACGTGCTGGGGGAGGCAAGGGTAGAAAACACATTGGAGGAGGGGGGTTGGAGCTGGCATCTGCCCCCCCCCCAGCACTTGGCAGCCACCATCCCCTCACACTTAGCTCCCTGCCCCGCCCCTCCTCCCCACACCCTGTGGACACTCGCCCCACCGATCACCCCCCTACCCTCACCGTATGCGATGGCGGGTGATCACCGCGCGCCCCTCGCTGTCCAACGCCTTCAGCTCCTGGGGCGTGAAGTCCCCCAGGTCCCCGTAGCAGCCCACGGCACCGGCCTCCCCGGGCCGGGCCAGGAGCCCAGAGAGCCCCTCCTCCGCGGCCAGCGGGGTGGCGCTGTCCTTGCAGAAGGTGGCCACACCTGTGGGGGGGGGGAGCAAGAGGTCAGGGCGCCGGGGCCCAGGGCGGGGGAGGGGCCAGGGGCCCCCTTACCTGAGTAGCCGCCGCGGGTCCGGCAGAAGCTGAAGTAGGAGTTGTAGCCGGGCACCAGGGCCAGCGGCTCCGCCAGCAGCTCCCCTGCGGACACGGGCACAGGTTGGGCGCTGCCCCCCACTGCCCGGCCCCGTGACCCCGCCCCTCGCCCCATTGGCCCCGCCCCCTCGCTGGCCCCGCCCTATTGGCTCCACCCCCCGCTGGCCCCGCCCCCCGACCCCATTGGCTCGACCCCCGCCACTTCCCTGGCCGTGCCCTTTGAGCTCTGCTCCTGCCCCTAGCCCCACCCATGTGCCCCCGTGACCTCTGACCCCTCCCCTAGCTCCGCCCCGTGACCTCTGGCCCACTCACGTGTCACGCGGGTCTCCTGCAGGCAAATCACGTCCCCGCCCAGCGCCCCGAGCCCCGCGGGGCCCGGCCCGGCCCGCAGCCCGGCCACGTTCCAGCTCAGCAGCCGCATCCCGCTTCCCGCGCGCGGGAACGCCGGCAGCGTCACTTCCGCCCCGCAAACGCCTCCAGGGGCGTCATTTCCGCCCGTGCGCCCTTCACTGCCGTCACTTCCGCTCGGCAATGCTGCCCAGCCCCTCTCCGGAAGTGGTTAGTCGCTCCCGCCTCCAGAGCCCCGCCCCCCTGCTATGGCCACGCCCTCCGGACCAGGCGCCAAGCTGGTAACTGGGCGTTTATTGGCTCCCAGGAAGGCTCATCCCCACATTGGCCCCAGGAAGCTCCGCCCCCTGCCGCCCTGCCCCGCCCCCTCGCCCTGGCTCCGCCCCCGCGCGCTGTCAGTGCCTCTTCTTCTTGTCCTTGGGGGGGCGGCTGCGGCTGTCGGCCCGGCCCAGGCTGGCGCGGGACAGAGACTTGACCAGGGACAGGATCCGGCTGGGCTTCCTGCCTGCAGCGGGCGCAGAGGGGCGGAGTCAGGCTGGGGCGGGGCTGAGATGTGGGGCTGGGAGGTTTGGGGGCTAGGAGGTTTGGGGGTAGGGGCTGGGAGGTGTGGGGACGTGGGGTAGGGGCTGGGAGGTGGGGCTCGAGGTTTGGGGGCTGGAGGTGGGGGGCTGGGAGGTTTGGAGGTAGGGGCTGGGAGGTTTGGGTGGGGGGGGGCTGGAGGTGTGGGGGCTGGGAGGTTTGGGGGGGCAGGGGGCGGAAGGTGTGGGAAAAGCTGGGGGTAGGGGGCCGTCCGCCTACCCCGGCCCTGCGACGATTTGCTCCGGCTGTTGCCCCCGCCTCGCTCAGCCCGTCTGGGAACAAAGGCCAGTGAGAGCCCGGCCTCCCCTCGTGCCCCTGCCCCCCAAATCTGCCCTCGGGTCCGTCCCCCCCGCCGGCTCCTCTCTTACCTGCCGGGCTCTTTCTTCCGGCTGCTAGAGGGGCTGCCCGCCCGGCTCCCTGGCGAGCTGCCCTGGCCCCGCTCCTGAGCGGCCGGGGACTCCTCTGGGGACTCGGCCAGGCTCCTGCGCTCCCCTGTGCACCCGCTTCGCTGCGACCCCTTCCCCACACTGGGGGCCTGTGGGGCGGCGAGGGGCTGAGGCTGGGGGGGCTCCGGCTACACATGCTGTCGCGGTCACCCCGGGACGGGCTGGGGGTCCGGAAGCTGCGGACACTCAAGGCGCCCAGGTCCCCTTCCTGGGGGAAGAGCGACTCCAGGCTCTGGGGGCAAGAGAGGGTATTAGCAGAGCCCCCCGCGCCCAGCCCCCGCCCCTCCCTGGCGGCGGCTGCCTCACCCCGCTGGTCTCCTGGCTGACGGCGGGGTGCAGGGGGTCCCCGAAGGCCCCGGGGTCTCCCGGCAGGGCCTGGCTGCCGGCCGAGGGCGGCCGCAGGAGGTTGATGATCTGCACCCACATGTCGAAGAGGTCGTGGCGCGCCTCGGCCTGCGGGCAGAGCTGCAGGTAGAAGGAGCGGCCGCTGGCCAGCTTCAGCCGCACCTGCAGCATCTCGCTGTCGTGCACCGAGATCTTCACGAACCGCAGCGGGAGCAGCCTGCGGGGATAGCAGGGGCTGTGGCGCGGGCGGAGGGGCTGCAGGTCGAAGGAAAAGGCACCGGCAGGGCTGGGGGGGGCAGGGGCTGCGGGTCTGGAGTGAGGGGCGCCGGCAGGCCTGGGGGGGCAGCGGGTCAGGAGAGGGAGGTGCCGGCAGGGCTTGTGGGGCGGGGGCGAGGGGCGCCGGCAGGCCTGGGGGGTGGGGACTGCGGGGCGGGAGTGAGGCACCAGCAAGGCTGGGCAAGCAGGCCGATGTGGGGGAAGGGCTCCGTTCATGGGGGTCTGACCTGGTGAGCTCTAGCGCCTTGGCAGGGGGTCCCCCACGGCCCCGGCTGCCCTCAAAGGGGACCACAGGCCGGGCCAGCAGCAGCACGTTGGGCACCAGCAGGGCAGGGCTGGTGCAGGCCACGCCCACCGTGACCACACGGACACGATTGTGCACGTCTACCACCTCCCCACGCTTGCTGATCTAGGAGTGATTAGGGGGCAGGTTAGCGCCTCCCCACGCCGCCCCCGGCGCTGAGCCCCGCCCCCGGCTCTGAGCCCGCCCCCAGCGCTGAGCCCCGCCCCCGGCAGGGTTCGCTCTGCTGTCCCCCACCCCAAGTGGAAGGAATTTTTGCACGGGGAGGTGACGTGTGTCAGCACCTTCGGGCAGGTGGGGGGAAGCGGCCTCGCAGCAGCGCTTGGGGGGCCAGGCTGCGCCATTCCCCTATCGCCCCGCCCCCCTTCGCCTGGTCGCCCCGCCCCCGCACCTGGATGAAGTCGCTCTCGAAGATCGGGGCGTACTGGAAGATCTCGTACTCGCCGGCCCGGAGCTGGCGCTGCAGCGGCCCCATGGCCGTGTTCATGAGCCCCCGCGCATGGTCGCTCTCTGCCGTGTAGTACGGCAGCGCCAACTCCTCCTCGTACATCCCCGCCGGCCTAGAGCGAGGGGGACAGAGCCCGGGCGCCTGGGTTCTCCCTGCGCGGGGAGGCGGGCTGGGGGGCCGGACGCCTGGGTTCTCCCGGGGAGGGTAGGGGCTGGGGGGCCGGACTCCTGGGTAGGGGCTGGGGGGCCGGACGCCTGGGTTCTCCCTGCGCGGGGAGGGAGGCTGGGGGGCCGGACGCCTGGGTTCTCCCTGCGCGGGGAGGGTAGGGGCTGGGGGGCCGGACTCCTGGGTTCTCCCTGCGCGGGGATGGGGACTGGGGGGCCGGACGCCTGGGTTCTCCCGGGGAGGGTAGGGGCTGGGGGACCGGACTCCTGGGTTCTCCCTGCGCGGGGAAGGGGGCTGGGGGGCCGGACGCCTGGGTTCTCCCGGGGAGGGTAGGGGTTGGGGGGCCGGACGCCTGGGTTTTCCCGGGAGGGGGCTGGACGCCAGAGTTCTCCCTACAAGGGGGGGGGCGGACTCCTGGGTTCTCCCTGCAAGGAGAGGGGGGCTGGGGGAGCCGGACGCCTGGGTCCTGCTCGCTGACTGGTGCTTATTGGGCCTTTTGAGCCGAGACCCCCCCCCATTGGGGCGTATCGCAATGAACCACTTGGGAGGGGGGGCAGTGGAAAACTTTTCTCTCCTGCCTTCATGCTGGTTCCAGTCCCACCTGCCGAGCGCCATGCCCCGCCCCTCGTTCCATGCCCCGCCCCCTCGTCCCATGCTCCAGCGGGGGGGGGGTCTAACCCCACGTGGGGCTGCGGCTCTCACCTCTGCTGCCCCTATGGGGCGGTGGCAGCTATGGGGGGGATCTCCAGCTCCCACTGCCCCACCCTCTTCCCCCCGCCGGAAAGGGGAATTATGACGTAATTGTCCCCTGTGTGACATCACGCGGAGGCAATCTAGCACATGCCACACCCAACATGGCGCTTCTCTACCCCCTCCTTTCGGCAGGGCCACACCCAAGATGGCGCGCGGGGAGCTCACCAGTTTCGACACAACAAATATGGCGGCCCACGCGCTTCCGCCACACACAGGATGGGATCCTCGCGCACGCCCACAGCGGCCTCTCCCAGCCGGCGCTCGCATGCCACCGCCTATTCTACCCCCCCGCAACAGAGGCTACTGGGACTAAGGTTCCAGCCTGGTTACGTGATTGGGGGAGGACCAGTCCCAGCGCTTTATGATCTCGCCCTTGCACCCAGCAGAGCCCCCTCCCAGCTTGCTCTTACTCCTTACAGGACCCAGGAGCAGCCCCAGAGCTGGGGGGCAGAGGAGGGAGCGGACAAGGCAGGCTCCATAATCTCTCACCTCGCCCCTGCTCCAGCATTCAACACCCCCCATGTCCCCACAGGCTGAAGAATAAAGACCCCCTTGCCAGTGTAGGCCCTGCCCAGCACTGTGCTGCTAGCGCCTGCAGCTGAAGGGGGTCCAAAGCCTGGCCCTTAGGCTATCCCCCGGCCAGAGGGGAATTCCTCCTGTAGGAGCAGCCAGCTAGCACTTCAATAGAGCCAGGCTGCTCAGGGAAAGAATTGAACCAGCAACCGGACCACAAGGGAGTCATCGAGGCGCAGGCTCTTTCAGCCATGCCAAGGGGGGCACTGAGAGAGGAGGGGAACTATAATTAAGCTCACAACAAAGGCAACATAGAGAAAGCTGCTGTAGATCATTGCTAGCAGAAGTTGACAAGTGTAGAAAACTGATGAGGGAAGCTAAGAGTCTCAAGCTGCCCTGGTCTCCCCCACCATGTGTCCAGCAGGGTCCACTAAGGAGTGACAGTTTTCTCATTGAGTGGGCAGTGAAGAATCACCAGCAGAGTGCGACGGGTTCAGTATGCAATGGCAGCCACTTCAAGGCAGACTTGTTAAAGAAATAGCTCAGTACTAGGGTGGGGGAAAGCAGTGAGTCTCAGCAGGCAGCACGTAGACGACCTAGTCCCTGCTCTGGCTAGAAGCTGCTAGAGATAAAAAGACATTTTTAAAATCAGAAGATCGTGCTGCGGCGTAGTGGGGGCTCCGGCCACTCTTGTAGCCATGGTGTCACTCTGTGGTATTCACTGGTGGATGTGCTGTGATTCCTACTGTACTGGTCTGCAGAGAGAGAGAGAGAGCCCCCCTCTCCCCCAGGCTGGATGGTCCTGGTTCCTGTGACAAGAAGTCTGGGCTACACTGTGTCCCTGGGACCCAATAGACCTTCTCTTCTACCTGCCACCTGAGGCTCCCACCTGGCTGCGGGTGGAGGACCAGCCTGGGGGCATCCAGGAGTTTTTAAAGAGCTGGTCCAGGAGCTCGCTGGAGCACTAGTTCTGATTTCCAGGAAGGCCCAGAGGCATGGAAGCAAGCCACGGATACCACTAGTGGAAGAGGGTGCAGGCATGGCCTCCATCCAGAAGACCACAGGGAAGCAGCTGAAAGGGGACTCCAGGAATTTCAGAAACATGAAGGTAATAGAAACCAGCCCAAACTTCTCAATCAAACCTAACCCTGTTTTGTGGAGGCTGGAGAGGAAAGAGCCCCTGGACGATCGAGATCCAAAAGGAGCACTTAAAGACGATAAAGTCATTGCAGAGAAACTAAATGAAGTCTTTGCTTCAGTCTTCACGGCTGAGGACGTTGGGGAGATTCCCAAACCTGACCCATCCTTTGTAGGTGACAAATCTGAGGACTTGTCACAGATTGAAGTGTCATTAGAGGAGGTTTTGGAATTAATTGATAAACTGAACAGTAACAAGTCACCGGGCCCGGATCGCATTCACCCAAGAGTTCTGAAAGAACTCAAATGGGAAATTGCGGAACTATTAACTCTGGTTTGTAACCTATCCTTTAAATAGGCTTCTGTGCCTAATGACTGGAAGATAGCTAATGTAACGCCAATATTTAAAAAGGGCTCTAGAGGTGATCCCAGCAATTACAGACTGGTAATTGTCAGTACCAGGCAAATTAGTTGAAACAATAGTAAAGAACAGAATCGTCAGACACATAGAACACAATTTGTTGGGCAAAAGTCAACATGGTTTCTGTAAAGGGAAATCATGTCTTACTAATCTGTTAGAGCTCTTTGAAGGGGTCAACAACCACATGGACAAGGGGGATCCAGTAGATATAGTGTACTTAGATTTCCAGAAAGCCTTTGACAAGGTCCCTCACCACAGGCTCTTACGTAAATTAAGTTGTCATGGGCTAAGAGGGAAGATCCTTTCATGGACTGAGAACTGGTTAAAAGACAGGAAACAAAGGGTAGGAATAAATGGTAAACTTTCAGAATGGAGAGGGGTAACTAGTGGTGTCCCCCAAGGGTCAGTCCTGGGACCAATCCTGTTCAACTTATTCATAAATGATCCGGAGAAAGGGGTAAGCAGTGAGGTGGCAAAGTTTGTGGACGATACTAAACTGCTCAAGATAGTTAAGACCAAAGCAGACTGTGAAGAACTTCAAAAAGATCTCACCAAACTAAGTGATTGGGCAACAAAATGGCAAATGAAATTTAATGTGGATAAATGTAAAGTAATGCATATTGGGAAAAATAACCCCAACTAGACATATAATATGATGGGGGCTAATTTAGCTACAACTAATCAGGAAAGAGATCTGGGAGTCATCGTGGATAGTTTTCTGAAGATGTCCACGCAGTGTGCAGCGGCAGTCAAAAAAGCAAACCAGAGGGTAGGAATCATTAAAAAAGGGATAGAGAATAAGACGGAGAATATGTTACTGCCCTTATATAAATCCACGGGACGCCCACATCTGGAATACTGCGTCCAGATGTGGTCTCATCTCAAAAAAGATATACTGGCATTAGAAAAGGTTCAGAGAAGGGCAACTAAAATGCTGAGGGGTTTGGAACGGGTCCCATATGAGGAGAGATTAAAGAGACTGGGACTTTTCAGCTTGGAAAAGAGGAGACTAAGGGAGATAGGCGAGAGGTCTATAAAATCATGAGTGGTGTGGAGAAAGTGAATAAGGAAAAGCTATTTACTTGTTCCCATAATATAAGAACTAGGGGCCACCAAATGAAACTAATGGGCAGCAGGTTTAAAACAAATAAAAGGAAGTTCTTCTTCACACAGCGCACAGTCCATCTGTGGAACTTCTTGCCTGAGGAGGTTGTGAAGGCTAGGACTATAAAAGGGTTTAAAAGAGAGCTAGATAAATTCATGGAGGTTAGGTCCATCAATGGCTATTAGCCAGGCTGGGTAAGGAATGGTGTCCCTAGCCTCTGTTTGTCAGAGGGTGGAGATGGATGGCAGGAGGGAGATGGCTTGATCAGTGCCTGTTTGGTTCACTCCCTCTGGGACACCGGGCATTGGCCACTGTGGGCAGACAGGACACTGGGTTGGATGGACCTTTGGGCTGACCCAGCCTGGCCGTTCTTATGAAGCATTTGGGCTGACACCACAACATCGCCCTTAAAACCCTCATAGGGTGGAATAAACCCGGCCAGCGGTCTCACAACATAACTACCGAGGGAACGGTCATCCAGCTTCCCCCCATTGGTGCTGGGCCTGACGCCCAGCCACAGGCAGGAGGGAAAATCCCGGTGGAGGGTTTGCAGCCGACGCTTTGCGGGAGGGGAAATCAGGCAGACGGCTGGTCCCTGCTCCTGCCAAGCTAGCAACGGGCAAAGCATTTGAACGGGGCACAGCAGAAAGGTGCCCGCGTGGGAACACAGGGCCGGGCGGCAGGTCCAGGAGGACGATGGGAGACCGGGGTGGGCAGAGGGGTCACAGGACGACCGATGTGTTCCACAATGGGCCTGAGCGCGGCTAGACGGGTCTCGCTACTAACCGCTCCTCCAGTGAGGGGGCGCTGCCGCTGAACTCCGGGAGGGGTGAATGGCGGAGCTGCCTCCCGTGTGTGTGTGTGTGTGTGTGTGTGGTGAATAGCGGAGCTGCCCCCCAAGTGTGCGTGTGGGGAGAATAGCAGAGCTGCCCCCCAAGTGTGCGTGTGGGGAGAATAGCAGAGCTGCCCCCCAAGTGTGCGTGTGTGGGGAGAATAGCAGAGCTGCCCCCCAAGCACGCGTGTGTGTGTGTGTGTGTGTGTGGGGTGAATAGCGGAGCTGCCCCCCAAGCATGCGTGTGTGAACGAATAGCAGAGCTGCCCCCCGAGAGAGAGAGAGAGAGAGAATGAGAATGTGTGTGCGCGCGCGCGTCTTTCCCCCTCGAAGTGTGTTGTGCTTGTAACGGAGCTGCGCAAGGCTGGGCCCCGCACGCTCTGGCCCCCGCGCCCGCCCGCTCGCCCCAGAGGAAGACACGCCAGCCGGCTTTCTTACCAAGAGTGCGCTTTTATTTTTTGAGTTTTTTTTGTCTTTTTTTTTTTTTTTTTTTTAGGGGGGAATTATTTTTTTAAACCTCAGGGCATCCCCCCTTTTTTCCCCTCCCCCTCCACAGGGGCCCAACGGGGCAGGAGGGCAGGAAGGGCCTGGGGAAAAGGGAAGGATCGAGAAACCAAAGCCGATTGTATCGTCGTCTCATCTGTCCGGCTCACGTCAACACATTCCAAGCACAACTTAAGAAATGCAAACTAAACCAAAAAAAATATATATATATTTATATATATCATTTGTCTTCTCTCCGGACGCATGGGGTGGAGAGGGCGCTGGCTCTCCGGCGGGGGCCGCCACCTCGGAAAGGGAGGGGGTGGAGATCCGCTAAGCCCTGCCCCCATGGCCAGGCCCTGCCCCCCAGTCTGCCTCAGTACAAAACGAGCCGTGGAGGCGGGGCACCCGGCCCGCTCAGGCCAGGCCGAACCCTTCGGAGCACTCCTGGATGGCCAGTAGCAGCATGTGGCGTAGCTTCTCGTAGCTCTCGGAGGCGGGGAGGTCGAGCTGGTTGAAACTGGGAGAGAAACCTCTGAGAGGGGGCAGGCGGCCAACGCCCCCCATTCTAGGATGGGACACGGCTTCCACCCCCACCGAGGAGCTCCCAGACCCCCTCTGGCTTCCCTACGTGCCCCCCTGGGGACCCTGCGGTGTGTGTCTGCGCTGCCGCCCCTCCCCCCCCCGGGGACCCTGTGTCCACGCTGCCCCGCCCCCCCGGGACCCTGTAGCCTGTGTCCACGCTGCCCCCATGGCCAGGCCCCTGCCCCCCCGGGGACCCTGCAGCGTGTGCGCTGCCGCCCGGCCTCACCACGTGTGAGCAGAAGGCAGCCTGTCGGTGGAGCGGTCGTCGCGGTGGATCTGGAACTTCTGGATGCCGTTCATGCCCTCCAGGGCGGCGAAGCCCTGCAGCGGGACCTTGGAGGTGCCCGTCACAAACTGCAGGAACTTGGCTCGGTCCGCCTGGTCGAAGGAGCGCAGGGCGCGCCAGAACCACTGGATCTGCCAGGGCCAGGGGAGGGGCAGCACGTCAGAGCAGCCGGGGGAGCTGGGACAGACACACGGGGCAGACGGACAGCCCCACACGCCCCCGCCCGAGGCCCCACACGCCACGCCTGGCAGGGGCGGCCCCACACGCCCGAGGCCCCACACGCCACGCCTGGCAGGGGCGGCCCCACACACCACACCCGAGGCCGGCTCGCCCGGCAGGGGCAGCCCCACATGCCACGCCCGAGGCCGCACATGACATGCCAGACGGGCAGCCCCACACGCCACGCCCAAGGCCCCAGGCCCCAGCCCCACCTGGATGGAGTTGGACTGGTACTTGTGGTACTCGGTGTTGGACTTGAGATCGTCGATGTCGATGGTGGGCAGCCCCGAGATGAGCAGCTCCAGCTCCTGCTCCGTGAAGATGGAGATGAGGCGTTTGGGGATGATCTCGTAGAAGCCCTCCAGGAAGGCGGCCAGCTGCTTGCGGATGGCTCCTGGGGGAGGAAGTGGAGTCAGCCAGCCCCTGGCCCAGCCGGTAGGCCCCATGCCCTCCTGCAGCCAGGAGAGAGGAGAACCCGGCGGCCTGGCTCCTGCCCAGCCCAGCGGCTCTGGGGCGTGTTAGGGTAGGTCCTACAGAAACCGCCTACCTGTCATCCTCATCTGGCAGACCAGGTGCACGTACTCCTTCTTGTTCTCCTCCGTCACCAGGATATTGGCCCCGTTGGGCTTCAGGTCCCGCACCTCGCACACCCCGAACTCCTGCACCTGGGGGCAGGGACAGCGGGTGAGGGCGGCAGGGACAGCAGGGCACAAGCCCCAAGCCCCCGCCCAGCCGCCCTTGGGAACCCTGCTACCTCGGTGCTGAAGGTGAGGTCGTAGCCGAGCGTGGACACGTCGTTCTCCAGCAGGTAAACCAGGCCCTGGTAGAAGTGGTAATCCTCACTCTCCATGTCCGTGTACCTGGGGGGCAGGACGGGGTTAGGGAGGTCCCAGAGCCCCCAGCCGTGCCCCGAGCACCCACCCCGCCCCCCCGCCGCCGGGCGCACCTCACGGACTTGCCCAGGATGTGCTTGTAGAAGGAGCGGGTGAAGTAGCACTCCAGCAGGCGGTTGTCGTACACGGCCTTGGCCACGATGCGGCCCACGAACTTGAAGTAGCTCAGGTGGTTGGGGTTGCAGTGGGACGAGGGGTTGATGGTGTAGGTGACGCGGTCGCCGGGCGAGGTGCGGAACAGGGCGTACATGGGGTTGAACATCTCCCGCGAGATGATCATGTACCACTCGCGCAGCAGCCCTCCCGCGTCCTGCCCCTCCTCCCCCTCGAACACGATGTACCTGCGGGAGGCGGGGCTTAGGGGGCAGGCGGCTCCGCCCCATCTCCTGTCTCCCCCACCCAGCCCCTCCCCCTCCCACACCATGTACCTACAGGAGGCGGGGCTTAGGGGGCGGGCAGCTCCGCCTCATCTCCGGTCTCCCCCACCCAGCCCCTCCCTCTCCAATACCATGTACCTGCGGGAGGCAGGGCTTAGAGGGCAGCAGCTCGCCCCATCTCCTGTCTCCCCCCTTCCCCACCATGAACCTGGGAAGGGGAAGGGGTTGGGGGCGGGACATGCACAGCCACACCCACACTGGTCAGCCCCACCCACTCCTCCTGCCCCTCCTCCCCTGGGAAGGTGATGTATGGGGGAAGGGGGTGGAGGGCAGGACCCACTAGACACCCCAGCAGCTGCCCCCCAGGGAGAAGTGGGACTCACAGTCTGTTCTTCATCTCCTCAGGCGACTTGCGGTGCAACTCCCGGTACGAGTCCTCGAAGACGTGGTCGCGGCGCACGTGCACGGCCATGTCCTCCTTCCGCAGCCCCTCGTCGAGCCGCTCCAGCTCCTGGCGGAAGTACCTGGGGGGGAGGGCAGGCATCAGCCTGGGGAACCCCCAGCCACTGGACACGCCCCCTGCCCACCACCACCACCCTCAGCACAGGCCCAGGGCCTGGGGAACCCCCAGCCACTGGACATGCCCCCTGCCTAACCCCCACCGCCCTCAGCACAGCCCCACTGCCCAGGGCCTGGGGAACCCCCTGCCACCGGACACGCCCCCTGCCTACCACAATCCTCAGCACAACCCCACTGCCCAGGGCCTGTGGAACCCCCTGCCACCGGACACGCCCCCTGCCTACCACCACCCTCAGCACAACCCCACTGCCCAGGGCCTGCGGAACCCCCTGCCACTGGACACGCCCCCTGCCCCACCCCCAACTCCTGCGGCAGAGCCCCACCACCCAGGACCTGGGGAACCCCCTGCCCCACCCCCCTTCGTACTTGCGCTTGACATCGAAGTCCAGCACGCGGATGTAGTCCACCAGGACGGCAAAGGGCCCGTCGGCCAGGTGGGTGGTGGACTGACGGAGGATCTGGTTCAGCACCGTGCGGTGGGTCTCTGGAGGTGGGACATGGGGGTGACTCTTTGCTCTTCCCCCCCTCAGCTCCACAGGAACCTCCCTGGCTTGACAAACATCCCCCCCGGCCCCTCTGCTCCCCCACACTGCCCCTTGTGCCAACCGGATCCAGTTCCCCGCAGCCAGGCCGTGCCCCTCGGAGCCCTCTGCCCCCCCCATCCCCTCACACTGCCCCTTGTGCCAACCGGGCCCCAGTTCCCCGCAGCCAGGCCGTGCCCCTCACCGGCGAAGCGCAGGAACTTCTGTGTGTCGGGGGGTAGGCTGGAGGAGATGTGCATGGAGGAGGGCTCGCGGGAGAAGAAGGGGTCCAGCGAGGAGGGGGTGGCGGGCGTGAGGGGGGCGGGTGACAGGGGCGGTGGCTCGTCCTTGATGTGGGCCAGCTGACTCTCACGCGTGTCCCGCACCGGGGGCTTGCTCTCCCGCTCTGTGGCGTGCACCAAGAAGAAGGCTTCCACGGCCGGCTGCAGCACTGCAGGGAGAACGGGAGCTCGGTGGGTCTGGGCCCCCACCCGTGGCCCGCTGCAGCTTGGGGCGGGGCTGAGATTGAGGGTGCCTGGCCCGCCCACTGCACCTTGGCGCTGGGGGGGGGTGCCCGGCCCCGCCCGCTGCAGCTTGGCACTGAGGAGGTGAGATGGGGGCGGTGGGGTATGCCCAGCCCCGGGGGTGAGATCGGGGGAACCGGCCCCCCGGCCGCAGCAGCAGGGAGCCCCGGCCCAGCGCTCACCCAGGACGGCATGCTGGTCATGGGACTCCTCCAGCTCCTTCAGGCACTCGCCCAGCATGGCCCAGAGCTCGTCCAGGTGCAGCTGCTCGCTGAGGAGGGGCAGGTCTGGGGGGCGCTCATCCTTGTCCCCAGGCTGGGACCCTTCCGAACCTGCAAGGGGTGGGAGGGTCACGCGGGGCCCCGCTGGCGAAGCACCGGCGCGGCAGCTGCTCAGCCAGCTGGCCCTGTGCAGCCCGGTACTGACGACACCGGACATCTAACACGCGGGATTTCCGGTTTTCCCGAGGCCCGGCCAGGGTGCCCCATGGAAGGCCGCGTGGGACACGCTGGGGCCGAGGGAAGGGGGTGCGGCCCGGGAATCGAAGAGCATTTCGGCTCTGCTCCCGGTTTTCTTTTCTCCTCAACAGAATTTTCTCTGTGTTTTTTTTGCGGTTAGGTATTTTTTGTGAAACCATCCGGCAACCGTACGGGGGAGAGCGCCCGCCCCAGAGGTGGCTGCATCTCAGCCCTGTGCAGGCAGCGTTCTCCACGGCCGGCCCGCCCCAGGCACTCACCAACCGACGGGGCGTCCTGCGGGGCTGGCGAGGGCTGGTCGACATCCATGGGCGACTCGTCCCTGCGACCCGACCCCTCCGACTGGCTGGCCTCGGACTGCGTGGGAACAGGGGGTCAGGGGGCCGGAGGGGGGTCAGAGGGACGGGCTCTCCAGCAGCGGCTGGGGTGATGTGATGGAGGAGCATGCAGCGCTCGCACAGGCAGATCTCGCAGGGGGTGATGGGGGCATGCATGGATCCGCAATGGCGCAGCCCCGGCAGGCGGATGAAGGCAGAGGGCATGCGGGGGCCTCCCCACGGGGGCAGAATACTCCCACCCCCCTAGGGCCTACGAAGTGGGGTCCCTGGGGCTGGGAGCCATTAGGTGTGTACCCCTCCCACAGCAGAGAACCCAGGCCTCCCGGCTCCCCGCCCCTGAGGAAGCCAGCGGAGTGGGGGGGGCCCCAAGGGGCGAGAGGGCACGGCGAGGAATCGGCCCCAGGGCTGGCCGGCCAGTTCAGGCCACGCGGGCCAGCGGCTGCTGTGCCCGCTAGCCCGGGGGGGGACGGACGGCTCTTCGGGGCTGGCGCCCCCGAGCCAGGGGCAGGGGAGTCCCGGGCAGAGGCGGACCCCGTGGAGTGGCCCCAAGCGCCACCGGCCCCATGCTAACCGTTGCTGCCTGCTGCTGCCGCCGCGGCCGCTGCCCCTCACGTACCATTTGTATAATGGCGTCAGCCTCAGCCTCCAGCTGCCGGACAGCGGCCTGGATGCTGCTAGCTGAGCCCAGAGCGGAGCTACCTGCTGGAAGGGAGACGGGTCAGTGCGGCCGCCGGGGATTCCCTGCCCCCCGGGGATTCCCCGCCCCTGCCCCCCGGCCCAGTGCCCTACCTAGGCGGCCCGTCTGCTTGGCTTTCTTGTTGGCGCGCCGCGTGTCGTCCCGCAGCTGGATGACCACCTGCAGCACGCGCAGGAAGAACTTCTGGGTGGAGGTCTTGGAGGTCAGCACGGACATGGAGGGCAGCTGCAGCTCCCGCCCGCCCAGCGCCCGCTTCTGCGAGGCCACGATCACCACGTTCTCCGCCACGTCGAACCTGCCGGGGCAGGGCTTAGTGGGGGGCCCATGCGGGCTTGGGGGAAGGGGAGAGAAGCGGGGGGGGCACTCACCTGCTCTGCATCTTGCCCTTTAGCTTGGTGGCCTGGGGCTGCTCCTCGGGGAGCCCGTCGGGGGAGAGCAGTTCGCACTGCGCCCGCCGTTGCTGCTCCAGGTTGTACTCCCGCAGCTCCGCCAGCAGCGTGCCTGGGGACCCCCAGACCTTCCTCAGCTCTTCCCTGCTGGCCCCGCCCCCCGGCACCCCGCCCCCCAGCAATCCCCCTTGGCACCCCAGGTGCCCCCCGTCCCACCCACAGCAATCCCCGCCTCACTCGCGCCCCAGAAATCCCCTCGGCCCCCTCCCGCCCCACAGCAATCCCACTCTGCACCCCAGGCGCCCCCTCCAGCCCCGCCTGTTACCGATCTGCTTGCAGAGCGTGTAGCCCAGCTGCCGGGCCCCGCTGAGCAGCAGCCGAAGGACCGTGTCCCGGGTGGGCGAGTCGCCCCGTGACAGCTGGAGCAGGACGTTGGCCGCATCCTCCAGCCCCTCCTCTGAGCAGGAGTGTGACGTCAGCACCTGCGGGGAGGGTCCCGGGTGAGCGGGGGTGGGGAGGGCGCCGGAGGGACCTGGGGTGAGCTGGCGTGGGGAGGGCACTGGGCGGCCAATGCCCCTGGCTTACCTCCACCGACAGCTGCAGCTGGTTTTCTGTCAGGCCCGATGCCACCGTCTTGCCCTCTGTCCCGCCGCTGCCCACCTCGCCCGCCTTGGCCGGAGACTTGCTGCCCTTGGCAGGGGCTGCTGGGGACAGCGCAGGGTTAGTGGACCGTGGACTGGGGGCAGGGCGGTGCCAGGCTCCTGCCACCCCTCAGACACCCACCTGCAGGGGGCCCGGCCCGGGGCCAGCACAGGGTGAGCGGGGCCTGTGGCCCGGGGCCAGCGGCCAGTGCAGGGTGAGTGCCCCATTACCCGAGGGCAGGGTGGTGCTGGGCTGCGGGGGCCGGGGCCGGCGCAGGGCGAGCGGGGGCCACGGCCCGGGGCAGGGCGGTGCCCACCTGGAGCGGCGGGGGCTGGGGCGGCAGCCGGCCCCTCGGGAGCCTTGTTCTCGGGCAGGGCGATGGAGATGAGCGACAGCAGGCGCAGCAGCTTCTCGGTCAGCAGTGAGCTGCGCCGGATGACGGGGGTGCGACAGCATGTTCATGAGCTGGCCCAGCGGTGAGGCCTCCAGGCTGCAGGGGGCGCTCTCGCCCTCGGCGCCCGCGCTCACCGGCGCCGCCTTGACCGAGTTCTTGCCCTTGCGGCTCACGTTCATGTTGTCCAGTTTGACCAGCAAGTCCCAGAAGTCGGTGGAGATGCCGCTGGCCTGGCCAGGGCTGCCCGCAGGCCGGGCGCCCCGCTCCCCGTCGCAGGGCGCCTCCTTGGGCCGCTGCTGCGTGAAGTGGCTGGGGAACACCTGGGGAGAGGGGAGACCCGAGCCTGAGATGCAGCCGCCTCTGGGGGGTGGCAGCTGCACATAACGCTGCAAGGGACTGCCCCCCGGCCCGGAGGGACGTTGATAAGGGCGCCTCCATTTCAAAGGGGAAGCGCTGGGGGGGAGCAGCGACAGAGGGGGACTCAAGCAGGCCCTGGCGCCCCCAAGTGGCTGGGCCCCGGCTCCCCCCCACCTCTTTCTGATAGAGGCAGCAAGGGGGGACCGACTCGTCAACCATCAGGTAAACGTTTATGCAGCTAATCGACTAGTCACTCGCATCCCTCCCGGCCGGCCCCCCGGCCCGGCCCCCGGCCCCACCCGGCCCCCCCCGGCACCTTGGCCAGCTGGATGAGCGTGTCCAGCACGTGGCGGCAGACCACGGGGGCGGCCTGGGGGTGGATGTGCACGGTGGAGCCGGCGGTGGCCGAGGCGGCGTGCTTCTCTGTGTGCTTGCGCCCGCCGGCCCGCTGGATCTGGAAGATGTTGGTGCGGCAGCCCAGGGCGGCGTCCATGGAGACGGAGAGCCAGGAGAGCTGGCCCGAGCTGCGGGCCTCCATCTTGTGCAGCAGGTCCAGGGGGCGGCCCTCGGGGGCGCCCGGCTTAGCTGCCCGCTTGGCCCGCTCCTCGGGCGGCCCCTTGGGCGTCTCCAGGCAGGCCTCGCTCTCGCTGCTGCGCTGCAGGATGGACAGCAAGCTGCGCAGCACCCAGCCCCGCGTCTGCCCGTGGTAGCAGAGGTTGCGCAGCACCCGGTGCAGCCGGCTGGTGTTCAGCTTGGGCTCGTCCACGAACAGCAGCACCAGCAGGCAGGACAGCGCCTCGTGGTCCAGCAGCAGGCGGCCCCGCAGGCGCAGCAGGCTGTCCGCCGCGCTGCCCGACGGCCTGGGGGGGAGGGGAGGTCAGGCCGGTGGGACCCGGCCCCCCATAGCCAGCCCACTCCCCTGCCCCGGCAAGGCCTGGAGCCCCGGCCCCCCGTACCCAGCCCCCCTCCCTGGCCATCACCGTCGGCCCCCACTCCATCCCCGGCACGGCCTGGAACCCCAGCCCCTCGCAGCCAGCCCCTCCTCCCTGGCCATCACCATTGGCCCCACTCCCCCTCCCGGCACGGCCTGGAACCCCGGCCCCTCGCAGCCAGCCCCCTCCCCTCCCTGGCCATCACCGTTGGCCCCCACTCCCCTCCCCCGGCACGGCCTGGAACCCGGCCCTCGCAGCCAGCCCCCTCCTCCCTGGCCATCACCGTTGGCCCCTCCCTCCCCGGCACGGCCTGGAACCCCAGCCCCTCGCAGCCAGCCCCCTCCTCCTGGCCATCACGTTGGCCCCACTCCCCCTCCCGGCACGGCCTGGAACCCGGCCCTCGCAGCCAGCCCCCTCCCCTCCCTGGCCATCACCGTTGGCCCCCACTCCCAGGCCCCAACCACCTCACCCCCGAGCCAGGAAGAGAGCCCAGGTCTGGCCTCCGGGCCCCCCAGCTCTAACCACCAGTCCCCACTGCCCAGCCAGAGGTGGGCAAGCGCCCATGCCCCAGGAGAGGCCCCCCACAGCCGTGCCCGGGGTACCTGCTGTGACTGCTGCTGCCGCCCATGTGGAAGGTGCCCCCTCTCTGCACGGCCAGGCGCGTGTACTGCACCCCGCGGTTCCCGCTCAGCCGGCTGGTGAAGGCTGCAGGATGAGAGCGGAGGGGCGGGAGTTGGGGGCTGCAGGACGAGGAGGGGCCATCGGGGGCTCCCCCGGGGAATCTAAGGGGGGGTCTCTACCCAGGCTGCGAGGGATGGCCCACGGGACCGGGGCACGGGGATCTAAGGGGGGGTCTCTACCCAGGCTGCGTGGGATGGCCAATGGGGATGGGGCACGGGATGATCTAAGGGGGAGTCCCCACCCAGGCTGCATGGGGAACCTAAGGGGGGTCCCCACCCAGGCTGTGCAGAATGGCCAATGGGGATGGGGCACGGAGTGATCTAAGGGGAGTCCTTACCCGGGCGGCATGGGATGGCCCACAGGGCTGGGGCGCAGGGGGATCTAAGAGGGGTCCCCACCCGGGTGGCACAGGATGGCTCACAGGGCTGGGGCGTGGGGCGATCTAAGGGGGGTCCCCACCTGGGTGGCATGGGATGGCTCACGGGGCCGGGGCGATCTAAGGGGGGTCCCCACCTGGGCTGCGCAGGATGGCAGACAGGGCCGAGGTGCTGGAGTGGCCGAAGAGACGTTCATGCATGAGCTGGCGCTGCCGGGCCTCCTGCTCGCGGCGCAGGGCCTGGGCCTCGGCAGCGATGTCAGGCGGCATGACGGCCAGCACGCTGTCCTCCATGTCCTCCAGCACCGAGCGCCGCAGGTCCGAGGGCAGCGTCTGGATGAAGGTCACCGGGTCCATGGGCGTGTCCGAGCTGGTGCCCTGCGCCAGCTCCCGCCGCTGCTGCTCCACCCGCTGCTGCGCCAGCACCTGCAGGGACAGGTCACTGCCTGGGGGGCCGAGCCAGGACCCCCCCACCACCGGCCCCTGCCAGGGAGCTGCACCCACCTCCACCTCCACCTCCGCCCCCGCGGCAGCACCTACCTCCTCCTGAATGGCGGGGGGCAGGGCGGCCAGGAACTCAGGGCTGACCTCTGTCAGCCCGGGGTTGCTCACCACGGGCGGGGTGGGGGTGGTGGCGGTGGGTGGGGGCCGGGCCGGCGGCCGGATGCCCAGCTGGTTCTGCAGCACCTCGCGCCGGATGTCGTCCGGCAAGGCTGCCAGGAAGGAAGGGTCCACGCCCTCAGGGAGGTTTATTCCTGAAAAGAGATGATGGGGCATCAGCAGGAGATGTAGCTATCTCTGGGGCGGGGTGGCTGGGGAACAGCCACACAGAACGCCAGGGTGGGCGGCTCAGCTGGGGCTGGGATGCGGCCACCTCTGGGGCGGGGCAGCTGGGGAACAGCCGGACAGAATGCTGGGGCAGGCGGGTTGCCTGGGGCTGGGATGCGGCCACCTCTGGGGCAGGGCAGCTGGGGAACAGCCGGACAGAACGCCGGGGCAGGCGGGTTGCCTGGGGCGGGGCAGCTGGGGAACAGCCGGACAGAATGCCGGGGCAGGCGGGTTGCCTGGGGCTGGGATGCGGCCACCTCTGGGGCAGGGCAGCTGGGGAACAGCCGGACAGAACGCCGGGGCAGGCGGGTTGCCTGGGGCGGGGCAGCTGGGGAACAGCCGCACAGAACGCCAGGGCAGGCGGGTTGCCTGGGGCTGGGATGCGGCCACCTCTGGGGCGGGGCAGCTGGGGAACAGCCGCACAGAACGCCGGGTTGCCTGGGGCTGGGATGCGGCCACCTCTGGGGCGGGGCAGCTGGGGAACAGCCGGACAGAACGCCGGGGCAGGCGGGTTGCCTGGGGCGGGGCAGCTGGGGAACAGCCGCACAGAACGCCAGGGCAGGCGGGTTGCCTGGGGCTGGGATGCGGCCACCTCTGGGCGGGCAGCTGGGAACAGCCGCACAGAACGCCCGGGTTGCCTGGGGCTGGGATGCGGCCACCTCTGGGGCGGGCGGCTGAGAACAGCCGGACAGAACGCCGGGGCAGGCGGGTTGCCTGGGGCGGGGCAGCTGGGGAACAGCCGCACAGAACGCCGGGGCAGGCGGGTTGCCTGGGGCTGAGATGCGGCTACCTCTGGGGCGGGGCGGCTGGGGAACAGCCACACAGAACGCCGGGCCAGACAGCTCGGCTGAGCACCGCGGGTTCCGGCAGCAGGAGAGAGGCAGCAGGGTTCACCCTGAGTAGCTGTGGGGCCCAGCCTGTCCCTGGCCCACACCCTCCCCCCAGCACCAGGCGGCTGGGCTGGCCCCAGGTACCTGCGAGCGGGTCCTCCTCTTCGCTGCTGGTGGAGGGGAGCGGCTCCTCCAGGATCCCGCGGGAGTCGGCTCCGGAGAGGGCCACGGCCGAGTCCCTGGTGGAGGAGCTCTCCGAGGACGAAGCGGGGGGAGAGCTGGGGGGTGGGAGCCAGGGGTGAGCTGGGGGCGGGGAGGCCCCGTAAAGCCCCTCACCACACCCCCATCCCCTCCCCACACCCCGCCCATACCTGTCCTCCCCCTGCTGGCCGGCATCGGCCAGGCTGTCGCCCCCGGCCTGGCCCTCGGGGCGCTGCTCCCCTGGCTCTGCCCCGGGGGCCCGGTGGGTGGGAGGTGGCTCTGCCCCACTGGGCACAGCGCCCTCCCCCCACGCCCTCCTCCAGGTTGCAGGAGGCCAGGCTGCTGGTGTCCATGGGTGAGCCCTCCAGCTGGCTGCTCACGGCCGTCAGGGCATCTGAGTCCTCTGCCCGCTCTGGGGACAGCGAGGCTGGGGGAGAAATGGGAGGGAGCGTCAGGGGGAGCCCAAAGGGAAACTGAGGCACAAAGAGGGGAAAGGTGCTTTCCAAGGTCAGCCAGTAATCCAGCCAAGCCCTCCCCCCCAACCATCACATCCCCCCCCCCAAAGTCAGAGGGAGAACCCAGGCACCCAGCTCCAACCACTAGTCATCCTCCTCCCCCCCCCCCCCCCGAGTCAGGGAGAACCCAGGTGCCCGACTCCCAGCTGCCCCACTCTAACCACTAGTTCCCTCCCCCACCCAAGGAGAGAACCCAGGCACCCCTGCTCCACACGACTGATGGTAGGGGCGGGTGACAGCTCCATCTGGGTGGCCTCGGCATCAGCGCTGGGCCTGCCTGGCCCGGAGTCCTCCTGCTCTGCCGGCACCAGCAGCTGGCGCGAGGCCTCGGCACTGGGCTGGCCGGCGAGCTCCGGGGGCAGCTCCCCGCTGGCGGCTGCCGGCTGTGGGCTCTCCAGGGCGACCAGCGTCTGCTTGGGGCCAGCGGCGGGGCCCTCGGCGGCGGGGAAGCCATCGGTCCGGCCGGCCGCATCTGGGACAGGCAGGGAGGGCAGTGAGATGCGGCCGGCAGGGGCCACGCCGCTCCCGGCCCCCCGCTGCCCTGGCCCAGCGGGGCACAGCCCAGGTGTCCTGCTGGCAAGGGCCCGGCGCTGGGCAAAGCAGCAAGGTGGGTCGTTACCGCAGCCTCGGGGCAGGAATCCCGACCCCACAACGTACTACCTCACCCCGGCCGGAGTGGGGGTGGGGTGGGGGTGGGGGTGGGAGCGGGGCCCGGGGTGTGGGTGGGGCCCAGGCGTCCGGCGGCAGCGGCTGGCTCCGGCTGGCAGTGCTGACGGCGACCCCGCGGGAAAGACAGTAGGCTGTATAGTTATCTCCAAGACCGGGTGTGACCCTCCAAACTATACAATCTACTACCTCGTCCCCCAGGGCCTCGGCTGCTGGGTGGCGGGAAGGGGGGGGCTGCCGGGCGGGGCACTTACCCGGTGGGCGCTGCTCGCTGGCCGGGCTGGCGTTGGGCACCGCCCCCTGCAAAGCAAGAGGGGGACAAGGCGTGACGGCGCGTCGGGGAACCCCGACCCTGAACCCCCGGAACAGCCAGAACACACTCCGCCAGCCAGTAGAACGGGGGTTACCGCTCCTCCGGGATACAGCCCGGCACAGACGTGATGTGGCTACAGGAGTCAGGGCCAGGCAGCCTCAGACCCCTTGGGGCAGGGGGTCCGTTGCTCCCTTCACCCTCAGCTCAGTCTGTTCCCTTCATGTTTCCCAGGCTCTGCCCCCAGCCAGGTGTCTGGCCCAGGCACACGTGGGGAGTCAGTGGGAATCACACAGCACAGCAGACAGCACCCCCACTATGTCACACAAGGAGCTTAGAACGGGGGGGCAGGCTTCAGGCACCCAAACTCCCCCTCAGACCCCGCACCACACTCCCCTGCCCCAGGTCCCAACCCCCGCCCGGACCCCACACTGCCCCCCAGCCCCTAACCCCTTCCTGCACCCCACTCCCTTACCCCGTGTGCCCTTCTGCACCCAACCTCCGTCCCAGACCCTGCACAAGTCTTGGCGTAGCCCCCCCCACAGAAGTGACTTCCCACCCCTGGATCAGGGCCTGTCCCTAGGGCTGCCGGCTCCCTCCTGGCCGCTAGACCCCACCGCCAGAGCTGCAATGAGCCCATGGGGCCTGAGGCCAGCCTGCTGGGGGAAGGGAAGGGCCGGGACGGGGCCCAGCCGCAGCTCCTCACCTGGGCGTTCTGCTCCTTCCCGTCCTTCTCCTCCTTGGCTTTCTCCGCCGCTTTGGCTTCCTCCTCCGCCAGCTGCTTGCGGCGCTTCTCCCGGCGCTCCTCCAGCTCCTCGTCCGCAGCGTCTCCAGGTGGTTCACAATGGGGACCTTCACCACTGCAAGGCGGGCGGCAGGGTTAGGGGCGAGAGCGGAGGCTCACCCGAGACGCAGTCGGGCACGCTCTCGGCGTCCAGCTCCTCGGCCCAGCGCGTCAGGGCAGCAGGGTTGGGGCAGGGCTAGGATGCAGGGGCGGGGCCAGGGCATGGGGGGGGGGCGGGGCCGGGGGCTCACCCGAGACGCAGTCGGGCATGCTCTTGGCATAAAGCACCTCGCACTCCTCGGCCCAGCGTGTCGGGATTGGGGCGGGGCTAGGACACGGGGGCAGGGGCAGGGCCTGGGCCGGAGGCTCACCCGAGACGCAGTCGTGCATGCTCTCGGCATCCAGCACCTTGCACTCCTCGGTCCAGCGCGTCAGGGCGGTGGGGATGCTGGAGAGGGTCCCTGCAGAGGGAGGAGGGGCAGGTGAGCGTGGGGCCGGGCGGAGCAGAGCCCCCCCCGGCCCGGCACCCGCCCCCGGCACTCGCCTGCCTGGCTGGGGGCCGTGCCCTGGTCGTGGAAGAAGTCGTCCAGCAGCTCGTCGTCGGAGCGGGCGATGATGTGCACGTCGTCACTGCCCACCAGCAGGCGCGCGCGGCCCCGGCTCTGCAGCGGGAGGCTGCTGCTGAGCTGCAGGATGTCGGCGGCGGCCGAGGGCCCCAGCAACCTGAGGGGAGAGGAGGGAGCGGTCGGGTGGGGCCCTGGCACCGAGCTGCGCCCGCTCTGGGGCAGGCAGCCGGGGCCCGGGGCAGGTCTCACCTCTGGAGGATGAGGGGCGGGTTGGGCTGCCGCGTGCCGGGGTAGTGCACGTGGATGGTGTGGCCGGTGTTGGCCGTCAGCTGGCGCAGGGTCCGCTGGCTGCGCCCGATACCCTGGGCCAGGCGGGTGGTGGAGGAGCCGCTGCCGAGGGTCAGGGAGCCGTGGTCCGCGTGCCGCACCATGAGCGGGTGGGTGGCCGGGATGTTCCCCGGGGAGGGCGGGATGTCCGCTGGGGGGGGGACAGAGGGGGGTGGTTGGAGGCTGCCCACGGGCCGAGCGCCCGGAGAGCAGCCCCCCGCCCCCCGGCCGGCCCCTTACTGGCACTGGAGAACATGTTGTCGAACTCGATGATGAGGTCGTCCTCCCGCTCGAAGCGCTCGAAGCGCACCAGGGGCGAGGCGTTCATGTCGGGGTAGTCCTCGTCCAGCTCCATCTCCGAGCCCTCGTCGTCCTCCTCCTCCTCCTCGCCTTCCTCGCCCTCCTCGTCGTCCTGCAGAGGGAGGCAGACGCTATTAGCCAGAGCCCGCACCCGGCACCGAGAGAGGCCCCGGCAGCCTCCGGCCCCGCCTCACCTGGTCGTCCTCGTCTTCCTCCTCCTCCTCCTCCTCCTCGTCCTGGCTGTCGTCCTCGTCCTCATTGCTGCCGCTGCTGTCCTCCTCCTGCGTGTGCTCTTCCTCGTCCTCAGGGTCCAGGATGTTCATCGAGTCTGGGGGGAGGGACCGGGCCCCGGGTCAGCCCGCTTTGCCGGCCACGGGCTCCTGCCCCCTCACCCCCAGGCAGCCGGAGGGGAACCCTTACCTTCCCGGTTGGCCTGGAGCGCGGAGCCCTGGCTCAGGTTGGAGGGGGCCTCGTCCATCAGCACGTCCTCCGGGGCATCATCCTCCCCGCTGCGGCTCACTGTGGGGAGGGACGGGTGAGGGGGGCGGAGGCTCCCCCCGGCCCCCCACCGGGACTGGGCCAGGCTGGGCCAAGGCCAGGCTCCACGCCCGCCCCCCGCCTCACCGATGATGGTGCTGTTTCCCGGGCCTCCGTCCCGCTCCAGCAGCTCATCGATCAGGTCCTCCAGCTCATTCTCCACCTGCAGGGCAGAGGGGCAGTAGGTGGGGGCAGCAGTGACACCCCGCCCGCGCCCCCGCCCGCCTGGCCCGCCCCTCACCTGCATCTCCTGGGTGCTGAGCACCTCCGGCTGCCCGGCGATCACCACGGCATCACCCTCCGCGTCCCCGTCCATGATGTCGCCGTCAGCCACCTCCGCCTGGCCCGCCTCGTGGTCCTCCTCGTGGGCACCCGCCTCGCCCGGCTCCCCTGGGCAGGCACAGCGGGGTCAGGGATCTCGACAGCGCGGGGCGGGGGGAGGGGAGGGGAAGGGAGGGGCAGGGGAGGGGGCTTGCCCCACGTACCCACGTCCTGCTGGTTGCTGTTGGTATCCTGGGCCGCGCCCTGCGCCTCGCCCTCCGCCTTGCTCTTGCTGGCCGTGCTCTTGCTGCCGAAGAGGCTGCTGGGCTGGTTGACGATGCGGGACAGCGTCTCCAGGGGCTTGAGCGCCGCATTCACCGTGTTGGCCATGTTGGGGCTGGGGGCAGAGGCTACATCAGCCCCCGCTCCCCTGCCAGAGCCGGGAGAGACCCCAGGCGTCCTGCCCCCGCTCTGACCACTAGACCCCGCTCCCCTGCCAGAGCCGGGAGAGACCCCAGGCGTCCTGCCCCCGCTCCCCTGCCAGAGCCGGGAGAGACCCCAGGCGTCCTGCCCCCGCTCTGACCACTAGCCCCCAGGCGTCCTGCCCCGCTCTGACCACTAGCCCCCGCTCCCCTCTGAGCCGGGAGAGACCCCAGGCGTCCTGGTGTGCAGCCCCACCTGGACAGGTCGAGGCTGTGGGGCACACGTGCCAGGTCGCTGACCAGCCCTTTCCTGAGGAAGAGGCGGATGATATTGTTCATGCCGTTGTGCTGGGGCTTGGCGGCCGCACTGCTGTAGAAGCTGGAAGTGGAGGGGCAGGACTCCATGATGGTACTGATGATGCACATCACGGCCTGCAGCCTGAGGAGGAAGAGGTGGGGTCAGCACAGCGCCACCCCCGCACTGGGCCCCCCACTCGCACCCAGACAAGTACCAGTGTCAGTATTGGTGTCAGCGGTGGGATAGCCCGACATTTCTCCCACCAGCCAACAGGGGCCTGTTCTCCACCCATACAGCCCCCTGCCCAGAGCGGGGTGCAGCTGGCAAAACACCAACCGACGAGCGCTGCCAAAACGGGACAGAAGAGCCTTTGGCGCTGCCGAGACATTCCCAGCACCTCGACACGGGCAACATTCTACGCGGTCCTCCCCGACCCGCAGGGCTCCAAACTCTCCCTTTGTACCCAGGAGCCCTGACTCCTTCCCCAGGCCCTTACGCCCCACTCGCCCTGCTCTAGCCACTAGGCCCCCTTCTCCCACTCACCGAGCATGCTTCTCCGTGCTCTCTGCCATGGCCAGCGCCCGGCCCAGGGCAGCCTTCACCTCATTCACCAGCGCCACCTGGGCGTCCGTGCCGCTGCCTGCTGCTGCCAGGCTGGCGAGGAAGAGGCGGGCCAGCGCGGGGGTGTCCTTGTCCTCTGCGTTCTGGGTGTGGGGCAGCAGATGGTCCAGGACGAAGGCCAACACGCTGCAGTCCTGCCGCCACACGGGGAAGGGGTGAGCGGACCGTGCGCTGCGCCCGAGCCCCCCGCGCCCACCCCCAGCCAGCGATGGAGCCTGGCAGCGGCAGGCTGCCCCTCACCTCCTTGATGAGTTCCGACTGGCCCACGGTGTAGCTGTAGCCGGCGATGAGGGCCGCGATGCCCACGTAGGAGCGCACCAGCTCAGCCAGCAGGCGCAGGATGGTGGAGGTGGGCATAAGCGGCTTGCTCCCCTTGGCCTTGTGCTTGCCCTCCTCTGCCGCCTTGTCGCCCTCCTTCTCCCTCCGGCCCTCCCCTCGACTCCTCGGGGGTAGAGGCTGCGGCAGAGGAGATGGGTGAGGCTGGCAGGCCCCAGCCAGCGCGCCAGCATGCCGAGGGGCACCCGGAGCCAGCTGCCAGGTGGCAGGGGTGGGGGGGCCGGGGAGAGCCCCGGGAGGCACCATTACCCTCTCCTTGGGGGGTCCCAGACGGCGGCGTCTCGGCAGCTGCTCCGTCTGCGCCGAACACCTGGGCCTGGAAGAGGAGAGGAGAGTTGTCAGGGGCCCGCCCGCCCAGGCCCCGCCATGCCCCCCCGCCCGGCCGGACTCACGTTGATGGCGAAGCTGCTCTGCGGGTCGAAGTCGCTGCCCTGGCGGGTGAGGGAGCGGTACTGCTGGTACACCTCGTCGCCCATGTCCGACAGCAGCTGGCTCACCTCCTGGCTGGCCGGGCCCACCTTGGCCTCGCTCCGCTCGCCTGTGGAAAGGGGCGGAGGGGTGATGTGGGGGGCTGTCCGCTCTGGGGCCCGGGGCCCACTCTGGCTCGCCAGTCACTGGTTGCCGTGTTGTGCGGGGTGCGACCCCTGCTGGCCTGTGCTGCTCTGCAAAGACTGGGGGTGTCTGTGTGGGGAAGGAAGGGGCGGCGCAGGCCACGGCCCAGCTGCCTGACACCTGGGCTAGGTGGAGGAATCTGAACAAAGCGAGGAGTGGGGGCGGAGGGAGCAGTGGCTGGGGCAGGCTGGGCGGAGGGAAGCATGAAGGGAGCAGACACAGCCCAGGACGGTGGATTCAGGGGCCTGTGCACCCCCCCCAGGAGGACTGAGGCTCCACCCTGGCTCCTGTCCACGTCCAGCCGGCGCTGCGCCGTCTCGGAGCAACAGCCCTTCTGTTCTAGGGCCCGACGGGCACGTGTGGCTGCGGACGGGGGCAGGTACCTTCGTCGGGGGCGTGGTAGGCGGCCAGCGCGTTCAGCATGTCGTAGATCACCTCCTTGATGGGCTCGGGGATGACGGGCAGGGCCGAGGGCTTCACTGGCGTCGTCTTCACCAGCTGCACGGCATTGGGGCCCTTGATGCGCAGGTTCTCGAACTCGTCGTCCGACGCTCCGGGGGAGACAAGGGGAGGCAGATGGAACCCAGCCCCGTGGCGCCCAGCCCGCGGCCCCTGGAGCAGAGCGCTCACTTACCGGTGCCCGAGCCGCGGGGGGCGGGCAGGGCGATGCGGATGCAGCCGTTGGCCACCTCGGTAAAGATCTCGGGGTTGCGGCAGGCGGCGGGGCCCAGCACACGCAGGATGTAGTTGATCTCGCGGGAGCCCAGGCTGCCCGACACCACCCCAGAGGTGGTGCTGCCGGCCCCGCTGGTGGCTGCTGAGCGCACCACCTGTAGGGGGACAGGTCACATTGCGGCAGCCCACGGGAGGGGTTGGGGGGGCGTCCAGCGCCTGGGAGGAGGAAGGGGGGACGCCCAGCGCCCGAGAACCCACCTTCTCCATGGTGTGGCGCAGGGTGCAGGGCTCCTCGATGACGTGGCGGAAGAGCAGGGTGACGAGCGGCGTGAAGCCGGTGAAGCCGGAGCTCTGCGTGAGGCCGAGAATGGTGCGGGTGCTGCGCAGCTCAGCAAACATCAGGGCGTACTTGTGGTGGCGCGTGAGGCGCAGGCAGAGGCGCAGGGTGGCGTGCAGCGTGTCGGGCTCCACCGGCACCCCCAGCATGCTCACGCAGGCCCGGATCAGCACCGTCACCATCTCCTCCGGCAGCCCCTCCAGCAGCACCTCGCCCGCCGCCTCCTCCGCGCCTGCCGGCTCCACCGCCGGCTCCGCCGCCGCCTCTGGAAATGGGCACATCGCAGCTGGCAGCGGCCCTCCTCTCCGCCCCGCGGCCCGGCGCCCCTCCCTCTGCCCTGCCCCCCAACACCCCTCACCCTGCCCCATAGTCCAGCCCCCAGCACCTCCCTCCGTCCCGCAGTCCCTGCCTACCCTGCCCCAGTGCCCTTCGCGCCTGCCCCCCTGCACCACTCGCTGCTGACCCACGGCCCCTGCCAGCCCAGCGGAAGGAGGCCCAAGGCCCCTACCGTTTGCCTTCTCCTCCTTGGCATCACCCTCCGGTTCTTTGGCCTCCTCCAGGGTCTTCTCCAGCTCCTGCCCGGTTCCCTCCTTGGCTCCCTTCCCGAGCCGAGGCACCCCGCAGCAGCGTCAGCATCACTGGGCGCCGGTTGCCCGTTTCCTCGTTCACCTGGGAGGAGAAGAGGAGGTGAACGAGCCGGGCGGGGAGAAGGGGGGGAGGGGCGGGGAGGAGAACGGGGGGGGCATCGCCCCAGCGGCCCCGTACCTGCACCATGGTGGTGAACTGCACAGTGTAGCGGCGGCGCCCGGCAGTGAAGCGCACGCTGGTCTCGCCTGCCTTCCAGGCGGCGTCGATGGTGCTGTTGTTGCTGGCGCTGTAGCTGCACCAGCGGCCGGAGCGGTCGTCGAACCAGCGCCAGTTGTTCCCATTGGCCTGGAGATACTGCGGGATGCAGAACCGGGCGGGTCACGGAGCCCTGCCCCCGCCCAGATCCCTCAGCTCGCCCCCTTCCCGCCAGCGCCCCCACCCAGATCCTCCTCCTCGCCAGGGACCCCCGCCAGCACCCCTCCCGCCCCACCCAAATCCCCAGCTCGCTCCTCCCCACCGCCAGGGACCCCCACCCGGCTGCGCCATGAGGGGGTGCGGAGCCCATTCCCTGCAGGGCCGGTACCTTGTTCATCTGGGCTCTCCGCTTGGACGAGATAGCTGTCTTCTCGTAGAAGTCGATGAGCAGCAGCACTGGCGTGATCCACCTGGGCAGGCAGGCCCACAAGTGAGCAACAGGCTGGGGCCCTTCCCCTCCAGGGGCCCCGCCCCCCAGCCGGCCCCAGGCCGGGAACCAGACCGGGGCTTGACCCCTCCAGGGGCACCGGCCCCCAAATGGCACCCCCCGGGCTGGGGGCTGGGCCCCTCCAGGTTGGAGAAGGGAGGGTGGGGCGGGAGCCCATCGCTTCTGGGGCTGTGCATCTGCAGGGTCTGAGTGGCATCCCCCCTTCCCCTGCCGAGTGCCCCCTTACTTGGGGGTCTGCACCTCCTTGTGCTCCTTGGCGGCCTGGAGGCAGGGCTGCACCACCTCCAGCAGCTTGATCAGGACGCTGAGGACGCCACTGGACTCCACCACACGGGCACACGGCAGCTTCAGCTCCTGCGGGGCAGGCGGGAGACGTGGGGCAGGGGCAGTGCCAAGCCCCGCTTGCAGCCCTCTGGGTGGGACCCCGTCTCCCCGCCATGCCGCCCGGCTGCGCCCTGGGCTCGCAGCAAAGGGAACACGCCGCAGCCCCCACGCCCACCCCACCGCAGTGGCAGAAGGGGCACCCCACGCCACGGGCTGGGGCAACCCCCGGCAATGCAGGGGGGCTCGGGGCCTGCAGGCCGCGCTCCAGGCTGACGCTGGACAACCGGAGCCCGGGGACTCAGCCTCGGGTGGCTGCAGACCATGGGGACGCCCGGGCTCTCCCCAGCTTGGGGCAGCGGGCGGAGCCTCACCTCGAAGAGCAGGGTGAGCAGCAGGATGCGGGTGGCCAGGTTGGCGGCCTGGGGCAGTGTGACCATCTGGCTGATCCACTCGGAGACCGTCTTGGTGTCGCTGGTGGTGAGGGGCAGGGCCGCCTTGATGAGCACATCGGCCGCGTCCCACACCTGGGGGCAGGGCAGAGGCAGGCGTCAGGCCCCACCCTTGCGGCCCGGCGGGGCGGGGCCGGCCCGGGGGCGGGGCCACTCACCTGCTGGACCACCTGCTGGAGGATGGAGTCGCGGTAGGGGGCGCCGTTGCGCTTGACGGCCGTCATGATGAGGTCGCAGACGCGGTACACGGTGTCAGGCAGCTCGTCCAGCAGCTGGGAGCAGCCGGGGAGCATGGCGTCGGTGAAGGCCAGCAGCTCGGCCGGCTCCAGCGGCTCCGCCTCCTCAAACTTCTCCAGGCACCGGGCCTCCTCCTCCTCCTGTTTCTCCCGTGCCTTGCGCTCCTCCTCCTCCTTCCGGCAGGCCGCCTCCTGCGCCGCGAGCACGGGGTGAGCACCTGCCGCCTGCCGCGCCCCCGGCCCGGCGCCCTCCTCCGGCCCCTGCCCCGTCACCTCCGGGGACTCCGCCCGCTGCTCCATGGGGATGTCCTGGCCCAGCGACATGGCGATGGCCCGCATCATCTGGTCCTCCTCCGACATGCTCAGGTCCTGCAGCACACACGCAAGGGGCAGGTGAGGGCTGGCCGGGGCAGGTGAGGGCTGGCCGGGGCCAGGGGCAGGGCTGGGGCAGGGGGCGGGGCCGGGGCAGCTTACCCGAACAACCCCGCCCATGAGCGGCGGCGGGTGGGTCAGGAGGTACTCGGTGGCCTGCTCCATGGTGCTGGTGTTCAGCAGGGCCTCCATGGCGTGCTCCCGCGTGAAGCCCATGTCCATCAGCTGGGGGGAGGCGGGGGGAGGCTTAGTAAGAACCCAGGCACCCGGGCTCCTCCTCTTGCCCCTGCCCCCCTCCCAGGGCTGGGCTAGAACCCAGGCACCCGGGCTCCCTCCCCTCTTGCCCCTGCCCCCTTCCCAGGGCTGGGCTAGAACCCAGGCACCCGGGCTCCCTCCCCTCTTGCCCCTGCCCCCCTCCCAGGGTTGGCTAGAACCCAGTCATCCAGGCTCCCTCCCCCCTGCCCACTCCCCTCCCAGGGCTGGACTAGAACCCAGGCACCCGGGCTCCCTCCCCCCTGCCCACTCCCCTCCCAGGGCTGGACTAGAACCCAGGCACCCGGGCTCCCTCCCCCCGCCCACCCGCCTCCCACAGCTGGACTAGGCTAGAACCCGGGCTCCCTCCCCTGCCCACCCCCTCCCACAGCTGGACTAGGCTAGAACCCAGGGACCTGGGCTCCCTCCCACCCTGCCCACCCCTCCCACAGCTGGACTAGGCTAGAACCCAGGCACCGGGCTCCCTCCCCCCCCGCCCACCCCCTCCCACAGCTGGACTAGGCTAGAACCCAGGGACCTGGGCTCCCTCCCACCCTGCCCACCTCCCTCCCACAGCTGGACTAGGCTAGAACCCAGGCACCCGGGCTCCCTCCCCCCCGCCCACCCCCTCCCACAGCTGGACTAGGCTAGAACCCAGGCACCCAGGCTCTCTCCCCTCTTGCCCCAACCCCCCCGCCAGGGCTGGGCTAGAACCCAGGCATCAGAGCCTCCAGCCTTGACCTCCCTGACATCAGCCCCTACCTGCTGCAACTGCTGCTGGTTGACTTGGGGCTCCCGCCGGGCCCCGCCCTCCTCCTGCCCCGCCTCCTCTTCACTGCGTGCCCCCTCCTTCTCCTTGCCCAGGCGCTCGCGGAGGAGGGGCTCGCCCCGCAGGATGTGGCACAGGATGGCCAACATGGACTCTGCCATGCGCCCCCCGTACACCTTCAGGGGCTTGCGGTTCCACAGGTTCTTGATGCAGGTGAAAGCTGCCTGTGGCGCCAGGGAGTAGAAGGGGTTAGTGGCTGCCTGCTGGTGGCAGCGGTGGGATTCCCATCTCCACCCAATCACTACTAGGGCCAGTGGTGGGATCCCAACCAGCCCCGGAATCCGCCCCCGCGCACACCCCAGCTCGCAACAGAGTGGGATTTCCCTCCCGCACACCCTAAGCAGCCCAGCTGGTGGCAGAAGTGGGATCCTCCACATCTTCTGCCCCAAATGCCATAGTATCTGGCCAGATGTGCTCACTCCTGACCGTTCCCTGGCTGGGGCTGACAAGGCCCCCTGGCAGCGGGTCGGCAGTGAGGAGCCCACCCCTGCAGCCGAAGCAGCGAGGGTCCCCTGGGGCTCCACCAGCAGCACAGTCCCTGTAGCCGGGACATCTGGCCTGGCACCGTCTCCTCACGCAGAATGACCAATGGCTGTGTGCTCTCCGAGCCCGTGGCCCAGACCCCGTGGCTGCAGCAGTCATGCCCCGGGCCGGCCACCTCTCTGCGGGCAGTAGCTAGACCCCCACGTGGCCTGGGCACCCACCTTCTGGGTCACCACCAGGAAGCGCAGGGCGCTGAACTGCGGGTAGCTCTGCCCGCCCGGCAGCTTGGCGGGTAGGGAGTGGGGCGACTCCAGCACCGTGCTGGGGTTCACCATCTTCTCCACGAGCATGAGCCAGGCATCCAGGAACTCCCCCGTCCCGTCCGGCAGGTCCGGGTGCTCCAGCCCCTCAGCCACAGGAACCTTGCCCCCCATGGAGAGCGCCCAGTTGAAGGTCCTGGGGGGGTAGGAGGCAGGTTATGGCCCACTGGCCTCTGCTACTCTTCCAGGCTGGGATCCTCGCACCTTCAGGGGAAGGGAACCCAGGCATCTAGCCCCCCTGCTCTGACCACTAGAACCCACATCCCCCAGTGCCAGGGACAGAACCCAGGCGTCCAGGCTCCCAGCCCCCCTGCTCTGACCACTAGACCCCACATCCCTCGGTGCCAGGGACAGAACCCAGGCGTCCAGGCTCCCAGCCCCCCTGCTCTGACCACTAGACCTCACGACCCAGTGCCAGGGACGGCCCCCTGCTCTGACCACTAGACCCCACATCCCCCGGTGCCAGGGACAGAACCCAGGTGTCCAGGCTCCCAGCCCCCCTGCTCTGACCACTAGACCCCATGCCCTGGTGCCAGGCAGGCTGCCGGGGCACTCACTCGAAGAGGGCGTTGTGGCCGCCAGAGCAGAGGAATTTCTGCAGCATGAGATGGTAGGGATACTTGCGCTCGTCAAACAGCATAGGGGAGGTGAACCCCACAGAGCAGATGAAGAACGTCAGCCTGGAGGGGAAGGAGGACAGGGATGAGCCCCGTGCTGGGGAACCAAGACACCCCCAGGGACCAGGACGACAGGTCAGGCCTAGACCACTCTGCCTGGCAGATCAGAGCAGGTTCCCAACCCACACCCTCGCCAAGGGATCCGACTCCGGCCCCCGCGACAGCGGATAGCAGCTGTCGCTGGAAAAGTCGTAATCTGCAGAACATCAGTGTCTTGCTGAAACAGGCGCACCCCTGCCATGAGTGTGCGGAAACGGGCTGTCCTCCCGCGACCCCGGCCAAGTAGGGCTCCCGAAGCGAAGACACTGGACCCGGCCAGCAGCCTCCACGGCCATTCTCCAGCAGGAGAAGGCGAGTAGCCAGCTGCCATGGGCTCCCCCCCCCGGGGGGGGCTCTGCTGGTGACACCAGGGTACGGAGGAGCACACTCACCGGAAGCGGGGCGTGGGGGTGTAGGGCGGGGGCTGCCAGGAGAGCCCCTTGGTCAGCAGCTTGGTGAGGGCCGAGGCGGTGGAGCGGGCGGCCGGCGTGGGGGCGGTGGTGGTGCTGGCAGCATGGTGGCTCCGTCTCTGGCGCACCGGGGAGCCCACGCACAGCTTGACCAGCAGCCCAAAGAGCTCGGCCAGAGCGCGGCCCAGCCGGGACGAGGCTGCGGGAGGCAGGGACGGAGGTGAGTGGGCAGCCAGCGCCGAGCGCCCCCACAGGTAGGGCCCCCAGGAGTCCCGGCCCCACCCCCAGCCTGTGCTCACCCGACAGGAGGGGCTTGATCTGCTTGATCCTGGCCGCCATGGCCGGCGTGATCTTGGCCTTGCCCTTGGCATCGGCGGCGCTGGGCTCGTCCGTCTCCATGGGGGCCAGCGTGTCTCCGTCCAGGCCGATGCCCTCCAGCAGGCCCTGGGCTGAGGGCTCCGCAGCCCCGCCTGCCACGCCCTCCGCGTCGCCCTCTGGGGGGAGGGGTCAGTGCAGGGGAGCTGGAGCGCTGGCCCCACAAGCCCTCACCCAGGCTCTAGCCACTAGACCCCACTCCCCCAACGCGGCACAGAAAACCCAGGGCTGCTGGCTCCCCCCCGGGCACGGGACAAACGGGGCAGCAGCCGGCCCCGCTCCAGCACCTGGGCAGGGGTGGGGGCTCGCCTGGGGCAGCAGCCGGCCCCCCTCCAGCACCTGGGCAGGGGTGGGGGCTCACATGGGGCAGCAGCCGGCCCCCCTCCAGCACCTGGGCAGGGGTGGGGGCTCGCCTGGGGCAGCAGCCGGCCCCCCTCCAGCACCTGGGCAGGGGTGGGGGCTCACATGGGGCAGCAGCCAGCTCCCCTCCAGCATCCTGGCGGGGCGGGGGCTCCCCCAAGCCGTACCTGCTTTCTTGGCTCCCTGGGGGGCGTTGGACATCGCCTTCTCCTCCTTGGGCACCAGCTTCTGCATGTCGGCCTGCCCGAACTCACAGCCCGGCGGCAAGCTGCCAACAGACGCGGGCATCAGACCCGGGGGCCCGCCCGCCCCTCTGAGAACCGGTGAACCCACCTGCCCCAGCCCTCTGCCCCCAGCCAGGGCCCCATTCGCCCTCCACCCTGCAGTGTCCAGCCCCCACAGCTGCAGTGACCCTCTGGGCCTGGAAGGAGCAGGCCCGGGGGAAGGGGGGCGGGTACCTGTTGGGGGTGCAGAGGGACAGTAGCACGGTGCTCTCCCACACCAGGGAGCAGTAGAGCTGGCTCAGCTTGCCCAGGACGCTCAAGCCCAGGTGGGAGCCCCACTGGTTCACCGAGATGGCGCGGATCTCGCTCTGCAAGACAGGACGCCAGGGGCTGAGCAGGGCGCCCTTCTCCCGCCGGCTCCCTGGCCCATCCACCTCCCCTCCCACCTCCCTGGCCCATCTACCCCCCCCGCCGGCTCCCTGCCCCACAGCCCATCTGCCCCCACCTGGCTCACCACCCCTCTCCTGCTCAGCTGTCCCATCCTGGCGCCCGCCTCCCTCCCCGCTGGTTCACCTGCCCTCTATCTCCCTAACCCATCCGGGCCCCCGATGGCTCCCCAGGCCTCCCAACCCATCCAGCCCCCCCGCTGGCTCACCACCCCTTCCCTCCCCCCCCAGCCCATCCGGCCCCCTCTCACCTGGCCCACGCGGCAGGTGTGCACGAACATCATGATGTAGGCGTGGGCGGCCGTCAGCGCGTGCAGCAGGGGCGTGGCCTGGGCCGACAGGGTGGCGTCGGCGACGTTCCCGGCGCAAGCCAGCTCCCGCAGCAGCACCGACCCGCCGGGCGCCTCGATGGGCCGGTGCAGGGGCTCCAGCGAGCTCAGGATGGAGTCCAACTGCAGCAGCCCCTCCTGCAGCACCTTGGGCTCGTGGGACAGCGTCTGCGCGAGAGGGGTGGGCTGAGTCGGGCCCCCGCCGGGCATCGCCCCCGCCGGGCACCGCCCCCCAGCATCACCCCTGATCTGCCCCCTCCAGGCGCTGCCCCTCACCACCCTGCCCCCTCACCAGGATGGACTTGCAGACCCCGGCCACGGCCTGGCAGGCGGCCGAGGTGGGGAAGTCCACGGGCAGGTTGGGCAGGCCCAGGATGGTGACCAGCGGCAGCAGCCCCTTCTGGCCCACGAACTCCTGGCAGTGGTCGTCCGTCGTGTTGTTGCTGAGGATGGACTCCACGAACTTCATCTGGGAGACGCGGGGCGAGTCAGTCAGGGCCCCACCGCAGCCTGGCCCCGCCCCTGCCCCCCCTACAGCCCAGACAGCCCATCCCCGTCCCCACACTCCCCCCGCAGCCCAGCCCCCGCCCCTCCCTGCAGCCTGGCCCCACCAGAGCATCCCCAGCACGTCCCCACCCCTAGCCCTTACCCCCATCACACCCCGGACCCCTAGCCCCCCCGGCATGCCCTCCACCAGCCAATTAGGTGGGAAAGGCTCTAGCCCCTGTGCGAGCCAGCCCCTTCCTGCTCTGGGGCACAGACGTGCCACGCGGGGGGCGCCGTTGCAGACCAGGGCGGGAAGGGCCCCACGCCCCCCCACTCACCACGTTCAGGATGTAGTCCATGAGGGGAATGGGGATTCGCTCCTCTGTCCCGACCACCCTGGCAGAGGAGGGAGCGCGCCCAGTCAGCAGAGGCAGCGGCCAGCACGGCCATCTCACACACGCCCCCCCCCCAACGCGTGAAGGTACCACCCCATGCCCACAAGGGTGGCAGGATGAGACCCCCTCCAGCAGGGCAGCATCTTCTGAGCCTCTGCAAGTGGGGGGAAGGCCTGGGAGGGGCAGGGGACTTAGCCTTCCTCCCTGGGGTAGCCGCCGCCCCACCTAGCTTCAGTTCCCCCCCATCATCAAGGGAGGAGATATTTTGGCAGCGCTACGGGAGCAGTCATCGGAGCCTAGCTTACCACACGTCCAGTTAGAGCAGCGGGCCTGGGAGCCAGGACGCCTGGGCTTCCCCCACGCTCCGGAGGGGAGTGGGGGCTAGTGGTTAGAGCAGCGGGCCTGGGAGCCAGGACGCCTGGGCTCCCCCACACGCTCCGGAGGGGAGTGGGGGCTAGTGGTTAGAGCAGCGGGCCTGGGAGCCAGGACACCTGGGCTCCCCTCCACGCTCTGGAGGGGAGGGGGGGGGCTGTCCGCGGGAGGGCGCTCTCACTGCTGGCTGGGCTCCGCCTCGCTCTGCTGGGTGGCGTTGAAGCTCTGCATGGCCTGCACCTCCTCCTCCTCCTCGTCCTCGCTGGAGGCCTCCTCGGCAGCGTGGGTGGAGCGGGGTGGGGGGGCCGCGGCCGTGCCGTCCGCCTTCTGGATGGAGGGCTTCTGGCAGATGTACTTGGGGTCCCGGCCCAGGTTGCAGATCTCCTCCAGCAGCTGCACGGGGGGAGGGGGGGCGGGAAGGAGGGCGCAGTGAGCCCCCGGCCACAGGAGCACCCACTGGGGAGGGGGCAGGCCCCGTCCTGCCAGGCGCTGCACGCTGGGCAGGGCCGCAGACAGACGGGTCACAAGGGACCAGGCAGCCCTCTGACTACTGCCGGGGGAGCTTTGATTTCAGGTGCATCCAGCCTCACAGTGGGCAACCCTGGGGGAGGGGATCAGAGCGGGGGGGCAGACAGTGGCTCCAGGACACCTTCTGCAGTGGGGCTGCAGTTCCCTCTCCCACCACGTGGGGGCAGCACCCACCTGGGAGGGAACAGGACCAGAGCGCTGAGGGCCCAGGAGCCCTGGCACAGCCCCCCCGCCCGGTGGAAGGCCCGTGGGACACGGGTGGGGGAGCCCCAGTACCTTGATGATGGCCGTGGTGGCATCAGTCTTCAGCGTGGGCTGGTGCCTCATGAGCTCGTCCACAGCGCTGCCCAGGTTGGAGGCCGTGTCCCCTGCAGGGTGGAGCCGGCTCAGTACAGGCCAGACACGGCGCTGCCAGCCTCCGAGCCGGGCTGGGCACCCAGAGGCAGCCTGTCCCATCTGGCCGCAGCTGGGGGAAGGGGCTGGACTCCCGGGGTCTCTCCCTGGCAGGGGAGCAGGGCCTAGTGGTGGGGGGCAGACCCCTGGGGTCTCCGTGGCGCTGGCAGGGGAGTGGGGCCTAGTGGTCAGAGGGGTTGGGACCCCCGGGGTCTCCGTGGCGCTGGCAGGGGAGTGGGGCCTAGTGGTCAGAGGGGTTGGGACCCCCGGGGTCTCCGCAGCGCTGGCAGGGGAGCGGGGCCTAGTGGTGGGGGGCAGGCCCTGGGGTCTCTCGCTGCGGGACCATGGGCAGGAGCCTCGCCCCGCGCGCCCGGTGCTCACCAAGCGGGTCGGAGCTGCGCCGGCGCCGCATGGCAGGCAGGTAGTCCGGGGACAGCAGCACCTTGAAGAGGCGCTCGAAGGGCTGGCACTGCACGAAGGACTGGAGGCCGCGAGCGTTGAGGCAGAGGGCACTGAATACGTTGGGGAGGGAGCCCAGGACTTCCCGCGTGGCCGGGACCTGCCCGGGGGCGAGAGCAAAGCCAGTGAGGGCGCCCGGCCGGGCCTGGGACTCCCGCTGCAGACACCAGGCCCCCCAGCGGGTCCGGGAGCCCGGCCCTAGCTCCCACAGCCTTCCGCCCGCGCCCGCCCACCCGGAGTCCCGCCCCGCCCGGGCTCACATCTTTGATGAGCAGGGCGTGCAGCATGACGTCCGTCAGCCCGTTGTCCTGCAGCGAGGAGAGCAGGGAGGGCTCCTGGAACACGAAGACCGTCACCACTTCGGTGGCTGCAGGGGCAGAGCACAAGGGTGAGGGGTGGCCCACGCCAGGCTGCCTCCTGGCACCGTCCCGAAGGTGGGGCCCCCCCAGGACTGCACGGGGCTGCTGAACCCGCTGCGCCTGGCCCAGGCGTGGCAGCAGGCCCATGAGAGGCTGGGGTCCCGGCGGGCAGGGAAGCTGGAGGCGCTAATGAGCCACAGGCAGCCAGCCAGGGCATGCGAACCCCATGCCGGTTCTCAACGGCCACAGACCTCACTGCAGCAGCGGGGGGCCCGGGAAACCCACCGGGCTGGGCTGGAGCCAGAACCACAGGCCGGAGACGCTACCGAGCAGAGGCACCAGCTGCTGCACCAGCTGGAATGGGCCGTCCTGCCCGGGCCAAGGCCTCAAGGGGCTGCTGCAACCACTTCCCTGGCCCCGGGGCAGATCTGTGGGGCCCGGGCCCGGCCGGAGCGGAGCAGCCGCAGCCACGGGGGGCAGATGGTTCCGGGGCGTCAGCCCCCCCAGGCCAACTGGGAGCAGCCTCCCGCCGCCTGCCTCCCCAGCGAGCCAAACGAGCGCCCGGGAACACTTCCGGGGCTCGCCTCCCCCATGTCCTTCTGGAGCCGGGGGCGCCAGGCCCAGGCTCGCCGCAGCCTCTGCACCGGGAGACCAGTCAGGCCCGGTGTCCCACGCCGGCTGCCCGGCCGGAGCCACTCTGGAAGGGGGTGCTGCGCGGCGTGGGGTCCCCCGGCCCCACCCCGCACTCACCCAGCAGGAAGAGGGAAGGGCCGTAGTACTCCGCGTTGCTGATGACATGCTTCAGAGAGGTAGGCAAGGAGCCGTCCATCACTGTGAGGGGAGAGGGACTGTGAGACAGCGGGGGCACCTGCCCCTCCTCTGGGGAGAAATTGGGGGGGTGGGAGCCAGGACGCCTGGGTAGTACAGCCAGGTCTGGGTGGGCAGTGGGGGCTAGTGGCTGGGAGCCAGGATGCCTGGGTTGCGGAGCCGGGGCTGGGAGGGGGGGGGGCTAGTGGTTGGGGAAGGAGGGGCTGGGAGCCAGGACACCTGGGTTGCAGAGCCGGGGCTGGGAGGGGAGCGGGGCTAGTGGCTGGGGAGGAGCTGGGAGCCAGGACGCCTGGGTTGCAGAGCTGGGGCTGGGAGGGGAGCGGGGGCTAGTGGTTGGGGAAGGGGGCTGGGAGCCAGGACGCCTGGGTTGCAGAGCCGGGGCTGGGCCAGGTCTGGGTGGGCAGTGGGGGCTAGTGGCTGGGATCCAGGATGCCTGGGTTGCGGAGCCGGGGCTGGGAGGGCAGTGGGGGCTAGTGGCTGGGCGAGGGAGCTGGGAGCCAGGACGCCTGGGTTGCGAAGCCGGGGCTGGGAGGGCAGTAGGGGCTAGTGGTTGGGAGAGGGGGCTGGGAAGCAGGACGCCTGGGTTGCGAAGCCGGGGCTGGGAGGGCAGTAGGGGCTAGTGGTTGGGAGAGGGGGCTGGGAAGCAGGACACCTGGGTAGTACAGCCAGGTCTGGGAGGGGAGCGGGGGCTAGGAGCCAGGACGCCTGGGTTGCAGAGCTGGGAGGGAAGCGGGGGCTAGTGGTTGGGGAGGGGCTGGGAAGCAGGACGCCTGGGTAGTACAGCCAGGTCTGGGTGGGCAGTGGGGGCTAGTGGCTGGGAGCCAGGATGCCTGGGTTGCGGAGCCGGGGCTGGGAGGGGAGCGGGGGCTAGTGGTTGGGGAAGGGGGCTGGGAGCCAGGACGCCTGGGTTGCGAAGCCGGGGCTGGGAGGGCAGTAGGGGCTAGTGGTTGGGAGAGGGGGCTGGGAAGCAGGACGCCTGGGTAGTGCAGCCAGGTCTGGGAGGGGAGCGGGGGCTAGGAGCCAGGACGCCTGGGTTGCGGAGCCGGGGCTGGGAGGAGCGGGGCTAGTGGTTGGGGAAGGGGGCTGGGAGCCAGGACGCCTGGGTTGCGAAGCCGGGGCTGGGAGGGCAGTAAGGGCTAGTGGTTGGGAGAGGGGCTGGGAAGCAGGACGCCTGGGTAGTGCAGCCAGGTCTGGGAGGGGAGCGGGCTAGAGCCAGGGCGCCTGGGTTGGGCAGCCGCGGGTGCTCAGCAGTACGTGGCGGAGTGCACCGTGAAGCCTCACCGTTGACCGCGAAGCGCGGCGCTGCGGGTGCACTGGATCTTGAGGAAGTTGAGCATGGACTTGAAAGTTGAAGGCGCACATGCAGAAGCGCACTCGGGCCCCGCCCGGGAGAGACCCCGGGAGAGGCCGCAGCAGGCCCGCACTGCCACACCGCCTCCCGCCGCCGCCGCCTGCACCACTCCGGGGGGGCCCGCTAGGGCACTGGGCGCACACTGTTGGACGCGCTGCTGGACCTGCTGCCGCTTGGCCGGGGGCTCGCTGCCGCGCTTCTGGCGGGGCTCGCGCGCTACGGCGTGGGGCCGCGGGCTGCTCCTGCCGTCGACCTGCAGGGACAAAGCCCTCCGGAGCCGCACGGACACCGGGCCCTCCCGTCTCCGGGGCCTCGGCTGAGGCCTCTGGGAGTGCGGGCCAGTGGTTGGGAGGGGAGCCAGGAATTCTGGCTGCCATGCCAGGCCTGCGAGGGTAGCAGAGTCTAGTGGTCAGAACAGAAGGCTGGAAGCAAAGGCTTCTGGGAAGCTCTTTCACACCAGCCACAGCTGTTCGGCCAACCCCCAGGACCTCGGCTGCAGCCCAGGGCCCCCGAGACGGGCCGCTCCCCTGCCCGTACCTTCCATGTCCGTCTCCATCTCCTCCCCTTCCTGCGGAGGGGCGCTGGGCGGGCGCTGCACCTTCGGCTTGATCACGAAGGGGCACTCCCGGCGGCACAGGTCCACCTCGTGCTGGAGAGGGAGCAGGGCGTTAGCGGGGGCCGGGCCTCGCCCTGGGGGCCGGGCATGTGGGGGCCGGGCTCACCTCCAGCCGGTAAATGAAGATGGAGAGGCCGCTGTGGGACTGGAAGGCCGCCATGTCCAGGTTGGTGATGAGATCCACCACGCGCACGGCCCGGGTCACAAAGGTGATCTGGTCCTGCTCGTCCCCCAGGAACTTGATCACCTGCAGGGCAGCAAGAGGCCTGGGTTCCAGGGGGAGCCGGGCCCTGCCCCAGCACAGCGGGAGGGGGCCACCCCGGGGGTCTCGGCCAGCATGCCACCAGGGACCCGCACCCGGCTGGGGGCCTCCAGCTCTGGCCAGGGCGGGCTCCTTCGCACCCAGGGCCTGGCCCCGGCCCCAGCCCCAGCCCCAGCGCCCCCTCCGGCCACAGCCCCGGGCCTCAGCCCTGTCCCATCCCCACCCCCGGGCCTCAGCCTTGTACCATCCCCAGCCCCAGGCTCCCTCCGGCCACAGGCCCAGCCCAGCCTGCCCCCAGGTCCCCTCTGGCCACAGCCCCAGGCCTGTCCCATCCCCAGGCCTCAGCCCCGTCCCATCCCCAGCCCCGGGCTCCCTCCGGCCACAGGCCCAGCCCAGCCTGCCCCCAGGTCCCCTCTGGCCACAGCCCCGGGCCTCAGCCCCGTCCCATCCCCACCCCCAGGCCTCAGCCTTCTACCATCTCCAGCCCCGGGCTCCCTTCGGCCGCGGGCCCAGCCCAGCCCGCCCCCAGGTCCCCTCCGGCCACAGCCCCGTCCCAGCCCTCTCCCCGTGTCACCTTCAGCAGGGCCTCCATCATGCCACAGGAGACCAGAGCTTCCCCGCCAGCGTCGTAGCTGGCCAGGTGGTAGAGGAAGGAGAAGAGGGCCGTGGCGAACTGGTGCGGGTACGGCTCCATCGTGGGGTCTGCGAGGGAGACGCGTCAGCCTTTGGCCGCACCCACCTCTCCCGGCGGCCCGCCCCCCCCGCAGCCTGCGCCCCTCACCGATCATGGCCTGGATGCAGTTGCGGACCAGGACGGGCAGGAAGCCGTGGTAGGAGGCGGTCCCTGTGCAGTCGATGATGCTGCTGAGTTTCGGGGTCCGCTCCAAGTGCACGATGGAGGTGAGGGTGCGGAGGGAGGCCGCCTTGATGTCCTGCCAGAGGCGAGAAGGGGCGTGAGAGGCGGGCGGCCCGGGCGCAGGCAGGCCAGCCCGAGAGCCCCGCCCCCGGGCACCCACCATGAGCTGCTTGTCCGTGATCTGCAGCACGTCCACCAGCTCCTCGATCAGGCCGTTGTACAGGATGCTGCTGACCGACTCCTGCAGGGCGTTGGAGTACACTGCGGAGACAGGGCGCGTCAGCTCCGCCCCACGCCGGCCCGGCCCTGCCCGGCCCCCCTGTGACATGTGGGGCTGTCCGCTCTGCAGCCCGGGGCCCACTCTGGCTCGGCAGTCACTGCTTGCCGTGTTGTGCGGGGTGACCCCTGCTGGCCTGTGCTGCTCTGCAGAGACTGGGGGTGTGTGCAGGGCCACAGGGAAGGCACCTGGGCTGGGCGGTGGAATCTGAACAAAGCAAGGGCTGGGGGCGGAGGGAGCAGTGGCTGGGGGAAGCATGAAGGGAGCAGACTAAGCCCAGGACAGGGGGTTCAGGGGCCTGTGCACCCCTTCCCCAGGAGGACTAAGGCTCTGCCCTGGCTCCTGGCCACGTCCAGCCGGTGCGGCGCCGTCTGGGAGAAGCAACAGCCCTTCTGTTCTAGGGCCGCGGGGGCTCAGAGGCGCCGTCACGCCACCCCTACCTAGGATGGAGATGGCATGCAGCCGGGCCTGCACAGCCTGCAGCCGCTTGCGGTGGTTGGAGAAGCCGTGGGCCAGGCGGATGTGCGTGAAGAGCAGCATCTGCAGGGGCAGGGACAGAGCGTTGGTGGGCGGCGGGGCGGCCTCCAGTCCCACCTCCGCGCCCCCCCCCCCAGCACCAGCGGCTTTCAACCCCGGAGGGGGGGCTGAGGCAGAACAGCAAGTCAAGCTGCGAAAAGACCCCACCCTCCCCCGCCCCAAACCCTCCCCCGCCGGGGACAGACCCCCGGAGCCCGGCCTCCCACCCCACCCCCAAAACCCTCCCCGCTGGGGACAGACCCCAGGCCCCGCCTGCCACCGCATCCCCTCCCCACCAGGGACAGATCCCCCAACTCCCACCCCCAAACCCTCCCTGCTGGGGACAGACCCCAGAGCCCTGCCTCCCACCCCACCCCCCAAACCCTCCCCCGCCGGGGACAGACCCCTGGAGCCCTGCTCAGGGCACTTGCCCACCCACCTGCTTGTCCTTGGGGATGCTGTACATCTTGGTGAGGGACTCCATGATCTCGGAGGGGCTCTCTGAAATCTGGGGGGGGAAA
The DNA here is from genome assembly GCA_019425775.1 of Rafetus swinhoei. Lineage (NCBI taxonomy): Eukaryota > Metazoa > Chordata > Testudines > Trionychidae > Rafetus > Rafetus swinhoei. The sequence continues at coordinate 5,759,158 of JAFJHL010000039.1, forward strand.
AGCAGAGGGTGAGCTCAGCCCCAGGCAGCCTCCACCCCACAGCCGCCCCCCGCCGCCCGAGGCCTCACCTTGTCCAGCTGCTCGATGTGGATGTAGTGCAGCGTGTTGCTGGTCGTCTGCAAGGCAAGAGGGCAGGGCGTTAAGGGACGGCGCGGCCGGGGGCCCTCGGGCGGCGACCGGGAGCAGCAGCTGGGGGGGGCGGGGGGCACTGCGTCGGCCCGTCTCCCCACACAGGCTGGGAGAGAACACCCAGGAGTCCTGACTCCCTTCCTCCCGGCCCTCCCGGCACCAGGGAGAGAACCCAGGCGTCCTGGCTCCCAGTCCCTGCTCTAACCGCTAGCCCCCACTCCCCAGCCCCAGCGGGGACAGAACGCAGGTGGCCTGCTCCAGGGGCACAGCGCACTACCGGGCCACGCGTTGCTGAGGGTGGCAGGCGTCCTGGCACGCGGGCACAGCTGAGAAGCCTGCCCGGGCACCTGAGAACCAGAGCCAAGTGGGGCTGGGGCCCCGGAGAGGAGGCCTCACTCGACAGCAGTTCAAGCTACGCCCCCCCACCGCTGGGGTCTCCCCTGGGGCGGGGGGAGATCAGCCCTCCTCGGCCCGACACTCACCCTTTTCTCCACTTTGACCTCGGTGCCCAGATCTGCATAGAACTCAAAGTGTAGCGTGGTGGCACTGGGCGGGTATTTCTACGTACAGAGCACAGCACAGGGGTCAGCGCACTGCAGGTGCTGGCCTGCCCCTCCCAGACTGGGGCCTGGCACCCGCAGCTCCCCATGGATTCGGGTAGTTCTGCCCCGCTCTTCCCGCAGCTCAGCCCCCAGGGAAACTGAGGCACAGACCCTCCCCTCCCCCCCGGCCGAGCTGGGACTAGAAGCCAGGAGTCCGGAGCCCCCGCTGCGTGCTCTCGCCGCCCCCGCAGGGCGCTGTGTGCTGCTGCACAAGGGGGCAGCCCCCCAGCCACTCATCCAGCCCCCCCGCCTGGCCACGCCACCAGACAGCCCGATGTGCCAGTGAGCCCCGGCGGGCCCCACGCATGCCCAGCCGGCGGGGCACAGCACAGAAGAGAAAGCTACAGGTACCATTACGAGGCATTCCCCCCCATGCTGGGGAGAGAACCCAGGATCCCGGGCTACCAGCCCTCGAACCCCGCTCACCCCCCGGCCCCGTGCCGGGGAGAGAACGCAGGAGCCCGGGCTTCCAACCCACCAGCCCCCTCCCTCCGGTGCCAGGGAGAGAACCCAGGAGTCCTGGCTCCCAGCCCCCACCCCGCTCTAACCACTAGCCCCCACTCCCCTCCCAGAGCTGGGGAGAGTACCCAGGAGTCCAGGTTCCCAGCCCTCGAGCTGTGCTCTCCCTCCTCCCCCGTGCTGGGGAGGGAACCCAGGGGTCCAGGGGAGCATGTCCAGCGCACCAGGCGGGGGCGGGGGGGAGCCCGGGGGGACGCCGCGCGGGCACTCACCACCAAGTGCAAGTCTCTGCAGCACTCGGCCAGGCCGAAGCCGTTCTCCTTGCCGCCCCAGCTCTGCGGGACAGGAGGGGAGAGGAGGGGTTAGCAGCAGCCGAGGCCCTGGCCCCACCCCCGCCAGCGGGCCGGGGGGCTCACCTCAGCCAGGTGCTGCAGCCGGGACAGCAGGGGCGCCCGCTTGTCGGAGCCCAGGCGCGTGATGTAGTTGGAGCGCTTGCTGAAGACGTAGAGCAGGTTCAGCACGGCCAGCACCACCTGCATGTCCGAGGAGGCCAGCAGCGTCGTGAGGTGCTGTGGGACAGCGGGAGGGTTAGTGCTGCCACCGGGGCCTTCTCCGCCTCAGACGGGGCTGGGAGGGGGCCCAGCACCCCTTGCGCTAACCACTAGCCCCCACTCCCGCACAGCCATGCGGAGAACCCAGGCGTCCAGCCCCACCTTGCGCTAACCACTAGGCCCTCCCCCCCCCCAGCCATGCAGAGAACCCGGGCCTCCAGCCCCACCTTGCGCTAACCACTAGGCCCTCCCCCCCCAGCCATGCAGAGAACCCAGGCGTCCAGCCCCACCTTGCGCTAACCACTAGGCCCTCCCCCCCCCAGCCATGCAGAGAACCCGGGCCTCCAGCCCCACCTTGCGCTAACCACTAGGCCCTACTCCCCCACACAGCCATGCAGAGAACTCGGGCAACCAGGCACCCAGCCCCACCTTGCTCTAACCAGTAGCCCCCACTCCCCCCAGCCATGCAGAGAACCCGGGCCTCCAGCCCCACCTTGCTAACCACTAGGCCCTCCCCCCCCCAGCCATGCAGAGAACCCGGGCCTCCAGCCCCACCTTGCGCTAACCACTAGGCCCTACTCCCCCACACAGCCATGCAGAGAACTCGGGCAACCAGGCACCCAGCCCCACCTTGCTCTAACCACTAGCCCCCACTCCCCCCAGCCATGCAGAGAACCCGGGCGTCCAGGCGCCCAGCCCCACCTTGCTCTAACCACTAGCCCGCACTCCCCCCGCACCTCGATGGAGCTGTAGAGGTGCCGGGAGAAGCTGTACTCGATGAGCAGGGCGGTGAAGTTGAGCACAGCCAGCAGCAGGGCCTTGAGCTGCTCCCGCTCGGGCCGGTCGCACAGCAGCATCCACAGCATGTTCTCCACCGTCTGCCCCGCCTCGGCCAGGATGCCGTCAAAGCGGTCCAGGAGGTCCACCCAGTGGTACAGCTCGCACTGCGCAGGGAGGTGGGGTGAGGGGCGCGCCAGTCGTCCCCGGGCCCGGTTCCCACCAACCCCGGGAATCTGGAGTCCCGCCCCCCCAGAACCCCAGCTTTCCCCCATGACACAGCACATCTCTTCCCCCCACAACCTAGGCCGTGGCCCAGGGCTCCGCCCACCACGTCTGAGTTCATGCGCCACAGGCCTGGCTGGTGGCCTCTGCGGTGCTGGCCTGGAGCTCAGCTGGCACCCGGGGGGAAGGTCCATACCCCATCCCCTTGGACCCAGAGCCAGCACCCTGAGGGGCTGCGGTACTTTGCCCTCCTCCCCCTTTCCGGGGCCCCGCCTGGCACCCACCTTCCCGATGTTCCATGTCTTGATGTGCTGCAGCTCCAGCAGCAGCTGCTCATCGTTGCAGACTTTGAGCTTGTCGATCAAGGCCCTGCAGTCGGCAGGCTGGCCAGGGACACGGGGAGAGGCAGGTCAGGACCGGGGAGTGGGGCCGGACCCCCTCAGTCCCCAGGGGCTCGGCAGGGCAGCAGAGCCGGGCCGCGGGGCTGAACCCCGGAGCTCAGGGAGCTTGGAGCAGCCCCACAGGGAGCGAGCACTTTTGCCTCGCCTGGGGCTAGTGCGGAGGTGCCCAAAGCGCCCGCGAGCTTCCTGGACAGCCACACACACGAGAACAAAGGGAGGACCTGGGGCAGGCGGGCCTAGCCCCCGCCATACCGCCCCAGGGGACCCGGGGTGGGCCCAGCCCCCGCCGTACCCCCCAGGAGACCTGGGGTGCGCCCAGCCCCCGCCGTACTCACAGCCTCTGTGGGGGTTTTCTTCAGTTTCGTTCGGTCCACTTTCATTTTTGATTCTTTTCTACTTTCTGACCCTGGAGCAGAGGAGAGAGCAGCAGTGAGCAGAGGGGCCCGGCGGCTGAGGCGGGTGGGCAGAGGGGCCCGGCGGCCGAGGGGGCAGCGGCGGCAGGGCACAGGGGCCCGGCGGCCGAGGGGGCAGGGCACAGGGGCCCGGCGGCCGAGGGGGCAGGGCACAGGGGCCCGGCGGCCGAGGGGGCAGGGCACAGGGGCCCGGCGGCCGAGGGGGCAGCGGCGGCAGGGCACAGGGCCCAGGCCCGGAGGCCGCAGGCCAGGGGCCCCAGCGCCCCCAGCCCCAGCACAGCCGGGAGCCAAGCCAGACCACAGGACAGTGGCCGAGCTGGGGACAGAGCTCGGGGCTCTCAGGGGCGCAGGCTGCGGTGCTGAGGATGGTGCTTGCCCGATGGGGGCCTAGCCACGATGGGAGAGCCCGTGGGCCCATGCTGCTGCACCCCCACCGGAGACCAGTGTGCCAGCCGTGACGGCGCGTCGGGCCCTGCCCCTGCACCCCATCCGCAGCCAGAGGGGACTCTCCGCCAGCCAGGAGAGTGGAAGGTTTCTTGGTTGGCAGGGACATGGCCTAGCTTAGGGTGGATGTTAGCACCGCAGCCAGGGCGGCGCCTTGCTCCTCTCAGGGGAAAGGGGCTCGCGGGCCCTGAACCCCCGTCCTGGACCATCTGCTCTCCTCATGCTTCCCCCAGTGGGGAACTCAACTCCCGGCCCTACCCCCCAGCCTCTCTTCCTTTCCCCTCTCTGGGAACAGGGCTGTCTGCTCCAGCTGGGACTCGGAGGTCTAGGGCCAGGACACGAGTGAAGCGAGTCGCTGGGAACCCCACAGCACGCAATGCAGCCAGCAGGAACACGGGGTTACAACACAGACAGCACCCCGACTGTCACACCCCCATCACGCCAGCTCCAGCCAGCCCCCCCGATAAGGGGTCTGCCACTGCCCTGGTGCCCCTCAGCCCCCTTGGAGCTGCGCCAGGTCCAGCCCCTGCCCGGTGCTGCCCAGCCCATGGGGAGGTAGCAGGTGACCCCCATGCGTGACCCAGGCCAGGCCGGGTGCCAGTGCTGAGTACCGCCAGGCACAGCGGCTGGTGCAGACTGCACGCTTCGGGCCAGGCCAGGCAGCGGTCATGTGGCACGGGCAGGGAGGCACCCAGAGCTCAGCTGAGCCCCCTTCCCTGGCAAATCAGGGAGCCACGGGGGCCTATTTGCCTCCCGCAGGCCGAGACCAAACACACCCTACCCCCAGGCAGGGCTTCCCCGGGCCCGGCTCCTCGCTCTCCCAGCCCCACCAGGCAGTCCGCGGCAGGGCGGGGCTGGACTGCGGGGCGCGGCTCTGGGGCCCACGGGGGCACAGAGGAGCCACGGTTTCCAATGGGCTGGCAGGGGCCTGATCCCGGCTGCGGGGCTAGCCGGGGGACCAACGTCGAGAACGGGCATCACGCCCCAGCAGCTGGGGGCCTGCTGTGCTGGAAACACGCGGGCCAGGCGCCGACGGCCCGAACCGGGACCCCACGACTGGCAGGGCCCCTCAGCCCGCCCTCCGCGTGCAAACAAAGCCGGCCTGCGGGCGGGCCCGGACTACAGCTCCCAGAAGGCAGCGGGCTCAGCTCGGCCCTGGCTGATGACGTCAGGCTCTGGAACAATGAATGTGCAAAAGGACGGGGAGCCTGGCTGGGGTGGGGGCGGGAGGTCGGGCAGGGAAACGCAGCGCATCCCTTCCCCAGCGCCAGCCGGGGAGCGGCAGCACCTGCCTCTCCCCCCCTCCCCAGGCAGGCCTTCCCGTGGGGGAAGGGAAGAGTCGGCTCTCGGAGACTCGCTCGCTCCGCCGGCCGCAGAGGAAGCGGAGCTGGTCCTAGGGATGTACAACCGCCTCTCGCTGGTTAATGGGCTCAAGGGGGCTGCTGCCCACCCACAGCCCGGCCCCTACCCCCAACGGGCCGCTCCAGGCGACACGCCCCAGCGAAGCGCCTCCCATCGCCGGTGGGTCGACATCGCGGCTCGGGCCTTGCTCGGCCCAGCGAGTGCAGGGCTCTGGCTGGGGCCCGTAGATCTCGCCCCCACCCCAGAGCAAAGCCAGGCTCCGTCCCAGGAGAAGCCCTGAGGGTTTAGTTGAACGTCCTTAGCCAGCTTCTAGCGGGGCGCGGCCCAAGCAGAGCAGGTGTCAGACCCCTTGCAAGAGCCACTCTCGTGCACCCAGTAACTCCGGGCAGCCTTGTACCCTGACAGGCCGCCACGAGCCGCGCGTCCCCCGGCCACCTGGGAGCTGCACAACGAAGGGACATTTCCTTTGAGCAGCTCGCAGTTAGAGGCTGTTGGGACCTTTGCAAGGGCTGAGGGGCAGCCAAGCCCGCAGGTGGGCACGTGCCACAGCGGGGCTGGCCCAGCAAGGAGGGTTACTAGCCCCATGCGAGTGGTGCACAAGGAGGCCAGGGCCCTGGGGCTAGAGGTGTTGGCCACCGAAGCCCGTTTCAGAGCTCTGGCCTAGGGGTGCCTGCCCCCCCGTCCCTCCCCCAAGGAAGCTGCTAATTACAGGACTGGGAGTCAGGCCTTCGTGAACCACCCCAGCCCGTGCCTTGGTTTACCTTCCTAGACTAGCCATGCGCGCCAAACAGGAGTGCCAATCACCTCCGAGGCGCAGGCGGTCGGACTAGCAGAACTAAGGACCCCGTTTGGGCCCCACACTCTCCCACACCTAGGGGGCTAGACTAAGATCCTCTGGTTACGGCCCCTCAGCTCCGCTCCCAGCGCGGCTGGTGCCTCTAGACGCCATGGTGGGGCCCGACTGGAACCCAAAACTGGAACAATGAGGGTGCCCCCCCTTTTCCTGAAAGGGGGCAGAAGGCAACCGAGCGCAGGCTCCGGGGCCAGACACCAGCTAGAGAAGCTGCCAGCTTCTTCCCACTGGGCTGAGCCAGGCCCGGCTTGTGGGACCTGCCCCACCCCAGACTGAGTCCCAGGGGCCAGCGAGAGCCCCTGCCACAGCCAGCCCCGGGCTTATCCACCAGCTGCACAGGGCCTGGGGGGAGGCGAGAGAAACGGGAGCCAATGAGCCAGGCCTGGCCTGACAAGGGCCAGATCCCTGCGACAGAGATTCTGCTTCCCCAAAGGGCAGGTGGGGCTGTGCTGGGACCTGCGTGAGCACAGCTGAGCTTTGAACCCCAGGGCGGGGGGGACCCGGGCGGCTGGACAAATGGGCTCTTTAGACAGGCGGACTCCTTGGCCCCCTTTCTTTAAGCAACCCCACATTTAGAAGGCTCATCCTAGCCCACGACTGCTGGAAGGGCAGTGCAAGTAGCCTGTGCATTTCAGAGCACCTCTGCCATGGTAAAGCGCTTGCTCCCCTTTCATCCCGGCGAGCCCAGCCACCGGGGCCTGCTCTCCACCTCGCTCTTCTGCCTCCACCCCCCCCAAGCCCAGCCAAGCCACCGGGGCCTGCTCTCCACCTCGCTCTTCTGCCTCCGCCCGCCCCAGCCCAGCCACCAGGGCCTGCTCTCCACCTCGCACCCCACCCCACCCCAGCCCAGCCACCGGGCCTGCTCTCCACCTCGCTCTTCTGCCTCCACCCCAGCCCAGCCCAGCCCAGCCACTGGGGCCTGCTCTCCACCTCGCTCTTCTGCCTCCGTCCCCCCACCCAGCCCAGCCACTGGGGCCTGCTCTCCTCCTCGCTCTTCTGCCTCCGTCCCCCCACCCAGCCCAGCCACCGGGGCCTGCTCTCCACCTCGCTCTTCTGCCTCCGTCCCCCCACCCAGCCCAGCCACTGGGGCCTGCTCTCCACCTCGCTCTTCTGCCTCCGTCCCCCCACCCAGCCCAGCCACTGGGGCCTGCTCTCCTCGCTCTTCTGCCTCCACCCCCACCCAGCCCAGCCCAGCCACCGGGGCCTGCTCTCCACCTCGCTCTTCTGCCTCCACCCCGCCCAGCCCAGCCACCGGGGCCTGCTCTCCTCCTCGCTCTTCTGCCTCCAAGCCCAGCCACCGGGGCCTGCTCTCCACCTCGCTCTTCTGCCTCCACCCCAGCCCAGCCACCAGGGCCTGCTCTCTCCACCTCTTCTGCCTCCGCCCCAGCCCAGCCACCGGGCCTGCTCTCCACCTCGCTCTTCTGCCTCCGCCTCCCCAGCCCAGCCACGGGGCCTGCTCTCCACCTCGCCCTTCTGCCTCGCCCCCCCCCAGCCCAGCCAGTGGGGCCTGCTCTCCACTTCGCCCTTCTGCCTTGCCCCCAGCCCAGCCACGGGGGCCTGCTCTCCACCTCGCTCTTCTGCCTCCGCCCCCGCCAGCCGCTCCCTGGCTGAGGCTCTCAACTCCTGGGGTGTCTGCGCAGTGCCCCACTGAGCCATGGGGCTGGGGCTCTCACCATCTCCAGGGCGCACCACAGCAGGGCTGTGTCCATCTCCTAGACCCATCTCAGCCACATTCCTTGTGGACAAACCCCGAGCCCCCCGGCTGCTAGTGAAAGCCCCATCCCTCTGAAAACAGCCACGGCTGGGCACCCCACCTCCGGGCGCCCCGCCTCCGGGCTCCGCTCTCGCCTGCAGAGCCGCCACGCCCAGCCCCCGGCCGGACCCACAGTGCTGACACAGCACTTCCTGCCGCGCGGCCCACTTTGCCCCAGAAACCAGCCTGCCGTGGGAAGCACAACCCGGTCGGAGGATGGAGCCAGCCTGGCACGCCCCTGGGCAAGGCCCGGGATCCACCCCAGCAGCCTGCTGCACCAGAGCCAGCTGGCCTGGCTGCTCCTCCCCACCTGAGCCGCGCTCCTTGCGCCTGGCCATGCTGCAGCGCAGGTCCCAGCTGCTCAGACGCCAGGCTGCCGGGGCTACCCGTGTGCCTGCCCATCTCTGCGCCTCCAGCCTCAACCTGAAAGCAAGACTCCCTCCCCACAGCCAGCACCTGCCCGCAGCGCCCGGCTAGCACCCCCCTACCCCGGCGCGCAGAGCCCGGCCGGCATGCACGGGGCCACCCCCGGAACGAGACCCATGCGCCCGCATCCACCGGTCACATCTGGTCAGGGCAAAGCACCAGGAAGCCGCCCCACTGCTGCCCTCCTCCCCCACTGGCCACCCTGCTGCCCGGGGAGGCTCCGAGGCCTTGCAGCTCCCGGCTGCTTAGTCACAGCCTGGACTTCCCGGGCAGGTTTCGTTGGGCTGGGAACGAGAGCGCCGCCGGCCCCGCCCAAGGAATAGCTGCTCACTCAGGCTGCAGCGCTAAACCGGCCCGCCCCGCCCCACAGCCTGCCTGCCGCGACACGCAGTGCCTGTCCAGAGCGGCACCAGGGCCGCAGGGAGCTCGCACCCGGCAGACCCACGCGCTGCAGAGGGGAGACTCCAGGGGACCCAAAGGCCTGACTTCTGCCCCCAACCCTCCCAAGAGGCAGCAAGGAGCAGCCGGTGGATGGCTCCATCCCGGCTTGAGGAGCTTGCATGCCCACCCCCACTAGTGCAGTGCCTCAAGCTGTAGGCTGCCAGCTCCCATCAGCCCCCGTAAGGAACGGCAGCACCAGCAGCAACCCTGCCTCGGTTTCCCCCTGCTGGAGGCAGTTCCCCCAACTTTGAGCTACGGCAAGCTGCGCCCGGCAAACAAGCAGGCTGCATGGGCCAGTGCCGCCCTGTGGGCTGGTGTCACCCAGCAGCTGCTTCCGTGATGATCCAGCAGCGAGGCGCTTGGGGGCTCCACAGCAGGGCTGCAACCCTCCGCCCAGTCCATCCACGTCCCGCCAGCGCATGGCCCCAGAAAGGGAAATATGCAGCAGGAAGAGAGCACGCTCGGCTGTCAGTAGCCCCGACCTGCTAAAAACCCCGCTCTGCCGGCAATGCTCTTCGCATGGTGCTGGGGCTCCAAAGACACTTTCCAGCTCGCCGTTTCCAAGCAGGCGGCCCCGGCGGGCTGGCTGTGGCCCTGGATACCGAGGCCCCGTCGGAGCGCATGCTGCTGCCTGTTAGGAACAAGGAACCCGGGAGCCAAGATCAAACAAGACACGCGCCGGCCCAAAGGGGACCAAACTGCTGCCGGAAAGAGCACGCTCTGGGTCGCTGCTTGTCCCAACGCAGTCCCTGCCACTCAGCCGAGCTGGCTAGCAGAGCCAGGGCAGCCGGGGCACTCTGGACCCACCCTGCCGCTCCCGCACTTCAGACCCACAGACCCGTCCCCGCACACGTCGGGCCCAGCGACAGCCCGCTCCTCCTCCCCATTCTCAGCCAGCCACCTCCACCTGCCTCGTGGGCCTGGGTCTCCAGAAGTCTGGTCACATCACGTCTCCTCGGCTGCGCTCAAGTTGCCCATTAACCTCCGTGTCCATCAAGCGGCTCACCCCCTGGCCTGCGGCCGTCCCTGAGGCACCTCTCCGAGCCCTCGCCTGGTTTCCCCAGTGGCGTTCTAGGACCGCAGACACCCCCACCCTGAGACACGGCCCCAGCCCTTCCCAGCAACGCCCCCTCCTGCTAGCAGCTGGGGCAGCCCAGCACCTGCCAAACAGCCCCTGAGCCTGCCTCAGCCTAGCCACAAACAGCTCCCGCGACGCCCCGCAGGCAGCTACATGGAGCCCGACGCACCACAGCCAATGCAGCGCCCCGGATGAGCGCCGTCCCATGGCGCCAGGTGCCATCCGGACGCTTGCTGCCTGGCAAGCCAACGCGGACAGGAACACGCAGAGACATGAAGCAGCAGAGCAGCTCAGCACCACTCGGCCCACCAGCTGCCGGCCCGGATTTACATGAAGGCCCGGACCCTGGAACGCAGAGGCCCTGAGGGGAGCCGGGTGTGCAGAGAACGCTTCCCCGCCCCAGTCAAGCCCCCGGGCTGGTGCAGCATGGGAAACCAATGGAGGAAGACAGCTAGTAAGCTGGCCCAGCGGGCACTCCAGTGCTCTGCGGTGGGACAGCCTCCGGCGAACACCCACCATCAGCGGGAGAAGCTACGAGCTGGATGCGGCGCCCGCCTCAGTGGGACAGCAGTCCTTGAGGTTTGGGACTTGCCAGCTTCGACTGATGCCCAGGCCAGACGGGATCACCTGAGGCTCGCCCAGACCCCAGAAATTCACCAGTTCCCTCCCCCAGGATGGAGCACAACCACCTGCGCGTGGCAAAGGCAGAAAGTTAGCCAGCCTGGATGGGAGCCTCCGCCTCTCCTCACCCTCCGCCACGCCCCGGGAAGCCTGTCCCAAGGGTTAATCATCTGCTCCTGGCTTGCAGCTGGAGGTTGGCTCCCAGCCGGGGTGTTCCGCCACTAGAGGAACAAGTCCCCGACAGCGGGGGAAGAAGCAACTTCCAAAGCACGACCCCAAAGGGAAAGGAGCAGCCAGATGAAGCCCCACGGGAGCGAGAGGGGAAAGGGATCAGTGAGTCCCACTAATTGCTAGGCAGAGTCTTTCGGGTCTTCTCAGGCCCCTCGACGATATTTCAGTTGGGCAAGCGGAGAGAACCAAACTCTCAGCCGTGAAGAACCCGCCACCTTGGCAAGGCACAAGGGCTCCTGGGTGCTGTGCCCTGACTGCACGCATGCCACCACCACCAAGCCTTGGCTTCCCCCACTCATTCAAGAGGCGAAGACGGGGCCCGAGACCACCAGCATTGCAAAGCACTGAGCTCTTCAGAAGCAAGCGGCAGGGGTCTGATGGCATGGTCTGGCCAGGCCTCCGGTCCCCCCGCACCAGAAGCAGGGCGCTTGGGCAGAAAGAAATCCACACACAGTAACCCGCCAGCTCACCCGCAGGCTGGAAAACTGCTCCGTAAGCTGGGCAACAAGTAGAGCAAGTTCTGGTAACTTGGCCATTATGACACATCACACAAAGAGTCTCTGAAGGCCCCAGGATGAGCATTAGTCCCACCAGCAACATCCTCAGCCTCAGCCGCTGTCTCTCTGCACATCCGCCCACCCCACAGCCCCCAGGGCTGCCTGCAGGCTCCGGTCCAGGCGCCAGCTTGAGGCGGGCATTGAAGAGTGCGACAAAGGCAACTCGGACTGCTACCCTGAGCCTCCCCTAAGCAGAGGGCTTCCCCGGGCGAGCTCCAGGCTCGGCGTGCTGCTGGTTACTCACAGCGAGCCAAAGCAGGGGGAGTTGAAGTGAAAAGGTTCCTGAGGCTCAGTGTGATTCACAAGACTAAACACGGGATCCCGTAGTGACGCTGCATTCTAATGGCCCGCCGAGCCCTCTGAAGCAGCTGTTTTTAAAAGAAAAACTATAGCTCCCCCCAGGGCTGAGAGTCTCTCAGGCAAGCCGGAGATCAGCACTTCCCGCCCGGACGCTGGCGCCAGCTCCAGAGGCAGTGGGAAAGGTGGCGCTGGATGCCAGCCCAGTTTGGGCTGAACTCTTACAGAAGGTAGCCGCCACTGGAATAGAAACCATTAGCCCTTGCGGCACACACTCCTCAGCGCTGCTCTCCGGGCCTGGGCTCAGAAACGCACCAGAAAGTAGCCATTTGAGAGAGATCACAGTCAGGGCAGCACTGTAAACAGAACCCAGGAGCCCTGGTGCCCAGGATCGCTGCTCCAACTGCTAGGCCCTGCTGCCCTCCCAGGAGTCCTAGCTCCACAGTACTTGACCCCAGTTGCGCAGGCGTTGGGCCAGTCTTCTCCCCCAGGAGCAGAGATTTCACTAACCCCTGACCACACTCCCTCCCCCAGGCACCAGTCAATTCAGCAGTACCTAGGGAGTCCGGCAGTGCCTCCCTGCGATTATAGGGGACGCGGTGCCTGGGACACCGAGGGCTAACGCCCCGAGACCCAGGGCTCAGAGATCCAGCTACGCTGCACCACATCTGGCATGACCTCCCCAGCATCTCACTGGACTTCTTCAGGCAACTTTCCGAGCAGCTGTTGGCTAGCAGTTTGGAAAGAACCTAAGTGTCCAAGGCCCACAAGAAAAGAACCCCAGAGTCCTGGCACCCCGTGCTGCCACCAGCACGGACTCACCTGTGCCCAGAGCCAGCATGGCCTGCTCTCACCCCCACCCCCTTCAGCACGTACTCCACGAAAGGATCTCCAAGCACACCGTGCGGCCCCAGGCAGGCCAGCAGCAGAACCTCCCCCACTAGGGCCACGAGGCACCTCTCCGAGCGCTGTCTGGAGCTCCATGCCCAGCTCTGCCTTGAGAACACAGACGTGCCTCAGTTTCCCTTGCCACCAGCCCCCTGGCACAAGGCCATTCTCAGCAGCATCTGTGCCGGCCCCAGAACACAATCGGCCTCCCTGGTCTCGTGCCAGGCACCTGCTCAGAACAGAGATCAATCCAGGTAAACACACGTGCTTGTTCTGGGGTTAGCCTTTCCCCACACCCCCTCTGCCACACATGCGTCCTGCCACCGCCTCGGCAGAGCATCTGCAGCCACCTGGCCACCATGGCTGCTGTCTCCACCCGGCGCTCGCCGCCGGTCGCCGCCAGCCCCAGGAAGTCGAGAGGCGCAGACACCCACCTGGAATCACAGCCAATCCATGCTCGGTCCGGTCTGCTATCCAAACCACTAATCCGGCACCGCAGTTCACCCCAGCCGGCCAAGGGAAACACCTTCTGGTTTTCAGGTCGCTCTAATACACCTCGACCAGAGAAACCGAGGGCCTAGGAGAGACCGGAGACAGCAGATCTATGGAGGCCCCAAACCAGAGGGTCTGGATCCCAGCATGTGGCAGAGACCTGGACGTTCGGGACACAGGGTTTACAGGCAAGCTGCAACCCAGAGCAGACAGGAAGGCAAGTGAGGCCCCTGTAATCTCATCCCACTCACCCTAGGGTAGCCCTGCTGGCATGGGGTGAGTGAACCAGGACCCTTGCCACCAACCAAAGCCAGGAGTGACTTAACACGCCCCAGCAGCATGTTTACACAGAGTAAAAGGAAACACCTCTTGTCGCTACACAGTTAATTGGTTGAGTTGGGTTGGTCCTGCCTTGGGCAGGGGGCTGCCCTTGATGACTCCTGAGGTCTCTGCCAGCCCTAGGGTTCTAACCCGTGGAACTCGCTGCGGCATTGTGAAGGCCAAAAGCTTCTCGCCAGGTCCCAATAAGATCTAGATAACTTCACGGAGCACAGCTCCAACCACAGCTATTAGCCAGCTGGGCAGGGACACAGCTCCACATCTGGGGTGACCTGAACCTCTGACAGCTGGAAGCCAAGAAGGGAAGAGAGGGGGATCTTCCCGAATCCACCCGGCTCTGTATGCTGCCCTGAAGCTCCGGGACTGGCCACTGTAGGAGATGGGACACTGGGCCGGAAGGGCCATTGCTCTGTGCCAGCCTAGCCCTTCTTATGGTCTGACCTGCTGCCTCAGCATCTGAACTGCCTAGGGTAAGCTCCTGCAGAAAGAGCAATCGGGATCCAGCCTGATCTCCGGAGCACACCTCACCCCCAGATGTGCTGCACACAACCCCTCAGCCCTTTGGACAAAAGCTCTATGGGCAAACCAACCCGTAATGAGCTGGCCAGCCCTAGCCAGCCTGCACAGGCCCTGCAGTTATTTGCAGGGTCTCTCCCGCCTCTGCGCACCACCTGGCTGGTCCTGCGCAAGCCAGGCTGAAAGCTGGCAGCAGGGAGAGGCCGGCTGGGCTCAAAGCTACTCAGGGCTCAGCAGCGGATGGAGCATTTGGCAGCTACAGGAGCAGCACGGGCAGCCCCGTGGTGCTAGAACAATCCCCCCAACACTAGGCTCATCAATTGCTCCAGCTATTGCAGCAGCACCACTTCTCTAGAAGTCTCCCGCCCGGCCGCGCCCAGGCACAGGCCTGATGGAAACTGAGAGCGGGGAAACCGCTCAGGGCTAAAAAAGGGGGGAGGGAAGTGGAGGAAAGACTCCCCCCCTAAAGCTGCCACCTCAGTTTAGACCCAGAACTGGGGGTGCTCTGCAGCTCTGCCCATGTGCATAGGGTGCCCAATTGGGAAAAGCTGCCAGCTCCAGCCCTTCTCCTGGGGGGAAGGGGAGATTTCTGTGGCTTGGTCTGAGCGACCCTTCCTGGCATCTCACCCAGTGGGGTGGCATTCCCCCAATGACAGAGCTGCTAGCGGCAGGCAGGGCACCACTTCCCCACCTCACAGACAGCCCGAAGAGCGCCGACCCGACCCACGCCCCTTGAGGAGACATTCGAGCAGCACCCCCGCTGGCCCCAGGGACGCGCAGGCCCCACCGTGCAGCTGAGGGGCCGGGGAGACGGGCGGGGGCTGCACAGAGGGGCCCGCGCAGAAGGCCCCGGAGAACGCTGGGGGGGGCCATGCGGCACAGGTGCAGCGGCGCGGGGGGGCGGGGCAGAGCAGCCCCCGCCCGCGGCTCGGCCCCGGCCGCAGGATCCCGCCTCGCTCCTGTCGGGGCGGCCCCTGGCGCTGGGCGCGCGGTTCCCGCCGCCCGGGGGGGGGGGCCCAGGCCGGTCTGCGCGGGGGGGGCGGCGCCGGGGGGGAGCCGCGCGCGGAGGGGCGGCGGGGGGAGCCCCCTCTCTCCCTGCGCGGGGGGGGGCGCGTGCGGGGGCCACCCCCCGCGGGAGGGGCCCGGCGCGGTACCTGCTCCGAGCGGGGGGGTCAGTGCCAGGCCCAGCCGCCTCCCGCCGCCGCCATCTTAACAGCAGCCCCCGAGCCTCAGCCCAGCAGGCAGATCCCGCGAGAACTCCCCGCCTGCGGCCCGGGAACGGGATCCCGCGAGACGTCGGGCCGATATCCCGCGAGACTTGGCGGGAGGTGACTTCACCGCCCTGGGGTGTCACGGGAGAGATCTCGCGAGAACTGAGGCGACAGGTCACGAGAAGACTGTCCCGCAACCAGAGAAGGGCCGAGATCTCGCGATATCTGGACGAAGGTCCCCGCGAGGAAGTAGCTCTACCGCGAGAAAGGACGAACAAAGTCTCGCGATAATTCGGGGAGGCACGGGAGAAAGACTCACCGCGAGGCTGCCTGCTGCTCATTAGGCCCCACGAGACTTGGTGCCGATCATCTCGCGATATTTCCGATTCCCGCGGAACGGGTTCGTTTAACCGTTTGGGGACCCCAGATACACGGGTGAGGCGACGAGATGTCGCGAGAATTGAGGCCGCAGCTCACGAGATGGCCCCTGTCAAATGAGGCTAAAGTGCCTTTGGCTCGGAAACCAAATCGCGCGATAACTGGAGCCGGAATCTCGCGAGAACTCGCTCCTGGCCTGTGAGAAAAGCGCCCCCCGACCCCAGCGGGCCAGGAGCTGAAAAGGAATGAGAGCCCTGAGGGGAAATCGCGCGAGAACTCACCGTTTCCAAGGCGACAGAGGAGAACGGCCGGCCGCGGCGGGGTGGATGGACGAGACCTGACGTGAGATCTCGCGATGCCGTGAAACCACGCGACCTGCGATAACTTCGCGTTTCCTCCACCCGACCCTTCGAATCTCGCGTGAGCTAAAGCTCGACCAACTCTCGCGAGATCTTTCACATCCGTATCACATTGCCCCTGTAGTCTCGCGATACTGAGGACAGCGAGCTTCCGCCTTTGGGTCCCAGTTTCGCGAGATCTCCGATTTCCTCTCGCGAGCCCTCAGCCCTGCGGCCAATCCCAGCCGCCTTTGAGACAAATGTAACTTTATTGAGCCCCCTGCGCGCGGACACGGCGGGGGCGGAGTCTGGGCCAGACCCCGCCCTCGCTCACGTGACCTTACTCCGCCCACGGGCGGCCTAGACTCCGAGGCCGGAATCCACGTGACCCGCCCGCCGCTGGGTGGGGCGCGCGGCAGGGAACCGACTCGGGCTCCGGCCCACGCCTGCCTCAGTTTCCCCGCTGCGGCCTCAGGCCCAAGCCTGCCTCAGTTTCCCCGCTGCAGCCTCAGTTTCCCCGCTGCGGCCTCAGGCCCAGGCCTGCCTCAGGTTTTTTTGCTGCAGCCAGTTCCCTAACTTCCCCCAGGTCCCCAGGTGTGCACCCCCCAGCCCATGCACACACCTGCAGAGAAAGCAGGGACCCTATGGCACAGGGGGTGCTGGAAGGAGGTGGGGTACCCTATAGCACAGGCTGTACAAGAAGGTAACGACGGACCCTATGGCACAGGGGGGGTAGAGGAGGGAGATGGGACCCTATGACACGAGGGGGGGTACAGGAAGGAGACAGGGGACCCTATGGCACAGGGAGGTACAGGAAGGAAGCAGGGAGCTTATGGACGGGGGTACTGGAAGGAGGCAGGGGACCCTATGGCACGGGGATACCGGAAGGAGGCAGGGAACCCTATGGCACGGGGGTACAGGAAGGAAACAGGGGACCTTATGGCATGGGGGTACAGGAAGGAGGCGGGGACCCTATGGCACGGGGGTACAGAAAGGAGACGGGGACCTTATGGCACGGGGGTACAGAAGGAGACGGGGACCCTATGGCATGGGGTAGGGTACCGGAAGGAGGCAGGGAACCCTATGGCACGGGGGGGTATAGGAAGGAGGCAGGGAACCCTATGGCACAGGAGGGGTACAGGAAGGAGACGGACCCTATGGCACGGGGTACAGGAAGGAGGCGGGGACCCTATGGCACGGGAGGTACAGGAAGGAAGCAGGAGCCTATGGAACGGGGGTACTGGAAGGAGGCAGGGGACCCTATGGCACGGGGGGGATACCGGAAGGAGGCAGGGAACCCTATGGCACGGGGGGTACAGGAAGGAAACAGGGGACCTTATGGCATGGGGGGTACAGGAAGGAGGCGGGGACCCTATGGCACGGGGGTACAGAAGGAGACGGGGACCTTATGGCACGGGGGGGTACAGGAAGGAGGCAGGGGACCCTATGGCATGGGGTAGGGTACCGGAAGGAGGCAGGGAACCCTATGGCACCGGGGGGGGTATAGGAAGGAGGCGGGGAACCCTATGGCACAGGAGGGGTACAGGAAGGAGACGAGGGACCCTATGGCACGGGGGGGTACAGGAAGGAGGCGGGGGACCCTATGGCACGGGGGGGGTACAGGAAGGAGACAGGGGACCCTATGGCACGGGGGGGGTACAGGAAGGAGACAGGGGACCCTATGGCACCGGGGAGGGGTACAGGAAGGAGGCGGGAACCCTATGGCACGGAGGGGGGGTACAGGAAGGAGGCGGGGAACCCTATGGCACGGGAAGGGGTTACACGAAGGAGACAGGGGACCCTATGGCACGGGAGGGGTACAGGAAGGAGATGAGGGACCCTATGGCACCGGGGGTACAGGAAGGAGACAGGGGACCCTATGGCACGGGAGGGTACAGGAAGGAGACGAGGGACCCTATGGCACGGGGAGTACAGGAAGGAGGCGGGGAACCCTATGGCACGGGAGGGGGTTACACGAAGGAGACGGGGGACCCTATGGCACCGGGGTACAGGAAGGAGACGGGGACCCTATGGCACGGGGGACAGGAAGGAGGCGGGGAACCCTATGGCACGGAGGGGGTACAGGAAGGAGACGAGGGACCCTATGGCACGGGGGTACAGGAAGGAGGCGGGAACCCTATGGCACGGGAGGGGTTACAGAAGGAGACGGGGACCCTATGGCACCGGGGGTACAGGAAGGAGGCGGGAACCCTATGGCACGGAGGGTACAGGAAGGAGGCGGGAACCCTATGGCACGGGAGGGGTTACACGAAGGAGACGGGGACCCTATGGCACCGGGGTACAGGAAGGAGACGAGGGACCCTATGGCACGGGGATACAGGAAGGAGGCGGGAACCCTATGGCACGGAGGGGGTACAGGAAGGAGACGGGGACCCTATGGCACCGGGGGTACAGGAAGGAGACGGGGACCCTATGGCACCGGGGTACAGGAAGGAGACTGGGACCAGGGCACTGGGACAGGAAGGAGGTGGGAACCTCGGCACGAGGGGGGTACAGGAAGGAGGCGGGAACTATGGCACCGGGAGGGGGGTTACACACGAAGGAGACGGGGGACCCATGGCACCGGGGTACAGAAGGAGACGAGGGACCCATGGCACGGGGATACAGGAAGGAGGCTGGGAACCCTATGGCACGGAGGGGGGTGGTTGAGGAAGGACGGGACCCATGGCACCCGGGGCAGAAGGAGACGGGACCATGGCACGGGGGTACAGGAAGGACGGGGTCTCTCGAGACAGACCTAAACTGAGATTTTTATTCTAACCTGATATAAAGCAAGTCTACACACTTGGGGCAGGGGGGCAGCCAGGACCCCGCAGCCAATCAGAGACAGCGCTAGGCCAGCCCCAGTCCTGCAAGTCCATGGGGGGGCTGCAGTCCGCACGGCCCCCCCAGCCCCCCGGCGCTGTGGGGCTCAGAGAAGCAGCTTTCCGTTGCGATGGATCTTCAGGATGCGGCCCAGGCGCTGCTTGGCTGTGGCCAGCCCCTTCTTGGGACGCTTTCCTGGGGGTACAGTGGGGAGTTAGGGGCTGCGCACCCCCCGCCGCCCCCAGACCGGCAGCCCCCCCACCTGCCTCCCGCCCCACAGAGCAGCACCCCCCCGTCTCCCAGACAGGGATGGCTCCCAGGCCCTTCCCCAATTCCCTAATGTGCCAACCCCCACCCGGTTGTGAGCTGGGCAGAGAACCTGGGGCTCCCCACCCCTGCCCTCCCCCCTTACCCTGAGCGGGCGGGGTGCCGGGGGCGCCGGCGGAGGGGCGGCGCTGCGAGAGGAAGACGCCGGGCGCCATGGGCGTGGTGCCGCGGCTTGGCTGGGCCATGCCAAAGACGCTGGGCCGGGCCGTGTACTCGTGGTCGGCCAGGCTGCCGGCGAAGGGCTCTGCCTTGGGCTCGGGCGTAGGGGGCACGGGGACAACCCCGGGGGCGCTGTCCAGCACGGCAGGCAGCTCCGGCTCGGGCTCCGGCTCGGGCTCGGGCTCAGGCTCCGGGTCGGGCTCCGGGTCGGGGTCAGGCTCCGGGTCGGGCTCCGGCTCCTTCGGGGAAGGGACCCTCCTCTTGGCCTGGCTCCGCCGTCGCTGCAGCCGCTGCTGTTCCTGGGGACAAAGTGTCAGGGTGGGGGACGGCAGAGCACCCTGCCGGCCCCCCCTCCCCGCGCCACAGTGCTGCCCCCACCACCAGCCCCCACTCCCCAGTGCTGCCCCCGCCAGCCCCCTCCCGCGCCACAGTGCTGCCCCACCACCGGCCCCACTCTCCAGTGCTGCCCCCGCCAGCCCCCTCCCGCGCCACAGTGCTGCCCCCACCACCGGCCCCCACTCCCAGTGCTGCCCCCGCCAGCCCCTCCGCGCCACAGTGCTGCCCCACCACCGGCCCCCACTCCCCAGTGCTGCCCCCGGGTCCCCGCCTGTCCCCCACGCATAGCACCCCGCCTCTCCCCAAACCCCCAGGCCCTACCTGCTGAGCGAGCTTGGCCGCGGCGGCCGCCAGCCCAGTCTCTACAGATGCCACTCGGGTCCCCTCCCGCACGGGCCGGTTCTGGCGGGGCAGCGTCGGGGTCACCCGGGCTGTGGGGGAGCAGAGCTTGTGGGCTGGGGCGTCCGGTACCCGCGGGTAGTGAGGCAGGATCCATCCCCGCCCAGAGCCAGGGGAGAACTCAGGAGTCCCGGCCCCTAGCCCCTCCCCACACCCCAGGGCTATAACCACTGCCCCCCAGAGCCAGGGGAGAACCCAGGCGTCCCGGCCCCTAGCCCCTCCCCACACCCCAGGGCTATAACCACTGCCCCCCAGAGCCAGGGGAGAACCCAGGCGTCCCGGCCCCTAGCCCCTCCCCACACCCCAGGGCTATAACCACTGCCCCCCAGAGCCAGGGGAGAACCCAGGCGTCCGGCCCCTAGCCCCTCCCCACACCCCAGGGCTATAACCACTGCCCCCAGAGCCAGGGGAGAACCCAGGCGTCCCGAACCCCTGCTCCCCAACACTAACCCCTCCCGACGCGGACGCCGGGCTCCCGCTACCTTTCGGGCTCCAGGGGGCGTCGTCGGTGCATTTCTTCTTCTTTGGTAGCGATTTCAAGGCCGGGTCGTCCTCATCCGACTCCAGAGAGGGGTAAACTGGGGGTGGGGGCACCAGGTAAGTCGGGGGGGCCATACCCCTGAGCCAGCCCCCCATCCGGACGGAAGCCAGTGCTCCCCAGAGGGGACAGGTCCCCCATTCCCTGCCCCCCCCAGCCAGTCTGTCCCTGCCCCGGGGTGGGGTGGAGCTGGCACCCCCCGGATGGGCCAGGCTCCATTCCCACCCCAGCCCACCCCTGCCCCGGACGGGCCAGGCCCCTGCCCCATTCCCCGCCCCCCGGCCCTGTGCCGTTCCCGGCTCTGCCCCGAAGGGCCCTGCCCCCCGTTCCCTGCCCTGGACTCACTGAAGTCGGCGTCCTTGAAGCAGGTGCCCAGGCTCTCCTGCTCATCCAGGCTGGCCGTCTCGCCCTCGCTGTCCGTGCTGTGGGCGGCCGCCCGCTTCGGGGGCCTCCTGCCCGGGCGCTGGGAGCCCGACCCGCCCGCCCAGCCCCGCTCCTGGCCCGGCCCCCACCAGCCCGGGCGGCCAGGCGAGGAGCCGGCCGCTTGCAGGTTGGCCATGCACAGCATGCCCTGGATGGCCTCCTGCGTGCTGGGCGAGGCCGACGCGTCGCTGGGGGGCAGGAGCGTTAGGGGGCAGGAGCCCGGCCCTGCGCCCCGCGACGCCCCTCCCCCGCGCGCTTCCCTGGCCCTGCCCCCCGTGACGCCCCTCCCGGCCCGGCCCTGCCCCGTGACGTCCCTCCCACAGCCCCTCCCCGGCCCTGCCCCCATGACGCCCCTCCTGGGCCTGCCCCCCGTGACGCCTCTCCCACAGCCCAGCCCTGCCCCTCCCCGTGACGCACCTCCACAGCCCCTCCCGGCCCTGCCCCCATGACGCCCATCCCTGGGCCTGCCCCGTGACGCCTCTCCCACAGCCCAGCCTGCCCCTCCCCGTGACGCACCTCCACAGCCCCTCCCGGCCCTGCCCCCATGAAGCCCATCCCCTGGGCCTGCCCCGTGACACCCCTCCCGGCCCGGCCCTGCCCCCGTGACGCACCTCCCACAGCCCTCCCGGGGCCTGCCCCGTGACGCCCCTCCCGGGCCTGCGCCCCGTGACGCCCCTCCCACAGCCCAGCCCTGCCCCCCCCGTGGCGCACCTCCTACAGCCCCTCCCCTATCTTGCCCCCAACCCCCACCCAACACCAGCGCCCCAACACCTGCCCCTCCCATCCCGGGCCCCCAGCAGGTCTCACCTGAGCTCGTCGTAGTGGGGCCCCCCCACCTGGCGACTGGCCTTGAGCAGGTCGAGGATCCCGGCCGCGCTGCCCCCCGGCTCCAGCCCCTCGTCCCCCGAGCCGCCCTCATCCTCAGTGGTGTAATCCTCCTGGGGGCAGAGAGCTATAGGGCACCACAGCCACCACGTGCCCAGGCCCCCCCGGCATCCAGCTCCCTGGCGCCCGGACCCGCTTTTCCCTCCCTAGGGTGCCCAGCCCCGGCACCCAGCCCCCTTTTCCCTCCCTAGGGTGCCCAGCCCCCACGGCCCCAGTCTTCTCCCAGCCCCTGGTGCCCAGCCCCCTTTTCCCTCCCTCGGTGCCCAGCCTCCCATGGCCCCCAGTCTTCTCCCGGCCCCAGCGCCCAGCCCCCTTTTCCCTCCCTAGGGTGCCCAGCCCCACAGCCCCAGTCTTCTCCCGGCCCCCGGCGCCCAGCCCCCTTTTCCCTCCCTCGGTGCCCAGCCCCCACGGCCCCAGTCTTCTCCCAGCCCCCTTTTCCCTCCCTAGGGTGCCCAGCCCCCACAGCCCCAGTCTTCTCCCAGCCCCTGGTGCCCAGCCCCCTTTTCCCTCCCTACGGTGCCCAGCCCCCACGGCCCCAGTCTTCTCCCAGCCCCCTTTTCCCTCCTAGGGTGCCCAGCCCCCACAGCCCCCAGTCTTCTCCCAGGCCCCTGGTGCCCAGCCCCCTTTTCCCTCCCTACGGTGCCCAGCCTCCCATGGCCCCCAGTCTTCTCCCAGCCCCCGGCGCCCAGCCCCCTTTTCCCTCACTACGGTGCCCAGCCCCCACGGCCCCAGTCTTCTCCCAGCCCCTGGTGCCCAGCCCCCTTTTCCCTCGCTACGGTGCCCAGCCCCCCGGCCCCAGTCTTCTCCCAGCCCCTGGTGCCCAGCCCCCTTTTCCCTCGCTACAGTGCCCAGCCCCACGGCCCCCAGTCTTCTCGCAGCCCCTGGTGCCCAGCCCCCTTTTCCCTCCTCGGCGCCCAGCCTCCCGGCCCCAGTCTTCTCCCAGCCCCGGTGCCCAGCCCCCTTTTCCTCCCTCGGTGCCCAGCCCCCACGGCCCCAGTCTTCTCCCAGCCCCCTTTTCCCTCCCTAGGGTGCCCAGCCCCACAGCCCCAGTCTTCTCCCAGCCCCTGGTGCCCAGCCCCCTTTTCCCTCCCTACGGTGCCCAGCCCCCAGCCCCAGTCTTCTCCCAGCCCCCTTTTCCCTCCCTAGGGTGCACAGCCCCACAGCCCCCAGTCTTCTCCCAGGCCTGGTGCCCAGCCCCCTTTTCCTCCCTCACGGTGCCCAGCCTCCCATGGCCCCCAGTCTTCTCCCGGCCCCCGGCACCCAGCCCCCTTTTCCCTCACTACGGTGCCCAGCCCCCACGGCCCCCAGTCTTCTCCCAGCCCCTGGTGCCCAGCCCCCTTTTCCTCGCTCACGGTGCCCAGCCCCCACGGCCCCTTCCAGCCCCTGGTGCCCAGCCCCCTTTTCCTCGCTACAGTGCCCAGCCCCCACGGCCCCCAGTCTTCGCAGCCCCTGGTGCCCAGCCCCCTTTTCCCTCCCCGGCGCCCAGCCTCCCACGGCCCCCAGTCTTCTCCCAGCCCCGGTGCCCAGCCCCCTTTTCCCTCCCTTCGGTGCCCAGCCCCCCGTGGCCCCCAGCTCTTCTTACCTCGATGTCGAACTCCACCTCCCCAGGCTCCCGCACACGGTTGGGGTCAGAGCAGGGTTTGGCCCTTGGCAGCTTCCTGGGGAATTCTGGGAAAGAAAAGCAGAGACCTCACCCAGCACCCAGGCAGGGTGGGGTAGGAGCCGGGGGGCGGGAAGGCAGGCTGTGGGTGGGGAGCCGGGGCTGCGTTGGGGTGCGAGGGGAGCCGGGGGGGAGGGGCCGGGGGACACTTACTGGCCAGTCTCCTGTGGGGCGCTGGGCCCCGCCGGTCCCTGCGGGGGGGCGTCTCGTCGATCTGCAAATCCTCCTCCGAGTCCAGCTCCGGGCCCGGGGAGCTGCCGGGCGACTGGGAGTGGGACGGGCGGTGCCGGCGGTGCCCAGAGCCCCTGGCCCGCCGCGGCCTGCCGGGCGAGAGGGTCGGTTCCAGCCCTGCCGGCCGGCCCCCTCGGGCCCCTGCCTGCCTTGGGCCCCCTCGGGCCCCCGCCTGCCTTGGGCCCCCGCCCCCTCGGGCCCCCGCCTGCCTTGGGCTCCCGTCCCCCTCGGGCCCCCGCCTGCCTTGGGCCCCCGCCCCCTCGGGCTCCCGCCTGCCTTGGGCTCCCGCCTGCCTTGGGCTCCCGTCCCCCTCGGGCCCCCGCCTGCCTTGGGCCCCGCCTGCCTTGGGCCCCCGCTCGGGCTCCTGTCCCCCTCGGGCCCCCGCCTGCCTTGGGCCCCCGCCCCCTCGGGCCCCTGCCTGCCTTGGGCCCCCGGCCCCTCGGGCCCCCGCCTGCCTTAGGCTCCCGCCTGCCTTGGGCTCCCGTCCCCCTCGGGCCCCCGCCTGCCTTGGGCTCCCGCCCCCTCGGGCTCCTGTCCCCCTCGGGCCCCCGCCTGCCTTGGGCCCCCGGCCCCTCGGGCCCCCGCCTGCCTTGGGCCCCCGCCCCCTCGGGCCCCGCCTGCCTTGGGCCCCCGTCCCCTCGGGCTCCCGCCTGCCTTGGGCTCCTGCCTGCCTTGGGCTCCCGTCCCCCTCGGGCCCCCGCCTGCCTTGGGCTCCCGTCCCCCTCGGGCCCCTGCCTGCCTTGGGCTCCCGCCTGCCTTGGGCTCCCGTCCCCCTCGGGCCCCTGCCTGCCTTGGGCTCCCGCCTGCCTTGGGCTCCCGTCCCCCTCGGGCCCCCGCCTGCCTTGGGCTCCCGCCTGCCTCGGGCCCCCGTCCCCCTCGGGCTCCCGCCTGCCTCGGGCCCCGCCCGCCTCGGGCCCCACCCCGCCAGCCAGCCCTCAGGCCCGCCTGCCTCGGGCCCCCGCCCCCAGCCCCCTCCGGCCCCTGCCCCCACTAGCCCCTGCCCGCTCCCCACCCTGCCATGGCTCCCGGCCCGCGTCGGCCTGCCAGGGGAGATCCCGGCCCCCTGCCCTGCCCCGGTCCTACCCAGGCCCCTCTCACCGCACAGGCCGCCCGTCAGCCAGCACCAAGGCGAGCTCCCCCTCGGCCAGCTCCGAGTCCCCGTCCGTCTCCTCCAGGCTGGAGCTGGGGACCTCCCCCTGCCAGAGAAGGGGGCTCAGCAAACCAGTAGCGGGGGCAAGAGGCCGCCGCTTCCGGGGACCCGCTCGGGGCAGCCACAGCCGCCTGTGTCCCGGGGAGAGCCCGACTGCCCCCCCCCCGCAGCCAGCCCCCTCACCTCCTCCGCGGGGGGGCTCTCCGTGCCATCCACCGGCGGCTGCTCCAAGTCCCGCCTTGTGGGGGCCCCCGCAGCCGGGCCCTCCTGCCCCTTCCGCCCACCCCTCCGGCCTGGCTCCTGGGGGCTCTGGTCTCCCCTCCGGGCGCTGAGTGGGGGGGCGCGCTGCACCCCGAAGGGGCTGCCCGTCTTCCCGATGTTCTGCTGAAAGATGTCCTGGGAGGCATTTAATCCGCCCCAAGCGCCCCTAGTGCCCGGCCCCGCCTGCCCCCCACCCTCCCGGCACCCGGGCCCGCCTGCCCCCTCCCTAAGGTGCCCGGCCCCGCCTGCCCCACCCCCGGCATCCGGGCCCGCCTGCCCCTCCCTAAGGTGCCCGGGCCCGCCTGCCCCCGCCCATCAGCCCCGCCCTGCCCCACCCCGGCGCCGGGCCCGCCTGCCCCACCCCACGGCGCCCAGGCCCGCCTGCCCCCCACCATCGGCCCCACCTGCCCCCGGTGCCCGGCCCGCCTGCCCCCACCCATCAGTCCCACCTGCCCCAGTGCCTGGCCCCGCCTGCCCTCCCCACAGCGCCCAGCCCCGCCTTTCCCCACCCACCAGCACCCAGCCCTGCCTGCCCCCTCCTCACAGCGCCCAGCCCCGCTTGGCCCCCACCCCACCTGCCAGGGGAGAGCAGCTCCTGCCCAGCCCCCTCAGAGCTCCCTGCCCCATGGTGCCCCCCAGCGGCAGGGCTGCCCTCACCTCGACCAGGCGGATCTCCTTGGCCAGCTCCTTGATGAGCTGCGCCGGTCGCACAGTGCTGGGAATTTCGTCTTCGTGCTCCGCCAGCACCTGGAGAGGGGGGAGTTACCAGGAGTTCGGGGCCGTCCCCCCCCGCCCCCGGCGTCCCTGCACCGGCTCCTGCCTCTCGGGCAGCCAGGAAAGCCCAGCTCCGGGCCCGCGGGCAACGAACGCACGCAGGGCTGGGTCTGCCCCGGCAGGTGAGGCTCCCAGAGCCACAGGGGCCTGGCTCTGCCCCCCGCTAGGCAAGGAGGGGCCGAGCGCGGCCCAGGCTCCTCCCTCCGGGGGCCCTCGCGCCCCGCATCAGAGCCCCTTACCTCCCTGCGGGTCCAGGCGCGGAACGCCGTGTTCAGAGCCTTCGCGCCGTGCACCAGGTAGGCGGGCGGGTGCCGCCGGTTCTCCCGCAGGCCTGGGGGGCAAGACCCTCCGTGGGCTCCGGGGAGGGGATCTCCGCACCCCCCAGCACAGGGTGGGGACCCTCCCCGGCCCCGGCCCTGGCCCCGCCCCCCACAGGCCCCTCCTCCCCGGCCCCGCCCACGAGCTCCTCCTCCCAGGCCCCACCCCTGCAGGTCCCTCCTCCTCCTCCTCCTCAGCCCCGCCCCATGGGCCCCTCCTCCCAGCCCCACCCCAGCCCATGGGCCCCGCCCCACTCACCGGGGCCCCTCCTCCCCTGGCCCCCGCCCCTGCAGGCCCCTCCTCCTCCAGCCCCGCCCCCGCAGGCCCCTCCTCCCCCGCAGGCCCCGGCCCCTCTCACCTCGGAAGATGCCCAGCAGGTGCCGGCCGACGTACCAGCAGATGGTTTCGAAGTTGGGGAAGCGGAAGAGGTCGGCCGTGCTCAGGCGCTTCTCCAGCTCGTAGGCCCTGCAGGGAGAGCGGGCAGCTGGGCAGGGCGGCGGGGGCAGGGCGGGTGCTGCGGCGGACGGGCCGCTTCCCCGCAGGCTCCGCCCCCCGCCCGGCCCGGCCCGGCACTCACGTGAGCTGCATCTCGATGCTGAGGCTGTGCAGGAAGTTGCCCCCGAAGGCCAGGCAGTCAACGGGCGTCAGCACCGCGTGGATCCAGCCTGGGGGCAAAGTGGGGTCAGGCGCCGCGCCCTCCCCCGCAGCACCCGGCCACCGGATGGCCAGGCCGGTGTGGGGCAAGGGGGGAGGAAGAGGGGACCCAAGGGGCAGGAGGACCCGGGGGCGGAGGAAGAAGAGACCCAGGGCCGCGGGGGTACCCGTGGGGATGAAGAGCATCTGGCCGGGGCGCAGGGGGAGGAGGAAGAGGGGACCCGGGGGGCAGGGGGAAGAGGAGACCCAGGGGTGAGGGGAGGAGGAAGAGGGACCCGGGGCGGGAAGAGAGACCCGGGGGTGGGGGGGGCGGGTACCGTGGGGATGAAGAGCATCTGGCCGGGCGCAGGGGAGGAGGAAGAAGGGACCCGGGGCAGGGGAGGAGGAAGAGGGGACCCGGGGCGGGGAAGAGGAGACCCGGGGCAGGGGAAGAGGCAGAGGGGACCTGGGGGCAGGGGAAGAGGAAGAGGGGACCCGGGGCGGGGAAGAGGAGACCCGGGGCAGGGGAAGAGGAAGAGAGGGACCGGGGCAGGGGAAGAGGGACCCGGGGCGCGGGTACCCGTGGGGATGAAGAGCGTCTGGCCGGGGCGCAGGGGGCAGCGGTAGCAGCGCTCCGCCTGCTCCCCGAAGAAGGTCTCGCTCTGGTTGGACGAGCTGCTCCAGGCCTCAAATCGCGCCAGGTTGGCCGGGCTGGGCCGCACCAGGTAGAAAATCTTCTCCCTGCGTGGGGAGAGAGGGGGCAGTGAGGGGGGAGCCCACGCCTGCC
Source organism: Rafetus swinhoei (assembly GCA_019425775.1). Taxonomy (NCBI): domain Eukaryota; kingdom Metazoa; phylum Chordata; order Testudines; family Trionychidae; genus Rafetus; species Rafetus swinhoei. Next base: position 5,786,647 of record JAFJHL010000039.1, read on the forward strand.
CCGCGTGCGCCCCCCTGTGCGCCCCCGGCCCGGCCCGTACCCACAGCACGTGGTACCAGACGGAGGTGCCCCCAAAGTCGATGTGGAAGTCGGTGTAGCTGTCCTGCATGCTCATCAGGCAATACTTCTGCACGCTCGGCCGCTCGAACACCGACTCCCCCGGCCACAGGTTCTCCACCCACGACAGCTTCCGCACGATCTTCGGGGTCTCCACCAGGTTCGACAGCCTGAGGGGCAGAGCCGTCAGCCCGCGGGCCCCCAGGGGAGGGGAGGGCAGAGCCGTCAGCCCGCGGGCCCCAGGGGAGGGGAGGGCAGAGCCGTCAGCCCGCGGGCCCCAGGGGAGGGGAGGGCAGAGCCGTCAGCCCGGGCCCCCAGCGCCGGGGGGGCAGAGCCGTCAGCCCGCGGGCCCCCAGGGGAGGGGAGGGCAGAGCCGTCAGCCCGCAGGCCCCCAGCACCGGGGGGGCAGAGCCGTCAGCCCGCGGGCCCCCAGGGGAGGGGAGGGCAGAGCCGTCAGCCCGCGGGCCCCCAGGGGAGGGGAGGGCAGAGCCGTCAGCCCGCGGGCCCCCAGGGGAGGGGAGGGCAGAGCCGTCAGCCGGGCCCCCAGCGCCGGGGGGGCAGAGCCGTCAGCCGCGGGCCCCCAGGGGAGGGGAGGGCAGAGCCGTCAGCCCGCGGGCCCCAGGGGAGGGGAGGGCAGAGCCGTCAGCCCGCGGGCCCCCAGAGGAGGGGAGGGCAGAGCCGTCAGCCCGCGGGCCCCCAGCGCCCAGGGGAGGGGGGCAGAACCCACAGGGTGGAGTTGAAGGCAAAGGACGGGACCTGGGGGGGGAATCCACTCTCCCTTAATTCCCCTTCCCCCCCACCCGCTCCCCCCCGCTGACCGGCTCTCGGAGAACTCCAGGCTGATGACGTTGAGCACCCGGTCCCGCCGGGCGGCACAGAAGCAGGAGAGGAAGTCGCCCAGGCGCATGCGGCAGTCGGCCTGACGGCCCACATCGATCACGTCGATCTCCTTGTCAGGGCCTGGGGGGGGGGGCGCCGCGTGAGAGGCACCGGCCCAGCCAGCCCCACCCACTGCCCCTCACTGCCCGCCTGCAGCCCCAGGACCGCCCCCCCGGGCCAGGCCCACTCCCCGCCGGCGGTCCTTACCCATGTAGTGCTCGATGTCCCGCACGGTGAAGGGACGGGGGGGGCAGCGTCATGCCCAGCCCCTCCTTCTTCAGCACCAGGATGGGGACGCTGAAGCTGTTCTCCTCCAGGTACTCGACCGTCAGCTGGGCCCCGCTGGGCTTCAGGATCACCTCGTCCGCACTGCGAAGGCAGGAAGGAGTCAGCGAGGGAAGCGCAGACCCACGGTGCGGCTACCTCTGGGGCGAGGCAGCTGGATAACAGCCGCATAAAACGCTGCCCTGAGATGCAGCCCCCTCTGGGGTGGAACAGCAGGGAAACAGCCGCATACGGAGATGCAGCTCTTCCTGGCTCAGGACAGCGATGTATACGGCAGGCGGGCGGGCGGCTCGCCCGGAGCGAGGGATTCAGGACAGAGCCACAGGACGACACTCAGTGCCCGGGGACAGGCGCTGATGCGGCGAGAGAGGCGTGTGGGAATCCTCGCGCGCCCGGCCCACTCCCCACAACGCGCCCCCCGGCGCCCCCTCACCTGGGGAACGTGCGGGCTCGAAGCTCCTTTATGAACTGGGCGCTGCCCGTCCGCACTGCGCCGGCCGCCTCCCTGCTCAGCCCCGCGTCCTGCTGCTTCTGGGGCCCCCGGCGGCGTTTCACTGCAGGAGACACGGGACCCCGTCAGGGCGGCTCCAACGGGGGCGGGCAGGGCCCCCGGGACAGCCGCCCGCCGGAGGCTGCGGGTCCAGGTACTCACTGACGGAGGGGCCGTGTGCCAGCTGGCAGTTGGGGCAGTGGTACAGGTCGATGTCGGCAGCCGCATCCTCTTCCACCCCCACGCAGCTGGGAGAGAGAGCCACTTAGCCACCGGCCCCATCCCCCCCGTGGGAGCCTCCCCCCAACGGGCCAGGCCTCTGCCCCATCCCCCGTGGGAGCTGCCCCCAGAGGAGCCAGGCCCGGCCCCATCCCCGTGGGAGCCGCCCCGACAGGCCAGGCCTCTGCCCCATCCCCGTGGGAGCCGCCCCCAGAGGAGCCAGGCCCGGCCCCATCCCCGTGGGAGCCTCCCCCGACAGGCCAGGCCCGGCCCCATCCCCGTGGGAGCTGCCCCCAGAGGAGCCAGGCCCGGCCCCATCCCCGTGGGAGCCCCGACGGGCCAGGCCCCCGTGGGAGCCCTCCCCCATGGGGCCGCCACCCCCGTGGAGCCCCCGACAGGCTAGGCCCCCCCGTGGGAGCCCACCCCAGACGGGCCAGGCCTCTGCCCCATCCCCGTGGGAGCCCCCAGGCCAGGCCCCTGCCCCATCCCCGTGGGAGCCCCTACGGGCCAGGCCCCCGTGGGAGCCCCCGACAGGCCAGGCCCCTGCCCCATCCCCGTGGGAGCCCCCTACGGGCCAGGCCCCGTGGGAGCCCCCGACGGGCCAGGCCCCCCGTGGGAGCCCCCGACAGGCCAGGCCCCCGTGGAGCCCCTGGGCCAGGCCCCCGTGGGAGCCCCCGACAGGCCAGGCCCCGTGGGAGCCCCGACGGGCCAGGCCCCCGTGCAGCTCCCCGACGGGCCAGGCCCCCCGTGGGAGCCCCCGACACGGCCAGGCCCCCCGTGGGAGCTCCCCTACGGGCCAGGCCCCGTGGGAGCTCCCCTACGGGCCAGGCCCCCCGTGGGAGCCCCGACGGGCCAGGCCCCGTGCGAGCTCCCCCTACGGGCCAGGCCCCGTGGAGCCCCGCGCCCACCTGCCGTGGAACCAGTCCTGGCAGCCGTCGCACTCGATCATGAAGCGGGTCACGTCGTAGGGCAGGCGGCAGAGGCAGTAGACGGGCACGGAGGCCATGGCGGCGCCCAGCGACCCCCCCGCCCCTCAGGGCCGCATGGGACTCGCCCCGCCCCGCGGCCCCCGAGCGAGCCTGGGCCCGGGGGGGTCCCCCCTCGCCCCCCCGCGCCCTAGAGGGGCCGCGCGCCCCCGGGGCTCAGGCCCCTTCGCTCCCCCCGCTCCGCTCCGCCCCTCCCCCGCGGGTCCCCCCGCTCCGCCCCGCCCCCCCGCTCCGCGCCCCTTCCCCGCGGGTGCCCGGCCGGTCCGGTCCCGCTCGGCCTGCCCAGGGCCCAGGATCCTGTTCCGGCTCCGGCCTCTCAATAAAGTTTATTCAAAACACGGGGCGGGGCCCGGCGCCATCTTGGGAGTGGCAGCGAGCGCGGGGCCGTGCGCGGCGGGGCCGGACGCGGCAGCCATCTTGGGAGTGGCAAGGGCCGCGGCTCCGCTGGGGAGGGAGGAGCCGCCCTCTTGGGAGCGGCCGGCGCGCGCTCCTCCCCGGCCAAGGACGGAGAGCCGCAAGGTCAAACCGCGGCTTTCGCCATCTTGGGAGTGGCGCGTGGCCGTTGGGCTCTTGGCGCCATCTTGGGAGTGGCAAGAGCCTGGCCCCACCCATCCCCCTGCTCTAATCACTGGACCCCACTGCCCTCTCAGCGATAAGGGGAGAGCCCAGCCCCCGGCTCCCAGCCACCCCCCAACACTAACCACTAGGCCCCTTCCCCTCCCAGAGCTAAGGGGAGACCCCCCCGCCTTCCTTCTAATCTTTTCCATCCATGTGCAGAATAAATGTATGTGCAGTGAGGCGTGTGCAAATGTGCACCAGCAGGGGAACCAAAACCCAGCTGCAGGCGCCATGCACATCAGCTGGGCGCTATCTGAATCTCTCCAGAGTGGTCGCACAAACACCCACAGTCCAGGGAACACTACCCCCATCCCCTCCCCCCCCCCAACCACTAGACCTCGCTCCCCTCCCAGAGGCAGAAGAGAACCCCCTACCTTCCGCTGCAGATCAGAGCAATCCAGGAGCCAGGGTTACTAAAAGAATAGACTTTTATTAAGTACTGTAAGTCTCTCTCCACGATCACAGGTGACCGTACCGCACGCCCAGATCCACCCTCCTGAGACACATTCCCACAGACAACCCCCTGCCGGCGCAGCCTGCCCGCCATCCCCACCCCCGCCACTTTTCCTCCCGAAGCGGGACCATCCCAACTTACATGGATAAACTAGGGAGCAAATTGTGGGATTCTGGGGCTAGTGGGACAACAGGGTTTTCTAGCCACAGGGCTGAGGTGCACGGGAAGTAGAGGTAACATTTATCCACCCACTAATAAACATGTGTCAGGAGCTGTAGAAAACAGGCAAGGGGGTTGCAGTAAGAACAGCAACAAAACCCATGAAATTTCTGACTTGGATTTTTTCCCCCTCATAAATAAAACCCAGAATTGTGACTTGATAGGATTGCAAGAAGGAAAATTACTTGACTGCTCGTTTCAGTGAAATATACTTTCGGGTTTAAACAAAAAATAGTCGCAAAACCTAGATTCTTGTGCTATAAGCATTTTAAAAGTTGGGGAAAGAAAATATATGGGTAGTTAAACATAGTTCAAGGAAGCTTCCAAGCTATTTGGAGGAGGAGGAGGTGGGGGAGGAAACTCAGCTGGTTTACAATTTAAGAACCAAAAAAATAAAAAACAAAAATTGAGACTTTTGAGGTTTGCTTCAATAAAAATCTCACTAGTCGTTAGTTTCTATCCAGAAAAGCATCTATCAACACACAAGAGCAGTGGCTCTAGCCAAAAAGGTGCACGGCCCAGGGGAGAAGCAAGACACGTGGATGGCGAGAGACAGAGTAATAGAGGATGGGGACAGAAACTATTTTAATTTCAAAATGGGAGGAGGGAAAGTTCATTTTAACCCCCCTTAACCGTAAATAGCAGTGAGAACCCAAAGGATTTTCTGCCCAGCTGGCAGGGGAACAGGGTTTGATTTTACAAAATAAAATTCAATGAGCATCCAAAGAAACAGAGGAAAAAGTCTCCCTCCAGGAGGCAGGGCAGCCAGGACAACAGACGGGCACGGCCCCTATTTAGCAGAAATACAGGGTGGTACCAAGGCCTGGCTCTCGTGAATTCCTCTCGCTAGATTAAAGCTGGAAATCCTTGCCCAGTTGCTGCGGGTGTGCAGCTGGGGGAGCTGCCGGATTGAACGGCTCTACTCTGCCCCGGACTCTCTCTTCGCCTCCCCAGGCCGACCCCCCACAATGCCGGAGGGTGGGTTCCGCGTCACTCCTGGGCAAGACAATTCTCCCCCCTCGCAGGGGGCAGGGTGAAAATGGAGGAGGAGAGCATGGCTGGGGGCAGGTGTGTGACGCACAACGGGGCACGGAGGGACCTGGACCAGCCGCGGGGCACAGCGGCCTCACAGGCAGGGCCTGAGAACGTCGGAGCGCCTCGCGGAAACGCTCAGCCGGGCAGCGTGGCCGAAGGCAGGACGTCTGTAGCCACGCCCTGGCCCACGGCAAGCGGCTTCCAACTTCTTGGTGGGGTTTGGTCTTTCTTAAAGCCGAGGCAGCCCGGAGAAGAAAGCGAAGCCCCTTCCGCGCGTGCTGGGGGGTCTCGCTGCCTGGGTTCAATACACAGGAAGTGGCCGGATCCGCAGCACAGGCAGTGGGGCAGGCCCCCAGCCACTGCCCATTGCCCGGCTCTCTGCTGGGTCAGGGGGCTGGACCCCCAGCTGTGGGGCTCGCCGGCTGACCCCAGCAGAGCAAACGGGCTTCAAGGGCAAAGGAAACCCTGCGGAGAAACGCAGCAGCCCAGCCGAACTCCAGCACGTTGGAGCAGCGAGTCCTGCCCCAGGCCGAGACGCAGCCGCTGTTCCCCCGCAGGGCCGAGGGACAGGAGACTCCTCTCCCCGCCTGAGGCCACCGAGAGCCCGGCCACGCCCGCACACAGGACTCACGCTCCACTCGGGGCTTTCCACCTGCTCTGCAGCAGCTGGGACCAGCCCCGGCTGGGGACAGGAGCCCAGACGTGGGGCTCTGAGCTTCCGCAATGGGGCCACTTGGTCTTCGGCTGCGCGTCTCAGCTACATCGGCCCCCCACAGCGCCGGACAACGGCTCCGTCTCGGCCCCGGCTGCGGGCGCGGTGCCGCTGAATGCCCTGCCCCCGGCACGCACGCCAAGACAAGGCCCCAGCGGCCCGAACCACCGTGACGGCAGGCGGGAGGGACTCAGAGGTCGTCCAGGCCGGATCCTGGCACAGAGGCAGGAGCCAGTGAATCTAGCCCGTCCCGGAGGAGTTTGTCCAGCCTGCCCTTAACCTCCGACGATGGGATTCCTTGGCTGCACAAAGCAGACCAGTCCCTTGGCAGAGGGGGAACCGAGGCCCCTGGGGCCCCACGGTGGCCTCCAGCCAGCCTGGAGGGGTGTCTCGTGACACCCAAAGGGGGCGCGAGTGGGAGCCCAGCCCTTGAAGCGGCCACGCGAGGGGCAAGGACCCTGGCTGCTTCCCAAGGGACGAGCGATTTCCAAGGCGGAATCCGCAACGCCGCCGGGGCGCCAAGGCAGGGGCATCCGCGGAGCCCGCGGCCCCAGCTCTGTCTCCGGTGCAGCTCCGCCGGGCGACTCCATGCCAAGCCAGCCCGGGCGGGCGCGGCCCTGCTCTGGCAGCGGGTGCAGCTGCGGTGCCGCCACTGGAACCCCATGAGCTGGGGAACGCCCCTTGGCATGGGCAGTGTGTCCCAGCGCCCCCCCCAGACCGGTCCCTGTTAGCAACGTCTCTGTTCTCCCCGGAGTCCCGTGGCTGCCAAGGGCTCGGCCACTACCCGGCTCCTCCCCACACAGCAGGCTGCCTATGCCTCTTTCCACCCCCCCCTTCCCGAGCGTCTCCCGCCCGGGCGCTCTGGAAGCCCCGGGCAGTTGGGTCAATTCCGGGGTTACCAAGTCCGCCACTGAACGAGGGCAGGTTCTGTACAACGCCCCGTGTCCTTCGACCCCCCAAGCTGCACGGGGCCCAACTGCCCGCCCCCAACGCCCCAGACCCGCAGGCGGGTGGCGCCCAGGGCCCACGTGGCCGAGGCCGGCAGCCTGGGGCGGGTGAGCAGCTGTTCTTGCTGGCGCGTGGCAGGTTCGCACTCGCTGGGCCGGCGGGGACTCCAGCTCTGCCAGGGGAGCAGCATCCCAGAAAAGGGCAGCCCCGGGCACACGCTGAGCCGCAGGCCACCGGGGGTCTCACGCCTTCCCCTGCTCAGTAGGGACGTCAGGTATCGGTTAAGTGACTAGTCGAGCGACCTCACTCGCCTGCTCTAGTCCCCGGGGGCGGGGCCGACAGCCAGTGCGCCCGGCCCGCCCCCGGGGAGCCCCTTGCCGCCCCGCCCTGCACTGCTGGATCAGAGCAGCAGCGCGGGGCCAGGCGGGAGCTGGTCTGCGCGGGGAGCCGGTTTACAACCCACTCCCCACACAGGCCAGCGCTGCTGCCCCTGATCCAGCAGTGCAGGGCGGGGCGGCAGCAGCCCTGTCCAGGGGGGCTCTGAGCTCCCAGACCCCGCGAGCCGGCACCGAGCCGGGCCAGCCGGCTGCTAAACGTTTCCTGGCTGGGGGATGCTGTAGCCTGCGGCGTCGGTTACTCGGCTACACGGTTCCAGCCCCGGAGCTCACAGGACCCGCCGGGTCGGGGAGCAGAGACACTGCCCGGGCGCAGGAGGCAGGAAAGCCCCGTCCTGCAGCCATTGGCATCCTACCTCCACTTTGCTAGGCTAGAGCTGGCCGAGGGCTCCACCTTCCTCCTGCCCCCTCGCAACGCCCCCAGTCCAGGGGGCCAGGGACTAACACCCCCAAATCCCTGCCCGCTCCCCTCAGGCCAGCAACCTGAACCCTCCCGACAGTGCCCCCCCGCCACCCTCCCTTGGCCAGCCCTGCTGGGAGCTGTCTGGTTCAGAGAGACCCCGGATTGCCCCCCGGTCAGACGCGGACAGCTCTGGGGCTGCGAGGGACTCTGCCCCCCCAGTACCTACTTTCTACATAGACGGTCTCTGTAAATAGAATCTCTGTGCTCTGTACAAAGCAGGGCCGAGCGGCTTTCGGCCGCCAGCACCCCACCACGCTAGGCCCCCTTCCCCGCAGGTGCCCCGGGGGAACGCCCCCCCCCGGCCCTGGCACCATCGGTCAGTTCCCAGGGCACGTTGGGCGCCGCGGCTCTGGCTGGCTCCCGATCTAGTCCATGGCGTTTCGCCCGGCCAGGGCGCGCTAGCGCTACAGGCTGTCCCCCCACCCACACATATTACCATACAAAAATAACACAACGTGCCGCCTTGCAGAATCTGGGGCACAGACATCCATCTGGCCACCATGCACCGGGGTGCTGCCTTTCCAGCACCTCTGTCCTCACAGCACCCCCAGGCCTTCCCACTCTGGACCCCGCCCCCCCGCATCGGCCCCATCACTCTTCCTTCTGCAGAGCCGAGACGGGCAGCTTGGCCTCCGCGCCGTGCTCCACCTCCTGGGCCAGCCGCCCGCAATACGGGTCACTGCAGGACTCAGTGTCTCTGGCTAAGGCACTTGGTGATGGGGCTGGGGGGCAGGGGCTGCCCCCCGACTCCTCGCCCCCGTTCACTTGCGACAGGGGCTGCCCACTCTGCAACTCCGCCGCTTTGGCTGCTCCCTCCGACGAGCCCTGCAGAGAACAGGAGCAACAGACAGACACTCATTGGAGTCCCACTCCTGTGCACCAGGCGCTGAGAGGCAGCCGCCTCTGGGGTGTGGCAGCGGGAGAACAGCCACGTATAATGCTGCACAGGGACGATTCGCCCAGCACTGAGATGCAGTCTCCTCTGGGGAGGGCGGCGGGAGAACAGCCGCACAGAACACCGCGCGGGGCGGCTCGCCCAGGGCCGAGGTGCAGTCTCCTCTGGGAGGGCGGCGGGAGAACAGCCGCACAGAACACCGCGTGGGGCGGCTCGCCCAGGGCCGAGGTGCAGTCTCCTCTGGGGAGGGCGGCGGGAGAACAGCCGCACAGAACACCGCGTGGGGCGGCTCGCCCAGGGCTGAGGTGCAGTCTCCTCTGGGGAGGGCGGCGGGAGAACAGCCGCACAGAACACCGCGTGGGGCGGCTCGCCCAGGGCCGAGGTGCAGTCTCCTCTGGGGTGGGGCGGCGGGAGAACAGCCGCACAGAACACCGCGTGGGCGGCTCGCCCGGGGCCAAGGTGCAGCCCCCTCTGGGGCACAGCCATGTAATAGTGGGAGTTGTTATCCATGCTCCGGAGGCAGAGGAGACACCAGAGAAGCAGAGCACAGGACGCAGCCTTGGCCTTGCACTGGCTGCAACGGGCCCTGCGGATAGCCCCAGCCCCAGCTCTGGGGGCGGAGGGGCACTGGGAAAGGCCAGGCCACGGGGGAGGGAAAGGCAAACACACGTACCTGCTTGTTAAGCTTCTTGTTTCCTTTGGGGAGTTTTCCAGACCCATCTCGGCTGCGTCTGGGGCGGAGCCAGGCAGAGAACGACACTCGTTAGCTGGCGGCAGGGTCGTTACACCGAGGGCATTAGGTAATAGGCCTAATAGCTGGGGGGGGATCAGTGAGGCTACAGAGCAGGGATCACAGATAATTCTAATCGTTGCAAAGAGGGCTAACTGCAGGGACGGCTTGCTACGTGCTCAGATGCAGCTGCGTCTGGGGCGGGGCAGCTGGGGAACAGCCGCACAGAATGCCACCCAGGGATGGTTCACCCAGCATGGAGATGCAGCTGCGTCTGGGGTGGGGCATCTGGGGAACAGCCGCACAGAACACCCCAGAGGCATGGCTTGCCCAGGGCAGAGACAATCCAAGGGGAGAAGGATGGTCCCCCCTGCCGTGCAGTGGTACTTACCCCTTCCCCGGTCCCCCGACAGACACCACCTGCATCCCGAAAGAGCCCCGCCCCCGCCAGGGCTTACTGCCTGCCCACTGGCCGACGACCATGCCAGCGATCTCCAGCTTGCCCCCCTGGGATGGGATGGGGTGAAGACCTAGGTCACAGGAGACGGGGGGACGAGTGACACAAGGGCCACATCCAGGCCCCCCCCGGAGCGGAACATCGGCTTTGGGAGCAGCAACAGGGACTGCCTCAGCCTGCTGAACTGCCCTGGGTCCAATCGGCCCTGCCCGATCTATTGCACTGGCCCAGGGAAACCGTCCCGATGCATCTCAGCAGGCTGATGCTCCCCAGCCCCTCCGTTCCGGAGCACCCCACAAGCTCCCCGAACGCCACAGACGTGCAGCAGGAGGGGGGAGAAAAGAGGACCCTGAATCCCTGCCCCAAAACATGCACACAATCCAGCCACAGGTGATCCCACCGCTGCCACCGGTACCCAGAGCAAAGGGGTGGGGCCGCAGCTCAGGAAACAGGACAGTCTCTCACCTGTGAACCCTCTGTTCCTCCCAGGGGGTGGCAATGGCACAGAGCCAGCCGTGCGGGGGTAGAGGGGCACTGAATAGAAGGGCGTGGCCATGGCGGGCATGAAGGGGGGAGGCGGGAGCAGAGGGGGCGGAGCCTGACGATTGAGGTTCACACCCTCCAGAATGCTCTGTCTCATCCTCTCCACTTTGGCTGCTTGCTCCGCCTGGGGAGGAGGAAGATCAGTCCAGATGACCTCATCCCCCAGGTCTCTGCGCCCCACAGGCGGCCCCAATGACAGAACCTCCAGGAATTTCCAGACCAAGAACAGCCTCCCAAACCCCCTCCCTCACCCCCAGGAGACAGCGATAGGACTCCTCACTCTAACCACTAGACCCCACTCCCGTCCCAGAGCCAGGCAGAGAACCCAGGGGTCCCGGCTCCCAGCCCCCCGGCTCTAACCACTAGACCCCACTCCCGTCCCAGAGCCAGGCAGACAACCCAGGAGTCGCGGCTCCCAGCCCCCCGGCTCTAACCACTAGACCCCACTCCCGTCCCAGAGCCAGGCAGAGAACCCAGGGGTCCCGGCTCCCAGCCCCCCGGCTCTAACCACTAGACCCCACTCCCGTCCCAGAGCCAGGCAGACAACCCAGGAGTCGCGGCTCCCAGCCCCCCGGCTCTAACCACTAGACCCCACTCCCGTCCCAGAGCCAGGCAGACAACCCAGGAGTCGCGGCTCCCAGCCCCCCGGCTCTAACCACTAAACCCCACTCCCGTCCCAGAGCCAGGCAGAGAACCCAGGGGTCCCGGCTCCCAGCCCCCCGGCTCTAACCACTAGACCCCACTCCCGTCCCAGAGCCAGGCAGAGAACCCAGGGGTCCCGGCTCCCAGCCCCCCGGCTCTAACCACTAGACCCCACTCCCGTCCCAGAGCCAGGCAGACAACTCAGGGGTCCTGGCTCCCAGCCCCCCGGCTCTAACCACTAGACCCCACTCCCGTCCCAGAGCCAGGCAGAGAACCCAGGGGTCCCGGCTCCCAGTCCCCCGCTCTAACCACTAGCCCCCAGAACCCTGGCCCCCTGCCCCATACCTGCCCGTCACACAGGTCAATGAGGGGGGCCCTGTCCCGAGTGGCTCTGATGAGCTTGGTCTGGAAGAGTTTGCCGTCGAAGTAGATCCAGGGGCAGCAGTGTTCCCAGGGCACCGGCTGCCCGCAGGCGTCGTTGGCAAGCAGCGCCCGTGTCCACGCCGCTCATGAAGAGGGCTGCCAGCTGCACCCCCCGGGCATCCAGCTTCTCGATCTGCAAAGGAACCGTTCCCACCGCTTTACCGTGGGGCGGGCTGCAGCCACCTCTGGGGCGGGGCAGCTGGGGAAAAGCCGCACACAACACTGCGCGGCAGGGGGGGCGGTGGGGGGGGACTCGCCGGCGGTGAGATGCAGGCAGCTGAGAAACAGAACACGTCAGCAAGGAAAGGAGGAACTTCACCACTGTCCCCTAGAGAACTAGGGAGAGCGCCCAGGAGCCATGGGGACCCGCCCTCCTATTCTAACTACTACACCCTGCTCCCATTCACCTGTCGCCCAAACCGCCCCACTGCCAGCCGGCAGCAACTAGACTCCAAGTCCCCCGCCTTTCCGAGACTCCGGCGCTCAATTATAATCAAACCGCACGTCACTCCAAAACTCATAATGTGCTGAACATTATGATCCCGATAAATCGTGTGTCCCGCGGTTGTACGGCCCCTTGTGGGATTCGTAACATCGCTGTGACGTGCAGGCGCAAACCAGCTCCCTAGGGCCAAGAGACACGCGGGTGGCCCCGCCGGCCGACAGGACCATCACACGGACTCTCACGCTCTTTGGCTGGAAAAAGGCTCTGATTGAGAACTTGGCACGCTGGCCAAGACGCCGTCCCCTGGACTGGCGGTCCCCTGCCCCCCGAGGGTCCTGACTCACTCATCTCGCTCACAGCAGCCGTGTGTGCAAGGCAAAGGCCTCGCTGAGCTGGAAGGTCTAGCCAGGGGACACGGTGCTGCTCCCTAGCTGTGACAGTAGGGACCAGTGTGACGTCATGGGGGGCTGTCTGCTCTGTGACCCGGGGTCCCCATGCCGTGTGCTGTGGGATTCCCACTGACTCCCCCTCATGTGGATTGGCCCAGACCCCTAGGCCCAGCCTGAGCAGATAACAAGGCTCCTCCCAGGGAGAGAGACAAAGGGAGGGAGGGGGAGACGGACACCTGGCTGGGAAACATGAAGGGAACAGACTGAGCTGGGTGCTGAGGGTGGAGGCGATGGACCCCCTGCCCCAAGGGGTCTAAGGCGCCCTGGCCCTGACTCCTGTACCCACGTCACGTCTGTGCCGGGCTGTATCCTGGAGGAGCAGTAACCCCCCCGTTCTACCGGCTGGCGGGGTCTGTTCTGGCTGCTCCGGGGGTGCAGGGCCGGGGGTCCCCGACGCGCCGTCACCACCACTCTGCGTCGTCTCTCTTCGTTTGCCTGGGATCCCAGGAGCACGGCCCTGCCTGCCGCCTTTCGGCCTGGGACTCCCCACTGTGTGCGCTGGGGCCCAGCGTCTGGCCCCCCGCCGCGTCCCGACGTTTGGGCAGCCTGGCTGGCCGGCAGGCACCGCGGAGGCTGCTCTCCGAAGGGGGCAGGGGGGGCAGGGAGGCGCGAGGGCAGAGCGCCCCAGGCCCCTACCTTCAGCTCCTGCAGGTGGTCAGGCTCGTAGATCTGAGGGGACACTGCCTGAGCCAGGAACACGTCCAGCTCGTGCCTATGAAGGATCCTCCCTCCAGGCCACTGGATCATGTAGCTGAAAACAGAAGAAGGGGCGTGAAGCCAGCCAGGCCCGGCGCGGGGAGGGCAGCGGGCTCTAGCGGTTAGAGCGGGGGGCTGCAGGATCCTCTCTCGGCCCTGGAAGGAGAGGTGAGGGGAGTGACGGAGGGCAGCGGGCTCTGCGGGTCAGAGCAGGGGGGAGCAGCTGGGAGCCAGGACTCCCGAGTTCCCTCCCCAGCTCTGGGAGGGCAGCGGGCTGTAGTGGTCAGAGTGGGAGGCGGGCCGCCCGGGTTCCCCCCCACTCACCGCAGCACGCAGCACATGAGCAGCAGGTGGGTGGGCACGCTGGCCGGGTTGAGCATGCCGGGCGTGTCGGCCCGCAGGCAGGCCAGGAAGGCCCTCATGCGCCGGTTCCTGTCCTCCGCCGCCTTCCCCAGCCACAGCTTGCGCAGGCCCGGGCACGTCCACTCCCGGAAGGCCACGGCCGCCACCAGCTCCGGCGTCTGCGGGGACTTGCCCTTGTACGCCGCCCACTCCTTCACGATCACCGGCGGCACTGTGGGCGAGGCGGCGGGGCGCTGAGCGGGCGGGGGAAGGACCGGGCGCCCGCCCCCGCGCCGCCCGCTGCGCCGCGCCACCCTCAGCGCTGGGAGAGAACCCGGGCGCCCGCCCCCGCGCCGACCGCTGCGCCGCGCCGTCCTCAGCGCTGGGAGAGAACCCGGGCGCCCGCCCCCGTGCCGCCCGCTGCGCCGCGCCGCCCTCAGCGCTGGGAGAGAACCCGGGCGCCCCACTCCGACCGCTGCGCCCCGCTGCCCTCAGCGCTGGGAGAGAACCCGGGCGCCCCACTCCGACCGCTGCGCCCCGCTGCCCTCAGCGCTGGGACAGAACCCGGGCGCCCGCCCCCGCGCCGACCGCTGCGCCCCGCCGCCCTCAGCGCTGGGAGAGAACCCGGGCGCCCGCCTCCGACCGCTGCGCCCGCTGCCCTCAGCGCTGGGACAGAACCGGGCGCCGCCCCACTCCGACCGCTGCGCGCCGCTGCCCTCAGCGCTGGAGAGAACCCGGCGCCGCCCGCTCCGACCGCTGCGCCCGCTGCCTCAGCGCTGGGGAGAGAACCCGGGCGCCCGCCCCGCTCCGACCGCTGCGCCCGCCGCCCTCAGCGCTGGGAGAGAACCCGGGCGCCCGCCCCCGCTCCGACCGCTGCGCCGCGCCGTCCTCAGCGCTGGGAGAGAACCCGGGCACGCCGCCCCACTCCGACCGCTGCCCGCCGCCCTCAGCGCTGGGAAGAACCGGGCGCCGCCCCGCGCCGACCGCTGCGCCCGCCGCCCTCAGCGCTGGAAGAGAACCGGGCGCCCGCCCGCTCCGACTGCGCTCGCCGCCCTCAGCGCTGGGAGAGAACCCGGGCACCCGCCCGCGCCGCCCACTGCGCCCGCCGCCCTCAGCGCTGGGAGAGAACCGGCGCCCGCCCCGCTCCGACCGCTCGCGCCGCCCTCAGCGCTGGGAGAACCCGGGCGCCCGCCCCACTCCGACCGCTGCGCCCGCCGCCCTCAGCGCTGGGAGAACAGGCGCCGCCCCAGCGCCGCCCGCTGCGCCCGCCGCCCTCAGCGCTGGAGAGAACCCGGGCGCCCGCCCCGCGCGACCGCTGCGCGCCGCCCTCAGCGCTGGGAGAGAACCGGGCGCCCGCCCCGACCGCCTGCGCCCGCCGCCCTCAGCGCTGGGAGAACCGGGCGCCCGCCCCCGCTCCGACCGCTGCGCCCCGCCGCCCTCAGCGCTGGGAGAGAACCCGGACGCCCGCCCCACTCCGACCGCTGCGCCCCGCCGCCCTCAGCGCTGGGAGAGAACCGGGGCGCCCGCCCCCGCGCCGCCCGCTGCGCCGCGCCGCCCTCAGCGCTGGGAGAGAACCCGGGCGCCCGCCCCCGCGCCGCCCACTGCGCCGCGCCGCCCTCAGCGCTGGGAGAGAACCCGGGCGCCCGCCCCCGCGCCGCCCGCTGCGCCCGCCGCCCTCAGCGCTGGGAGAGAACCCGGGCGCCCGCCCCGCTCCGACCGCTGCGCCCCGCCGCCCTCAGCGCTGGGAGAGAACCCGGGCGCCCGCCCCACTCCGACCGCTGCGCCCCGCTGCCCTCAGCGCTGGGAGAGAACCCGGGCGGCCTGGCCCCTCCCCCACTAGCCCCCAGTGCCCTGGCAGGGCTGGCGGAGGCGCCCCTACCTTGCGTGGGGATGCGGCGGCGCACGGCGAGGCGCTCGGCCCGGCGCTGGCTCTCGGCCACGCCGAAGAGCAGCCCGTAGACGTGCTGGCGGGCGGCGCGGAACAGGACGGCGGCGGGCGGCAGCTCGGGGCTGCACTCGTCCTCGATGCACACCGGCAGCTTGATCTCGCCCTGCGCCGCACGGGGGGTGAGAGCTGCCCCCCACAGCCAGGCCCCACCCCACCCCGCCCCCACTGCCCCGTGGCTGGGCCCTGCCCCACCCACCACAGCCAGGCCCGCCCGCCCCCACAGCCAGGAGAGCCCCGCCCTGCCCTGCCCCTGCCCCCACAGCTGGGAGAACCCAGGGCATTGCCCCACCCCGCTACCGACCCCTGGTTCCCCTCCCTGCTACCACCCACCCTCCCAACCCGCCACCTGCTGCCCCGACCACCCCAGAGCCGGGGAGGGAACCCAGGACCCTGCCCCCACCCCCCACGGCCGGGGGAGAACCCGGGCAGCCTGGCTCCCCGCCCGCCCCCTCTCTAGCCAGCAGCCCGCGCGGCCCTGGCAGGGCCGGACTACCTTGGTCAGCACGTGGTAGATGGAGGGGTGCATGAGGCCACGGCGGTGCCGGTGCTCCGCCACCCGCAGCACCTCGGGGGCGACGGGCGGCAGCGGGGGGGTGGTGATGTCCATGTGGCTGCGGGTGGCCATGGAGAGCAGCGAGGGAATGGGGGTCTCAGGCCCATCCGGCCCGCCCGAGCCCCCTGCCTGCTCCCAGCCCTGGCTCAGCTTCTCGGCGCCGGGTCCCTCCCAGCCGCACACGGGCCGCAGCGCCTCCGACACGTGGCTGGGGGCACAGGTCAGGAGGGGACCAATCAGCCCTCTGAGCTGGGGAGAGACCCCCGGCCTCCGGGCCCCGCTCCAACCACTGCGCCCCGCAGAGACCCCCGGCCTCCGCTCCAACCACTGCGCCCCGCTGCCCTCCCAGATCCACAGAGACCCCCAGCCTCCGCTCCAACCACCGCGCCCCGCTGCCCTCCCAGAGCCGTAGAGACCCCCGGCCTCCGCTCCAACCACCGCACCCCGCTGCCCTCCCAGAGCCGCAGAGACCCCCGGCCTCCGCTCCAACCACCGCGCCCCGCTGCCCTCCCAGAGCCGCAGAGACCCCCGGCCCGCTCCAACCACCGCGCCCCGCTGCCCTCCCAGAGCCGCAGAGACCCCCGGCCTCCGCTCCAACCACCGCGCCCCGCTGCCCTCCCAGAGCCGCAGAGACCCCCGGCCTTCGCTCCAACCACCGCGCCCCGCTGCCCTCCCAGAGCCGCAGAGACCCCGGCGCCTCCAACCACCGCGCCCCGCTGCCCTCCCAGAGCCGCAGAGACCCCCGGCGCCCACTCCAACCACCGCGCCCCGCTGCCCTCCCAGAGCCGCAGAGACCCCCGGCGCCCACTCCAACCACTGCGCCCCGCTGCCCTCCCAGAGCCGCAGAGACCCCCGGCCTCCGCTCCAACCACCGCGCCCCGCTGCCCTCCCAGAGCCGCAGAGACCCCCGGCCTCCGCTCCAACCACCGCGCCCCGCTGCCCTCCCAGAGCCGCAGAGACCCCCGGCCTCTGCTCCAACCACCGCGCCCCGCTGCCCTCCCAGAGCCGCAGAGACCCCCGGCGCCCGCTCCAACCACTGCGCCCCGCTGCCCTCCCAGAGCCGCAGAGACCCCCGGCCCCTGGCCACACTCACTTGGCACTGTCCCCGTTGTGCTCTTCGCTGGAGGAGGAGGAGGAGGGCGAGGAGGCCGGCCCAGAGGAAGGGGAGGGCTTGGGGCCCTCCGGGGCAGGGGGGGCTTGGTGGTGTAGGTGCCGGGCCAGCTGTTGAAGTCACCGCCCTTGAGGGTGGGGTCCTCGCTGAAGGGGGGCCCATCTGTGAGTGGGTGGGGGGCGAAGAGCAGGCTGGCGCTGGGCCCCAGGGGGAAGGAGGCGGTGGAGGAGGGCAGCTGGCCCTGAGCCTTGGGCCCCAGCGGGGCTGGGAACTGGAGGGGCACAGAGAGATTGGGAAGAGCAGCAGCCCCGCGCCCAGCCCCCCCCCACTCTAACCACTAGACCCCGCTCCCCTGCCAGAACCAGGAGATCCCCGCGCCCAGCCCCCTCCCCCAACCACTCCCCGCTCCTGCCAGAGCCAGAGATCCCCCGCCCCTCCACACTCAGGACTGTCCCCGCTCTCCTGCCAGAGCCAGGAGATCCCGCGCTCCCAGCCCCCCCCTCCCAGCTCCTGCCAGCGCTCCCCGCCCAGGCCAGGAGATCCCTGCAGCCCCCCCGGCCTCTCGCCCTGGGGGCGCCTCCCTGCCAGGGCTGGGACTTCCAGGGCTCCCGGGCAGGGGGCGGGGCTGGGGGGGGCCCCAGGCTGGGGTTGTTGCAACGCAGCTCGCCCCAGGGCCCCCCTTTTACACTGCCCCCGCCCCCCAGGAGTCCTGGCCGTCAGCCCACTGACTGCAGACCCCCCACCCTGTCCCCTGGACTGGAACGTACCATCGGCTTCCCCGTGGGGAAGGATCCCACCGGGCTGCGCTGTGCAGGAGCTGCCCCTCCGAAGTGGTTGGGTCCGTAGCCTGGCACTGAGACACAGAGCGGGGCTGGCACCGGCTCTCCCAGCACCAGCCTGCAGCACGGGGAGGGCAGCTAGAGTGGTGCAGGGCGGGAAGCCAGGGCTCCTGGCGAGGGGAGGGCAGTGGGGGCTAGTGGTGGGAGAAGGGAGCCAGGGCTCCTAGTGAGGGGAGGGCAGTGGGGGCTAGTGGTGGGAGCTGGGAGCCAGGGTTCCTGGGGTCTCTCCTAGCGAAGGGAGGGCTGTGGGGGCTAGTGGTGGGAGCAGGGAGCCAGGGTTCCTGGGGTCTCTCCTAGCGAAGGGAGGGCAGTGGGGGCTAGTGGTGGGAGCAGGGAGCCAGGGTTCCTGGGGTCTCTCCTAGCGAGGGGAGGGCAGTGGGGGCTAGTGGTCAGAGCAGGGAGCTGGAAGCCAGGACTCCCGGGCCTCTCCTGGCCCTAGGAGGGAAGTGGGGTCTGCTGGTTAGCGCAGGGGGTGCTGTGGAAAGCCGGCAAGGGCCCCGCTATTGCAGCCCTGGCCTCTCGCAGCAGGGGGCGCTGAGGGAACAGCCCGGGGCCGATACTCACGTCCCAAGGAGGCCGGACCCACGGGCGCCGGGGGCACCTTGGCAGCCACCGAGTAATACTCCACGGCTTTCTTGAAGCGCTGGATCTTATCCTCCGTCCTGGACTGAGGAGCAGAGCCCGGCCGGGAGCTAAGAGGGGCCCAGGACGGGGCTGCCAAACCCACCCGCTCGCAGCAGAGCCGGAGAGGGACCCGCGCAGCTCGCCCCGCCCGACACTGCTGAGCCACACGGGCCTGCGGGGTCGGAGGTGTGATGGAGCGGGGGGCTCTCTATGCTTGCCGTCCGCTGTGCGCCCTGGGCCGGGGGCCAGGACAGCGTGGGAGGCGGGTGCCGGGGGCCAGCGGGCAGGGCTGCGAGGGGGAGTCAGTCTCCTCTAGGCTAGGATGAGAGGTGCGGCCGAGGGCAGGAAAGGGGCTGAGGGACCCAGGAGCACTAAGGCTCTGCCCTGGCCTCTGCGCTGCGCTGTGCCCCTGGGAACCAATAAACCTTCTACTCTACTGGCCGCCTGAGAGTCGCGTCTGGCTGCCGACGGGGGGCAGAGGGAGGGCAGGGTCAAGGACCCCCCGACGCATCGTCACAGAGGCCAGCAGGCCAGAGCCCCGATCTCGGCCCCAGGGGTCTCTCCACACCCAGAGGGGCCCCGATCTCGGCCCCAGGGGTCTCTCCACACGCCGGGGGCCCCGATCTCGGCCCCAGGGGTCTCTCCACACCCAGAGGGGCCCCGATCTCGGCCCCAGGGGTCTCTCCACACGCCGGGGGCCCCGATCTCGGCCCGAGGGTCTCTCAGCGGCTGGCGTGCCAGGGGACCAGCTCGGGACAGCAAACCAGGCCTGCCCAACTCACCTGTGAGTGTCTGAAGACGTCTCTGCCCACGGCGTCGAGGTCGCAGGGCTCTGCGATGGCGCCCACGTACTCCGAGACGGCCTTGATCACCACGTCGCAGGGCGGCAGCACCAGCTGGTGGGCACGGACCTGGCACAGGGGAGACAAACGCTGCTCAACATCTCACACCCGCAGGCCCCTGGGCTGGGAGCCCCCCACGACTCCCCACGGGCCCCCGCCCACAGGCCTGCCCGGAGTCCCGGCCCCCGTCACGTTACTGGATTTTAAGGGGATCAGAAAGGTCACTGCTACACTCATGGGGGGGGGTTGCCCCAAAGTCTGTACAAAGGGGGCCATGCGAGCTGTCACATGAAAGCTTGTGTTACTGACTGCATGCTATCGTGTACTTGTGGGAGATCTGTGTGCGGAGCTATGGATACAGACTCTGTGCTTAGGCCGGAAGCTTCTGTCTGAGGCAGAGCAATGGGCGAAGCGTGTTCAGCCAGAGACGGTGCTAATTAGCAAGGCCCCAGGTAATTAGCAAGGCCCTCTAGGTGCCAATACACACCTGAGGACCGTGCCTGGGACATGCAAACCGGCCCCTATCTGATGGCCGCTGGGCCATGTGACCTGCTCTGGCCAGGAAGATGCCAGGAGAGGGATAAGTGCCATGTGGCACCCTCCAGCGGGTCTCCAATTGAGCTCCTGAGCCCAGAGGCAGCCTTGCAGGGAACCGCGAGCCGGGAAGAACCGTGGGCCGGTCCCGACACAGGATGGACACCAGAGACGTTTAAGCCAGCAGTTATAACGCCTCTGCTGAGAGCCGGTGTCGAGAACTGGGAGACTCGGTGCATGTCACGGATCCTCCTTAACCTCACTCTCCTGCTTTTCCTTCTTTTAGTAAAAACCCTTCAGATTGTAGATTCTCAAGGGTTGGCCCAGCGTGGCCCTGTGGGCGAGATCCAGAGTGTAAATTGACGGGGATCTGTGGCTGGTTCCTTCGGACCAGGAGAACCCATTGGGGGGAGCTGAGATTGGGGTCTATAGCCCCTCGCCTGTGTGCAGGCCCAGGGCTGAGTGCGGCACAGGGGGAGCTGGGGTGTCTGAGGGGTTCTGCTCGGTGGGACTGGTTTGCGGCCTATTTGGGAAGGTCTCCGGTCTGGGGCTGTAAGGAGCCCTGAGTTTGAGCAATTCGCCCTGAGCGGATGCCCTCGGCGGTGCCCAGACCTGGCCCGGTCCAGTCCGTCACACCCCCATGGGCCCCCCAGCTACAGGCCTGCCCAGAGTCCCAGCCCCCCAACCACAGGCCTGCCCAGAGTCCCAGCCCCCCACGTGTCCCCCAACCACAGTCCTGCCCAGAGTCCCAGCCCCCGTGTCCCCAACCACAGTCCTGCCCAGAGTCCCAGCCCCCACGTGTCCCCAACCACAGACCTGCCCAGAGTCCCAACCACAGACCTGCCCAGAGTCCCAGCCCCCACGTGTCCCCAACCACAGACCTGCCCAGAGTCCCAGCCCTCCACATGCCCCCAACCACAGACCTGCCCAGAGTCCCAGCCCCCAACCACAGACCTGCCCAGAGTCCCAGCTCCCCACGTGCCCCCAACCACAAACCTGCCCAGAGTCCCAGCCCCCACGTGTTCCCCAACCACAGACCTGCCCAGAGTCCCAGCCCCCACGTGTCCCCAACCACAGACCTGCCCAGAGTCCCTGCCCCCCAATCACAGGCCTGCCTAGAGTTCCAGTGCCCCAATCACAGGCCTGCCCAGTCCCAGCCCCCCACGTGCCCCCCAACCACAGACCTGCCCAGAGTCCTAGCCCCCCAACCACAGATCTGCCCAATTAGCCCCCCAAACACAGACCTGCCTATAGTCCCAGCCCGCCACGTGTCCCCCAAACACAGGCCTGCCCAGAGTCCCAGCCCCCCACATGCTCCCCAACCACAGTCTTCAGTGTCGTGACCTTGAACCCCCGTTTGCTTCTCTACCAGGACTCTGCCTGCAATACCCCTCATCGCCCGCCCCCTTCCCTGCGGTCAGGGCCCCCGTTTGGGATGGTCCCAGCCCCCCAGCCGGGCGCCTGGGGCTGTCCCACCTGCCCCACCTTACAGAGGGGCGAGGGAGGCCAAGGGACGGGCCCCCAGGCACACGCGAGTCCATCGCAGACAGCAGCTGCGCCAGGCGCCCGCCCCACGTTCCGGCTGCCCGAGCCCCAGGGCGCTACCTTAAGCGATGCCAGCGGGTGGTCCGGCCCCAGCAAGCTCCAGTGGAAAGCAGCCAGGTCCTCGTCCGGGAGGATGTGGTTCCCTGGGGGCGGGAATCACACCGGCCCTCGTTAAGTAGAGCCCCTCCCCCGGAGGAAAGGGGGGTCACGGAGCCTTCCCATTGGGGGCCTCGGGGTACAGGCCCAGGACGCCGGCACATGTACGCAAATGAGGCATGTCCTGATTTGAATAACTGCTTACTAGGTACTCTCTCATTTACACACATGCGCACACGCCCCCAGATCCCCTTGGAGCGGCGCCCTGCGTTCATGCAGTCCCAGCCCCCCCAGCCAGAGACACCCTGCCCCCCACCCCTCCGGCCTTCCTGCCCAGAGGGGCGCTGCCTGGAAAGCAGCCTTAGCCCAAGGGGGTCCTACCAGCGAGCAGTTCCCAATCCCCTCCACGCGGTCCCCAGCCAGAGAGCCCAGGCCTAGAGAGTCTAGCCCCCCACATGTTCCTCCAACCTCAGAGACCTTGCCTAGAGAGTCTAGCCCCCCACGTGTGCCCCCGACCTCAGAGACCTTGCCTAGAGAGTCTAGCCCCCCACGTGTGCCCCCGACCTCAGAGACCTTGCCTAGAGAGTCTAGCCCCCCACATGTGCCTCCAACCTCAGAGACCTTGCCTAGAGAGGCCCCCACCCCTCCCATGTCCCCCCCGACCACAGAGACCTTGCCTAGAGTCTAGCCCCCCACGTGTGCCCCCGACCTCAGAGACCTTGCCTAGAGAGGCCCCCACCCCTCCCATGTCCCCCCGACCACAGAGACCTTGCCTAGAGTCTAGCCCCCCACGTGTGCCCCCGACCTCAGAGACCTTGCCTAGAGAGGGCCCCACCCCTCCCATGTCCCCCAGACCATAGAGACTTTGCCTAGAGAGGGCCGCTACCCCCCACATCCCCCAGATCACAGAGACCTTGCCTAGAGAGGCCCCCAACCCTCCCATGTCCCCCCCACCATAGAGACCTTGCCTAGAGAGGGCCCCTACCCCTCCCATGTCCCCCAGACCAGAGACCTTGCCCAGAGAGGCCCCCACCCCTCCCATGTCCCCCAGACCATAGAGACTTTGCCTAGAGAGGTCCCCACCCCTCCCATGTCCCCCCCACCACAGAGACCTTGACTAGAGAGGCCCCCTACCCCTCCCATGTCCCCCAGACCAGAGACCTTGCCCAGAGAGGCCCCACCCCTCCCATGTCCCCAGACCACAGAGACCTTGCCTAGAGAGGGCCCCCACCCTCCCATGTCCCCAGACCACAGAGACCTTGCCCAGAGAGGCCCCTACCCCTCCCATGTCCCCCAGACCACAGAGACCTTGCCCAGAGAGGCCCCTACCCCTCCCATGTCCCCCCGACCACAGAGACCTTGCCCAGAGAGGGCCCCCACCCCTCCCATGTCCCCCAGACCACAGAGACCTTGCCTAGAGAGGGCCCCCACCCCTCCCATGTCCCCCAGACCACAGAGACCTTGCCTAGAGAGGGCCCCCACCCCTCCCATGTCCCCCAGACCACAGAGACCTTGCCCAGAGAGGCCCCTACCCCTCCCATGTCCCCCAGACCACAGAGACCTTGCCCAGAGAGGCCCCTACCCCTCCCATGTCCCCCAGACCACAGAGACCTTGCCCAGAGAGGCCCCCTACCCCTCCCATGTCCCCCAGACCACAGAGACCTTGCCTAGAGAGGCCCCCAATCCCAGGTGTCCCCCCAGAGCAGAGAGAGGCTGCCCAGAGCGGCCCCCCAGCTGTCCTGCCCCGGGGGCGTGCAGGGGGCCCCTGCCGATCCCGCGCAGGCCCCAGCTGGAGGGGGCAGACCCCTACCCAGCAGGGCGGCGAAGATGGGGAAGCTGGAGAGCTTGAGACCCAGTTGCTTGGCCACCTGGTGCATGAGGAACTGGTTGGTGGTGAGGCTCTTGCCGTTCCAGCTCAGCTTGAGGGCGTGGGCGCTGAAGTAGCAGGGTAGGCTGGCCAGGGCAAACTCCGCGTCGTGGGCCAGCAGCCCGTGGAAGCCACGCTCCCGGAAGAAGGACACCACCTCCAGGTGGTGGTCCTCCAGGCTCTGGAAGACCTGCGGGGAAGAGGCGGTCATGCCCTGTGGTGGGGGAATGGGCCAGGAATTGGGGAGCGGAGAATGGGGCATGCCCGAGGCCCCTAGGAGAGGGAAGGGGAGGCCCTGTACAGGACAGCGGTGGCTTGCTGGCCCAGCCTGCCCCACCTCTGCCGGGACACACGCGAGGAGGGCAGAGAGGCGAGAGTTCTGAGAGAGAGAAGCCATCCCTCCTGACTGCAGCAAGCAAAGCCCTGAAGCATGGCAGTGGAGCGCAGCGCTTACCCGAACGCAGAGCTACCCCTGGGCACGGAACAGGCTGCTCCACCCAGAACTGCTGTGGAAACATCTCCAGCAGGTGTTTCTTCCCTGCCCTGTGGCAGCCCATGGTTTCCCCCCGCGCCATTCCACAGCCCTGCTGCTGGCTGTCTCGCCAGGTCCCCCTGGGTCTCCCCTTGTAGTGCACTGGAGCAGAATTCCCAGCTCTCGCCTCATCAGCAGCTCTCGGAGGAGGGCAGCAGCCTCAGCCCTGTTTCTGCCTCAGTTTCCCCTGCTCAGGGCGAGACCCCTGGCATCACCAGGAGACCACGTTCAAGGTCCAAAGAGAACCACTCTTGATGGAGATAGAGAAACCCAAAGATACAAGTGAACATGAGTCACCCAGCACTGAAGTGCAGCCACCTCTGGGGCGGGGCAGCTGGGGAACAGCCGCATATAACACTATGTAGGTAGGGCGTGCCTAGTGCTGGGAACAATCGCCGAGCCAGGTAGCACCGCTGGCTGGGAGAGGAGCAGACAGAAGGCCAAAGCACAGGGCAAGGAGGCAGAGTGGGGGAAGAAGAGGGCATGGAGGCAGCTGGGGGGTTAGGGCGGAAGGGGCGAGGGAGCGGGGTGCTCAGGGCCAGCAGGGGGCAGGTGCCGTCACAGAGCCCCGGCAGGGCCTGTGGCCAGGCGGGCAGGGCGCAGCCGCCTTCTCCTACCTGGACCCGGAAGCGGATCATGGCCAGGCGGATGCAGTGCCCCAGACAGGCGGGGGGCAGGAACCAGGCGCGGGGGGGAGGCGTGCCCTTGTTGCTCACGTGCCCAGCGATGAGCTGGGCCGTCTGCCGCGCAGCCTGGGCTTTGCGGCCCCACTCCGGCAGCCGCTCCTTGCCCAGCCCGCCATTGAAGATGACGACGGCCAGCTCCAGCCCGCCCTGGCAGAGGCAGGCCTGGGACAGGGCCGCCAGGTAGCCCACCATGGCGTTCCACTGGCCACCGCATACCCAGTCCGTCTGGTAGCCGCCGTACAGCCGCTGCAGGGCCGAGTCCGCATCCACCAGCAGCCGAGCCGGGCAGACCGTCGCCAGCCCCGGAGCATGCTGGGAGTGGGCCGCCACCGTTGCCAGCCCCGGAGCATGCTGGGAGTGGGCCGCCAGCCCCGGAGCATGCTGGGAGTGGGCCGCCACCGTCGTCAGCCCCGGAGCATGCTGGGAGTGGGCAGCCAATGTTGCCAGCCCCAGAGCATGCTGGGAGTGGGCCGCCACCGTCGCCAGCCCCGGAGCATGCTGGGAATGGGCCGCCAGCCCCAGAGCATGCTGAGAGTGGGCCGCCACCGTCGCCAGCCCTGGAGCATGCTGGGAGTGGGCCGCCAGCCCCGGAGCATGCTGGGAGTGGGCCGCCACCGTCGTCAGCCCCGGAGCATGCTGGGAGTGGGTCGCTACCGTCGTCAGCCCCGGAGCATGCTGGGAGTGGGCTGCCAGCCCCGGAGCATGCTGGGAGTGGGCCGCCACTGTCGCCAGCCCCGGAGCATGCTGGGAGTGGGCTGCCAGCCCCGGAGCATGCTGGGAGTGGGCCGCCAATGTTGCCAGCCCTGGAGCATGCTGGGAGTGGGCCGCCACCGTCGTCAGCCCCGGAGCATGCTGGGAGTGGGCCGCCAGCCCCAGAGCATGCTGGGAGTGGGCCGCCAGCCCCAGAGCATGCTGGGAGTGGGCCGCCAGCCCCGGAGCATGCTGGGAGTGGGCGGCCGGCGGCGGGGGGCAGGACCCGGGCAGCGGCTGGAGGTAGCCGGCCAGGCTGCAGCAGGGGGGGCCCCCCCGGCCCCCCACGGCCCGGGCCAGCCTGAGCAGGTCGACGGGCACCACGGCGCCCGGGCAGCGCTTCTCCACGAACTCCTGGAAGCCCTGCACCCCCATGGCGGGGGGGCGGGGTCAAGGGGCCGGACCCCCCGGCCCTAGCCGGGGGCTGGCTCCTGGGCTCCTCCCCGGCCCCTCACAGCTCCCAGCGCTCTGGGGCGGCCCTGGCCGCCATGTTGTCGCCGTCTTCTCCTTCTCCGCCCCTTGCTGGCCCCGCCCCCGCCCGGCCGCGGGGCACGGCGGGAGTTGTAGTTTTCTGCCTGGGGCGCGCCCGCTGGAACGCGCGCGGGCGGGCGGGGGCGGGACTACAATTCCCGGCAGGCCCCGCGGGAGGTGCCCCGCCCCGCCCCGCCCCGTTGGCCGGGCTCCCTTCGCGCGAGCTCCTGGGAGTTGTGGTCCTCGCCGACAGGGCTCGTCGGGAACGGCGCGGGGGGCGGAAGCGGAAGGGCTCGGACTACGACTCCCGTCAGCCCCAGCGCGGAGGGCGCCCACCCGCGCCACCGCCTCCGCCATGTTTCCGGGCGCACCGCGCAAGGCGGAGCATGGCCTCATGGGAGTTGTAGTGCGCTCAGGCCGCCATCTTGGCGCGCGCCGCCTCTCAGCCAAGGGGCCGTAGTGCGCCTTGCCCGTCGCATGGCCTCATGGGAGCGGTAGTCTCCCCGTTGGAGAGACTGGCATGGACTGCAACTCCCAGCGGCCATTGCTGCCCCCGCTCCCGCTGCGTCCTGGCCGCAGTGCATGTTGGGAAATGTAGTCCACTAAGCCGCCCGCTCCCCCACAGCTCCCAGCATCCTCCGTTACCCACCGTGCTGAGGGAAAGGGGCGGGGCCTGATTGACATTACCCAGCATCCTCTCTGGGAAAAGGGGAGGGGACTGATTGACATTACCCAGCATCCTCTCTGGGAAAAGGGGAGGGGCCTGATTGACATTACCCAGCATCCTCTCTGGGAAAAGGGGAGGGGCCTGATTGACATTACCCAGCATCCTCTCTGGGGAAAGGGGTGGGGTCTGATTGACATTACCCAGCATCCTCTCTGGGAAAAGGGGAGGAGCCTGATTGACATTACCCAGCATCCTCTCTGGGAAAAGGGGAGGGGCCTGATTGACATTACCCAGCATCCTCCAGGAGACTACCTATGGGCTTTACCCAGAATCCTCTCTGAGCAAGCAAGCGGGGTGGAGGTGGGGGCCGGGGTTGCTAGGTGTCCGTCCGGTGTGTCCAGCCCCACATCCCACCGTCCGGTCCCCCCCCGCACACCCCCAGCCAGCCCCATTCCCCCCAACACCCTCCTAGCCAGCCCTGCTTCCTGCCAGCCGTTCCCTCCCCCCCGCGGGCCAACCCCCGATCTCTGGCCAGCCCTGCTCCCCCCGACCTCCTCCCTAAGAGGGGCACGCTCGTGCGCCGGTTGCGAGCTCTGGGCCAGGCTGGCTGCGGGGTTGGCGGCCACAGGGCGAGGCCAGTCGGTGGGAGCTGAGCAGCGGCCAGGGAAGGCGGCGAGGCCAGTCGGTGGGAGCTGAGCAGCGGCCAGGGAGGGCGGCGAGAGGCCAGTCGGTGGGAGCTGAGCAGCGGCCAGGGAGGGCGGCGAGAGGCCAGTCGGTGGGAGCTGAGCAGCGGCCAGGGAAGGCGGCGAGAGGCCAGTCGCTGGGAGCTGAGCAGCGGCCAGGGAAGGCGGCGAGAGGCCTGGCGTTTCGCCGCGAGCAGCTGCCCCCTTCTCAGCCCGTCGCTCCGGCCTCAGCCCAGGCCCCCGCTCTGCCCCGACTGCTCGTTCTGCAGCACAATGGCCCAGCCCTCGCGCGTCTCAGTGCCCGTGAGGTATGGCCAGGTGCTCTGCCAAGGAAGTGGAGAGGTTTTGCCTGCGCACCTCCCCTCAAACCCACCCACAACTGGGCGGTTTTGTTCACCATCTTCATTAATGACCTGGCTGAGGGGATGGGTTGCACCTTCAGCAAGGTTGCGGCTGACACTAAGCTGGGGGAGAGGTAGATACGCTGGAGGGCAGAGATAGGGTCCAGAGTGACTTAGACAAATTGGAGGATTGGGCCAGAAGAAATCTGATGAGGTTCAACAAGGACAAGAGCAGAGTCCTGCCCTTGGGACGGAGGAATCCCAAGCATTGTTACAGGCTGGGGACCGACTGGCTAAGCAGCAGTTCTGCAGAAAAGGACCTGGGGGGGTGCGATACAGTGGGGCATCCTGCTGGTCGCTAGGCTTGGGCTGTCCCCTCCTGGCCCTGTCTGTGAGCACGGCCCAGCAGGGGGCCAGACACTGCCCTGACCGGTTCTCCACTGTGACGGCGCAGTCGGGGTTCCCCTGATCCTGCACCCCTGTAGCAGCCAGAACAGTCTCCACCAGCCAGCAGAGCAGAGAGGGGTTTATTGAGTGTCCAGAATACAGCCCAGCACAGCCGTGATGTGGCAATAGGAGGGGGGGCAAGGATGCCCCAGAACCCGTAAGGCCCTAGTCTCCAAGCCCCCTCCCTAGGCTGTCTCCATCATGTTTCCAGCCCCAGACACCTCTTCCTCCTCCCATGTCCTTCCTTTGTTCCCACCTCCTTCCCCTCCTCCCCCCGTCAGAACTGGTCAGGGCAGTGTCTGGCCCCCCTGCTGGGCCGTGCTCACAGACAGGGCCGGGAGGGGACAGCCCCAGCCTAGCGACCAGCAAGATGCCCCCCTGCATCACAGGATGACAGTGGATGAGAAGCTGGAGATGAGTCAACAGGGCGCCCTTGTAGCCAAGAGGGCTAATGGCATATTAGGTTGCATTAGGAGGAGCATTGCCAGCAGATCCAGAGCAGTGATTATTCCCCTTTACTCGGCTCTGGGGAGGCCACATCTGGAGTATTACGTCCAATTCTGCCCCCCACTATAGAAAGGATGTGGACACACTGGAGAAAGTCCAGCGGAGGGCGACCAAAATGATGAGGGGGCTGGAGCGCATGAGCTATGAGGAGAGACTGAGGGAGTTGGGTCTGTTTAATCTGCAAAAGAGAAGAGGGGGGATTTGAGAGCAGCCTTTGTTGGAGTAAGGGGTTTATATCTTTTGATATTTGTAGTTTCGGGTTAATAATGTAGCAATGTCATGTAACACATTTAACATTTTACCAATTAAGCCCTTTAGTTAAATATTTATTTCTTTGTTTTAAGGTCTAGTGAGACAGACTCTTGCATTGTGTCCATGTTAATGAGATTAGAGGAGTGCTGAAGGCTGAGTCTCAATGTGAATTGTTTTGATTAGGGCTTAATTTACAATGTCTTTTGCTTTTACTCAATATAAAACACTGTTGTTTATTTCTTTGAAGGTCCCTGTAAAGATTGTTTGTGTGTGAATGTGTTGTGTATGTGTCAAGATAAGGTGCAAAGGTCGCCCTCAGAACCAGATGGCCAAGAAAGGAGGGGTAATGCGGGTGAAGACAGACAGAGCGGCATCAGAAGAGCCACATACATGCATCCAAAGAAAGGAGGGGCAAAACTGGGAACTCTAAAGGTGAAGAGTGGAGCCCCCCTGAAAACAACGGATTAAATCCAGGCCAGGGTGACTCTCTCGGAGACGTTTGGAATGGTGACAGCAAGAGAGAACAGCGCACACAGACTGACACAGCAAAATCCAGAGGACAGAATGACAAACGCAGGCTGCTTTGCCATGGAACTTTGGGTTCGTCTTGCCACCGACTCCAGGAACATGGGATCGCGCCCGACAGAGCCTAGCTCCCGCTCTGGGATTGATCTGTCGGCCACTAGATTGATTCAGACTCTGGACTGGTAACTAGAACATCGACGGGCGGGACTGTGTGCGTGGGTGGGTGACTGAAAAGCATATGCTGCTGTTGCATTCTCAATAAATGCAGCGTGCTGCCATTTCCCCTAGAAAAGATCTCGTGTGCTTCGTTTAAGCATGACACCTTCGACTTCCTGAAGGAGGTTCCAAAGAGGCTGTGCTCAGTGGGGGCAGAACAAGGAGCAATGGGCTCACATTTCAGCGGGGGGGGAGGTCTAGGTTGGAGATTAGGAAACACTATTTCCCGAGACGGGTGGGGAAGCCCTGGGCTGGGTTCCCTGGGGGGCGGGGGGTAGACTCTCCATCCCTAGAGGTGTTTCAGTCCCAGTTTGACCAAGCCCTGGCTGGGCTGATTGAGTCGGGGTTGGTCCTGCTTTGGGCCGGGGGGTTGGACGTGATGACTCCTGAGGTCTCTGCCAGCCCTGGGATCCTATGATTCTAGGACTGCCTCCTGCTGGAACGGACTGGAGAGACTTGTAACAACCACCAAGAAACAAAATACTAAAAAACAAAAATCCAAATGTATTTTAGGTTAACAGTTTTCACCAAACATTTCACCTTTACAGAGTAAGAACGTGTCAAATGAAGGACAGACAGACTGCTGGGTTTCAGAAATGAAACAGCCCAGAATGCATCATTTTAACAACTTTTAAATAAAACACTTGAGGGGTGTTAAGAGTCCCGCCCGCTGCCCAATGCCAGTGGCTCGGTGTGTTTTGACGGCTCAACTGGGGACAGGAATTATTCATGAGGGATGCTTCTGTCAAGCAAACAAGCTTTTCAAAGTGTTGCTGAAGAAGGGACATCAGTGCCCCAGCTTTCCCACAGATCCCAACTCAACTGCCCTTTCTAGCCCGTATTTTCATTCGTCCAGCTGCATTCAAGGGGGGCTGTCTCTCAGGAGAGCAGATGTGCTCACTGCACCAACTAATGAACTGAGAAAACGGAAAATCAAATGCCACTTTGAAGTCCCCTAAGACAAGGGGTTGGGAATCGGCAGCTGGATTCAAATAGCACTAAAAAAAAAATGAGGTAGATCAAATCAAGAGCAAACGTAAAGATGCCAGGCTGAGCAGACCAACCCAGCCCGTTATTAAAATGATACATTCGTTACTGTGGCCAGCGACCCGGAAAGGGTCACAGCAGGAAAATAAAAAAGTCTGTTAAAAAAAAGTTCACATTTTTCACCTTCAGACCCTTCCGAGTCATGCTGGAGACACTGCAGCGGCCCGTGGGACCCGGCCAGCTCCTCGGGAGGTGACAGCAAACAGAAGTACTAACGTTAAATACAGATTGAAGGCTGCTGCCGGCTGCTCTGGGGGCGGGGGCGCTGACTGGTTCCTTATCGGATTCACAGCATCTGTCTCTAGCTGCGGAACGGCACTCCGCGCTAGCGGGTAGCCCTGGAGGGGCTGCAGGGGTCCAAGGACTAGGGGCTTGGCCGGGCAAACAGACCCAAATGACTGGTATGTACACGCAGCCGCTCTCCCCTCAACCCCTGGCCTGTAAGGGCCTTCCTAAGCCAGGCCCTGATTCCCAGCCACGCCAGGGATCTGTCTGGGCACGGACTCCTCCTTTCCACGCTGGGCGACCAGGGCCAGCGCCGCCGAAAGCAGCAGGGTGAGAGCCTCCGGCCCAGCTTTGACGCCAGTTAGACCAGTCCCCTTCCTCCTGTAGGCCGGGCAGCCAGCCCCACCGGCTCTGCCCACCCATGGGCGCGCACGCCTGCAGACCACACTCCTTTCTGGCTGGGCTGGAGCCAGCTACCGGCAGGCGCAACTGGGCCAATGTAGCCTATGGAACCCGGCAGGTGTCCTGCAGCAGGCCGGCCCAGCGCTTTGGGGAACGGACAAGATCTCCCCCCTCCCAGAGGAAGCAAGGCTGGGCTGCCTGCGGAGCGGTTTTAAAGGAACAGCACGAATGCGAAGCCAAGGGGAGTGAGAAAGGCTGCGTGCGTGGCGTGCTCCCAGCGCGTTAGCTACGGCTACTGCCCGCGGGGCAAAACCTGCAGAGAGCGGCAAGGCAGTGGGCGTGGCGTGGGGCAGGCTGGGTTTCAGGGGGAGCAGTAGCACTGACCCCCGCTGGCACCGGGCCCGGCTGCGGAAGAGCCCCAGGCCAGGAACGGCCTTGGGCAAGGCGGGCTAAGCCAGAGCGCTCGCGGGAGCTGGGCTGCGGTTCGACCTCCCTGCTCTAAGCCAGCCCGGGGGGATCCGAGCCGGGGCCAGCGGCGCGCTCTGAGCCCATCGGGAGAGGGCAGGGAGCCACTGGCTGCAGCTCGCGCACACCGAAGATCAGCTAAACCCGTCCCTTCCCCGCCCCAAGGCGCCAGGGGAGCCCCGAGCACAAGCTGGGCGGAGGATTTCCGGGCCACCAAGGGGCAGCCGGGGGCTGGTTTCTAAAGGCTCCTGCTGGCACGTTCACAAAGCGCACCGCAGGGCAAGCCTCTGCAGCCCCGTGGCTCGAGGAGCTCCGCCGCTCGCCGGCTCCCTGGGAACCCTGCGGAGACCCCGCCCGCGGCAGGAGCCGGCGCGCTGGCAGGCGGCACCTCGGCACCTGATGGCAAACGCCCAGGGCCGGGCAGGGCGGGCAAGAGCGCCAGTTTCACGGCCTTGGCGGCCACGTCTATTCCCGCCCCCACTTCCCTCCCCAAGAAGGCGGCTGAGCTGGGAGCAGATTTAACCCCCCCCGACCCACTGCAGCAGGAAACTCGGGCGGCTCAGCACACGGCGTGCGGACGAGGAGGGGCAGCTGCTAGCTCTTCCCGGACTCCTGGCCGCAGGGTCGCTGGCGCTGGGCTGCAGCCAGCCGCATGGATCAACGCTGCTTCTCCTTACACTGCCGGCCGCGGCTCAGGCAAGGGGACTCCAGCCGCCGGCGGGGCGGGGCGGGGCTCACGGCACAAAGGCAGATCGCGAGCTCCGGGAGGCGCCACGAGCCCCGCGGGCAGAGCGGCTCCGCCTTCACTTGGGGCCTGGCGGGATGGGGGCCGGGGCAGGGAGCGGGGAGGCTGGGAAGCCCAGCCGGCCGCCCCCGGGCGGGAAGGGTCCGAGAGGGGGGGAAGGTGCGCTGGCCCACGGCACGGGGTACGCCGCCCCGCCATGGCGCTGTACTGGCAGACGTGGGGCAGGCCGTAGGGCGGTGAGACGCTGGGGAATGCCGGCAGGGCCAGTCCGGGAGGCAGGGAGGCCGGCACGGTCCCGCGGAGCTGGGAGACGGAGGAAAGCCAGGTGGAGGCGTAGCCCACTGACGCCGCGGTGCTCTGGAGGGGGAGACGGGTTAGCCGGGTCTGCCCCTCCCCTCACGGCGCTGGGCAAAGAGCCAGGGGCCCGGGCCCCCGGCCCCTCCAGCATGAGAGCCCGTCCCTCTCTGCCCCCCCCGTCAGGGACAGGGCCCAGGCGTCCAGCCCCCGCCCCAGCACGAGCCTGTCCCTCTCTGCCCCGTCAGGACAGGGCCCAGGCGTCCAGCCCCCGCCCCCAGCACGAGCCCGTCACTCTCTGCCCCAGAACAGGGCCCAGGCGTCCGGCCCCCGCCCCAGCACGAGCCGGTTGCTCTCTGCCCCACCCGTCAGGGACAGGGCCCAGGCGTCCGGCCCCTGCCCCCAGCACGAGAGCCCAACCCCACCCCGGCCAGGGACAGCCCCCAGCCCCCCTGTTCTAACCACTAGACCCCACTGCCCTCCTCTCGCAGCGCCAGGGACAGGGCCCAGCCGCCCGCACCTCGCAGGCTTTGCTCCAGCCGTCCCCCTCCAGGCGGTGCTGGCTCTGCTTGATCTGGTTCAGGCTGGGCTTGCTGAGGGCGCCCCCCACCGCCTCCTTGGCCCAGTCGTCCACCAGCTTGTGCAAGTCGTCCGTGAACATCCCCTTCTTGGCCGGGGCCTGCTGGCAGGAGGCAGCGCCGCCCACCACGCACAGCGCCTCTGCGGGGAAGGGGCAAGGGGGTTGAGCGGGGAGGAGAGGGGGGCAGGCAGCGCCCACTGTCTGTCGTCCCCCCCCCGCCTGTCCATCCCCTCTGCCCTGCCCACCTGCCCGTCTGTCCCCCCCGCGTTCTCCCCGTCCGCCCCTGCCTGTCCATCCCATCCCACCCCGCCCACCTGTCCGTCCATCCCCCCGCTTCCCCATCCGCCCCCTGCCCACCTGCCCATCCGTCTCCCCCGTGTTCCCCCTGCCCACTCCTCTCCGGGCTGACCGTCCCAATCCATGCTCCTACATCTGCCCCCCCAGGCACAGCAGGATCTCCCCGTCTCCCTGCAGTTCTGCCCCGTTGAATGGGTCTGAGCCGAGCGGGGAGGTGGGGGGGGGAGAGAGGAGCCCCCTGTGGGGACGACAGATGGGTGCACCAAGAGTGGCCCGAGCCCAGCTGAGGGCCCTGGGCGGGGAAGCCGCAAGACTCTGGGAAGCAGGTTGTGACGAGAGGCCGGCTGCAGGCCCCAGGAGGAGCCAGACAGGCCAGGCTATCCCAAAGTGCCTGGCGGGGTCCCTGCACCAGGCCCCTCGCTCACGCCAAGCACTTTTCACCCCCGTCTCGATGGCCGGTACCAAGAATCTCCATGCACTTGCACAGGTGGGGAAACCGAGGCCTGGGGCGGGGCTGAGCGAGCGAGGGGAGGAGCAGGGCACAGGTACCTGGGCGGGGCTGCCCCGGGGCACAGCTCTGATGCAGCAGGCGGGCCTGGATGCTCAGCTGGTAGTCGATCACGGAGGTGGCGGTGGTGGTGCAGCAGCACTCTAAGCGCGGGGGGAGAGAATGCCAGATGTCACCACCCAACGCCGCCCGCTCCCTTTGCTGGCCCTGCGGGGGCCCTCCTGCCCATGCGCGGGTCCGGCCGGCCCGCTGTAGGTGCCAGCGTCCCGGGGCAGGGCCACGCCAGCGGGGGCAGCCTATGAGCCCCGGCCTGAGGAGCAGGGGTGTGTCCAGGGCAGGGCTGTGGCCCGGGGTGGCGTTCCATCGCTTTGAAGGGGGGTGAGACTGGGGGCTCCCCAGCACAGAGGCCGAGAGCCCCTGGGGCAGACGGTCACAGCGCTCCCCTCCCCGACAGGCTGGCCGGTCACCCACCCTTCCCTCCCCGCGCAGGCAGGCCTCGGCAGGGAGCGCACAGCTGGGGGACCGAGAGCTTGCTGAACTGCAGACCCGGATGTGGCCTAGGGCAGGTGCCCCCCGCCGGGGCAAGACCCTTGCTGAACTGCAGACCCGGACGCGGCCTAGGGCAGGTGCCCCCACCGGGGCGAGACCCTTGCTGAATGGCAGACCCGGACACGGCCGACGGCAGGTGCCCCCCCCGGCGCTGGGCGAGGGCCGGCTGGGGCGTGCGACCCGGCTCACCGGTGGCGACCAGACAGCTGTCAGCGTGCACCAGCGCCGGGGGCCGGCTGCGCAGTTTGCCCTTGAAGGAGCGAGGCCGGCGGGGGGAGGCGGGCTGCAGGGACAGCTCCGGCAGCTCAGGCTTGCTCTCTCTGAGGGCATGGAGGCGCCGGTACAGCTCCTGCAGCTCCCGGCTCTGCTGAGCCTGCAGGGTCACCACCTCCTGGATGTGTCTGCAGGAGGAAAAGCCATCAGCACGGCCCCAAGCCCAGAGCCACCTGGCTTTGGACAAACCAGCCACAGGTGGGGGCCTGGGTCCTCTCCCCAGCTGTGGGTGGGCAGTGAGCTCCAGTGGTTAGAGCCAGGCAGGCAGGAGGCAGGACTCCAGGGTTCTCTCCCTGGCTCTGGGAAGGGAGTGGGGGCTAGTGGTTAGAGCCAGGCAGGCAGGATTCCTGGGTTCTCTCCCTGGCTCTGGGAAGGAAGTGGGGGCTAGTGGTTAGAGCCAGGCAGGCAGGATTCCTGGGTTCTGTCCCTGGCTCTGGGAAGGAGTGAGGTCTAGTGGTTAGAGGCAGGACTCCTGGGTTCTTTTCCCCCTGGTATCTCAGCCCCCTTGTCTGCCGTGTACCGGGGCCGCGAGCTCGGGCGCCCTGCCCAGCACCACCGTGCCAGCCCTGCGCGCTGGGCATGCGGCGGGCTCTGGCCGGGGGGCGCAGGAAGCCAGATGGGCACAGAGCCACCAGGACCCAGGGCCGTCGCTCGCGGCCAAGGAGGTGGCTCCCGCCCTTACTTCTCCCGCAGCCGCTGCAGCTCCACTTTCAGGTCCTCGTCCTCCACCTCGGACTCATTGTCGCTGCTCATGGGGGAGGAGGGCGAGTGGAAGAGAGAGCCGTGCTCCTCGGCGCCGGAGCCGCGGGCCTCCCCCGCCTCCTCGGGGCCCAGCTCACTGTCGGAGCTGGGCTGCGGCCGCGCCCGCCCCACAGCCCACGGCTCCGTGCTGCTCCCGGTGCCTGACAGCTCCCCTGGCTCCTGCTCGGGGCTGAGGGAAGAGGCGTCCGTCTCGCAGGCCGGGCTGGCCCCCCGCTGCGACTCTCCCGGCGGGGCCCCCTCCGGCCC
Source organism: Rafetus swinhoei (assembly GCA_019425775.1). Taxonomy (NCBI): domain Eukaryota; kingdom Metazoa; phylum Chordata; order Testudines; family Trionychidae; genus Rafetus; species Rafetus swinhoei. The sequence goes on from JAFJHL010000039.1 coordinate 5,822,458, forward strand.
GGCCTCTGCCACACAGGGAGCCGGCTGCTGCGGCACCGCGGTGACCTGGGACACACGCAGGGGAAGGGCTAGCAGTGATGGAGGGACTGGGAACCGCGACTCCTGGTTTCCTTAGCCAGCTCTGCAAGGGCAGTGTGGGCCAGTGGGGAAAGCCAGGGGCCAGGGGCCAGGAGCCGGGACTGGGGCTCTGGCAGGGAGCGGGGGCCAGTGGGGAGAGCCGGGGACCGGGCAGGTAGCGGGGGCCAGTGCCCGGGCAGGGAGCGAGAGCCAGTGGGGATAGCCGGGGGCTGGGGAGGGCCAGGGGCTGGGAGCGGGGGCCAGTGGGAAGAGCTGAGGGCAGGGCAGGGAGCAGGGCCTAGTGGGTAGGGCCGAGAGCTGGGCAGGGAGCGGGGCCTAGCGGGGAGAGCCAGGGAGTGGGACCTAGTGGGTAGACCTGGGGCCGGGCAGGGAGCGGGGGCCAGCGGGGAGGGCCGGGGGCCGGGCAGGGTGCGGGGCCTAGCGGGTAAAGCCGGGGGCTGGGCAGGGAGCGGGGAGGGCCGGGGGCAGGCAGGGAGAGGGGCCTAGCGGGTAGAGCCGGGACCCGGGCAGGGAGCGGGGCCTAGCGGGTAGAGCCGGGGGCCGGGCAGGGAGCCGGCTCACCTGGAAGCGGCCTCGCTGGTAGGACACGGAGGCGGATCTCACTCGGCCGCTGGCGTGGCTGTCCCCGGCGGTCAGGCTGGCCCGCTCGGCCGCCCCCGGCGGGCCATCGGCTGCCTCGGCTGCGCGGCAGGAAGAGAAGAGCAGAGAGGGGAGGGCGTCGCGGGCTGGCGCGGCCCGGCCCGGCGCTAGCGGTTCCCCCCAACCCCGGGCGGCATGCAAAGCAATGGGGGGAGCGGATGAGCCGGGGCGGCGGGTGAGATGGCGCGGGAGGCGGCGGCGGGCGGCGGGGCGCGACCGGGGGGCCCTGACTCGCAGCACACTACCTTGGCGGGCTTTGGCTCTCTGCAGAAAGCCGGCGGACTGCCGGAGCCTGAGTGCCCAGCTTTTTAATTTGCGACTCCAGGATTTCTTGCTAATAGGGTTTTTGAGACTAGGGCAAGTAAAGCTTAGGCCAAAATATCCACCTCCTGTCTGCAGGCGAACGGCTCCGACGCCGGCCACGGCAGCAGGGCAGGCCTCCGGCTCCGGCCGCAAGGAAGGCTCCGGGGACGGCTCCTGAGGGGACAGAGGGGCAGGGGAAAGCCCGCGCCTGAATGGGATGGAGGGAGCCTTGGAACCACGATCCTGCCCCCCCCCGCGCTGCCGGGGGCGCCAATCCGCCGGGTGGGCTCTGTGCGCAGGGTCAGGGGCTTCTAATTTGACCCTGATTCACGCAGGGCCCGCGCCTCACAAAGCGAAGTGTGTGCGGGCCTGGCGCGCAGTGGGGGTCGGCGCAGAGGAGGAGCGCGGTGGTTTCCCGCGGGGAGGCCTCGGGTTTGGCTGCGGCGGGAATGCGCTGTGGGGGGCTGATCTCGGCCTGTCAGCCGCCCCAGGGCATCTCGCGTGGGGGTTTGCGCGCCCAGCAGCCCCAATCTCAACCAGGGGGCGTCTGTGCGGCGCGCAGCGCAGGGCTAATCTCGACCGGGGCGTCTGTGCGGCGCCGCACGGGGCCCCAATCCCCGCCGGGGGCAGGGGCGCTCAGCGGCGCCCGGCACAGGGCCCCAATCCCGGCCGGGGGCTTTGTGCGGCGCCCGCACTAGGGGCCCGGATCCGGGCGAAGTGGCTGGAGCCGATCCGGCCGTGCACGCCACTCACGGGCAGACAGAGTTCGCTGGGCTCGACCGTACTGCCCTCGGGGTCCCGCGCCAATGGCAGCGAGGCAGCGGGCTGGCTGGCAGCCTCGGCGGGGGGCGGCGGAGACCCGCCCTGGGACTCCGCCGGGCTGCCCTGTGCTCCCTCTCCGGGGGAAGAGCCGGCGGCCAGCCCGTCCGGGGCCGCCCCAGAGAGCGTGTCCTCGGTGGAGGAGAGTGGGGACTCCGTGCTCTGGGGGTCCTTCTGGCTCTCGGAGCAGCTGTGCTCCTGGTACAGCAGCGTCCTTAGCTTCTCGTCCAGGCTCTTGATGCGGTTGTCGACAAAATCCATCTTGGGAGGCCCCTCGCCGTCCGACTCCGGCACCGACGGGGGGAGCAGGGCCGGCTCTGGCGCTGGCCCCGCCACGGAGCTCAGCGGGGCCTCCCCTTGTGGAGGCTGCTGGCCCTGGCGCTCGGATGTCAGGGCCTCCCTCAGCAAGGGCAGCTCGCCAGCGGGGCCGACGGGCGGGTCACCGGGTTGGGGGGCCAGGGGCTCCCCCGTCTCCGGCCCGGCCCAGCTGCTGCCCGCGAGAGGTGCTAGTTTCTCTGCCTCTGCTCCCTGCCGCTGCTCAGGTTTGGCGCTGGGGCACTCGGGCACCGTGTGGTCCTCTGGGCTGGCGCGGGGGCCCAGGCTCTCCGCAGCCGGCAGCCCAGCCTGGGGACACAGCTCCTTTGTGCTGTCCTTGTCCAGACCTGGAACGACAGCCGGGTACAGTCAGGCACCCACGAGGCGCCCCCGCAGCCGGCCGGACAGAGGCCGGGGGGCTGCCCCACCCAGGGCTGCGGGGGGTGGAAAGGTGAGGGGTGCGCTGGGAACTTCTGTAACCCCGGGAGAGGCCCTGTTCTTGGCAGTGCCCCGGGGCGGCCGCACGGAGGTTTACACCCCTCCAGGCACGTGGCTCCAGCTCTCGCAGACAGAGGCCGCATCGCTGTCAGGGCAGCCCCCGCGGCTCCTGGCTCCTTCCTGCCCGACCCCGAGACCCATCGCATGGAGGGCTCCCTGGATGCCTCAGAGCCTCAGCCCACGCGGAGCCACAACCCGCTTCTCCCCGGCCGCCCTCGCCCCAAAGCCAGGCTCCGACACAGGCCTCGGCACGCCATCCGGTTCCTCCGGCGCCCCGAGCTCCCGCCCCTGCTCACCCGTAGCTGCCGGCGGGTGCTGCAGGGAGCCGGGCGCCTGGCCCTCTCGGTTCCTTATGGTCTGATTGATGCAGAACCTCCAGCGGCCGACCGGCGAGGACTGCGGGGCGCACTCGTCTGGGGACAGAGGAGAGTGTCGCTCACCCCGGCCCCCGAGCCCAGCGGGCACGTCGCCACCGGAAGGCTCGCGCGTCCCCGCCCGGCGCGTTCTGAGGCGCGAGCTGCTCTGCGCGGCACAGGCCTCGCCGGCGGGGTGTGCCCTGGCGGACGGCAAACACCCCGCGCCGAGGGGCAGGCCTCAAGGGAAGTGAATCCTAGCAGGGGTGCCGGCCGCGTCCCTGGCGTGGGAAGCACGTGGAGCTCGCTACGTCGTCAGGGCCGCAGAGTCCCACCTCCCGTGGCCACACGGCACAGCCGTGACCCTCACAACCCCCCCTTCCTGAGGCAAACCCTCCAGGGGGACATCCTGCCTTGATTCCAGCAGGGCGGGCTGGAGACCCCGCCACGAGCCCTGGCCAGCGGCCCCAGTGCTTCTGGTCTGACTGCGGCTTGCTTCCCCCTGCCCCAGGTCATGCTTGCAGGCTTCCTTGCCGAGCAGACGCGCCCCCGGTCCCCAGGCAGGTGCCGGCAGCCTGCGCAGCTCCCAAAACGGGGCTCCTGGCGGTAACCCCGGAGCGCCCAGGAGCCTGGTGCCAGGCAGAGAGAGACACGGACCCTGGCTCGCGCCCGAGCGCGGCGCAGACCCGGCGAGCGGGCACGGTTCGCTCCGGCAGGCTGGGGACGGGGACTTACGGCCGGTCTGGGCGGCGGGGTTCGTCTGGGCCTGCTCCGACGGCCCTGTCTGGATGGAAGGGCGACAGGTGAGCGCAGAGCAGAGCCGTGGCGGTGCCGAGGGCGCCTGAGGCACAGAGCCACTCTTACCTGGCTGCTGCCGGGCTCGCCGTGGGCGGCGTCGCTGCCCGACGCCCGCTCCTCCAGCGGCAGACTCCGCAGGATCTCCTGGGCCTGGCACACGACGGCTCTCAGCTCCTCCACAAACTTCTCCTTCTCGCTCTCCAGCACAAAGATATCTTCCACCTGCGGGGACCCACAGCAACCTCAGGCAGGCCGGGGGCGCAGGTACGCTTGCTGGCCTGCCCCCAGCCACCTGCTGCAACCCGGGAACCGCGCCGGCCCCATGAGCTCAGGGCCCAGGCGCAGGGACGCAGGACCGGGGCAACAGACCCTCTGCCCCCCTCGTGTGCCAGGGGCCCCGGGCGGGACACAGGACTAGGGCAACAGACCCTCTGCCCCCCTCGCGTGCCAGGGGTCCCGGGCAGGACACAGGACCGGGGCAACAGACCCTCTGCCCCCCTCGCGTGCCAGGGGCCCCGGGCGGGACACAGAACCGGGGCAACAGATCCTCTGCCCCCCTCGCGTGCCAGGCTGGCCCGCTCACCATGTAGTCAGCAATGTCCTCAGGCGCGTCGCCGTCCGCGTCGAACTTGAAGGTGACCATCTTGTTGTTGTGCGTCTCCAGCTGGCACTCCACCATGTTGTCCCCGCAGGTGGACACCTGGCACAGGAGCAGGAGGCCAGCGCTGGGGGGGGTCCCAGCACCGGGCAGCCCAGGGAGCGGGCAGGGACCCACAGGGCGAGCTGCGGCTGGAGGTGAGGCAGCCCCTCCCCCCTCCCCGCAGAGAACAGCAACGCCCCCGCCCCAGTGAAAGCAGCCCCCGGACAGCCGGGACAACCCCCGGGGCCCAAGCGACTGCACCTGCTTCCCCCCACCACTGCGGGCTGGGATTTCCCACGGCTGCTGGAGGGGGGGTGGCAGAGCAGTGGGGGCCCCAGACAACGGACAGGGAGGCTCTGGCCAGGCGGAGGCCAATGGGCTGCGGAGAGGGGGCTGGTCCCAGCAGGGGCACAGGGCGGGGAGGAGGGCGAAGGGCCGGCGGAGAGAGCTCCCCCCGCCACTATCAACCTGCAGCACGGTGAGCTGGAATTTGGTGCCCTTGTCCGGCCGGGGGCAGGACGCCCGCCGCTGCTTACTTCTGTCCTGCTTGCCGTTGCCGCCCGTCGGCTCGTGGGCGCCGTCCTTCAGAGCGGCCAGCTCGGGGGGTAGCCTGGGGCGTGCAAGGGGAGAAGGGTGAGCGAGCCGGCTGCGGCAAGCCAGACCGAGCTGCCCGCCCCTCCTGCCCCACCGACCCCGGCCCACCCGCTGGGATCCCTGCCCCCAGTCTGGCTGCTCTATTTGGCAGTTCCTGTCCGGAGCGCTCCTGGAGCCTTGCGGCGAGGAGTTCCGCAGGCCAAAGGGTGATGGAATCGCTTGGCTCTGTTGGCCAAGGCTGTGGGCAGCTCGGCCCACTCGGAGGGGTCAGGCACACGGCGGCAAAGGACGGGGCTGCCCACCTCCCCTCGCCGGCAGGGGCCGCAAAGGGAGAAATCACTCCCACAGGACTCTTTCCCTGGGGCGGCTGGGACACACCGGGCCCCTGACGCCAGTGAAGCAGCACCGCCCACACCTGGCGCGCCCGGAGCGGCAAGGAAGGAGACTCACCCCTGCAGCACGTCGGGCTTCGGAGCAGCTCCTTGGGGCTCCGGCGTGGGAGCAGGCTGGGACCCCTGCAGGAAACAAGCACGTCAGCCAGTCCCGGCCAGGGCTGTCCGAGAGCGAGCCGCCGGGCACTTGGGGGCGCTGGCTCTGCCGGGGGCCAGCTACCGCCAGAGCAGGATCCCGGGGGCAGGGGCAGTGACTGGGCTACCGGCTGGGTGGCTTCGCCAGCCAGGAGCAAGGGCGGAGGAGTTGACTCAGCCAGAGCAGCGAGGGCCGGGATCGCCAGACCTGCCCAGACCCGCCGGGAAGAGACCCCTTTGCACGAGGGCAGCCCCGCTCGACTGGGGGCCTCCAGGCTTGGGGCAAGGAAACCGGCCGCCAAGATCTGAACCGCAGGAGAAACCCAGGATTCCAAGAGGAGCGCGATGTGGGCCGCCCCGACCTCCCCCGACGCCGGCAGTGGACCGCCCCGGCCTCCCGACGCCGGCAGTGGGCCGCCCCGGCCTCCCCCGACGCCGGCAGTGGGCCGCCCCGGCCTCCCCCGAGGCTGGCAGTGGGCCGCCCCGGCCTCCCCCGAGGCCGGCAGTGGGCCGCCCCGGCCTCCCCCGACGCCGATGGGAAGTGCATGGGGCCTCTCCGCCTCGTCTCAGCCCTGCCCCCCCGGGATTCCAGCAGGGCCAGTGCTCCGGGGGGAAGGGCGCTCCCCTGACGTCCAGCCACGGCACCGTGTGCCCGGGCAGCCTGGCAGGGAACAGCTGCTGCTCCGGGCGCTGGCCCCCCCGCCCGCCCCTTGGCCAGGACCCGCTCCGCCCCGGCGGCAGGGGAAATTCCCTCTGCTCCGTCCGGCGCCGGGTCCCGGGGGGCATCAGCTCGCACCCCGCTCTGGGTCAGAGGCCCTGCTGCCCCGGGCAGCCCTCCTGAGCTCCCCGGGCCTCCCGCCACCCCGCGACGGCGGGCAGGGACAGTGCGGGTGGCTGAGCGCAGGGGCAGCGGGTCTCCGCTGGGGCAGCTGTGGGCAGCGCCCCAGGGGGCCAGAGGGGGCAGGGCTTGCCTTCCCTGCCCAGGGTCTGGCAGTGCCCTGTATCTCCGGTGTGCCAGGCAGGACTGGGACTGTCCCACTCTGCCCCCTCAGCCCCGCCGGCGGCACTGTGGGGCCGGGCAGAGCCTGGCAGGCTGACAGAGCTACTGCAGAGCACAGCTGCTGCAGACGAGCTGCCTACGGCTCTGGGGTCCCAGGGCTGGCAGCAGAGCCTGCTCTAACCCCTGGGCACCACTGCCCGCATGCCGCTCGCTGACCGGGGAGTTCAGGGGCTGACCCGGGCCAGGGACCACCGCCCACGCTCAGCCTGAGGGGGCCACGTACCTGCTCCAGCCGGGGACTCAGGGGGGGCTGCGGGGAGGCCCCCGACTCTGCCGCCAGCAGGACGTAGGCCGGCTGCTGCCCGGCCGGTGGCCGCGCTCCGCGAGCTGGCTCCAAGGAGGGCTGCACCGGGAGGATCCTGTCCCTTATGCCGTCGCTCGCCCCTTGCGTCATGGGCTGCCCCACGCCGCTGCCAGCCTGCTCTGCGCCGGCCTCCTGGCCCAGTGCCCCACGGGCCGGCTCGGGAGACGACGGGAAGGCCAGCGGCTCTGCCTGGCAGAGGGGCTGAACCACGTACAGCAAGGGCTCTGCTGGCTGCTCGGCGTAAGGCGGGTACGGGGGCTGCTGCGAGTAAGCCAGCGGCTCCGAGGCGGGCTGCTTCGGCCCCTCCAGGGCGCCTGCGCCCAGCACGAACGGCAGCGGCAGGGGCGGCGCTGGCTGGGCCAGGCCCGGCTGCACTACGGCCTCGGGGGGAGCTGCGGCGTATGGCAGCTGCATGGGCGCATTCTGCGGGGGGGGCTGCATCGAGGCCGCCTGCTGCAGCTGTTGAATGGCAGGGACCTGCTGCATCGGTGCACCTTGCTGCGGTTGCTGCAAGGGGGGGAGCTGCTGCACCGGGGCCGTCTGTGGGGGCAGTTGGTGCACAGCTGGGACCTGCTGCACGGGGGCTGTCTGTGAAGGCATTTGCTGTAGTTGCTGCACGGGGGGGACCTGCTGCACGGGGGCTGTTTGCTGAGGCATTTCCTGCAGGGCCGGGACCTGCTGCACGGGGGCTGTCTGCGGAGGCAGTTGCTGCATGGGGGGTAGCTGCTGCACGGGGGCCGTCTGCGGAGGCAGTTGCTGCAGGGCCGGGACCTGCTGCACGGGGGCTGTCTGTGGAGGCAGTTGCTGCATGGGGGGTAGCTGCTGCACGGGGGCCGTCTGCAGAGGCAGTTGCTGCATGGCTGTGAACTGCTGCACAGGGGCCGTCTGCAGAGGCAGTTGCTGCAGTGCTGGGACCTGCTGCATGGGGGCCATCTGCTGCAGTTGCTGCACGGGGGCCGTCTGTGGAGGCATTTGCTGCAGTTGCTGCATGGGGGGGACCTGCTGCACGGGGGCTGTCTGCGGAGGTATTTGCTGCAGTTGCTGCATGGGGGGGACCTGCTGCATGGGGGCCGTATGCAGAGGCATTTCCTGCAGGGCCGGGACCTGGTGCACGGGGGCCGTCTGCGGAGGCAGTTGCTGCAGGGCCGGGACCTGCTGCACGGGGGCTGTCTGCGGAGGCAGTTGCTGCATGGGGGGGAGCTGCTGCACGGGGGCCGTCTGCGGAGGCAGTTGCTGCATGGGGGGGAGCTGCTGCACGGGGGCCATCTGCGGAGGCAGTTGCTGCATGGGGGGGAGCTGCTGCATGAGGGCCGTTTGCTGAGGCATTTGCTGCAGAACCGGGACCTGCTGCACAGGGGCCGTCTGCAGAGGCAGTTGCTGCATGGGGGGGAGCTGCTGCATGGGGGCCGTCTGCTGAGGCATTTGCTGCAGAGCCGGGACCTGCTGCACAGGGGCCGTCTGCGGAGGCAGTTGCTGCATGGGGGGGAGCTGCTGCACGGGGGCTGTCTGCGGAGGCAGTTGCTGCATGGGGGGGAGCTGCTGCACGGGGGCCGTTTGCTGAGGCATTTGCTGCAGAGCCGGGACCTGCTGCACGGGGGCCGTCTGCAGAGGCAGTTGCTGCAGGGCCGGGACCTGCTGAGGCTGCGGCGCGGGCGGGCCCAGCTGCAGAGGCAAGGCCCCAGGTGGGAGCTGGCCCACCCCCTGCACGTTCCCAGCGAAGCGGGCCGGGGGCTGGGTCTGCGGGGCCGGGGCAGGGCCGGGCCGAGACTCAGGAAGGCAGAGGCCGGGTCGAGCTCGGCTGCCGTCTGGCCGCCGGTGCTGGGCGTGGGCTCCGGCTGGGCGCTGGCTGCCGGCACGGCCTGGGGCGACACAGCCGTCAGTGTGGGCGGCACCGGTCCCTCCGGCCCTCCGGGCAGCTGCAGCTCGCAGTGCTGGGGACAAAGCAACGGGAGTTACGTGGGGCACCGCAAACCCACCCCAGCACAAGCCCCCCAACGCACTACTGCATTCCCAAGGGCCGGGGCCCCGCTAGGGACGTCAAATCCCACTGGCTCAGCTCACTGCTGAAGGAGGGTGTACATGGGCCCGCCGGAGCAGCCTGCCAGCCGCGCACCTGGGCCCAGCGCGGACGGGGCGGCTTCGGAGCGCCCCGGCCCGCCCGCCCGACCAGGACCGGGTAACCAGCCGGTCTCGGCTCAGCTCTAGCTGCCTGCCAGGGTTTCTTGGCACCCCGGGGCCCAGCGCCACAGATGTAGCGTCTTCTGTGGGGGTGCACCTGGTGAGGCCTGAGGCTGGGGAGCTGCCGGCGGAGCTGAGCCGAGGGGGGGGCAGAGCTGTGGGTGGCCCAGGTTCTGCTGCGGCACCTGCTAATGGATGAGGGCCCCGAGTAAAGAAGCGGGTTAGTGACAAAGCACAGCTGGAGTCCACCCGCACCCCCAGCGTTTGCTGGGGCTCCCCTGCCCAGCACAGACATTGGGACCTGGCTTGCGGCCTCGGCCCTCCTGCCTGGGAGCTGCAGCCACCCTGCCAACGGCTGGGGCTAGTCCCGCCCCCAGCAGACAGCCCTAGAGAGCTGGTGCCCTGCCCCCAGGCACGGCCTGGCTTGGAACTAGCAGGGGTGGCTCAGCTCTGTAACAAGCCAGGGTGGGCTCCTCGCCCCAAAGGTAACGGTGAATCTCCATCCCTGCCCCCCAGCTTTGCCCCCCTCCCCCCAGCGCCCCCACTGCTACAGCTCGGGGCACTCAGAGCCCGGGCGCCAGCTGGCGAAGCGAGTGGGTCTCAGCACCCGGGCAGGCGCGTCTAGGCTGCTACCTGGAGCGCCGCAGCGCCATCCTGGGGAAGGGAGTTCCCCAGCGCAGGTCGGCCGCTTGGGGAGGCAGGACAGTTGGGCACTGGAGACCCCTCGGGCCAGAAAGCCCTTTGGGCTACGCAAGGGGCCGGCCCGATCCCAGTGCTGTAACCGGCGCAAGGAGAAGCCTTACCCCAGCCATCTGCTGATAGTGCCCTGCCAGCGGCTGTGGTGGGTAGAGGTGCCCCTGGAGACTGGTTTCCGGCGGGGGGTAGAGGTGCCCCTGGAGGCTGGTTTCCGGAGGGGGGTAGAGGTGCCCCTGGAGGCTGGTTTCCGGCAGGGGATAGAGGTGCCCCTGGAGGCTGGTTTCCTGGCAGGGGGTAGAGGTGCCCCTGGAGGCTGGTTTCTCCGGCAGGGGGTAGAGGTGCCCCTGGAGGCTGGTTTCCGGCAGGGGGTAGAGGTGCCCCTGGAGGCCGGCGTCCGGCAGCAAGGGGGCAGAGGCCGGCTCGGCGTAGGCCAGGCTGTGCTGCCGAGCAGCATCCGACAGAAGCCCCACCCCGGCGCTGCTCTCCGACAGGCCCTCAGCTGCAGGGAGGCAAGAAAGGCCCATCAGTCTCTGGCCGGCGTGTCCTTTCCCAGCGGACGCCCATGCAGGGGGCCCAGCGGGTCTCGCCCCAGGCCCACAGCCCCCTCGCAAGTCCAGCCCCTCACAGAGCAGGGCGAAGGGGCCACAGGTCGCCGGGCAGTGCGCAGATGGGGGCACCGAAAACCCCCAGCTCCCGCCCCCCCCAGCACTCCAGGAGGGGCGGGACTGCCGCAGCCGGGGGCAGGTGACGGCGCGGAGGCGGGAAGAGAGCCGGACACCGCTTCCACCACGTTCTCACGGCAGTGCCGCGTCTGGGCGGGAGCTAGAAGTACCCCAAGGGCCCTGCTGTGCCTGGAGCCCCCTCTCTTCCCCCCAGCCCTGGACAATGAGCCCCACCGCGCCCCGGATGCAGCTCTCCCCAGCGGACGCCCAGAGAGGGCCCCCGGCAGCTGACCCAGGCGGCAGCGCTGTGCGCGGATACGGCCCTGCGAGGCCGGGGGCAGCTGTGACCGCAGGCGTTTCTCAGCGACCAGGGACACCAGAACAGCTGCCCAGTGGAGAGGCCGGCTCCCAGGCTCGAGGGGGGGGACCCAGGCTTCTCGTTGGTGCTGCCCAGCCCCCGGCTCTCCACCTACCCGCGAAGGACGAGCAGTGCTGACTGTGCTGCAGCAGCTGCTGCCGGGCGTGCTGGTCCACCTCCGTCTCCTCCCACTCGGCGCCCCCCGGCTGGGACGAGGCACCCTGGGCCGCCCGCTGCTCCTCCAGGTAGCTGGCCTGCCGCCGCTCCCGGCTTTTCTTGATCAGGGCCACGCGGTCCCGGATGGACTTGCCCACCGCTTTGGAGTCGCTTTCATGGAAGAATCCAGATTTCACCTGCAGAAGGGGGAGCAGGATGGGAAAGATGAAGACCCAGGCCGGCTCTCTACAGAGCCCGGCAAAGGCGAGGGGCCGGCCAGCTCTCCGCAGAGCCCAGTGCAAAGGCGAGGGGCCAGCCGGCTCTCCGCAGAGCCCGGCGCAAAGGCGAGGGGCCAGCCGGCTCTCCGCAGAGCCCGGTGCAAAGGCGAGGGGCCGGCCGGCTCTCCGCAGAGCCCGGTGCAAAGGCGAGGGGCCGGCCGGCTCTCCACAGAGCCCGGCAAAGGCGAGGGGCCAGCCGGCTCTCCGCAGAGCCCGGCGCAAAGGCGAGGGGCCAGCCGGCTCTCCGCAGAGCCCGGCGCAAAGGCGAGGGGCCAGCCGGCTCTCCGCAGAGCCCGGCGCAAAGGCGAGGGGCCGGCCGGCTCTCCGCAGAGCCCGGCGCAAAGGCGAGGGGCCGGCCGGCTCTCCGCAGAGCCCGGTGCAAAGGCGAGGGGCCGGCCGGCTCTCCGCAGAGCCCGGTGCAAAGGCGAGGGGCCGGCCGGCTCTCCGCAGAGCCTGGCAAAGGCAAGGTCACACCAATCCGATCACTTTCTTTGATAGGATAACGAGTCTTGTGGCTAAGGGAGAAGCGGTGGCCATGGGATACCTAGACTTTAGTACGGTGTTTGACATGGTCTCTCATGATCATCTTATCAATAAACGAGGCAAATGCAACTGAGATGGGGCTACTCTAAGGTGGGTGCAGAACTGGCTGGATAACCGTTCTCAGAGTCGTTATTAACGGTTCCCAATCCTGCTGGAAGGGCAGAACAAGGGGATTCCCAGGGTCTGTTTTGGAACCGGCTCTGTTCAATGTCTTCCTCAGCGATTTAGACATCGGCATAGAGAGGACGCTTATTGAGTCTGCAGGTGATCCCACGCTGGGAGGGGTTGCGAGGGCTTTGGAGGAGGGGTCAGAATTCAGACTGATCTGGACACACTGGAGAAATGGGCTGAGGTCAAGAGGGTGAAGTTCAATAAGGACCAATGCAAAGTGCTCCACTTAGGAAGGAGAATCCGTGTCACACTCAGAACGGGAAGCGACTGTCGAGGGAGGAGCCCTGCAGAAAGGGATCCAGGGGTCGGAGCGGCCCACACGCTAAACAAGAGCCAACAGTGGGACGCTGCTGCAGACAAAGCAGCTGTGCTTCTGGGCGGCATGAATGGGAGTGCGGTGAGCAAGAAGGGAGGAGCCATCCCCCCCTCTGCTCTGCGCGGGTCAGGCCTAGCTGGAGAGCAGGGGCTGCTAACAGGGAGTTTGGAGAGGGAGTTCTCCTGGTGAAGGAGGAAGCTCATCCAGGGCCCGTGAGGGAAGTGGCTGTCTGCAGTGTGTGTTTGTGCTCGGGGGCTTCTTGCTGTGTGCTGATCTTTTGTTTGGCTGTTTGGTTTCTTCACTCCACGGAGTGTGTGCTGTGACTGGCAGGTGGAAGCCGTGAGCTTCTAATCAGGGTTTGAAATCTGGAAGCCTCTGCTCATTGGTTGAGCGTTAATCGGGGGGAAGGGCCATCAGGCAGTGCAGGGCTTTATAAAGCAGTGAGTCAGCACCTGGTGGCTGCTAACAGGGAGTTAGGAGAGGGAGTGGGAAGGGGGTGAGATACACTGGCCATTCTTTACAATCTTTTCACCACGCTCCTGCCCTTCAGGGAGGCACTGAATAACAATTGAGGAATCTCTCTGAAGGAAGGCAGGTATGGATGGTGACAGCTCTGCTGTTGTTGCCTGCACAGCATGTGCCTCCTGGAAGACAGAAGGGATTTCATCTGCACTAAGTGCAAGCTGGTCGCCATTTTGGAAGAAAAAATGAGAGGACTGGAGGCCCAAGTATCGACCCTCTGTTCCATCAGAGAGGATGAAGACTTCCTCGATAGAAGGCAGCGTTTAATCCTGCAGGCACAGCAGGCTGAAGAGCCAGTCAGGGCAGTACCAGACAAGGAAGAGAACTGGCAGCTTGTAACCTCTAGAAGAAGAAAGCAGCCAATACAGGAATGGGGGATACCTGAGGAGGTAAGTAACCACTTTCAGGCTCTCTCCACAGGCACTGTGGTGGAGAATGCATTGGCAGGGACCTCTCAGGCAAGAAATCAGAAGGGAACACCATCTACCGGAAGGTATGGGATGCGCAGGCCTAGGGATGGGAGTTCCCCGACCACCACCCCCAAAAGAAGACGACGGGTGGTGGTGATCAGGGACTCCCTCCTAAGAGGGACTGAGTCATCCATCTGCCGTCCAGACCTGCAATCTCGAGAGGTGTGCTGCCTACCGGGAGCTCGCATTCAGGATGTGACCGAGAGTCTTCCGAAAGCGTTTAAACCTTCGGATCTCTACCCCTTCCTGCTTCTCCATGTGGGAACTAACTATACGGCCAAGAACGACCGTGAGCGGGTCACAGCAGATTATGTAGCGCTGGGAAGAAGGATCAAGGAATTTGAAGCGCAAGTGGTGTTCTCGTCCATCCTTCCAGTTAAGGAAAAGGTCCGGGTAGGGATTGTGTAAATGCATGGTTGCGCAGGTGGTGTCGCAGAGAGGGCTTTGGTTTCTTCGACCATGGGACTCTGTTCCGGACACAAGGATTGCTCGGAAGGGATGGGATCCACCTAACCAAGAGAGGAAGGAGCATCTTCGCAGGCAGGCTTGCAAACCTAGCGAGGAGAGCTTTAAACTAGGTTCGTTGGGGGACGGTGACCAAAGCCCTGAGTTAAGTGAGGAAGTCGGATACCGGGAAGGAACACAAAGAGGAACGAGCAACAAAGGAGGACCCCTGACCCAAACGGAGAAGGTGGGGCAATCAACTGGTTATCTGAGGTGTTTGTACACAAATGCGAGAAGCCTGGGAAACAAACAGGAAGAATTAGAGGCCCTGGCCCAGTGCAAGAACTATGATTTGATTGGAATAACGGAGACTCAGTGGGATGACTCGCATGACTGGAGCGCTGTCATACAAGGGTATAAACTGTTCAGGAAGAACAGGCTGGGGAGGAGGAGTTGCATTGTATGTAAGAGAGCAGTAGGATTGCTCGGAGCTCCAGTATTTAGAGGGAGAAAAGCCTGTTGAGAGTCTATGGGTTAAGTTTAGAGGTGGAAGCAACAGGGTGATGTTGTGGTTGGGGTCTGCTATAGACCACCGGATCAGGTGGATGAGGTAGACGAGGCTTTCTTCGGACAACTGAGAGAAGCTTCCAGATCGCAGGCCCTGGTTCTCATGGGCGACTTTAATCACCCTGACATCTGTTGGGAGACCAATACGGCAGTGCACAGACAATCCAGGAAGTTTTTGGAGAATGTTGGGGATAACTTCTTGGTACAAGTGCTGAAGGATCCCACCAGGGGCCATGCGCAGCTTGACCTGCTGCTCACAAACAGGGAGGAACTAGTAGGGGAAGTAGAGGTGGGTGACAACCTGGGCACCAGTGATCATGAGATGGTAGATTTCAGGATCCTGACCAAAGGAAGAAAGGAGAGCAGCAAAATACACACCCTGGACTTCAGAAGAGCAGACTTTGACTCCCTCAGAGAACTGATGGGCAGGATTCTCTGGGATGCTTACGTGAAGGGGAAAGGAGTCCAGGAGAGCTGGCAGTATTTTCAAGAAGCCTTATTAAAGGCACAAGAAGAAACCATCCTGATGCGCAGTAAGAAAAGCAAATATGGTAGGCGACCAGATTGGCTTACCAGGGACATCCTTGGTGAGCTTAAACACAAAAAGGAAGCTTACAAGAAGTGGAAACTTGGACAGATGACTAGGGAGGAGTATAAATATATTGCTCGACAATGCAGGGGAGTTATCAGGAAGGCGAAAGCACAACTGGAATTGCAGCTAGCAAGGGATGTGAAGGGGAACAAGAAAGGTTTCTCCAGGCATGTTAGCAATAAGAGGGTGATCAGAGAGGGGGTGGGGCCCTTACTGGATGAGGGAGGTAACTTAGTGACAGATGATGTGGGAAAAGCTGAAGTACTCAGTGCTTTCTTTGCCTCTGTCTTCACAGACAAGGTCAGCTCCCAGACAAATGCACTAGGCAACGTGGTATGGGAAGGAGGTGGACAGCCCTTGGTGGGGAAAGAACAAGTTAGGAACTATTTAGAAAAGCTAGACATACACAAATCCATGGGCCCGGACTTAATGCATCCAAGGGGGCTGAGGGAGTTGGTGAGTGTCATTGAGGAGCCTTTGGCCATTATCTTTGAAAACTTGTGGAGATCAGGAGAGATTCCGGACGACTGGAAAAAGCCAAATGTAGTGCCCATCTTTAAAAAAGGGAAGAAGGACGATCCAGGGAACTACAGACCAGTCAGCCTTACCTCAGTCCCCGGAAAAATCATGGAGGGGATCCTCAAGGAATCCATTTTGAAGCACTTGGAAGAGGGGACAGTGATCAGGAATAGTCAGCATGGATTCACCAAGGGCAAGTCCTGCCTGACCAATCTGATCAGCTTCTGTGATGAGGCAACTGGCTCTGTGGACGTGGGGAAGTCAGTGGTTGGATAGACCTTGACTTTAGCAAAGCTTTAGATACGGTCTCCCACAATATTCTTGCCAGCAAGTTAAGGGAATGTGGATTGGATAAATGGACTGTAAGATGGATAGAAAGCTGGCTAGAAGGCCGGGCCCAGCGGGTAGTGATCAATGGCTCCATGTCAGGCTGGCGGTCGGTTTCTAGCGGAGTGCCCCAAGGATCTGTTCGAGGGCCAGTTTTGCTCAACATCTTTATTAATGACCTGGATGAGGGGATGGGTTGCACCCTCAGCAAGGTTGCGGCTGACACTAAGCTAGGGGAGAGGTAGATATGCTGGAGGGCAGGGATAGGGTCCAGGGTGACCTGGACAGATTAGAGGATTGGGCCACAAGAAATCTGATGTGGTTCAACAAGGACAAGTGCAGAGTCCTGCCCTTGGGACAGAAGAATCCCAAGCATTGGTACGGGCTGGGGACCGACTGGCTAAGCAGCCGTTCTGCAGAAAAGGCCCTGCGGGTTCCAGTGGATGAGACGCTGGAGATGAGTCAACAGGGCGCCCTTGTAGCCAAGAGGGCTAATGGCATATTAGGTTGCATTAGGAGGAGCGTTGCCAGCAGATCCAGAGCAGTGATTATTCCCCTTTACTCGGCTCTGGTGAGGCCACATCTGGAGTATTGTGTCCAGTTCTGGGCCCCCCACTATAGAAAGGATGTGGGTGCATTGGAGAGGGTCCAGCGGAGGGTGACCAAAACGATGAGGGGCTGGAGCGCATGACCTATGAGGAGACACTGAGGGATTTGGGTTTGTTTAGTCTGCAGAAGAGAGGAGTGAGGGGGGATTTGAGAGCAGCCTGCAACTTCCTGAAGGGAGGTTCCACAGAGGCTGGAGAGAGGCTGTTCTCAGTAGTGAAGAACGGAACAAGGAGCAATGGTCTCAAGTTGCAGCGGGGGAGGTCTAGGTTGGCTATTAGGAAAAACTCTTTCCCTAGGAGGGCGGTGAAGCACTGGGCTGGGTTCCCTAGGGAGGGGGTGGAATCTAGAGTGGAATCTAGGGGGTAGAAACATCCCTAGAGGTGTTTAAGTCTCAGCTTGTCACAGCCCTGGTTGGGCTGATTGAGTCAGGGTTGGTCCTGCCTTGGGTAGGGGCCTGGACTGGATGACTCCTGAGGTCTCCTCCAGCCCTCGGGTTCTAGGATTGTGTCCAGCTCTGGGCCCAGGGCTCAGGAGAGACGGAGAAACTGGAGAAGGCCTAGAGCAGAGCAACGAGGAGGACTCAAGGCCTAGGAGCACTTGCGGGTGCCAGCGTTGCAGAGACGCCCATGGGAATGAAAAGCGAAGGGCCGCCCCTGCTCCGCCAGTCGGGTGTCCGCCTTGGCCTCCGCCTGTCCCGGTACTGCCCAAGAAGGGTGGGGGCCCGACAGCCACGCTCCCAGCCCCGGCAGCTGCTGCTGTGCCGCCGGAGCACTCAGTGCGAGAGGCCCTGGCCAGGGACCTCCCATTGCGAGCAGGCAGCCGGGGGCTCCTGTCGCAGTGGGCCCAGCACCCGGCCCGCCCCGCCCCCCAAGCAAGACAAGATCTCCCGCCCCAGCAGCCGGAGGGGGACTCACCATCTCACAGGCCACCTCCTCGGGCACGTCCAGCTCCAGGTTGAAACTGAACTCGATGGCTTCGTTGTCCTTGTGCTTCCCCTTCAGCTTCTTGGGATCTTCCACCCAGAGCCTCAGGGCCAGGGCCGGGTTCAGCCCGTCGTCGTCCTCTGCCAGCTCCACCCGCAGCCCCGTGCCCTCCGCGACGAAGGCGTGGTTCAGCAGGTCTCGGATGGACAGCCTGCCAGCCAGAGGGAAGGGGTTAGGGGCCCGCTGCCAGCAGCCCTGGCAGTGACCCCCACCACCTTCCCAATTTCCGGCCTCCTTGGGCCCGCAAGCCACAGACACCCCCCCCTTCTGCCCTGCCCCCGGCCGGGCCAAGCGCGCAGCCACTGGGCCGGCTGGGGCAGGCCCTCGCTGAACCGAATCCAGAGCGCTAGCGACCTGCCTCGGGGCACCCAGCAAATCAGCAGCAGAGCTGGCCAGAGAACCCAGGCGTCCAGGCTCCCAGCCCCCCCACTCTAACTACTGGACCCCACTCCCTGCCCCCCAGCCAGGGAGAGAACCCAGCTGTCCTGGCTCCCCCTGCTCAGGGGCCGGGAGCAGCGCCACCCCGGAGGGCCCGCGAAGGGGACTCACCTCTCGGCTTTGTTCTGCTGGATGCAGCCCTCGATGATCTCCTTCACCTCCGGGTCGCTCACCTTGTGGAAGCTGGCCGGTTTAATGCCCTGGAAGAGAAGGGAATTGCGTGGGGGCACCACTGGCTCGGCCACAGGACTGGCCCCGCGCACAGGCCCCCTGGCTGGCAGGGACCGCCACTGACCCCACATCCTGGAGAACCCCGGCCCGGGGACCGCCCCAAGCCCTCCCTGCCTGGAGCATCCCGGCCAGTGTGGCAGAATCCACCCCAGCCCTGGGTGCACCTCCCAGGGTGGAGTCCCTTCTCCTGTCAGAATTCGCCTCGAGACCCTCCCCCACCGGCCCGAAGAGCCCAGCAGGGACGCCAAATCCTAGGGAAGCGCGAGGCCGACAGAACATGTAACCGGTTAACTGCCTTAGCGGGACCCTGGCCCCGGGGCTGGGGCTGCCACTGCCACCTCCAGGCCCACACTGGGGCACCTGGCCTCCTGGGCATGAGTGAACCAGTACCTGGTAAAGGGAATGCTTACTGGGGAACGGGTTAACTGGCTGCCCCTTCACATCCCTACAGCCCAGGGGCAATTTCTGGCCCCTCCATCAGTACTTCTGTACCCAAGGGTGACCTGGCGGGCCAGGCCCCAAAGCCCCCGGCTGGAGGCTTGTGCCTCGCCACACCCTGTTCCCGAAAAAGAACCATAGAGAAGTCCTCCAAGCAGGCTAGACTGGCTGCAGAGAAACCAGCCAATCAGGGGCCAGGAAGGCCTACATAAAAAAGTTGCAAGACCAGAGTCAGCTAAGCGTCTCTGGAGCCTCCGAGGTGCGCAGACCAAGGCTGGCTGAGGAAGCGGTCTCCAGGAGGGAAAGCCCCGGAGGCCCCACTCTCTCCCCAGGGCTGGCCCCTGTTAAGTGTGTGCCCAGAAGGGGTTGTGATTCGCATGGGGCGGGACTCAGCCAGAGGGCTGAGCAGCAAAAAGGCTGAAGACGGAGGCAGTGCAGGCACAGACGGGGCCAGACGGGGGGTGTCCCGCCCTGCTACACCAAGTCACCCTGATCCCTGCATTCAGTTACCCCACAGCAGGCCTGCCACCCCTTCCGTCTCCCTCGTGCCTCTTCTGCCCCCTCTCCCACTGACCACCATGGGCACAACAGGATCCGTGGCAACAGAACCAGCCCCTCGACCGTCTGTTCAGTCGCCCTCGTGGGTCTAACGTGCCATTGGAAGGGGCCTGGGTTCCGCTCGACCCCTGGTCTCGGCTAGCTTAAAGGGCCCGCTGGCCTTGCCAGTCCTTCCCCTCTGTCACAGCGATGGGGGGGGGCCCTGCTGGGAATTGACTGGGCCCCTTTGGCCGCTGGGGTCGTTCTCTCCTGCTCTGGTGGGTTCCAGACACGGGGCTTCCAAAGGCACCGAGAGAACCGGCGGTTCCCCCCCAGCTCTGAACGCGCCGCTCACCGCCCCGTCACCCTCTGGCTTCGGACACAGTGCAAGGGGAGGCCAGGCGCGTGGGAGACCGACGGACAGACAGACAGACGGGGATTCAGGGCTCTATCACGAGGGGTGCTGCAAAGCCCCTGGCTTAGTCTGGGATCCCTGTCGGGCCGTGTCCCCCCACTCCCGCACATGTGCCGGGCTGACCCTGACTAGTCACAGCCCAGCCCCTACGGAGATCGGGGGCTGCAGCACGCCAGCCCAGCTTCCTGGGGAGCCGCGCAGACCCCTGGCCTGACCAGGGACCCCGCTGACCCTCGCGCCCTCCCCAGCGAGTCTCCGTGGGAGGGAAGGCGGCAGCGGGGGCCGGGCGTGCCGGCCGCATGGCCGGCGCCAAGGGGAAGGCTTGCTGGTGGGAGGGAGCCCGGCACCTACACTGGTGACCTTGCGGTAGATCTGGGCGGCGTTCTGGCATTCCGAGTAGGGGTACTCCGAGGTAGCCATCTCCAGCATGCACATGCCGAAGGCGTACACGTCCACCGACTCGTCGTAGTGCTCCTCGTACATCTCGGGCGCCATGAACTCGGGCGTGCCTGCAGCGGGAGAGGGGCGTTTCAGTGGCTCCTCTGAGCCTCCCGCATCTAACCGCCCCCCCCCGGCCCTGCCTTGCTTAGAGCCGCGGGGGGCCTGCGGGGGCGGAGCTGCAGCTGGGGACTCGTCGAGCGCCACCGGCCGGAAGGACGCAGGCGCCCTGCTGCAGCGTGCCAGCCACAGAGCAGTGTGTTACGGCGCATGGAGAGCAGCCAGGGGGCCGGGACATGGCATGCGGGTGCCAAGGTGCCGGCAGAGGGACCCCCCAGAACAAATGCGCCCGGGCGCACGCTAGAACAGACGTGAGCGTGGCTCCCCCGTTGCGGAGGGGGAACTGAGGCCGGGTGCCGGACGCACCGATGACGCTCTTGGCGAAGGACGTGCGCATCAAGGTGGCCAGGCCCAGGTCGCCGATCTTCACCGAGCCGGTGGGGCCCGTGATGAAGATGTTGTCGCACTTGAGGTCCCGGTGGATGATGGGCGGGGCGCGGGTGTGCAAGAACTGCAGGCCTTTCAGGATCTGCCAGCACCAGCTCCGCAGCACCTTGGGCTTCATGACTTTGAACCGCTTCAGGTACCTGGGCGGGGAGCAGAGGGGTCAGCGGGAGGGACAGAGGCGCAGCCTGACGGGGGCCCCTCCGAGCCGGGCCCGCACAGTGCTAACTGCCTGGCACGCGCGCCTGAGCTCCCCGGCCCCGGGCCAGGGCGAGCTGGGACGATGGCAGCGACCCTGGGGCACCCGACAGCCGCAGGTTTCAGACGTTTGTCTCGCGACCCAGTGCAGACAATGGTTGGTGCCGCGACCCGACCCAATTTGACTGGCGTGTGGGGTGCAGGAGGGGGCTCCGGCCGGAGGGGCAGGGCTGGGGCGGGAGGGGCTGAGGCAGCTCCCTGCCTCTCCCGGCCCCGCAGACCCTGCTGCCCCCAGACACAGCCAGCAGCAGGCTCTCCGCCAGCGCGAGTGTGGAGCGAGTGCCAGGGCAGGGCAGTGCGGAGACCCGTGCGCTCCCCCGCACCTAAGAGCCGGGCCTGCCACCGGCCGCCTCCGGGGCACAGCGCAGGACAGGCACGGAGCTGCCTCAGCCGCCCCCCTTCCCCGCCCAATCCCCTGCAGCAGCGAGCCCCAGGGCCGGTCGCGAGCTGTCCGAAAACCGCTGCCCGGGGCCACCGGCTGCCAGAAGGCTCAGTAGGGAGAAAGCTGAAGGCCAGAGGCCCGGCCCAGCGGAGCGAAGTGGCGCCGGCGTGCGTGGCTTGTGCCCCGCTCCGGGTCGGCGCGCGCCTTCCCCGCGACCGAAGGGATGGCCTCTGAAAGCTGGAGAGGGCCCTGCGCCAGCCCAGCCCGGGCTCCACCGCTAGCCAAGGGGCGTCGGCAGGAGCCAGCCTGCAGCGTGGCCGCTGATGGCGTGCAGGTGACGCCGGTGCAGACCCGAACGCGCAGCGTGGGGCTGGAACCCGGCGTCGGCCAGCCCAGCCCATCGGGAAAGCCAGCCCGCCCTCGGCGAGAAGGAAGGGGCCTGCGTCCCAGGCTGGTGCAGAGGGCGGGCTGCGGCGGCAGCCCGGAGAGCTAACGGCGGGAGGAGGCACTGGGAAAGGAGAGGGCTCAGCGTGCCGCTAAACGCAGTCATGGGACGGCCGCCCCGGCCCCCAGGCCCGGCTCTGGCGGCAGCTTGGCCCGGGAAGGGCGAGGGGGCGGGGCAGCTGAGGAGAGGGGGGAAAGCTGAGCCTGGAGAGCGAGAAGAGCCGGCTGCGGGGGCCGGGGCAGAGGCCCATGTGCGGCGCGTGGCTGCTGCGCACACTTACGTCTTCAAGGTGCCAGAGGTCATCAGCTCCGTGACTAGCACGATGCACCGCTTGCCCCGCACCGTGGACTCCCAGGAGTCGTAGAAGCGGACAATGTTGGGGTGCTGCAGGCCCTTCAGCATCTCGGCTTCCTCCTTGAAGCGCTGCTGCTCCGCTTTGGTGAGCTTCCTGTCCTGGAGCGGGGAGAGGGGCCCTCTCGTTACAGCCCCGTGCCCCACGGAACGGGCAGGCCCCGGGGTGTGGGGCAGGCACAGGGCGACCCGAGCCGAGGACCAGAAGCTGAGGCAGGCGGAAGGACGCCGGCCGAATTCTCCGTCACCGGCCGGCTAGCGGCAAGATGGGCCTTGCTGAGAGGAAACAGCAGCAGCGAGCCCTGCAGCCGAGGTCCAAGCCACCTCCTGTGCCTTTTCGGCCGCCCGGGGGGGGCGCGTTTATGGCCCGGCTGGGCTCTGCTGCCTCCCAGGGGCTGGTCGTCACTCCCCAGGAAAGAGGCCATATTTGGGGCCCTCCGTGCCGCTGCCCACTGGCCCCCCCGGCGGCAGGACTCGCTCGCCGCCTGGCGTCCCGCAGCGTCTGGCGGGGCAGGACGGCGGCCATGCGGCCCCAAGCCCACGCGGGGAGGAGGCGCGGGAGCCGGGGCAGCTGGCCTGTGGAGAGGGAGGAGCGGGGCGGGCGGGGGCACACGGGCTGGCTGCACTGGCCTGGCCTCTCTGGGCCTGGCCCTGCTGCCACCTGCCTGGGCGAGGAGCCCACAGACAACGGGGCCAGCGCACCACGGCGGCACGAGGGAGGCCAGGCTGCCCGGCGCCTGCGGCGTGACGCACCGAGCAACCCTTCACGCTGCCTGCCTCTCGGCGAGTGGCCAGAGAGCTCAGGGAGAGCCCCCCACCCGCCGCCTGCCCGCACCCTCCGGCTCAGGGCCCCACGCGCTTCCCCTCGTGACCAGCCCTGCGCGGCGCTGACACACCCCGCCCCGGGTACAGGGCACCCCAATGCCCTCCTACCCTAGGACACAAACCAAACCCCGCCCCCCCCGGCCCGGGTACAGGGCACCCCAATGCCCTCCTACCCTAGGACGCAAACCAAACCCCCCGCCCCGCCCCGGTACAGGGCACCCCAATGCCCTCCTACCCTAGGACGCAACCCGGAGCCCCGCACCCCCCGCCCTGGGTACAGGGCACCCCAATGCCCTCCTACCCTAGGACGCAACCCGGAGCCCCGCACCCCAGTCCCCTGTCCTAGGACACAAACCAAACCCCGCCCCACCACTCTGGGTCACAGCCCAGACCCCGCGCCCCCGCCCCGGGTCACAAACCAAACCCTCGCCCGCCCGGGCACAGGGCACCCCAATGCCCTCCTACCCCAGGACGCAAACCAAACCCCGCCCGCCCCTGGGTCACAGCCCAGACCCCGCGCCCCGCCCCGCCCCTGGGTCACAAACCAAACTCCCGCCCGGGTCACAGCCCCAGACCCCGCACCCCGCCCTAGGACACAGCCCAGACCCCCGCCCCTGGTCACAAACCAAACCCCGCACCCTCCCGCCCTAAGACACAGCCCAGACCCCGCCCCCCACCCTGGGTCACAAACCAAACCCCGCACCCTCCCGCCTCTAGGACACAGCCCAGACCCCCGCGCCCCGCCCCGGGTCACAACCCAAACCCCGCGCCCCGCCCTAGGACACAGCCCAGACCCTCGCGCTCCCGGGTCACAAACCAAACCCCCACACCCTCCCGCCCCTAGGACACAGCCCAGACCCCTGCACTCCTCCCGCCCCTGGGTCACAACCCAAACCCCGCACTTCCCGCCCTAGGAGACAGCCCAGACCCCGCGCTCCGCCCCGGGTCACAAACCAAACCCCCGCACCTCTCCCGGGTCACAGCCCAGACTCCCGCACCCCCGTCCCTTACCCCGAGCTCCCTCCCAGGCCTCCATTCACAGCATGGAAGAGTGCGGCCCTCGGCCACCCCGGTCGAGTCCTTAGCGCCCCCGTGCCCGGCCCTGTCCCACCGGCAGGAGCAGATGTGCGAGCTGGGACTAGAGCCCATCTCCCAGTCCTCAGGGCTGCTCCCCACCACAACCGAACACCTTCCGCAGGCCACAAGCGTCTCTGCCCCCCGGGGCCCGCCACGGGTGACCCCCGAGCCCCAGAGCAGCGAAGGGGGTGTAGATCCCCGAGGTCGCCGCAGCACGGGGGGGAAGGGGGCGCGATTCCCTGGCTCTGCGGCCCTCCCCACGGAGACGAGAGCCGACAGCCGACCGGGGTCTCGCTGGCCAACAGCGGCACGCGCAGATGCGGCTCATCGGCAGCGTGGCGAGACGTCTCCCCGGGCCACAACGGGGGGGAACACTGGGAGCACGGACCCCCCGATGACACAGGCAGGCAGCCCGGGCCACAGACTGGCTCTCCCGGGCCTGGCGAGGGAGGCAGCTGCGGCCGGCCGCGCTCTGCAGGGGGCTCAAGGCTCGTCTGCGCAGCCGGGGGAAGCAACGCGGCCGGGGGGCACTTGCTGAGACCCCAATGCCAGAGGGCGCGGCCGCCCTCCCGTCGGGCACTCAGGCCGCGGGCCCGCCCCACCTCGGGCAGGCACCGCAGCCGAGGGCCGCCCGGCCGCACAGAGCCCCTCCCGCCCCCGGCTGCAGGGAACCCCCGCCAGCCGCACAGAGCACAGAGCCCGCGCACCCACCTGCAGCTCGCACCAGGCCACCTCCACCCAGGTCTCCGTGTCGAGCCCTTTGAAGACGGTTTTAAAGGCCCCTCGGCCCAACTCAATGTCGAACTTGAGGAAGCGGCCGCTAGGCGAGGTGGCGACGGCTTTCATCTCCGCCTCCTCTTCAATCTCCTTCTTGGTCTTCTCCCTGCAGGCCTCCGCGCTGGCCTTGGCCCCTGGCTCGTTCCTGGCCTCCTGCCCCAGGGCGCCGGAGGAGGGCTGCTCCACCCGGCCACCGCCCGCGGCCAGCGGCGCCCGCTCATCCCTGGGCGGCGGCTCGGCGGCTCTGTCCTCCTCCATGATCTCCACACTCTTGCGGAAGAAGCGCTTCCGCTCTGTGGCGCCCCCGGAGGCAGGGGCGCTGGCCGGCTCCATGGTCAAAGGGGCCGCGGCGGGCGGGACCCTGCCGCCCAGAGAGACTCCATCAGCCTTCTCTGGCTCCTCCGGGCCGGCCGGCTCGCCGCAATCCGTCGCCATGGGCGCCTCTGGCCCGCCTCCTGCCTGCTCACGCCTGGCACGTTGCGAGGGGCGGCAACCTCCTCTCAGCGCAGCCCCACAGCAGCCTGGAAGGGGGGCAAGAAGAGGGTCGTTTCGGCAGGAAAATCACAAAGCAGCCCCCAGACGTGCAGGGTCGCTGGAGGCCCCCATGGATCCCAATCCCACGTGCCCGGCTCCCCTGGCCCTCCCCTTCCACACCTGCTGGTCACTGTTATTTACGACCCCCCAGGGCTGTTCCCGACACTGCACAGAGCCGCCCCGGGCGCCGCACAGACCCAGGGGGCTGGCCAAGCCCCAACAGAGCCCGGATGCCGTACAAACGCCCAGCAGCAGGCCGCCCAGCAGAGCACGCCGACGGAGGAAAGAGAAACTGAGGCAGTAGGCCCTCACTCCGGAGCCAGGAAGAGAAACTCCCAGCTCCTCGCCCCTCCGCAAACATCTCTCCCTCTGCGTCCCCAGGAGGCACTGGCTCAGATGCGCTGGCCTCTTCACTGGTCTGCACGACGGGCCCTTAATTAATCCTGTCGACCCGAGCCCAGCGCCACCCGGCTCCAGCCGGCGGAAAGCACGGCCGCTTGCCGCAAGGGCCGGCTGCGGTTAGCTCCCACGCGCCCGGCTCCCTGCTCGACCGAGAGTGCATGTAATCACGCAGAGCGCTGGGCCCAGATTAACGGGCTCCACGCCCATCTCCACGGACACCGCTGCGCTCCCGTGCTCCGCCTTACACCACCCCATCGGGGGCACAGCTTCACTCCTGGGGTCCCAGAGCTGGGGAGAGGACCCAGGAGTCCTGGCTCCGAGCGCCCCCACCCTGCGCTAACCACTAGCCCCCACTGCCCCCCAGAGACGTAAGGAACCCAGGAGCCCTGGCTCACGCCTGTCCTTTTCCAATTCACTACAGCCCATGCCCCTCCCAGAGCCAGGGAGAGGACCCAGGAGTCCTGGCTCTGAGCTCTGCCCACCCCACGCTAACCACTAGCCCCCACTCCCCTCCCAGAGCCAGGGAGAGGACCCAGGAGTCCTGGCTCCGAGCTCTGCCCAACCCACGCTAACCACTAGCCCCCACTCCCCTCCCAGAGCCAGGGAGAGGACCCAGGAGTCCTGGCTCCCAGTTCCACCCACCCTGCTCTAACCACTAGACCCCATTCCCCTCCCAGAGCCAGGGAGAGGACCCAGGAGCCCTGCTGCCCAGAGGTGCCAGCGTTCACAGCTCCCTGGCCTGAATTATGCAGGAGATCGAACTGGAAGATCTAACGGCTCCTTGTGGTCTGAAAATCGGCGACTCCGGATCTCCAGCCAGGAGCAGCCCCTGCCCCTGCCCTGCCCCGCCCCGCCCCACAGGGCAGCCCCAGTCAGACTGCAGCCCCCGCCCCACCCCCGCCCCACAGGGCAGCCCCACCAGGCACAGCCCCCGGCCCCACAGGGCAGCCCCAGTCAGACCACAGCCCCCGCCCCCACCTCCACTCCCACAGGGCAGCCCCAGCCAGGCTGCAGCAGCCCCCCACCTGCAGGGCGCCATGGCTGCCCCCCGGAGCAGCTCCCCAAAGGGGCGATTCAGGAATCGAATGTGCTTAGCTGAACCAACAGCAAGTGGAAGGGTGCCCGGATTAGGGACGTGAAAGGTCCCCGGCTCCCCGGTAAGCGTCACATTCACCAGAACGCTTACCGGGGAGCGGCCAGCAGGAGCCTGGCCAACGGTTAACCGATCACGTTAGCTGTTTAACTGGCTAACCACGTAGGCAGCTATTTACACCCAGACCCGATGGCCGCCTCAGTCCCACCACAGGGAACCATCCGCAGCGGCGGCTCCTGGCTCTAGCGCAGGAACACCGAGCGGGCTCCAGACAGAAGGCATGGGAGAGAGCAGAGGCAGTCTCCATCATGGCCAAGTCAGAAGTCGGACAGCGGGTTCCTGGGAAGAGCTCTGCGTTGCTGTGGGGCGCTTGCGCGCAAGGTCAGACCCGAGGTGCGCGGTCTGGGCATGCCTGGGGCCTCTGGCACTGCTTGTTCCCAGGAGACATCCCCCTGGCTGCAGCCCCACGCTGGAGAAGCCCACTCACCGGCCATGCTGCGCGCGCACTGGCCACGCACAGCATCCCAAAGCGACCTGCAGCGCCTCTCGCAGACGGGACTCACTGACCGGCAGCGCCCAGCAAACGAAGCCCGGCCCCTCCGATGCCGGGCACGGGCGCCAGCGTGGGGGCGGGCAAGGCCCTCCCAAGCGCTCGAAGGGGGAAATGCTTCTTCCTCGGCAGAGCGCTTTGGAGCGGCGCAGGCAGGGAACGGGAGCTACCCGCCAAGGCAGCAATAGACGGTGGGACAGGAAGGAACAGAGGGTCAGGTCCCCCGACGGTCAGGAGGCAACGCCAGGCTCTGACCTCCAGGCAGCAGGGGAGGGACCGCGGGACGGTTCCCGCCCTCTGGGGCGCCTGGCCCTGGCCGCTGCCAGCAGACCGGACCCTGGGCTGGTGAGCCTTGCTCTGACCCAGTGCAGCCGCTCACATGTCCTTGCAGTGTGGACAGAGCCCTGCTGAGGTACCTGCCGGGGGACAGGGGCGCTTAGCCAGCCCAGGGTACGCAGGCATGGCTCCTGCAGACCGTACCGCGTGAGCAGCCCGTTTCCGGGGCCGGGGATACAGCGAGAGCCGGTGGCTGGACGCTCCTCCGTGGTAGAAAGGGAACCCAGGCGTGCTGGCTCCCCCTGCTACTGATCGACATGCTGTACCGCTAACTGGCCTTGGGGCAGCTCCGGGGCACCTCAGCGTGGCTCACAGCCCCGTTTTCCTGAGCACTGCTCAAACACGTAGGGAAAAGAACTAACTAAAACTACCCCCACCTCTACGTTAGGCACAGAACCCAGGAGTCCTGCACCCAGCCGCTACCTCCCTGCTGTAACCACTAGACCCCACTCCCCTCCCAGAGTCAGGGATGGAGCCCAGGAGTCCTGGCTCCCAGCTCTAACCACTAGGCCCCGCCCCAATTCCACACCTCTCCTTCTAGAAGGACAAGACCGCGTCAATTTTCTGCACAGATTGTTCCCATTCTTTGGAAACACGGGAACCCGGCTAATGAAGGGCTGACGAAGTACTTGGTCAAACCCCTTCCTGCCATTCCCTTTTGCAGCTCCCAAGGCTGCTGGCGAGCTCGAAACCTCACCTGTCAGCCCTTTGCAGGGAAACAGCCGCCGCCCCTCCCCAGTCACGCCCCCGGCTGGTTTGTGGACCGCCAGAAGCACGCTGCACAGAGGACCCGAAACGGCTGACTAACAACTTTCCCTCCTCCTTTCAGAGAGGCTGAGCTTGTGATTAGCGGGGCCCTGACACAGCCAGCCAACACAATGCAAATAACTTCTGCTTTCGCTTTGACCTCTGCCTGTGTGCAGAGCAGAGGGCCAGAAAGCCCGGAGCCTGCGTTTCATACCGCCCCCTCTAGCCTGGGCCCAACTGGATCTAAGCCCCTCGGCCGGAGACGGCCACCGGGAGAAACGGGAAGAGGAGTCGGGGCCGGGTCTGGCACCACCAATGCTTGGTCCGATTGCCCACTCAGCCACGGCCACGCAGGCAACGTCAGAGCCATGTGCAGCTCGTCTTCATACTGCTTGAGCCCGGTCCCTGGGCAGGGCTCTGAGCTCCCAGCACAAGGCACCTAATATACAACACCCAGCACCCAACCCAAGGGGGCCCTGGGTGAGCCCAGGGTGTGGAGCGCCTACCACAATAAGAACATGAGCATGGCCAGGCTGGGTCAGACCCAAGGCCCGTCCAGCCCAGGGTCCGGTCTGCCCACAGCAGCCAATCCCTGGGGCCCCAGAGGGAGTGACCAGACCAGGGAACCGCCCAGTGACCCCTCCCCTGTCGCCCATTCCCAGCCTCGGACAGAGGCCAGGGACCCAGCCCTGCCCAGCCTGGCCAACAGCCATCGATGGACCAACCGCCATGAAGCTATCTAGCTCTTTCTTGAACCCTGTCCTGGTCTTCACAACCTCCTCTGGCGAGGAGTTCCACAGGTTGGCTGTGCGCTGAGTGAAGAAAAACTTCCTTTGGTTTGTTTTAAACCTGCTACCCATTCATTTCATCTGGTGCCTCCTAGGTCTTATGTTATGGGAGCAAGTAAATAACTTTTCCTTCTTCACTTTCTCCACACCTGTCCTGATTTTATAGACCTCTATCACATCCCCCCCTTTCTAAGCTGAAAAGTCCCAGTCTTTTTAATCCCTCTTCATATGGGGCCCGCTCCAAACCCCTCAGCATTTGTGTTGCCCTTTTCTGAACCTTTCCCAAAGCCAATAGATCTTTTTTGAGATGAGGCGACCACATTTGGACGCAGTATTCGAGCTGTGGGCGCCCCGCGGATTTATAGAGAGGCAATAAGATATTCTCTGTCTTATTCTCTATCCCTTTTTGAATGAATCTCAGCATTCGGTTTGCTTTGTGACTGCCGCTGCACACGGAGGGGGGATGTTTGCAGAGAACTATCCACAATGACCCCAAAATCTCGCGCTTGAGTAGTTGTCGCCAAATTAGTCCCCATCCTGTTGTACGTGTAGCTGGGATTATTTTTTCCAATGTGCATTACTTTCCATTTATCAGCATTACATTTCATCGGCCATTCTCTTACCCAGTCACCTAGTTTGGTGAGACCCTTTCGAAGCTCTTCCCACTCTGCTTTGGTCTTAACGGTCTTGAGCAGTTTGGTGTCATCTGCAAATTTGGCCACCTCACTGTTTACCCCTTTCTCTGCATCATTTATGAACAAGTTGAATAGGACGGGTCCCAGGACAGACCCTTGGGGGACCCCAGTAGTTACCTCTCTCCACTCGGAAAACTGACCATTTATTCCTCCTCTTTGCGGCCTGTCTGTTAACCAGTTCTCAATCCGCGGAAGGACCTTCCCTCCTAACCCGTGACAACTTACTATACGACACACAGGTGCTACCATAATGCACCTAATATAGAACATACAGCACTCAGCATTCGGAGCTCTGATCTCACAGAATCACAGCAGACTAGGGCGGGCAGAGCCCCCTGCCCAAAGCAGGACCAACCCCAACTCAATCATCCCAGCCAGGGCTGTGTCAAGGTCTCCCTCTAGGGATGGAGATTCCCCCCCCCCAGGAACCCATCCCAGCGCTTCCCCACCCGCCTAGGGAAAGAATTTTTCCCAATCTCCAACCTCGCCCTCCCCCACTGCAACGTGAGCCCCATTGCTCCTCATTCTGCCACCACTGAGAACAGCCTCTTTGCAGCCCCCCCTTCCAGGACAGGGGTGCTCAGGTGCTACCGTAATACACATAATATACAGCCCCCAGCACAAATGGGGTTGGTCTTGGGCCCAGGACAGGAGCACTCCGGTGCTACCTTAACGCACCCAATGAATAATGACAGGACTTGTCTACACACAGCAGTTAAAGCGGTGCTAACCCTTCCCCCCGCTTCTCCCAGCGGCTGCCGCGATAGCCGTACAAATGAGCTAGCTTTATACGCCGGGTGGGAAGGGGCCAGCAGCAAGACGCCTCTGTACCTGTGTACCTGCTTCCCTGTACTGGTGTAACACTGATGCAACTGTCTCACACACACACCCAGAGGGCAACAGTATGTCTTTGCACTAACATAGCTGGATTCCTGTCTTTAAATTCCTTCCACGCTGGTCACTGGACATGCGGTTGCCACCCCGCTGGCAAAACCAGTTTACCCAGACTCCCCTCAGCACTGCAAACGCCACACTACTCTCCCGGCTTCCCGCTGCGTCTTCCCCAGGCCAGCAGCTACCAAGCAACCGAAATTCCAAGCCGTGAGAGATTTCGCCTTCGCCAACGTGACCCAGATACCAACAGCTGTGGAGTCCTGACCTCTCCGCCGGCAACAGAGGGGGAACCACAGAGGGGGCTCAACCAGCGAGCCCGGGATTTTCACAGGACATGACTTGCACAACTTCAGGGGCCAAAAAAACCAAAACCAAAACCAGCCCCAAAACAAACGCCTAGGACAAATATCATTGCGAGAAAAAGGTGCACTCCTGGCACGTTCGAGCTTTTATGCAAGGCACAGACAGATCGCTTTTCCTTCTGCCGGACAACACACGTAATGTTAAAAGCAAGCCAAAACCCTGTCCCTGAAGAATCTAGCAGGACCCCCCCTCCCCCCATCTCTGGTATTGGAGCATGGTATCCTGTACATCACAAGAGAAAGGCACAGTTATAAAGCACGGTTTTAAGCAGCCATTCATAACCCGGCATTTCGTTTCACAGATCAGCTGAGCAGGGAATGGCAATCCACTGTCTTCACCCCAAAAATAAATCTATATGAACGCCAAACCCAAAAGAAAGGAAATTGCTTTAAACCGGAAAACCCCACCTCCCCCTGATCCAACTCTGGATTGCCAGTTAGAAAAAACAAAAACCCACCCTCCGAGGAGGTGGAGGAAGAAAGCTGCCAAGCCACACACAAAAGGTTTTGCCAAAAGCTGCAGAACGAGGCGCAATGGGGTACAGCCAGCAAACGACAGAAGCCACATTAAAAAACGAGGTGGGGGTGGCAGTTAACTCTTCCAGCTGGTGATTCCGGGGCAACCTTTCAAGGCAGGGGTGAGGAAATTAACACGGAGAGCCGCTTCCCCTCTCACCCCCATAAGAGTAACACCAGATTTCCTCAGGCATCTCCCGGCAAATAATGCACATAGACGCACCATGTACCAATACACCTGTTCCCCAACGCACGCTACAGAGGTATCCCTCCCAAATCACACGCACACACAATACGCACAGTAACGAAGCCTCCTCCCCCCACCCTAGCTCACAGATGGAGACCCATAAAGCCCCCACCCTCAGCCCAAATACCTGCCTGCATCCATGTGACACCAATTTCCAGCCATGTTCAGCCAAGAAAGCGGCGTTCCGGGTGGCACGGAGTCCCACGCACAACGCACCCCCCAGACTGTACCCACACACACCTCCTCCCCTTCCCCCACAGGCCCCCCCCCCATACACCCCCTACCAAGCTTGCTGGACGTCACTTAAATCCTTAGGGGGGAGGATCGCTCCATCCTTCCATCTCTGCGCCCGGGCTCCCCCCAGCACGACGGCCAGAGGAGGGGCAGTGCATCTGGGGAGAAGACCCCCACCCACACAGACACACTCTTCCTCCCGAAGAAGCACTTCCGGGGACAGCCAAAACCAGTCTGCCGAGTCGGCGAAGAGGGGATTCTCTCTCCTCCAGCCGCCGTCTGGGCTGTGCTACTGCCAGCGCAGCCTCTGCCCTAGAGCGAGGGGAGAGTCCGTGGGGTGGACCATCTGCTGAAGCCCAGGGGGAGAGGATGAAGATGGGGGGTTAGATAAAGGCAGATTACCCGGATGTCTCTTTTTCCCACGGGGAGGATTCGGCTGCTGCACCTCGGCAACATCACACCCCTGCAAAGTTGAGAGAGAATCCGTCACTACCCACTTCTCCCCGGCAGCGCTGCTCTCAGCCCGCTAACGCTTCGGCGGTGTGGCAAGCTGCCAGCGTGAGAGGCGCGCACAGAGGGTTCCCAGACCCTTGTCACCCATGCACACGACACCTTACAGGCGCTCGCATGGCCGGAGGCAACAGTGGAGGTGTGTGCATGCTTGAGGCTAGCTCCGGGCCAGCATCTAGGAGCCGCTTGTGCAACGCACTGGGCACGCACACAGCCAAAAGAAGGACTGTGGGCCACCACTTCCAAAGCACGGAGTCCTGGCTCCCAGCCCCCCTGCTCTAACCACTACACCCCACACACCCCTCCTGAGCTGGGGATACAACTCGAGGGTCCTGACTCCCAGCCCCCCTGCTCTAACCACTAGACCCCCACTCCCTCCCCCCCCCGAGCTGGGGATACAACCCAAGGGTCCTGGCTCCCAGCCCACCCTGCTCTAACCACTAGACCCCACACCCCTGCCAGAGCTGGGGATGGAAGCCAGGAGTCCTGGCTCCCTGCCCCTCCCCACCAGCTCTAGATTACAAGGCTCTCAGCATTGTTCTGTCCACTCTGCCCTCGCTCCCATAGTGACCACTACACCCCACAGCCACCACTACGGACACGTGGTCCTTAGAGACTGCAGGTACCCACAGAGTGATCCCTGGGTAGGTGGGGCATTGGCGCCCCTAGCTTCCCACCTCTGCCCAGCGCGCTCTGGACACATCCCCCCCACCCTTTATTCCACTCTCCCCCCCCTGTGCACCCCTGCCCCCTTCCTCATTGACCCGAAATCCCCCATTCACCTTCCTCCTCCTCCACCCACTCCCTCCCCACGTCACACCATCAACCCCTCCCCTTCCCACCACTGTTCCACCTTACCTCTGCTCCGACCCTCCTTGCCACACACTCCCCATTACCTCCCCCATTGACCCACACCCTTCCCCTCCCCAGTAACCTGCACCCCTTCCCTTCCCCCCCCACTCACCCCATCTCTCCCCACTGACCCACACGCCTTCCCCTCCCCAGTAACCTGCACCCCTTCCTTCCTCCCCACTCACCCCATCTCTCCCCACTGACCCACACGCCTTCCTCCCCAGTAACCTGCACCGCCTCCCCATTCCCCTCCCCACTGACCCACACCTTCCCTCCCCAGTAACCTGCACCCCTTCCCTCCCTCCCCACTCACCCCATCTCTCCCCCACCGACCCACACCCCTTCCTCTCCCCAGTAACCTGCACGCTCCCCTCCCCCACTGACCTCTACCCACTTCCCCTCCCCCACTCGCACCCTCCTCACACCCGCAGGGCGCCCCTTCCCCACGCACCCAGGGGCAGGGCGGGGGGAGGCGCGAGACACACCGTCTCCGGCACGAGGCGCCCCGGGGGGAGGAGGGGGGAACTGGCGCGAGCGCCTCGCGCTGTGGCGAGCTCGAGGCTCATTGGCCCGGCGGCGGCGGCCCCGCACGGCCTGATGGGAGTTGTAGTTTTCCACGGACTCCGTGGGGAGGGGGCTCGGGGGCTGGCTTCAGGCAGCCATTTTGCCAGCCTGTGTCACGTGGGGGGGGGGCCGAAGCCCAGGGCATGTTACTGCCCCTCCCCCTACCCCTCCACCCTGACCAGGGGCACCATCCAGCCACACCAAGGGCGCAGCACAAGATGGCCACCAGGCTCTGGCCCCAGCAGGCTGCCCACCCACCCAGCCGCCAACCAACCCACCCGGCCGCCATCCAACCCACCCGGCCGCCAACCAACCAACCCACCCGGCCGCCAACCAACCCACCCGGCCGCCAACCAACCCACCCGGCCGCCAACCAACCCACCCGGCCGCCAGCCAACCCACACGGCCGCCAACCAACCAACCCACCCGGCCGCCAACCAACCCACCCGGCCGCCAACCAACCAACCCACCCGGCCGCCAACCAACCCACCCGGCCGCCAACCAACCAACCCACCCGCCGCCAGCCAACCCACACGCCGCCAACCAACCCACCCGCCGCTAACCAACCCACCCGCCGCCAACCAACCCACACGGCCGCCAGCCAACCCACCCGCCGCTAACCAACCCACCCGCCGCCAGCCAACCCACACGGCCGCCAACCAACCAACCCACCCGCCGCCAGCCAACCCACACGCCGCTAACCAACACCCGGCCGCCAGCCAACCCACACGGCCGCCAATCAACCCACCCGGCCGCCAACCAACCCACCCGCCGCCAACCAACCAACCCACCCGGCCGCCAACCCAACCCACCCGCCGCCAACCAACCAACCCACCCGCCGCCAGCCAACCAACCCACACGGCCGCCAACCAACCCACCCGCCGCTTAACCAACCCACCCGCCGCCAACCAACCCCACACCGGCTGCCAGCCAACCCACCCGCCGCCAACCAACCCACCCGCCGCCAGCCAACCCACACGGCCGCCAACCAACCAACCCACCCGGCCGCCAGCCAACCCACACGGCCGCTAACCAACCCACCCGGCCGCCATCCAACCCACACGGCCGCTAATCAACCCACACGGCCGCCAACCAACCCACCCGGCCGCCAGCCAACCCACACGGCCGCCAACCAACCAACCCACCCGGCCGCCAGCCAACCCACACGGCCGCTAACCAACCCACCCGGCCGCTAACCAACCCACCCGGCCGCCAACCAACCCACACGGCCGCCAGCCAACCCACCCGGCCGCCAACCAACCCACCCGGCCGCCAGCCAACCCACACGGCCGCCAACCAACCAACCCACCCGGCCGCCAGCCAACCCACACGGCCGCTAACCAACCCACCCGGCCGCCAACCAACCCACACGGCCGCTAACCAACCCACCCGGCCGCCAACCAACCCACACGGACGCTAACCAACCCACCCGGCCGCCAACCAACCCCACACGCCGCCAACCAACCCACCCGGCCGCCAACCAACCCACACGGCCGCTAATCAACCAACACGGCCGCCAACCAACCCACCTGGCCGCCAACCAACCCACACGGCCTCCACCCAACCCACCCGGCCGCCAACCAACCCACATGGCCGCTAACCAACCCACCCCGCTGCTAACCAACCCACCCGGCCACTAACCATCCCACCCGGCCGCTAACCAACCCACACAGCCGCCAACCAACCCACACGGCCACTAACCAACCCACACAGCCTCCACCCAACCCACCCGGCCACTAACCAACCCACCTAGCCACCAACCAACCCACACGGCCACTAACCAGCCCACACGGCCTCCACCCAACCCACCCGGCCGCCAACCAACCCACACGGCCTCCAGACAACCCACACGACCACTAACCAACCCACACGGCCACCGACCAACCCACACGGCCACCAACCAACGCCAACCCGCATGGCCGCCAATCAACACCAGCCCGCACGGCCGCCATCCAATGCCAACCCACATGGCCACTAACCAACCCACACGGCCACCAACCAACGCTCACCCACATAGCCTCCAACGAACACTCACCCACACGACCTCCAACCAACCCACACGGCCACCAACCAACCCACAAGGCAGCCAACCAACGCCAGCCCGCACGGCCGCCACCCAACCCACATGGCCACTAACCAACCCACATGGCCACCAACCAATGCTCACCCACACGGCCTCCAACCAATGCCCACTCACACAGCCTCCAACCAACCCACACGGCCACTAACCAACCACACGGCCTCCACCCAACCCACACGGCCACTAACCAACCACACGGCCTCCAGCCAACCCACACGGCCACCAACCAACCCACACGGCCTCCAGCCAACCCACACGGCCACTAACCAACCCACACGGCCTCCACTCAACCCACACGGCCACTAACCAACCCACACGGCCGCCACCCAACGCCAACTCACACAGCCTCCAACCAACCCACACGGCCTCCAACCAACCCACACAGCCACTAACCAACCCACCCGGCCACCAAACAACCCACACGGCCTCCAACCAACCCACAGAGCCACTAACCAACCCACACGGCCGCCACCCAACGCCAACCCACATGGCCTCCAACCAACCCACACGGCCACCAACCAACGCCAGCCCACCCAGCCGCCACCCAACACCAGCCCGCCCGGCCGCCACCCAATGCCAGCTCACACGGCCACGTCACCCAACGCCAGCCCGCCCGGCCACCACCCAATGCCAGCTCGCACGGCCGCCACCCAACGCCAGCCCGAACAGCCTCCAACTAACGCCAACCCGCACGGACACTAACCAACACCCACCCACACGGCCGCTAACCAACGCCAACCCACATGGCCACCAACCAACGCCAGCCCGCACGGCCTCCAACCAACCCACACGGCCACCAACCAACACCAACCCACCCGGCCGCCAACCAACCCACCCGGCCTCCACCCAACGCCAACCCGCACGGCTGCCACCCAACGCCAGCCCGCACCGCCTCCAACCAACGCCAACCCGCACGGCTGCCACCCAATGCCAGCTCGCACGGCCGCCACCCAATGCCAGCCCGCACAGCCACCACCGAATGCCAGCCCGCACGGCCTCGAACCAATGCCAATCCGCACAGCCACCAACCAACGCCAACCCACATGGACACTAACCAACACCCACCCACACGGCCACTAATCAACGCCAACCCGCACAGCCGCCAACCAACGCCAGCCCGCACAACCTCCAACCAACGCCAACGCGCACGGCCACCAACCAACGCCAACCCACACAGCCACTAACCAACACCAGCCCGCACGGCCGCCATCCAATGCCAACCCACATGGCCACTAACCAACCCACATGGCCTCCAACCAACCCGCACGGCCGCCAACCAACGCCAACCCACATGGCAGCCACCCAACGCCAACCCACTGGGCCGCCACCCAACTCCAACCCACCCGGCCGCCACCCAACGCCAGCCCACACGGCCGCCAACCAACGCCCACCCACACGGCCACCACCCAACGCCAACCCACAGGGCCGCCACCCAATGCCAACCCACAG
This sequence comes from Rafetus swinhoei, assembly GCA_019425775.1. Lineage (NCBI taxonomy): Eukaryota > Metazoa > Chordata > Testudines > Trionychidae > Rafetus > Rafetus swinhoei. The sequence continues at coordinate 5,859,746 of JAFJHL010000039.1, forward strand.
GGCCGCCAACCAACGCCAGCCCGCATGGCTGTCAACCAACGCCCGCCCACCCAGCCACCACCCAACGCCAGCCCACACAGCCGCCAACCAGCTCCCACCCACATGGCTGCCACCCAATGCCAACCCACAGGGCCGCCACCCAACGCCAACCCACCCGTCTGCCACCCAACACCAGCCCACATGGCCGCCAACCAACGCCAACCCACATTGCCGCCAACCAATGCTAATCAACAGCAACCAAAATGGACCCCTCACTCAGCCAACCCTACCCACAGGCCTGACCCATTTGCTCCCCCCAGCAGGTCCACCAACCAACATGCTGCCCCACTTGGCCAACCCAACCTGCAAGTACTGTCCATTCGTTCTCCCCCAGCGCAGCTGCCAATCAACATGGCCCCCAACTAACAGGTCCGCCTCATTCAGCCAAGCCAACCTGCAGGCCCATTCGCTCCCTCCCTCCAGCATAGCCCCCAACTAACATGTCCGCCTCATTCCGCCAAGCCAGCCCGCAGACATGGGCCATTCAGTCCCCACCCAACCTGGCTGCCAACCAATATGGCGCCTGGGAGCTGTCAGCCTACCAGCAAGGCCAATTCACTCCCTATCCGAGATGGACCTTGAGCATCCAAGCCAGCCCCTGGACCAGGTAAGCCTAGGCCATTCTTGGCCCCGGTTTGTCCAGCGATGGGGTTCCCACACGCTCCCTTGGGAGCCGGTTCCAGCGCTTAGCTCCGCTCCAAGGCAGAACGTTTTTCCTGGTGTCTCGCCCCAACCACCCTTGTTGCAGAGGAAGCACCTGACTCCTCACCCTGCCATCAGTGGCCAGGGAGAGCATGACCCCCGGCCTCTCTGGACAGCCTCTTGCAGATCCGAAGCCCATTCTCAGGCCCCCTTCAGCTCTCCAGACTAAACATGCCTGGGGTTGGGACCTTCCCTCTAGCCTGGGTTTGGGTTGGTGTGTGGCTCTCCTCTGGACTCTCACCCATCTGGCCGCATCCCGCTTAAAGCACGGCCCCAGGACGGAGCACGCTGCTCCGCCTCTGCCGGACCATTACGTCCCGCCCCTCTTCACACCCCAGACATGAGCCTTCCCGACGCTCATCTTCGCTGCCCCAGCCCCGACCATGTCTGCCTGCGGCGCAGCCTAGCCAGGCCTGCCCCAGCTTGTCCTTGTGCATTGGAGTTCTCCTTCCAGCGGGACGGACGCTCCTCTTGTGGGCTTCCCTCTGGTGCGGTCAAACCAGCCCTCCAAACTGCAGAGGCTGCTACAGGTGCTTCAGGGACCCCCTCATGCCGGGCACTGCAGGGACCCTGAGTAACACCGGGGACCCTCGTGCAAGGGTGCACAGGCCCTGAGTAACACCGGGGACCCTCGTGCGGGGCGCTGCAGGGTCCCTGAGTAACACCGGGGAACCCCATGCACGGGTGCACAGACCCTGAGTAACACCGGGGACCGTCATATAAGCGTGCACGAACCTTGAGTAACACCGGGGACCCTCGTGCAAGGGTGCACAGACCCTGAGTAACACCGGGGACCCTCGTGCAAGGGTGCACGGACCCTGAATAACACTGGGACCCTCGTGCAAGGGTGCACGGACCCTACTGCGATGCGGGCGCTAACTGGAGGAAACGGGGGGGGGCTCCCGGCGGCTGGAGATGATCCGGCCCTCGCCCCTCGCCGTGGCTCCCGCAGTCCCGGGCAGCGCCCCAGAGGAGCCCGGCGGGGCGGGGCAGGACTCGAACCCGCGTCCTGGGAGGTCAGCCCCGCTCGATCGGTGCGCTCGGCGCGCGACTGCCTGCGGGCGGCCGGCGGCTCGATGCGCTCGGCGCTCGGTGCCTGGCCCGGCCCGGCATGGCGGCGCCCAGCGGGGACGCACGTGGGCTGTTCGGCCGCGCGGTGCGGGCGGTGCTGGGCAGCTGGGCCGCGCTGCAGGTGAGGGCGGGGCCGCAGCCCCCATGGACCCCCCCCCCCCCCGTGCGCGCCACTAAACGGGCCCGGCCTCCCAGAGACTCCTCGGGCCCCTATAGATCCGCCCGGGCCTGTACAGCGGGCTCCTATACATCCGCCCCACCCTGCCGGAGCAGGCGAGAGCCCCTATGGCCCCCGGCTGTATGGAACCAGGCAGCAAGTCCCCCTCGAGCCCTCGCTGTGCCACAGGCTCAGAGTGGGCAAGGCCCCCTATGGATTTTCCTATCGAAAGGGGCAGTAAGCAAGGAGAAACCCGACCCTATAGACAGGCTCAGAATGGGCAAGGTCCCCTATGGATTTTCCTATCGAAAGGGGCAGTAAGCAAGGAGAAACCCGACCCTATAGACAGGCTCAGAATGGGCAAGGTCCCCTATGGATTTTCCTATCGAAAGGGGCAGTAAGCAAGGAGAAACCCGACCCTATAGACAGGCTCAGAATGGGCAAGCCCCCCTATGGATTTTCCTATAGAAAGGGGCAGCAAGGAGAAGCCTGACCCTATAGACAGGCTCAGAGTGGGCAGGGCTCCCAGCCGGCCCCACTCTCCAACCTCTGGAGACCCGGCCTGGCCTGAGGGCCCCTGCCCTCCCCCCCGCCCTGCAGAACTGCTGCGAAGGCGGCCGGTGACCGGGGCTCCTGTGCCCGCAGATCGCGGTGGAGCACGGCTTCGGCGGGGCGCACGGCCGGGACAAGGCGGAGTGGATGGTGGGCGCGGTGGAGCAGTATTTCCACAGCAACGGTGAGACACCCCCCCATCCCCGGGGAGGCCTGCAGCCCCTGCTGCGAATGGGATGGCAGTTCTGTGCAGCTGGGGGGGAAGCGGGGGCTAGTGGTTAGAGGGGACTGGAGACCAGGGCGCCTGGGTTCTCTCCATGGGGAGGGGCGCGGGGGCTAGTCCAGGGCTATTCAACTTTGGAAGTCCCAGGGGCCACAATGATGCTCACAGCACAGGCCGGGGGCGCAACTTAAGTGTAGTCCGTAGACATGCAAATATATATGCAAATAGCTGCTTTCACACTGAGGGGCGTGAATGCAAAGGTCCAGGCCAGACGACACAACACGCAGGCCCCACTTAAGTCGGTTCTGCTGGTACTAATACAATGCAACATTGACCTGATTTCCACCTGCACGACAGCACTTGGAACGAGCACGGGCAGGCCAGGGATGTAGCTGCTAACAGCAACAGCTCGGCCTGGTTTGGCTCCGGTCAGCGCAGTGTGCGGGAACCCAAACCGCCGTGAAGGCAAACGCGACGCACACGGGCGCGTGTGGAGCCCGCGACCCAAACCGCCCGCGGGTCGCACGCACACGGCGCGTGGAGCCCCGCGAACCCAAACGCCCGCTGGTCGCATCACGCACGGGCCGCGTGTCGAGCCCGCGAAACCCAAACCGCCCGCTCGCACGGGGCCGCGTGGAGCCCTCATAAACCCAAACCGCCCCGCGGGTCGCATACACACGGGCCGCGTGTGGAGCCCCGCGAAACCCAAACCGCCCCGCGGGTCGCACGCACACGGGCCGCGTGTGGAGCCTCGCGAAACCCAAACCGCCCCGCGGGTCGCACGCACACGGGCCGCGTGTGGAGCCCAAACCGCCCCGCGGGTCGCATACACACGGGCCGCGTGTTGAGTAGGCCTAGCTCAGTGTTTCTCACCCTTTTTGTATAAAGTGCCCCTTTTAAAAAAAATTACAAGTGCCCCCAGGACCTACAGTTTGCAGACACACATTTTTTTCCTACCATTGTGTGATGACGCAGTCGGGGTTCCCCTGATCCTGCACCCCCGTAGCAGCAAGAACAGGCTCCGCCAGCAGTAGAATAGGGAGGTTTTATTGCTTCTCCAGGGTACAGCCCAACCTGGACGTGATGCGTTTACAGGAGTCTGGGCCAGGATGCCTCAGACCCCTTGAGATGGGGTCCCTGGGCCCCTAGATTCCAGCCCCCTCCTTAGACTGGTTCCTTAGACTGGTTCCTTCATGATTCCAGCCCAAGTGGGGGGGCTGGGAACCAGGACGCCTGGGTTCTCTCTGTGGGGGGGAGCAGGGGCTAGTGTTTAGAGGCGGGGGGCTGGCCCTCTCGCCGCCCAGCTCCTAGCCCCCTTCTCTCTGCAGCGGCACTGGCGCTGGACGAGGTGGAGGATTTCCTGGCTGAGGTGCTGAACAACGAGTTTGACACCATCGTTGAGGATGGCAGCTTGGCTGAGGTATCCAGGCCATGTGTCCTAGCCCCCGTAGTGCATGGCAGGAGATAATGCCACCCTGCCCCAGGGGATTCTGGGAAGGAGGGGGCAGAGTGTGGGGGGAGAAATCCCCCTGCCCCAGGGGCTTCTGGGAAGGAGAGGGACAGTGTGGGGGATCCCCTGCCCCAGGGGCTTCTGGGAAGGAGAGGGACAGTGTGGGGGATCCCCTGCCCCAGGGGCTTCTGGGAAGGAGAGGGACAGTGTGGGGGATCCCCTGCCCCAGGGGATTCTGGGAAGGAGAGGGGCACCTCCCGGCCTTTCAGCCCATCTCCCCCCTCACCCCCCCCAGGTGAGCCAGCAGCTGCAGTCGCTCTTTGCCCAGTGCCAGCGCGGGGAGGGGGCAGCCGTGACGGACGCCGTGGCCCGGCTGGCGCGGAGGCAGCCGGAGGTGGGCAGGGCGGCGTCCCAGGCCCAGCCGGCCGAGGGCAGCAGCGAGGAGGAGGAGAGCTCAGGAGGAGGCACTACCTGGGGGGAAGGGATTGAAAAGGGCTGGCTCAGCCTGGTGTGGCAATAGGGGCTGGCTGAGCCTGGGGCTGATGGGTGGGGAATAGGGCTGGCTGAGCCTGGGGGCTGATGGGTGGGGGAATAGGGGCTGGCTGAGCCTGGGGCTGATGGGTGGGGGAATAGGGGCTGGCTGAGCCTGGGGCTGATGGGTGGGGGAATAGGGGCTGGCTGAGCCTGGGGGCTGATGGGTGTGGGGAATAGGGGCTGGCTGAGCCTGGGGCTGATGGGTGTGGGGAATAGGGGCTGGCTGAGCCTGGGGCTGATGGGTGTGGGGAATAGGGGCTGGCTGAGCCTGGGGGCTGATGGGTGTGGGGAATAGGGGCTGGCTGAGCCTGGGGGCTGATGTGGGGAATAGGGGCTGGCTGAGCCGGCTGATGGGTGTGGGGGAATAGGGGCTGGCTGAGCCTGGGGGCTGATGGGTGTGGGGGAATAGGGGCTGGCTGAGCCTGGGGGCTGATGGGTGTGGGGGAATAGGGGCTGGCTGAGCCTGGGGCTGATGGGTGTGGGGGAATAGGGGCTGGCTGAGCCTGGGGGCTGATGGGTGTGGGGAATAGGGGCTGGGCTGAGCCTGGGGGCTGATGGGTGTGGGGAATAGGGGCTGGCTGAGCCTGGGGGGCTGATGGGTGTGGGGAATAGGGGCTGGCTGAGCCTGGGGGCTGATGGGTGGGGGAATAGGGGCTGGCTGAGCCTGGGGGCTGATGGGTGTGGGGGAATAGGGGCTGGCTGAGCCTGGGGCTGATGGGTGTAATAGGGGCTGGCTGAGCCTGGGGCTGATGGGTGGGGGGAATAGGGGCTGGCTGAGCCTGGGGGCTGATGGGTGTGGGGGAATAGGGGCTGGCTGAGCCTGGGGGCTGATGGGTGGGGGAATAGGGGCTGGCTGAGCCTGGGGGCTGATGGGTGTGGGGAATAGGGGCTGGCTGAGCCTGGGGCTGATGGGTGTGGGAATAGGGGCTGGCTGAGCCTGGGGCTGATGGGTGTGGGAATAGGGGCTGGCTGAGCCTGGGGGCTGATGGGTGGGGGGATAGGGGCTGGCTGAGCCTGGGGGGCTGATGGGTGTGGGGGAATAGGGGCTGGCTGAGCCTGGGGGGCTGATCGGAGGGATCCCAGCTCTGACGCCTGCCCCGGCCCGCAGGCCATGGACTGCAGCAGCCCCGCGGCCCCCCCAGCCCCGGCGGCCGAGGACGGCTGGACCCTCGTCGGGAGGAAGAGGAAGTGAGGGCGACGCGCCCGGAGGCCCCGGGGCCAGGCCGGGACTGACACCCCGGCAATAAACCAGGGGTAGCAACAGCGTGTTGCTATGGCAACGGCTGGAGGGGTACACTGGCTGATCAGCTGGAGAAGGGGAGGTGGATGGAGCCGGACCCCCTACAGGGGAGAGAGGCCCCTGCCCCACCCCCGACCCAGTCTCTCCCCCAGGACACAGCCCCTCCCCCCCAAGGGACAGGTTCCTCCCCAGGTGACAGCCCCCCCTTCCCCCCCCCAGGACAGGCCCTGCCCCGGCGCCTTGGCTGGAAACGAAAGGCCGGCGCAAAGCCGAGCCTGCCTGAGCAACGGGACACTAGGAAATGCGGGGTCCCCGCGCTGCTGGGGGGCAGGGCGCCCCATGGACGTAAGGCGGCCCCCGGGGGCAGCCACTGCGTGCAGCAACAATAAACGACTCGGCTACCAGCGGCTCCTCCCTGGCCTGCGCCCGCCGGACAGAGGAGAGATGTGCCCAGGTGGGGGGCTGGGGGCTGCATGGCAGGCAGAGCCCAGCCGGGGTGGGGGGCAGCCAGAGGGAAGATGGAAGCTAGATCCAGCCGGGGGGGGAGCAGATCCCTGCTGTGGGGTGAGAGGCCTGGCAGATCCCAGCGGGGGGAGCAGAGCGATGGGTCCCAGCTGCAGAAGGGGGCCGGGTGCAGGCAGATCCCTGCTGCGTGGGGCGGTTAGATCTTGTCCCTGCCCCCAGGAGGCATCCTGGCGTTCACACCTCCCGCCTAGTGCATGATGGGAGGGAACGGCCCGTGCCCCATTCCCTGCCCCACGTGGGTGGTTTGGGGGCACAGTGGGGGGCCTGCAGCTGTTCGGGGGGGCCCACTCCAGCCCCCAGTGTCATCGGGCCCCGTGGGGCTGGGGGCCGGCTCGCCCCGCCCTGCCGGCTCAGGGCCTCCACCCAGCGCCGCTGTAGCACCTCCAGCTCTGGCGCCTGCCCCGCAAAGCCGAACCGGGCAGCTGCGCTGGGCCTTCACGTCCTGCGGCCCGAGAGACAGCGGTGGGGGGGCCATAGGTTGACATGCTGGGGGCCGAGCTAGCAGGGGGTGAGGGGCACCAGCAGGGCTGGGGGGCAGGGGCTGTGGGTCGGGAGTGAGGGGCCCACAAGGAGCACAGGGGGGCAGAGGGATATGGGGGGGCAGAGGGTTGGGGGGGCCCACAAGGGGTGCTGGGAGGCCATGGGGGGACACTCCCCACTCACCTCCATCCCCTCCACGTGGATCCGGACCCAGCCCCTGAACTTGGGGCTGTCGGGCACCCAGCAGTCGCTCGCTGAACTGGGGAGAAAGGGGTGCAGATGGGGTCACAGGTCATGCCCCTCCTGTCCTCCAGAGGTCAGGCCTGGCCCTACAGCTGCTGGGGCGCTCACCAGGCTCAGGTGCCGGTGCTTAACGAGCAGCCCCTCGTTAACAGATGGGGAGCTGCCCACTGGCCCGGAGGCCTGTCCACGCAGCCAGCTCAGTGGTTACATTGGCCGCCCTATCCCCCCAGGGCTGCTCCAGGGTTGGCGTCGCAGGGAAACTGAGTCAGGACGTGGGGTGTGGGGGCTTTGAGGGATGCTGGGGAGGGGGGAGCTGAGCAGCAGGACACACGCCCCTGGACAAAGGGCCGCGGGAGCGGCCGAGCGCAGAGGAGGCTGGAACGGGACCCAGGTGTCCTGGCTCCCTGCTCCCCAGCACCGCTCGCCCCCCAGCTCCCAGCCTGGGCTGGGGCAGGAGGGAGTGGGAGGGTGGGATCCCAGGTGTTCGCAACAGCCCCATCCCAGAGACAGCCGACCTGGCACGCAGGGGGCGGGGGGCTGGCCCTCCAAGGGGCATTGGCTCCCGTCTGGCCCGGCGGGGACTCAGGTCATTGCCTTGCTCGGTGCCTCAGTTTCCCCATGTGTAAAATGGTCCCCTGTCTGTTCCGGCTGGCAGATCTGGAGGAACCGTCTGTCTCAAGGCTGTGCCCCCAACTTCCCCCTGCCCTGCCTATGCCCCCCACTCCTGCCCTGCAGCCCCTGCCCCCCAGCTGGTGCCCCCAATGCAGGACACCTCTCTCTTGGGGCCTGTGTCAGGATTGCCCTGGACTGGCAGTGGAGGGGGGGCAGGGGGGTGGTTTTATGCAAATAGTCAGCACTGAGGCCTGACCCAAAAATCTGAGCCATTAGGTCTTAGCTCCTCCCCCAGCCAGGTAGAGACCCCAGGCATCCTGGCCCCCAGTCCTCCCTGCTCTAACCACTAGACCCCGCTGCCTGAGCAGGAAGAGAACCCAGGCTCCCCTGCTCTAACCACTAGACCCCGCTGCCCAACCAGGAAGAGAACCCAGGCTTCCCTGCTCTAACCACTAGACCCTGTTGCCCTCCCCGAGCAGGGCTGGCCGCCCTCCATCTGAGCAAGCCTGGGCTCTCCAGCAGGCCGAGCCAAGTCAGCTGACCCTTCCGGGACAATCACATTGAATTTGTTTTGCCGGAAATGTGTTGCAAGAGCGAGGGCACCGCAGACGGGCTGCCGCGGAGCTGGCTCACCCCTCCCGTGGGGATGGGACAGACGCACCCCCCCACGAGCCTCTCTCCCAGGCCAGTCCTGTCACCCCTCCGTGACTCGGTTTCCCCTCCCACCTCTCAGTGCCTCTCGTTCCGTGTTGGGGTCTGATCATGTGGGGGGGGGGGTGCGTGTCTAAGTAGCACCAGGCACAATGGGGGGCAGCATCTCAGAAGGAGGCTGGGAACCAGGACTCCTGGGTTCTCTCCCAGCTCAGGGAAGGGAGTGGGGGCTAGTGGTTAGAGCAGGGGGTGGGCGCCAGGACACCTGGGTTCTGCCCTGGCTCAGGAGGGCAGTGGGGTCACTGAGCCATTCCCCCAGTGATGGGACGGGGTTCTGGGGGGGTAGGGGGAGGTTCTGTCCAGGGCAAGGAGCAGCGGTCATGCCGTGTGCCCAGAGCTGGGGGGGGGGGGGGGGGGGGAGGAGACAAATATCAAACCCGAAGGGGTGAAATGTCACGCAGCGCTGTGGCGGCGTGTCAGGCCCCCGCCCCCGACTGTGCACCCCCAGAGCAGCCAGAACAGACTCTGCCAGCCAGTAGAACGGGGGGGGGGGGGGTTACCGCTCCTCCGGGATACAGCCCGACACAGACGTGGTGTGGCTACAGGGGCCAGGGCGCCTCAGACCCCTTGGGGCAGGGGGTCCATCGCCCACTCAGCACCCAGCTTGGTCTGTTCCCTTCATGTTTCCCAGCCAGGTGCCGTCTCCCCCTTCCTCCCTTTGTCTCTCCCCCTGGGAAGAGCCTTGTTATCCGCTCAGGCCGGGCCTAGGGGTCTGGGCCAATCCCCATGTGGGGGAGTCAGTGGGAATCACACAGCGCAGGGGACCCCGGGTCACAGAGCAGACAGCCCCCCACTACGCCACAGGCGCAAAGGGACCTGCCCTCACAGCCCCCCCACCCATTGGACCTCACTGCCCTCCTGGAGCCGGGGAGAGAACCTGGGAGTCCAGGCTTCCAACTCCCCTCCCCCACTTGGCACCAGAGCAGCTCCCCACAGGTTCCTCCTCAATGCAGAGACCCCCCCCCATACCGGCTGGAAGCCTGCTGGCCAGGCCGGTCCCACTCCCCGGGCGATGGGAGAAGGCTCCACCTCCGTCCAAGCTGCTCCTCATCATGTCTGCCCCCCCCCCGCCTGGGGAGTGTCAGGCCACATGCTCGGCCAGGGCCTCGGATCCCACTCGCCAGCTGCCGGGGGGGCTATCTTCCTGGCGCACGTTCGGCGTGGGGGCTTCTGCCGAGGGCCTGGCCCAGCTGCGGCGGGACCGGAGCGAGGGGGGAGGGCAACCAGCCACAGCCTCTGGACGTCTCACACCACTTGCACGGCCAGGCCTCTGCCTGGTGAGCGCCCGGCACGGGAGGTGTGCTTCAAACCCACTGGGCTTCCCCGGCCTGGTGCCCTCGGCCCGCCGTACGCGCCCCGCCCCTGCCTGGGAATCACAAGGCACTCGCTGCCGCGGAGGCCGTGGTTTGCCGCCACGCGGCCCCGCTCTGGCCCTGAGCCATCCCCATTGGGTTCAAACCAGTCGTGAGCTCTGACCCCCCCAAGCCGGGTGCACACCAGACGGAAGCTCCACCCCAAGAGGTTCCTTTCAAACAGTGGGCCAGTCTGGAGAGAACCCAGACCCCCTCCCCTTCCCCCCACTCTAACCACTAGCCTCCACTCCCCTGCCAGAGCCGGGAGAGACAGCCCAGGCGTCCTGGCTCCCAGACCCCCCGCCCCCCCGCTCTAACCACTAGCCCCCACTCCCCTGCCAGAGCCGGGAGAGAACCCAGGCATCCTGGCTCCCAGGCTCCCCCCCCCCCCGCTCTAACCACTAGCCCCCACTCCCCTGCCAGAGCTGGGAGAGAACCCAGGCATCCTGGCTCCCAGGCTTCCCTCCCCCCACTCTAACCACTAGCCCCCACTCCCCTCCCAGAGCCGGGAGAGCCCAGGCATCCTGTGACCCCGTACGTGGCTGGTGCTGACGAGGGGAGCGGTTTCTCTTGCACTTAAAGGGAAGTGGCCGCTGCCTGGTTCGGGGCCGTTGACTGGAACTCCAGCTGGATCTGGGGTCCTGCCGGCTTCCTGAGCTCCTGGATGTGCTTACAGCCCCCTCGGCTCAGGGCCTGCACAGAGGGGAGGGGAGCAGGACTCCATGCTACCAGCCAGCTCCACAGAACCAGCCCCCTGCTCTAACCACTAGTCCCCGCTCTCCTCCCAGCACTGGGGATGGAACCCAGAGTCCAGGCTCCCAGCTTCCCCCCCAACTCACTAGGTAGAAGCATTTACAGGAATGGGCCACCCCATGTGCGTACAAAGAGCCCTTCAGTGCCTTTGCCTGGGCCCTGGGGAAGGACCGGCTCACACAGACAACTCGAGACACGTACAGTCCGATAGCTTGAACACCCCCTTTGCGCCTGCCAGCGACCGACTGTTCACGTCTGGGAGGCTGTGGTCAGCCACCTCTGGGGCAGAGCAGCTGGGGAACACCCACACATAACACGGCCCCGGGACCACTCCCCCCGGCCCTGGAATGCAGCCACCTCTGGGGCAGAGCAGCTGGGGAACACCCACATGTAACACGGCCCCGGGACCACTCCCCCCGGCCCTGGAACGCAGCCACCTCTGGGGCAGAGCAGCTGGGGAACATCCACACGTAACACGGCCCCGGGACCACTCCCCTGGCGCTGGAACGCAGCCACTTCTGGGGTAGAGCAGCTGGGGAACACCCACACGTAACACGGCCCCGGGACCACTCCCCTGGCGCTGGAACGCAGCCACTTCTGGGGTAGAGCAGCTGGGGAACACCCACACGTAACATGGCCCCGGGACCACTCCCCTGGCACTGGAACGCAGCCACTTCTGGGGCAGAGCAGCTGGGGAACACCCACACGTAACATGGCCCCGGAACCACTCCCCTGGCACTGGAACGCAGCCACTTCTGGGGCAGAGCAGCTGGGGAACACCCACACAGAACACTCCCCATGTCCCACATGTGACATCCCATGAGGGTGGCTCGCACAGCGCTCAGATGCAGCCACTTCTGGGGCGGAGCAGCAGGGGGGCAGCTCGCCCGGGGCTGAGACGCAGCCAGCTCTGAAAAGAGGCTTTCGCTTCCCCTTCCTGCCAAGTGCGGGAGGACCCGCTGGAGAGTGGGGTCTAGCGGTTAGAGCGGGGGGCGGGGTTCACTCCCGGGGGCGGGTGGAGGCAGGACGCCTGGGCTCTCCCCCAGCTCGGGGAGGGGTGGCCCGAGCGGGGGGCGGGCGCTGGTCCCCCGGGGCTTGGCCCCGCCACGCCGGCCGGATTCGCAACTCGGGCCCGCACCCCCCGCACACCAGGGCTGCAGGGGCCGGGCACGCCGTGTGCACGAGGAACGCGTGTGAGTTCACCAGGGGCGCGCTGAGCGTGCAACGCCCGGGGGCCGGCCGGCTGCAGGAATCGCCCGGCCTGGCCCCGCCCACTGCGCGCGCGCCCGGGGAGCGCCCAGTGTCGGGAGCGCGCCACGTGGGTTACAGCTGGTGCCCTGGAAGTGAAACTGCGAGAGCCGGGCCGAGAGGTGGGGAGCGGGGCTGCAGAGGAGGAGGGGCCGGAGAGGTGGGGAGCGGGGCTGCAGAGGAGGAGGGGCCGGAGGTGGGGAGCGGGGGCTGCAGAGGAGGAGGGGCCGGAGAGGTGGGGAGTGGGGCTGCAGAGGAGGGGCCGAGCTGTGGGGAGCGGGGCTGCAGAGGAGGAGGGGCCGGAGCTGTGGGGAGCGGGGGCTGCAGAGGAGGAGGGGCCGGAGAGGTGGGGAGCAGGGGCTGCAGAGGGGAGGGCCGGAGCTGTGGGGAGTGGGGCTGCAGAGGGGAGGGGCCGGAGCTGTGGGGAGTGGGGCTGCAGAGGGGAGGGGCCGGAGCTGTGGGGAGCGGGGGCTGCAGAGGAGGAGGGGCCGGAGCTGTGGGAGCGGGGGCTGCAGAGGGGGAGGGGCCGGAGCTGTGGGGAGCGGGGGTCTGCAGAGGGGTACAGGAAGGAGGGGCCGGAGCAGGGGTGCAGGGGCTGGAGCTGTGGGGAACAGGGGGGTACAGCAGGGAGGGGCCGGAGCTGTGGGGGTAGGATTTCGGGGGGGGCGTGGGAGGGCAGGCGGTGTGGGGTGATCGCTCCAGCCCCCCCAGCTGCTCCCACACGGGGTCTAACAGCCATTTCTTCCCAGGAGCAGAGAGGACCCGCAGCCCGCCTGGGAACCATGACACGGCCCAGTAAGTCCTGGGCCCCGGCGCCAGCCCTGAGCCCCCTTGCTGTGACCCTCCCCTTAACTCTGTCCCCTTCTCCACAGAGCACACGCCAGCCGCAAAGAAACAGGCCCACAAGGTGAGCACAGGACCCTGGGCTCCTGCCCAGCCCTCGGGGGGAAGGGGAAGAACAGGGCCTAGTGGTTAGAGAAGGGGGGAGGCTGGAAGGAAGGGCCCTGGGTTCCTGCCCAGTGCTGGGGGGAGCAGAGCCTAGTGGTTAGAGCGGGGGACAGTTGGGAGGAAGGGCCCTGGGTTCCTGCCCAGTGCTCGGGGGGATAGGGGAGGAGAGAAGGGCCTAGTGGTTAGAGCGGGGGAGGCTGGGAGGCAGGATCCTGGATCCTGCCCAGTGCTGGGGGAGCGGGGGCTAGTGGTTAGGACGGGGAGGCAGGAGAAGGGGGAGCAGGCGGCTGCCCGTTGGGAGGCTCCTAGCAGACTCTCCCTTGCAGAGGAAGGACGCAAAGGCTCATGGGAGAAAGGCCCCGGGGCTGCCTCAGCTGCTGCATTTCAAGGAATATGCCAAGAAAGAAGAATTAAAGAAAAAAAGGGTGGGGGAGCCCAGGTGCCTGGCAGGGGAGGGGTTGGGGGGAGCCCAGGCGCCCAGGTTCCCAGCTTGGCGGACGGGAGGAGGGGGCACCCGGGAGCCCGGCTGGGGGAGGGGAGGGTTGGGGCGCCCGGGAGCCCGCTGGGGAGGGAGAGGCGCCTGGGAGCCTGGCTGGGGAACAGGGCGGGGTGCCTGGGAGCCCAGTGGGGAGGAGAGCAGGGTGGGGTGCCCGGGAGCCCGGCGGGGAGGGAGAGCAGGGGTGGGGTACCCGGGAGCCCAGCGGGGAGGGGAGGAGGAGGGCAGGGAGAGGTAGGGGTGCCCAGGAGCCCGGCGGGGGAGGGGAGAGCGGGGGTTGGGGCGCCCGGGAGCCCGGCGGGGGGCTCAGCCTGGCTGTGCCCGCAGGTGGCGGAGCTGAGGGCCCAGCAGCAGGAGGCCCGCGCCAAGGAGATGGGCCAGCGCCGCAGCCTGGAGGCCCTGCAGCAGGAGGCCCTGCACAAGCAGCAGGCTTTCGAGCAGAAGGTACCGGCCCCGCGGTCTGGCCCGAGGGGGGCGGGGGCCCGTGGGCCCAGCAGGGCTCCGGGGGGTCCCCACGCTCTTCCCTCTCCTCTCTCCACAGGAGGCCGGGCTGCAGCAGCTGCCGGGGCCCCCGCGGCTGGAGAAGGAGGGGTCCCGCCGGGCCTACTCCCGGGAGTTCTGGAAGGTGGGTGAGAGCCACGGGGAAGGGTGCCCCGACTCTTCCCCCCCCCCCCCGGGCAGTGCTCAGTGGGCCAGGCTGCAGAGGGGGCGCCCCAACCCCCCCCCCCCCGGGCAGCACTCAGTGGGCTGGGCCGAGCCGGGCTGCAGAGGGGGCGCCCCAACCCCCCCCCGGGCAGCGCTCAGTGGGCCGGGCCGGGCTGCAGAGGGGGTGCCCCAACCCCCCCCCGGGCAGCGCTCAGTGGGCCGGGCCGGGCCGGGCTGCAGCGGGGGCGCCCCGCTCACCCCATCTCCTGCCCCCCAGGTGATCCAGGCGGCCGACGTGGTGCTGGAGGTGCTGGACGCCCGAGACCCCCTGGGCTGCCGCTGCCCGCAGGTGGAGGAGGCCGTGCTGCGGGCCAGGGGCAACAAGAAGCTGGTGCTGGTATTGAATAAAATCGGTGAGTGCGCGGCCGGGGACCCGGACTCCCCCACGGGGGGGGGAAGGGGGGGCGTGGCACTGGTGGGTTAGAGCAGGGGGCTGAGAGCCAGGACCCCTGGGTTCCTCCTGAGTGCTGGGAGGGCAATGAGGACTAGTGGGTTCTCTCCTGGCTCTGCCTGGCCTTGGGTCCCTCCCTCCGGGGTGGGAGCGGGGCCCCTGGAAGCTGGGTGTCTGGGCGGCTCCTGGCAGAGATCCCAAGGCCGCCCCCAGCCGGCAGCCTGCGTGTATGGGTGGTCCCCATTCACATGCGCAGAACAAAACTTATTCTGCGCATGGATGGAACAAATGAGCAGGACCCGGCCCCAAGAGGCAGGGCAGGGGCACTGCTCTTGGGGGGTTGGGTAGGAAACACCAGGGTAACCCCTGTGCTCCTGCCCCCTCCAGACCTGGTGCCCCGGGAGGTGGTGGCCGGGTGGCTGAAGTACCTGAGGAATGAGCTGCCCACCGTGGCCTTCAAAGCCTGCACCCAGCAGCAGAGCCAGCACCTGGTAAGGGGGGCCTGTGGGGCAGGGCGTGGGGCTGGGGGCAGGCCCCTGGGGGCACCGCCCTGGGAGCCGCCTCCTGCTGCAGCTGCTCTCTCCCCTCAGCAACAGAGCAAGGTGCCTGCGGCCACGGCCCCCAGCGAGCTGCTGGCCAGCGGGGCCTGCGTGGGAGCCACCTGCCTGCTCACCGTGCTGGCCAACTACAGCCGCAGCCAGGACCTCAAGATGGCCATCAGCGTGGGGGTGGTAGGTAAGAGAGGGGGCCTGGCCGCCTGGGTTCTCCCCCTGGCTCTCAGGGAGAGTGGGGGCTAGTGCTTAGAGCGGGGTGGGGGCTGGGAGCCCGGACGCCTGGGTCCTCTCCAACTCGCTCTCTTTGCCCTGTTCCAGGCTTCCCCAACGTTGGCAAGAGCAGCCTGATCAACAGCCTGAAGCGGAGCCGGGCCTGTGGGGTGGGGGCCACGCCCGGCGTGACCAGGTGAGGTCCTGCCTTGGGGAAGGGCCAGGGCTGCCCCGCTGACCCCCCCTGCTTCCCGGCCAGGTGCCTGCAGGAGGTGCAGCTGGACAGGCACATCAAGCTCCTGGACTGCCCCGGCCTCGTGCTGGCCTCCGCGGCCTCCGACGCTGCCCTGGTGCTGCGCAGCTGCCTCAAGGTGGAGCAGGTGGCTGACCCGGTGGCGCCCGTGGACGCCATCTTGCGCCGCTGCTCCAAGGAGCAGGTAGGGGCGGGGCAGCTGCAATGGGTGTGGGGGGGTGTCGCTGGGGTGGGGCAGCTGCAATGGGTGTGGGGGGGTGTCGCTGGGGCGGGCAGCCATGATCGGTAGGCGGGGGTGGCTGGGGCAGGGCGGCTGTGATGGGTGGGCGGGAGTGGCCTGGGGGGTGTCGCTGGGGCGGGGCGGCTGTGGTGGCATGGCCCTGTTGTTGGCATCTCTTGTGGGGTGACCGCGCCTGTGGGGGCTCTGCCCAGGGCCACGGCAGCTCCCCTGGGTCCCGCCGTGGCCCCGTGCCACAGCTAAGGGCGGCCGTCCCCAGGCTGTAGCCACTTGCTCCGGGGCCGCGTGCACAAGAAGCGTCCACACCTAGCCCGGCCAGTGCTCCCTGCAGCCCCCAAGGCGTCCGCCCGGCGCAAGCCGAGAGCTCTGGGGCAGCTGGAGAGGCCATGGGCGGGGCGCCCTGCTGGTCCCTGGCCTGGGCTTCCGCACTCACCTCCTTCCGGGGCCCCCCGCCATCGCCTTCCCCGCGAGGGGCGGCCAGTTCCTAGCCGACGCTCCGGCTGACGGCCGCTGCCCTTGGGCTCGGAACTGCACGTCGGCAGGAGCGGGGTGTCCATGGGGCTGGGCTGTCCCTGCCTTGGCCCCTAGTGTTGGTGCCGCCCCACGCCCTCCCGCCAGAGGACCGCCGTAGCCGAGTGCCGGGGGGGCTGCCCTGCCGCTGGGCCGCTTGGAGGGGTGGGTTCAGTGGTAATCTGCCCCCGCAGGCACCCAGCCGAGGCTTGCCCCCGCAGCCCTTCCGTCCTGTGCCCCGACTCTGAGGCCAGGCTGGCGGGAAGGGAGGTGGCGGGGCGCAGGCTGACGGGCGTGTCCGGCTGCTCCCGCCCCAGCTCATGCAGCACTACGGCGTGCCAGCATACCAGGACGTGGCAGAGTTCCTAGCGCACCTCGCCCGGCGAACGGGGAAACTGAGGAAGGGGGGCGTGCCCGACCACGAGAAGGCGGCCAGAGCGGTGCTAAGCGACTGGATGAGGTGGGTGGGGCACGGGGCGGGTTCCTGGGGAGGTGGTGGGGGGGGAGCTGGTAAGAGCCCCTTTCCTGTCCTCCCCAGCGGGAAGATCAGCTATTTCACGCACCCCCCTGAGAGCCACACGCTGCCGACCCACCTCAGCGCCCAGATCGTCATGCAGATGGGCCAGGCCTTTGACTTCGAGGCGCTGGAGCTGGGCAACCAGGAGGCTTTGGCCAGTGAGTAGTGAATGTGGCTGGGAACCGCCCAGCCCCTCTCCCCTCCCCCCTGCTCTAAGCGCTAGGCCTCACTCCCCGGAGCCAGGGAAGAGAACCCAGGAGGCTGGGCTCCCTGCAGCGAATGGGGTGGCTTTCTCCGGGGTGGGGGGATGGCAGAGCATGGGTTCATGGGGCTCTCCCTGTGCCCACTCCCTGCCCAGACCTCTCGTCGGTTCCTGCGGGCATCGGCCTCGCACCCACGGGCCTGGCTGGCGGGGCAGGGACAGAGTTGGAGGAAGAGGCTGCAGCAGGCGAGGAAGAAACAGCCATGGAGGAAGACAGAGAGCTGGAGGTATGGAAAGGGTGGGGGGAGGAGCATGTCCCATAAGCCCCACCCCCTCCACAAGCTCCGCCCACACACATTCCTTGCAGTGTCACCCCTAGAGGTGGAGGCTTTGACCCCCCCTGTTCTTGGTGCCAAAGAGAGAGTCAAGATGCCAGCCCCACCTCAGGCCTCCCTCTCCCCCAGCTGGGCCCTGTGACCGTGGCCCTGAAGGCTAAGACCAGAGCGGCTCCGGCGGCGGAGAAGCCTGCCCCCCGTGCCCCCTGCCTGGAGGAGGTGGCCGCCCTGGACCCCCTGCACCAAGGGCAGGGCCTGCGGGCAGCCAGCAAGCGGCGGAAGAAGCGGCAGAAGAGAGCAGGTTGGTGGAGGGCGGAGCGGGGCAGCAGCTGGGCCCCACGTTCCTGGAAATGAACAGCATGGGGGAAGGGGGAAACTGAGGCACAGAGCAGGGGCTTGGCCGAGGTTGCTGGTGGAGCCCAGGAGTCTTGGCTCCCAGGCCTCCCTCACCCTTGAGTCTGACCCGCTGCACCCCAGGGCCGGGAGAGAACCCTGGAGGCCTGAGGCACGAGCCAGGGCTGGTGAGCGCTCGCTCTGCACACCCAGCTCCCGTGTCCACGGCTCTGCTGGCTTTGGGGGGGGGTCTCACTGCCCTCTGCCAGCGGGGGGAGGTGCACAGCTTGCTGGGGGGGCAGGGCGGGTGCTGGGCGATCTTACAGCTCACTTGCCTCCTGCAGAGAAAATCGCCAGCAAGCTCTCTGCCACGCTGACAGCTGCCATGAACTTCGGAGCCGCAGGCGACTAGGGGCCCCGCTCTCCCGGAACGCCGGCCGCCTGGGGGCCCCGCCCTCCCGGAACGCCGGCTGCCTGGGGGCCCCGCCCTCCCGGAACGCCGGCCGCGCGCCAAGCACAGAGCCACCTCTCCAGAAACGTCAGGCTCCCTTTATTACAAGCTAAAACGCCGGGGCACGGGCAGCCCCCAATAAAACACCACGGGCTGCTCCCCCCGTCCCCTTTGTCTCATTCACTGCAGGCTGGGGAGAGAACCCAGGCGTCCTGGCCCCCCCCCCAGAACCACACTCCGCTCCCAGAGCCAGGGGAGAAGCCAGGCATCCTGCTCCCCCCACAGGCTGCTGCGGGAGCCGGGGGGATCCCAGGTGGGGCTCAGCAGGGCAGCAGCTGGAGGGAGGGCCGGCGGCGGAGGTCGTAGCGGCAGAGCTGGAGGAGAGACATTCAGAGCAGTCAAAGGCCTGGCCCTGGGAGGAGTGGGGTCCAGTGGTTAGAGCAGGGTGCAGCAGGGCTCCGCACTCACCCTGTCCTGCGGCGGGGGGACGGCGTGTGGCTCCGAGTCCCGCCGGCTGGGGCATCTCTGCAGCCGGGCACGCTGGCGGGCCGGGGAGTTGCTCCTGGGCTTGGGGCTGCTGGTCCTGACTTCCACCCCTGGCCCCACGCAGAGAGGGCTGGGTTAGCGGGGAGCTCCCTCCGGCACCGCCCAGATCCCCCCCAAGCTGGCAGAGAACCCAGGCGTCCTGCCCCACCTTCCACCTGCTCTGCCCACTAGACCCTGCTCCCCCTCCCTGACCCAGGAGAGACCCTGGCATGGTGGGCCACTCACCCCAGGGCGCCCCTCGTTCTGGCTGGGAGAGGGGCTCCGGGAAGCCCGAATCCGCAAACTCCGCGCTGTCCTGGCTGGGGTCCAGGCCCCGCTGGGGCAGCAGGCGCTCTGAGTGGGGGAGGGGAGAAGGGTTAGCCTGCCCACGTGACCCCACCTCTTCCTAGCCCCGCCCAGCCAGAGATGCTCCACCCTCTTATCCCCTTGTCCCCTTCCCCTGAGCCTTAGCCCCACCCATTCTGTGATGCCCTGCCCATAATCCCCACTAGCTCCGCCCCAGCCATGCCCATGCAAATGATCAGTCCACTAGCCCCTCCCCCTGCCTTGACCCAGGACCTGCCCCCCCACTGGCCCTGCCCCCTACCTGTCTCCTGCAGGATGTCCTGCATCTGGGCCTGGGTCTCCTGCAGCCCCCGCAGCAGCTCCCGGCTCTGCTGGGCCACGTCGCGGTAGGTGAGGGTGCAGTAGGCCAGGACGGCCAGCCCGGCGCCCGCACACAGCCTGCGGCACAGCCCCACCCAGCGGGCAAGGGCCTCCTGAGAGAGGGTACCTGTCAGGGCAAGGACCCCCACAGCCCTCCTGGAGAACCCCAGCACCCAGCCCTGCCCAGAGCCCTGGCTCCCCGCCCCCACCTCATAAGAATGGCCGTACTGGGTCAGACCAAAGGTCCATCTTGGCCAGCGCCAGGTGCCCCGGAAGGGGTGGACCGAAGACAATGATCAAGCGATTTGTCTCCTGCCATCCCTCTCCAGCCTCTGTCAAACAGAGGCCAAGGACACCATTTTATCCCCTGGCTAATAGCCTTTTATGGACCTAACCTCCATGAAATTATCTAGCTTCTCTTTAAACTCTGTTATATTCCTAGCCTTCACAGCCTCCTCTGGCAAGGAGTTCCACAGGTTGACTACGCGCTGTGTGAAGAAGAACTTTCGCTTATTAGTTTTAAACCTGCTACCCATTAATTTCCTTTGGTGTCTAGTTCTTCTATTATGGGAACTAATAAATAACTTTTCTTTATTCACCCTCTCCACACCACTCATGATTTTATACACCTCTATCATATCCCCCCTCAGTCTCCTCTTTTCCAAACTGCAAAGTCCCAGTCGCTTTAGCCTCTCTTCATATGGGACCCGTTCCAAACCCCTAATCATTTTAGTTGCCCTTTTCTGAACCCTTTCCAAGGCCAAAATATCTTTTCTGAGGTGAGGAGACCACATCTGTACACAATACTCAAGATGTGGGCGTACCATAGTTTTATACAGGGGCAGTAAGATATTCGGTGTCTTATTTTCTATCCTTTTCTTAATTCCTAGCATCCTATTTGCCTTTTTGACCGCCGCTGCACACTGTGTGGACGTTTTCAGAGAACTATTCACGATAACTCCAAGATCTCTTTCCTGATTTGTCGTAGCCAAATTAGCCCCCATCATACTGTACGTATAGTTGGGGTTATTTTCCCCGATGTGCATTACTTTACACTTATCCACATTAAACTTCATTTGCCATTTTGTTGCCCAATCACTCAGTTTGGTGAGATCTTTTGGAAGTTTTTCACAGTCTGCTTCTGTCCTGACTACCTTGAACAGTTTGGTATCATCTGCAAACTTTACCACCTCACTGCTTACCCCTTTCTCCAGATCATTTATGAATAAGTTGAACAGGATTGGTCCCAGGACTGACCCTTGGGGGACACCACTAGTTACCCCTCTCCATTCTGAAAATTTACCATTTATTCCTACCCTTTGTTTCCTGTCTTTTAACCAGTTCTTTTAACCTCACCCCGCTCTAACCACTACACCCCACGCCTCTCAGAGCCAGAGAGAGCACCCAGGAGGCCTGGCTCCCCACCCCCACCTCACCCTGCTCTAACCACTACCCCCCACTCCTCCCAGAGCCAGGAGAGAACCCAGGAATCCTGGGCTTGCACACCCCCAATCCCAGATGCCCAAGGAGCAAAAATCCAATTTCCCCCACCCTGGCTGGACCCAGTGTCTGCTAACCTGAGAGGGGAACCGGGGAGGGGGGGGGGGGTGGAGAATGAAGGGAATGCCCTGGGAATACAGGGCAGGGGGCTCCCAGGGGGCAGGAGGGGACTCCGGCGGGGGGCAATACAGGGTGGGGGGACTGGTCAGTACCGTCGGGTCAGAACTGGCCTCAGCCTTTTCCAGGACCAGGCCGCTGAGCGTGCGCTCCAGGTAGACATTGACAGCCACCAGGGCCAGCAGGATCAGCCTGGGGCAAAAGAGAAAGGGGCTCGTGGGCAGGGAAAGGGGGGCCTGACCCACCCCCTGCCCCCCAGTCCGCCGGGGCCAGATCCCTCGCGCCCTGGGTCAGCGCGGGTCCGGCCCTGGGGTGGGGTGCAGGCGGCCCCTACCTGGCCCCAGCGGTGCGCGGGCTGGAGGTGAGCAGCAGGGCGGCGCTGCCGGTCAGCAGGTGGTAGAAGATGGAGCCCAGGGCCTGCGACTCCCCCACCAGGAAGCGGTGCAGGTAGCTGAGGCGGTTCACGATCTCGGCGAAGGCCAGGCGCTGCCGACCAGCCACCTCCTGCATCTCCCGGAAAGCCTCCCGCACGCCTGCCAGGAGCCGGGTCAGCAGCTGCGTCCCCCAGCCGCAGAGAACCCAGGAGCCCGGGCGCCCACCTACCCCACACTAACCACTATCCCCCACTCCCTTCCCAGAGCCAGACAGAGAGCCCGGGAGCCCTGCTGTAATCCAGTCCCCACCCCACACTAACCGCTGGCCCCACTGCCCTCCCAGAGCCAGGCAGAGAGCCCGGGCACCCTGCTGTAACCCAGCCCCCGCGCTAACCACTAGCCCCCACTGCCCTCCCAGAGCCAGGCAGAGAGCCTGGGCACCCTGCTGTAACCCAGCCCCCGCGCTAACCACTAGCCCCACTGCCCTCCCAGAGCCAGGCAGAGGCCCGGGCACCCTGCTGTAACCCAGCCCCCCCGCGCTAACCACTAGCCCCCACTGCCCTCCCAGAGCCAGGCAGAGAACCCAGGAGTCCAGGCACCCAGCGGCCCTGCTGTAACCCAGCACCCAGATCCCGCCCCCCCCCCACTCTAACCACTAGCCCCACTGCCCTCCCGGCGCAGGAGGACCCAGGCGGCGGGGGCTGGCGGTACCCGTGGAGGAGTCCTGCAGCGTCTGTCTGAGCAGCTCCCCATGGCGGAGAATCTCCTCCTGCACCCGCGACGCCTGCTCCGCCAGCCGCTTGGTCTCCTCCAGCCGCTCGGAGACGCCCTCCGAACTGGCCACCAGCCTGGGGGGAGCGCCGGGTAGCGGTGCCGCCGCTCATGGACCCCCCCGGGGGAGGGGCGCCCCACTGCCAGCCCCAGCCTGCTACAGCCTGGGCCTGCCACGTGCCCCTCCCCTGCCTCAGCCTTGGCTAGTGCGCCCACCCCCCCGTCCTGCGGGGGTCCCCAAACCCTCATCTGGGCCCCCCGCACCCCGCCAAACCCTGCCCTCCCGCACCCCCCACAGGCCTTCCCCCCGCACCCGCCAAACCCTGCCCTCCCACCCCACAGGCCTTCTCCCCCGCACCCTGCCCTCCCGCACCCCACAGGCCTTCCCCGCACCCCGCCAAACCCTGCCTCCCGCACCCCACAGGCCTCCCCGCACCCCACCAAACCCTGCCCTCCCCCCACCCCCTCCCACAGGCCTCCCCGCACCCCCCAAACCCTGCCCTCCCCGCACCCCACAGGCCTCCCCGCACCCGCCAAACCCTGCCCTCCCCACACCCCCACAGGCCTTCCCCGCACTCCCACCAAACCCTGCCCTCCGCACCCCCACAGGCCTTCTCCCCGCACCCTGCCCTCCCCTGCCCTCCCCGCACCTCCCCACAGGCCTTCTCCCCTGCACCCCGCCAAACCCTGCCCTCCCACACCCCCACAGGCCTTCTCCCCGCACCCTGCCCTCCCCTGCCCTCCCGCACCTCCCCACAGGCCTTCTCCCCTGCACCCCGCCAAACCCTGCCCTCCCCACTCCCCACAGGCCTTCCCCACAGCCAAACGCTGCCCTCCCGCACCCCCACATAGGCCTTCCCACCCCAGCCCTTCCCTCCCCACCCCCAACCTCTCCCAGCTATACCCCTGTAGCAGCCTGCACCCCTCCTTGCTCCCCTGCCCTGAGTCCCCCTTGGCCCCACCCCCAACACATGCACTCGTGTTACACGTTGGCGCACGTAACACAATTCATTCCACACAAGGGTGGGACACACGAGAAGGAATAGTGTCAACACGGGGGGGGGGGGGGAAAGAGGCTGGATCCTGGCACCTGCCCCCCACCCAGGCAGTGCTGCCTCCTGGCTCCCCCTGTGAGCCGCGGGCGCGGGCTCCGGCAGATGGGCAGGGTGGTTCACGCCCTGCGGGCGGTGGCAGGTAGCACCTGTCCCTGCTTCTCTCCCCGAGCGCGAGGGCTCCCCTGGCCGCCCACACCAGTGAGCGCCCCAGCTGCAGCCCCCACCCCACTCTGGCCTGTGGGTTGGGGACCAGCCCCCAGCCAGCGCTGGCGGGGCTGAGCGCTGACAAACTCGGCTCAGGGGAGGAGCTGCTGCCCCCCAGAGCTGGGGGCCTGCCCCACAATCCCTGCCTGCCCCGGGACAGACTCGTGCCCCATTCCCTGCCCCCCCGAACCCCGCCTCACCGGTGCGCGGTGCGCTGGGCTCGCCGCTGCCAGGCCTCGCCGCGCAGGAGGTAGCAGATGCTGTGGGCGTGGGTGAAGAACTCCGTGTAGACCCCGAAGGCCACTGGGTCCATGTGCTGGGTGCAGGCGCGGACGGAGCTGCCGGCCTCGCAGGGAGGGAAGGGCCGGCCCGACCTGGCCAAGCGACAGCCAGGGGCTCAGCCGGGAGCCCCGAGGTGGGACCCCCCCCACCTGCTCCCCTCCCCGACCCCAGAGGCCATGGGCTGCCTCTCCCCTCCCCCCTCGGGGACCCACCCCAGGTGCCCCAGCCCCACCCATGGGCTCCCCTCTCCCAGGGGACAGACCCCGGGGGGCCGGGCCAGGCCAGGCCCTGGGCATCACCTCTGCAGGTGGCAGTGGGCGAAGGCCAGGGCAATGCGGCTCTGCTGCTCCTCGCCCAGCTCCCGGCAGCCCACGTCCAGCCTGCCCAGGGCCCCCGCCCAGCAGGCCCCGAGCTGCGGGTGCTGGGCCAGCATCTGGGCCTCCTGCAGCCGGGCACGGCCCTGGGCCAGCAGCCCCGGGTCCAGGCCCTGGGGCCCAGGGCAGAGCCACAACACAAGCAGGAGAGCCAGGGGGGGCATGGGGCAGTGGGTCAGCAGGGGGGTGGGACCACTGGGGGTTAAATAGCTTATGGGGGCGGGGCCACTGGGGGTTACACCCCCTTGCATTGGGGCGGGGCCACTGGATTCAAGCACCTCCCATCGGGGGCGGGGCCACTGGGGTTATACCATTTCTGGGGTGGGGCGTCATGTCCCTCCCCTTGGGGCGGGGTCACGGGTTAGGCCCCGTTCTCTGCTATCCAGCCCCTGGGATGCGCTGAGACACCTCCCCCCCTTTCTTAGCGGAGATGGTACCTTCCATCTCCGCTTTTCCCCTTCTCCCGCCGGCCCCGCCCTGCGCGGGAGGCGGGGCCGGAGATCACGAAGCCGATTGGCTCCTGTCTCAGCCACGCGCTCGCTGCGTGGCCAGTGACGCTTTCGCGCCCTCTGGTGGCCCAGATGCAAAGATGCCGCGTTTGCTGCCGGGGCGGGGCCATGAAGCTAAGCAGGGCCGGGCGCGTCCAGAGCATGGAGGGGAGACGCAGCTCCCCCCCTCCCCCCACCTGCCGGGGTGTGGGTGCACTGCCCCCCAGCAGCACACGCCTGGACCCACGTGCACAGGGCAGCTTCTCCCCAGCTGTCCAGCCTCGCCTGCGTGCAGCAGCCTGGCTGGGGATGGCAAAGGGTCTGCATGAGCCAGCTGCACGCTGGGGCCACTGTTGCTCTGGGGGGGTTGGGGTCTAGTGGTTAGAGCAGCGAGGCTGGGACCGCAGCTGGGAGCCATTTCTTTGCTCTCACCTGGAGCTTCTAGCTTCATTGAATCTGTCTTCTAGTCTTCCTGGGGACTCCACCTCAAAGTGCAGGCTGGCCAGCTGTGCCTGCCCTGTGGGGACGTACCCCCAGCTGCGTGTGAGCTCCCCCCTTTGGACGGTGTCGCCTTACCTAGGGGGTCCCATCTCAAATCAGTGTGCTGCCTGCCGGGGGATGGGATCCACCTGAAATCCAAGGTTCTCGTATAACTGCAGGTAGAGCCGGCAAGTGGTCTGGTAGCACTAACTCGGCTACCTCCTCACGTTCCCAGAGTAAGTTTCCTGCACCGGGGAGGGGGGCAAATCCTTGCTGAACAAATGATTCACACACAAGCACACGGAGAAAAATCCACCTTAAATCAATAACCCGTATCCATTCCACCTCAAATCGCCAAATTGCACTTGGAAAGGAAATCCCACTTAAATTAAGGACCCGTGGTTTGGAGGGGAGAGGACTTGGGGGAGGTGTCGGGGGGGCAGTTTTCAGGGATCTAAAAGGGTGTTATAAGGAGGAGGGAGAAAAATGGTTCTCCTTGGCCTCTAAGGACAGGACAAGAAGCAATGGGCTTAAACTGCAGCCAGGGAGGTTTAGGTTGGACATTAGGAAAAACTTCCTGCCTGTCAGGGGGGTGAAACACTGGAATAAATTGCCTGGGGGGTTGTGGAATCTCCATCCCTGGAGATATTGAAGAGCAGGTTAGACAGACCCCTGCCAGGGATGGTCTCCCACCCATGGGCCAGATGCGGCCCGTTTGTTTGCAGCCCACCGGTGGGAGCCAAAACAAAAAAGTGGGCCATGTAATGGCCTTCTGTTGAGAGGCGTTTTAGTAGGTACATTCCTGGACTGTCATTGCTCATTACAAGTGCTGTCCTACGGGTGGCAATCGGGTCAATGTTGCATTGTATTAATATCAGCAGAACTGACTTAAATGGGGCCTGTGTATTGTGTAGTCTTGCCTTAATCTTTGCATTCATGCCTGTCAGTGTGAAAGAAGCTATTTGCATAGATTTGCATGTCTATGCTACCACACGTAAGTTGCGGCCCTCGGCGTGTGCTGTGAGTATCATTGTGGCCCCCGGGGCTTCCAAAGCTGAGTAGCCCTGATCTAGACGTGAGGGCAGGGGACGGGCCGTGATGCCTCTCACAGTCCCTCCCAGTTCTAGTGTGCTGCGATTCTAGGATTCTGCATCTGTTCAGGGGGGAGGAGGGGGTCCACCTTGATTCAGCACTTGTGAGGGCAGGGGAAGAGAGTCCACCTAATTCAGGGTCCCTGCTGGGGAGGAAGAATTCCATGTGAAATCCGGTCTGTGGGGGGCCATGGGGAAGGAGGGCTCTGCTTTAAATCCATGATCCCTGGGGAAAGGGAGAGTTCCACCTTAAATCCACGATTGGAAAGGGGAGAGGAACGATTCCACCTTAAATCCAGGATCTGAGGGCCATTGCACCTGGAATCCGTGAATGGGGAGGGGGACGTGGGCTGCCCCGCTGTGGGAATGGGGGGGTCAGTCTCTGTGGTGGGCTACAGGCAGCCCCCCACCCAGCCCAGTGGCCGGGCCACGCCCTCCGGCCTCACATCTCAGGCAGGTTGGGGACCACGAACGCGCCATAGGCCCCGCCCAGCAGGGCCTCCAGGTCGGCGCCCTTCACCAGCCAGCAGGGGGCCTGGTGGGCCGGCAGGGGCGAGTCCTTCACCAGCCTGGTCACCTGCAGGGCCGGCACCACAGCGCCCCCTCTCTGCAGCCGCGGGGGCTGCTCCCCACTGCCTGGCCACAGCTGGATGTCAGCGGCCTGGAACTGACCTGCAGGGGCGAGAGGGGGCAGGGGGTGACTGGCGGGAACCCCCCCTCCAGAGGGCAGCGGGGGAGGGGAAGGGCCCCCGATGCCCTTACCCAGCAGCCCGTGGGCCTGGGCCGAGAGCCCGCGGCCGTCCAGCACGTAAAAGCCCAGGTGGTCTCTCTGCAGGGTGCTGGGGTGGCTGTACCGATGGCGCTGGACCACAAACTCCAGCCCAGCGCCCAGCTGCAGGGTCACGCTGGCGCCCGGCCCCACCCGCACGCCCAGCCCCGGGCGGCTGGTCCAGGCCGGGCGGCCAAAGGGCAGATCCAGGGCCCCCTCTCCCTGCAGGGCCACGCCCTGCAGTGTCACGTTGATGGTGTAGCGCAGCCGGGGAGCCCCTGCCAGCACCGTGATGGCGTCCAGGTAGGTGCGGGGCCGGCCCTCCGAGCCCGGCCTGGGGGGGGGGGGCGCCAATGAGGTGTCCGTGGACAGCCAGCCCTGGGGGGAGAGAGCACAGGTCACGCTGCGTCCACTGCGCTGTCAGGGACCCCTGTCTTCTCCCCACAGTGCACCGCCATCCGGACCTCCCCCCAGACCGCAGAGCCCGGGAGAGAACCCAGGGGACCTGGCCCCCTGCTCTAACCACCAGGCCCCACTCCCCTCTGTCACGTTACTGGATTTTGAGGGGAGCAGCCATATCACTGCTGCACCCATGGGGGGGTGTTTGCCCCAAAAGTTCGTACAAAGGGGGGCCATGTGAGGTGTCAAACAAAAGCTTACTTGCTACTGAGTCTGTATCTGCTCTTCATATATCGGTATAATGTCTGGGTGTGGAGTTATGAATCTGTACTCTGTATGGAGACTGGAAGTCTCTCTGTATGTGCTTGAGCAATAGGCCAGGAATGTTTGCCCATGGACATGCTAATGAGCAAAGCTCCAGGGAACAATGGGCCTCCGGAGGCCAAAGACACCCCTGGCCACTGGCCATGTGACTCCCTCCAGCTTGGAAGAAGCCAGGAGGGGGTATAAATATGCCATGTGGCTGACTCCATCTTGGTGCTCAGCTCAGCCCTTCATCCCAGAGGCAGCAGTGCAGGGATCGAAGAGCCAGAAAGAACTGTGGACCCATCCTGACATAGGATGTACACCAAAGACTTTTAAGCCAGCAGTTATAACATCTCTGCTGCGAGCCGGCATCGAGAACTGGGAGATTCGATGCATGTAACGTATGATACTTTAACAACCTCACTCTCGTGCTTTTCTTTCTTGGGGTATGTCTACACTTGCAGCCTAATTCCAACTAGGGCTGCAAATGGAGGCATTCGAATTACAAATCAAGCCCGGGATTTAAATATCCCGCTGATTTGCATCTTCAACCGGCCGGGCGCCATTTTTGAAATTTACAAGCCCGAAGTAACTGCCCACGTCTACACGCAGCAGGGAAACAGGCATTCGCAATAAAGCCCTAGTTCGAACTACCTGTTATTCCTCCTGCAATGAGGTTTAACCGGTAGTTCGAACTAGGGCTTTATTTCCAACGCCCGGTTCCCTGCCGCGTGTAGACGCCGGCAGTTACTTCGGGCTTGTAAATTTCAAAAATGGCGCCCGGCTGGGAAGATGCAAATCAAGCGCGGGATATTTAAATCCCGGGCTTGATTTGCAATTCCGAATGCCTCCATTTGCAGCCCTAGTTGGAATTAGGCTGCAAGTGTAGACATACCCTTGTAGTAATAAACCTTCAGGTGTTGGATTCTAAAGGATCGGCTCAGCGTGATTTGTGGGTAAGGTCCAGAGCGTACATTGACCTGGGACCTGTGGCTGGTTTCTTGGAACCGGAAGAACCTGTTTGGGGTAGGTGAGATTGGGCTCTAAAACCCCCACCTGTGTATGAGGCCCGGGGCCATCTGGGGCACGGATTTTGCTGGGGTGTCGGAGGGGTTTTGCTCGTGAGGCTTCAGGCAGGCAGCTGCAGCACTCTGTGGGACTGGTGTGTGGCCTATTTGGGAAGGTCTCCAGTCTGGGGGCTGTAAGGAGCCCCAAATTTGAGCAATTCACCCTAAGCGGACGCCCTCAGCTGTGCCCAGAGCCGGCCCGTCACACCCTCCCAGAGCCCAGGAGAGAGCCCAGGAACCCCAGCTCCCTGCTCTAACCACCAGACCCCACTCCCCACCCAGAGCCCGGGAGAGAGCCCAGGAACCCCGGCCCCCTGCTCTAACCACCAGGCCCACTCCCCACCCAGAGCCCAGGAGAGAACCCAGGAACCGTGGCTCCCTGCTCTAACCACTAGACCCCACTCCCCACCCAGAGCCCAGGAGAGAGCCCAGGAACCCCAGCTCCCTGCTCTAACCACCAGGCCCCACTCCCCTCCCAGAGCCCAGGAGAGAGCCCAGGAACCCCAGCTCCCTGCTCTAACCACCAGGCCCCACTCCCCTCCCAGAGCCCAGGAGAGAGCCCAGGAGCCCCAGGGTGCTGTGCTGCAGTGCGGGGCTCTCACCTCTGGGGGGGTCGGTCACCAGCTGGAGCAGGTCCCCTGGGCGCCCATCCAGGGTAAAGCACAGCATCTCGGGAGAGCCAGGCAGTCGGGCCACAAAGTGGGGGTCTCCATCCACTGCAAGCAGAGCACGGGGAGAGGGGAGTGAGGGGAGAGAGGAACCAGGCTGCTCCCACCTGCCCCTGGCCGGGCAGCCTTACCTGAGGACGAGAAGGTGAAGAACTTGGCACCAGCCAGGTTTGCCATGACCGCTGCAGGGGAGGAGAGAGGGTCAGAGCCAGTGGGACGGAGCAACCCCCCCACCTCCGGCCCCCCCTTCCCCCCTCCAGCGGGCCCGGCCTGGCACAGCCCCCGTGAGCGGGACGGCTCCTGCGGCGTCCTCCCCCGGTACCTTACCTGTGTCGCCACCCGGCTCCTCCGGCGAGCCTGGTGGGGAGAGGCAGAGTCAGGGAGGGGCACGGGGCTGCGTGCCCCCCCTGGTTCCCGCCGCAGAAAGCCCGTACGGCTCTCGCTCTCCCGGCTGCGGAGGGAAGATGGGGCCCGAGACCTGGTGCCCGCGGGTCTGCAGCGAGCCTGGGCCGGGTGCCCGGTGCCGCCATGTGGGGAGAGAGCCCCGCCCCTGCATCCAGGGCTGGGGGAACCCGGCCTCTGGCCCCCAGGCGTGACGCGGCGGGATGGGGGCGCCGGGCTGGCTCTCCCTGCGGGGAGGCTGCCCTGTGGCCAGGCTGGAGAGTTCAAGGCGTGACCCGGGGCTGCCGGCAGGGCTGGGGCTGGCTGCGGAAGGTGCGAGGGGAGTCTCGGCGGGCCGCGGAGGCAGGGAGGGGGGCAGGGCCCTGGCTCTGGGCCCCCCCCCAGGCTGCTCCTGGCTTGTGACAAGTCTGGGCTACACTGTGACCTGGGACCCGACAGACCTTCTCCTCTACCTGCCGCCTGAGAGTCCCCCTGGCTGGGGCACTGGGCTCAGCCCCACATGTCCCTGCGCCTCAGCAGTGCGGGCGTTTGCAGCGGTGGTGGCCGTGGGTCGCCGCTCCCGGGCACTGGGCGCTGCAGGGAGGGGGCCTTGCTCCTGCGGGCTCTGGTGCAGCTGGGGGTGGAGGGACGGGACCTGCACTTTCATCTCCTGCCCAATTCTTAGCAGGCCGAGCTGCCAGCCCACCGGCCTACAGCTCCCAGAGATCTTGGCCTTCAAGGGCCAGCACGCTGGTACCACCCCAGGCTGCCTTCCACCGGGGGGAGGGGAAGGGGTTACCTGGGTAGTCTTCGTAATCCAGGACACCTGGAGGGAGAAGGAGACAGAATAAACCCCCCAGCACCTGTGGGGACCCCTGCCGTCGGGAGGCAGGTGGCTGGGGAGTGGGGGTCCTGGGGATGGGGGAAGTGGGGGTCACGAGGCAGGCAGCTGGGGAGCACAGGCCGAGGGGATCCCGGCAGCGGGGGCAGGTGGGGAGGTGGATGGGAAGCTTGGGGCGAGAGGGGTGGGGATCCCGGCAGCGGGGGGGGGCAGGTGGATGGGAAGCTGGGGGTGGTGGGGATCCCGGCAGTGGGGAGGGGGGAGCACAGGCGAGGGGGATGGAGGGCCGTGGGGAGACGGGCAGCGAGAGGACCCCCACCCTTCTCTCCTTTGGCTGCCACGAAGCTGTACACGGCTGGCGGGTTGAGGGACTCCACAAACTCCTCATCCAGTTCATCTAGCGACAGCAGCCGCGCTTCTGCCGGCAGCAGCAGCAGCCGGTGGCTGAGATCGGTGGGCACGACGGAGCCCACGGCGCCACGGGGGCCCTTGGCCTCTGGCCCGGGAGTGGCGGCGGCCGTGCTGTTGCCAGTCCGGGTTGCGGGCGCCGCCGTGCCCCAGGAAAACGGGGCCCTCTCTGTTCGGGGCTGTGGTTGGTGTCTGGTGGCTGGCTGCTGCTGGACCGTGGCAATGCCCCTGGTGGTGGCTGATCCTGGGCTCGGCAGCAGATGAGCCGTGGCCCTGGGCTTCCCAGCTTTGGGTGCTCTTCCGGGCGTGGCTCGGGCTGCTTTGATAATGCCGTGGGCTGTGGGCGCCATGGCTCGGGCTGGTTTGGAGGCACCCTGGGACGTGGCAGGTGCTCCTGGGACAGGCGTGGCTTGGGCTGGGCTGCAGAGAGGAAGGACCGTGGTAGGGGCCATGGATGTGACTCGGGTGGCATCCTCTGGCAGCAAGCTGACCGTGGCTCCCGGGACGGCCGTGGCTCTGGCTGCTTTGGTGGCCTGGTGGCTGGCCGTGGTGGCCTGCGGTGTGCCAGAGGTCCCCAGCGTGGCCCGCAGCTCGGGATGCTCCTCCTCATCCTCCGGCCTGACCACCAACAGTGAGGTGACGGGCGTGACAAAGTTGTACTTCAGCGAGAGGTTCGTGGCCTTCTCCGTGAGCAGGCGCCGGGCAGCCGTGTCGTTGGAGCGGAACCGGGCCTGCAGCAGATCCCGGATGGTGGAGTACGCCCAGAGGTGCTGCACAAACCGCCCGATCTGCCCCAGGTCCGGAGAGCAGCCGAAGGGGGCGGCCTCCGTGGTGTTGGCCGCAATCTCGTTCTGCAGGCTCAGCTGCCCGGCGTGGCCCTGGCCCACGGCCTGCACCTGCAGCTCGGTGGCTCCCGGGGCCACCCGCCCAGCCACCACCAGCTCGGAGCCGCGGAAGTAGTGGGGGAAGAGGGTGCGGGTGAGGTCGGCGCCCTCGCGGTAGGAGAGGGCCACGTCGGAGAGCAGCGGGCTGGCAATCTCCTCGTAGAAGCCCGTGAGCTGCAGCGTGGCGTCCGCGTCCTCGTAGATGCGCCGGGCCACGCCCCGGTTCTCCAGCGCCAGGCGCCGCAGCAGCCCGTAGTCGGCGTCGTCCCCGAACGCCAGGCTGAAGAGGGCGATGGAGCCCCCCAAGGCCTGCCGAGCGTTGGCCAGGATGCGGGCGCCAGAGGTCACGCCTGCCGTGGGCTCCCCGTCCGTCAGGAAGATGAGCAGGGGGATCCGGCGGGGGGCTGGCTCTGGCGGGCTCTGCACCAGCAACGAGGCGGCCTCCAGCACGGCTTTGTTGATGTCGGTCCCTGAGGGGGAGAAAGGAAGGAGGGTCCTGAGTTCAGCCTTTCATTGAGTCCCCCGAGCATCCTGGCTGCCAGCCCCCTGCTCTAACCACTAGCCCCCACTCCTCTCCCCGAGCGGGAGAGAACCCAGTGTCCTGGCTGCCAGCCCCCCACTCTAACCACTAGCCCCCACTCCCCTTCCCGAGCGGGAGAGAACCCAGTGTCCTGGCTGCCAGCCCCCCACTCTAACCACTAGCCCCCACTCCCCTCCCCGAGCGGGAGAGAACCCAGCATCCTGGCTGCCAGCCCCCCACTCTAGCCACTAGCCCCCACTCCCCTCGCCGAGTGAGAGAGAACCCAGCGTCCTGGCTGCCAGCCCCCCCACTCTAACCACTAGCCCCCACTCTCCTTCCTGAGCGGGAGAGAACCCAGCGTCCTGGCTGCCAGCCCCCCCCCGCTCTAACCACTAGGCCCCACTCCCCTCGCCGAGCGGGAGAGAACCCAGCATCCTGGCTGCCAGCCCCCGGCTCTAACCACTAGCTCCCACTCCCCTCCCTGAGTGGGAGAGAACCCAGGGTCCTGGCTCCCAGTTCCCCCGCATCCCAGTAGTCCAGGGGCAGGGAACCATTTTTGGGCTGGGGGCTGCCGACCCACAGAAAATCAGTCGGGGCCACAAGTGAGAAGCCAAAAGAGAAACCCCACTGAGGTGGCTGCCAGCTGCGGAAAGAGCCCCTCCCCTCGCAGAGCAGCGCCCCGTAGGGCCCAGGCTAGCAGAGTGCGGGGAGGTGGGGGGGGGCAGCTCTGCCATGGCTGGGTGGGGCCCTGAGTCTCGGGGGCAGATCCAGGCCAGCTGGGGGCCACATCTGGCCCCTGGGCCTCGGGTTCCCCACCCCTGTGCCAGTCACCACCTTGTGCTCAAGCATGTGCTCACCATGTCTAATACAGGACCAGTTCGGAATCCGGGGGGAGCGCGGCAGGGGCCTGGCTGTGTGGGGTGCCCCTGGGGGTGTAGGGAGCAGGGTGGGGCCCAGCCGCAGGGGGAGTCCCCGGGGGGTGTAGGGAGCAGGGTGGGGCCCAGCCGCAGGGGGAGTCCCCGGGGGGTGTAGGGAGCAGGCCGGGGCCCGGCCGCAGGGGGAGTCCCTGGGGGGTGTAGGGAGCAGGCAGGGGCCCGGCTGTGGGACCCCCCCCAGACTCACATCCGTCTGCCTCCAGCCGGTGGACGTGGTCCTTGGCACTGCGGAGGTTGTGGGGCGTGGCGGGGACGGCACGGCCCACCTGCCACACGTGCACGGTGTCCGAGAAGGTGACGATGTTGAAGCCGTCGTCCGGGTGCAGGTCACTCAGGATGGCGTGGATGGCCTTCTTGGTCTGGGGCACAAAGGCAGCCATGGCTACTCCGCCTGGGGCAGGGAGGCCTGGGGTGGGGTGGGGGATGCCACAAGCTTTCCAACGGGGTGCGGGGGGGTAGGGTTGCCAGATGGTTGAAACAAAATATACCGAACACCTGCCCCCCCCCAAAAATGGGAAAAAATTCTGTTGAAGGGGAAAAAAAGGGTGGGAGACCAAAGTTGTTAAACAAACAAACAAACAAAAAGGGCTCCAAGGACGACTTAAGCCAAAAAAAAAAAAAAAAAAAATTAACATAAACCAGCATTAAAACAGCATGTCCCCTTTAAGAGTGAGTGCAGGGATAGGAACGGGGAGCGGTTGAGCACTAAGACCCAGGGGAAAGTAGTGCTTCCCCTAGGTCTTTTGGCCGGCAGCCTTGCAGAACCAGGTAAGCACGGGGCCTCGGGTTCGGGGGGCTGGGGGTGTTGGTGGCCGAGGGAGTTCGGGGGGCGAGGCCGGGTGCTGAGTGTTTGTAGGGTTGCCAGGTGCCCGGCATTTTCGCCTGCTGGCCGGGAAAAAATTCAGAAAATACCCGACATCTCAGGTGTCCGGTATTCTCTGAATTTTTTTACCGGACAGGAGGTGAAAATACCGGACTGTCCGGGTGAATACTGGACACCTGGCAACCCTAGCGGGAGGACCATGGGCTTGGCACTTTCTTTGGCCCAGGGCGGGTGAAGGGGGGATTGGCTCTCTGGTGTTTCGCCTGCGACGGCCTACGGGAGCACATCCTGAGCACATCCCTGGCACAGCCGCACGGCCAGCCAGAGAGAGGGGCGTCGGTACCGAGGGATACACCTCACACGCACCCCGGCACAGCCGCACGGCCAGCCAGAGAGAGGGGCGTCGGTACCGAGGGATACACCTCACACGCACCCCGGCACAGCCGCACGGCCAGCCAGAGAGGGGCGTCGGTACCGAGGGATGCACCTCACGCACCCGGCACAGCCGCACGGCCAGCCAGAGAGGCGCCGGTACCGAGGATGCACCTCACACGCACCCCAGCACAGCCGCACGGCCAGCCAGAGAGAGGGGCGTCGGTACCGAGGGATGCACCTCACACGCACCCCGGCACAGCCGCACGGCCAGCCAGAGAGAAGGGCGTCGGTACCGAGGGATGCACCTCACACGCACCCCGGCACAGCCGCACGGCCAGCCAGAGAGAGGGGCGTCGGTACCGAGGGATGCACCTCACACTCACCCCGGCACAGCCGCACGGCCAGCCAGAGAGAGGGGCGTCGGTACCGAGGGATACACCTCACACGCGCACCCGGCACAGCCGCACGGCCAGCCAGAGAGAGGGGCGTCGGTACCGAGGGATGCACCTCACACGCACCCCGGCACAGCCGCACGGCCAGCCAGAGAGAGGGGCGTCGGTACCGAGGGATACACCTCACACGCGCACCCGCACAGCCGCACGGCCAGCCAGAGAGAGGGGCGTCGGTACCGAGGGATACACCTCACACGCACCCCGGCACAGCCGCACGGCCAGCCAGAGAGAGGGGCGTCGGTACCGAGGGATACACCTCACACCACCCCGGCACAGCCGCATGGCCAGCCAGAGAGAGGGGCGTCGGTACCGAGGGATACACCTCCCAGTCACACCTCATCTTCCTTTGCCAGAAGAGGGGTATAGGAGCCTTCCACACCCTGTCATTAGCCGCTGCCACCTCTTCCTGCAAGGGCGGTACGGCTCTTTCCTGCTCTGGAGTATCTTGTTGTTGGAGTGTCTCTGGCGCAGCCGGGGCCTGGCGAGCTGCCCCGCGGATCTCGTCTTGCTTTCTGCAAGCGCAGCGGGGAGGTTTGCTGGCCGCGGGGCTCCACGGATTAGCACGTCCAGCACGGCGGAGGGGGCCTTTGACTTCACCGCTGCCTTTGCTGCATTCCGAGGGCGGCGCAATTCGCCATGTCCCCAGGTAGCACCGGGGCAGGAAGGGCCGGGTTGGATGAGACATTTTGAGTTGACGTTTCTCCGTCACCACGATGAGACGTCGGGACGCTCCGGGGGCTTGTCTGGCCTTCTTGCCGCCGCCGAAATGCCTGGCCAAATTCAGCCGCCTCTCCCGCGAGCCGCCCCGCCCAGCCCTTCCGCCCCACTCTCCTGTTCCTCCGAGTCGGACCACTCCCGGGCCGCGAGGCTCAGGCCCCAGCAATCCAGCTCCACCTGGTATCACACAGGCCAGAGACCTGCCCCCGGTCCTTCCTGGCACCGAGCTCTCAGGAAACCGTCCCCGCTCGCCGGGAGAACGGCCAGCGAGGGCGAGTCCAGCGCGACCCGCGTTACAGCGACTCCCCTCCCACCGACACCCGGTTCCCACTCGGGATCGGCCCCGCTCCCCCCCACCAGGCCTTCTTGCACCCCACACAACTTGGCGCCATACATAGAAATATGAGCTGTGTCTGTGTCACCAAGGTGGGGGGAGTCCCCGGCCCTGCCCGCCCCCAGCCAGGCGTGGGGCTCAGCCGGCAGGAGCACGGGGGGGGGCTGAGGCGACAGGGACACAGCGGAGAACAGACGCGGCAGCACCAGCACCAGGAGCCGCCAAGACAACCCAGCTTGGGGAGGGGACCCAGAGCCAGGGCCCTGCCCCCCAAGCCAGGACCCTGCCCCCCTCCTTGCCCCCCAAACCAGGGCCCTGCCCCCTCCTTGCCCCCCCAAACCAAGGCCTTGCCCCTCCCTGCCCCCAAGCCAGGGCCTTGCCCCCCTCCTTGCCCCCCAAAGCAGGGCCTTGCCCCCTCCCTGCCCCCCAAGACAGCCCAGCTTGGGGAAGGGGGGTGCAGCGTGGCAGCAGAGTGGACAGTTGTCTAACGGGCAGTTATGCAAATTAGACGATGGCTTCATTTGCATGGCTGCTGCCGCCTTGTGGCCTGGGGAGCTGCTGTTTGCAGGGACGGGTGCTTCCAAATCCACCCCCCAGCTCAGACCCAGCCGCCTCCTCTGCCCTCACCCCGCCCAGATTCCCCGGCCTGCCCCCCCGGCCTCTCACCTGCCTGATCTTGGTGCCGTACATGGAGCCACTGACGTCGATGACGAACACCACGTCCTTGGGCATGGGGGGCAGCGCCCGGGGCGCGAAGTAGTGGGCGAAGTAGCCAGATCTGCGGGCGCAGGGCCAAAGGGGTGAGGCGGGGGGCTGCCCAGGGCAGGGGACATCCACCCTGGGCGGGCGTGGGGACCGGGGGAGCCCATGGGAGGGACAGTGGGTGGGGGGGGTTTGCCTGGGCATCCATCTGTCCTGGCGTGTCGGGGGGCCCCGCCCCTGCGCCCCACCCGCAGCCAGAGGGGACTCTCCGCCGGCAGGTGGAACAGAAGGTTTATTGGGTCCCAGCGACCCGGCGCAGCATCGGATCCATGTCGGCACAGGGACCCAGGGCAGGCAGCCTCCTTCCTGTGGGGGGAAGGGCTCCCGGGCCCCTCACCCCCCTTCCTGCTCTCCCCCTCTCCCCAGCCTGGTCCCCTGCCCTTTGTCCCTGGCCAGGGGTTGGGATCTCCGGTGTCCGGCCCAACACACACCTGGGGTGAGTCGCCGGGAATCCCACCTAACCCCGTCCAGCACAGAGCCAAGCCAGCACCCCCGCTACGCCACGCCGTCCACCCTCACCCACGCCAGCCCCTCCCTCCTCCCTGGCCACCAGCCGCCCCTTACCTGCACGTCCCCGGCCACGTCCGCCATGGCAACGTCGTACTGAACCACAAAGTCCCCCAGGATGCCGGAGCTGGAGAACGCCGCCTGCTCCTGCGGGCTCGGGCTGAAGACCACCCAGGCGCAGTGGCGCCCCTTCTCCACCCTGGTGGAGGGCGGCGCGCCGGCGGCCCCTGCGGAGAAGCCACTGCCATCAGGGTATGAGACAGAGCCCCCCCAGAGCCCTCCCGGCAGCCTCGTGCCACCCCCGGCCCTCTTTCTCGGCGCCCGGGAAGGAACCCGGGAATCAGCAGCCTGGGCAGCGGGACGGAAGGAAGGAGCCGGGTCGCGGAGCCAGAGGACCCGAGCGAACAGCGTGCGTGGCAGTCTAGCTGCAGGGGGACGGCCATGCAGGGACGCGGGGCGCCAGCTGCCCTCACGCACCGGGCAGTGCCCTACCGCAACTCGGGGGCACCCGCTGCCCGGGTAGGCGGGAGCCCGAAGAGCCCATGGGACACGGGGTTGTCTGGGCCTCGAGCGGGGATTTCCCCCCGATGTGGCCCGGGCGCGGCGGCCGCCACTGGGAGCCTGCGCCCCACACGGCAGGAGGGCGGCGACGGTTGGGGAGGGGCCTGCGAAGAGCCGCGAGAGCGGGCTCAGACCCAGCCTGCGAGTGGGGGGCGTCCGGCGGGCCGTCGTCTCACGCCGCAAAGAGAAGGGCTGCCAGGAGAAGGCCCAAACGCTGAGCAGGGGGCTCTGGGCCCAGCCGCGGGAGGGCTAACCCCAGGGCTGGGAGCTGACGCTAGGCGGCCCGGAAAGGAGGAACAGGGCTGGGCCAGCGCTGACGCACAGGCGGGCAGAGGAGATGCCCACAGCGACCCCTCCGGCTGACGCTGACTGGGCAGGTTGTGTCCCGGGCGGTGCCTACAGGAAACTCTTGGTGAGATGCCGGGGTAGCAAGGCCCAGCCGCGGAGAGACGCCGGGGTAGCAAGGCCCAGCCGCGGAGAGACGCCGGGGTAACAAGGTGTGACGACGCGTTGGGGTCCCCTGACTCCTGCACCCCCGTAATGGCACGAACAGACTCCACCAGCCCGTAGAATGGAGGGAGTTTATTCCTTCTCCAGGATACAGCCCAGCACAGCACAGCACCGATGTAATCTGGTTACAGGGCAGGCCTAGGATGCCTCAGCCCCCCTTGAGATGGGGGAGACTGGGCCCTAAATCCCAGCCCCTGGCTTAGGCTGGTTCCTCCATGATCCCAGACAGCAACTAAACTAACTCTCTTCCAGCCCTGCCCCCAGCCCGGGCAGCATTCCCCCTTCCTTTGTCTCTCTCCCTGGGGGGTAGCTGGTCAGACAGGTCGAGAGACCCTCTTTGCATAATGACTCATCCTTCTGGGCTGTGGTACCGATGGCAGCCATTGGGGATTACCACAGAGCCAGCATAGGAACTAGCCAGATACCCCCACTACGTCACACAAGGCCCAGCCGCGGAGAGACGCCGGGGTAGCAAGGCCCAGCCGCGGCGAGACGTCGGGGTAGCAAGGCCCAGCCGCGGAGAGACGCCGGGGTAGCAAGGCCCAGCCGCGGAGAGACGCCGGGGTAACAAGGCCCAGCCGCGGCGAGACGTCGGGGTAGCAAGGCCCAGCCGCGGAGAGACGCCGGGGTAGCCAGGCCCAGCCGCGGCGAGACAGCGGGGTAGCAAGGCCCAGCCGCGGAGAGGGCCGGGTACCTCGCACGGCGTTGGTGAGCAGGCGGCTGGTGCGGAGCGGCAGCACGTGGAGGTGGTCGATGCCGGTGCGCTCCGAGATGCTCACCGCCACAGTGAGGTTCTCCACCACCTGCTGGGGGCGCACGCTCACGGCGTGCTGGTACTTCCCCAGGTGCCGCTGCAGCAGCTCCTCGTAGCTCAGCTCGAAGGACACCTGGCTGCCGGCTGCCACGCTGGCAGAGACCCGGAACTTCTCCATCTCCCGGTCCCTGGGGGCGAAGCCAGCCATGGAACCCAGGTTCCAGCCCCACAGCCCCTCGCTCTAACCACTAGCCCCCACTCCCCTCCCAGAGCAGGGATGAAACACGAGGTCCAGCCCCACACACCCTTGCTCTAACCACTAGCCCCCACTCCCCTTCCAGAGCAGGGATGGAACCCAGGGTCCAGCCCCCCAGCCCCTCGCTCTAACCACTAGCCCCCACTCCCCTCCTAGACCCAGGGATGGAACCCAGGGTCCAGCCCCCCAGCTCTGACCCACTGGCCCCCTCCCTCCCAACCAGGAGTCCTGGCTCCCAACCCGCCCCGCCCCCCACCACTCTAACCACTAGGTGCCAGGGTCTCACCTTGTGCCAACGTGAGCTGCTGTCCTGCCCTGTCTCCGGGCCTCATCGTACATCTTCTTGGCTTGGTGCTTCTCTTTCACCTCCGCCACGTAGAGCTTGTTGTTGATGGTTCTAGGATGGAGGAGAGAGGGGTTGTGGGAGATGGCCCTACGCCCCCCCCCAACCCCCAAGAGGAGCAGACACAGTGTGGGTGGGTCTCCTTGATTAGAGCTGGTTCTGGGGACCCTCCAGTCCCACCCCCCTCCACCCTCATTCCCACCCCACCCACCTGTCCCCACCCACACACCTCCACACACCCATCCCATCCCTCCACCCACCTGTCCCCACCCTGACCCACCCGCACTCCACCCGCACACCCTCCACCCACCCATCCCATCCCTCCACCCACCTGTCCCCACCCTGACCCACCTGTCCCCACCCGCACACCCTCCACACACCCATCCCATCCCTCCACCCACCTGTCCCCACCCTGACCCACCTGTCCCCACCCGCACACCCCTCCACCCACCCATCCCATCCTCCACCCACCTGTCCCCACCCTGACCCACCTGTCCCCACCCGCACACCCTCCACACACCCATCCCATCCCTCCACCCACCTGTCCCCACCTGACCCACCTGTCCCCACCCGCACACCCCTCCACCCCATCCCATCCCTCCACCCACCTGTCCCCACCCTGACCCACCCGTACTCCACCCGCACACCCTCCACACA
Organism: Rafetus swinhoei; assembly: GCA_019425775.1. NCBI lineage: Eukaryota > Metazoa > Chordata > Testudines > Trionychidae > Rafetus > Rafetus swinhoei. The sequence goes on from JAFJHL010000039.1 coordinate 5,899,937, forward strand.
TCCCATCCCTCCACCCACCTGTCCCCACCCTGACCCACCCGTGCCACCCGCACACCCCTCCACACACCCGTCCCCACCCCAACCCACCTGTCCCCACCTGACCCACCCGCACTCCACCCGCACACCTCCACCCACCCGTCCCCACCCCAACCCACCTGTCCCCACCCGCACACCCCTCCACCCACCCATCCCATCCTCCACCCACCCGTCCCACCCCAACCCACCTGTCCCCACCACACCCTCCACCCACCCATCCCATCCCTCCACCCAACCGTCCCACCCCGACCCACCGTCCCCACCCGCACACCTCCACCCACCCGTCCCCACCCGCACACCCCTCCACCCACCCATCCCATCCCCACCCAACCATCCCCACCTCCACCCCCTTCCCACAATCCCACCTGTCCCCCTTCATGACTACTCCCACCCCTCTCACCTGTCCCCATCATCCCCCCATCCTCTTTCTTCCCCCTCCTCCCCAGCGTCCCACACGTGGCTCCCTCCCTCCAGCTATTTAATCTCGCTCGCTCTGGGCGTCCCCGGGCCCCCGGGAAAAGCCCCCCCGCCGTCCCCCAGGCCCCGGCGCGGGCTCGGCCCGCTCGCACATGCTGAAGTTGGAGATGAAGGCGGCCGCGGGCAGGTCCAGGTCGAAGACGGCCTCCTTGGGCTCGGGGTGCGCGTTGCTCAGGACGGCCCGGACGCAGGTGGCGGCGTAGCGGGACACGATGGTGGAGCGCACCGAGAAGCTGCGCATGCTGAGCTGGGGACACAAGCAGGATGTCTGCCCTGCGGCCCCTCCCCCGGCCCGCGGCTCACGGGGGGGGCGGGCCAGAGCCACCCAGACCCCCATGTCCCCAGGAAACGGCCCTTCCAGTGCGAGGCCCCTGCCGCGCGGATCCCCCTTTTCCTAGCGGCTCCCAACGGGGGCAACCCGCCCAGTCCTCATCCTCCCCTGCCCCTCTGCTGCCCCGGCCCCGCTGCCGCTGGGGCTGAGGCACCTGTGCCTGGAGCCCACTGAGGAGGGGACCGTGTTTCCTGAGAGCTCCGCTTAGTTACAGTGGAGATCCAGCGCCTCTACTCGCGTGAAATAGATCACACCCCAGCCTGGCGCCAGCGCCCATAGCGCCACTGGAGTCAGTGGGTCCAGACCCCAGCCTGGCTCCATCGCCCATAGCGCTACTGGAGTCAGTGGGGCCAGACCCCATCCCGGCTCTATCGCCCGTAGTGTCACTGGGGCCAGACCCCAGCCTGGCTCCATCGCCCATAGCGCCACTGGAGTCAGTGGGGCCGGACACCAGCCCGGCTCTATCGCCCATAGCGCCATTGAAGTCAGTGGGGCCAGACCCCAGCCAGGCTCCAGCGCCCATAGTGTCACTGGGGGCCAGACCCGAGCCCGGCTCCATCGCCCATAGCACCACTGGAGTCAGATCCCAGCCTGGCTCCATTGCCCGTAGCGCCACTGGAGTCAGTGGGGCCAGACCCCAGCCTGGCTCCATCACCCACAGCACCACTGGTGTAAATGGGGCCAGACCCCAGCCTGGCTCTATCGCCCGTAGTGTCACTGGGGCCAGACCCCAGCCTGGCTCTATCGTCCGTAGTGTCACTGGGGCCAGACCACAGCCTGGCTCCATCACCCACAGCGCCGCTGGAGACAATGGGGCCAGACCCCAGCCCAGCTCCATCGCCCTTAGCGCCATTGGAGTCAGTGAGGCCAGACCCCAGCTGGGCTCTAGCGCCCGTAGTGCCACTGGGGTCAGCGGGCCAGCGGCACAGCTCTACATCCCTGGCAGAGCAGAGTGGTTTGCGTGTGACGGGCTGGTTTCTCTCTGCCCGTGCTCCACAGGCCCAGGAGCAGTGCCGGAGCTCCGGAGGGACTTGAGCAGGGTTAGCTATGTGCTGCACTGGGTGCCAGACAGGCAGACCTGAAGACCCAGCCTCGCTGGACCCACAGCTGGTGGCTGGCGAGGAGATGGGATCCCTGTGGTTAGAGGGAAGCAGCGGGGCAGACTCAGCTGCGACCGCTCTGCGAGGGGAGCGGGGTCTAGTGGTTAGTGCTGGGAGCCGGGACACCTGGGTTCTCTCCCCAGCTCTGGCGAGCAGGTGGGTTCTGCGGGGGGAGCCGGGAGAGTGAGGGGCCGTTGCAGTCTGGAGGTGGCAAACAGGGCCCGGCCCCCCGGGTGTCACATCTCCTGCTGCGGCCACGAGCCCCCAAACCGTAGCGAGGGGAGTGGAAAAGCCCTGAGCCTCACCTCCGGAGTCCGGGGCTGCCCGGTGCTGGGCAGAGGCCCCAGGCACAGCAGGAGGGCGAAGGAAGGGAGCAGCAGCTGTCTCAGCCGTGGCATGGTGCGTCCCCGCGGCTCTGCCGAGGAGACCCAGCCTCTGAGAGCTCTTCTCTGGATGCCCTTCTTAAAGCTCCCTGGGCTTTTCCCCCCGCACCTCTCAATGTAGCATTCATGCGGACACAAGCCCCGATTGTCCGCCCCTCGGCGGCTGGAGGGAGGCCAGGCCTCCGCGCTCCCCTCCGCAAGACGAAATGCAAACAACATGTTCAGGAGAGCCCGGCCCCGGGTTAAAAAGGGAAAAAAACCCAAACCGGAGGGCGCCTGCCAGCAGGTCAGCAGAGCCCGGGTGCCGACAGGCAGGTCAGTGGGAAAGGAGCGTCCCAGCCCCCTGGTTGGGTAATCGCTGCGCTCACAACCAGGCCGGCTCTAGGGCTGCAGGTGCCAATGGTTCCCCGCATCGAGCTGGGTTTCACAGCGGGTGCAGCGCTGGGATCCGCGAGGGGTATCTCTTCCCACGGGCTGGAAAGCCCTGGCGTGCACAGATCCCGTCCCCGTCCGGCCCGGGGCAGGGTGGGCCTGGCTCTCCCGGGGGCAATGGGGCACAGATCCTGTCCCCGTCCGGCCCGGGGCAGGGTGGGCCTGGCTCTCCCGGGGGCAATGGGGCACAGATCCCGTCCCCGTCCGGCCCGGGGCAGGGTGGGCCTGGCTCTCCCGGGGGCAGTGGGGCACAGATCCCGTCCCCGTCCGGCCCGGGGCAGGGTGGGCCTGGCTGTCCCGGGGGGAATGGCGCACAGAACCCGTCCCCGTCCGGCCCGGGGCAGGGTGGGCCTGGCTGTCCCGGGAATGGCGCTGAGCCCGTCCCGTCGGCCCCGGGCAGGGTGGGCCTGGCTGTCCCGGGGGGAATGGCGCACAGAGCCCGTCCCCGTCCGGCCCGGGGCAGGGTGGGCCTGGCTGTCCCGGGGGGAATGGCGCACAGAGCCCGTCCCCGTCCGGCCCCGGAGCAGGGTGGGCCTGGCTGTCCCGGGGGGAATGGCGCACAGATCCCGTCCCCGTCCGGCCCGGGGCAGGGTGGGCCTGGCTCTCCCGGGGGCAATGGGGCACAGATCCCGTCCCCGTCCGGCCCGGGGCAGGGTGGGCCTGGCTCTCCCGGGGGCAATGGGGCACAGATCCAGGGTGGGCCTGGCTCTCCCGGGGGCAATGGGGCACAGATCCCGTCCCCGTCCAGCCCGGGGCAGGGTGGGCCTGGCTCTCCCGGGGGCAATGGGGCACAGATCCCATCCCCGTCCGGCCCGGGGCAGGGTGGGCCTGGCTCTCCCGGGGGCAATGGGGCACAGATCCCGTCCCCGTCCGGCCCCGGAGCAGGGTGGGCCTGGCTCTCCCGGGGGCAATGGGGCACAGATCCCGTCCCCGTCTGGCCCGGGGCAGGATGGGCCTGGCTCTCCCGGGGGCAATGGGGCACAGATCCCGTCCCCGTCCGGCCCAGGGCAGGGTGGGCCTGGCTGTCCCGGGGGGAATGGGGCACAGATCCCGTCCCCGTCCGGCCCGGGGCAGGATGGGCCTGGCTCTCCCGGGGGCAATGGGGCACAGATCCCGTCACCGTCCGGCCCCGGAGCAGGGGCCCGGCTGGTGCAGGGTGCGGGGAAAGGGCCTCTCGCCAGGGACTGCGGCGTTGCCCGACTGAAAGTGGACATGTGATTAAACGGTGGCCTGTGGCCAGACGGGTTAGCTGGCCCCCTGGCTGACTGGCCCAGCCACCGGTAAAGGCTGCTGGGGACGGTGCCCGGGACGTGGGCTGCTGCACTAGGCCCGCGCCGAGCCTGGCAGTGCAAGCCTGCCTCATTGGAGCAGTAGCGGGGCAGGCGCTTGTGAGGTGACCCAGCAGCCCTTGTCTGTCACTAGAACAGGCCCACGGACAGGGAGGGGGAAGGGGGGCAGTTGCCCTGGGGGGGCCAGTGATTCCAAGGGGCCCAGAGTGCCCAGCAGCAGGGTCCTGGGCCCTTTAAATGACCACCGGAGCAGGTGGGGGGGGGGCACGTGCTCCTGGCAGCTAGGAGGGCTGGCTGCCCTGAGCCCGGCCCCTCCAGGGGCATGGGACCAGCCCCGGGAGCTTGGCCAGAGGCCCGGAGGCGGCTGGCTCTGTTGGCGTGTGAGGAAACCCGAGCGAAGCCAAGCAGCACTATTGGTCTACGTCCGGGGTCAACAGATCGCCTTGTGCTGGTTGCCGGGACGCTTGGGACACAGGCCGAGTCTCTCCCATCTCCTGCCTGCTCGGACGCTCCTGGGCAAGCCGCGGCCAGAAGAGACCCCAGGATACCCTGGGGGCCCCTGGAACGGCCTCAGAGGGGATTGGATTTCAGTCCCAGGCGCTGGCTGGGCTCACCCTGGAGAAGGATTCTGGACTAAACTCGAAGGGAACTTTTTGACGAGATCGGCATCGTTTAGATGTCTCATCCACCGATAAGGCACTAGAGACGCTGTTTGGGGCTGGCTTGGCAAATAGCCACCATTTTCGGGGAGCAGCCGTCCCCTTTCTTACAGTGCACCCTGAGCGACCTCAGCTGGCTCCCCAGGACTCCAATGATCACAGGGGCGTCGGCTGCTCTCCAGCCCTAGGGCAGGGGTCCAACGGGGAGGTATGCTTCTGCCCCGTTCCGCAGGCTGGGGGGAATCTACAGCAGGCAGCAAAGCACTGTGCAGGGACCCCGATCTTGGTCTATGCAGTGTCCGGAGCAATGGGGGTCCAATCCTGATCTGGGGGTGTCTGGGCAGCACTACTTGGCACATCGGGGCCCCAAGCTCTGGTCGGGGGATCTCTGTCGTAGTAACAAGGACACACACAGATAACGCTCTCTACAGAGAAAGAAGGAAAGAAAGAGACTAGAAGGAAGGCGGATTTTTAATAGGCAAGGCTGTTAAGTATCGGAACAACTGGCATAGGGGCAGGCTGGATTGCCCATCTCTTGATGTCTTGAGATCAGGACTGGGGAGCCAAGCTCCATCAGAAGCAATGGATGTGATACCAGGACTGGCTCCTGTCACCCAGGCCAGATGCGACCATCTCTGTGCCTCCTTCCACTGTTGAGACCCCTCAGAGCTGAGCCGAACTCTCAAGATGGTGGAAGCTAAGAAAGGAAATAAACTAGTACAGAGCCAGACCTTTTCTTGGCCGGCACGGATGTTTACAGCAGCCTCTGCCAAAGAGGAAAGAGCCAAGGCTCAGTGAAAAGGCTGCTTCTTTCTTTTTGGAAAAGTCAAAACAACAAAACCAAGGATTCAGGAGCCACAAAAAAGGGAACTGGGAAAAAGCTGAAGGAGGCCGGAAGGGACGATCCAGAGCCGTGAAAGACATTAGTCATCGACAGGAAAATGTTTGCCTGTGCTGGTGTCTTGGTTATTTACACGAGCGGTGGGTTTGGAATTCACCCCAGAGCCGTGCAGGCTGAAAATACTTTTTAGTCCCAGTCGGCTGGTGACCAAGCATTCTGCATTTCCACACGCGAACTCCAGCTGAAACCGGGCACCCTTGTGCCAGGCGTTGCCCAGACCGCGCCCAAGATCAGGGCCCCCACCATGCACCGACACCCATCGCCAACAGGTGCCCTGTGCCAGGGGCTGAGGTCAAGGCCCTCACTGCAACCAGCGCTCCACAGTAGGGATGTTAAATATCGCGTAATTGAATAGTCAGTTTACCTCATGAATTCTTATTGGTTACTCAACTAGTCTAGAGTCCCCCAGCTTGTGTGCCCCGGCCCACCCCCGGGGAGCCCCCTGCCACTCCATGCTGCTGATGCTGGATCAGAGGCAGCATTGTGGGGAGCCAGGCAGGAGCTGGTCTGCGAGGGGAGCCAGTTTAAAAACCAGCTCCCCTCGTGGACCAGCTGCCTGGCGCCCTGCGCTGCAGCCTCTGATATAGAGGCAGCAATGCGGGGTGGCAACAGCCTCTGTCCAGGGCGGTGTCTGAGCTCCCGGACCCAGCGTGAGCCAGACCTGAGCCGGGCTGCCTGCCCGCCTGGCTCCTAATACTCCTAACAAACCCAGGGTCTGCTAACTTCAGTTCTACTAACCCCGGGAGTTAGGAGCTCACTTCGCAAGGTGTTAGGAGCCCCAGTGGAGGTAGGTCCCAGACCTGGCGCAAACTGGGACTGAGCCGGGCTGCTGGACCAGCCTGCTAAAAACGGTACTGGCAAGGAGGGGCGCCGGGGGCAGAGATGGGAGCAGGGTGGCCAGGGGTCCGGTTTTGAGCCAGACAGTCCAGTATTTGAGCTTTCTGTTTGGGAAACAAACTGAGAAACTAGAACTGTCGGGGATTTTCTAAATGAGCCGTACTGCAGATGGGGTGTCATGGCAAGTCTGTCCCGTATTGTCGTTGAAACCATCTGGCAACCCTAGGTGGGATGTGTGTAGTCTGTAACATTAACCTATAAGCTTTTGCTATCGGTTAATGGACTGTGCTATTACATCCCTACCCCAGCTCCCAGCTGAAAGCAGCGCCTGACCGTGCACTCTCCCTCCACAGCCACAGCTGGGACAGTCCTAAACCTGACCCTGCACTCCCCCTCCACAGGCACAGCTGGGACAGTCCCAAACCTGACCCCGCACTCCCCCTCCACAGGCACAGCCGGGACAGTCCCAAACCTGACCCTGCACTCCCCCTCCACAGGCACAGCCAGGACAGTCCCAAGCCTGACCCTGCACTCCCCCTCCACAGGCACAGCCGGGACAGTCCCAAACCTGACCCTGCACTCCCCCTCCACAGGCACAGCCGGGACAGTCCCTAACCTGACCCTGCACTCCCCCTCCACAGGCACAGCCGGGACAGTCCCAAACCTGACCCTGCACTCTCCACAGGCACAGCCGGGACAGTCCCAAACCTGACCCTGCACTCCCCCTCCACAGGCACAGCCGGGACAGTCCCAAACCTGACCCTGCACTCCCCCTCCACAGGCACAGCCGGGACAGTCCCAAACCTGACCCTGCACTCCCCCCGCACAGGCACAGCCGGGACAGTCCCAAACCTGACCCCGCACTCCCCCTCCGCAGGCACAGCCGGGACAGTCCCTAACCTGACCCTGCACTCCCCCTCCACAGGCACAGCCGGGACCGTCCCAAACCTGACTCTGCACTCCCCCCGCACAGGCACAGCCGGGACAGTCCCAAACCTGACCCCGCACTCCCCCTCCACAGGCACAGCCGGGACAGTCCCAAACCTGACCCTGCACTCCCCCTCCGCAGGCACAGCCGGGACAGTCCCTAACCTGACCCCGCACTCCCCCTCCGCAGGCACAGCCGGGACAGTCCCAAACCTGACCCTGCACTCCCCCTCCGCAGGCACAGCCGGGACAGTCCCAAACCTGACCCTGCACTCCCCCTCCGCAGGCACAGCCGGGACAGTCCCTAACCTGACCCTGCACTCCCCCGCCACAGGCACAGCCGGGACAGTCCCAAACCTGACCCTGCACTCCCCACAGGCACAGCCGGGACAGTCCCTAACCTGACCCTGCACTCCCCCTCCGCAGGCACAGCCGGGACAGTCCCAAACCTGACCCTGCACTCCCCCGCAGGCACAGCCGGGACAGTCCCAAACCTGACCCTGCACTCCCCCTCCGCAGGCACAGCCGGGACAGTCCCTAACCTGACCCTGCACTCCCCCGCAGGCACAGCCGGGACAGTCCCAAACCTGACCCTGCACTCCCCCCCCACAGGCACAGCCGGGACAGTCCCTAACCTGACCCTGCACTCCCTCCTCAGGCACAGCCGGGACAGTCCCAAACCTGACCCTGCACTCCCGCAGGCACAGCCGGGACAGTCCCAAACCTGACCCTGCACTCCTCCACAGGCACAGCCGGGACAGTCCCAAACCTGACCCTGCACTCCTCCACAGGCACAGCCGGGACAGTCCCTAACCTGACCCTGCACTCCCCTCCACAGGCACAGCCGGGACAGTCCCAAACCTGACCCTGCACTCCCCCTCCACAGGCACAGCCGGGACAGTCCCTAACCTGACCCTGCACTCCCCCTCCACAGGCACAGCCGCGACAGTCCCAAACCTGACCCCGCACTCCCCCTCCACAGGCACAGCCGGGACAGTCCCTAACCTGACCCTGCACTCCCCCTCCGCAGTCACAGCCGGGACAGTCCCAAACCTGACCCTGCACTCCCCCCTGCACAGGCACAGCCGGGACAGTCCCAAACCTGACCCTGCACTCCCCCTCCGCAGGCACAGCCGGGACAGTCCCTAACCTGACCCTGCACTCCCCCTCCGCAGGCACAGCCGGGACAGTCCCAAACCTGACCCTGCACTCCCCCTCCGCAGGCACAGCCGGGACAGTCCCAAACCTGACCCTGCACTCCCCCCGCACAGGCACAGCCGGGACAGTCCCAAACCTGACCCTGCACTCCCCCTCCACAGGCACAGCCGGGACAGTCCCAAACCTGACCCTGCACTCCCCCTCCGCAGGCACAGCCGGGACAGTCCCAAACCTGACCCTGCACTCCCCCCTCCACAGGCACAGCCGGGACAGTCCCAAACCTGACCCCGCACTCCCCCTCCGCAGGCACAGCCGGGACAGTCCCTAACCTGACCCTGCACTCCCCCCGCACAGGCACAGCCGGGACAGTCCCAAACCTGACCCTGCACTCCCCCTCCACAGGCACAGCCGGGACAGTCCCAAACCTGACCCTGCACTCCCCCTCCGCAGGCACAGCCGGGACAGTCCCTAACCTGACCCTGCACTCCCCCTCCACAGGCACAGCCGGGACAGTCCCAAACCTGACCCTGCACTCCCCCTCCACAGGCACAGCCGGGACAGTCCCTAACCTGACCCTGCACTCCCCCTCCACAGGCACAGCCGGGACAGTCCCAAGCCTGACCCCTAACAAACCGTGGGGCGGGCTCCTTGGGGATCTCTGCCGGGGGCCAGGAGGGGAGCGGGTGGGGCTCGAGCAGAAATGGGCGGGCGAGGGGCGATGCCACAGGAGGGGGCGTTTCCCAGGCCTGCGCCAGCCGCCTGGGGCCAAGGGAAAAGGGCGAAGTGCAAACGCATCCCCGACCAGTTTGGCGTGTGCCCTGGGATGGGGGGCACGCCTGGGTCCCCATGGCTCTGGGATGGGGCACATGCCTGGGTCCCCCATGGCTCTGGGATGGGGGCACACGCGCCTGGGTCCCCATGGCTCTGGGATGGGGGCACACGCCTGGGTCCCCCCATGGCTCTGGGATGGGGGCACATGCCTGGGTCCCCCCATGGCTCTGGGATGGGGCACACGCCTGGGTCCCCCCATGGCTCTGGGATGGGGGGGGCACACGCCTGGGTCCCCCCATGGCTCTGGGATGGGGGGGGCACACGCCTGGGTCCCCCCATGGCTCTGGGATGGGGGGGGCACACGCCCGGGTCTCCCCATGGCTCTGGGATGGGGGAGGCGGGGCACACGCCTGGGTCCCCCCATGGCTCTGGGATGGGGGGGGCACACGCCTGGGTCCCCCCCATGGCTCTGGGATGGGGGAGGGGTGTTCTCTGCTCTGGGACAACGCCTGTCACCTGGGGGGGCGGGGCCGGGAGGGGCGCGGCCGTTGGCGGCACGAGGCGGGGGCGGGGCCGGGAGGGGCGCGGCCGTTGGCGGCACGAGGCGGGGGCGGGGCCGGGAGGGGCGTGGCCGTTGGCGGCACGAGGGCGGAGCGCGCGAGCCGGTGGGGAACTGGAAAGCCCAGGGGCGGGGAGCTCTGGCGAGCGCTGAGTGGGGCTGAGGCGGCCTGGGGCTGGGGAGTCATGGGGGCTGAGGAGAGCGCTGGGGGTGGGAGGTGGCTGGGGAGAGCACTGGGGAGTCATGGGGGCTGGGCAGAGCGCTGGGAGGTGGCTGGGGAGTCATGGGGGCTGGGCAGAGCGCTGGGAGGTGGCTGGGGAGTCATGGGGGGGGCTGGGCAGAGCGTTGTGGAGGTGGCTGGGAGTCATGGGGGGCTGGGCAGAGCGCTGGGGAGGTGGCTGGGGAGTCATGGGGGCTGGGCAGAGCGTTGTGGAGGTGGCTGGGAGTCATGGGGGGCTGGGCAGAGCGCTGGGGAGGTGGTTGGGGAGTCATGGGGCTGGGCAGAGCGTTGCGGAGGTGGCTGGGGAGTCATGGGGCTGGGCAGAGCGTTGCGGAGGTGGCTGGGGAGTCATGGGGCTGGGCAGAGCGTTGTGGAGGTGGCTGGGGAGTCATGGGGGGCTGGGCAGAGCGCTGGGGAGGTGGCTGGGAGTCATGGGGGCTGGGCAGAGCGCTGGGGAGGTGGCTGGGGAGTCATGGGGGCTGGGCAGAGTGTTGGGGAGGTGGCTGGGAGAGCACTGGGGCTGGGCAGAGCACTGGGGAGTCATGGGGGCTGGGCAGGCGTTGCGGAGGTGGCTGGGGAGTCATGGGGGCTGAGGAGCGCTGGGGGTGGGAGGTGGCTGGGAGAGCATTGGGGGTGGAAGAGCACTAGGGAGGTGGCTGGGGAGTCATGGGGGTTGGGGAGAGCCCTGAGGGAGCCCCAGACAGGAATCAGGCTGGGTGGGGTGGTTGGGGGGTGCTTTCCAGGGATGGGTTGCCCAGGCAGCGCCTCGGGGGCAGCTGAGGCCCTGGAGCCCCCTGGCTGGTGAGGGGCCCAAGGCAGGAGCGTGGGTCTGGCCACCCCTCCTCTTGGTACCAGGCTGCACCACAGCAGTGGGGAAGGGGGAGCAGAGGCTGCCCCCTTGCCAACATCCCCTCATGCCACAGGGCAGGTGAGCCAGCTGGGGCAATGGCCCCAAAGAGGTGCAGCATGTGGCCTGACTCCTTCCAGGTAGGGAGCTTGCCTTGGGGATTCCCCCTGAACTTTGTTCTCCCTCCCCCACCCTGGGGCCAGCCCCCACTCCAGAGGGGAAAGGCCACGTGCCCAATTCCCTTAGCCAGCTCTTCGCCCAGCAAAGAGATCTTCCAGTGCCCTTGCGCTCTGCTCCTCTTTCTGCTCTGCCAGGAGGAAGGCTTGGCCCAGGAGGAGGAGGACTTTGCGCTGACCCAGAGCAGCAGCCAGGTGCAGCGGAACTTGCAGAGATTATCGGGGGCTCAGGTGGATCAGAAGGTGGGGGCCTCGGTGGGTCACGGGGGCCTGATCTTCCCCTGGGCAGCCCCCTTCCCCTTGGGTAACGCAGCTCATCCTCCCCTTGCAGGTGAGTGAATTGGTGCAATTCCTCCTGGTCAAGGATCAGAAGAAAATCCCAATCAAACGGGCAGGTAGGAGGCCTGCTTCTAGATAGCCCTGGCATTTGGGGTGGGGGTTCCATGGCCCCCTTCAGGTTAGCAGAGGGGCTCTCTGGGGCCACTTCGGTCCCCACTTTGTTTGAACCCAGCTCTCTGAATCAGTGGAGCCAGGCTTTAGCCAAGGTTCTTTCCACGCTGGATGTGCCACTCCTATATGCCTTGATTAGCCTTTCTGCAGTCACTGCCTTCTCTTCTTTGATTGACTAACCCCCAGTAGGGATGTCAGTGTAGTCAATCAACCGAATAACAGATAAGCAAAAGCGTATAGGCTAATGCTATAGTCTTCACGCATTTTTCCCCCCACCTCTTGCCAGTAAATTTTTTAGCAGGCTGGCCAGCAGCCTCCCTCAGCCCTGGCTTGCACTGGGTCCTGGACCTACTCCTGCTGCAGCTCTGCATTTATAGTGTATTAGGAACCAGGTGGGCAGGCAGCCCAGCTCAGTTCCGGCTCGTGCCGGGTCTTCCCTGAGGGGCTGCCAGGGGACTATAGAATAGTCGACTAACTGATACGAATTCATGAGGTTAATAGACTATTCAATTAACCAATATTTAACGTCTCTAGCCCCCAGTCCCCTCCCAGCAGGGATGAAATGCAGGAGTCCTGGCTTCCAGCCAGCCCTGTCATAACCACTAAATCCCCTCCCCTTGGAAAGCCAGGGATGGAACCCAGCAGGGGTGGACCCTTGGATCCCATGTTGGGGAGGGGGATGTCACTGGAACAGTCTCTAAGAAGTTACAATTCCAGACATCCGGTTCTGCCACTGGAGAGGTTACCACTGGAGGGGACCTTTCCTGCTGGCAGGGGGTGCTAGGATCCACATCTCCTCTCTTCCCCTTGCAGATATTCTGAAGAACATCATCAAAGACTACAAAGATGTCTACCCGGAGATCATTAACCGAGCCGGCAGGACCCTTCAGCAGGTGACGCCCTCCTGGAGCACTGTCAAGCACTACCCAGTGCTGTGCTGCGGGGGCGCCCTGCTGTATGAGGGCCATCTTTCACCTGAGCGCTCTTTAAGCATTGTTCAAAGCCACTACGTTTGCTTGTCCTGGGCCAGTATTGGCTACTTCATGTGGTAGTTCTTTCCTCGTTCCTCTTGCCTCTGTCCTCCTGGTGTCAGGGAGAGACCCCAGCTCCCAGCCCAGCCTTGCTCTAACTCCTAGGCCCCACTCCCTTCCCAATGTCAGAGAGAACATCAGAACGGCCACATTGGGTCAGACCAAAGGTCCATCCAGCCCAGGGTCCTGTCAGCCGACAGTGGCCAATGCCAGATGCCCCAGAGGGAGGGATCACAAGAGGTAATCCTCACATGATCCTTCCCGTCGCCCACCTCCAGGGAAACAGAGGCTAGGGACACCATTCCTACCCATCCTGGCTAACAGCCATTGATGGACCTAACCTACATGAATCAATCTAGCTCTTTTTTGAACCCTGTTACAGTTCTAGCCTTCACCACATCCTCTTGCAAGAAGTTCCACAGATTGTGCGCTGAGTGAAGAAAAACTTCCTTTGGTTTTAAATCTGCTGCCTATTAGTTTCATTTGGTAACCCCTAGTTCTTTTACTGTGGGAATAAGTAAATAACTTTTCCTTATTTGCTATTTCCACACCAGTCATGATTTTATAGACCTCTGTCATATCCCCCTTAGTCTCCTCTTTTTTTTAAGCTGAAAAGTCCAAGTCTCTAATCTTTCTTTATATGGGACCAGTTCCAAACCCCTCATCATTTCTGTTGCCCTTTTCTGAACCTATTCCAATGCCAATATAACCTTTTTGAGATGAGACGACCACGTCTGTATGCAATATTCAAGATGTGGACATCCTGTGGTTTTATAGAGACTCAAGAAGAGATTTTCTGTCTTCTTCTCTAACCCTTTTTAAATGACTCCTGACATTCTATTTGCTTTTCTGACGGCCGCTGCGCACTTGAGTGGATGTTTTCAGAGAACTGTCCACAATGACTCCGAGATCTCTCTTGAGTAATTGTAGCCAAATTAGTCCCCATCATATTGTATATATAGTTGGGATTATTTTTCCCAATGGCATTACTTTACATTTATTAACATTAAATTTCATTTTGCCATCCGGTCCCGGTGGCTTGTTAACTGCTAAGTTTATCAATTTGTTCCAAAACCTCCTCCAATGACACCTCAGTCTGGGACAATTGCTCAGATTTGTCACCTAAAAAGAATGGCTCAGGTTTGGGAATCTCCCCAATATCCTCAGTCGTGAAGACCGAAGCAAAGAATTCATTTAGCTTCTCCGCTGTGACTTTATCAGTTTTGAGTGCTCCTTTAGCATCTCAATCATCCAAGGGCCCTGCTGGTTGTTTAGCCAGCTTCCTGCTTCTGATGCACTTAAAACATTTTACTATTACTTTTTGAGTTTTTGGCTAGCTGTTTTCAAACTCCTTTTTGGCTTTTCTTATTATACTAGCCAATTAGCCCGTCATAAGATGGGATTTTCAGGTCTCTCCTCCACGTCGGTCTTCTCTTCTGAGCCTCCGGTCTCTTGCTTTCTCTCTCTCCCCTCCTCCTGCTGCCTCCCCCCCTCTCTCTCTCTCAGCTCTCCTCCACCTCCTGCCTCTCTCATTCTCTTCTCCTCCCCCTCCTGCCTCTCACTTGGGGGACCGTGGAGCCCAAACGGTCACTTGCACCACGTGCTCCCCCGCGGCGGCCCGACTGAGCGGCGCAGAAGTCAGCCGAGCGCCAAGGTGGGAAGCGAAGGACGTGACTCAGGCAACAGCACCGCCCAGAGGAAACAGCCAGGGAGGCAACAGCGCCGCCCCAGAGGGAACTCTATTTCAGTGTTATCGAGTCACAGACATTGGGCTACTATATATATGATTTTTACACTTAATTTGATAAAGTTTATGGTCCTTTCTATTATCCTCACTAGGATTTGACTTCCACTTCTTAAAATATATCTTTTTATCTCTCTCTGCTTCTTTTACCTGGTTAAGCCACGGTGGCTTAGCATTTCATAGTCAGTATCGCCGTCCTGATCAGGTGGTCGATAATATATCCCTACCGCTATATTCTTCTTATTGGAGTGTAGAATTACTACTATCCATAGAGATTCGATGGAACATTTAGGCCCATTTAAGATTTTTACTTCATTTGATTCTACATTTTCTTTCACATGTAGTGCCCCTCCCCCTCCGGCACAACCTGTTCTGTCCTTCCGATAGATTTTGTACCCTGGTATGATGGTGACCCATTGATTGTCCTCATTCCACCAAGTTTCCGTGATACCTATTATATCAGTATCCTCCTTTCAAACTAGGCACTCCAGTTCACTCATTTTACTATTTAGACTTCTCTACGCCTCATCCTATGCCTCTGAGGTTAGCCTTTTCCCCACAGGTGTTTGGGCTGCGGCTAGTGGAGATCGACACCAAGCATCACATCTACATCCTGGTCAGTGACCTGCTGCGCCTGGAAGGGGAGAACCTGAAACAGTACGAAGGGATGGGGCTGGCTGGGTGTAGGGAGGTCTGTGACAGTGCTCTTCCCCCGCCCTCCTCCCCCCGGAGGCTTCCAAGCTCTCAAGGGTTAATCCTTGTCATTAGGCTCTACCCACCCTCTGAAAACTCCCCTGGCTCATCCCTATGTGCCCCCACCCTCGCATTGTATTCCCCAGTCCCTTAGTGCAGTGTCCATGCTGGGAGGTCCGCTGTGTGTCCCTGGCTCTGTTTGGAGTGAGGGAAGCGGCTCCAAGCCAGGATGCCTGAGCTCTGTCCCAGCTCAGGGAAGGGAGTGGGGTCTAGTGGTTAGTGTGGGGCAGGATGTTGGGGTTCTTTTTCCAGCTCGAAGGTTTGAGCAGGTCTTTGCTCTGCCATTTAAACCCCTTGCTTCTTCTCCAGAGCCCCAGACTCCACGGAGTTCCCCAGGTGAGTGGCACTCCCTTGTGTGTTGCAGGGACCATCGCACAGCCAGGCTGGGCCTCCTCACCATCATCCTGAGCTTCATCTACATGAGGGGCAATGCTGCTAAGGAATGTAAGGCCTGCCCCCTTCAGTGCTGGCCCCACCCCTTCCTGGTGGCCCATGCCCCTTGACTGACAGTCTCTCTGCCCTTTCAGCTGATGTGTGGGACATGCTGAAGAGACTGGGAGTTGAACCCAGGTAAGGGTGGAGTGGGATACCAGGGATGTAGGCTCCTCCTGCTTTGGGCACCAGCTAGCGAGTGGGAGTGGGGCAGTGCCCCTTTAACACGTCCCCCATCCCCTCC
The DNA here is from genome assembly GCA_019425775.1 of Rafetus swinhoei. Taxonomy (NCBI): domain Eukaryota; kingdom Metazoa; phylum Chordata; order Testudines; family Trionychidae; genus Rafetus; species Rafetus swinhoei. The sequence continues at coordinate 5,915,694 of JAFJHL010000039.1, forward strand.
CCTTCTAGAAAGCCACACAAGATCTTTGGGGATGTCAAGAAGTTGGTGACTGTGGAATTTGTCCAGCAAAAGTAAGTTGGGGCTCTCAGGGAGGGGAGTAGTTGGTGAGGTGTGGGGGAGCAGGACTCCTGGATTCCTTGGCTGGCTCTGGGATGGGCGTGAGGGCTGGTGGGAGAGGGGGTGAAAGGCTGGCAGTGAGTCCTGGCTCCCAGAACCCAGGAGTCCTCCTCTTACCAGGTCCATGCCCATGGGTAGATTTGGGCCCTGTTGGAGGCGCTGGGAGGGCCCCGTGTTCACTCGGGGAGCACTGGGGTGGGCACTTTGAATCCCCGTGGCCAGTGGAGCTCACAGCCTGGCCATCCTACGCCATGCGGCAGATGGTTTCCCCACCAGGCAGGCAACCTGGAGGCCGGTTCCCGTGCCAGCAGCCTGCCTGGCCCTTAACCCTTCTCCACCAGCTGGGAAGGTCAGTTGAGCAATTTTCCCTGGTGGGGGCTAGCCCCAAGGGTCTTGGAGAGTGGGTAGCCCCAAGGCCTTTGGAAAAGGGAGGGGCATGGGGTTGTGGTGGGGGAGAAGGGGTGGAGCCTGGCTGAGGAGAAACTGAGGGACAGGGAGAGGAAAGGAGTAGTGGACCAGCTGGAGCCCTGTGTTCCAAGTCCTGCTGCACCCACTGTGCCATGCTGGGAGCTAGTTACTGGGTCATGGAGAGGGTGAACCCAGAGGAGGATGTGTGCTCAGTCACAGCTTGGGTGGGAATGTGATGAATTGGGTGTGGGAGTATGGTTGCTAATGCCCATGCCCCACCCCCTCAGATACCTGGAATACAATCGCCTGCCCAGCACAGGCCCAGCTGGGTTTGAGTTGCAGTGGGGGGCACGGGCCGCCAAGGAGACCTCCAAGATGCAGATCCTGCAATTTGTGGCCAAGGTCTGTGCCGGATGGGGGCCAAGGGGCGGGGTTAGCCTCAGGGGCTGAGGTTGGGGGTCACTTAGAGGGGCCATGGGGCTATGGACAGGGCAGTAGACCTGCACGCGCCCCCCCCCAGGCTGTCCCAACCCCTATTCCTGTCTCTGCCTGTCAGATCCAGAGCAAGGACCCCGAAACCTGGAGCGCCCAGTACAGTGAGGCGGCTGCTGAGGTGGCGGCGGCAGAGGTCCTGTCCTGCAACACTAGTCCCCCTGGAGATGCAGGTGGGGACAGCCAGGGGCCGCTCAGAAGGAAGCCGTCAGTCTGGTCCGCTTCACTCTCGAGCAGTTAGCCCCACGGTGCCTTGTGAACCGCGCTGAGCCCAGCACTCCAGGATCCACTGGGACAGCCGCCTTCACCCTCCTGACCCCAGAGCCCCTGCCCCACGGATTTCTCCTCACCTTTTGGGAGGGGCCTGGGCAGCCTGTGCCAATTCCTCTCTTCTCTTCCCCAGGCCTAGACAGCTGGGCACGGAGGTGACCTTTGACCCTTGTAATCCACCAAATGTTTCTTTCAGATGAAATATCCCCCCTCCATTTGTGGTGAGAGTCAATTCTGTCACTGCCAGGGTGGCGGGGAGCTGAATTGCCCAGGATGCAGTGTGGCTCTGGAGCCTAAGAACCATGGGTTCCCCCTGGGCTGCCTGAGTGGGGGTGCTTGAGTAGGAGGGGGCCCAGCTGAGACCAGGAGGCTGGGGAGCCCCAGTTCTTAGCATTGCATAGCGGAGCAGGCCTGTTACAGTCCCAGCTGACAGGGATCTGCAGCACCTCCCAGTTCTATTAATACTCCCTGGTGGTCATGGAGTGTTGCTGGGTGGTTGCACTCAGGGCAGGTCCCGCCCTTATCCCCATGGGCTCAGGCTCTCTGCGGCCTCAGACAGCATTGTGCAGGGCAGGTTCCCGCACCGGGTGACTGGCTCAGGCTCTGCGGCCTCGGGCAGTGTTGCTCGGGGCAGCTCCTCCCCCCACCCCGATCTTGCTAGTGGCTAGAAGCTAAGTGAAAGCCGAGCACGGGTGGCAGTCCATGAGTTCAGAAGCTGGGGCCCCCATCCAGCCCTACTCCTGCCCTCCAAAGAACAGCACTGACCCCAGCCACGGCGAAGGGGAGCTGACTTTAATGGGTGAGAGCAGTTAGTAGTGGGGGGGTACTGTCCCCAGTGCTTCCTCGGGCTCCCGAGTCACTTCGACGTTCTGCAATGAAAGACGAGAAGCACAAGGTTGCATGCATCTTGCCTGCTGGAGCCCTCCCCAGTCCCATGCCTTAGAGTATGGGAAGGGGGGGGCCGGGCGGGTCTTTTTGCCTCAGTTTCCCCTCCCTACCCCACTCTATTTAGACTGTACTATGGGTCAGGGACTGTCTCCTCAGGGCTGCGTGATACCCGGCATGCCAGGAGCCCTGATCTCAGGCAGGGGTGTCAGATGCACCCCAAGGATGTTAATTGGGTTAGCACAGGTAACACACAGAGATTTAGTGGCTGTGTAGTGGGGTGGGATGGGAAGGGAGTAGTGAGGGGGTTTAGGAGATGGCAGGAAGGGGACACAGCCTGGTTAGGGGGGGGAAAAATGACTTTACCTGCACCCCAAGCTGTGAGGATGCTGCCAGGCCTAGATCTTCCAAGCGGGGCCATTTGGTGGGCTCCGGGCTGGCTAGAGGGTAGGTCCGGTAATGCCGGTAAGGCCGGTAGGGGGGGGCCAGGCTAGCCTTGCGGGGCAGGTGCTGAGTGGCCAGGGGGTGGGGGGGAGAGATAAGAGGAAGTTATTAGGGGGGCAGGCAGATCTTCTCCCCAGGTGGATGGGGATTAGAGGGGTGGAGTAGGAGCTGGGATCCAGGCATGGAGGGTGTCAATGTCACACAGGCTTTTGTGAGTTTTGGGATGTCCCTTGGTGAGATCAGGAGTGGGGAGACTGCACTGGCCTAGGCCCTAGCTTGGGCAAAATGCCACTTACCTGGGGACGGTCCCGGTGTGTGTTCACAGCCTCCACATTGAGGAAAATGGACTCCACTTGGCAACCTGCCAGCACACCATGAAGGAGAGGGCTCCTAGGTTAGAGCAAAGAGATCCCTGCCCCCCCTTCTCTCCCTGAAGTGGGGCATATAACTGGGCCGGGGCCCCAAGGCGGGATAGGGTGACCTGCCAGTGGGATGTGAATGGGCCCGGGGGGGTCTGGCACCTGTCTGAGGGCAGCAGGACCAGCCCATGCACTCACCGTATGCCACGGGGGTCAGTTTCAGCACAGTGTGCAGTGGGCATTTCAGATAGGGCAGCTCCTCTGTGGGGTGAGAAGAGGGCAGTTAGAGGGGGAGCTCGGGGGTACACACATCCAGGCCCTGTGACACTGCTGTACCCCATGTTTGTACCACTTTTAGATGGTGATTATCAGGGCTCGACAAACCGCAGCAAAATCCACTCACCAGCCCCGCACCGTGCATGCGCCAGACCCGCACTGCGCATGCGCGTGCCGCTGGTGAACGGGGCGACCGGCTGAAATCTATTCGCCACGGGCAAGTAGATACACGGATTTGTCAAGCCCTGGTGATTATAGTTTTGTGGTACAAAAAGCCGTAATCTGCTGCCTATCATTGTCCTGGCGGGGTGTAACGGTGGGAACACACACAGGCCAGTCTCTCAGGGCCAAAGCTGCCCAGGCTTGCCAGCCGGCGTGAGAGCCGTGATTTGCCCACTCAGATGTTGGGCAGACAGGCAGGAGCGTTAGACAAGGGAGCACACTTGCCGTGAAGAGCGGTTTGCAGAGTGTGTGCGTGGTGGAACTGCATGAGCCAGCCAGGCCTTCCCAGGGACCAGTCGTGGTAGAAGAGCATGTCCCTCTCCTTGCCCCACCCCCCCACACGCAGCATGAAGGTGGTTTGAAAGAGACAGACCCATGGGTGACTAGGAGGGTTGGTCCTCGCTGGCTGGCTTGTCTCGCAGCCAGGACTGCTGACCCTTACGGGCTGCGATCCCTCCAGCTGACGGAGCCTATGTAGCCTGGTGCAGCTGAAGAATGAGGTGGTGCTGTTCTCCTTTTCTTCTCTGGGAACCAGCTTGGGCTGCCCCTCACGTCCTATCGCTTCCCAGCTCTGCGGCCCAGCAGGCCCGGTTTTAGTGTCTCTGAGCCGAGGGGCTGGGCTTTGCTCAGGCTAACCAGGGCTGGGCCAGGTTCCTTACCCATTGCTGGAATGATGCACTCTTGCACCGTTCAGGGTGGGTCCTGCGGGGCTGGAGGGGGTGGGGGTGTCAGCCTGTAGCCGTTTGGGAGGTGCCAGGAGCAGGACAGGGCGTGGGCTGTTGAATGACAGGGACCCCGTGGGTCAGGTTGTACCCGGGGTGGTGTCCCAGTCCTTCCCCTGTGCTGGGGGGTGGGGATAACCTTGGGGGCACCTGCCACTGGGCCATACAGTGGAAGGGAAGGGAACAGAGGCCCCAGGAGGCAGATGGCTGCAGTGGCCCCTGCCCCTCTGTGTGGGGGACAGGGACTAGAGGGATGTTGGGGGAAGGGCTTTGGGGCAATGGTGGGGTGGAAGATGACTAGTAGGAGGTGTCTGAGGGCTGGCAGAGGGGTTGATGGGGTGGTTGAAAGTGACAAGGAGCTGGAACCGCAGGGGGGGGCGCTAGGGAGCTGGCTCCATGTCCAGCCTGGAACAGGGGTACCATTGGGCCCACTGCCCTCTCCAGCCTGGGCTGGCTCACCAACAGCAGAGCTCTCCATGTGCTGTCACGCTCAGCCCCCAGCCAGCGCCCAAGTCACACGGAGACGGGGACCCCTGAGTCTTCCCTGTGCCCTGCCGGCACTGCCTTGGCCCGGCCAGGCTCCCCCTCACTGTGGAGAGGGCACGCACCTGCCTCTACCCCGGGCAGAGCGTTTTGGGCAACGGGGTTCCCAGCTCTGCCTGGCTGGGCTGAGGGGCTCTAAGTGGGAGGCACGGACGGTCAGCGACCTCCCACGGGAAAAGTGCAGAGCGTGGGCAGAGCCCTAATGCTCACTAGGCTGAGCACTCTTGGGAGTGAGCCCCTGGAGGCCTGGGCCCAGGCTCCTCAGTTCAGGTCCCGGGCTTTCTCCTTGCTTGACCCTGCCACCCCCCTTTCTGCCCTCTGTCCGTCCGTGTGCTTGGCTGAGTCGCAGGGTGTGACGTTTGTCACAGCACCGTCAATCCTGTGCCCCTGCTGCTGAAAGGCCCTTGAGTGCCCGCCTGGGCATGTCACCAAGGAGCAGGCAGCAGCTGCACGGCAGCGTCCTGGGCTCAGCGGGGCAGGCCTATGCTGTGGGAACTCCGTGATGCGCACTCCGCGGTGCAGGGGGGTACCTGCGCTCTTGTCCAGGAAGTAGGCCAGCAGGCAGCGCATGACAGCCTGATGGCAGATCACCAGCACGTTCTCCTGCCGCTCCAGCTCCATGATGACAGGCTCCAGCCGCTGCACCAGGTCCTCGTAGGACTGGGGACGATTGTGGGAGGGCTATCAGACCCTGTCCCCCTCCAGCTCCACCCCTGCAGAGGTCCTTACCTAGGAGTTCTCCAGGGGTTAATTCTGGGTCTAAAAAATCTGCTCCCAGCAGCATGGGGCAGGGAGTTTCAGAGGTTAACTGTGTTGCCAAATTCATTCCCTTTAGGAATAGCTCATGGCAAGAGACCCACTTTACTGGCACCACTAGCTGGCAAGGGGTCCCCAGGCTTGAGAGCGCTGCTAAATCCATCCCCCTGCTATTACCCAGAGGCAGGGAGTGGCACAGGTTAACCCTTGTCACTGTAAGATCATGTAGCACGGAGTTTCATGGGTTACCGACAAGTGAGTGCCCCCCTTTCCTCCCTCTGATCCTGCTCCAGTCGGGGTGCTGGGCCCCTCCCTTACCTCCCCTTTGGGATACCGGTATCGGTATTTGTCTTGATCTCGCAGGGCAAACTCCTCCGGGTGATAGGCCTGGATCTCCTCGTAGGACATCTCCTCACAGATGCCCTGAAACAGGCCGCGCCATTAGAGAGGGGTGGCCCAACGCCCCGCTTCCATCCCCACTTTGGGGAGGGGAGGGGGCCCCCATGTGTTAGAGCTGGGGGCGGGCGCCTGGGTTCTCACCGCGTCAATCTCGTTCAGCGCTTTCCATTGCTCATAGGGCACGCGCAGGGCCTCGGCCGTCTGGATCGTCCTCTTCATGTGGCTGGTCCACACCTTGAGGTCCCGGATCTTCTGGCTCTCGATGAAGCTGGCCAGGGCGCAGGCAAACTAGGGGGGAGAAGCGGTGACCCCCGGGCAAGCTCCCCTCCCTGCTGCTGCTTCTAAAAGGCCAGAGCCTTGATGCCCCAACCTAGCCCCCCTAAACCTGCTTGCGGTATCCCCCTCCTCATTCCAGCCCCCTCAGTGTTCTCGGTTGCCCCTCCCCATTCCCCAAAGCTGCTCTGGCCGGGCCCGAGGCTCCCCTGGGACGAGGCCCCCAGCCCACCTGCTTGCCGCGGGGGGTGAGCCCCGAGTCGCCCCCAATGCGCCCCTGCAGGTTGAGCTGGCTCTCGCCGTGCCGGCTCAGGTAGATGGCCCGCGGCGTGACATGGATGTTCATCAGGTAGTACACGGTGCGGCTCTGCACGTGGTCCTGCACCCGGTTCGCCAGGTAACGCAGCCCCACGTTGAAGATCTTGATGTAGGACAGAGAGCTGGAGGGGAAGGAGGGCAGGCAGGGGGGGTGGGTCAGGAAACCTGGGGCCCAGTCTGGGAGGGAAGCAGGGGCTAGTGGTTAGAGCATGGGGCTAGGCACCAGGACTCCTGGGCACTCTGCTTGGGGAGGGGTCTCACCTGTCCAGCTCGTCATCCAGGGGCTGGTAGGTGAACTGGTAGCACTGGATCCGCTTCAGGAAATCCTCCACCACCTCCTCCCGGTTACAGTCCTTGTAGTCTGGGCTGCTCAGCTTCACTTGCTGCAGGCCAGAGACCAGGGGAGATGGGCCTGGGGCAGGCCAGCAGGCCGCCCGCCTCCCCGTGCATGCAGGGCCCTGGGGGAGCGCTGGGCCATGCAGTGGGGGGGCAGTGATGGGGGGGATGTGGCTAAGCAGGGGTTGGGTTCTCCTTGGTATGTTGCATGGGAGTTCTGTCCCACAGTAACCCGTCTGTGCCTCAGTTTCCCAGGGCACGTCCCCAATCCCTGCATGGGGATGGGGATTGCGCTGTGACTCCCCAGACCAGCACGTTGACAGCCCTGAGCCCACAAGGGGGGTGGCCAGGTGACAGCTTTTCCTGGGACAGAACAAAGGGCACAGGAGGGGCTTGGTTGCTAGGCATGGGGGGTCAGGCTGGGCTGGCTTGGGGGGGCTGGGCTGCACAGGTCCCGGGGGGTCTCACCTTGATGTTCTCCTCGATGATGTCAGGGTCGTCGCAGATGGACTCGATGAAAAACACCTGGAGGGGAGGTGGGGTCTGTGTGAGCCAAGATCTCAGTGCTGTAAGCTTCCCCCAGCAGTGCCCCCACTGACCCCCCAGCGCTGTGCCTTTCCCCCTTAATGCTGTGAGCTTCCTTGTGGCAGTGCTCCCAGCCCAGGCTCCCCCCGGGTGCTGTGAACTCCCCTGCAGCAGTGTTTTGGGACCGTCCCATGGCCCCTGCTTTTACCTTGTAGCCATGTTCTCTAGCGAACTGCAGGACCGTGTTCCTTCGCTCCCGGGTTGTGTTGGTGGCGTCAAACACCTAATGCAGAGCAGGCGTGAGGCCGGGGTAGATGGGCCCGGGGGCTGGCTGGGGGGAGGAAGGGGCAGGGTCCCGCTTACCGCCACCTGTCCCTCCTCACAGCTCAGGTAAGTATGGACATCCTTCAGCGCGGCCAGAGCACACTGCCTGGGGGGCCAAAGGGCACTGAGACCCTTACACAGACCCCACCCCTCCTCCAGGCCTTGCTGTGAGCTTCCCCCAGCAGTGCCCCCAGTTGGGGTCTCTTCCCCAGAGCTATGAGCTGCCCCCAGCCGGGGTCTTTTCCCCAGTGCTGTGAGCTTCCCCTAGCAGTGTCCCCAGCCGGGGTCTCTTCCCCAGTGCTGTGAGCTTCCCACAGCAGTGCCCCCAGCCGGGGTCTCTTCCCCAGTGCTGTGAGCTTCCCACAACAGTGTCCCCAGCCGGGGTCTCTTCCCCAGTGCTGTGAGCTTCCCACAGCAGTGTCCCCAGCCGGGGTCTCTTCCCCAGTGCTGTGAGCTTCCCACAGCAGTGCCCCCAGCCGGGGTCTCTTCCCCAGTGCTGTGAGCTTCCCCCAGCAGTGTCCCCAGCCGGGGTCTCTTCCCCAGAGCTGTGAGCTTCCCCCAGCAGTGCCCCCCCCACCTGCGGATCTCCATGGCCTCGTGGTTATCTGGCCGGAAGAACTCGTAGCTCTTGTAGGTCTGCACGGCCTCGCGGCCGTACTGCCCCACGTTGAACACTGTGGGGAGAGTGGGCGGTGGGCAGGGATCCCCACAGCTCCCCGGGAAACCCTCCCCCGACAGACAACCCACCCTGCCCCCCACAATCAGAGACCTGCCTCCTTGCCCTGCCCCACAACTCCCTTTCCTCTGCCAGCTCCCCACACAGACCCCAGCTGCCCCGAGCCCCACCCCCATCTCCTCTGGAGCCCGGCCTGCCCCCCTCACCCTTGGTGGGGGTCCCAATCCAGTTCAGGTAACGGGTCAGTTTCTTGGAGATATAGGTCTTCCCACGGGCCGGCAGCCCCACCATGATCACCATCGTGGGCGAGTTGGTAAACTGAGGCACGGAGGCTGGGGGGCATGGAATGGACATTGTTAGCAACAAGGATGGGAAGCCAGAGGCCACGCCCCCAAGCTGCACCCTCAAATTCCACCACCCTGGGGCCCGAGCCCCCTCGAGGGGACAGGCCCCATTCCCTGCCCTGGAGCTGGGAGAGCTGTGTCCCCCGCCTGCCCCACTCACACCCCCTGCGCTGGTGCAGCCGGTTGCTGGTGCGTGGGATCCAGACTTTCTGCAGCGGCGTCTGGGTGAGCTCCGCCACCTCGGCCGACATCCTGCCCCAGCGAGCCGGCTGGGCACCTTTGCCCCAGCGGCTGCCCCTTGCCCCGGGGCCAGCCTGCCCGGTGGGGGACGGACACTGAGGCCACTGACTCCCAAGCTGTGTACACTGCAGATAACGCGATCACTGCCGCAGAGCTGGGGGGAGCCAGCACCCCCTAGAGGGGACAGGCCCTGCCCCCCAGCCAGCCAGGCCCATAATTCTGACTGTGCCCAGCTGGACAGCAGGTCCCTGGCCCCCCTCTCAGCTGGCTGCGCTCCCCACTTGCCCGCGCACCCTGGAGCCCTGCCAGTGCCAGCCTAGGCCCGGCAGCGGATGCCCTCTACCCAGGGGAGGGCACGGACCAGCTGCAGCCATTGCCTGCCAAGCTGCGGGGGGCTGGGAAGCAGGCAAAGGCAGGCCGGGCACTGGGGGGGCACCATGAGCTGGGGCCCTCACTCCCAGAATCTCCTGCCAGTTGTGGGGCGCTGGCCACCCATCCCCAGGTGGATCCTCCAGCAGCACACTGCAAGCAGAGCAGGCGGGGGAGGGGCTGGATCCCACCCCCCAAGGGGGGATGTCGACTTCTCCCCAGCTAGCAGGCAAGCAGCCCTGCCCCAAGGAACCCCACCACCAGCCATGTGGCCCGAGGGAGGAAGCGTTGCCTCCTCTAACCGCCAGACTCCACTGCCCACCCAAAGCCAGGCGAGACCCCAGGAGTGCGGGCTCCCAGCGCCCCGCACCCCCCACCCCAGGCCCCATGCAGGGCCTGTGCACCTTGCTGAGGTCTTTGCTTCCTTACCTGGTATCTTAGTTGGGCTTTGCTCCATGAGCCGGGGGGGAGGGCGGGCAAGTGGTTTGCGGGGGGCTGGGAGCCAGGCCCCCTGGGACATGAGCGCAGGGAGGGGGGCGAATCAGCCCCACAGTGACTCAGTAGCCGAAGTGAAACAAACTGGGGAGCTGTTCCAAACAGCCATGTGCCCCGATGGAAAGGTCACAGCTAATATTACACCCGGCATGGGAGAAAGGGGGGCTGGCGGGTTAGAGCAGGGTGGGGGCAGGTCACCTGGGTTTGCTCTGGGAGGGAGAGGGGGCTAGTGGTTAAAGCAGGGGCAGGTTTGCTCTGGGAGGGAGAGGGGACTAGTGGTTAGCGCAGGGGCAGGTTTGCTCTGGGAGGGAGAGGGGACTAGTGGTTAGAGCGCGGGCAGGTTCGCTCTGGGAGGGAGAGGGGACTAGTGGTTAGCGCGGGGGCAGGTTTGCTCTGGGAGGGAGAGGGGACTAGTGGTTAGCGCAGGGGCAGGTTTGCTCTGGGAGGGAGAGGGGACTAGTGGTTAGCGCAGGGGCAGGTTTGCTCTGGGAGGGAGAGGGGACTAGTGGTTAGAGCGCGGGCAGGTTCGCTCTGGGAGGGAGAGGGGACTAGTGGTTAGCGCAGGGGCAGGTTTGCTCTGGGAGGGAGAGGGGACTAGTGGTTAGCGCGGGGGCAGGTTTGCTCTGGGAGGGAGAGGGGACTAGTGGTTAGCGCAGGGGCAGGTTTGCTCTGGGAGGGAGAGGGGACTAGTGGTTAGAGAGCGGGCAGGTTCGCTCTGGGAGGGAGAGGGGACTAGTGGTTAGCGCGGGGGCAGGTTTGCTCTGGGAGGGAGAGGGGACTAGTGGTTAGCGCAGGGGCAGGTTTGCTCTGGGAGGGAGAGGGGGCTAGTGGTTAGAGTGCAGGCAGGTTCGCTCTGGGAGGGAGAGGGGACTAGTGGTTAGCGCGGGGGCAGGTTTGCTCTGGGAGGGAGAGGGGACTAGTGGTTAGCGCAGGGGCAGGTTTGCTCTGGGAGGGAGAGGGGGCTAGTGGTTAGAGTGCAGGCAGGTTCGCTCTGGGAGGGGAGAGGGGACTAGTGGTTAGCGCGGGCAGGTTTGCTCTGGGAGGAGAGGGGACTAGTGGTTAGCGAGGGGCAGGTCGCCTCTGGGAGGAGAGGGGCTAGTGGTTAGCGCGGGGGGGGCAGGTTCACTCTGGGAGGGAGAGGGGGTAGTGGCTAGAGCGGGGGGAGGGGCAGGAAGGCCATAGGAGTGCTGAGCTCCTGAGCCCCCTCCCCCCTTCTGGGATGTGACCCCCCGCATCAGACACGAAGCCCCGCCCCTGGGCAGGTCATTTTATTGGCTCCTCCCCTTCAGCCTTCCCAGGGGCGGGGCGATACTCCTAGCGGGGGGCGGGGCTGTATTCGGCTCTTTTCCAGGATCCAAGATGGCCGCGGAAGGGCGCAGCGAAGGGCAGCACCGCCCCGCTACCCGCTCCCAAGATGGCCGCGGAGGCTTCCCGCAACGGGCAGGTCGATCACGTGACGAGCTGTCACGGTCCCTTCCCCCTCTGTGACCCGGCGGAGCCAGATCAGCTGCTGTTTGCGCGCCCCCCCCGCGGGGTGAGCTGGGGGGAGGGGAGCCGGGGGCTGGGCTCACGGGGGCAGGGGGGATGGCTTTGGGGCGAAGGTGCAGGGATTTGGGGGGGCAGGGACACCAGATCGAAACCTGCTGGCAGGGTGGGGGTTCTGGGAGGGGTGAGGGGCAGGGGCTGGGTGGAAGCAGGGTGGTGGGAGGACGTGGGGTGACGTGGGGCTGCGGATGTGGGGTGACATGAGGCTGGGGAATGAGGGGTGATGTGGAGCTGGGGATGTGGGTGATATGGGGGTGACGTGGGGCTGGGGATGTGGGGTGACGTGGGGTTGCGGATGTGGGGTGACATGAAGCTGGGGATGAGGGCGGGGGAAGTGGGGTGATGTGGGCGACATGAGGCTGAGGGATGAGGGGTGACGTGGGGCTGGTAGACATGGGGGTGACGTGGGGTTGCGGATGTGGATGCTGCCTGTGGGGTGGGGGGACTGGCTGGGCAGAGGCACTGAGGGTAATTTGGGGGGCCCGGTGCTCCCGGAGCACCAGTGGGGGTGAGGTTCACGGGGACTGGTGTGGGGGTGACAATGACATAGGCCAGCTGGGGAGCTGAAGGGGGTGTGGAGGTGGGGGGGGGGCGTAGCCCCACACCCTCTCACACTCTGCCCCATTCCACAGCTGCCTGGCGCTCAAATCCAGGAGGGGCCCCTGACATCTTCTGCCCCCCAGCATGGCGCAGCAACGTGGGGTGAACAGCCTGAGCTTCAACCAGGACCAGAGTGAGCAGCACCCTTGAAGCCCGCTCTAGCCCCTAGGCCCCACTTCCCTCCCACAGAACCCAGGCGTCAGCTCTGGGCCCCTTCCCGATCTCACCCCTAGGCCCCACTCTCCTCCCACAGAACCCAGGCATCAGCTCTGGGCCCCTTCCCGCTCTCACCCCTAGGCCCCGCTCCCCTCCCACAGCTGCGGGAGGACCCAGGCGTCCGGGCAGCCTCTGCCCCCAGGCTGGGTCCAATCCGGTCTCTGCCCTGCTTCCAGGCTGCTTCTGCTGCGCCATGGAGTCTGGGGTGCGGATCTACAACGTGGAGCCGCTCATGGAGAAAGGGCACCTGGGTAAGAGCAGGGCAGGGAATGGGGGGGGCCGGCTCCCACGGGCCCAGGGCAGGGGCTGGCTGGGCGGGGAATGGGGGCCGGGTGGCTCCCACGGGCCCAGGGCAGGGGCTGGCTGGGCGGGGAATGGGGGCGGGGTGGCTCCCACGGCCCAGGGCAGGGGCTGGCTGGGTGGGGAATGGGGGCGGGGTGGCTCCCACGGGCCCAGGGCGGGGGCTGGCTGGGCATGTGGGGAATGGGGGGCGGCTCCCATGGGCCCAGGGCAGGGGCTGGCTGGGTGGGGAATGGGGGCCGGGTGGCTCCCACGGGCCCAGGGCGGGGGCTGGCTGGGCGTGTGGGGAATGGGGGGCGGCTCCCATGGGCCCAGGGCAGGGGCTGGCTGGGCGGGGAATGGGGGCCGGGCGGCTCCCACGGGCCCAGGGCAGGGGCTGGTTGGCTCGGGGGAGGGGCACGGTGCGATCAGACCCCAGCCTGTTTTCTGCCCCCCAGATCACGAACAGGTGGGCAGTGTGGCCCTGGTCGAGATGCTGCATCGCTCCAACCTGTTGGCCATTGTGGGGGGCGGAGGGAACCCCAAATTCTCAGAAATTTCAGGTATGGCCCTTTGGGGGGGCTGGTGGTTCCGGGGGGCCGGACGCCTGGGCTCTCTCCCAGCTCCGGCGGGAGAGGGGGCCGGTGGTTCCGGGGGTGTCACTGTCTGCTCTCCCCCCACAGTGCTGATCTGGGACGACGCCCGCGAGGGGACGGGGGGCAAGGACAAGCTGGTTCTGGAGTTCACCTTCACCAAACCCGTCTTGGCCGTGCGCATGAGACACGACAAGTGAGAACGAGCCCAGCACCTGGCTGCCAGGCCCCAGCCGTAACCCCCCCCAGGAGGAGGGGACCCGGCCCACAGCTGTAACCCCCCACCCCCTGCGGGGAGGGAACCCGGGAGTCCGTCTGTAACCCCCCAGCAGGGAGGGGACCCAGGTGTGCGGCTGTAACCCCCCAGCAGGGAGGGGACCCAGGCGTGCGGCTGTCACCCCCAGCAGGGAAGGAACCCGGGAGTCCGTCTGTAACCCCCCAGCAGGGAGGGGACCCAGGTGTGCGGCTGTAACCCCCCAGCAGGGAGGGGACCCAGGCGTGCGGCTGTAACCCCCCAGCAGGGAGGGAACCTGGGAGTCCGTCTGTAACCCCCCAGCAGGGAGGGGACCCAGGCGTGCGGCTGTAACCCCCCAGCGGGGAGGGAACCCGGGAGTCCGTCTGTAACCCCCCAGCAGGGAGGGGACCCAGGTGTGCGGCTGTAACCCCCCCAGCAGGGAGGGGACCCAGGCGTGCGGCTGTCACCCCCCAGCGGGGAGGGGACCCAGGCGTGCGGCTGTAACCCCCCAGCAGGGAGGGGACCCAGGCGTGCGGCTGTCACCCCCCAGCAGGGAGGGGACCCAGGCGTGCGGCTGTAACCACCCAGCAGGGAGGGAACCCGGGAGTCCGTCTGTAACCCCCCAGCAGGGAGGGGACCCAGGCGTGCGGCTGTAACCCCCCCAGTGGGAGGGGACCCAGGCGTGCGGCTGTCACCCCCCAGCGGGGAGGGGACCCAGGCGTGTGGCTGTAACCCCCCCAGCAGGGAGGGGACCCAGGCGTGCGGCTGTCACCCCCCAACAGGAGGGGCCCCAGGCGTGCAGTTGTAACCCCCCAGCGGGAGGGGACCCAGGTGTCCGGCTGTCACCCCCCCAACAGGAGGGGACTCAGGTGTCCGGCTGTAACCCCCCAGCGGGGAGGGGACCCAGGTGTGGGGCTCGTGTGTATTTCAGGATCGTCATTGTGCTGCGGAATCGCATTTACGTTTATTCCTTCCCGGAGAATCCCACCAAGCTCTTTGAGTTCGACACGCGGGACAACCCCAAAGGTACGGACCCCCGGCCCCTCCTCCGGTGACCCGCCCCCCCACCCCACCTGCCAGGAGAGCGCCCTGCCTAGCCCCACGGTGCCCCCTCTCTCCCGCCAGGGCTCTGCGATCTCTGCCCCAGTCTGGAGAAACAGCTCCTGGTGTTCCCGGGCCACAAGTGTGGGAGTCTGCAGCTCGTGGTGAGTGTGGGCTGGGAGGGGGCAGAGCCGTGGGGGGCCCGTGGGCCTGGGAGGGGCGTGGGGAACCAGGGGGTGTCATGGTGGGGAGTGGAAGGAGGATTGAGGCTGTGGGGAGGTGGGGGAGCTGGCGCCAGGCACCCCAGGGAACCCCCCATCTCAGCCCTCCCCCCACTGCCAGGACCTGTCGAGCACCCAGCCGGGCACCTCCTCGGCGCCGTTCACCATCAACGCCCACCAGGGCGAGATCGCCTGCGTCTCCCTCAACCAGCCGGGCACCGTGGTGGCCTCGGCCTCCCGGCAGGGCACCCTCATCCGCCTCTTCGACACGCAGAGCAAGGAGAAGCTGGTGGAGCTGCGCCGGGGTACGGACCCCGCCACGCTGTACTGGTGAGCCCCGGCACAGACCCTGCCCCGCTGTACTGGTGAGACCCCGGTACAGACCCCGCCACGCTGTACTGGTGAGACCCCGGCACGGACCCCTGCACGGACCCCGCCACGCTGTACTGGTGACCCCTGCACGGACCCCGCCCCTGTACTGGTGAGAGAGGCCCCCAGGCATGGCTACCGCCTGGGCACACTGTACTAGTGAGATGCCCCTGTGCATGGACACCTCCCTGGCATGGCGAACTCTGGGCAAGGACCCCGCCACGCAGCACTGGGGGGGGCACTGCAGGGGGAAGTGCGCAGCACTGGTAACCCCCTTGCCCATCTTTGTAGCATCAACTTCAGCCACGACTCCTCGTTTCTCTGCGCGTCGAGTGACAAGGGGACGGTCCACGTCTTCGCCCTCAAGGACACACGGCTGAACCGCCGCTCTGCGTAGGTGCCCCCCCGCCTACTCCCCCTGCTCGCCCAAGGCCCCCGCCAGCCTAGTGCACCCCCCCCAGCATGGTCCCCTCCCCCCAACCATCACGCCCCCTCGGTACCTCCCCCTGCCACATGGTACCCCCCCAGCTGATGTCTCTCCCGCAGGCTGGCGCGCGTGGGCAAGGTGGGCCCGGTCATTGGCCAGTACGTGGACTCACAGTGGAGCCTGGCCAGCTTCACGGTGCCGGCCGAGTCAGCCTGCGTGTGCGCCTTCGGCCGCAGCTCCGCCAAGACTGTCAACTCCGTCATCGGTCAGTGGGGCGGCGGCAGATGGGGGGGTGGGAGGGGGCTGGGTTCCCTCCCCCGCTCTAACATGTGTGTCCCTCTGCCCCCTTCCCCTCCCAGCGATCTGCGTGGACGGCACCTTCCACAAATACGTCTTCACGCCCGACGGCAACTGCAACCGTGAGGCCTTCGACGTCTACCTGGACATCTGCGACGACGATGACTTCTGAGCCCCACCCACGGGAACAGTAGACTCCAGCTGTGCGAGCCCCCTGTTGCTGGAAGGTGGTCTGGGGCCCAGCTGCAGCCACCTCTGAGGCAGGGTGGTGGGAAAATAGCCACACACAACACTGCATGGGAAGGGCTCAGCTGCTACTGGTCCAGTTTGAAACAGCTGGGGCAGGAGGAATTGAATCCAAACCTGGTTTCACACAGCTGCCTGGAGCAGAAACAGCCCAGCTTTTACCCTCGACTGTTGCCACCACCAAGGTGCACAAAACCACCCCAGCCGCAGCTGCATTGTGACACACTGTAGCCCCCATAGTCACTGCTTGTGTAGGGTTATAAGATGTTGTGCAACATTTACCTTGTGGGGTATTATTTGCAAAGCTATAATCTGCTGAACATCAGTGTCCAGTTGCAGCATGTGTGTTTCAGGGGCAATGGAGTTAGGCAAGTGTGTGCTGTGCTTGTTGCTTGGGAAACAGGGCAGACAAACGCCTTAGAGCGCCACCTGTCAGCCCCAGCGGCCATTAGACATTAAGTGCCTGGGGAGGACAAAGAACTCCACCAGGAGAGGCAGGGCCTAGAGATGCAGGGTCATGCCCTGAGCCATTCACAGCCATGCGTGGGATGTTTGGGTCTCCGCCTGCGCCGTGTAATCGCTAAAGCTCTATTTCCTACAGAGCCAACCCCAGGCTCTGGGGAGCTGCCCGGGCAGGAGCTGAACAGGCCGCAGGCCAGGCTGGTGCCTGCCCGTAACTCACTGAGCACAGACAAATGAAATGGGGCCCACACATTATTAACCTTGTATTGCAACAGGCACCCAGACCAGCACACTCAGCGAGGGCCCATCCCCCCCACGCTCCAGGCAAGCTGCCTCACCTCACGGCCACAGAGGGCCCAGTTCACTTGGGGCCTACGGTAAGCGGGGTGGGAGGGCCGCACGTTCCTCTGGTTGGCATTAGCAGGCCGCTCCTTGGGGAGTTCTCTCATCACCCCTTTGCAGGGAGGGGCCGTGTGTACCCGCTCCATAGTCAGGCAGCCCCCTGTCCTCTCGTGGGGGGAGAAACAGGCCCCCACAACCATGAGGATGCTAAAACTGCTGGGCCCAGGGGTTATGGGGTGGGTAAGAATAGATGAACCCCTTGCATGGTCCAAAACTGACCCTTTCTGCTGGGGGGGCATGCTGGAGCAGGATTGTCTTGTGTGTGTGTGTGGGAGAGAATCAGGGGTGTGGATGGGGCAGCAGTGAGTGGGGCAGGTGACCAACCCCACAACCGATACAGGAGGGGGTAAGAGTTCCTTGATGCTGCTGGTGAGTTGTTTGGCACGTGTATAGTCCTTTAAGAGAGCAGGCTGGTCCATGGTAGGAGGAGTGGGGGGATCTGAGCCCCCCCGTCCTGTGAGGCAGCGCTCAAAGCAGAACAGCTGGGTCCTCACCGAACTTCAGGCGGTGAGCCAGGGCCTTGGCTGGCAGCAGGGTCTGGGGAAAGGAAAGAAGGGGGGAGGGTCAGAATGGAGTAGATCAGCGTGCCCCCTTTTCCATGGGACAATGGAACCACCTTCCCCCCACCCCACGGCTTTAATGGAATGTCCCAATCTCATGCATGCACCCCCTCCCTCAGAGAATGGAACAGTCCACATGAATACATACAATCTCCCTGACCCTATAATGGAATGGACTGCCCCAGGAATTACCCCCCTCCCTCATAGTATATCCCAAATCCAGGAGTGACACTCTCCCCCCCTCCCAGTCAGCAGAGAATGGAATGATCCAATAGAAAGGCTGTTTGCACCCCACACATGCAATAATGCAATGGTCCAGTACAGTTCCCTCCCACACCACAATGGATTGTCCCAGCCCTAGAGGGGATTGTGCACTCCCCCCATTGCCAGAGAATGGAAGGGTCCACACTGGGTCAGACCACAGGTGCATCCAGCCCAGGCGTCTGTCTGCCGAGCGCCCAAAGCCAGGTGACCAGAACGGGGAATCATCCAGCGATCCGGCAGCCGGTCCCGGCTTCTGGCAAACTGAGGCTAGGGCCACCCTTCCTGCCGAGCCTGGCTAGTAGCCATCAATGAACCCATCCTCCTTGAATGGATATAGCGCTCTATTGAGCCATGTTAAAGTCCCTCACAACACCCAGTGGCAGGGAGTTCCACAGGTCAACTGCCTTGTGGGAGAACTACTTCGGTACACCCTCATCCTTATGGTAGAGCAGGGGTGGGGAAACTTTTTGGACCAGGGCCTGCTGATGCTCAGAAAAGTCAGTCAGGGGCCGCACAGGAACCCAAAACCAAACCCCCACACCCTGCTGGACGCGGCCCTCGACTGAGGAGCAGAAAGACCCCCCCCTCCATTTCCCTCCCACGCCAGCGCCTCGTGGGGCCCAGGCTAGTAGAGCTTGTGCACTCCAGTCCCACAGGGAGGTGATGGGGGGCCAGCGGGCTCCCCACGCCGGTGGGAGAAGGGGTAAGTCTCTTCATTCCCTTTCTCCACGCCCGGCCTGACTGCGCGGCCCCCCACCCTACGCCCCTTGGCCCTTCACCGCTGAAAGTGCCAATGACCCCCCCGGGACTGGAACATTCCATTACTGCATGGGACGGGGGTGCTGTTCCATTACAGCAATCTGGGACGCTCCATTATGCCAAAGGCTGCAGGGGGAGGAACGTACTAGCCCATTCGGCCCCAGCCAATCAGCAGCCCCCCAGCTACGACACCTGCCCCCACCCCACATCTAGGCAGAGGGGGAACCCTGATATACCATGTGACCATGGAGGGAGGCGGGGCTTACCGGGTGATGGACATATGATTGACAGGTGTAGCACCAGACAGAGAGGTCCGCGTAACTCAGCACCAGCGGGTGGCCGGAGACGGAGCCATGAGCCAGCATGTGCTGATGGACGTAGCGGCCGCACAGCACCTGGGGAGGCAGTGGTTACAGCCGGCGGGGATGGGCGGGGGAAGTGAGGGGCGCCGGCAGGGCTGGGGGGCAGGGAGGCTCCACTCTCACCTGGTAACAGGTCAGGCAGACCCAGTTCTCACTCTCGCTGCCGCACTCCTCACACGGGGCCAGCACGTCCAGGCCGGCAGGCGGAAGAGGCCGGACGGAGTCCAGGTGGGGGCACCAGGGCAGAGGGGTCACAGCGTAGAGCGTCCCCTGCAGAGACACGAGGGAGACAAGGATGGACCCCAGGCGCTCGCGCTCCCAGCCCCGCCCCCCCCTTCCCTCCCGGGAGAGACCCCAGGCGCTCGCGCTCCCAGCCCCGCCCCCTTCCCTCCCGGGAGAGACCCCAGGTGCTTGCGCCCCAGCCCCGCCCCAGGAGAGACCCCAGGCGCTCGCTCCCAGCCCCGCCCCAGGAGAGACCCCAGGCATTCCCGCTCCCAGCCCCGCCCCCTTCCCTCCCGGGAGAGACCCCAGGCGCCGCGCTCCCAGCCCCGCCCCTTCCCTCCCGGGAGAGACCCCAGGCGCTCGCGCTCCCAGCCCCGCCCCCCTAAGCCCCTAGGAGAGACCCCAGGCGCTCGTGCCCCCAGAGAGACCCCAGGTGTCTGGGTCCCAGCCCCCCGGAGTAAGGCTGCGCAGTCACTGGGAGCGGGCGCCCGAGCGCCGGGCATGTGAGCCCGGTGGGGGCAGTGCGACAGGCTGAGAACTAGGTGTGGGGATGCAGAGGGGAGCAGAGCACCAGGTGGGGGAGGGGGGGGTCTCACCGTGTCTGCGAACTCCACCTCCAGGCTGAGGGTGGGGGAGGGGCAGGGGAGCAGGGCAGCCGCTTCATTAAGGAGACCGGGGGCATCCTGGGGGTGCGGAGAAAAAGGGGAAGGATGAGCTGCAAACCCCCCCATCTCCAGGCTGCTCCCCCATAAAAGACCCCCACCCCATGGATTTCACGCCCCCAGCAACCTCCCCTCCCCCCACTGGCCCTACCTCTGACACTAGAGGCTGCGCCCCTCCAGGAGAAGCCCCGCCCATGAGGGCGGAGTCAGGGCTCAGTGGGAGGGTAGCCGAGTCAGACTCCCCCTCCTCGCTGAGGCAGAGGGCTCCCAGCCTCAGGGTGTCATCCAGTGAGCCCTCGGAGGCTGGGGGGCTGTGGGACTCCCCGGAGACTGCGTCTGGGGATGAGCCCTCGCAGACGGGGTCTGGCTGCCGGGGCTCTGGCCTCGCGTCCTCCTGGATCGGCACTGCAAGAGACGGAAAGTGTGTCCGGGGGGGCCAGGCGGCAGGGGCCAAGTGGGCCCTCGGGGCCCCCCCACTCACCGTCCAAGCGCAGGCAACTCCAGTACTTGCGGTGCGCGGCGCTCGCCCGGGCCAGCGACTGGAGGGCGCTGGGGTGGGGAGCTCGCAGGCGGCCCAGCTCCGGCAGGGGGTCCCCCAGCAGGGTGCGGGTGCACATGGTCATGGACTCGGAGATAGACACCAGGTTGTAGCCCCCCTGGGGGGCAGAAGAGAGGTGGAAATTGGGGGCGCCCAGCCACCCGTGTCGCTGTTCGTCCGTCCTCGGCAGCCCGTGGTGGTGCATGAACACAACGGGCGCACGTCTCTCTCGCACGCTCAGTATTAGTGATCTCGCATGCACCTGGCATTCGAGACCACGCCCACCCGAATGCGCCACGCAGCGTTAATCGCAGATTCCGTGCCGTTCATCGTTTCTCCCCGTGTATTACATCCAATACCGACAGACCCGCCGCGCTCAGACCCTCCCCTCTGGGAAGCGTGTGTTTTTAAAATAAAAGGGAAGACGCCTACGCTTCATTCAAACGACTGTCTCTCAAAACAGGGTGTTATTGTGACAGCGCATTTGTAGGTCAGACGTCTTAGGTTGGTAACGTTGTTGCATGGATGTTTGTAAAACTGGGAATTCCATCAAGTGTATTTTTTCCTACAAACGCCTATTCGCGAGGTTTTACCCAAAAAAAGGGCGAGTGGCAATCGGGCTTCCACAATCATTTTCCTCTCGTTTTCAGACCTTAAGCGCTGACTTGGTGCCAAGAGAGAGCCCAGCTTTGAACAGCTTGTTGCAAACATGGTTCTGGGCGGCATGAACAGGCGTGCGGTGAGCCAGACGCGAGAAGTCGTGCTTCCGCTCGGCTCGGCACCAGGGCCGCAATGGTGCAGTCGAGTAACCGCGAAGCAAAAGCGTCCAGGTTCACAGACTTCCTGCATTTCCCCCCACCCCTTGCCAGGACATTTTTTAGCAGGCTGGCCAGCAGCCCAGCTCAGTCCTGGCTCGTGCCGGTCCAGGACCTACCCCACTGCTGCTCTGCATTTGAAGTGTGTTAGGAGCCAGGCGGGCAGGGAGCCCGGCTCAGTTCTGGGAGCTCAGACCCTCCCCCCTGTGCAGCAGCGCAGGGCGACAGGCAGCTGGTTTTTAAACTGGCTCCCCTCGCAGACCAGCTCCCGCCTGGCACCCCACGCTGCTGCCTCTGATCCAGCAGCACAGAGTGGCAGGGGGCTCCCCGGGCGTGGGGCCGGAGCACACTGGCTGCCAGCCCCGCCCCCGGGGACTCCAGACTAGTCAACTAACTGATAAGAATTCACGAGGTTAATCGACTAGTCAATTACCCGACATTTAACATCCCTGCTCTGTGCTGATTAGGCCTCGGTTGGAGTCGTGTGTCCAGTTCTGGGCACCACAGTTCAAGGAAGATGTGGAGACACTGGAGAGGGTCCAGAGAAGAGCAACAAGGCTGCTGGACGGTCTGGAGAACAGGAGCTGGGCGGGGAGGCTGAAAGAGCTGGGCTTGTTCAGTTTGGAAAGGAGACTGAGGGGACGCGAGAGCAGTTTTCAGGTATCCAAAGGGCGCCACAGTGAGGAGGGGGGAAATGGTTCCCCTTGGCCTCTGAGGACGGGACAAGCAGCAACGGGCTGAAACTGCAGCAAGGGAGGTTGGACATTAGGAAAAACTTCCCGCCTGTCCGGGGGGTGACACACTGGAATGAATTGCCCGGGGGTTGTGGAATCTCCATCCCTGGAGACACTGAAGAGCCGGTTGGACAGACGCCTGCCAGGGATGCTCTAGACGGTGCCTGGTCCTGCCGTGAGGGCCGGGGGCTGGACTCGAGGTCCCTTCCCGTTCTAGGGTTCTATCTCCGTTTGCGCTCTGTTCTGTACCGGTGCCAGGAGCACCCCTAATCCGGGGGCACCCCCTCGCCTTTGGGTCTGTTTCAACATTGGCTCAGCTGTGAGGACGGGCCTTGGCTGGGCGCTTTGTCTCTTCCCTTGGGGCGGCAGGAGGAGCAATCTCGTGCCGGACACTCCCTCGGCCTGGGCTCAGTTCGGACAAGGGGGAGCTGCTGACCGGTGTGGGGCGGGGGGACAGACAGACGCTCGCGAGTAGCTCAGCTCTCACCGGTAAGACGGCACAACCTCTCTCAGCCCTTGCTGAGCAGAGCGCGAGTCGCTGTGCCAGGGACCCGCAGGGTCAGGCGGGCGGCAGCTGCATGGCACGGTAAGAACGCCGCAGCACAGAAGGCCTGGTCGATACACGTCCAAACCCGACCCACGCGGTGCGCTGCCTTGGAAGCCCCCCCGCAGCGCGCCAGTCAGGAGCCCGACGGGGACACCCCGCGCCCGAACTCGCCGCCCAGATGGGCCCCTTGGCCTCCGATCAGGAGCCAGCCTTGCCCTCCCCGGCCCCGGCCCACCTACCTCGAGGACCAGCACGACCCGGCCCCCCGCCAGCCCCAGCAGGAGGTGGGTCATGTGGGCGTAGCATTCGGGGCTCACCAGACAGCCCCCCAGCGGGTCGCCGCGGGCGGCGTCGAACCCGGCCGACACCAGCACCAGCTCCGGGTCGAACTAGAGAGAGCGAGTGTGAGAGCCCAGGCACCCGGGCGTAGCCCCGCCCCCGCCGGAGAACCCAGGAGCCCGGGCATAGCCCCGCCCCCCTCCCAGCCCCGCCCCGCCGGAGAACCCAGGCGAGCCCGCCCCCTCCCAGCCCCGCCCCGCCTGAGAACCCAGGCGTAGCCCCGCCTCCCAGCCCCGCCCCGCCCGAGAACAGGCACAGCCCCGCCCCTCCCAGCCCGCCCCGCCCGAGAACCCAGGCGTAGCCCCGCCTCCCAGCCCCGCCCCGCCCGAGAACCCAGGCGTAGCCCGCCCCTCCCAGCCCCGCCCCGCCGGAGAACCCAGGAGCCCAGGCATAGCCCCGCCTCCCAACCCCACCCCGCCGGAGAGCCCAGGCACCGGTGCAGCCCCGCCCGCGGAGAACCCAGGAGCCCACGCATAGCCCCGCCTCCCAGCCCCGCCCCGCCGGAGAACCCAGGAGCCCAGGCGTAGCCCCGCCCCCCTCCCAGCCCCGCCCCTGCCGGAGAACCCAGGCACCCGGGCACAGTCCCGCCCGACCCCACCCCTGCCCCGCCGGAGAACCCAGGCATCTGGGCTCCGGCCCCGCAGGCGGCACCTGGTAGGCGACGGGCAGCACCAGGCGGTGGAAGGCAGCCAGGTACTCGGGGTCGCCCATGCGGGGGCCGTTCCAGGGCACGTTGAGGGTGAAGCCGCGGCCCGGCCCCCGCCCCACACGGTCGGCGTCGGCGTCCTCCGAGGAGGGGAAGAAGGAGCCGTGGTCGTACCGGTGCAGGGAGACGTACAGCACGCTGGGGGGAGGGGGAGAGGAGGTCGCACGGCTTGCCCCAGCTGCTCCTGCCCCGCACTGCTCCCACCCCAGCCGCTCCTTTACCCCCAGTGCTGCTGCTCCCGCCCCGGCTGCAGCTCCCACCCCTGGCCGCCTCGTCCCCATCACTGCTGCTCCCGCCCCGCTGCTCCCGCCGCCTTTACCCCCAGCGCTGCCGCTCCCGCCCCACCACCCCCATCACTGCTGCTCCGCCTGCCCCTCGCCCAGTCTGTCGACGCACCATAGCACCCCAAGGGCATGGTACCTTGGATCCTCCTCAAACATGTGCTGGGTTCCGTTGCCGTGGTGAACATCCCAGTCCAGGATCATCACCCTGACGACGAGAAGAAAAGGATGGAACCCAGGCGTCCAGGCCCCACCCCTGGGCCCCGCCCCCACCCGTCCCCTCACCTCATGGGCCGGCCCGCCAGGCGCTGCGCGAGGCGAGCGCCAGGGCCACCGAGTTGAAGAAGCAGAAGCCACAGGCCATGTCGGACTCTGCGTGGTGACCGGGCGGGCGGACGATGGCCACAGCGTTCTGCACCTAGAGCCAGGCAGAGGCACGGGCGAGGTGAAGAGCACCGAGGGGCAGCCAGCTCTGGGGCGGGGCAGCTGGAGAACCGCACAGAACGCTGCATGGGGCTGGGGCTGGATGCAGCCAGCTCTGGGGCCGGGCGGCTGGAGAACCGCACAGAACGCTGCATGGGGCTGGATGCGGCCAGCTCTGGGGCGGGGCGGCTGAGGAACAGCCGCACAGAACGCTGCATGGGGCTGGGGCTGGATGCAGCCAGCTCTGGGGCGGAGCAGCTGGGGATCAGCCGCACAGAACGCTGCATGGGGCTGTGGCTGGATGCGGCCAGCTCTGGGGCGGGGCGGCTGGAGAACCGCACAGAACGCTGCATGGGGCTGGATGCGGCCAGCTCTGGGGCGGGGCGGCTGAGGAACAGCCGCACAGAACGCTGCATGGGGCTGGGGCTGGATGCGGCCAGCTCTGGGGCGGAGCGGCTGGGGATCAGCTGCACAGAATGCTGCATGGGACTGCGGCTGGATGCGGCCAGCTCTGGAGCGGGGCAGCTGGAGAACTGCACAGAACGCTGCATGGGGCTGGATGCGGCCAGCTCTGGGGCGTGGCGGCTGGGGAACAGCCACACAGAACGCTACCCGGGCTGGCTCTGGAAGCAAGTTTTTATCTCCTGGGGCCGCCATGAGGAGGGACACAATCCCGGAGCCCGGCCCCGCCCCTCACCTGGCCCCCCAGCACGGCCTGCACGGCGTTGAAGGCGGAGCCGGCCGCCAGCCGGGCGCAGGCGTAAGAGCTGCTGCAGATGTAGATGGAGTTGTAGAGCCCGCCCTGGCGATGCAGGTCCCGCGGCTTCATGCCGGCCGTGGACTTGAGCGTCTCCACGTAGGCCGGGCTGCGAGGGAGGCAAAGCGGCTAGGAGTGCGCACGGCCTGTCCGCCCCCCCCCGCCGGGGAGAGCCCGTGGCCAGGCCCCTCACCTGTGGCACATGCTCAGCTCCTCCTCCTCGGCGCCGCGGGCTGGGATGCGGTGGCACCGCTCCGTGAGACGCAGCTCCCCGTGGCGCTGGAAGATGCGCGAGACCCGCTGCGGCAGCTCCGGGTGCTGGCTGGGGGCGGGAGGACTCAGAGCCTGCACGCCGGGGCCTCTTCTCTGCTGGGGGGGGCCCCTCCCCCCAGGAACAGGGAGAGAACCCAGAGCCTCCCACTCTAACCACTAGACCCTGCTCCCCTCCCACAGCCGGGAGACAACCCAGGCGTCTGGGCGGTACCTGTCCCACATGTTGTAATGCTCCGTCATGCGCTCGTCGTACACCAGGCCCGTACGGGCGGCTGGGAGGGGTCGCTCCACCTCGGGGGGGCCTGTGGGGGCCATGGGGGCCAGCTCCTCTTCTGCATCCTCAGCGGGGCGGCTGGGGAGGGGAGAACCAGAGCTGGGGCGCGGTGCAGCCTGCCACGCCCCCAGGGAAGGGGGAGCAGGGCCGGGGAGGCTCCGGGGGGGCTGCGGGCCAGGACTCACCCTCTCTCCGCAGGCTGCGCCAGTATCTCTCGTGGGCCGCGAGCGTCCCGGCCACGGAGCTCCGGGCGCTGGGGAGGGGGAGCAGGCTGGAGTGAGTGGGGTGCGGACGCGGCGCTTGCCCCTCCCCCGCCAGAACCCCGCTCACCTGGCACACGGGGCCACGGGTGGCTCCAGCCGGGGACAGGGGTCCCCCAGGAGGGTCCGCAGCACCGCACAGACCCCCTCGGCCAGGGAGCCCAGGTTGTAGCCACCCTGGGGAGGGGAGAAAACGGGTCAACAGCTCCCCAGCCCACCCGGCAGCCACTGCTGGGGTGCAGCAGCTGGGAACAGCAGCACGTAACGCCCGGGGCCAGGATGCAGCCGCCTCTGGGGCCAGGTGGCGGGGAACAGCAGCACGTAACGCCCGGGGCCAGGATGCAGCCACCTCTGGGGCCAGGTGGCGGGGAACAGCAGCACGTAACGCCCGGGGCCAGGATGCAGCCGCCTCTGGGGCGGAGCGGCAGCGAGCTCTGGGTGGGGGCAGACTCACCTCCAAAGACAGCAGCACCTTGCCGCCCGCCAGGGCCAGCAGCAGATGGGTCAGATGGGCGAAGCCCGCGGGGGACACGGCCATCTCGCCCTAGGGGCACGCATGGCTCAGTTTGCCAGGCTCCCCGCCCCCCCCCCGACCAGCCCGTCCAGAGAAACGACCCCTCCCCTTCCCCTGCCTAGCCCCTGTAAGCCAACACTCCTCTCGCCCCCTGCCGGCCCAGCCCCCTCGCAGCCCAACACCCCCTTGCTCCCCTGAAGCCCAGCCTCCCTCACCCCGTAACCCAACACCCTCTCACCAGCCCGTCCTGAGCAATGACCCTCCCCTCCCCTCCCCTCCCGGCCCCTGCCCCTATCTAGAGCCCATGACCCAACACCCCTCTCACCCTGCACCACCAGCCCAACGCCCCCCTGCAACCCGGCCCCCCTGCAATGAGGGGGGGGCCCCCCTCTTACCTTGGGATCCCCGAGTGCAGCGTCAAACCCAGCAGCCACCAGAACCAGCTGGGGCTGGAACTGAGAACAAAACAGGAGATCACAGCCTGGAGCCCCCGCCCCTGCCCCCAGCCAGCCCCTGCCCCGCCCCTCATTCCCCGCCTCCCCCAGCCAGCCAGGCCCTGCCCCACTGCCCACCCCTCATACCTCAAAGGCCACAGGCAGTAGGATGTGCAGAAAGGCAGTGAGATAATCGCCGTCGCGCATTCCCACCTAGACACAGACACACACCAGTTGGGTGGCTCTTCGGGAGCTCGAATGCGGCCACTTCTAGGGTGGGGCTGCAGGGGAACAGCCGCACATAACGCCCGGCCCGCCGCCTCCCACAGCCTCTGGTCCTACCGCGTTCCATGGCACATTGATGTTGAACCCTTCCCCACGGCCCTGCCCCACAGCGGGGCTGTCGGACGCCGGCAGGTGGGGCCAGAACGTCCCGTCTTCGTAGCGATGGATGGAGAAATAGAGCACGCTGCAGAGAGACGGGCAATGAAGGGCCAGGGCCGGGCGCCCCTCGCCCCGCCCCCGGGGCGCCCCTGCCCCGCTGGCGCCCCACGCCCCCCACCCGCAGCACCTGCCCCCCCGGCCCTGCTGGCGCCCACGCCCCACCCGCAGCTCCTGCCCCCAGCCCTGCCGGCACCCCTCACCCCCCACCCGCAGGCCCTGCTCTGTGCACCTGGGACTGACCTGGGGTCCTGCTCGAAGAGGAACTGTGTCCCCTGCCCATGGTGAACGTCCCAGTCGACAATCAGGACGCTGGAAAGAAGCAAGACTCTTGCTATGGGGCTCGGCCGTTAGCGGTTCTGTTCTCAGCTGCCGACCTGCCTCCTGCCCCCACCGTCCGGCTCCCAGCCCCCCCATCCCTCACCGGTCCACTCCCAGGTTTTGTCGGGCGTATCTGGCCGCGATGGCCAGGTGGTTGAAGATGCAGTATCCGTCCATCTTGTCATGGTGGGCGTGGTGTCCCGGAGGCCTGCATGGAGAGAAACCGGGCTAGCAGAGGGCTCACCTGTCACTGAACTGCGGCCCCTCTGGGCTGGGGCAGCCAAGGAACAGCCGCACCAAACGCTGCCCAGGAACGACTCGGGCGCCGAAATGCGGCCGCCTCTGGGGTGGGGCAGCCAAGGAACAGCCGCACCGAACGCTGCCCGGGAACGACTCGGGCGCTGAAATGCGACTGTTCCCGGCTGCCCTGCCCTAGAAAGGGCTGCAGCCCAGCACATGCTGCCTGTGGCTTTTCTCTTAGGAGGAGAAAGATGAAGACGGGGGCCCCGCAGCCCAGCGCGGGCTGGGGCAGCTTGAGTGCAGATTTGAGCCAGGGACCGGGGGCAGAGGCCAAGCCACAGCAGGCAGGGCCCAGACTGCCCCTGTGGCTGTGCGGATACGGGGAGCCGAGGGGACCGGGGCCGAGCAGGATCCACTCCCGCGAGCCCCGCGTCCGGCCGCACAGCCTGGGCTGGAGGCTGGGGGGACAACCGAAGGTCCGGGGAGCAGCCTGGGATTAGCAGTCGTCCCCCGGGATCGGCCGCCGCGAGGGGGCCCCACCCAGCCCCTCCTACCGGATCAGCGCCAGCCCGTTGCGCAGCTCCCCCGCCTGCACCTTCTCCAGCAGCCGCAGGAGGCAGCCGCTCGCCAGCCGGGCACCTTGGTACGAACCCTGGGGCAGGAGCAACGGAGAGCGGGGCTTGGACACCGAGCCCCCCGGGGGGCCCCACAGACAGCGCTGGGGGACTGCCCGCCAGGACCCTGCGCCAGGGGAACCCAGGCCTCAGGCTCTCCCGCCCACCAGCGTCCCCTCGCAGAGCCGGGGAACCCAGGCCTCCAGCTCCGCCCCCCCCGCCAGTGTCCCCTCGCAGAGCCGGGGAACCCAAGCATCCGGCTCCCGCTCCACCCCATGTCCTCGCAGAGCCGGGAACCCAGGCGCCCAGCTCCGTCCCCATGTCCCCTCGCAGAGCCGGGAACCCAAGCATCCGGCTCCCGCTCCTCACCCCATGTCCTCGCAGAGCCGGGAACCCAGGCGTCTAGCTCCGTCCCCCCCGCCAGCGTCCCTTCGCAGAGCCGGGGAACCCAGGCCTCCAGCTCCGCCCCCCCCGCCAGCGTCCCTTCGCAGAGCCGGGAACCCAGGCCTCAGCTCCGCCCGCCAGCGCCCCTCGCAGAGCCGGGAACCCAAGCATCCGGCTCCCGCTCCTCCACCCCATGTCCTCGCAGAGCCGGGAACCCAGGCGTCAGCTCGCCCCGCCAGCGCCCTCGCAGAGCCGGGAACCCAGGCATCCGGCTCCTCGCTCCTCCACCCCCATGTCCTCGCAGAGCCGGGAACCCAGGCTCCATCCCCCCCGCCAGCGTCCCTTCGCAGAGCCGGGGAAGCCAGGCGTCCGGGGGATCCCTCGCTGGCTGGCAGGAGCTCACCGGGTGCAGGAAGACGGAGTCGAACGTCCCTGACAGGCCCCTCAGCTCCTCCTCACTCATCTGCTCCGTCGACTTCACCAGCTCCACGTACCCCGGGCTGAGAGAGAGACACAAGAGAGAAAGAGCCCTCGCCTCGCCCCGTTCGCTGGGCTGCGTGGCGCTCTCCCACACATATATTATAACTTTGTGTGCCCCCAGCCCTGCCGGCACCCCCTCCTGCCCCCTGCTCCGCCGGCGCCCCCGCCCCTGCCCCCAGCCCTGCCCACGTTCCCCCTCCCGCCCCACAACTCCGGCTGGCCTGCCCCCCGGCTGCTGGCCGTACCTGTGGACCAGCAGAATCTCTTCCTCTGTAGCCGGCCGGGCCTGTGAGGACAGAGGAGGGAAGTGGGGATGCAGCAGAGCAGGGGGGGCAGCTGGTCTTGGGACGCCTCCGGGCCCAGGGGAAGGACCCAGGGGTCCCGGCTCCCAGCCCCTCCCCTCTCACCTCAAGCGGGACGCAGCGTTCCCACAGGCCGCTCTGCAGCAGCTTCTCCCGCACGGCCACCAGCCGCTCCGGGCGCTCGGGGAAGCTGGGGACGAAATGACAGAGCCAGAGAATGTGGCCGGGGCTGTGGGGTGGGAGGGAGGGGACTGGCAGGGCCGGGGGGCAGCGGCCGGGGAGGGAGGGGCCGGGGAGGGCAGGCGATGTGCCCCCCAAAGCGAGGATCCTGGCGCTGGACAGGAGGGGCCCGGAGCCGGCCAGGGCGATCCCAGATACGCTAGGGGTCGGGTCGGGTCAGGCTGCCGAGGCGATTGCCATGGGGGGTTCGGGGCCGGGCTAAGGCCGAGCGAGGGAGGCCGGGGGGGAGGTCACCGGAGCCCAGCGTGCCGGCAGCGCGGTTGGGGCGGGCACTGCTCTGCGCACGGGGCTCGTGCGATGGGCCGGGTCGGGCTTGCACACGCGTGGTCCCGCGAGACACCAGGAGGGCTTGGCCGGCCTGGTGCACCCTGGGCCTCAAGGGGGCCGCCCCACACGGGAGCCGTCAGCGCCTCGGGAGCCAGGCTGCCGAGGCCGAGTCAGGCCCCCCCCCAGGGCCGTGACCGAAGGCAGCAGCTTGTTCCCCCTCTGCCGCCAGCCCCCCAGGAGCCGGCCGATCGGGGAGGGGGGGCTCCCTTAACAACTCTGCTCTCACCCTTCCTCCCTTTTTCTTAACCGCCTGCGGGCCCGGAGCCGAGCTGTGAATCGAGGGGCTGGGCCTCTGGGATCGGGGGCCTGTTTGGATGGGGGGGGGGGAGGCGGCTCAGGGGCCCCGTGCTGGCCCGTGGGGCCGGCGAGCAGAGGCGATGGTGACTGGCGGGAAGGCTCAGGCTGCTGACTGCGGAGGGGTCACTGGGGTGGGGGACGTGGCTCCCAGCCCTCATGTGGGGCGCTGGGCCCCCCCCCCGGTACCTGTCATCCCAGAGGCAGTGAAACTCTGTGAGCCGCTCGTCAAAGGCCAGGCCTGTCCCCATGGGCACCGTCCCCTCCACGCCCAGATCCTGGGGGAGGACACACGACAGTGGAGCCAGGCGCCCGGGCCCCCAGCACGCCCCCCCCAGACCCGCTCCCCTTCTCCCCCCACGGCCAGGGAGCGAACCCCGCCAGCCGGCGCGGGATAAACGTGGGCGTGGGCACCCCAAGGGAAACCCAGCCTGGCTGGGGGGGTGTCCTGAGTGGCCGCCCAAGCGTCCAGCCCACGGGGGCCCGGTGCCCGCCCCCCCCACCCCGCTCCCCTCCAAGTACCCAGGGGACAGGCCCCCGGGCCCTACCCCCAGCTCTCGCCCCACCTACCAGGCGCTGCAGCCCCGACTCCAGCTCCTCCGCCTCTCTGCTCACCCTGTGGGCTCGGCCGCGGCGCTTGGTTTCGGGCAGCCCGGGGCTGCGGCGTGGCTGGGGGCCCCTCCGGCCACCTCGCTTCTGGGGGGGGAAGCACACGGGGCAGAAAAGGGGGGGGCGCTCGGACCTCGCCAGCCCCACCCCCCAAGCCCTTGGCACCCCCAGGCAGCCTCACGCCCAGAGCCAAGGGCCCCCCCCCGACAGGAGCCCCATCCCCAGGGCCAGACTCACCATGGCCGTGTGCTGGGGGTCAGGTTACTTCACGATCAGGAGGGGGGAACCGGGTCCTTCCTCTGCCAAAGCTTCTCCCCCCAGGGTGTCGCCATGGCGGGGCAGGGCTGGGGGGGCAAAGGCTGTTAGAGGGGCCAAACCCCGACCCTCCCCTGGCCTCGATCCTGGCCCGACGGGGCTGCGGGGTGGGAGCAAGGGGCGCTGGCCGGGTGGGTGCAGGGCTTGGGGCGTGAGGGGCACTGGGGAAGGCAGTTTTAGGGGGACAAGGGGCGCAGGGCTGGGAGGCGAAGGTGTGGCAGCGGGTGGGGGCACAGAGCTGGGGGCGCAGAGCTGGAGGGGCGGGGCTGAGGGCAGCAGGGTGGGGAGCGCTGGGGGCAGTGCTAGGGGTGAAGGACACTGAGGCAGGACTGGGGTGCGGGGCTGAGGAGCAGGGTGGGGGCGCTGGGGACAGTGCTAGGGGTGAAGGGCGCTGGGGCCGAGGGGCAGGGTAGGGGCCGCTGGGGGCAGTGCTAAGGTGAAGGGTGCTGGGGCGGGGCCGAGGGGGCAGGGTGGGGCGCTGGGGGCAGTGCTAGGGGCTGAAGGCGCTGGGGCGGGGCTGAGGGGGTGCTGGGGCAGTGCTAGGGGTGAAGGGCATTGGCAGGCGGGGCCGAGGGGCAGGGTGGAGGGCGCTGGGGCGGTGCCAAGGGGGCAGGGTGGGGCGGTGCTAGGGGTGAAGGGCACTGGGGGCGGGGCTGAGGGGGTAGGGTGGGGGTGCTGGGGCGGTGCTGGGGGTGAAGGGCACTGGGGTGGGGCCG
Source organism: Rafetus swinhoei (assembly GCA_019425775.1). Classification (NCBI taxonomy): domain Eukaryota; kingdom Metazoa; phylum Chordata; order Testudines; family Trionychidae; genus Rafetus; species Rafetus swinhoei. The sequence goes on from JAFJHL010000039.1 coordinate 5,947,427, forward strand.
AGGGGTCAGACTGGGGCGGTGCTGGGGTGAAGGGCATTGGGGGGGCCGAGGGGTAGGGTGGAGGGTGCTGGGGCGGTGCTGGGGTGAAGGGCGCTGGGGCGGGGCCGAGGGGGCAGGGTGGGGACGCTGGGGGCAGTGCTGGGGTTAAGGGCGCTGGGGAGGACCGAGGGCAGGGTGGGGACGCTGGGGGCAGTGCTGGGGTGAAGGGCACTGGGCCAAGGGGGCAGGGTGGGGGCGCTGGGGGCAGTGCTGGGGGTTAAGGGCACTGGGGTGGGGCCGGGGGCAGGGTGGGGGCGCTGGGGGCAGTGCTGGGGGTGAAGGGCTGGGCCAAGGGGGCAGGGTGGGGCGCTGGGGGCAGTGCTGGGGGTTAAGGGCGCTGGGGACCGAGGTAGGGGGGACGCTGGGGCAGTGCTGGGGTGAAGGCGCTGGGCCAAGGGGGCAGGGTGGGGCGCTGGGGGCAGTGCTGGGGTTAAGGCGCTGGGGCGGGGCCGAGGGGCAGGGTGGGGCGTAGTGCTGGGGTGAAGGCGCTGGGCCAAGGGGAGGGTAGGGGTGCTGGGGCAGTGCTGGGGTGAGGCGCTGGGCGAGGGGGGGGCAGGGTGGGGGCGCTGGGGGCAGTGCTGGGGTTAAGGGCGCTGGGGCGGGGCCGAGGGGGCAGGGCGCTGGGGGCAGTGCTGGGGGTGAAGGGCGCTGGGCCAAGGGGAGGGTGGGGGCGCTGAGGGGCAGTGCTGGGGTTAAGGGCGCTGGGGCGGGGCCGAGGGGCAGGGTGGGGCGCTGGGGCGGTGCTGGGGTGAAGGGCGCTGGGCCAAGGGGAGGTGGGGGCGCTGGGGGCAGTGCTGGGGTTAAGGGCGCTGGGGCGGGGCCGAGGGGGCAGGGTGGGGGCGCTGGGGGCAGTGCTGGGGTGAAGGGCGCTGGGCCAAGGGGAGGGTGGGGCGCTGGGGGCAGTGCTGGGGGTTAAGGCGCTGGGGCGGGGCCGAGGGGCAGGGTGGGGGCAGTGCTGGGGTGAAGGCGCTGGGCCAAGGGGAGGGTGGGGCGCTGGGGGCAGTGCTGGGGTGAGGGGCGCTGGGGCATGGCCGAGGGGCAGGGTGGGGGCGCTGGGGGCAGTGCTGGGGTGAAGGGCGCTGGGCCAAGGGGAGGGTGGGGCGCTGGGGCAGTGCTGGGGTTAAGGGCGCTGGGGCGGGGCCGAGGGGCAGGGTGGGCGCTGGGGCAGTGCTGGGGTGAGGCGCTGGGGCGGGCCGAGGGGCAGGGTGGGGGCGCTGGGGGCAGTGCTGGGGGTTAAGGGTGCTGGGGCGGGGCCGAGGGGCAGGGTGGGGCGCTGGGGGCAGTGCTGGGGGTGAAGGCGCTGGGCCAAGGGGAGGTGGGGCGCTGGGGGCAGTGCTGGGGGTTAAGGGCGCTGGGGCGTGGCCGAGGGGCAGGAGTGGGGCGCTGGGGGCAGTGCTGGGGTGAGGCGCTGGGGGCGTGGCCGAGGGGCAGGGTGGGGGCGCTGGGGCAGTGCTGGGGTTAAGGGGCGCTGGGCCAAGGGGAGGGTGGGGGCGCTGGGGGCAGTGCTGGGGGGTTAAGGGCGCTGGGGCGGGGCCGAGGGGGCAGGGTGGGGCGCTGGGGGCAGTGCTGGGGTGAAGGGCGGTGGGCCAAGGGGGAGGTGGGGGCGCTGGGGGCAGTGCTGGGGTTAAGGGCGCTGGGGGGCGGGGCCGAGGGGGCAGGGTGGGGGCGCTGGGGGCAGTGCTCGGGGTGAGGGGCGCTGGGGCGTGGCCGAGGGGGCAGGGTGGGGGCGCTGGGGCAGTGCTGGGGGTGAAGGGCGCTGGGCCAAGGGGAGGGTGGGGGCGCTGGGGGCAGTGCTGGGGGTTAAGGGCGCTGGGGCGGGGCCGAGGGGGCAGGGTGGGGGCGCTGGGGGGCAGTGCTGGGGTGAAGGGCGCTGGGCCAAGGGGAGGGTGGGGGCGCTGGGGCAGTGCTGGGGTGAGGGGCGCTGGGGGCGTGGCCGAGGGGCAGGGTGGGGCGCTGGGGGCGGGGCCGGAGCAGCGGGCTGTGGGCGGGGCTTGGGGGAGCAGGTCCCAGGAGCGCTGCTGCCCCCGGCCCGCGCCCGCGGCACCAGCTGCCCGCCCCGGGTGCCCAGCCACGTGCGCGGGCGGGCTCGTCTCACCTGCCGCCCCCCTGCAGATGGTCTCTCCCTGCCGGACGCAGCCTGATGGTGTCACCCAGCCCTGTCCCCGCCCCGCCGGGACATTCCATTCGGAATAGGGCGGGGGGGGAAGATGGCAGAGACCATTGACGGAGGAGGGGGCTGGTCATGACCATTCACCCTGACCTTGGGGGAGATCTGGGAGAAACCAATCACGCTGAATGTGGGGGGGTGGGGAGCATGGGGGGAGGGGGAGATACCATTGACTGGGAAGGGGAGCTGGGAGAGCCCATGGACTTGCTGGAAGAAAAATCTCCCTGTTTCTTCATTGGCCAAGGTCGGGGGGGGGGGGGAAGGGATTTACTCCCTTGACCCTGTGACCCTTAATTCTCTTGACCCCTCCCCACCTTGTTCCCGTGACCCTTCACCCCGACCTCTATTTTTCCTTGGATTCCCCCCCCATCCTCTTAACCTCTGGGCTCCTTGGGCCTTGGCCCCTTGCCCCCCCCCGGGGAGCTGGGCCCCCTCGGCCTTCCCCTAGTGAAGCCTCACAGGGCACGAGCCGCAGGGAGGGCTCCCTAGGTGCTGAGATGCAGCCACCTCTGGGGCAGGGCAGCTGGGGAACAGCCGCATAGAATGTAGGGGGGGGGGTTAGGCAGGGAGGGCTTGGCACCAGCAGGGGGCGCTGGGCCTGCCCTGAAGTAGCCATAGGGCTGGGATAGCGAGCCCGACCCCTGCACCAGTGTGTGTCCCGGCTGTAGGGGCCCCCAGCTCTGCACCGAGCCTGTGTAGCTCCCAGTATTGGGCCCATCTCCAGCACCCGACCCCACCCCTTCCCCACATCCCTTTGAAATCCAGTTCCCAGCTCCTCGGCGGAGGCGGGGGCTAACCCCCCACCAGGCCATGACCTAATGGGGCAGATAACACCCCCCTTCTCCTTTTGATCACTGCGCAGGGGGGCGTGGGAAGCAGGGAGCAGAGCCAGAGATGGGCTGATACATGGATGGGACTCCTGGCGGGCTCCCAGCCCACCCAGAGCTGGGGCGAGAACCCAGGCGCCCTGGCTCCCTGCCCCCCTTGCACTACATCCCACTCCCCGCCATCATCCTGGTTTCTTTGGGGATACTTTAAGGGGGAGGGAATTAAACATCCCATAAAAATGGATCCCTCCCATCTCCCTCCACTCCCCTAAGCCATGCCCCACTTTTCCCTTGCATCCCCCATCTCAGTTCTGGGGAGCTAGGACACCCCAATTTTTGCTTCCACTCCTGAGAAAGAGCAACCACCTAGATTTACCCCAAATCTTCCACATACAGAAACCCCCCAAAACCGCACAGAGCACCCCAATGTTTCTGAGGTTTCCATAGCCCCCTCTGGATCATAAGCCCCCCGGTTCCCCTCGGCCCTTCCACAGTTCCCCCTGAATCTGTCCTTCCTGTTCTAGCTACAGAATTGGGGGGGCCCTAATGTCTGGTCTCCACAACCCAAGATGTCCCCCACTTTGAAGAGTGAAGGCTCCCCATGCCACCTGCTCCCCCTTTTCAGAGTGTGTGCTCACAGGTCTAAAGCACCTGCATTATTTTGGAGTGCATTCAGAATAAGCAAGAGCACCCCCCACTAGAGCATGTACCCCAATAACTGAACACCACTCCAGCCCCCTGGCAGCTGCCATGCTGCTCCAAACCAGCAGAGTTGGGGGCCTGCTGGGTTCTCCCCGGGTTTGTCCACCCCGGAGCAGAACAAATCACAGAATTGTAGAACCCTAGAACGGGAAGGGACCTCGCGAGGTCGAGTCCAGTCCCCTGCCCTTGTGGCAGGACCAGGCACCGTCTAGCCCATCCCTGGCAGACGTGTGTCCAACCTGCTCTTCAATATCCCCAATGATGGAGATTCCACCCCCCAGGCAATTCATTCCAGTGTTTCACCCCCCGGACAGGCAGGAAGTTTTTCCTAATGTCCAACCGAAACCTCCCTTGCTGCAGTTAAGCCCATTGCTGCTTGTTCTATCCTCAGAGGCCAAAGGGAAAAATTTGTCTCCCTCCTCCTTGTAACACCCTTTTAGATACCTGAAAACTGCTTCATGTCTCCTCTCGGTCTTCTCCTTTCCAAACTGAACAAGCCCAGTTCCTTCAGTCTTGCCTCCTAGCTCCTGTTCTCCAGACCGTCCATCAGTCTTGTTCCTCTTCTCTGGACCTTCTCCAATGTCTCCACATCTTTCTTGAAATGTGCTGCCCAGAACTGGACACAGTCCTCCAACTGAGGCCTAACCAGCGCAGAGCAGAGCAGAAGAATGACTCCTTGTGTCTGGCTCACAGCACTCCTGTGAATGCAGCCCAGAACCATGTTTGCTTTTTTTGCAACAGCGTCACACTGTTGTTGACTCATGTTTAGCTTCTGGTCCACTATAACCCCTAGATCCCTTTCTGCCGTTCTCCTCCCTAGACAGTCACTTCCCATTCTGTATGTGTGACACGGATTGTTCCTTCCTAGGTGGAGCACTTTGCATTTGTCCTTATTGAACTTCACCCTCTTGACCTCCAACCATTTCTCCAGTGTGTCCAGATCAGTTTGAATTACGACCCCTCGTCCAAAGCCCTCGCAACCCCTCCCAGCGTGGGATCACCTGCAAACTAAATAAGCGTCCTCTCTATGCCAATATCTAAATTGTTGAGGAAGACATTGAAGAGAATCAGTTCCAAAACAGACCCCTGCAGAACCCCCCTTGTTCTGTCCTTCCAGCAGGATTGGGAACCGTTAATAACGACTCTCTGAGTACGGTTATCCAGCCAGTTCTGCACCCACCTTAGAGTAGCCCCATCTAAGTTGTATTTGCCTCATTTATTAATAAGAAGATCATGTGAGACCGTATCAAACGCCTTACTAAAGTCTAGGTATACCACGGCCACCACTTCTTCCTTAGCCACAAGACCCATTATCCTATCAAAGAAAGCTATCCGATTGGTTTGACGTGATTTGTTCTTTACAAATCCTTGCAGGCTGTTCCCTATCTCCTATTTTATCTTCTAAACCTACCCCCTTCCCACGAGCATTCACTGTGTTCGGCATTCCTTTATCATCAGACTTCTCAGTGAAGACCGAAACAAAGAAGTCATTAAGCATCTCTGCCGTTTCCAAGTTTCCTGTAGTTGTTTCTCCCTCCCCAGTGAGCAGTGGGCCTACCCTGTCCTGGGTCTTCCTCTTGCTTCTACTATATTGATAGAATATCTTCTTGTTTCCCTTTATGTCTGTCGCTAGTTTGAGCTCGTTTTGTGCCTTTGCCTTTCTAATCTTGCGCCTGCACACCTGTGTTGTTCGCTTATATTCATCCTTTGTCATTTGACCTAGTTTCCATTTTTTATATGACTCCTTTTTGATTCTTAGATCATGCAAGATCTCCTGGTTAAGTCAAGGCGGTCTCTTGCCAGACTTTCTATCTTTCCTCCACAGCAGAATAGTTTGCTTTTGGGCCCTTAATAATGTCCCTTTGAAAAGCTGCCAACTCTGTTCAGTTGTTTTTCCCCTTAGTCTTGCTTCCCATGGGACCTTACCTATCAGATCTCTGAGCTTACCAAAACCTGCCTCCCTGAAATCCATTGTCTCTATTTTGCTGTTCTCCCTTCTACCATTCCTTAGAATCATGAATTCTATGACTTCATGATCACTTTCACCCAAGCTGCCTTCCACTTTCCAATTCTCAACCAGGTCTTCCCTATTTGTTAAGATCAAATCTAGCACCGCTTCCCCCCACGTCGCTTTTTCCACCTTCTGAAATAAAGAGTTGTCTCCAGTGCAGACCAAGAACTTGTTGGATAGTCTGTGGCTCGCTGGGGTAGTTTCCCAGCAGATGTCTGGGTAGCTGAAGTCCCCCGTCACCACCGAATCCTGCGCTTTGGATGATTTTGTGAGTTGTTTAAAAAAAGCCTCGTCTACCTCTTCCACCTGGGTAGGTGGCCTGTAGTGGACCCCTAGCATGACATTGTAACCGACACCCCTAGTGTGGTTCACTTCCCATGCAGTGGCACTTACACCACGTACAGCCGGGGATAATAACAAGGGAGCTCTACAGCCTAGGCTGGCGGCCAGCTGGCTTTCTGCTCAAGCTGTAGCAGCTCCCGTCCCAGGTTCAAATCCACCCGCTGGCGGTTACAACATCCCCTCGTTTTGTACCCAGAGACTCGCAACACGTCTGTCTCCTACCTCCATCTCCACCTCAGTCCAAGTGCGTACATTTGTGATACACGAGGCAACACCTCCGCCCTGTTTGCCCCGCCTGTCCTTCCTGAGCAAGCTGTCCCCTTCTACGCCGCGGTTCCAGCCGCGTGCACTATCCCCCCTGCCATAGGTGTGCTTAGTTCCTAGCACTTCCAGTTCTTCCTGGGTGTTCCCCATGCGCCTTGCATTTGTACACAGGCGTCTAAGAGACGGACCTGATTTGGCCCCTCCCCACCCGTTCTGCCTTCTCCCTCCTTTGTCGCTGCTATTACAGCCCCCGCCCCTTTCCGACCCATCGCCCAGGTCTCCGTGCTCTTCACCTGCTGGTGGCTTTGGTCACCTGCCCCCGTCGCACCTCGGTGACAGCCCCCTCACTAGGTTGGCCAGTCTGCGTCCAAATACGGTCGCCCCCTTCCCCGCGGGGTGAACCCCGACCCTGCATTCCCCTCCATCTTCCCAGCCAGGCATTCCCCTCCAGGATGCACTGTGGCGCGCCACGAAAGGGACGTGCGCCACAAAAGGGACGTGCGAGGCATCACCTTCCTATCAGTGCACGTCACAAAAGCCACGTGGCAGGGGTGGGGCCAAGGGCTTCTGAGTGTGGGAGGGGCTCAGGGTTGGGGGGGCAGGGGGCGAGGGCTCCAGCTGGAGTGCAAGCTCTGGGGTGGGGCTGGGGATGAGGGACTCAGGGGCGCTATGGGGTGCACCTAGAACCAGCCACCCAATTAGACCCCCCCAAATTGGACCATGTGCCCACTAAGTCACCAATCCAGCCCCCTCCCGTTCCCCCTGAGCCCCAGCCCTGCACCCACACTGCTCGACACAAGCGAATCGTTTGGGGGCGCTTCTAGGCGCACAAGCCTGCCCCCCCACGTGAGCCCCCCCAGCCCCTCCCCCGGCATTAAAAGAAGCGACAGCCGAGCCAGTAAAAGAAATATATACTATATGTAAATTGTGGTTTCCATAAAATACATGGTTAACCCCCAAAATATCGGGGTGCCAGGAGGGAGAGCAGAAAGGGGGCCCTATTGCAGCCAGTGCTGGACTGGGGGGGCTGTCGGGCTGAGACAGTGGAGAAGAGGGAGCTGGGGGGCGGTGCTGGGGGGAGCCCGCTCGAGGGGGATTTGGGGGTTTCCTAGGCAGCGGGAAGGGAGAAATCAGGGGCCGTGCCCACCAAAGCTGCCAGGAGGAGGGAGGAAGAGATGGGAGCTGAAGGGGGTGTGGACAGACGGGAGGGGTGCAGGGGGAGCCCCCAGGCCCTGACGCTCTGCCCCCTCCCTCCCACTGCCTGACTCCGTGGCTGCCCCCCCTCCCATGGCCCCGCTTTCCAGCTCTGCTTCCTTTAGCCCAGCGAGGGGCCCGGCCCGGGGGAGCCATGCGGGGGGTGGTAGGCAGGCGGGGGGGTCCCGAGGAGGTGGGGAGAGGGGGAGAAGGGGAGCAGGTGGCCAGACAGGACCATGGGGCTCAGGGAGTAGAGGGTGGCGGGGTCCTCGCCCAGGGGGGAGAGCAGTTCGAGTGGGGCGGGGGGCCCAGCCCCCCCCTCGCCCGGAGCAGCCCCGCGGCGTTTCTTGCTCTTGGAGGAGACTTTGCGGTTGCGGGTCTGGATGCCGTCCTTCCGCATCGTCAGGGGGCGATTGACCTGGGGGGAGGGGCAGCGCTAGAACCCAGCCGTCTGGCCTCCCAGCCCCCCCGCTCTAACCACTAGACCCTGCTCCCCTTCCCGAGCCGGGAGAGAACCCAGAGTCCTGGCTGCCAGCCCCCCTGCTCTAACCACTAGCCCCCGCTCCCTCCCAGGTGTCCAGGGTCCTCGCCCCCCCTGCTCTAACCACTAGCCCCCCTCACCTCCCCGAGGTGGGAGAGAACCCAGAGTCCTGGCTGCCAGCCCCCTGCTCTAACCACTAGCCCCCGCTCCCTCCCAGGTGTCCAGGGTCCTCGCCCCCCTGCTCTAACCACTAGCCCCCCTCACCTCCCCAAGGTGGGAGAGAACCCAGAGTCCTGGCTGCCAGCCCCCTGCTCTAACCACTAGACCCTGCTCCCCTCCCAGAGCCAGGGAGAGAACCCAGGTGTGCGGGGTCCCCGCCCCCCTGCTCTAACCACTAGCCCCCACTCCCTCCCAGGCGTCCGGGGTCCCCGCCCCCCCCGCTCTAACCACTAGCCCCCACTCCCTCCCAGGCGTCCGGGGTCCCCGCCCCCCCGCTCTAACCATTAGCCCCCGCTCCCTCCCTGGCGGGCGGCTTGCTCACGTTGTGTAGCTTGTAGTACAGGCCGCAGGCGTTGCAGACGGGCTCTCCGCTGGCGTTGCGGCGCCACAGGGTGGTGGTCGTGGTCTGGCAGTTGCTGCACTGGGTGCCTGCGCGCTTGCTGACGATCTGGGGGGACAGGGGAGCGGGGGTGGGGTGAGGGGAGCCAGGCCCTGCCCCCACGCTCCAGGGGCTGGGGGAGGCCTTGCAGGAGCAGAGGGGCCCGGGGGCCAACCGGGCTGCAGCGGAAGGGGGGGCCGGCAAGACTGCAGGTGGGTTGGGGAGTCTCATGGGAGTGGCAGCAGGTCTGGGGGCAGAGCGGCTCCCCACTCCCCAGGCTTTTCCCGGGCTGGAGGGGGCCTACTCCCCAGGCATTTCCTGGGATGGAGAGGGGGCCGGGGAGGGGGTTCGGGGGCAGGGACCCCAGGGGGGTCCCCACTCTCCAGGCGTTTCCTGGGCTGGAGGAGGGACGGGGGAGAGGGTTCAGGGGGCAGGGACCCCAGGCCCCACTCCCCAGGCGTTTCCTGGGCCGGAGGGGGAGAGGGGGGCACGGGGCGGGGGGGTCCCCATGGGGGTCCCCACTCACCAGGCGTTTCTTGGGCCGGATCAGGGGCCGGTTCTGCCCGTTCATCTTGTGGTAGAGCCCGCAGGCGTTACACAGGTAGTGCCCGGTCCCGTCCCGGCGCCACAGAGGGGTGGCTGTCGCCCCGCAGTTCACGCACTCCCGCGCCTCTGGGGGAGGGGACAGGGAAACTGAGTCAGCGATGGGGCCTTTCCCCTCTAGGGGGTGCCAGCCCCCCCCCCAGCCTGAAGGAGCGCTCACCGCACGGGGACAGCTGCAGGGCTCCCCTGAGCTTGGGGGAGTACCCGGCCGTCAGGGGGCTCCCGCCAGGCTGGTAGAAGCCAAACTCTGGGGTCCCGGGGTAGGCAGGGTGGGGGGCCCCGGCGGGGGGCCCCAAGGTCAGCAGCTCGGCATTGGGGGGGCTCATCCTCTCTGTCTTCAGCATCTCCAGGAACTTGGGGCTGCCCTTGTCCTCGGCGAGCTGCTCCTTGGGCGAGGGGGGAGCCGGGTAGAGGGGGACCCCAGCCTGGGGCTTGCCGTAGGAGACGGGGGTCCAGCTGGCCGTGGTGTAGGGGTGCCCGTCCACCCACTGCAGCCCGTTGAGGAGCGGGTACACAGGGCGCGCTGGAGGAGAGCAGTGGGAGGTTAGTGGGGGGCTCTCGGGGCCACGCCTGCCGGACAAAGGCACCAGGAGGGGAACCCACAGCCATGCCCACTGCACTGCCTGGCCACGCCTCCCACCCGGGGTCGGGCCTCTAGGAACCACGGCAGGGGAAGCCACGGATGGGGCTGCAGGAAACCGCAGCAACCGTGGCAGGGGAAGCCATGGCAACCGTGGGATGGGGCTGCAGGGAACCACGGCAACCGTGGCAGGGGGAGCCATGGCAACCGTGGCAGGGGGAGCCATGCAAGGCAGAAGGGCACCAAAGTGACCATGACAACCCCTTGCAGTGCGAGAGCAGAGCCCCCGGCAACCACGGCAACCCTGGTTTTGGTTGCCATGCCACCCCCTCTTCGAGCCCCAGCGATGGTACAGGTTGCCATGGTGACCGTGCGAGGATGCTGCTGCAAACCACGGCCCCCGTGGCCCCGGGAGCAGGGATGCAATGGTGCAGGCGATTGACCGAGTAACCGCTAAGCAAAAGCTCCAGGTTAATGCCATCGGCTACACGCTCCCCCGGAAATGTTCAGCAGCTGCCAGCAGCCTGGCTCAGGTCCGGCTCGCGCCTGGTCCAGGGGCTCAGCCCCCCTGGGCAGGGGCTGCTGCTGCTGGACCAGAGGCAGCGGCGCAGGACGCCAGGCAGCTGGTCCACGAGGGGAGCTGGTTTTTAAACCGGCTCCCGTCTCAGACCAGCTCCCGCCTGGCTCCCCACAATGCTGCCTCTGATCCAGCAGCAGCAGCGCGGAGTGGCAGGGGCTCCCCGGGGGGGGGCTGGAGCGCACTGGCTGCCGGCCCCGCCCCCGGGGACTCTAGACTAGTCGAGAAACCGATCAGAATTCACGAGGCGACTCGCCTAGTCAATTACCCGCTATCTAACATCCCACCCAGTAGCCGTAGCAACCGCACAGCCCGGGGGACCGCGGCCACGGCGTGGCTGCCACAGGCCCTTCCGTGGGCAGCCCCAGGCGGGTGACACAGGGCTCCCCGGCTGGGGGCGAGGGGGCGGTCCCCCGGCTGCCTACCTGGGGGGTGGCGGTAGGGCTCTTGCGTCCGGGAGAAGAAGGTGGCGAGCGCGCCGGGGTCCACGCCCTCAGCTCCGTGGAAGAAAATCGTGGATTCATCAGCTGGCACCAGGAGCGGGGGCTCCGGGAATTGAGGCGCCATCTCCTGTCCCCCCATGGTGGCAAAATCCATCCCAGGCACAAGTGCACCTGCCCTAGCCTGGAATCCGATGTGGGGCAAGAGGCAGGTGTCAGGACGCCTGGGTTCCCTGCCAGCTCTGGGGAGAGAGTGGGGTCCAGTGGTTATGGGGGGAGCCAGGACTCCTGCCCCCCGCCGGGAAGGGAGCGGCTCCGCTCATCGGAGAATCAGCCAGAGCAAAAGAGTCGCCACTGTGGAAAGAGGGGGCAGCACCGGCGGTCCCCGCCAGCTAGAGACGAGCCCAGGGACGAGCCCACCCCACGCGGGGACCCCGCTACAGCCAGAGCCCCAGGGCTGGAGGTTCGATGCCGCTCAGCCGCTGTCTCCCCCAACTCCACAGCAGCGCGCTTCTCTCGAGGACGAGCCCAAATGGTGACATGTGAGAACTGAACCGCTAATGCTCAGTGTGCAAACACAGGCGTGCAAACACACGGCCTGGGGTGTGCAAATGCAGGCGTGCAAACACACGGCCTGGGGTGCGCAAACGCAGGTGTGCAAACACACGGCCTGGGGTGTGCAAACGCAGGTGTGCAAACACACGGCCTGGGGTGCGCAAACGCAGGGCCCGGGCATGAAAACGCAGGGCCTGGGGCGTGCAAACGCAGTCGTGCAAATGCAGGGCCGGGGCGTGCAAACATGGCTGGACTAGGCAGATCCAGGAGGGCTACTGCCCAATGGTGATTTCCTGGGTGTATTTTGCAAATCACAGGAAGTGTTAGTTGGTGGCATCCCAAGGGCACTGTGCCGCGTGAACTCACCACTCAGATCACCATTATCACCAGTCCCCGTGAGCTGACAGCCCTTCCCCTCCCGGAGCTCTCAGCCCCGCCGGGACTGCTGAAGTGGCTACCCGCCGGAGGGGGTTGGGAATGAATATGTGGGGCGGATAGGGCCAGGCCCAGGGGGGACCGGCCGCCGCCGCCCGAGGGGCCAAAGCGGGACATGAGGGAGGCGAAGCTGGGTGAGGACAAAGGCTGAGGGGCTCTGGGCCTGGTCCGTCTGCCCTCCCCCACGGCTGCACCCCCCATCCCCCTCTGCAGCTCTCTGCCCCTGGAGACCCACAAACATGCCTCTCCGCCCCCAGGCCCGGGGAGGGCTCCCCCGGAAGGCACTGCCCAATCCGGGCATCTGCCCTCCACGTGCCTCCTCAGAACGGCCGCCTCTAGCCCAGGGAGGCCCCTTCCTCCTGGCCCCCGCCGCCTCCCGTCTCGCATGCAGCCCCACCGCCCCGCCGGAGACTCAGCGGGGCCTGCCCCCTGCCTCCCTGAGAGCCCCCTGCTCGAACCACTGGGCCCCACTGCCCACCCTGAGAGCCCCCTGCTCTAACCACTGGGCCCCACTGCCCTCCCAGAGAGCCCCCTGCTCTAACCACTGGGCCCCACTGCCCTCCCAGAGAGACCCCTGCTCTAACCACTGGGCCCCACTGCCCTCCCAGAGAGGCGCCCCCGCTCTAACCACTGGGTCCCACTGCCCTCCCAGAGAGCCCCCCCGCTCTAACCACTGGGCCCCACTGCCCTCCCAGAGAGCCCCCCCCGCTCTAACCACTGGGCCCCACTGCTCTCCCAGAGAGGCCCCCGCTCTAACCACTGGGCCCCACTGCCCTCCCAGAGGCCCCCGCTCTAACCACTGGGCCCCACTGCCCTCCCAGAGGCCCCCGCTCTAACCACTGGGCCCCACTGCCCTCCCAGAGAGCCCCCCCCCGCTCTAACCACTGGGCCCCACTGCCCTCCCAGAGAGCCCCCCCCCGCTCTAACCACTGGGCCCCACTGCCCTCCCGCGCCCAGGAGCGCAGCCTGGCGTCCGGGCTGCGCGGGCGGGGGGCGGCGCAGAGGAAGCTGGCACGCACTCAAAGCCGATTTCAAAAGCTGCCCTTGCCTCATCTGTGCCAACGCAGCAGAGATGGGGCAGATAGCGGGGGAGTCGCTCCGCGATGGGGGGGCCCGGACTCCTGGGTTCTCTCCCCAGCTGCCTAAAGGTCTGGTGGTGGGACACACACACACACACACATGCACACACGCACAACTACCCCACACATCTGCACCCCCCCCGCCCACGCTTCACAAACGTACACACGGTCCACCCAGCCACAATCAACACACGCACAAACCCCTGTCCCGAACAACACACAGAACACCAGCCCACACACAACACACACACACACACACACACACACACACACACACACAGGGAAGACTGAGAAATCACAACCCCCTCACTGACACACACACACACACACACACACAACCCCCGCAACAAAACACACACACACAACACAAAAGCATACTCCAAAATACCTCACCCTTGACAAAACACACAAACACCCCACAAAGGCAACACCCAACATCCTCCTAACAACAGGCTCACTCCTTCAACACTACACCCAGAGAAATACACCCTGAAAAGGTTTCACACAGTCACCCCACACACACAACCACAACACTCTCCTAACCCATGGACATGACACACACAAGCCAACGCAGACCTCCCCCAACGCACAGCTAAGAGATACACACTCACCAAACAACCACCTGCAGGGAAACCCAGCAGCCCACACAAACACGGCAGCAACACACCAAGTCACAGCCATCGACACTGCTGCCTGCCCCATGAACAGTGTGCACCCCCCCACAGTCCAAGTCACACAAAGACACACAGCCCCAACAACACACACAACCTCAGCCCTATGAAACCACAACCCAGAGTCACACAAAAAGGGACCCCCCCTCAACACCACCACCAAGACACATAACCCAAATGCACACACGCCACAACTCACAGACACACAACCCAAGGAGACACCTTCAAGGCACACAACCCAAACACACACACACCACAACTCACAGACACACAACCCAAGGAGACACCCTCAAGACACACAACCCAAACACATACACACCACAACTCGGAGACACCCTCAAGACACACAACCCAAACACACACACAGCACCACAACCCAAATGTCACTCCCACAGCCCCCAACCCTCCTCCGAGCCCCCCGACTCCCTGTGCGCCCGACCCCCCCCAGCTCCAACACAACAGCGCCCCCACTCTCTGCACTGTGTGTGCGCTGGCTGGGCCGGGGGGGGGGGGGTCGGACGCATGGGGCCCGAAGATTGTACCGCGTTATCGGGGTTAGGGCCCAGATAAGAAATAACCGGGAGATAATTTTTATCTCCCCTGCCTGGCCGGGCGCTCACACGGCAGAGACGGATTTGCCCCTGCACAGGTCGGTGGCGGGGTCGAGGTGCGTTTTCACCCCCAGCCCACCCCACCCCATTCACCTTGCGTCGGTCGAAAGGACCCAGCGCCCGGGAGCCTGAGAGGAGAGAACGGAAGGTAAATTTCCCCTCCTCTGTGGTGTCGAATTCTTCCTTTTATCCCCCCAGCGCTCAGAGAAGAGGGGGTCCAGGGGCTAGATCTTGGGGGGCCGGGGCTGGGAGCCAGGACGCCTGGGTCCTCTCCTCAGCTCTAGCAGGGCAGTGGGGTCTAGGGGTTAGAGCGGGGGGCTGGGAGCCAGGACGCTGCGTTCTCTCCCCAACCCTGGGACGGCAGTGGGGTCTAGGGGTTAGAGCGGGGGGGCTGGGAGCCAGGACGCTGGGTTCTCTCCCCAACCCTGGGAGGGCAGTGGGGTCTAGGGGTTAGAGCGGGGGGGCTGGGAGCCAGGATGCAGCATTCTCTCCCCAACCCTGGGAGGGCAGTGGGGTCTAGGGGTTAGAGCGGGGGGCTGGGAGCCAGGACGCTGGGTTCTCTCCCCAACCCTGGGAGGGCAGTGGGGTCTAGGGGTTAGAGCGGGCGGCTGGGAGCCAGGACGCTGGGTTCTCTCCCCAACCCTGGGAGGGCAGTGGGGTCTAGGGGTTAGAGCGGGGGGGCTGGGAGCCAGGATGCAGCATTCTCTCCCCAACCCTGGGAGGGCAGTGGGGTCTAGGGGTTAGAGCGGGGGGCTGGGAGCCAGGACGCTGGGTTCTCTCCCCAACCCTGGGAGGGCAGTGGGGTCTAGGGGTTAGAGCGGGCGGCTGGGAGCCAGGATGCTGGGTTCTCTCCCCAACCCTGGGAGGGCAGTGGGGTCTAGGGGTTAGAGCGGGGGGCTGGGAGCCAGGGGAGTCGAATATCCATCCCGTCGGCTGGGCTCTGGAGAAGTGTCTCCAAACGGGCGTGGCCCCCCCTTGTGGCCCCTGGCGCCCACACGCAGGACTGGAGGTCCCAGACAAGGGCCGATGGGGGGTGGAAGCCAGCCCCGGCCTGAGCCCCCCGCGGCCGGCCAAGGGGCACTCACAGGGGGGCGGGGGACCCCCGACGTTAACCTGGAACGGGCCCAAGAGCCCCGAATGAGCCTCCACAAAAACCTGCCCCTCTGCTCGGCATTTTGTGGTCAGGAATCCCTCTTCCTGCCCCCCACGCCCTCCCCTCCGGCCGCCCCCGGACAACCACTCCCCGCGGCCCCTTCCCGGTTCGGCTCCGGCGCCCGTCTTGACCGCAGCTCAGGGGCTCTGCCTCCCCCTCCCCAGCCCTCCGGCCGCCGCGTCCCCCTTTCCCTCCCCTCGTCCCCCTTTCCCTCCCCCTCACAGAGCCCCCCGAAATCTTTGCCTTGGATGGACACTCACCTACAGCTGGGCAAGAACTTGGGGCTGAATTGGGGGCGCCCCCTGTGGAGCCCGGTGGCCCCTTAGCAAATTTCGAGGGGGGGTTGGAAGCGCCCGGAGCTCCCCTAGTTCCTGGCGGCCGTGGGTCTGCCCCCAACTTGCTGGGTGGCTCCAAGAGACGGAAAGAGGGGGGGGAAGGAGAAGCTCAAAATGACACAGCAGCCCAGTTGGGCGCGGTCCCGCCTTCTGAGACGGGACGGGCGCCCAGGGGCACCGCCAGGGGAGGGGAGAGCCACAGGGCGCCGGCCTCCCCGGGGAGCAGAGAGCCCCCACGGACAGCGACCCCGGCTCCCTTTGGGGTGGCTCCGGGCCCGGGCTCTTGGGGAGGCGACGGGGGCTGGGGGGCAGGACGCCGGCTTCTCTCCCCGGCTCAGTGGGAGGGGGCAGGCCAGCCCTGGGGGGAGCAGGGGGAGACTGGGGGGCCTGCTGCTGTAGCCCCAGACCTGTTGGGGGCAGCAACTTGGCATCCCCAGAGATTTCATAGGCAGAGGCAGATGGGAGCCAGCGCCCCCCAGAGGGGCCAGGCCCCTGCCCCATCCCCTGCCCCCCAGCCAGCTGGTCCCTGCCCCGGGCTGGGTGGGAGCCAGCGCCCCCCAGAGGGGCCAGGCCCCTGCCCCATCCCCCGGCCCCCAGCCAGCTGGTCCCTGCCCCGGGCCGGGTGGGAGCCAGCGCCCCCCAGAGGGGCCAGGCCCCTGCCCCACTAACGGCCGGGCGCCGGGGAGGTTATGGCAGCAGGACTGGGAGTCCCCGATAAGCCCTTATCTGATGCCAGGCCTGGAGCCGGCAGTTGGGGTTGGTGGCGTCTCAGGGACGGGCAAGGAGCGCCCCGGCCGCGAGGGAAGGGGCACAGGCGGGGGCAATGGCCGGGGTCCCAGTCCTGGCCCCTCCCCCCCGCTCTAACCACTAGACCCCACTGTGGCTGGGGAGGGGGCGTCCTCTGCTGATAGAAGCTGATGCAGATTATCAGCCAGGAGCGGCGCAGAGCAGCCCGGCCCCACACAGGCGGGGGGGCGACCCACACTTCTGGGGAACCCGCGGCCGCTTCTCCGAAAAACACCCGCCTTATCTCCCGGGCCAGAGCGAGAGAGAGACGAGGCCGAGCCCAGCCCTGCCGGCGCCCCTCCGCCCGCCAGCAGCCCTGCCCCCCAGCCCCCTCACTCCGCCCCAGCCCTGCCGGCGCCCCACGCCCGCCTGCAGCCCTGCCCCAGCCCCCTCACTCCCCCCAGCCCTGCCGGCACCCCCACGCCCGCCTGCAGCCCTGCCCCCAGCCCCTCACTCCGCCCCAGCCCTGCCGGCACCCCACGCCCGCCTGCAGCCCTGCCCCCAGCCCTGCCCCCAGCCCTGCCGCGCCCCCACGCCCGCCTGCAGCCTGCCCCCCAGCCCCTGCCCCAGCCTGCCGGCGCCCCACGCCCGCCTGCAGCCCTGCCCCCAGCCCTGCCCCAGCCCTGCCGGCGCCCCACGCCTGCAGCCCTGCCCCCAGCCCCCCACTCCGCCCCAGCCTCACCCGCCCCACGCCCGCCTGCAGCCCTGCCCCCAGCCCCCTCACTCCGCCCCAGCCCCTCACTCTGCCCCCAGCCCTGCCGCGCCTCACGCCCGCCTGCAGCCCCTGCCCCCAGCCCTGCCCCCAGCCCCTCACTCTGCCCCCAGCCCTGCCGGCGCCCTCACGCCCGCCTGCAGCCTGCCCCCAGCCTGCCCCCAGCCCCTCACTCTGCCCCAGCCTGCCGCGCCCCACGCCCGCCTGCAGCCCTGCCCCAGCCCCTCACTCTGCCCCCAGCCCTGCCGGCGCCTCACGCCCGCCTGCAGCCCTGACCCCAGCCCCTCACTCTGCCCCCAGCCCTGCCGGCGCCCCCACGCCCGCCTGCAGCCCTGCCCCAGCCCCCTCACTCCGCCCCAGCCCCTCACTCCGCCCCACGCCCGCCTGCAGCCCTGCCCCAGCCCCTCACTCCGCCCCAGCCCCTCACTCTGCCCCCAGCCCTGCCGGCGCCTCACGCCCGCCTGCAGCCCCTGCCCCCAGCCCTGCCCCCAGCCCCTCACTCTGCCCCCCAGCCCTGCCGGCGCCTCACGCCCGCCTGCAGCCCTGCCCCCAGCCCTGCCCCCAGCCCTCACTCTGCCCCAGCCTGCCGCGCCCCACGCCCGCCTGCAGCCCTGCCCCCCCAGCCCCTCACTCTGCCCCAGCCCTGCCGGCGCCTCACGCCCGCCTGCAGCCCTGACCCCCAGCCCCTCACTCTGCCCCAGCCCTGCCGGCGCCTCACGCCCGCCTGCAGCCCTGCCCCAGCCCTGCCCCCAGCCCCTCACTCTGCCCCCAGCCCTGCCGGCGCCTCACGCCCGCCTGCAGCCCTGCCCCCAGCCCTGCCCCCAGCCCCTCACTCTGCCCCCAGCCCTGCCGGCGCCTCACGCCCGCCTGCAGCCCTGCCCCCAGCCCTGCCCCCCAGCCCCTCACTCTGCCCCCAGCCCTGCCGGGCGCCTCATGCCCGCCTGCAGCCCTGACCCCCAGCCCCTCACTCTGCCCCCAGCGGCGCGCTCACGCCCGCCTGCAGCCCCTGCCCCCAGCCCTGCCCCCAGCCCCTCACTCTGCCCCCCAGCCCTAGGACACTCGCCCAGCCCTGTAATTCCCTGAGCATCGAGCCGAGATCAGTGCCCTAGGAGTGTAAATACTGTAGGACCTACACAAAGCAGAGCAGATACATAAGGTTTGTTGTAGTAAGATTGTAATGGAAAAGGCTGGGGGGTGGGGGGGTCCTGACGCCCCCTGCTGGCGAGGATGGGCTCTGCTCCATGTGTAACCCACAGGGCCCTCTCTGTGCCATGCTCCCCAGTCCAGCACGAGTGAGGCAGGATTTCCCTTTGCAGAAACCACAGTGACTTTCCCCCAACAAAGTCTATGCACCCATGAGCCTGACAATTCTGTTCTTTCCTCGAGTTTCAGCTAACTTGCCCGGTACCGACGTTAGACTCACGGGTCTGTAATTGCCGGGATCGCCTCTAGAGCCCTTTTCAAATATTGGCGTCGCGTTAGCGATCTTCCGGTCACTAGGTACGGGAGCCGATTTAAAGGACAGGTTACAAACCGCAGTTAACAGTTCCACAATTTCCCGTTTGAGTTCTTTCCGAACTCTTGGGTGCATGCCATCCGGTCCCGGGGACTTGTTACTGTTAGTTTATCAGTTTGTTCCAAAACCTCCTCCAATGACACCTCAGTCTGGGACAATTGCTCAGATTTGTCACCTAACAGGAATGGCTCAGGTTTGGGAATCTCCCCGATATCCTCAGTCGTGAAGACCGAAGCAAAGAATTCATTTAGCTTCTCCGCTGTGACTTTATCAGCTTTGAGTGCTTCTTTAGCATCTCGATTGTCCAAGGGCCCCACTGGGGCTGTGTCTAGACAACACAGTTCTTCCGGAAAAAGATACGCAAAAGATAGGCCCGTCTACACTGGGCCAAATGTCGGAAAAAAGCCCTTTTTCAGAACATCCCCTCTTCCTCATAAAAGTGAGGTTTACAGGGATGCTGAAAAAACTTGTCTGCTCTTCCAAAACAATTTTGGATGCAGCAGAGTTCTTCCAGGATACCGCCGGTAGAGATGTACCCTGGTTGTTTAGCCGGCGTCTTGCTTCTGATGTACATAAAAAAATATTTGCTATTACTTTCTGAGTTTTTGGCTAGCTGTTCTTCAAACTCCTTTTTGGCTTTTTTTATTAGATTTTTACACTAAATTTGACGAAGTTTATGCTCCTTTCTATTTTCCGCACTAGGATTTGACTTCCACTTCTTAAAATATATCTTTTTATCTCTCACTGCTTCTTTTACCTGGTGGTTAAGCCACAGTGGCACTTTTTTGGTTCTCTTACTGTGTTTTTTAATTTGGGGTATACATTTAAGTTGGGCCTCTATTATGGTGTCTTTGAAACATTTCCATGCAGCTTGCAGGGATTTTACTTTTGTCACTGCACCTTTTAATTTCTGTTTAACTAACTTCCTCGTTTTTGTGTAGTTCCCCTTTCTGCAATTAAATGCCACAGTGTTGGGCTGCTGAGGTGTTTTTCACACTACTGGGATGTTACATTTTACATTATGGTCACTATTTCCAAGCGGTCTAGTTATATTTACCTCTAGAATCAGACCCTGCGCTCCACTTAGGACTAAATCAGGAATATCCTCTTCCCTTGTGGGTTCCAGAACCAGCTGCTCCAAGAAGCAGTCATTTAAGTTATCAAGAAATTGTATCTCTGCACCCCTTCCTGAGGTGATGTGTCGCCAGTCAGTATGGGGATAGTTGAAATCCCTCATTATTATTGAGTTTTTTAATTTGATAGCCTCTCTAATCTCCCTTAGCATTTCACAGTCACTATCGCTGTCCTGGTTGATGATAGATCCCTATTGCTATATTTTTATTATTGGAGCATGAATTACTTGTCCATAGAGATTCGATGGAACATTTAGGCCCATTTAAGATTTTTACTTCATTTGATTCTACATTTTCTTTCACCTATAGTACCCCTTCCCCACCAGCCCGACCTGTTCTTCCGATAGATTTTGTACCCTGGTATGACGGTGACCCCATTGATTGTCCTCATTCCACCAAGTTTCCGTGATCCCTATTGTATCAGTATCCTCCTTTCAAACTAGGCACTCCAGTTCCCCCATTTTACTATTTAGACTTCTAGCGTTTGTGTATAAGCACTTTAATAATGTGTCCCTATTTATGTCTGCCACTTCCTAATGTAGTTAGACTTTTTCATTTGATCGTGTCTCATCTGATCTGACCCATACTTCCATCCTCGCCTCCTGACTAGAACAGAGCATCTCTGTTAATAGACCCTCCCCTACGAGATGCCTCTGTCCGACCCATGTGCTCCTCCGCACCCGTCGGCTTTCCCCCAGCCCCTAGTTTAAAAGCTGCTCTGCGACCTTTTTAATGTGAAGTGCCAGCAGTCTGGTTCCATCGTGGTTTAGGTGGAGCCCGTCCTTCCTGTAGAGCAGTGGTCTCCAACCTTTTTAATCACAAGATCACTTTTTCAATTGAAGTGCAATGTCAGATCTACCTCAAACCCAACTACCCTTGCCCCACATCCTTCCCACCCCTTCTCCAAGGCCTCACTCCATCCCCCTTCATCCACCCCCCCATCCTCATTCACCAGGCTAGGGTAAGGGGTTGGGGTGCAGGCTCTGGTCTTGGGCCAAGGGGTCTGGAGTGTGGGAGGGGCTCGGGGTTTAGCCCAGGGCAGGGGATTGGGGTCCAGGAGCGGGTTCCAGGTGCAAGCTCTGGGAAGGAGTTTGGTTGCAGGGGGACACACGTCTGGGGCAGGAGGAGGTTCAGGGCTGGGCACCATTTAACCGAGACGGCTTCTGGGGGGTGGAGCAGCAGGGTTAAGGCAGCTCACTCCTGCCCTGGCCCTGCCCCACTCCTGAAAGCAGCTGGCATGTGCAGCAGTGGTGCCATGGCCCCTCATCCACAGGCTCTGGGCCCACAGCTTCTGCTGGCCACGGTTCCCCACTACTGACCAGTGGGAGCTGCAGGAGGGTGTCTGCAGGCAAGGACGGCCTGTCTCAGGGGCTGCACGGCCACGCCCAGGAGCAGCAGTTCCCACGGGGGTAATTGCTCCGGCCACGCCAGGTTCAGCGTTTCAGAACACACTGCTCAGAGAATGACGTAAGCGTGAGAGAGAAATGAAAATGAGGAAATGCCCAGACCAGTCCCAAGCCCAGAGCAACCCACTGCCAGCAGTAACAGCAGCAACAGGCCCCCCGTACGTGTGGGGCGGGAGATAAGTGGGAAGGGCAGTGTGTGTGTGTGAGTGAGACAGATTTGCATTGCCAGGCTCCCTCCAGCCCCTTCTCTGTGTGGAGATGGGTACAGGAGTGGGGGGAGGAGGGACACCCTGACATCAGCGCACCCCTTCTCCCTCCCACGCTGAGCAGGAGGCGCCCGGGGGGCAGCTCCAAGGCAGAGGGCAGGAGCAGCATGGCAGTGGGGGGGAAGGGCAGCTGGAGTGCCAGCACTGGATAGCTCTCTGGCCAACCGGTGCGGATCCCGTCGGAGGCTCCGAGACCTCCCGGTAGATCCTGATCGAGTGGCTGGTGACTGCTGCTGCACAGGCCCCCCCTTTCCCAAATGTTTCCCCAGTTCCTAGTACATCTAACCCGCCTCCCTACCCATCGTCTCCTCCACGCACTGAGACTGCAGCTCCGCCCGGCCGCGTTTCAGACATCCCCACCAGAGCCGTCCTGGATTCCAATCTCCTTCCTAGCAGCCTAAACGTGGCCCCCAGAACCTCTCTCCTGCCCTCCCCTATGGCGCTGGACCCTCCAGGTACCACGACCACCGGCTCCTCCCCGGCACGACGCAGAACTCTGGCAGATGTGGCGAGAGATTCGCAACCTTCGCACCAGGCAGGCTGGTCACCGCACACCCCGCTCTCGCCAGGACGCCGCCGCGGAAAACACCCTGGCGAGGGGAGGCCCCGGGGGCAGAGCCGTCCCTTGCATGCCCCGGGCTGGATGCACATGGGGTTCGTCTCAGCTGGGAAGCTGTGTGGGGGCAGGGCCTGTCCTCGTGCTGCCTCTGATCCAGCGCAGGGTGGCAGCAGCCCCTGTCTAAGGGGGGTCAGAGCTGAGGCGGGCTGCCTGCCCGCCTGCTAAAAAATGTACTGGCAAGAGTGGGGGGAAGGAAATGCGTGCGGTCTATAGCATTAACCTAGACGCTTTTGCTTATTGGTTAGTCGACTACACTGTTACACCCCTAGTTTGTACAGTGCCCGGCGGGGTCTGCCCGGGGGTTCGGTGATATGCCTCAGAGACACTGTACAGCGCCCGGCGCGGCGGGGTCTACCGGGGGTTCGGTGATATGCCTCAGAGACACTGTACAGCGCCCGGCGCAGCGCGGTCCAAGGCTGCCCGGGGGTTCGGTGATATGCCTCATAGAGACTGTACAGCGCCCGGCGCGGCGGGGTCCAGGGCTGCCCGGGGGTTCGGTGATATGCCTCAGAGACACTGTACAGCGCCCGGCGCGGCGGGGTCCAAGGCTGCCCGGGGGTTCGGTGATATGCCTCATAGAGACTGTACAGCGCCCGGCGCGGCGGGGTCCAGGGCTGCCCAGGGGTTCGGTGATATGCCTCAGAGACACTGTACAGCGCCCGGCGCGGCGGGGTCCAAGGCTGCCCGGGGGTTCGGTGATATGCCTCAGAGACACTGTACAGCACCCGGCGCAGCAGGGTCTACCCGGGGGTTCGGTGATATGCCTCAGAGACACTGTACAGCGCCCAGCCCGGCGGGGTCTGCCCGGGGGTTCGGTGATATGCCTCAGAGACACTGTACAGCGCCCGGCGCGGCGGGGTTCAAGGCTGCCCGGGGGTTCGGTGATATGCCTCATAGAGACTGTACAGCGCCCAGCGCGGCGGGGTTCAGGGCTGCCTGGGGGTTCGGTGATATGCCTCAGAGACACTGTACAGCGCCCGGCGCGGCGGAGTCCAAGGCTGCCCGGGGGTTCGGTGATATGCCTCATAGAGACTGTACAGCGCCCAGCGGCGAGTCAGGGCTGCCCGGGGGTTCGGTGATATGCCTCAGAGACACTGTACAGCGCCCGGCGCGGCGGGGTCCAAGGCTGCCCGGGGGTTCGGTGATATGCCTCATAGAGACTGTACAGCGCCCGGCACGGCGGGAGGTCTACCCGGGGGTTTGGTGATATGCCTCATAGAGACTGTACAGCGCCCGGCGCGGCGGGGTCTACCCGGGGGTTTGGTGATATGCCTCATAGAGACTGTACAGCGCCCGGCGCGGCGGGGTTCAGGGCTGCCCGGGGGTTCAGTGATATGCCTCAGAGACACTGTACAGCGCCCGGCGCGGCGGGGTCTACCCGGGGGTTCGGTGATATGCCGCAGAGACACTGTACAGCGCCCGGCGCGGCGGGGTCTACTCGGGGGTTCGGTGATATGCCTCAGACTGTACAGCGCCCGGCACGGCGGGGTCTGCCCAGGGGTTCGGTGATATGCCTCAGAGACTACAGTTCCTGGCGCGGCGGGGTCCAGGGCCACCTGGAGGTTCAGTGATATGCCTCAGAGACACTGTACAGCGCCCGGCGCGGCGGGGTCCAGGGCTGCCCGGGGGTTCAGTGATATGCCTCAGAGACACTGTACAGCGCCCGGCGCGGCGGGGTCTACCCGGGGGTTCAGTGATATGCCTCAGAGACACTGTACAGCGCCCGGCGCAGCGGGGTCTACCCGGGGGTTCGGTGATATGCCTCAGAGACACTGTACAGCGCCCGGTGCGGCAGGGTCTACCCGGGGGTTTGGTGATATGCCTCAGAGACACTGTACAGCGCCCGGCGCGGCGGGGTCTACTCGGGGGTTCGGTGATATGCCTCAGACTGTACAGCGCCCGGCGCGGCGGGGTCTGCCCAGGGGTTCGGTGATATGCCTCAGAGACTACAGCTCCTGGCGCGGCGGGGTCCAGGGCCACCTGGAGGTTCAGTGATATGCCTCAGAGACACTGTACAGCGCCCAGCGCGGCGGGGTCCAGGGCCGCAGGTGCACCCCAGCACTCCCAGACCTCGCACCCGGCCCGTGGCCCATCCCGCCCCAGGCAGGGGGACTACGCTGCAGCCGGAACGTGCGGGCACGGCAGGGAGAAGCTGCTGACGAGAGCCGGAAGGAGGGCACGAGGCGGGGGCAGCCGAGGCCACAGGAAGGGCTGCGGAGCGCGAGAGACGGGCGAGGGGAAGGAAGAACGGGAAGGAGACGTGCAGGAAAGCGCGCGAGCAGGGAACAGGCCTAGCCGGGCAGGAAGAGGAGGGCTCCGTGGCCCGCTGCCCCAGCTCTGCCAGCACAAGGCAGCAGAGATAACGCTATCGCCAGGCTCAGGCAGGGTGGCTGTCACCCAGCTGTCACTGCTGGCAGCACAGGGCTGGGAGGCAGAGCCAGCCACTGAACCCAGGAGTCTGGGCTCCCAGACCCTCCCCCTCCCAGAGCCAGGAGAGACCCCGGGAGCCAGGACAGCTCCAGGGAAAGGGCCGGGAGGCAGGTCTGAGCAACCCAGGGCCCTTTAATGACAAAACCCAGCGCCACCTGAGTCCAGAGAGCACCAAGAGCCCCAGGGGGGTGTTGGGTTGGGGCAGGAGACTCCACAGGCCTGGTTCAGAGCTGGCCCCCCTGCAGGCAGGACAGGCCTTGCCCCATTCCCTGCCGCCCAGCCAGCCAGGCCCTGCCTGGGGGCTGGGTGGGAGCTGGCTCCGTGTCACATCTTCACCCCCCACAGCACATAAGGGGCCACCAGTTCGGGGTCCACCACAGACTCCTCCAGGGGCCGCTCTACACGGAAGTCGCGCTGGTGCTGGGGTCCCTTCCTGCTGCCCCGCTGGGGGACGGGAAGCTCCGAGTGGTGGGCGGGCAGCGGGGGGGTGAAGAAATAGGGATGCAGCAAAGCCTGGGAGGAAGAGAAAGGGTTAAACTGACCAGCCCCCACAACACCACATTGATAGGCGAGAGGGTGGTGCCCCCTGGTGGCAGCAGGAGGCACTGCACAGCGCCCCCTGCTGAGCCCCACGCCCTAGCCACAGCATCTGCGGGGCTCTAGCGAGTGGGGCTCCCTGTGAGGCAGCGAGGGGGCTGGCAGGGGTCACACGGGGGTCAGTGTCCCTGGAGGAGGGAGCTGTTGTTGCAGGGACCAACACAGAACCGGGGCCCCGGCCGGTGGCGGGAGAGGGAAGACCCCAGTGCCTAGGGACCGGCAGGCCCAGCTCGGGTCAGAGGGAGGCCCAGGGGCTGCAGAGAGAGGCCGCCCCAGGGACCATGCGGGCCAGGCGTGGAGCTGGGCGGCCGTGACACTCCCTACCTGGGCTGCCCTCACACGCTCCCGGGAGGGGTAGACCAGGAAGCGCCTGAGCAGCTGCAGGGCCTGTGGGGGGGCGTCGGGCAGCACCTCCTCCAGCGGGATGGGCGGGTTGTCCTTGAACGAGATCTTGTTGTAGTCGGGCAACTCCGCGATTTCCTGCCATCAGAGGCGGGCGGTTAGAGACCCTAGGCGTGCGGGCACCCCTTCCCGAGTCGGGAGACCCCAGGCGTCCAGGCAACCCTCCCCGAGCCGAGAGACCCCAGGCGTCCGGGCCCCCGGGCCCCCACCCCTTCCCGAGCCGGGAGACCCCAGGCCCCGCTCACCGGCCAGATGCGCTGGTTGGGGGTGCCCAGCACCCGGAGGACACAGCAGAGCTGCTCGATGTCGTTCTCCCCAGGGAAGAGGGGTGAGTTGTTCAGCAGTTCGGCGAAGATGCAGCCCACAGCCCTTAGCACAGAACCAGGGGAGCAATCCACGACTGGAGCTGACCCCAGGTAGCTCTCCGCAGCACCGGGCCGCAGGGCTAACAAGGTTCAAATGGGCGCCCCCCGGACCCCGCAGTGGGTCCCCCGCGTGAGTGACGGCCCAGTCTGGGGGAACCCGGCCTCCTGCTTGGGGGCAGAGGCCGGAGCGGGGGTCTGCCCGGAGGGGCAGATCGCTTGCCGAGCACAACAGGCGCTGGGTGCCTGAGGCTGCAGAGAGCCTGAGCCGATTCCCTGCTGCATCACCTCTCTGCTGGGCGTATGGGAAGGAACCCCCCAGAGGCAGAGGGCTGGGTGGCAGCAGGATCTCCCTCTACCCCCACAGCGGGGGAGGAACGCGGCCCCGGGGCAGGGCTAGAGCGAGATTAAGGAGGGAGGACACCATGGCCACGCCCCCGAGCTCCGGGAGGCAGGAGGCAGAACGAAAGCTGGCTCCGCACACGGGCTCTGGACTGACGCGGGGCGCGAGCCGGACCGGGCGCTGGCGCCCAGGAGCCGCTCACCACAGATCCACGCCTTCGTCGTACTTCCGAGCACCATACAGCAGCTCCGGGGCGCGGTACCACCTAATGGGGGAGGGAGCAGGTTAGAGGCCTCCGTACCCAGCGGCCAGCTCTAGCCACTAGACTCCGCCCCCGAGCTGGGGTGAGAACCCAAGAGCCCAATTGCAGAGCCCTGTTTCTGTGGCCCACGGCTCCAGCCCAGAGCACGGCCATGCCCGCTCACCTGGTGGCCACCTGGTGGCTGTAGAGCCGGCCTCCGTCGCTGGAGAACACCCTGGCCAGGCCGAAATCTGCGATCTTCAGCTGCCCCGTGGAGCTGATGAGTAAATTGGCTGGTTTCAGGTCCTGCTGGACACAGCGAAGGGGTCAGGGGAGAGGCCCGGATGCCGGGGGGGAGCAGGAACAGGGGAAGGGGCTTGACCCACCCGGTGCATGATGTTATTGGCGTGGCAGAAGGCCACCCCCTGCAGCAGCATGAGCATGTATCCTTTCACCTGGGCCTGTGTGAAGGGCTGCTGGGCACTGCGGATCACCTCAGCCAGGTCCGACAGCATGTACTCGAACACCAGCACGAACCCTGCGCCGTGGGGGAACACGGCCTTCAGCTTCACCACCTGGCACGGGCGATGGGGCAAAACCATGAGCCCATCTACCCCGGTATTCCGCCTGGCCTCCCGCCACCAGCCCACCCACTCCAGTATCCTGCTGCCCTGGACCAATTCCAGACAGGCACCCACCCACTCCTCATTTCCTCAATGGGGAGGGAGGGAAGGAAGGAAGAAAGAAAGGGACGGAGGGAGGGAAGGAGGGGGAAGGAAGGAAGGACAGAGAGAGAAAGAAAGAACGAATGAACTGGATGAATAATCGATTTCTTGGTTCTCTGGGTGAATCAAATGACCTAAGAAAAAAACTGGTTAGTTTTGAACTGAACTTTTCCAGTTTTTCAGGCTGAAAACAACCAACCAAACCCGATGGCCCGGAAGCGCCCTTTGCTGAAGTGTGTTTTGCCCGAAGGAGCGCAGGGAAAGAGCAGCGAGAGAGAACAGCAAAGGAGGAAAGGAGCAGGGGGGGCAGCAGCCCGCATACAGAAGAGGGAAGCTGTGGGGCAGGCAGCAGAAGGGGGTGTGTGGAAATAGCACCTAGCTTCTTTCTGAGCCCAGCACCGTGGCTTTGCCATCACAACACCCCAGCGCTGTAGGGCTGAAAGGGACCCCAAGGGTTCACCTCACCCTCCAGAGCCAGGAGAGAACCCAGGAGTCCTGGCTCCCAGGCCCCTGTTCTAGCCCACCAGAGCCCAGGCTGGCTCCCAGGCGGCACTCACATGCTGATTCTCCTCGATCTCTTGTAAGGCTTTGATCTCCCGCAGCGCCTGGTTCGGGATCCCGTCCTCCAGTCTCCGCAGAGCAACCTTCTTCAGTGCCACGGTCTCCCCCGTCTGCCGAGAAAGGATGCAGTTGGAAGAGAACGCAGGAGTCCTGGTTCCCAGCCCCACCTCCCTGTAATCACTAGGCCCCACTCCCCTCCCAGAGCCGGGGGGAAGAAGCCAGGGGTCCTGGCTCCCTCCCGGAGGAGATCTGAGCTGCTTGCCCCGCTCTCACTTCGATGTGCTTGGCTTTGAAGACGATGCCGTGGGCGCCTTCCCCAATGCGGCCCAGGATGCTGTACTGGTCCATGCTGGGCTCGGCTCGAGCTGGAAACGGGCAGAGCAATTAATGCCCCATCGCTGGCTGGCGCCACTGGGCATTTGCTGCAATAGCCCCCCCCCCTCAAGGGGCACCTGGCGCTGTGGGCTACTGGGGCGGGGAGGTGGCAAGGTGCCCTGTCCCATACTGCCCTGCTTCTCACCCCATCAACTGCAGGATCCCCAGGTGTTGGGCACCCGCAGTGCACTGTGGGCTATTGGGGGTGCACCGTCCCACAATGCACTGCTGCCCCTCCCAGGCCTGGCCCATGGCTACAGCACTGTAGCATGCGAGGGGGGGCAGTCTCAGAATGCACCACCCTTCTATTGCGGAAGGGACCCACCCACACACACTATGCACTGCTCCCTGCCCCATCCTAGGGGCCCCTTCCCACAATGCACCGTTCCCCCATCCTAGGGGCCTCTTCCCACAATGCACCGTTCCCCCATCCCAGGGGCCCCTACCCACAATGCACCGCCCCCCATCCCAGGGGCCCCTTCCCACAATGCACCGTTCCCCCATCCCAGGGGCCCCTACCCACAATGCACCGCCCCCCATCCCAGGGCCCCTACCCCTGATGCACCACCCCCATCCCAGGGCCTTCCCACAATGCACCGTTCCCCATCCCAGGGGCCCCTTCCCACAATGCACCGCTCCCCATCCCAGGGCCCCTTCCCACAATGCACCGCTCCCCATCCCAGAGACCCCTACCCACAATGCACCGCTCCCCATCCCAGAGACCCCTACCACAATGCACCGCTCCCCATCCCAGAGACCCCTACCCACAATGCACCGCTCCCCATCCCAGGGGCCCCTTCCCACAATGCACCGTTCCCCCATCCCAGGGGCCCCTTCCCACAATGCACCTCCCCCATCCCAGGGGCCCCTTCCCACAATGCACCGTTCCCCCCATCCCAGGGGCCCCTTCCCACAATGCACCGCTCCCCCCTCCCAGGGGCCCCCTACCCACAATGCACCGCTCCCCTCTAGTTGTGGGGCACCCGGACCGCTCCCACAATGCACCGCGCGCCGCACCTGGGCTTCCCTGCCGGCCGCCTGGCAACGGGGCCTGGCGCGTAGCGACGCAGGGCGGAAGCGCGCGCGGGCCCCGTCACGTGACAAGGGCCTGGCGGCCCCACCCCGCCCCCCGCCCTCTCGCGTCTGGCGGGACTCGCTGGGAATGGCCAGCAGGGGAGAAGGGGGAGCGCAGGGGTAGGGGACTAGCAGGGAATTAGGGTGGGGAATGACGGGGAGGGTGAGAATGGCCAGGGGAGTAGGGTGGGCTGAGGGGAATGGCTGGGGGCGGCCTGGAGGAGGAGCAGGGGAAGGGGACTAGCAGGGGAATTAGGGTGGGGAATGACAGGGAGGGTAGGGAATGGCCAGGGAGTAGGTGGGCTGGGGAATGGCTGGGGGCGGCCTGGAGGAGGAGCAGGGGGTAGGGGACTAGCGGGGAATTAGGTGGGGAATGACGAGGGTAGGGAATGGCCAGGGAGTAGGGTGGGCTGGGGAATGGCTGGGGCGGCCTGGAGGAGGAGCAGGGGAAGGGGACTAGCGGGGAATTAGGGTGGGGGGAATGACAGGAGGGTAGAGGGAATGGCCAGGGAGTAGGGTGGGCTGGGGAATGGCTGGGGGCAGCCTGGAGGAGGAGCAGGGGGTAGGGGACTAGCGGGGAATTAGGGTGGGGAATGACGGGAGGGTAGGGAATGGCCAGGGGAGTAGGGTGGGCTGGGAATGGCTGGGGGCAGCCTGGAGGAGGAGCAGGGGGTAGGGGACTAGCGGGGAATTAGGGTGGGGAATGACGGGGAGGGTAGGGAATGGCCAGGGGAGTAGGGTGGGCTGGGAATGGCTGGGCGGCCTGGAGGAGGCGGGGTGGGGTGGGCAGGGGAATGACGGGGAGGGTAGGGGAATGGCCGCAGGTGTCCCTGGGGGCCCCCTAGTTCCCCCCTGCTGCCCAGAGCTGAGCCCCCAGCCAGGGCGAACTGGGGCCCGGGCCGGCAGGGAGATTAACCCCTGGGTGGGGGGTAGGGGGCGTATCAAGATGCCCGGTCTCAACCTTCTGCTCCCCCCCCCCCACCCGTCAAGCAGAGGCGAGGGGCTGCCCCCACACGGGGGCTCATGCGGGCCAGCTGCCTCTTGCTGGAGCAGTCGAGGTCCCCTCTCTTCCTTGCTGCTGGGCCGGACAGGCTGTGTGGGTCAGCTCCCCTCCAGCACTTCCCCCCAAGGGGATTCTGCTCATTTAACCGCGCTGCCACCACGTGGTGCTTCCACCGCCAGCCCCCACTACCCTCTCAGCTGTGGGACAGAGCCCAGAGTCCCATCCCCCCCTTCCCCGCACCCCTGGGAGAGGCAGCCCAATCACCACGCTGACCCCATGGTAAAGTACTTGCTCTATTTTGCACCTGGAAAAACGAAACCTGCAACACTCTTAAAAACGTCTTTAAATACAAACATCCAAAAGGAGGCGAGATTGCGGCTCAGAGTGGGCAGTTGGGGACCTATAGTCCCAGCTGTGGTTGGGGGGGGGGGCGGAGAGAGGGGGAAATATATGCCAAGACGGTTTCCCTGCTGGCGGGGGGGACCAGCAGGGCTCAGGGGTTATGTAAATGGGCCATTAACCCTCTTTTTCAGAGGGCACAGCCAGTCAAGATGGGGGACACCCTGTTTTGTCATGCTATCAGCACCACCTGCATGTACAGCTGTAGGCCAGATCCCCCGTACTTCCCAAAGTAGCAGGAAACTTAGAAGGATCCCCAGGGAAACAGGCCCTGACAGCATTGTCTCCGGGGGAGAATCCAAGAACTGGAGGGACAAGTGGTTGGTGTTCAGGATGATTCCAACAAGGGGGGCCCCTGAATGATTAGCTGCAGCACCCTAAAAGTAAGCAGCTTCATTGATACTGTCCATAGCCCTGATATCCTGGAGGCACTGGGCCGTCCTTCGGGGGCAGCTGACTGGGGTCTTCGCTGAACGGGTTAGCTGCAGAGGAAAGCAAAAAGTGCTAGTGAGGAACACGCCCAAGGCGCAGCCCCCTCAAGGGCAGGGCAGCTGGAGAACAGCCTGAAACGGAGCCCTGTGGCGTCCCTCCACCATGGTCCACAGCCCCTCCTAGCCCAGTCTAGGGCTCCCCACGCAGCCCTGCCTGTGCCCCCAACTCCCGCCCCACAGCCCTGCTGGTGCCTCTCACGCCCACGCCCCAACCCCTGCCCTGTCAGTGCCCCTCACTTCCGGCCCGCAGCCCTTGCCAGACCAGGCTTGCTTACAGTTCTGGAATTGCTGTGCTGTGTATCTGGTGAGTAAGATTCCGACTCCTTCGATCAAGGCCAGTAAAATCCCCCCCATCATGGCTGAGCCCACCATGGCTAACGGGCCACCTGGGACAAGAGACCAGTTAGAAGAGTGGGGCTGTGGGGGTGTGGAGAAATCCCTGTGATATTACTCTTTGTATTAAGATCTTGTCCTTTTCGATCTGTGTTAAGTGTGCTTATAGAACCTCTGGAACATTTCTCCTAGAACTTTGGATTAAGATCTATGGATCTTGTAAGAAAAAATGCCTTTTGAGCTCTCCCCTTTCCTTGATGGTCCTGTTGGAATGAATGAGGTGTGACTGGAGAATGAAAGGGGAGCCCCTCCAGCAGCAGTCCCAAGGGTGGAGAGGGCCTGGGAGCCAGATCCAAGACAATACCTGTGCAGTGAGCTCATCAAGAAGACTGGACAGACAGACGCCTTGGGAGTCAAGCAGCAAGTGCCGGCCCTTGGAAGAACTCTCTCTGAAGCAGCATTAGGAAAGGCGAGGGGATGGCTAATTGGCTGCATGAGAGGGATAAATAGGAGGCATCTTGCAGAGGGACCCCGGGTTTTCCTCGTCAACATGGGAGCATCCATCGGAGGGCATGAAGCCGGCTCCTCCCCATCTAACTCACCTGGCCAGTGCAGTGAGGGGAGCAACTTTTGGGAACAACAAGATGGAGCGTGCGTGTGCGAGGGTGTGTGTGAGAGTGCATGTGTCCTATGCATCTGATAAGTATGGATTGATCTATGGATGGTCAATACATGTGGGGTGTTGCCTTAGCCCCCTGAAAAAGCTCCCGGGTGCTTCTTTTAAGCACTCAGGGCCCGGCGCCGCAAGGGGCACTCACTGCGGGAGGCGAGCACAGCTCCTGTGAGGGCGCCACTGGTGATCGAGTTCCAGGGGTCTTCCTTTCCCCGCATCTTCACCAGGCCGCAGTCGATGGTGGAGAAGAGGCCGCCCCAGACTGCAAAGCTACCTGGGGACAGGAGGGAGCAGGGATGAGCTGCATCTCAGCCCCGTACACCGCCTGGCCATGCCTCCCCCCCCGCACCCCGGCCCCTCACCTCCGATCTGGGGCGCTCTGATGCGGATGGCGCTGACGCTGCCTTTGAACCGGTGTCGAACGCCCTGGGGGAGGAGAGCAGAGGGGGAAGTGAGGCGAGATGCCGCCCCGCTCCCCCAGAAGTCGGGGGCTGGGGAGAGCCCTCAGGCAATGGAGGGGAGGCTGGGGCTGGGCAGGGCTCACCACTGGAGCATTCCGGAAGCCCTTGATGGCCTGGAAGACCCCCCCGCCGATCATCCCCATGGTGAAGGCACCGCCGCAGTCGTCCACAATGCGCCATGGGCTGCCGGAGAAGGGGGGGTTAGCCAGGTTGGGAGACCCTACAACAAACAAACCCTGCAGAAGACCCTACATCAGTGGGGGAGGGGAGAAAGAGGGCACCCCCCCCAACCCCCAGTAACAGCTCCACAACAGCCGGACACTCTAGCGCAACCATCCCCTTCCGGGGCGCCCGGCCACCCCGCCATGAGCCCGAGGAGAGACCAGCCCCACCAAAGCACCAAGCCCACCTGCAGCAAAACTATGCAAGCCTGGGGGGGGAGGGAGCGGGGCAGGCTCGCAGGAACCTGGGGTGGAGGGAGGGGGCTTCTGTAGATAGATCTCTCTATTAATCATCAATCTCTGCATTAGTCATTTGCTCATTGAAGTTTTTAACTTTGTATCAAGTCTGTTTAGCTTTGTACCGAGTCCTTTCACACAGAACCCTTGTGCCTTTCCATCGAGAGCCCGGACTCCGTGCATGGAGTCTTGGTAGAACAGTCCCTATGGAGTGTCCCTGTGGAGCAGATGAGGTGTGACTGGACACGGGAAGACCAGCACCTCCGGAGAGGGGATGGGAGCCAGAGCCAAGAACCTGTGAATGGGCCTGGGAAGCGGGCCCACTGAGAGAAGACTGGACCTGTGGATGCCTTGGGGGTCAACAGCAAGGGCCTGCTTTTGGGAACCCACGCTCTGGAGGTGCATGGGGCAGCGCTGAGACACCCCCCAGAAGAGACACCAATCGAAGGCATCTTGCAGGGGCCCCACCTAACTCACCTGGCCAGTGAAGTCAGGGGGAGCAACTATTGGTAACCAGGAGTCAGGGTGCGTGGGTCTGATCTATCATATGTCTATGATAAGGTGGATTGCTACATGTGTATTACCAAGACATGTGGCGTTTTGCCTCTTCCCCCGAAAGTACAACTAAGTACAACACTTGCACCAACGAACAGATGCTGGCGGGGGGAGAGCTTGCACGAACAGATACTGGCGGGGGCAGCTTGCACGAACAGATCCTGGCCGGGGAGGGGGAGCTTGCACGAACAGATCCTGGCCGGGGGAGGGGAGGTTGCACGAACAGATCCCGGCGGGGGAGGGGGAGGTTGCACGAACAGATCCCGGGAGGGGGAGGTTGCACGAACAGATCCCGGCCGGGGGAGGGGGAGCTTGCACGAACAGATCCCGGCCGGGGGAGGGGGAGCTTGCACGAACAGATCCCGGGGGCCCACCAGGCACGGCCGCCCCACGGGAAGTAATTCCTCAGCCCAGACCCTAGAAGAAACCCATCACTGCCCCCCCGCCCCCAGCCACCACCACGCACATCCGGCCCCTCCCTGCACGAAAAGACCCTACAATCAATCCACCCCCCAGCCAATGGAACACCACATGGTACACCCCCCCTCCAATTCCTGGTATTTCCCAACACCCCCCCCCCGTCCGTGGTGACTTGGTGTCTCCCAGCTCGACGGAAGGGGGGGGTGGGGAGGAGACGACAAGTCCGTTTCTTCCATCCCACCCCCACCTTTCTCCATAATGGACTCTCCCGCTCACAGATACCAAAACCCGGGAACTACCAAGTGACCAAGAATAGGGGTGTCAGTTTTTTCGAGAGCCCCCCCCGAGAAGGGCGAAGGACGGGAAGGGGGCAGGTGAATCCATCCCAAGGGGTGATGGGCAAGCCCACTCCGCGGCGTGTGCTGCGTGTTCAGAGAATTGCCTCCCCCCCCCCCATGCTCCTCCAATGGACTCGCCCGGCCTCAGGCCACACAAGGGGCCGGGCGCTACCAAGTGACCAACAACGTCCGGGGAGGCTCTGTTATGCAGACCGGCCAGGCACCAAATGGAACGGCCCACAGGCCCCGGCCGTGGGGGAAGGGGCTTTCCCCCGCCAACCCCCGCTTCCTGCCCCAGTGGACTCGCCCGCCCATAGGCGCATTCAGGGCGGGGGAGACCAAGCTTCCCGGAAGGGGGGGGGAGGAGAAAGAGACCGAACCCCCCGCGGCCGCTCACCAGGGCTCCCGGGCATATTCCTCCATGACTCCCAACGGCGGCCGCGCCGGTCACGTGAGCACAAAGCTCCGCCCCTTGACCAGACTGCCCCGTGACAAGCAAGCGGCGCCCTGCGGCCCTATTGGACAGCTGGAATCACGTGGTGTCTGCCCCCCCGCGTCACATACCGGGCCGGGATGAGACTCTGCTCTGATTGGCCAGAGAGAGGCACGTGACATAAAAAACCAGCCGTTTTCCGGCCCTGCGGTCACATGACAAGGAGAGGGCAGGCCCTCCCTATTGGCTCTTCTGCCAGCACGTGACATGAAAGACTCTGTCTTCCCGCTGATTGGTTGGCCTTTGGGGCGGGGCCCAGCGCTCTGTCACGTGACATGGGGCGCCGATTGGCCTGCCGGAAAAACAAAGCTGAGAGCTCCGCCTCCTCCCTCCTATTGGTCGGCTCTTGTCACGTGGGCGCAGCCCCCCCCCCCGGGCGTCACGTGACTGGCAGGGGCTTGGTGCCGCCTGGAGAGCGGAGGAGCCGGACGAGCCTGGTGCGGGGCAGGCGGGGCGCGGGGACCGGGGCGGGGCGCGGGGGGGGCGTTACGACGCGCGGCGGGGGGGCCGGTCTCCCCCCCCTGACGGTCCCGCCCCGCAGGGTTGACGCTCCCGATGCCGCTGCCGGTGGCGCTTCAGTCTCGCCTGGCCAAGCGGGGCCTCCTCAAGCACGTGGAGCCCGGTGAGTGGGGGCGAGGTGGGGCTCTCCCCGGGCTAGTGGGGACTGAGTGGGGGCTCTCCCGGGCTAGTGGGGGCTCTCCCCGGGCTAGTGGGGGCTCTCCCGGGCTAGAGGGGCTAGTGGGGGCTCTCCCGGGCTGAGTGGGGGCTCTCCCCGGGCTAGAGGGGCTAGTGGGGCTCTCCCGGGCTAGAGGGGTTAGTGGGGGCTCTCCCCGGGCTGAGTGGGGGGCTCTCCCGGGCTAGAGGGGTTAGTGGGGGCTCTCCCCGGGCTAGTGGGGGCTCTCCCCGGGCTAGTGGGGGCTAGAGGGGCTCTCCCCGGGCTAGTGGGGGCTCTCCCGGGCTAGAGGGGGCGAGTGGGGGCTCTCCCGGGCTGGTGGGGCAGTGGGGGCTCTCCCGGGCTGAGTGGGGGCGAGTGGGGCTCTCCCGGGCTGAGTGGGGGCTCTCCCCGGGCCGGGGCTAGTGGGGCTCTCCCAGGCTGGTTGGGGGGCTAGTGGGGGCTCTCCCCGGGCTAGTTGGGGCTAGTGGGGGCTCTCCCCGGGCCGGAGGTTTAGTTGGGGGCTCTCCCGGGCTAGTTGGGAGCTAGTTGGGGGCTCTCCCGGGCCAGTGGGGCCTATTTGGGGAGTAGTTGGGGTTTCTCCCGGGCCACAGGGCTGGGCCGCAGGGCTAGGCCGGGGGCGGGTGGGGCTCTCCCTGAGTTGCGGGGCTAGGCCGGGGAAGCGGGGCTCTCCCGGGCCGCGAGGCTAGGCCGGGGGTTGGGCACTGTGGGACAGGGGTTGGGTGGGGACTCTCCCGGGTCGGGGAGCTAGTTCGGGGGCCTGGGCAGGGGGCTCTCCTGGCAGAGGGCTGGGTGCCATGGGGCAGGGGCTCAGGTGGGGCCTCGGGCGCCATGGGGCAGGGGTTGGGTGGGGCTCTCCTGGTGGGTGGGCTGGGTGCTGTGGGTCAGGGGAGGGTTGGGAGCTCTCCTGGCGGGGTTAGGCGCCGTGGGTCAGGGGAGGGTCGGGAGCTCTCCTGGCGGGGGTTGGGCGGCGTGGGTCACGGGGAGGGTCGGGAGCTCTCTCCTGGCGGGGGCTGGGCGCCGTGGGTCAGGGGAGGTCAGGGGCTCTCCTGGCGGGGGACTGGGTGCTGTGGGTCAGGGGATGGTTGGGAGCTCTCCTGGTGGGGTTGGGCGCCGTGGGTCGGGGAGGGTCGGGGCTCTCCTGGCGAGGTGGGCGCCGTGGGTCGGGGAGGGTCGGGGCTCTCCTGGCGGGGGCTGGGCGCCGTGGGTCAGGGAGGGTCGGGGAGCTCTCCTGGTGGGGTTGGCGCCGTGGGTCACGGGGGAGGGTCGGGAGCTCTCCTGGCGGGGACTGGGTGCTGTGGGTCAGGGATGGTTGGGAGCTCTCCTGGCGGGGGTTGGGCGCCGTGGGTCGGGGAGGGTCGGGGCTCTCCTGGCGGGGTTGGGCGCCGTGGGTCGGGGGAGGGTCGGGGGCTCTCCTGGCGGGGGCTGGGCGCCGTGGGTCGGGGGAGGGTCGGGGCTCTCCCCTGGCGGGGGCCGGGCGCCGTGGAGTCGGGGAGGGTCGGGGGCTCTCCTGGCGGGGGCAGGGCGCTGTGGGTCAGGGAGGTCGGGAGCTCTCCCCTGGCGGGGTTGGGCGCCGTCGTCGGGGAGGGTCGGGGCTCTCCTGGCGGGGGCTGGGCGCCGTGGGTCGGGGAGGGTGGGGCTCTCCTGGCGGGGCTGGGCGCCGTGGGTCGGGAGGGTCGGGGCTCTCCTGGCGGGGGCTGGGCGCCGTGGGTCGGGGAGGGTCGGGGGCTCTCCTGGCGGGGGCCGGGCGCTGTGGGTCAGGAGGGTCGGGAGCTCTCCTGGCGGGGGGTTGGGCGCTGTCGTCGGGAGGGTCGGGGCTCTCCCCTGGCGGGGGCTGGGCGCCGTGGGTCGGGGAGGGTCGGGGGCTCTCCTGGCGGGGGCTGGGCGCCGTGGGTCGGGGGAGGGTCGGGGCTCTCCTGGCGGGGCCGGGCGCTGTGGGTCAGGGGAGGGTCGGGGAGCTCTCCTGGCGGGGGCTGGGCGCTGTGCGTCGGGGAGGAGTCGGGGCTCTCCTGGCGGGGGCTGGGCGCCGTGGGTCGGGGAGGGTTGGGGGCTCTCCTGCCGGGAGCTGGGCGCCGTGGGTCGGGGAGGGTCAGGGGGCTCTCCTGGCGGGGGCTGGGTGCCGTGGGTCAGGGAGGGTCGGGAGCTCTCCTGGCGGGGGCTGGGCGCCGTGGGTCGGGGAGGGTTGGGGGCTCTCCTGGCGGGGCTGGGCGCCGTGGGTCGGGGGAGGGTCGGGGGCTCTCCTGGCGGGGCTGGGTGCCGTGGGTCAGGGAGGGTCGGGAGCTCTCCTGGCGGGGTTGGGCGCCGTGGGTTGGGGAGGGTTAGGGTGCTCTCCTGGCGGGGGCTGGGCACTGTGGGTCGGGGGGGCCGGGCGCTGTGGGGCAGGGATCTGGGCAGGGGATTCTGACTCACGCTGACCTCAGAGCCGGAGGAGGAGATCATTGCTGAAGATTATGACGACGACCACGTGGATTACGAGGCCACCAGAATCGAGAACTTGCCTCCCAACTGGTACAAAGTGTTTGACCCCATCTGGTAAGAGAGGCGTCCCCACGCAGCGTTGTGCGTCGCTGCCCCCCCCCCCGCCCTGCCCCAGAGATGGCTGCATCTCAGCGCGCAAGCTTCAATGGGAAGGGAATGAACTCTGTCTCCCCCTGCTCTCCAGCGGGCTTCCCTATTACTGGAACATCGAGAACGACCTGGTTTCCTGGCTGTCTCCTAATGACCCCAGCTCCATCATCACCAAAGCCGCTAAGAAGCTGAAGAACAGCCTCGGTAATGGCAAGGCAGTGGGGTCTAGTGCTTAGAGCAAGACGGGGGGCTGGGCGGGCTCCTGCCCTTTCCGGGTGGGGGCTAGTGGCTCAGACTGGGCGCTGAGGCCAGGAGCTGTGTGTGTCCCCCAGACGCCGAGGAGAAGCCGGAGCGCCCCTACGAGAAGCCGGAGCGCGTGGAGGTGAAGGAGCGGCGTTACCACCGCCGGGAGGAGCTGGCGCCCTACCCCAAGAGCAAGAAAAGTGCGTGGGGAGGGGGCAGGGTCTGGGGCACAGCTGGATCTCTGCTGGCAGGGTGGGGCGGCAGCGGGGGGCAGAGTGGGTTGAGTGGGGAGGGGGTGAATTAGTAGCTGGGGAGATGGGGGAGCACTGAATACAGCCGCTGCCGTTCCCTCCCCAGGCAGCCGCAAGGACGAGGAGCTGGACCCCATGGACCCCAGCGCCTACTCGGACGCCCCCAGGTGAGGCTTGGAGGGTGCTGGAGAGGGAGTGGCTGGGTGGGGGAGGAAGGTTTGGGGGAGGGGTGTGTGGAGGCAGGAATGGCAAAGGGGAAGGGTCTATTGCAGTGGGTGGGGCCTGGCTGGTGGGCTGTTGCACTGACACTGCCCCTCCCCCCCGCAGGGGCACGTGGTCGACGGGGCTCCCAAAGCGGAACGAGGCGACGGGGGCGGACACGACGGCAGCCGGGCCGCTGTTCCAGCAGCGCCCATACCCCAGCCCCGGCGCCGTGCTGCGCGCCAACGCCGAGGCCTCCCGCGCCAAGCAGCAGGACTGAGCCCCCGAATAAACCTGGAGACTGGGGCTGGGACCGACCTTGGTGTGTGGGCCCCCCAGGAGAGCTGCTGGGGGACGGGCTGCTCTCCCCAGGCAGTGAGGGCTGGGAAAGGGGGGGCTTGTTCTCCCCTAACTACATGGAAATGTGGGGTCCTCCCAGGTATGTGGCTGCAGCCCCTCCAGCTCCAGGTGTCTGGCTGCATGGTGGCGTGGGGGGCCGGGTACTTACAGCTGCTGCACCTTCTGAGGTGGATGGGGGCATGAGGGAGAGCCATCTGCCTCAGTTTCCCCCTCCACACCCTGAAACTTTTCTCTCCGCTGCCAGAAATTCTACTGAGGATGTTGCAAGATGTATTTCGTGGAGGCCATGGGCCGGAGCGGGGCGCAAAGCCAGGAGACCTGGCTCCCAGGCCTGCCTTGCCTCCCCGTTCTGACCCCTATGCCTGTCCCATGCAGAGAACCCAGGAGTCCTGGCTCCCTGCCCGCCTGGTTCTAACCCCATGCCCATCCCATGGGGAGAACCCAGAGGTCCTGCAGCCCCACAGATGACAAGACTCAGCAGTGTTGGTGTCAAGTTGCATGTTGAACAATAAATAGAAAAGGCCACAGAGGGAGTGATAAAAAGGGGCCATGACCCATGGCTGCCCCATAACTACTCTGTTAGGGGACATTAATACTGAGCTGAGCTGTGCTTGCACCCCCCCCTCCCCTCCAAGCAGCGGGGGGGGGGGGCTCTCAATAAGGAAGGGGCACCCCTTTCTGGGAGGTAGGAATGGAGTGGCTGCCTGCCTTTCAGACAAGGGGAAACTGAGGCAGGGCAAAGTGGGAAGGGCAGTGAGGTAGAGCTGGCACGATCACTCCTGCTGTAACCACTAGACATCACTCCGCTCCCACTGGGGAGAGAACCCAGGCGTCCTGGCTCCCAGCCCCACCTTGCCTGATTTCTGGAAGCGGCTGGCAGGAGCCCAGGTGGCGTGGTGCGGCCCCCCCCTTTGTAAACATGCCCCCTCAGCTGGTCCCTGATGGCCCCAGGGCTGGCTCACCGGCGGGGAGGTGCCGCTGCCTCCTCGCTGAGGATGGGCCCGGTGCCCAGAGGCTGCTGGGCTCAGGAGCCTTTCTCTTTACACGACGGCCTGCAAGAAAGAAAAGGGGGGGGTTGTGCCGGGGCGACTGGCGTGGCACAGCAAATGCAACCCCTCCCCCCCAGCTGTGCTGGGTCCCAAACTCCACCCGTGTGGCCCCAGTGCCTGGGAGAACCCAGGCAGCCGGCCTCAGCCTAGCTTGGCAGGTGAGAGGTTACAATGCACTTGGTGCAGTTGGGGGGAGGCAGGGAATCTCTCTCTCCCCGCCATCCGAAGGGGCACTGAGTAGCCTGCTGGTCCCTGCCCCACCCCCTCTGCAATCGGGGCTCAGGGCTATTAAGCTCCCCCCCCCACACTCATTGCTAATAGCCGAGATGGGGGGGCCCTGGGGCTGGCACTCCCTAGTCCACCCCCTCCCCTTGCCACCAAGCACTTCTAGAGCACTTGGGCTCTGGCCTCCTGGCTTCCCAGCACACCTCTGGGAAAGTCTGCTTCCGTGCCTCAGTTTCCCTACTGCTGCCAACATGTTGTTGGCCTATTTCACCTGGAAGCTGCTGGCAGCAGGGCAAGTCTCAGCTGGGACTGGGCAGTGCCTGGCCCAATGTGGGGGCCCTGTTGGGGGCGGTGTGCAGTGCCTGGCCCTAGGGGAACTCTGCAAAGCTGGGGGGGCAGCAGCAGCAGAGAGGGGAGATTTTACCACCTCAGGACTCAGCTCAGCACTGTGGGGCCTGGGGTAGCAGCGGGGTCACCCAGATGCAGGCTGTGTGGGTTGACTACTCCCCCCTGCTGCAGGGGGGGCTGCTCACAGCAGCTGGTCCCCCCCAGCCACCCAGTGCCCACCCCCATGGCTGGATTGGTGCCCTCTTGGGGGCTAAGTCCCACACCCCATTCCCCAGCCGTTAGTAGGGTTAGTGGCCATGCAGCACCCCAACGCGCCCGCCACGCACCCGTCAATCAGCAAGTGCTGCAGCTACATAAATACGCTCTTTATTCATCGCACGGCTCCGCGGCCGGCCAGTGTTACAGGCATGTAAAAACCCACCCCCAGTGCATACAAAACATGGCAGCCAGCCCTCTGCACAGCAGCACCCTGGCTCCCGCACAGCGAAGCTGACGTGTCCCCGGCAGGCCTGGCTCGCACACCTTGCTGCTCTAACCACTAGGCGGCATTCCCATCTCACAGCCAGGGGGCCTGGTTCTCCTCTACCAGCACCCGCCCCTCCCTCCCGAGCCAGGGACAGAACCCAGGAGTCCCGGGTCCCAGCACCCACCCCTCCCTGAGCCAGCTGGAGCCCAGGGGCGAGGAGCTAACCTGTGGGCACCATGGGCCTTCGGCCGGCTTCCCCCATGGGCAGGGCAAGCAGCGGGGTCTCAGTCCCACTCGTGAATCTGTGGGTGCAGCAAAGGGCCTGGCCTGAGCTGCGTTGGTGTAGTGGGGGACACTGACAGTGATGGGACTCGAGGCCACACGCCCCAACTCCCAGCCCCCTTCCCAGTGAGAGAACCCGGGAACCCTGGTGCCCAGGCCTCCCCCCCAACAGCGCCAGAGACAGGCAAAATATCGCTCCTCTTCCGTCTGAGGCGAGGGCTGGAGCCACGGGAGTGAGACCCCAGCCGGGCTCCATCGCCCGTAGCGCCACTGCAGTCGGTGAGGTCAGACCCAGCTGGCGGGAAGGGGTACACAGTGGTCAGGGGGTGATGCCCGTAAGCCCTGGCTGCAGCTCTCCCACCATCCCGCTCCCCACTGCCCCCCAGATGTGCCCACCCAGAGAAGCCACATCCTGCCCAGGAGATACTGATTAGTGATTACTGGCAGGTCAGCCTTTCGCTGTCCCCTTCGAGGCCCAAAGAGCTATGGACACACAGTGCCAGGGCAACTCAGTCCTGGAATAGCCAGGGGAAACTGAGGCGCAGAGCTGGGGGAAGGGACTCAGCTGAAAGTTACAAAGTCCTGGCTCTCAGCCCACCCCCCATCTGACCACTAGACCCCGCTCCCCTCCCAAAGCCAGGAGTCCTGGTTCCCAGCCCCAATGCGCACCATAGCAAAAGAGGGGGGCACTAGAGAATGCTTCCAAAAAGGGGGTGCTGGGGGAATCCAAGGGCCAGCCCCGCCCCCTGCCACGTGGGGCAAACCATTGCTCTGCAGAGGGGTGATGTCTCCTCCCTCCCCCACCAGCTTCCTACAGCTGAGCAGTTCACAGGGCACTCCAAAATAAGCCTCTGGGTCGCTGCGTATGCGTCTGTGTCCCTGGGGGAAGGTGAGCCCCGCTCACCTCAACCCCTGTAGTGTCATTAAAAGCTGCTCCCGGCGGGAGGGTCAGCCCGCCTCAGAGAGGGGAGCAGTGTCAGAACTGGGGGGAGATGGCTGGAGGGGGCGGAAATGGGGCGCAGGCTTCCCCGGTAAAGACCTCTCCAGCCAGGGAGACTGGGAGGAGCCAGAGGCAGAAGGGGGCAGAGAATTCGGGGGGTCAAAGGCAGATGGAGGGGGCTCTCAGGGAGGGAGCGGGAGACTGGCTGGGAGACCAGGGGGCCCAGGGAGCTGGAGGGCAAGAGGAGGTGGGATTGGGGGGACCCAGGGAGCCGGAGGGCAAGAGGAGGTAGGATCGGGGGGGCCCAGGGAGCCAGCGGGCAGGGGGAGGTGGGACCGGGGGAGACCCAGGGAGCTGGAGAAGGGTGCAGGAGAGACCCCGGCCCCCTCGCAGGCCTCACTTGACCAGCACTGACTTGGGAAGGAAGCCCGAG
Organism: Rafetus swinhoei; assembly: GCA_019425775.1. NCBI lineage: Eukaryota > Metazoa > Chordata > Testudines > Trionychidae > Rafetus > Rafetus swinhoei. The sequence continues at coordinate 5,990,302 of JAFJHL010000039.1, forward strand.
TCGGCGGGCTCGGCACCGAGCGGCGGGGGGGCCGCGGGCTCCTCAGGGGGGCGCCGGGGCCCCCCCTGGGCAGGCTGTACATGTAGACGGCGCCGATGACCAGCCCAGCCCCCAGCACGAAGGGCAGGCGCGGCTGGAAGCCGAAGAGGTACACGGAGGCCACAGTGGAGGCCACGATGGAGAGCGAGGTGGCGAAGCCCTTGAGGATGTTGTCCGCGTACTTCACCACCACGGCCACCAGCAGGCCGCCGAAGGCCTGGTTGAGGATCACGCCCCACACCAGCGGGCTGTAGCCGTGGAAGAAGCCCCGGGCGGCCACGCCCGCCCCCTCGGCCCACCACATGCCCAGCAGCCCCAGCAGGGTCCCGAAGAGGCCCAGCTGCACGTTGCGCAGCCAGATGGAGGCCGAGCTGCCCTTGAGGATCTTCTCGAAGTAGACGCCGGCAAAGCCGGAGGAGAGGCAGGAGACCACCACAGCGGCCAGGCCGACGGCATAGCTCTGCGGGGCGGCCCCCGGGGAGCCGGCCCGGCCCCCCTGGCCCTGCTCCACCTGCACGATGGCCACGCCAGCGAAGAGCAGCAGCAGGGACAGCCACTGCAGGCGCGACAGGCTCTTGCGCAGCATCAGCACCGAGAAGACGGCCGTCGTCAGGATCTTCAGCTGGTAGGTGACCTGCGGGTGCAGGGGAAGGGTCAGGGCCGCGGCGAGGGAGCCTGGCTCGCCGCTCCCCCGCCCAACCCCCGGGCCCGGCAGCAGGGCTGGGGTCCCACCTGGAAGGTGGCTGCTGGCAAGTTCGAGATGGCCACGTACTGGAGGTTGTTCTGCAGCGTGTAGATCAGCGAGGGCACCGCCAGCTTCAGCGTGTCCAGGTACTGCAGCACCACCGCCTCATACAGGAACAGGACAAACTGGCGCACGGCGCCTGCGGGCAGAGACGGGCATGGCTCAGTGCCGGGGGCGACCTGTGGGATCGGCGGGGCTCAGGGTCTGCCCGGCTCCCTGTGGCACGGTGGTCCCAGCGCCCTGCCCGCTGCCCGCCCGGCGCCTACCTCGCTGCTGGAGGAAGATGAGCAGCAGGCAGGTGGCCCCCTTGAGGAGCTCAGCCATCACCACAGCCGTGGTGGCGAAGAAGGGCTCGCCGGGCAGGGTGCGCACGTAGCGGATGCTCAGGATGAGCGAGGCGTTCTGCACCACCAGCACCGCCAGGCTGACGTACTTCAAGCGACGGTTCCCTGCCGGGAGAGCCACAGCTCACCACTGGGGCAGGCCACCGGGCACCCCCAGCCTGGCACAAGCCCCTCCCCGAGATCAGACCCCTCCTGGCCTTCCGCACACCCCTTCCCTGCGACACTGCACCCAGCCCCCCCCGCACACGGACGTAACAGCATGCAGAATCCCCCCCCGGCCCTGCCACAGCAGGGATGCATGCGGGGGCAACCTCCCGGAGCCCCCTTGCCACAGCTCCGCCCGGGCGAGGCAGAAATGGGGTGGGGAGCCGAGGACTGCACGGGCCCAGGCCTTGCCACCCCGAGCCATCCACAAACCTCTCACGCGCCTGCTCTACCCCATAACAGCCGCCACCGGGGAGGAGGGGCAGCAGGGGAAACGGCTGCCTGTAACACTGCGCAGGGCCACGGTGCAGCCACCTCTGGGGCGCAGCAGTGGGGAAGCCACCGCACACAATGCTGCCGTGGGATGGCTCGCCCTCTCCCACAGACGGTTTGAAACCTGCTTGTTTTCAGCCTGGCCAGTTCCTCTCTGTATCATCTTGTGCCATGCTGTCATTCAGCAGGGCTGGCTCCCACAGCCCATCCCACTCTGAACTCCGCTTCCTCGCGCGCAGGCTGGCCAGAAGAGAAGGCAGGCGTCTGGGGCAGCCCCCGTCCCAGGGCACGAACAGTCCCTCTCCCGGCCGGAGGCCCCCGGAGCCTTTCCCCACAGCTCAAGCTTCCCGAGGTGCCCAGGCCTGTCTCCTCTTGTTAGCGGCTGACAAGCTCCCCCCTCGGAGTCCTTACGATGCAACTACAAAGCTTAGCTCTGTGACATGGCTATCCGCTCTGCCTGGCCAGCTCCTAGCACCGTGGACCCCCTCGCCCACCGCAAGAGAAACACCCCGCGTCTAGCGCGGTGCAAGTGCCACTACAGACCCCACCGTAACAGAAACTCAACAAAGATCTACAGCCGTCAGCGCAGGGGCCAAGTAGCTACTGGGGCTGGCAGACAATCTCCCCTGCGGGGCTGTTGATCCTAGCGGTAAGGGGCCCCTCCGGCCGAAGGCTGGACACCCGCCATGGAGCTACAACGCTGGTAATGCACTGCGGCTAATCACAACTCAGGCATCCCGGGCGAAAGGCAGGCACCCGCTGGGCAGCAATCCTGGTGCCTGCGAGCTGAGGGGTGTGTGTGTGAGAGAGCGTGTGACAGTAAGAGTGTGTGTGAGAGAGCGTGTGACAGTGAGAGTGTGTGTGTGAGATAGTGAGTGTGTGTGAGAGAGCGTGTGACAGTGAGTGTGTGTGTGTGAGAGCGTGTGACAGTGAGAGTGTGTGTGAGATAGTGAGTGTGTGTGAGAGCGTGTGACAGTGAGAGTGTGTGTGTGAGAGAGCGTGTGACAGTGAGTGTGTGTGAGAGAGCTTGTGACAGTGAGTATGTGAGTGAGATAGTGAGTGTGTGTGAGAGCGTGTGACAGTGAGTGTGTGTGAGAGGCGTGTGACAGTGAGTGTGTGTGAGAGCGTGTGACAGTGAGAGTGTGTGTGAGAGAGCGTGACAGTGAGAGTGTGTGTGAGAGAGCGTGTGACAGTGAGAGTATGTGAGTGAGAGAGTGTGTGTGAGAGAGCGTGTGACAGTGAGCGTGTGACAGTGAGAGTGTGTGTGTGAGATAGTGAGTGTGTGAGAGAGCGTGACAGTGAGTGTGAGAGAGCGTGTGACAGTGAGAGTATGTGAGTGAGAGAGTGAGAGTGTGTGTGAGAGACCGTGTGACAGTGAGCGTGTGACAGTGAGTGTGTGTGAGAGATAGTGAGAGTGTGTGTGAGAGAGCGTGACAGTGAGTGTGTGTGTGTGAGAGCGTGACAGTGAGAGTGTGTGTGAGAGAGCGTGTGACAGTGAGTGTGTGTGTGAGATAGTGTGTGTGAGAGCGTGACAGTGAGTGTGTGAGAGAGCGTGTGACAGTGAGAGTATGTGAGTGAGAGTGTGTGTGTGAGAGCGTGTGAAAGTGGCGTGTGACAGTGAGTGTGTGTGAGCATGTGACAGTAAGAGTATGTGAGTGAGAGAGAGAGTGTGTGAGAGAGCGTGTGACAGTGAGCGTGTGACAGTGAGAGTGTGTGTGTGAGATAGTGAGTGTGTGTGAGCATGTGACAGTGAGTGTGTGACTGTGATACAGTGTATGACAGCGAGTGTGTGAGACAGTGACAGTGAGTGTGTGACTGTGAGACACTGTATGACAGCGAGTGTGTGAGACTGACAGTGAGTGTGTGACTGTGATACAGTGTATGACAGTGAGTGTGTGAGACTGTGACAGTGAGTGTGTGACAGAGACAGTGTATGACAGCGAGTGTGAGACAGTGACAGTGAGTGTGTGACTGTGAGACAGTGTATGACAGCGAGTGTGAGAGACAGTGACAGTGTGTGACTGATACAGTGTATGACAGTGAGTGTGTGAGACTGTGACAGTGAGTGTCTGACTGTGATACAGTGTATGACGGTGAGTGTGTGACTGTGACAGTGAGTGTCTGACTGTGATACAGTGTATGACAGCGAGTGTGAGAGACAGTGACAGTGTGTGACTGATACAGTGTATGACGGTGAGTGTGTGAGACTGTGACAGTGAGTGTGTGACAGAGACAGTGTATGACAGCGAGTGTGAGACAGTGACAGTGAGTGTGTGACTGTGAGACAGTGTATGACAGCGAGTGTGAGAGACAGTGACAGTGTGTGACTGATACAGTGTATGACAGTGAGTGTGTGAGACTGTGACAGTGAGTGTCTGACTGTGATACAGTGTATGACGGTGAGTGTGAGACAGTGACAGTGAGTGTCTGACTGTGATACAGTGTATGACAGCGAGTGTGAGAGACAGTGACAGTGTGTGACTGATACAGTGTATGACGGTGAGTGTGTGAGACTGTGACAGTGAGTGTCTGACTGTGAGCTGGTGCAGTTGCAGCCTGTGCTGGGCTCAGCAGGAAGCAGAGGACGTGGGCGGGGACCCGACAGGGCCCAAGGGGAACCCTACGGCTGCCTCTGAGAAGGAGGGGGGGGAATTGTGGCCCCAGCGCGCTGGGAAGGGCCCGGGAGGAAGCGGCAGCCCAGGGGCACGGACCTGCCTGGCCAGGGGGCAGACCCCTCACACCCCGCCCAGACCCCCAGCCCGCCCCGCCCCTCAGCCCCGCCTGGCCCCGGCTGGGCCCCAGCACCCCACCTGGGGCCTCCCAGCACCCCCGCCCCGCCTGGCCCCCACCTGGGCCCCAGGCCCCGCACTCCCAGCCCCCACCGGACCCCCGCCTGGGCCCCGGGTCTCACCCCCGCGGCCGCCTGGTCCCCGCCGCCTGCGGCCCCGCCGCTGCCATGGTGGCAACTGCCCGGCAACCCGCGGGCCCCGCCCCGCCGCCGCTTCCGCTTCCGCATCACCCACTTCCGCTTCCGGACGCGTCACCGAGAGGCGGGACCAAAGAGCGCAGGGGTGACGGGCCAGAGGGGCGCCCGCGTGGGGGGACCATAGAGTGCAGGGGTGATGGGCTAGAGGGGAGCCAACGTGGGGGACCATAGAGCAGAGGGGCGACGTGCCAGAGGGGCGCCCGCGTGGGGGGACCATACAGCGCAGGGTGATCGGCTGAGAGGAGCCAGCATGCAGGACCATAGAGTGCAGGGGTGACGGGCTAGAGGGGAGCCTGTGTGGGGGCCATAGAGCTCAGGGGTGATGGGCTAGACGGGAGCCCATCTGGCGGGACCATAGATCGCAGAGGTGATGGGCTAGAGAGGAGCCCGTTTGGGGGACCATAGAGCGCATGGGTGATGGGCGAGAGCAGAGCCCGCGTGGAGGACCATAGAGCACAGGGGCGACGGGCCAGAGGGGAGCCCGCGTGGGGGACCATAGAGCGCAGGGGTGACGGGCGAGAGCAGAGCCCGCATGAAGGACCATAGAGCGCAGGGGTGACGGGCCAGAGCGGACCCCACGTGGAGGACCATAGAGCTGAGGGGGTGACGGGCCAGAGGGGAGCCGGCGTGGGGGACCATAGAGCACAGGGGTCACGGGCCAGAGGGGATCCCGCATCGGGGACCATAGTGCGCAGGGATGACGGGCCAGAGCGGAGCCTGCGTGGAGGACCATAGAGCGCAGGGGTGACGGGCCAGAGCGGAGCCTGCGTGGAGGACCATAGAGCGCAGGGGGTGACGGGCCAGAGAGGAGCCCGCGTGGGGGACCGTAGAGCCCAGGGGGTGACGGGCCAGAGCGGAGCCGGCGTGGGGGACCGTAGAGTGCAGGGGCAATGGGCCAGAGGGGAGCCCGCGTGGGGGACCATAGAACGCAGGGGGTGACGGGCCAGAGGGGAGCCGGCGTGGGGGACCATAGAGCGCAGGGTTGACGGGCCAGAGGGGAGCCCGCGTGGGGGACCATAGAGCGCTGGGGCGACTGGCCAGAGGGGAGCCCGCGTTGGGGACCATAGAGCGCAGGGGTCACGGGCCAGAGGGGATCCCGCGTCGGGGACCATAGAGCGCAGGGGTGACGGGCCAGAGCGGAGCCTGCATAGAGGACCATAGAGCGCAGGGGCGACGGGCCAGAGGGGAGCCCGCGTGGGGAACCATAGAGTGCAGGGACGATGGGCCAGAGGGGAGCCCGCGTTGGGGACCATAGAGCGCAGGGGGTGACGGGCCAGAGGGGAGCCGGCGTGGGGGACCATAGAGCGCAGGGTTGACGGGCCAGAGGGGAGCCCGCGTGGGGGACCATAGAGCGCAGGGTTGACGGGCCAGAGGGGAGCCCGCGTGGGGGACTATAGAGCGCAGGGGCGACGGGCCAGAGTGGAGCCCGCGTGGGGGACCATAGAGCGCTGGGGCGACTGGCCAGAGGGGAGCCCGCGTGGGGGACCATAGAGTGCAGGAGTCACGGGCCAGAGGGGATCCCGCGTCGGGGACCATAGAGCGCAGGGGTGACGGGCCAGAGCGGAGCCCGCGTGGAGGACCATAGAGCGCAGGGGTGACGGGCAAGAGGGGAGCCCGCGTGGAGGACCATAGAGAGCAGGGGCGACGGGCCAGAGGGGAGCCCGCGTGGGGGACCATAGTGCGCAGGGATGACGGGCCAGAGCGGAGCCTGCGTGGAGGACCATAGAGCGCAGGGGGTGACGGACCAGAGGGGAGCCGGCGTGGGGGACCATAGAGCGCAGGGGGTGACGGGCCAGAGAGGAGCCCGCGTGGGGGACCGTAGAGCCCAGGGGGTGACGGGCCAGAGGGGAGCCGGCGTGGGGGACCATAGAGCGCAGGGGTGACGGGCCAGAGGGGAGCCGGCGTGGGGGACCATAGAGCGCAGGGGGTGACGGGCCAGAGAGGAGCCCGCGTGGGGGACCGTAGAGCCCAGGGGGTGACGGGCCAGAGGGGAGCCGGCGTGGGGGACCATAGAGCGCAGGGGTGATGGGCCAGAGCGGAGCCTGCGTGGAGGACCATAGAGCGCAGGGGGTGACGGGCCAGAGAGGAGCCCGCGTGGGGGACCGTAGAGCCCAGGGGGTGACGGGCCAGAGCGGAGCTGGCGTGGGGGACCGTAGAGGGCAGGGGTGATGGGCCAGAGGGGAGCCCGCATGGGGGACCATAGAGCGCAGGGGGTGACGGGCCAGAGGGGAGCCGGCGTGGGGGACCATAGAGCGCAGGGTTGACGGGCCAGAGGGGAGCCCGCGTTGGGGACCATAGAGCGCAGGGGCGACGGGCCAGAGTGGAGCCCGCGTTGGGGACCATAGAGCGCTGGGGTGGCTGGCCAGAGGGGAGCCCGCGTTGGGGACCATAGAGCGCAGGAGTCACGGGCCAGAGGGGATCCCGCGTCGGGGACCATAGAGCGCAGGGGTGACGGGCCAGAGCGGAGCCTGCGTGGAGGACCATAGAACGCAGGGGGTGACGGGCCAGAGAGGAGCCCACGTGGGGGACCGTAGAGCCCAGGGGGTGACGGGCCAGAGCGGAGCCTGCGTGGAGGACCATAGAGCGCAGGGGGTGACGGGCCAGAGGGGAGCCGGCGTGGGGGACCATAGAGCGCAGGGGTGACGGGCCAGAGCGGAGCCTGCGTGGAGGACCATAGAGCGCAGGGGGTGACGGGCCAGAGGGGAGCCCGCGTGGGGGACCATAGAGCGCAGGGGGTGACGGGCCAGAGGGGAGCCCGCGTGGGGGACCATAGAGCGCAGGGGTGACGGGCCAGAGGGGAGCCCGCGTGGGGGACCATAGAGCGCAGGGGGTGACGGGCCAGAGGGGAGCCCGCGTGGGGGACCATAGAGTGCGGGGTTGACGGGCCAGAGGGGAGCCCGCGTGGAGGACCATAGAGCGCAGGGGCGACGGGCCAGAGGGGAGCCTGCGTGGAGGACCATAGAGCGCAGGAGTTAAGGGCCAGAGGGGAGCCGGCATGGGGGACCCTAGATCACAGGGGTGACGGGCCAGAGGGGCCAGCCGGCATGGGGGACCATAGAGCGCAGGGGCGACGGGCCAGAGGGGAGCCCGCGTGCGCAACCATAGAGCGCAGGGGTGACAGGCCAGAGCGGAGCCTGCATGGAGGACCGTAGAGCGCAGGGGTGACGGGCCAGAGCCGAGCCCGCGTGGAGGACCATAGAGCACAGGGGGTGACGGGTCAGAGGGGAGCCCACGTGGGGGACCTTAGAGCGCAGGGGTGACGGGCCAGAGGGGAGTCTGTGTGGGGGACCATAGAGTGCAGGGGCGATGGGCCAGAGGGGAGCCCGCGTGGGGAGACCATACAGCGCAGGGATGATGGGCTAGAGGGGAGCCAACGTGGGGGACCATAGAGCAGAGGGGCGACGTGCCAGAGGGGCGCCCGCATGGGGGGACCATACAGCGCAGGGGTGATCGGCTAGAGAGGAGCCAACGTACGGGACCATAGAGTGCAGGGGTGACGGGCTAGAGGGGAGCATGTGTGGGGGACCATAGAGCTCAGGGGTGATGGGCTAGATGGGAGCCCATCTGGCGGGACCATAGATCGCAGAGGTGATGGGCTAGAGGGGAGCCCGTGTGGGGGACCATAGAGTGACGGGCTAGAGAGGAGCCCGTTTGGGGGACCATAGAGTGCAGGGGTGACAGGCCAGAGGGGAGCCGTGTGCTGGACCATAGAGCGCAGGGGTGACGGGGCAGAAGGGAGCCCGTGTGGGGGACCATAGAGCACAGGGGTGACGGGGCAGAAGGGAGCCCCTGGGGGTGGAGCATAGAGCCAGGGCCCCTGGGTTCTCTGCCCAACTCCGGGAGTTGGCCTGGGCAAGGGGTCACTGCTGCAGGGAGCAGCCCTGCTGGGGAAAGAGCCCCATGTCCTGGTCTCCTGCCCCCCCAGCGCCCCACTCCCCACCCCTAAGTCCTCAGCACTGTCCCACAGTCAGCCTGCCACTGCCCCACTCCCTGCCCCGAGCCACCCCCTACACTTCCCCACTCCCAGCCAGCCAGCCAGCCCCACCCCTGCCCCACAGCCAGCCACTGCCCTACTCCCCTCCCAGCCAGCCAGCCCCACCATTGCCCCCTCCCCACCCCCCACTCTTCACCACTGCCCCACTTCCTGCCCCACCCCAGCCACCCCCTACACTGCCCCACTCCCTGCCAGCCTCCACCACTGCCCCACAGCCAGCCACTGCCCCCCCTGCACCCTCCCCGCTGCTGCCCTGGTGCTGAGTGGGAGCCAGTGCCCCTGAGGGACAGGCCCCAGCAGGGAGGGGAAGTCGGCCGTGCAGGGGACTGCCGTGGGTGACAGCTGCTCAGTGTGCGTGCGTCACCGCTGCATCCGGGAGCGGAGGGGCCGGGCCCGGGCGCCGGGGCCCTGAACGAGCAAGGTCCTTGAGGCTGCCAGGATTTCCGGGCCAGGACAAAGCCTGTTTTATTGAACTAGATTTTTCCGCCTCCCAATTCTGTAGAGAATTGGTCTGAGTCACACGCGAGCGCCGGGGTTCCCCGGTCTCAGGCCAGCAAGCCACACCTTGGGGGGGCTGGCAATGGGGGCTAGAGCCCCCCACTCCTCATCCCCACCCTGTGGGCTGGCACAGAGCGGAGCGGCAATACACAAGTATTTACACGTACAGAGACACGGCTGATCCTCCAAAGGGACCAGAATCCAAACCTCTCGCGGGGTTGGGGCGGGACTCCGGGGTTCTCGCCCCAGCCCCAGACACCTGTAAAACCAGGCGAACGCTGCTCTCAGCTGGGCGTGGGCCCAGCTGCCCGAGGGTGACGGGGTCCCCATGGGGGCGTCCCCGGGCGGGCTCAAGCCAAGTCTTTCAGCAGCTGCTGTTGCCAGCAGTGCCGCGGGGGGACGCTGGGTTCCGCGGGTCGCCCTCCGGCTGGTAGAGGGGGTCCGGCTGCAGCCAGGGGTGCTGGAGAAGCTGCTCCAGGCTGGGTCGCTCTGCGGGCTCTGGGGAGAGGCACCAGCGGATCACGTCCTGGCAGCCTGCGGGGGGGAAGAGAATAACGTTGGACACCCAGACAAATGAAATGGGGTGGCCATGTGGGGGCGCAGTACCCCACGGGGC